>CM065590.1:47766188-49176188 GCA_033119425.1 Bufotes viridis | reverse complement strand
TTTCCCCAGAGCCTCGCAAATACAGTCCAAATGAACAGGATATATATCACAACATATAAAATGCAGTACAGTACACAGTATGTCACTGCAAGTAAACCTTTCAAGTGAAATAAAGTAAGGAGTTCCTGATTTTGCATAGGGGAAACAGGACAAATGTTCACTAATGTCTAGACTTCAAAGTACTCCTGTTCCATGGCACTAAGTGCATCATGGGTTTGGTTGGACACAGCAACTGGACATGCTACAAACAGGATGGAAACAAACGAGTAATTGGTTTACATAGTGAACACTGGTCAGGAGAGTCCAAATTGAAAAAAAAAACATGGGAAGATGTACATGAAGTAAGCATCTATATGAGCATATCTACTAAAAGCCATTCCAGGGAAAACCCCGTTAATATGACACCCATAGGAATGTAAGGGGCTCTACCATGATTTTATGTGGTGGCACACAGACTAGTGAACATGACAAATTATAGACCAGGGGTAAACAGCCCTCCTCCTAATAGGAGCCACATTAATGACCAGGATCCGTAGGAACTTCAACCTTCCAGCTATTCCCCACTGTTGTGCCTATAAAAAGAACAGGCCACATAGTAGTACCAGCACAGTAAAATACTTAAGGTAGAACTGCACATAGTAGAGTACCTGACAGTTATTCATAAAATGATCACAATGTGCCATCAGATTTTGCAGTGTCTGCAAAATGGTTCCAGTTACGTAGCTGTGCCAACTACTGAAACCCTATAATACAAGACACATAAGCCATATGTTGGTGCAGTATTTAGCATGCAGTTTTGCAACGTTCTTTTTTTACAGGTACACCCTTTGTATATTGCTGGTCAAACTACTGCATTATTGTAGCCTTAAGGAGGTTTGACAAGACATGGCTATTGTTGTCTTATCTATTTAGCAGGCAACAGAAGGGTCTGTCCACTGTGTAGTTTCCAGTGCCGGCATACTATAGCTCAGCTCCCAGTCACCCTGGTATGGGTTGGGTTGAAATCTACCTCTCTGATTCCTTTTATACCAGATACCGACAGACAAGTGGATAGTCCACATGGCCTTGAGATTAAGGGATCACTCTTAAATTTGCTGGCACTTGACACACTAGATAACAGCAGTATGTAGAAATACAGTGAACAGGATTGGACTGGCCCTCCAGACTACCAAAGGATCCTGAGGGGTGGGCTCAGTATCAATCTCATGTTTATGTCCATCTTACACAATGAGAATATGGAGACCCTTGACTGACAAGGCCAAGGGCAGATACTATGGCTTGACTAAGTAGGTTCCAGTAGTTTTTAGGAATACACTAAACTGGGTCGGACTGGTCTACAAGACTACCAGATGATCCTGAGGTCAGACATGTTTATTACGTTCCACTACATGCCCACAGAAGGAGACTTAATTTGGTGCTGATTATGAAACCAAGCATTCCCAACTATGGTCTATGGGTTTATTCACAATCACAAATAACATACATGTTATTGATGATGACGCAGGTTACAATTAAAAATGGCCATGCTTATGTTCCGTATGGATGGAGGTTAGCAATCGAGATCACGTCTGGTGGGCCCAGGAAACCCCAATCCCAAATGGACTGTGAAGTTTACCTACAATATAGGCAGCATGCCTGCAGTAGGCCATTCTTATCTAAAATACTAAGAGACTATACAAGTCCCTTTTTTTCATATTGTGATCCTTTCAAAATGTTCCATCAAACAATGTGGTCCTCAGACGAAATTAATTATTCCCACCTCACCATGCTTTAGTGAGAAGAATATATACAGTTTGCTTTTTATGAGGACTTGTCCCCCTGTCCCGTCTCTTGACATCTCTGTTTTAGTCGTTACTTGTATCCCCCTCTCTTATTCCTGCTTGGAGTTTATGAATGAATTGCCAGCATTTTACAATAAAGGTTCATCAGGGTTTTACCCGTTGGGGTTATGTCCCTGCCCAGTCTGCCACTGACTTATCAGTACTGCCATTGTGCAGGGACAAACCCCGAGCTGATAACACCCAAATGGACCTTCATGGCTGAAAAGCTGGCAATTCATTCATAAACTTCTACAGGAATGGCACAACATAGTCATGAGAAAAGATGCTCCAGAACTGTTATTTCACAGGGAACTTGCGTAATTACGAAAACAGATGGGCGAGTGAACAGGTCCACTTTAAGAATCCTCTACTTTTCTATGGTTTGTTATACCACAGTAAAAAAATATATATATATAAAATTAGGTGTGTGTGATGAGAAACGTGGCAGGATATGAACATGAGGCCGAGGATGGATTTCACCAATATTCATTAAGACTATTATTTTTAGCCCCTTCACATAAACCTACATTGCTCTTCACAGATTGTCACTGTATGCAGATGGAGGGTATGACAGCCAACATTTGCCTGGCTTGGATTACCGGATGGTGCCGTCCATTATAACAGGGAGCAGTTTTTTATTCTAGCATGTAAAAATGTGCTTATCGAAAGTAGAGCAAGTCCACTAGGTACGACCAAACAGAGATGTTAATAAGCAGTAATGGTCAATTAATTAACCAATCACCAAGGACCTTTTAAAGCTGACCAGAGAGAAGAAGCCATTTTATTTTATGTAGCGCAGTATTAAATTTATTAAAGCGAGAGAAAGTTGTGCTGCCTACAGACTACAGGAAATTAAAATTTCGGTAAGTACATTTTTGTTTTCCTGGACATCCTTATGGCAGCACAAGCACAAATGGGATTTGTAAAGCAGTGTGTAAATGGGTAGAATAGTAGACCCGCTTTCAAGAGCTCTTTGCTAAAATGATATCCCTTTACAGATACAGTGCTACTCTGAAATTCTTCATTGGGGTTAAGATGTTGACCATGTGGCAGCATTGCAAATTTTTTCCAGTGGAATATGCCCCAGTATAATCCAGGAGGTGGCAGTGAGGCAGGTAGAGTGCACTCTTAGGCCTCATGCACACGACCGTTGTTTGATTCTGTGTCCGTTGAGCCATTTTTTGTGCTTTTCTGCGGACCCATTGGTTTTCAATGGGTCCGTGGAAAACTCTTCAAATGCACCGTTTGTGGTCCGTGATTATTGTCCATCAAAAAAACATAACCTGTCCTATTCTTGTCTGCGAAAAATGGTTCTCTGACCCATTCAAGTCAATGGGACCGTCAAAAAATGCGGAGGCACATCAGACTGTCATCCGCGTCCGTGGTCCGTGATTACTGTCAGTCAAAAAAATATAACCTGTCCTATTCTTGTCCGCGAAAATCGGTTCGTGGACCTATTCAAGTCAATAGGACTGTGAAAAAATGCGGAGGCACATCCGACTGTCGTCCGCGTCCGTGACCTGCATGTATATTCCATTATCCTGGGTGGAGATATTAAAATTAGACTTTTTTTTTTTTTTTTTCTTTTTTTTTTCTGGCGGACCACGGAAACGCAACAAAACCAAAAACAGATCACAGAACAACGGAACCCCATTTTGCGGACCGCTAAAAACAACTGTCGTGTGCATGAGGCCTTAACTGAAGAAGCTTGTAGCACTTCTCAAATGTTCCCTTATCCACAAAGCTAGTGGCATTACTTGCGGTCTGGTTCTTATATTGCCCTTAATGAAGAAACTGCTTCAGATGTTCTAAAAATATGTCTTTTGAATGTATGTTGAGACAGCCCTTCTGACATCTAGGGCGTTACATTCGTCCATGTTCCTGACCTTGTGGATCTGGGAAAAAAATTACAATTTCCAGGGTAATGTTCTTAGTTTATGGATTTTAGGAAGGAAATCAGGCATAGTTCATAACATTTAGACCAGGGATGCCCAACCTGTGGCCCTCCAGCTTTTGTACAACTACAACTCCCATCATTCCCCCCTGCAGGCTGATAGCTGTAGACTCTTGAGGCATGCTGGGAGTTGTAGTTTTGCAACAGCTGGAGGGCCGCAGGTTGGGCATCTCTGATTTAGACAATCCTCTAAATCCTGTAGCTCACTAAGGCAGGGTTCACATCTGTGCTCTGAACTCTGGCAGTCTCTTCCGTAGTTCACCGTATACGGCATAGCCAGATACCTCCGCCAGATCCCCATTAACTGTAATGGGATCCGGCGGTAATCCGTACGCTTTCCAGCATATATGCCGACATTCGGCCGCGGACAAAAAAAATGTTGCATTTAGCTTTTTTTTTTTTTTTTTTTCCGGCTGAAAGGCAGCATATTCACCGGATAGAGTGACGCAGTTGACAATGCAGATATGAACTCGGCCTAATATGTCCTGCAAAGGTGATGGCAACTGTCAAGAAGATTTTGAATAGGATGAATCGGACAGAATAGTCTTCCAATGACTTAAATTGATGTTTAGTCAGTAGCAGAATGGACAAGTCACAAGAGGAGCAGGGCAATACCATGCTGGACTGAGATTCTTTAAGACTCCGAAGAAGTCCACTCCATCTCCACTGTGCATTAATAGTGGTAAACTGCACCGAGCATGTTAAACTTCAAGCCTTTTCATGAATCCATTCTGCAAAATGTTGTAGGCCTTCAGCTAGCTAACATAACACGAACAACCTCGGAGAAAATTCTAGACAGTCCTTGCCAGCTTCTAGACAGTGAAATGTAACATGCATGGATGAAGAACAAGAATCCTCCTCTGGGAGACCAGATCTGGAAAGCCTGGTAGTCTCCAGTCTGTCAAGAGTGACCACAGAAGTGAGAACCAGGCCCTCTGAGGTTAGAATGAGCGAATGGCTATGACTTCTGTCTGCTCCTTCAGGATCTTCCTGAGCACTCTCGGCACTAAGGAAGTGGTGGGAATACATACACCAGCTTCTTCTCCCAGATGATCAACAGACTGTGTTATGCTAGTGTATGGTGAGAACAATATAGAGCAAAGTTGGATACTTTAGTATATCCCTCTGACGCCAGGACATCCAGAGTTGGTTTTCTTTACCACCTGAGAGAAAATTATAGAGTTGAGGCTACACTTCTCTCTATGAACCTCCTTGAGCGCCTGTTTGTTGATGTAAACTGCTTGGTAAGTAGTTTGACTAAACAAGCATTCAGTGGTTGTGCAAGTATGGTTGAAAGTGATCTAAGGTCAGTCTGACAGCCCTGAGCTCTTTCAGGTTGGCTGACAATCCCTCCTTCTTGTGCCACATTTTTTGGATCCACAATCTGTCTTCCTGCGCACCCCAGTGCCAAGTGGAAGCTTCTGTAGTGAGGACTGTGGCTGGGGAATCAGATTTACCACATGGCAGATGCTGGGGTTTTAGCTACCACTTCAGCTCTTGACAAGTTGAATACATCCCACAGCCCATTGTCTAGGCTCTTGTGACATCTGTTCCAACAAGTGTGTATATTGTCTTGGAGAGAGTGGACATGAGTTATGGCCCATAGTATGTTATAAGACAGCAAAAAATACACTTTGGCGTGAGAACAGAGGTGAACCCTTCGTCTCTCCTCTCTGACAACTTTATTGTTAGCTGATGAGAGTTTATGCTGAAACAAAGTGTCATCTCCTCAGTTGGGACAAACTGTGACTCCATGTATTTCATCGGGGAGCCATTATCTTTTAACAGCAGCATGGTTGAGTACAGATTCACTAGAAATTGTAGTATGGAGGACACACCTTGCTTCCTTAGAAATACTGTGATCTTGGTAAACATTCTGGGATTAAATGAAAAACCTAAGGGTAAGCAAGTGAGTTACAGATGAGACTGTCTGAGTTACTGTGTCTAGATAACAACATGAGTATTTGCAGGTAGATATTTGTGAGATGTATTGTGGCCAGAAGATTGTTCTCTAAAAATACCATTGAGGGAGCGTGGCCAGCCATGAGTGAGCGAGGACACGCTCTGCCAGAACTCTGCCACATCCCCACACCAACTACTCCTAATGGGAAAAACTCTAAAGAAGGGTAGAGCCCGACCACCGGCTCCCCTGATGTCCTCTCAAGGCTACATACCTAGTTTCTTTACGCGGCAATCTGCCTCACCAGGCTACGCTCTCCACGGCCGCACCATGCACTCCCAAGATGGCACTGGCACCAGGGCCATGCGGTCTTCAGAAGCGCTGCAAGAGGCGCCCAGGAACCCTGCTTCACATCCAGGCAGGTGCCACTCAGCGTCGGTGCTTCCATACTTGCCTTCGCTGACCACCAGGCACAAATCCACAGCCCAGACTGGACCCTCCCACTACTCCTGTATCGTGCTCGCCACATGCACGGACCGATCCTACCGCCATCCACCTACTGGAACCCCTTCTCTCCTCTGCAGCACCATCGGTCATTTCTGCACACCAGGTCAGTCCCGGGGGTTCACCCCCCTCTTCACAGGCCGCAGCACCATCGACCACCAGGCCTGCCACTTCAATGGACCTCGCTCCAAGACCCCCTTTCTGGCCCAGTGGGCACTCTCCTACAGCACCCATCATGCCAAACAATTCAGGCATATGCCAGGGGGCACCACACCCGGGTCCCCATCTCCAGAGGCGGCCCTTAGAGCGCAATCAAGGGTCCTCCACTCGACCCACACTTCTTCTTGACTTCTCCCCTTTCTTGCTTCGGGTCTTTAATGCAGTATCCCCTGGGCTTCCCTTCCCGGCAAAACCACTGAGGCTCATATTGCAGTCATCCTCAAGCCTAGTAAGGACCTGCACTTATGTGCCAGTTATCGTCCCATCTCCCTCCTAAATATTGATCTTAAAATATTTGCCAAACTGTTGGCTAATAGATTGAATGCCTTTTTACCCTCGATTATCCACCCCGACCAGGTGGGGTTCGTGTCGGGGCAGGAGGCTCAGGATAACACCCCGAAAACATTGCACATCATCCATCATGCAAAAACAAACAATATCCCTCTCATGATCCTGTCCCTAGACGCTGAAAAGGCCTTCGACTGCATCTCCTGGCACTCTATCCATATTGCCCTTTCTCATGTGGTTATAGGTCTAGGATTTCTGTCAAAGATCTTAAGTATGTACCAACACCCTCAGCACGAGTCAAGGTCAATGGCTCTCTTTCCTTCCTTTTCCATCCACAATGGGACGAGGCAAGGCTGCCCATTGTCTCCTCTGCTCTACTTCCTGGTTATGGAGCATCTAATGTCCTCTATACGCGCCAATCCAGACATATACGGCGTAAAAATTGGAGATCACGAATACAAATGCACAGCCTTCGCGGATGACCTCCTGCTTTATATAACCAATCCCCACATGAGATATCCCGCTTTGGTGACTGGACCAACTTCAAAATCAACATGAAGTCTGAGGCCCTAAACATCTCCCTACCCACCGCCTTTGTTTCCGCTCTTAAAACCTGTTTCCCCTTTGCCTGGCCACCAAATGGGATAACATATCTAGGTATAAAAATTGCCAATGATCTGTCACGACTCTATAGTTTAAACTTCACCCCTCTTCTCCAGCAATTCCAGAGGGACTTGGAGGCCTGGCGGCAACGGGATTTCTCCTGGTTTGGTAGAATTAATATATTGAAGATGACCTTGTTGCCAAAATTACTCTATCTCCTGCAGACTGTTCCCCCTCCATATCCCGGCCATATTCTGGTCCCAAGTCCCCAATTCTTCACGCAATGTGTATGGTCACCTGGTAGACCATGGATTAATTGGGTAATATTGACCCGTCCTAAGGGGGGGGCGGGGTTTGGTCTCCCGGACTGTCGCCTTTACTACCATTCTACTGCCTACAACCGGCTCCTGAACATGATGCGCACTGATACCTTCAAATCTTGGGTACATGTAGAATACAACTCCTTTCCCTGTACTCTAACAGTACTCCCGTGGTTAACAGGCACTTCACGTTCCATCTCTTCAAGCTTACTTTCACAGCCTATCACACCTTTGCAATGATAGCATCCATAAACCGTCACACCTTTTTCATTGATCCTAAAGGTACCATGGTCCCAATCACTGACCATCCGCACTTCCCACCAGGACACTCACCTCATCCCTTCCTCAAGGGCACGAAAACTCGCCCACCTCGATTTTGCCATGTCCTCTCAGGATCTTTCCTGAAGCCCCTATCTCAACTGTTAGGAACCCCCCTTTCCAAGTAGGTTCTTTGAGTACCTGCAACCACAGCACTTCTACTGTTCTATGAATAAGACCCACACATTAAATCGAAAACTCACACCATTTGAACAAATGTGTATAGCCCCCTCAGTGGTATTTCGGAACATATCAACTATATATAAACTACTACTAGACCAACGTTCCTCACAGCTCCCACCTAACACCCCCCCCCCCCTTTTGTCAGGCTTGGGAGCAGGATATAGGTACACAGTTCACTCTACCTCAGTGGAATAAGCGTTTTCTCTTGTCCCATAAAGCGCTGGTCTCTACTAAGGCCCAGGAAACAAGTTATAAAATCCTATCCAAGTGGTACAGGGTGTCCGCACTTCTCCATAAGTGGTTTTCTACAGTCTCAGATCGCTGTTGGAGATGTCACACAGAAGAGGGAACTATGATCCATATTTGGTGGCAATGAACTGTCCTGCGCCCTTTTTGGAACTTTGTGCATAAAACCATTACAGAGGTGACGGGCATTCCTGTACAAAACTCTCCCTAAACTCTTCTACTATTCGTACTTGACCTAAACATTGCTGCCTACAAGAACTCACTCCTGAAATATATGATTCTATTCCAAGACATTGCAAATCTCCCTCTCCCTACTTCACCAGAGGAATGGTTCGAGGAAATCACATTGTACCAGAGAATGGAGGACCAAAATCCTGAAGATTTGGGGCCCATGGGACGCGTTTCGCGCTTCGTAGATGTTCTGGAACATACAGATGTGATTGTCTAAACTTATCTCTCTACCCCCTACTTACTGTCCCTTCCTCCCCCCCTTCCCATATTGTCTTTTGTGTGTCTCTTCTTATCTTTGACTTATCTTATCGTGTCTTCTTAATTGTTATTGTCTGCGCCGTTGTGTGGCTTACTATTTTTTTGGTGCGCTATACGTTATCTGTGCACTCCTATAATGCACATTTATTGCAAACCTATATCACTTGCTTTTGAAAAGAATATGTTATACTAAAAAGAAAACCTCAATAAAAATTGAATGAGAAAAAATACCATTGAATTGAATAGTTTTCATTTTAAATTTCCTCATCACCAGGAACCGTTCTCTGAAGATTGTACTTTTAATATCTTCTTTTCCAAAAAGAACAGCTGGATTCTTGTTTGTGTTGGGGAAAAGGCATCAGGATGAAATTATAAAAATATGGATTAAGGATGCTCACCGTCAAAAATTACCAAATATCTATAAAATGGCTACTTAATAAAGGTGGTCGCGCTGCCAGACACAAGTGATAACTTCTGGGTGTGGGGGAGGAAAAGAACAGTTTCTTCCAGTGCAGCCGAACATCAGAGTTCCAGCAAGGATGGTCTTTGTCAAAGAACGACCCTTCTGTGGATATTAGAGTTCAATTGGGACACATAGTGAAGGCCCGCCAGTTATTCATATATAAAATGGTTTTATTATACTCACATAGGTATAAAAACAACAAGCATTAGGCAATAACGCATGGTCCTCCGTATTCACACAATTGGCCGACCCAGGTTTCGCCAGAAAAGCTTCATCAGGGGCGAATCTATAAAATGGCTGGCTCACAATGATTTGCAAATATTTTTACTTGTTCCTTTTGCATAAATATATATAAAAGAAAATCATAATCACACAATATACCTATAAATCATAAATCCCCAATTTAAAATATATTCACAATAGGTTAGTAGAACTGGTCTCTTTATAATGTGGAGCTCACGCATATGAATTAAAAATGTCAGAAAATGCGTTTTTTTACCTATGTTTGGGCGTGTGGTTCAACATTTGGTGATCTACTTTCAAATAATTCAGTCATCTGATATGGACAGACAGGATGGTGTCCGTATCTTTTGTTACACGTGATTAGTTGCAGTCTACTCACATTAGTGCGTTTTATCACTGTTGGCACATTCACATTTATGTATTAAGATTGTGCTATTATTCACAGCCGGCCTTTCATATGGTGCGAATGATCCAGACTTGCAGATTTTAATAAATGGCCGCTAGTTGCTGTTCACATTTGTATGCAACAATGTTGCGTGTTACTCATGACCTCCTGTGGATCATCAACCACCTTTCGCTCCAGTCTGTCAGCGCAGATGTCCGCTGTGTCACTCGCAACCTCCTTCGGATTACTCACTGCCATCGCTTTAGTCTCACAGCGCAGGTCTCCACTGTGCCTCTCTCGGCCGTGACTTTTCCAGCGCATACGCTCTGAAATTCCTGGAATGCCGACTTCAATTGGTGATAGTGTTTGTGTTCACCTTGTCTGCGATATATTATCGTACACACTGCCCGTTCACAACCGCCACCAGATGCGTTTCGGTACACGTATGTACCTTCCTCAGTGGTATATAATTCTGAATCCAAACCCGATTCGCTCAACACTGACGGACAATACAGAAGAAAAACTTTTCAGTCTGGCACCGAACTGTACACCTGTATGCCCGGTGTCAAAGATCTGAAAAGTTCTGGCTTGGCCTGAACTTTGAGGATCTTCTTTTTGCTGTCGAAAGGATCTAAGAGGACACTGTTCTCAATGGCTGAACTTGACTCCTTTACCATTGTTTAGTCTCTAAAATTTTCTCTGCTTGGGGATCAAACAATGAACCTGGGAAACATAGGAGATTTCAGAAATGGTTCTTGAATGGAACATCCACAGACCACTGTTTAATCTAAATACCTCTTCTGGAAGCATTGACACCAGAGGAAAAATTTTCAAAGTCTGATCCAGACTTCAATAAAGGTAAGTACTGTACTCTTTTCTATGCAGTCCCTCTAACACTTCTTGATGCAAGTGCCAGATTCGTAGTACCCGTTTCACAGATTTTGCGGCCATCCTAGAGGTTGCCAAGAGTGAGTTATAACATTTTATTTTGTTTATTAATAGTGAATCCAATTTCCTATTCATGGGTCCCTCCTCTAGAAAGAAGCCCCCAAAGTGAAAGAGAAGGCACCGCACATTTACGGCCACCTTACATTCATTTCTAGGGGAGTCCTGAAAATAGCAAAGCAACTCCTCCATCTAAGTAAATGCAGAGCATGCCATGCTCGTCCCAAAACATCTTACTTGTCCTATGCTCACAGCCTCACGTCATATAAGTACAGTCTAATAAAAAACTATGATGCAATCACTTCGGGTCAGGGCAGCAGAGGTAGACCCGTCAAGCAGCGATGACTTGGAGTCCCCTTTGTAGATGGTAATGTTTGTACACAGGGGTAGGGCTGCTAGAGTGGTGTAGGGAGGCCTACAGTCCCTGTAGATGTTGTATACACGTGTCACGGTGTTCCTACCTGGATACGGTTGGTTCCCGACGTGATGTGGTCCGAAGCAGTGCAAAAAAGGGTAGTTCAACTTGGATGATGGATAGTTAGAATAAATGGAGTCCAGACTTTGTAGTAACGTTGAACACAGCTTTATTTGGCATAAACAGTAATCCAAACAGTTTCCAAACTTTATCTTGGTCATCAGCAGGTATTGGCATAATCTGTGCAGGTAAACACTTCTCTGCAACACTCTGGGCTCCACTATGTGGTCGCTCTCTCAGCTCAGCTATGCTTGGCTGCGTAAATAGGAAACTCTTCCTCTGCTGCTGGAACTTAGCTGTCTGTAGTCTGTCTCTTACTTTAGTCCATAATCCTAGGAACTTCTTGTCCAGGCATCAAGCTCTGTTACCTTGGGAGGCAATGCAAGCCCAGGAGGGAACAAGCAACCATAAGGGACTTTAGAGGCAGGGCCTCTGGGCCTAGCAGAGCAGGCAGTGCGCTGCTAGGCAACACACAATCTTACCCCAGGAGGTGGTAGGCTAGACTGACCGGCTGGCTAACTAAACTCCTCCCTTTCTAAAGAGGGCTGAAAGGAACTAGAAGGTTCCTCTCCAGCGAAACTATCTCTGCTCAGATTTGCTACCACCCGCTGGTGAAATCAGGCACATTACATGAACATACCCAGTTACATGAAGGAATATGCACATTATTAGGAATCCAGCCAGCACAGGAGACAATATGGACAATCACAATACATTAGTAAGTGGCTTGTTTTAACTTTCTCAAGATGATAAATGCCACTTGCTGAAGTGAGAGGACCCCTTTAATGGCTGTGTGTTGAGTTATTTTGAGGGCACACCAAATTTACACTGTTATACCAGCTGTAAACCGACTACTGTACATTGTATCAAAGTGTCATGTCTTCAGAATAAAATATGTACAAAAATGTGAGGGGTGTACTCACTTTTGGGAGATACTGTATATGTGATAGGTTGTTTTCCAGTCCCTATGAACACTTTGAAGTGACTATCTCCCAAATAGAGCGTATAAACATCAAAGAGGGGGGTTCCCCAATTACAATCCACCTCTGCCTGGGAATGGAGAGACTTTACAAGAATTTTAATGGCTAGAATGAAATGCTGCATCAGCTAATCACCAGCAGGGGGCATAAATGGCCAGATGTGGTTTCCTGTGGTTGATAATTACAGCTGAATGGCGGGGGCTACAGAATCCGGGCCATGACTGGGTTGTCTTGTAACCAGGGCCTTCAATAAGGAAGGTTCAATTATGTAACGGATATTAAAACACTTCTATCACCTCTTTCACCAAAACAAGTTTTCTTACTCAATCACTCAGCTTTTTTTTTTATTAATAATCGCAGCCTGCTCTGGGTCTTGGGATTTTTTTCACCCTCCATTTTTTTTTTTTTTAACCAATGCATTTTTTGCATTCTGCTCTATAGAGGAAGTTACATAAACATGTAAGATATGCAAAAAAATTGCCATTAAAGGGGTTGTCTCACCTCAAACATTTGTGCCATATCGCTACAACCATTGGTAGCTCGTGATGAGAACATAGTCTTGCCACTTTACACATCACTAGTCAGACCACACATGGAGTACTGTGTATAGTTCTGGGCTCCTGTGAACAAGGCAGACATAGCAGAGCTGGAGAGGGTTCAGAGGAGGGCAACTAAAGTAATAACTGGAATAAGGGATCTACAGTACCCTGAAAGGTTATCAAAATTAGGGTTATTCACTATTAGAAAAAAGACGACTGAGGGGAGATCTAATAACTATGTATTAATATATCAGGGGTCAGTACAGAGATCTGTCCCATCATATATTTATCCCCAGGACTGTGACTGTGACGAGGGGACATCCTCTGCATCTGGAGGAAAGAAGGTTTGTACACAAACATAGAAAATGATTCTTCACTGTAAGAGCAGTGAGACTATGGAACTCTCTGCCTGGGGAGGTGGTGATGGTGAGTACAATAAAGGAATTCAAGAGGGGCCTGGATGTATTTCTGGAGTGTAATAATATTACAGGCTATAGGTACTAGAGAGGGGTCGTTGATCCAGGGAGTTATTCTGATTGCCTGATTGGAGTCGGGAAGGAATTTTTTTCCCCTAAGTGAGGAAAATTGGCTTCTACCTCACAGGGGTTTTTCCTTCCTCTGGATCAACTTGTAGGAAACAGGCCGAACTGGATGGACAGAGGTCTTTTTTCAGCCTTATAAAGTATGTTACTATGTTATTGTAAAATAGGTGCGAGTTCCACTTCGGGGACCCACACCCATCTCTAGAAAGGAGCCCCTAAAGTGAAAGAGAGCACAACGCACATGTGCGGCCACCCTCCATTTATTTCTAAGCCAAGCACTCTCACAATAGAAGTGAATGGAGAGCAAGCATGTTTGGCTTGGCCCAAAATATCTTACTTGTCCTGTGCTCACATCATATAAGTACTGTCTAATAAAAAGCTATGATACAATCACTTGTGGGTCAGGGGAGCAGCGGCTGACCCAGGAGATGTGGCCAACACACCACCAAAGGTTACAGAACACAAGGAAAAAGCTGATTAGACTTGTGTTAGGCTACTTTCACACTTGCGGTGTGAGAATCCGGCAGGTAGTTCCGTCGCAGAAACTACCCGCCGGATCCGTCATACCGTATGACAACTGAAAGCATTTGGAGACAGATCAGGATGCGGATCCATCTCACAAATGCATTGCAAGTGCGGATCCGTCTCTCCGTTTTCAGACAGAGAGACGGATCCTTCTTGATTTTTTTTCACAGTTTTAAAGGTCTGCACATGCGCAGACTGGAAGGACTGATCCGTCGTTGCGGTATTTGTAATGCTGGATCTGGCACCGATACAAGTCAATGGAAATTAATGCCGGATCCGGCATTCCGTCATGTGTTCCGTAATTTAAGACTGAGATAATACCGCAGCATGCAGCAGTATTTTCCCCGTCTTAAAAAAACATTTACATACTGAACTGAAGACATCCTGATGCATCCTGAACGGATTTCTCTCCATTCAGAATATATACCCTTCTATAATCCTGATCATTTTTTTTCCGGCATAGAGCCCTGACAATGCGACTCTATGAGCTGTCCCAGGCCGAAAGTGTAGATAAAGAAGAGAAGGGGTCCTAGGACGGAGCCTTGCAGGACACCAACGGAGAGGGAATGAGACGAGGAGGTGGTTTGAGAGTGGGAAACGCTAAATGTCCGGTCTGTGAGGTATGATGTGATCCAGGAGAGGGCCAGGTCAGTGATGCCAAGAGATGAGAGAGTTTGCAACAGAAGGGAGTGGTCAACAGTGTCAAAGGCAGAGGACAAGTCAAGGAGAAGGAGGACAGAGTAATGTTTTTTGGTTTTGGCAAGTAGTAGGTCATTGGTGACTTTGGTGAGGGCAGTCTCAGTCGAGTAGTGGGGTCGGAAGCCAGATTGTAGCCGGTCAAAGAGGGAGCAGGAGGAGAGGTGAGAGGACAGTTCAGAATGGACATGTTGTTCAAGTAGCTTTGAGGCATATGAAAGAAGTGATATGGGGCGATAACTGGAAAAAGAAGATGGTGGTTTCTGTGATTGACACCTATTTTGTGGGAACTTTGGGACTACTGAAAATCGGACAAGTAAAAAATGTGAAATATAAAGAGATTTCAGCTCACCCACCGTCCTCCTTCGCAGTGCACAGGAAATAATCAGATTGATTAAGAAAATCCAGCAACAGACTCGGGATAAAATCCAATTTCTTTATTGCATTTTCATAAAATCCATAGGCTGACCAGACAGATAAAGGTCTACGCGTTTCGACTGACCGTCTTAATCATGACCATGGCCTATGGATTTTATGAAGATGCAATAAAAAAAAAGTGGGTTTTATCCCGAGCCTTTTGCTGGATTTTCTTCATTACTCTAAGGCCTCATGCACACGACCGTTGTTTGTTTCCGCGTCTGTTCCGTTTTTTTTTTTTCACGGATAGGATGCTTCCCCATTCATTTCAATGGTCCGTCAAAAAATGCAGATGGTTAACCGTTTTTGTTCCGCATCCGTGGTCCGTGTTTACCTTCCGTCAAAAAAATAGAGCATGTCCTTTTTTTTTTTACGTTTGCAGACAAGGATAGGCATTATTACAATGGATCTTCCAAAAAAACGGATCCATCAAAAAAAAAAACAGTCCGTCATCTGTTTTTTTTGACAGACGCAAAATTTGCGGACGGAGCGGACACGAAGGCAGGCAACGGTCGTGTGCATGTAGCCTAAGTAAAAAATGTTTTAAACGTGCTCCATACAGTATATCCCTCATGTAAATCCAGTACATGGTGGGAAATGTTTGTATCGACTATGACTGCAGGCACAACCTCGGACCTTTCTGCAGCGCTGAGCTCTCTCTCCAGCCCCGTGTCACAGCTACTTCATTGTCACTATAATGTTTTCCTGTCCCATGTCCTGGTTCCTGTTGTTCTTCATCCAGAATATTACTTCCTGTCAGGAATTACAATTAGTTTCCTGTCATTGTCCTTTAACAGATATTACCTCCTGGCAAATAAGCATATTGTGACTTTATTTCCCTTTAGAGTGGCAGGTCCCATTGTGCCCTGTAGATAGCAGACGCCGGGCAACATGTATACAACTGGCGGCGTTACAAAATGTCACAAGAGAGGTGACAATAATTTCCGATGTTCTGATCTATGTCCATGACTGCTTTGTTTAGAGGCCCCATAGGATTTTTAGACTTATACCCTTCTATAAACTCTATGTAACGCCCTTGAAATCATAACATTGCTGGCCCCAAGCTAGTAACAGTGCCCCATTGAAAGTGCCAGCCATGGTTTCCCTTCTCTTACCTGGGGCAGTCATGAGGTTACTGGTGGTGGAGATACAAAAATCCTGGTGCCACATTTACAGTAAATGGATGGCTGCTTTCATGGAGAATGCAATGGGTGCCCCGAGGGCGGGCCCTAGCCACTCGGTGCCCCTTATCTTTACTTCTTTGAACACTCTCCTTCCACTTTATTGACAAGGTTAAGCATCCAGGTGGAGGGCAGAGTCTCCAGGAAAGCAGAGCACAGATGCTAAAGTGCACTAAGTGGCTATGACCTGCCCTCAGTGCACTTAAAGGGTTTGTCCACCTTCAGGGAAGCATTCTTACCTGTTGTGTTTTGGCTGCTTCAGTCCCCTGCCGCTGCACCACGGTCTGGTTTGTGGATGCTGCAGCCAAAGACTGGCTGCAGGAGTGGCGTGCTCCACGTCGAACAGAAAGTTTACGAGTGGGGATTGGAGTGAGTCAGTGGTGGACTCAGCAGCGAGGAGTATCTAGGAATGCTTCCCTCCACAGGTCTGGCGCAATGGGGAGGTCTCATCAAAAGACCCCCGAAGTTGGACAACCCCTTTAAGTCGTAATTGGTATATTTTTTTAAAAACCCTTATTTTAGCCCCATCAGTCACTGTGGGTGGTTTAACAGAGTTGATCCTGGTGACAGATATCTTTACTACAATCTATTTATTCCTTGTTATCAGCCATTTCAGACTAAAGGCTCAATTTCACCAATAGATAAATGTTAAGATGATCGCTAACGAGCGTTTGTAGTTCGTTAGCGATCATCCGCCGCCGATGCAAATGCTCGTTCATCGGGTAATCAAGATCTTTTAACATATTTCAAAATCCTTGTTTGCCGGCAGCATATTGCGGCGTGTAATAGGCGCTCTGCTGCTGGCAAAAAACGATAAGTATAGGGACAAATAACATAGTATATAAGACCGAAAAAAGACATCAGTCCATCCAGTTCGGCCTGTTTCCTACAAGTTGATCCACAGGAAGGCAAAAAAAAACTTGTGAGGCAGAAGCCAATTTTCCCCACTTAAGGGGAAAAAATTCCTTCCTGACTCCAATCAGGCATCAGAATAACTCCCTGGATCAACGACCCCTCTCTAGTAGCTATAGCCTGAAATATTATTACACTCCAGAAATACATCCAGGCCCCTCTTGAATTCCTTTATTGTACTCACCATCAACACCTCCTCAGGCAGAGAGTTCCATAGTCTCACTGCTCTTACCGTGAAGAATCCTCGTCTATGTTTGTGTAGAAACCTTCTTTCCTCCAGACGCAGAGGATGTCCCCTCGTCACAGTCACAGTCCTGGGGATAAATAGATGATGGGACAGATCTCTGTATTGACCCCTGATATATTTATACATGGTTATTAGATCTCCCCTCAGTCGTCTTTTTTCTAAGGTGAATAACCCTAATTTTGATAACCTTTCAGGGTACTGTAGATCCCTCATTCCAGTTATTACTTTAGTTGCCCTCCTCTAAACCCTCTCCAGCTCTGCTATGTCCGCCTTGTTCACAGGAGCCCAGAACTGTACACTGTACTCCATGTGTGGTCTGACTAGTGATTTATAAAGTGGTAGGACTATGTTCTCATCACGGGCATCTATGCCCCTTTTGATGCAACCCATTATCTTATTGGTCTTGGCAGCAACTGCCTGACACTGGTTTTTACAGCTTAGTTTGCTGTTTGTTAAAATTCCTAGATCCTTTTTCATGTCAGTGTTACCGTGTGTTTTACCATTTAGTATGTACGGGTGACTTGCATTATTCCTTCCCATGTGCATAACTTTACATTTGTCAGTGTTAAACCTCATCTGCCATTTCTCTGCCCAGGCCTCCAATCTATCCAGATCCCTCTGTAGCATGAGTTATGGCATTAATGATCGCTCCTACCTATACTGAGGAGGAGATCGCTGCATGTAATAGCAGCAGTCTCCTCCGCTAGCGAGCAGGCGATTAATGGGAGGGAGGTAATAGTACCTTAAAGAGAGGCTAGGTGTAAGATTCTTCAATAGCATGACTGACAAGTATTCCTGAAAGATGTTTACCCTCCATAAAAGCTTTACATTCCCATACATTTTATTCCAGTCCTCAACATTTCTTCATCCGCAAAGCCTCCAGTAGAGGGAGTATATCATTACAGATGACCAGGCTGATTCCCATTTTATGCTTATGGATATATATATATATAGCACTTGTCTTGTACATAAGATCTCATGAATACAACCATGTGTGAGCACTTATCTCCAACCAACCATGTCTTAAAGGGGCATTTCCATCTTAGACATTGATGGCATATCAATAAGATATGCCATCAATGTCAGATAGGTGTTGGTCCCACTCCTTTCTTCAGAAGGGGGCCCCAGACACTGCGCGTGCGTGGAGTGCTCTCCATTTACGGCGATGGAAGTTGGTGAACGATGACCTGCAAGCGCCCTTGCCTATTTTCAGAAGTCTCATAGTGGTGAGTGGACATTGCATGCAAAGCCATGTCTCCATGCAATGCCTTGGGAACTCCCATAAATGTGAACAGACGACACATGCACGTCCGCTCTCCTCTTACCCTTGGGAGGGTTCATTCTGGAGATAGGTGCAGGTCTTAGGTGCGGGTCTTAGGTGCAGCTCCTAACTTTATCCTAGCGATATGCCATCAATGTCTGAAATGGGAAAACCCCTTTAAGTTTCTAAAGTAACATGTGAATATACTGAACAGCAGCTATATCCAGGCACTGGTACAAAAAATCTAAAGACATAAAGAAAAAATTCTCAAAAAAGTCAACTTTGGATTAACTCCATTCCTGTTAGGTTCCATTAAAAGGCTGTCAATTCTGGGAGAGGGGAATCTCAATGCTGCCTTGGCAGGGTGCCCATTAAAACCTAAGGAGGGGAGTCCACTGGTTGTATTGAGCCCTGTAGACTACTTTAGCAGCTTTAGCTAATAGGGTCCCAAAGAGAGAAACTCGATTAGCCTTCACCAAGGTTTTTTTTTTTTTTTTTACCCTGTCTTTTTATTGATTTTCAAGCATATTATACATGTTGAGTAATACATAATAAATAATAAAAAAAGGAAGATCCGAAATGACACAAAAAGAAGACATGATACATGGCATTGTCACATTTACATGTACAGTATAAGGGTCCATTCACACGTCCGTAATTTGGGTCCGCAATTTCAGGACCCATTCACTTTCAATGGGACTGGAACCGATGTAGATCCGCATTTCCAGGATCCGCATCTGCATTTCCGGGATCAGTCTTTTCGGGATTCGCAAAAAATAGAACTTGCCCTATTCTTGTCTGTTATTGCGGACCAGAAAAGGCATTTTCTACTATAGTGTCGGTAATGTGCGATTCCGCAAATTGCGGATCGTACATTGCTGGTGTCCGTGTGAATGGACCCTTAGACATGAGACTGGAATGCTTTACATATACAGTTGTTGGAGCAAATTTTCATAGCCCACAGTCTCCACAGCGTGATCTGTAAAGAGGGTCTATATCCAGGCTACTGAGTCCTTGAACACTCTTTTTAGTAGGGCAGTCGGCAGTGGAGTGGCGTGGGCACTAGAAAGCCACATCAGCCATTGGTTGTGTGCTCTTATCCTGGATTGCAAGAAGGGGCAGAAAACCAGCTCATACATCAGATGTAAGTTAACCATTTAGATGACCTCCGATATGTTAGGGGTGGCTGGTCGTTTCCAATGTCTTGCTATTACGTTGCGCGTGGCTGTGAGAATATGTGACACTAGCCATCGGAAGAGTGGATGAATGTCATCTAGACCAATACTCAGAATGGCCAGTTCTGGAGACAAGGGAGTGTGGGCGTCCAGAACCTTCTCTAGCAACTTTTCCGTCGCTCTCCACAATGGTGAAACCATTGGGCAGAACCACCACATATGGGAGGGGGAGCCCCACGCCAACAGAGGGAACATAGTTCAGGATTGTGTGGGACAGTCTGTCCGGAGTGAGATACCAACGTAATTGAATTCTACTCTGTTGAGCATGGTTAATGCAGTGAGAGCATTTAATTGACCAATACAGTGCAGATTTCCATTGTTCCAGTCTTCCAGAGGAAAGGATTTATTCAATTCCTCTTCCCATCTAAGCATGTATGGATCTTTCAATCCCTGCACAGGGGACAGGAGTTCAGAGTAGATTATGGAGAGTCCTCTACGGTGCGGGCCTTTGTCATAGAATAGGAGGTGAAGCGGGGAAGATGGACTTGCAGTGTTGGTAAGAGAGACTGTGTTCAGATAGTGTCTTATCTGCAGGTATTGGTAAAAGGTAGAGTTGGGAATAGAAAAGGACCTGGGGAGAGAAGCAAACTCCAAAAGAGTTTGACTCTGGTATACCTGACCAATGGAATGAGTAAAGGGAGATGGTGTGTAAGTTTACTTAGGGTTTGGACTGCTGAGAAGGCATTGAGAGAATGTCCTTTGATAAAAGACTCCTCTATTTGGAGCCATCTTTAAGGATTGGATGGACACCACTCCCTAGTTTTGTCTATCAGGCTAGCTATATAATATTTTGAAGGTCCGGGACCCCCAACCCTCCATTCTTTATAGAGGGGAACAAGGCCCTTTTGGAGATTCGCGGCCGGGAGGAGCCCCAAATAAACCGTAAAAAGCTGTTTTGGAGGTGGGTGAGTATTTGGGTAGGAACTCGTAAAGAAATACAACGGAATATATACAAAATTCTTGGGAGATTCATCATTTTCACAGTATTAATCCTTGCAATCCAGGACAAGCAAAGTTTCGAGTACCTCTGATATTCACTCGCTAGTTCCCTCTGCAGGGCTTGGTAATTAAGTGAGACCAGTCTTCCTACCGAGTTGGGGATAAGAATGCCCAAACAGGAAATATGATCATCTCCCCAATGAAAGCCATAGTCACGGTGGATATGGTCTCTGGCTTCCTCCCGGGTCTGGACAGGCAGAATAGAAGATTTAGTAACATTCAGTTTATAGTATGACACAGCTAAAAAACGTTCTAGGATGGCATATGTAGCTGCAAGAGATTCCGTGGGCTTTGTGAGGGACAAGACCCCATCATCAGCGTAGAGTCCAATGGTGTGGACCGAGGATCATAGACGAACGCCCTCCACCAGTGGGCTGGTACGAAGGGACTCTGCCAGCGGCTCCATCACCAACACAAACACCAAAGGTGACAAAGGGCACCCCTTGCAAGTGCCATTGGTAATTTAAAAGGGCTCATAGAGAAAGCCAGAGGCCAGTACCCTCACCTCCGGGGCAAAGTATAGACCCATAATGGCCAGCAACATGTGTCCCTGAATTCCAAATTTACTCAGAACTTGCTCCAGGAACCCCCAGTGAACTCTATCAAAAGCTTTTTCATCATCAAGTGATAGGAAAATAGTGGGGGTCCTAGAGAGCTCCGCAATATGGACTAGGTTAATAAGCCGTCTCATCCCAGCTCTACATTGGCGCTTGGGGACAAAGCCCATCTGATCTTCTGCAACCTGTGCATAATCTAGTTGCTAGTATTTTAGAAATGAGTTTCAGATCCACAATAAGCAACGAGAGGGGTGTAAAGTTAGCTGGTTGATTCGGGGTCTTTCCTGTTTTAGGTAGCGTGACTATAATGGCTGATAGCATGTCCTTAGGCCTCTTTCACATTTGCGTTGTGAGGATCCGGCGTGCACTTCAGTTGCCGGAAATGCCCGCTGGATCCGTCACAACACAAGACAACTGAAAGCTTACTGAAGACTGATCAGTCTTCAATATGCTTTCAGGTAACCATGGCAGCCAGGACGCTACTGAAGTCCTGGCTGCCATGGTACTCCGCAGCAGTGTTTTGATCAAAATGTAAACTAATGTCTCCACTATCTGCATGCGATATGGGGGGTTAGTATCATATTATTTAGCTGAAGAGCGTATATCAAGGGTTAAGCATTGTGGATGTGCGATCCAGTCTGTTTCTTTTTGCCATTTGATACTCCGCAGCAGTGTACTTACCTGCGCTGCGGCCTCCGGGCGCTCCTTCATGACGTCACAGGTCCGGGCGCGCATTGATCTATGCGCCGCGGGGACCTGTGACGTTATGAAGGAGCGCCCGGCTGCCGCAGCGCAGGTAAGCACACTGCTGCGGAATACTGACCATGGCAGCCAGGACTTCAGTAGCGTCCTGGCTGCCATGGTAACCGATCGGAGCCCCAGCTTACACTGGGGCCCTGATCAGAACTGCTGCTGCGCATGCGCAGAGCTAAACGTCGGATCCGGCGATGCGCCAAAACGACATTTAGCTGAATGCCGGATCCGGATTAATGCACTTTAATAGGCATTAATTCCGGATCCGGCATTACGGCATGTCTTCCAGGTTTTTGGATGGAGACAAATCGGCAGCATGCTGCGTTTTTGTCAACGTCCAAAAAACGTTCAGAAACTGAACGGAAGACATCCTGATGCATCCTGATTTCTCTCCATTCAGAATGCATTGGGATAATCCTGATCAGTATCTTTCCGTCGTAGAGCCCCGAGGACGGAACTCTAGGACGGAAAGTAACAACGCAAATGTGAAAGAGGCCTTAGGGGTATTCCCCGTTGTGAAGAAACAATTGAATAGTTTGGTCAAGTAAGGTGTGAGCACAGAAGCGTAGGTCTTATAATATTCTGAAACATATCCATCTGGGCCAGGGGCTTTATTGGGCTTGAGGAATTTGAGAGCAGATTTAACTTCTGATTCAGAGATGGGGGTATTGATCATAGCTAAGTCCTCCGCAGACAAGGAGGGTAGGGCAATAGAGCCCACAAATGACTGGATCCCAGTTGTAGAGGGTTGGGGGGTACCTGAGTCAACTCAGAGATTATATAGAGAGGAATAGATCTTAGTGTAATGTCCTGGAGTGCCATCACCACCTCCTTTTGTACCCCCACTATTTTTAATGTGTGATCCTGTGTTATCTCATATATGCAATGTTAATTCCTGCAATGTGTATATGCATTTCCTTGCAAATGTAATGTTTTATATGTAATGTGCCTGGTTACCAGCAGATGGCAGCAAACCTGAGCAGAGATAGTTTCTCTGGAAAGGAATCTTCTAGTTCCTTCCAGCCCTCTTTAGAGAGGGAGGAGTTTAGTTATCTAAGTTCAGTTCTAGCCTACCCTCCTTGGGGAGATGTTGTGTGTGTGTCTGAGAAAACCCCTGCTAGGGGAAATCAGCAGGCCTAGTCCTCCTAGGACAGGTTCTGTTAGGCCTACATCAGCCTTATCACTGGAGGTTGTGCAACACCAAGCATAAGCAAGCTTGAGGTACTGTAATGCCAGGACAAGTTCCTAGGATTACAAGTAAGAGACAGACTACAGACAGCTAAGTTCCAGCAGAAGAGGAAGAGTTTCCTATTTACCCAGCCAAGCATAGCTGAGAGAGAGAGTTACCACATAGCAGAGCTGAGAGTGTTGCAGAGAAGTGTTTGCATGCACAGATTAATGCCAATACCTGCTGATGACCAAGATAAAGTTTGGAAACTGGATTACCGTTTATGCCAAGTAAAGCTGTGTTCAACGTTACTACCAAGTCTGCACTCCATTTATTCTACCTATCCGTCATCCAAGTTCAACTACCCTTTTTGCACTGCTTCGGACCACTTCACGTCTGCGATTCAACCTTATCTAGGTAGGAACACTGTGACATGTGTATATAACATCTACAGAGACTGTAGGCCACCCTGCACCACTCTGGCAATCCTACCCCTGGGTACCAACATTACCATCTACAAAGGGGACTCCAAATCCTCGCTGCTTAACCGCATCTGGCATCACGATTACTTGCTCTATAAGAGAGACATATTTTGTAGATACCTCCTAAGAGGCAAGTGATCCCCTAGGTGTGAGTAGTGGGTTCGTTGCGTTAGTGAATGCATCAGCAACCTGCTGGGGATGTGTTATTACTGTGCCATCTGGGAACTGGAACGACTCTATTCTGCTAGACGCCGCTCTACGGTGCAAGAGTTTGGCTAGCGAGGCACCTGATCTGTCCACCATGTGGAAAAATCTTGCCTTCATGCCTGGAACTAAGTGTTCATATTTGTACAGTAATAGTGAACGTAGTTTAAAGCGTAGAGCTATGAGTTGCTGTTGGAGGGCTACTGTGGGGGTGACTTTGTGTTGTGTTTCTACAGTGTGTAGGGCCTGAATCTTGCTGTTTACAGCTCTCTCCCGTTCCTTTTTGAGTCTGGAATCAAAATAAAATACTCTTTCAAGGAAGAAAGAAAGTCTTCTATTCTGGTTGGGCAACGGAGTAGATATGGATTGAGCCGCCATTGTGGAGGGGTTGGACTCGTTATTGTCAAGTACTACAGTGATATAGTAGATCTGACCATGTGGCACATCCAATATGACAGGAGGTGACTTTATGGATCAGGTCGGCTGACCCTAGGAAATAATCCAGTCTGGATTGGGATATGTGGGTCTGGGAAATGAAGTATAATCCCTCTTTCCCGCATGTTGATATCGCCAAATGTTATGTAAGGGGTAATCCCTGAGAGTTTGTTTAAGTTCCCCCCTGGCAGGAGTAGACACTCTGTCACAATACACCTTAATGTCCATTGGTTGGTCTCCATAGGTTGAAGTCCCCCCCAATGAGGATTGAACCACTAGCTACGGTCATTACCTTATTAGGCCCCTTTCATACGAGCGTGGCGGGTTGGCTCCGGATGCGTTCAGTGAAACTTGCACCATTTTGCAAGCAAGTTCAGTCAGTTTTGTCTGCAATTGTGTTCAGTTTTTTCCGAGCGAGTGCAATGCGTTTTGATGCGTTTTTTTGGAAGGTTTACCAACATCTCCTAAGCAACTATCAGTGAAAAATGCATTGCATCCGCACTTGTTTCCGGATGCAATGTGTTTTTCAATGAAGCCCCATTCACTTCTATGGGGCCAGAGCTGCGTGAAAAACACAGAATATAGAACATGATGCGTTCTTCACGCAACACAGAACTGATGCATGAAAAAAAACACTAATGTACACAGACCCATTGAAATGAATGGGTCAGGATTCAGTGCGGGTGCATTGCACCCGCGTGGAAAACTCGCTAATGTGAAAGGGGCCTTAAGAAACCGCTCCAGTCGCTGAGCTGGTATGCATTGGGAGCATACACCGCTGCCAGGATAAAGGGAACATCAATCAGACGGATCAGAATCGCATATCTTCCACGAGGGTCCGAGATACATTTCTGTACTGAGAAAGACGTCATATTCCTAACGGCTATAAACACACCACCTTGGCACTTTTTGAGAGTTTGAGAGTGATATATATGCAGAAATAAGCGAAAAAATAATATCACAATGGGACTGAATGGCATCCCGCCACAACTGTGCTCGTTTAAAGGGAGAGTTTAATCCCTTAAAATTTAGAGAGAGAACCTTCAGCCCCATTGTTTGAAGGAGGTAGATCTATTGAGGTAGCAGCATTCCAGAGAAGCATGTGCATAGTGTACTGAAGATTCTGGGCCACATGTCTAAGTAACACAGTGCGGTCATACCATGTAAAAAAAAAAAAAACATACATAACAGGTCTAAAAAGTAACGAAAAAGAAAACATGGAAAAAACATAGAAGATACTCAGCCTAGAGTGTGGCAGAGCCGGGAGTCCTGAGAGACTTGACTCTTTCATGAGTCACACCTAGAAAGGGGTAAGAGCAAACCAAACAGCGGGTCCATAACACACCCCTGAGAGTAGCAAAGAAAGTGGGGAACGCCCCTAATAAACAATATATTGAAGTGTCCTCAAACCGTGTCCCATTCAGGAGAGACCTTGTCAGGCTTGTCTTGTTGGACATCTGGGTTTTGGGTCGACGGAGATACGAGGCCCTATTCCTGGAGTTTCTGAGAAGCTAGCTGAGCGATACGACACATGTGTTGCGCTCCATTGTAGAAGATGAGAAGGTGAACCGGGAAACCCCACCGGTACCTGTCCTGGTGGTCTCCTAGAATTTTGGTGGTTTCTGCAAATTTCCAGCAGTCAGCCAGAGGGGGCGCAGATAAATCAGGGAAAACAGAAATTCTGCTGAGAATATCCGTCTGCATAGGATTTTGGCGTAAAGCGTGCAGAAAGGCCTCTTTGGTCTGAAAAAAATGCACTCGGGCTAAGACATCCCTAGGTATTGACGGACCTAGTCCCGATGGTTTGGGAATTCTGTAGATGCGGTCGATTATGACATCCATATCTGAAGCTGTAGGGAGTGCGGCCTTTAGCATGTCCTTCAATAGAGGCTCCAAATCGGCAGGTCCCACCATTTCCAGAACATCACGGAGACGTACATTATTGTGGCGGTGTCTGTCCTCTATAGCACATATCTTGGCAATCTACTGACCTCTTCCTCCAATGCTTCGTTTGCATCAATGAGAGCGTTGTGCGACGAGGCCAGCTCCGCCATCTTGTGCTCCACGTGATCTGTCCGATCTCTGAGATGCTGTATTTCTCGCCTCATTTCCTGTACCAGCCCTCGCATGTCATCTTTGAGGGAAGCCCTCAGGGAATCTAGGAGCGAGCGTAGCGTACCGTCCATGAGTGGATGAGGGGACAGGCCCAGACGACCGTCTACCCCAGAGCCTGATTGCAGGCTTGACGAGGACGCAGGTGAGGCTGGAAAAGCAGGCGGTGAGACGTGCGAGTCCGGGGTCGCCGCTTTACTGAAGAATTCGGTGAGTTTAGCAAGGGCTGGCCTCTTTTTTACCTTCCCCATAGTGTGGGTCAAGTATGTGGCTGGGAAGGGTTGCTCCACAGACGCAGGGTTAGCCGCTTTGGGGCGGTTATGCAGTTTCTAGGTCCTGAGCTACAGCATCAAGCAGCCAGCGCCATCACCGTTCAGGCCACGCCCCCAAGGGTTTGTTTTTAACCCTAAAAAAAAAATCTCTGGGGGCTCCATCGTTTCAGTGTTTATTTTTTTAAAACATGAAGGTGCTCCACACTGGTTTTTCCTTGCAGTTTTGGATTCTGTCTTAGAAGTTGGAACCATTTTTGCTTCTCATAATCCAAGTAAACCCAAACATCTACAATGACTTAAAAGTCTGCGGGGTGGCCAGTCCATTGTCCTGAGGACACCAGCAGCTTCTCTGATAAGTATGTCATGATCCTCACAGTAAAAAATCCTTTCATCAAAACCAATCACCAACTCCACATGTGATTGTCCCCCCCACCAAGCTCCTACCAAGCATCAGTGATGGTTGTAGACTTGGTTAGACACGTCTTCCACTTTGGCAGCAGTCTCTGAAAGTGGCCTGCTAGATGTCCTCCTCTGTGATGTATTTTCTGTGTGAGTTGTCTGTGTGTGCTCTGGCCCATGAAGAATCTTTCATTTGCATGTAGGCCTCTCATTAAAATTCTGCCATGAGACTACTCATTACATACCCTCTACACCAGGGGTGCACAACATTTTCTGGTTGGGGGCCATATTGTCAGCCTAAACCAATTCCAAGGGCCGGAAATAAAACTTAGAGGTATTGCCAACTGAAATACGATAGTTTTGGCATATTGAACACATACAGTATATATCATAAATGTCTAGTTACACTTCTAGGACTCCCATCTAATGGGACAATACATGAAAGATATTTGTGAGCAGCCATAAGACATAGACATACATGTCTCTTACCAGATGGTTGGGGGCCGCACAGAATGGTATTGAGGGCCACATGTGGCCCCTGGGCCCCAGGTTGTGCACCCCTGCTCTAAACGGAACAACACGTTTATGAATGATCAGCGATATTTGAGTTGACGTTGATCATGCATCTATCATATCCCACATTTTATTATACAGTTATTGTGAAGTTGATAGTGTTTTGCGCATTCTTGTGTATAATTGTAATGAAGAAACCTTGTTTATACCGACAAGGCTTTGCTTCAAGAATATATTAATACTGCTCTTATAGTCAGGGCCGGCGCTTCCATAGAGGCAAGGGGGGCAATTGCCCCCAGGCCCCCGAGTCCTTAGGTGCCCTCAAGCAGCGCCGGCCCGCAACTAACTTACTACAATTGGATATGGGGCAGGCCGCGCCGCGGCCGCTCTGAGCCCCTCTCTGCCTCTTTAGGAGAGCAGTGGCTGCTGGGGCTCAGAGCGTTCCGCCGCACAAGCATGTCTTCGCGGTCTTGATGTCGCCAGAGCCCCGCCCCCAGAACCAGAAGAAGAAGGAGCGAGTGCAGTGTGCACTGCCCTCGCTCACCGTGGCTGCCGCATGCTGACTTCTGCACCTCTACGGCTCTCAGAGTCTCTGCTCTGCCCACCAGTGACCATACACAGAGAAGGGAAGGAACAAGGGGATGCATATCTGTTCTAGGTAAATTGTAGGGTGTGGAAATGTGCATGTGTAGACTGACTAGTCTGTGCTGGAGTCCTGGAGAAATGAGCCATGGGGGGGGAGATGTGCAGATGTGCTGGAGAAATGAGCCAGGGGGGGGGGGGGGAGAGATGTGCTGCTGCCACTGGCCCATACAGGGGGAGAAATGTGCCATTCGGGGGGGGGGGAGTATGCTGCAATGCTGCAATGGAGGGGGTGGGGAGAAATAATGTGACGCGAAGGGGGTGATGTAAAAAGGAGAAGGTGATGACGTGACATGGATGGAGCTGGGAGGGGGGGACATTGAGGGGGAAAAATGTGACATGGAGGGGGAGAAATGTGACTTTGAGGCTGGGGGGCATCATTGGGAGCAGCACTTTTTACTGGCACATTATTGGGGTCACTTCTTACTGGCACATGATTGAGGGGCATCTATGGAGGCACTTCTTACTGGCACATTATGGGGGCACTTTTTACTGGCACATTATTGGGGGGCACTATGGGGGCTTCTACTAAGGCCACAAAGAAGCGGTATTTTATATGGGGAGCTCTGTGTGGTACGGGTATTATCAGGGGTAGTAGGATGAGTCGTCCAGAAGATGGGAGGATAATGGAAAAGTAGTAAACTAAGATTTTTTTGTTGTTGTCAAACTGCAGAGATGAAAAATGGCGACAAAATGTTGTCCTGGTCTAAGAGGAGAAGACGGGGTCAAAGAACATCTACATCAAAGGAGACGTCACTGGATGTAAGAGGTATGGGGTGCTGTATTTCTGTATGGAGGGGCGGGGGGGGGGGGGAAATGTAATGCGAAGGGGGTGATTGATGACGTGACACGGAGGGGGGCCTCTTATTGTTTTTCGTCCCCGGGCCCCATTTCACCTGGAGCCGGCCCTGCTTATAGTCATGTCAGGACAAACACTGATCGCATATCACAAACATATACCATGAGTGTCTGATTGGTGGGATCAGAGCAATTGGCTTTCACATCGGTGGCCCAATACAGTGAAAGGACCAACAGGAGACAAACAGCACTTCCTCCCCCCCCCCCCCCCCTTTGTATGGACTATTATTTAGGAGGTGGTGTGGACCCAACTCCAAACTAAATGTGTACACTGATTTCTTACCGTATCCAGCTCTGGAGTGCTGTCTGAACGTTTTGGGATGAATGGAATGGTGGTCGAGCATGCACACCGCCACCCAATTCAAGCTCCGGGAGACTGCAAAAGATATCTGAGCGCTGTAGTCGGTGTGAATGGAGAAGCAGTGTGCCATTTCACATGACACCGGGGAGAGGAAATGGCTAACTGGGCACAATTTGGCCATTTTCACTTAGGGGTGTACTCACTTTTGTTTCCAGTGGTTTAGACATTAATGGCACGCCCAATATACACTGTTATACAAGCTGATCACTGACTACTTTACATTGTATCAAAGTGTCATATCTTCAGTGTTGTCCCATGAAAAGACAGAATAAAATATTTACAAAAATGTGAGGGGTGGACTTACTTTTGTGAGATACTGTACATATCTGCCTAAGACATAACTCAGGGGTGCACCTAGCCTTTCTGCTGCCTGAAAGCGCTCATTGCACATGGCCCTTCCGCTGCCCCCCCCCCCCCCCCTCTTGCCCCTACCTGGTGCTGCCTGAGGCCCCATTGGTGGTGCACCCCTGACTAAAGTGCATGCAGAGTTTTGCAGAAATTAACATTTCTGTCTGGGTGCTTTATTTTATTATGTCAGTGAGTGCATTTCATTACTATATCAGAAAAAACCTAAAGGGACATCAAACCTGAAGTCTTCTATCATTGTGCAGTTGAATCTAATCCTCCCTGTTATCAGCCAGATGTTCTTCACTTGGTTTAGGAGTGTTGAGAACTCCAGAAACACATACCGTACACGTGTGACTGAGATCAGCATTTTTATAAGCTCCTGATTTTAGTTTAGCTGCTCCTTTAGGCTACTTCTTATGTAAATGAGCCCTCTCTTTCCAAACAGAAAAGAAAGCGGAGCCTCAAATGCCACCAGATGTAAAGCCTTCTATAAGTCAATGTTCAACCTTTTTATCAGGCCTTGACACATAATTTAGGAATATAGCCAAGCCAGCACCTCATCTGCCAACAGCTGTTTCGAGGTGAGAGGCCTTCGTCAGGATCCGGGGGTACTATTTTTCCTTATGGGGAGCACCTAATAGACATCAGAAGTATTTTAGACCATACAATCTTGTTTTCGAAAATAGGTATGCAAATTAGCTCTCTTTCCAAAAAGAGAAGAAAGCTGAGCCTCTGATGCCACCAGACGTAAGGTAGCTATCTTCTAAAGCCTCTCAAACAATTGTCGGAAGCGTTCCCTCCCAGCAATCGCTTGCTCACGAGCGGAGGAGACAGCTGCTATTACAAGCGTTATGGCATAGCTCATCCTCATGCTGTCTTGGGGTTTGCTGGCGTCATATCGTAATTAGACAGCATGATCTGCCTCCGGCAAACGAGGATTTTTAGGCATGTTCATCGGGCAATCAGCGGCAGTATTACATTGACAGGTGTAACACAGTCTTAGGGCCCATTCACACGCTCCCGCACCCATTCCGCAATTCAGGTGCGGACCCATTCATTTCCCAAAAGATGCGAACAGCATCCGTAGTTCCGTTCCACTTGTCTGCAATATTGGGAATTGACCAAGCCTTCCACTATCCCTGAAGGCATGACCAAAGAAGTTTACTTGAACTTCCACCATTTACATGCTACCTCTCCTCTTCTATCTCAGCCACTGCAGTCTTTACCTGCTCATTTAATCCCCTATCTTTTACACTCCCGGCATTTAGATGCCCCCCCGCTCTTGGTCTAAATTTCAGCACCTGTGGGAACTGGAGATAACGTCTACTTTTTTTTGCTCTAAAGCTCTTCCCACCAGGAATTTTTTAGATTCTCATTAAGGTATTGTGGTGGGTGAGTCGTAGGCCCACCCCATCGCCCCTGGGATATTCATTTACCTTTACGCCACCTTTAGGTATAAAAGATGGAGATTTTCTCTACAGGCTCACGGACTTCCATAGATGTACAGTACCTTATTTATGACGAGACCCATGCCTCATCATAAATTCTGCACGTCCTCCGGCGGCATAGGGTGGAATCAAAGACCAGTGTAAAATGCCGGTCTCTGTAAATAATACCCAAGGAGTTTTATTGGGCTCTGTTCGATATCCAGTCCATGAATGTGATGACCCCTAGCAAAAACTCCTTAAAAGGGTTATCCAAGACTAAATCAGATCTCCAGACATGGCCAACCTACAGTAGTGATGATGTTCACCTGATGCATGCCACTGGATTCAGTCTCTGTTGCTCCCTGACCAGCACCTTCTTTCCCCTCTGCACCGATATCAACATCCGGGGGGGGACATGACTGCCGCAGCCAATCACAGGCCGCAGCAGTGACCTGCTTCCCTTGCATCACGTGTGGGCTGCAGCAGTCATGTGTCCCTCCTTCATCGGATGTTGATATCGGCACAGAGGGTAGAGGAAGTGCTGGTCCGAGACACATGGAGACTGAATCCAGTATTAGGGATCAGGTGAGCATCATCGCCACTGCAGGTTGGCCACTTCTGGAGGTCTGATTTAGTCTAGCATAACCCCTTTGAGAAGTGTCTGTTGCTGACCCAGATTTATCATTCAGCAAAAAGGTGGATTTAAACCGTGCATATTGTCAGGAACGAATGTTTCTGCGAACGCTCGTTCCTGACAATTTGCCCGTGTTAATGTGCTGCTGATCACCCTATGAACAAGCAAAGCGCTCGTTATTCGGGCGATCCTGTTGTTCGTCAGGCCCCTCAATCATTGTTTCTGGGCAGCAGATCGTGCTGTCTGAACGGCAATCTGTTGCTCAGAAACAATGCAGATGTATGAGAACGAGCGACGACAATAGCGATGCCTCATTCTCATACTGTAAAGGAGATCGCTGCATGTAAATGCAGCAGTCTCCTTCACTGAATAAGCAGCTGACTGTCGTAAATGAACGCTTCCTTCTCGACAATTAGCTGCTCTTCGGCCAGTGAAAACCTGCCTTAAGCCACTGTGATAAATCTTTTTAAGGTCTAGATAGCGGTTCTAATGGTCCCTTTACATGGGACGATCTAGCAGATTGTCGGGAAGAAAGCGAGGAGACCGTTGCATTTACACCGCTTCTAATGCCATCGCTCTTCCTCATACAGGCTCATTGTTTCCCGGCAGCAGATCGGGTTTACACAGCTTGATCTGCCACTGGGAAACCGATGATCTTCTGTGCTACACAAAAGATACAATTACCCCATGAACGAGTGTTTCACTCGCTCATCGGGTAATCGGCAGTGCATTTACACCGCCAGATCTTCGCTAACAAAAAGTGCACAACACTCCATTAAAAACCCAGCGTGTGAACCCAGTCTTAAAACGGAGAACTCTGTAAACATCTTAGTTTATTTTGGAATTTATACCAAGAGCCGATCTATAAGGCCTCATGAACACTGCTGTAGTTCAGGTACACTTCAGATCCATGTTTTTTGCAGATCTAATGCAGACCCATTCATCTAAATTTGGCCGCAAAAGATGCGGACAGCACACAGTGTGCTGTCCACATCCATATGTCCATTCCACTGCCCTGCAAAAAAAATAGAACATGTCCTATTCTTGTCCATTTTGCGGACAAGAATAGGACTTTTCTATAGATGGGGGGAAAAGATGGCATGCTCACAGCTGGGATCCGTGTTTTGCGAACCTCAAAACACTTATGACAATGTGCATGAGGCCTAAAGCTGAGGCTGTAACTGTATCTTCTGAGAACTAACCTTGTGTGGCTCTCTACAGTGACCCTATAAGCCCCTTGCCTTCAGCTCTGGCCTCCACTTGCCAAAATTGTCCTACTAATCTGATATATTCAGAAGTTCCTGACCCCATCTACCATCGATAATGCAGATGCCTTCAAACATGGTAGAGAAGCCCTCTCTGATATCAAGGTCATGTGCAAATGCTCCTCTGCCCCCTTGAGCTACTGTGCTGTTCAGAGGGGAAGTTTCTGCCACGTGCCTCCCTGCACCCTGTTATTGATTTCACTTTACTCACCTGAAAAGATGTTTTTCCACTCCAGCCCTGAGGGGACACAACCAGCCAGAAGTTCAGGTCCACCAGGTACGTCCACATATGACCTATTTAGATGCAGGATGACTGATTCACCCACGTGGACCAGCCTAGGGCTCATAAACAAGAACGTAGTTTCGGTCCGCATCCAATCTGTGGACGTAGACCCATTCATCTCAATGGGGCCACAAAGGATGCAGACAGAACACCGCGTGCTGTCCGCTTCCGTATGTCTGTTCCGCTGCCTCGCAAAAAAGATAGAACATGTCCTATTCTTGTCCGTATTGCAGATAAGGATAGGATATATCTTTGCGAACCACAAAACATAACCGTGTGCATGGGCGCTAATTCATTTAGCTGACATGAACTGAATATGGACAGTTTCTGATGGGATACAACCAGAGGTGGATGTGCCTCCAGTGGGCTAACACCGTCTGGGGCAAGTCAAGTATTGCGCCCCATAACCTGTAACACGTTATGGCCGGATCCATTGGTTATGCTGCTTCCTCCATTCACTACATAGCACTTATCGGGGCAGATTTATCAAAACTGGTGGAAAGGAAAACCGGCTTAGTTGTCCATAGCAACCAATCAGATTGCACCATTCATCTTCGAAAGGAGCTCTGAAAAATGAAAGGTGGAATCTGATTGGTTGCTATGGGCCACCAGGACAGTTTTCCATTATATCAGTTTGGATACACGAAGTGCACGAAGCAAAGTAGATGGCAGAAGTAGTAATAAATCACTTCTGTCTTCTTCTCGGGGCCCCTGAGAGCCGGAGACCCCACCTGCTTCTGCTTAGACTGGCACCGTCCATGTACAGAGCTTAGTTCTTGTGGCGTTATTATGGAGGATTGTGGGGGCCTAAATGGAGACGGCACAGTGGGTCCATGGGAATTTTACTACTACTGCTCTCAGTATTAGGCCTCATGCACACGACCGTTGTTTTGGTCCACGTCCGAGCCGCATATTTTGCGGCTCGGGCGCGGACCCATTCACTTCAATGAGGCTGCAAAAGATGCGGACAGCACACAGTGTGCTGTCCGCATCCGTTGCTCCGTTCCGTGGCCCCGCAAAAAAAATAGAGCATGTCCTATTTTTGTCCGTTTTGCGGACAAGAATAGGCATTTCTACAATGGGCCATGTTCTGCCGAACTGAACGTGGAGCAGCTTCCGTGTTTTGCGGGCCACAAAACACATATGGCCGTGTGCATGAGGCCTTAGTAAAATTCCCATGGGCCTACTGTGTCGACAGCAGTTAAGCCCCCACAGTAATAATCCCCCATTATGAATCCAGTCCCAGTCCCTATTTAGAGCCCATAACGTTTAGTTTGGGGGACACCTGGGGGCTCAGTCACTGCTCTGTATTTTGCTCTCTTTGTGCTTTCTCTTTCCCTGATGTTCCCCATTTTTATATTTATTATAGTGGTTCTTACCATTAAGAGGTCAGATCTGGGTTAACTGTGTCAAGCGCCAAACGGGTCATTACTGGTCCAAGAGCGGGAAGTTTTGAATTACTTGATTGGTTAAAAGCATCAACGGCGGAAAGAATCTCCGTTATTATGCGGTGTTTAACAGGGCCGATGCCTGTGGAAGAAGACTGAAGCGCAGCGTCCCACCCTCCGTTTTGAATTGCTGATGAAATGTCGCAATGTTTATTAGTTTTGTCGCACAGCTAATGGGTAAACTGGTTTAGATGGGATCTGATGTTTTTGATGGAGGATGATATTAATATTTATAGTTTTATGGTTCAATCAATTTTAATATTTATAGTTTTAATAAATTTATTTAGATTAATGCATTATGGGAATTTATTCAAATATATATTTCGAGTTATCCCTAATAAACATCGAGGCCAAACATTTCCAAATTGGGGTGGTGTGTGTTTATTTTAAGGTTATTTTACTAAAGGTTATTGCGGTTATACTTATTAATGACTAGTGCGACTTGTGCTACACCCCTCTAGGAAAACTCCACTTAAAGGAGACATTCACATGGCGGCTTTTTAAGCGGAATTTAGGCATGGACAGCCGCTCACAAATTTAGCCGAAAATACATGTCAATGGGAGGCAGCGCTGAGGATCGCCGCAGCCGTGCCAAGAAAGGACATGACCCTTCTTGGTGCAGCCACGGCTTTAAGCCACGATTCCACTATCCTCAGCGCTGCCCCCCACTGAGATGTATGGGAGGCAAAGAGGACGTAGATGCCGGGTGGTTTAAGGTAAAATTTTTGAGCGGCTGTCCCCATCTGAATTCCACTTAAAAAGCCACCGTGTGAAGGTCTCCTAACTCCCTCACACATTAACACGAACGTGTACGTGATAATGTGCAAGTAGTTGCATACCTAGCGGGTGCCGGCTGTATAATAATACAGCAGGCACCCGGCCACAATGACTGGTGATTGGCGATGGCGCTGAATCCAATTATTTAACCTCTCAGATACTGCAGTCAATAGCGATTGCAGCAACTGTGGAGTCAGGCAGGCGGAAGGGGCACCCTCTGCCTTCTGAATTGGGCTCCGACAGGTTACCATGACAGCCTCGGGCCTGCTGTAGGTTCCTAGGTCTATCATAGTAAACTGCCTGCAAAGCCATGCATGAGGCAAAGTTCAGCAGGCAGAGCGTCAGAACCCCATAGAAACTCATAATACTTCTCTATTAAAGTGTATGGGACAAGTGATCAAAAGATCTCAGGTTCTAGACCCCTAAGGGTACTATTACACTAGCGTTTTTCTTTTCCGGCGTAGAGATCCATCGTCGGTCTCTACGCCGGAAAGAAACTGATCAGGATTATCCCCATGCATTCTGAATGAAGAGAAATCCGTTCAGTATGCATCAGGATGTCTTCTGTTCAGTATGTGAATGTTTTTTGGACAGAGAAAATACCGTAGCATGCTGCGGTTTTCTTTCCGTCCTGGGATGTGGAGCAAAACGGATTGTTTTCTCTGGCACATTCTGCCACAAAAGAAAACGGATCTGTTTTGACAATATAAAAAAAAAAAAAAAAGTTAATACAAGCGGAACCGTTCAAACGGATAAATGCGGTGGTATTATCTGTAACTGAAGCATTTCTTTCTGGCATAGAGCCCCGACGACGGAACTCTATGCCGGAAAAGAAAAACGCCAGTGTGAAATTACCCTGAGGGGGCTAAAAGCTATTATGTTCGAAAAAAAACATCTTTCAAATCACCCTCCTTTCCCAATTTTACATAAAAATAAACAATGAACATATAGACATAAGAGGCATCGTCACGTCCAAAAATATCTGGACTATTAAACTATAAAAATATTTTTCCTGCTCGATGAATGTTGTGATGGAAAAAAATAAAAACACACAATTCACCATATTTTTGTCACTTTGCCCCTCAAAAGAAAATGGAATAACAATGATCAAAAAGTCATACAATACCTCAAAAATGGTACCAATAAAAACTAGAGTTCATTTTACAAAAAGCAAGCCCTTACACAGCTCTGTAGGAAGAAACATAAAAAAAAGTTAGGGCTGTCAGAAAATGGAGATGCAAAGAAAATGTAAATTTTTCAAAAAGTAGTAAACCAAAATAAAAGCTATACAAATCTGGCATCATCGCCATTGTATTGACTCACAGATGAGGGCATCATGTCATTTGTAGTGAATGCCATAATATCAAAACCCCCAAAACCTTGCTAGAACTATGGACTTTTTTTGAATTACACCCCACAAAGAATATTTTTTTCTCCATTTCCCAACACAAGACATGGTAAAATTAATAGTGCCATTAAAAAATACAACTTGTCCCGCAAAAATATAAGCCCTCATAATGCTCTATGAACAGAAATCTAAAAAAGTTACGGTTCTTGGAATGTGGGGAGGGAAAAACAAAACAAAAATGGCCTTCGTTTGAAGGGATCAGACAACAACAAAAACCTTACTGCGGGGCCACAGTATTCAGACATTGCTTTACCTAAAGCAGCTGGCTGCACCGCTGCAGGCAGTTGCTCCACAGCTGCGTGCAGCCTCTTTGAGGCCTTGAGGCGGCGCGGCCCTGTGACAAAGCCAGGTGCACGCGGACCCAATGCTCTTGTAGGGCTCAAGGTGGTGTAGTGACTAAGTGAATGCCATTCGCTCAGTCACACGCTGCGGGCATCAGGCTATCGTCATTCAATTAATCATTCACTGCTTGCAACAGAGTGAATGGTATAGTCTTCTCAGTGGCTGGGCGCCCCCTGGTGGTTTGATGTCTGAGACAACCCGTCTTACCCCCCAATGTTATGTCACTCTCTGCCTCACAAGTCATCACATCTCATAAGCCACCATGGAGACCCCTGCTCAGGCTATTAGAGGCTGAGAGGTGGCCAAAACTGAGAGGGGGTGCAGTTTTCCTAAAAATCAGTGCAAAAATGGCCAAAAATGGTTGGAAGATAAACCTCCAAAGCTCTGCAGTAACGGCATGTTGGTCCAGTTTTGGCCCCATCATGACCTGTCTTTGGCCGCCATATTTGAACACGGCTTTAGGCATTATGTATGTATATGGGTCTATACTGTACCTACTGAGGTTTTTCTCACAGATTGTGTATTTATCGATAAGAAGAAAATTTGTCGGGGTTGGAATAAGGTGCCACATATATAAAAACCCATAGAGGCTCCACAGCACTGCCACGACCATGAACCATTATGCTAAAATACTTTGTGCTGCTGCTGCAATATTCCTCCCAGTTTGTAGTTTTCGTCACTCCCATAGAAATAAATGGAGGGTGTCCGAATGCGTGGTGTGCACTCTCTGGCACTTTGCAGGCTCTGTTCCAAGGATAGGTGGGGGACCTGCACCTTTTAGACACTGGGGGAATATCCCCCAATGTCCACAATGGGAATACCCCTTTAAATACATCCCCAGCCACTGCACTTTTATGTTCAGGACACCAGGAAAGCTGGATGAACGCTCCCTTTGTGGTAGCCATAGGTGTCATCCATCTTTTTCTATAGTCCTTCAATGGCAAATCTACCAATAATGCAGCAATTCAGAAGGCAGGGCATAGGTCACATTTGCCTTTAGGATTTTAGGAAAGTCCAGCTGATATCACCCAGCTTTCCCAGAAACGTCATCACTTGGAAACTGCAAATATATGGTACCCGTATTGTGTCAGTGATTTTTACGGACCATTGGTAAAAGATGCTCTTCAAAGTCATTTCCAGGGTAGCAGTGTTTGTGGAATATCAAACACGGATTCTTCACGGATGAACCACTGACCATCTAGTTACGGATGTCATTATGGACAAGGACGTGTGAAAGAGGCCAAAAACTGAGACAAAAAATGTTAGGGTACTTTCACACTTGCGTTCCGTCGTCGGAGCTGCCTGCCGGATCCGCCTATCAGTGTGACAACTGACAGCATTTGCATTGCAAGAACGGATCATCTCTCTGCTTGTCATGCGGATCGACGGATCAGTCTTGCAGTCTTTTTCACAGTTTTCCCGGTCTGCGCATGCGCAGACTAGAAGGACGGATCTGTCCTTCAGTTGTTTCGCAACGCCGGATCCGGCACTAATGCAAGTCAATGGGAATTAGTACCGGATCCGGCATTCCGTCGACTGATCAGGCATTTTGGTTGGACATAATACCGGCAGCATGCTGCGGTATTATGTCAGCCCAAAACGCCTGACAGTGACTGAACGGAAGGCATACTGATGCAAACTGAACGGATTTCTATCCCTTCAGAATACATTGGGATATGCCTGATCAGTTCTTTTCCGGCATAGAGCCCTTTTGACGGAACTCTATGCCGGAAAAGAATAACGATAGTGTAAAAGTGAAAGTACCCTAAGAGAAGGTGGAAGAGACTGTGCCGTAGAGCTTACAATCTAAGGCCTCTTGCACACAACCATATGGCTTTTTAAGTATTTTGCGGTCCGTTTTTCACAGATCCACTGTTCCATTTTTTGTTTCAGTAGTGTTTTCTGCTTCCGTTCCGTTTCCGTATGTGATCCGTTTTTTGCGGATCGCAAACGGAAATGGAAGCATGGCATATACAGTAAGTACATTGAAAAATTGGACTGGTCAGAAAATTTTCAATAGATGGTTCCGCAAAAAACGGCATGAGGAACGGTTACAGAAGACGTACGGATGCATTCCGTATCCGTTCCGTTTTTTTTACAGCCCCATTTACTTGAATGGAACCATGGAAAGTGATTTGCAGGACAGTAATAGGACATCTTCTATCTTAGAACGGAAAAACGGAAATACAGAAAAGGAATGCATACGGAGTACATTCCGTTTTTTTTTGCGGACCCAATGAAATGAATGGTTCTGTATACAGACCGTATACGGACCACAAAAAAAGAAATGGAAACGGAAAAGAAAACCTTTGTGTGTAAGGGGCCTAAAGTTCCATATCCAAGTGTACCAGCGTCAGCATGGGAACAAAACAACCCTGAAAACTCATGTCATCCAACAACGAGAACCCGGAGGTGCTGTGTATTGTCATCCTGGAGGTGGCGCTGTTGTTGTGCCTGGAGAAGCTGAGCTACTCATGGATCTGTTCTGCACTGCAGGTGCATTTGTCTCATCACACACGTGACGATTGTCCCCGCGTGGACCAGTATGCCCACTTTTCCTGCCACTAGACACGCGCACAGATTTTCTATAGGGGCAGACTCAGAACTGATACTAGGGTTTGTTCGCCTGGGCTGAATATTTACCACAGCCAAAACCTCTCAGTAATGTAAAGTTCCCCTTTTATCCTCTCTAAAAAAATATTCTTTTTGAGCACTGGGTTTGCCAGGCAGTGTCCCAATATAATAAACAATAGTTGCCTAGCAACAAGCAGCACAGCCAGCGGTGACTACTCTGTATCTCCATGCATCTGTGGAGACTAGTATAGCATTCTCTATTTTGTAAATGGCTTCTAGTCCCAGTACTTGAGAAGTCTCGCAAATTAAGTTTTGCTTCAAATCTCATTCACATCCAGGCAAGATCTGGAGGGTGTAACACGAAACGCAGGTAGAATGAAGTGCGAGTGCCCAGCAGGACTAGAATGCAAAGACAAGTTGTACACTATAGCCCTGAATTTATCAGGACCGGTGGTGATGGGCCCGGTCCTGCCGGAGCAGGCGTCTGAGGTGCAGGCCTCCTCCAGCAGTCCATGCGCCAGAATGAAATCTGCTGCCTGCTCATTGCTGGTTTACATTTCACTCATCATTTACACCAGTTTCTGCTGGGGCTTAGGGCCTCAACCACCCCTTTTTCGGAAACTGGTGAGGGTGGCATAAAATGCCAGTTGCAAATAATTTTTGTCGCAATGGCATTTGAAATGTCGCAAAACTTGTTTTTGTGATGTTTTTACATCAAATTAATAACATGGGGGAATGATAAATCTCCGTGGATGATTTTTTTAATTTTCCACGTCGTAGTTTTCCATGTCGTTTTTGATGGCATTTTTTGCAGTGAAAATGCATGTTGACCAATAACAAAATTAAAAACTCCCTACAATCATAGCCACTTTGTCTGCCATTTTATCATGGGTTTCTGTCTTTTTTTGTCATTTTGTCATTTTTTTTTTCGAAAATCACAGCACGCTCTGGGTATGCCTTTTTTTCCACAGAAAAAAAACAGCAATTCCTGTATTAGGGCTCTTTCACATGACCATATGGTTTTGCGGTCCGTTTTTAACGGATCCGTTTTTCCATTTTTGGTTTCAGTAGTGTTTCCATTTCCATATGGTTTCTGTTTGTGATCAATTTTTTTTGCAGATCGCAGACGGAAGCATATAATAATGTTTTAACAGTAAGTACATTGAAAAATTGGGCTGGGCATAAAATTTTCAATAGATGCTTCCGCAAAAATGGAACGGATACGGAAGACATACTGATGCATTCTGTTTTTTTTTACAGCCCCATTGACTTGAATGGAGCCACGGAACGTGATTTGCGGTCAATAATAGGACATGACTCAAAATGTATTGAAATGAATGGTTCCGTGTACAGACGGCATGCTGAACGCAAAAAACGGCCCGTATACGGAACGCAAAAAAAAGTTTAAGTGAACGTTAAAAATTTTTTAAGCTAAAAAAGGTGTTGGATAGTTTTTGTCTGGCTTTAGAAAATGCAACACACACTGGAACTTCAATTTTGTATTAATCAAGGCAAAAAAAACATTGGATGTCTATGAAACAAAAACCCCAAAAAAGAGAGAGAAAAAACACTACAAAAAAGTCTGCAAAATAATGTGCTACAAACATGAAAATACAAAAAAAAAAATAAATAAAGATTTAAATGGCAGATTTACTGATCCTGCAGATGGTGTGAGCTTAGACAGGCTGTCGGCACCAGAGATATCACAGGGGCTCAGTCTGGAAGGAGGGTGGGGCAGAAAAGACTTTTCTCCAACTATTGGTTGTTCCACGGACGTGTGCTGTGTATGTTCTCCATAGACAGCACACGTCCCCGTTCATTTTAATGCGCGTACTCACACATCCGTGTTTTAGCATGGTCCGTGAGTCCGTGTTTTTAGCACGGATGCATGCTCTACTTCGTCCGTGTTCATGGATCCATCATGCCCATTATAGTCTATGTGTCCGTGAAAACCACAGATGCAACACAGACAGCAAAAAACGGACACAAGGACCCCACACGGATCCATCATGGAAATCCCCCCTTCCCTCACATTGTGTCTGGTATTGTGGCTTGGCAGAGCTGCAATACCGTACACAACCTGTGGCCAGGGGTGGTGCTGTTTTTTGAAGAAAGCAACCATGTTCATCATATCCAGGAACATCCATTTTTTGTAGGTTCATCAAAAAAAAAAAATGGAAGAAGGCCCACCCAGCGCTCTCTAGCAACATCTGTGAAAAACGGACCACACACAGATGGCGCTCGTGTGCGCTCCCTTTTTTCACTGAACTTATTGGGGGTCTTTGATAAGCCCTGCACTGCTGGAGGATTCGCCTAATTTATGATAAGGCGCAGGCTGTGCAACTGCTCCAGTCCATTTACACCTGGAAACAAGCACAGTGAATTTACTGGGGCCGATGGCAGTGTAAAGACACACCATGCGACAATTCTGTCGCACAGGCATTTAAAAAGTCTCAAAACAGGGTCTTCTGACATTTTATGTCAAAAACCAGTGTCTGAAAGAGCCCTAGGGAGGAGCAGCTGAATATATGTGATTAGTGTTGAGCAAACTTGTTTTTTAAGTTTTGCGTCCAAAGTTTGGGTTATCGAAGAAACCCATTATGGATTCCAAATTCCGTTATGGTCCGTGGTAGCGGAATCCATAACGGGATTCTTCGGTAACACGAACCCGAACTTTGGATGCAAAAGTTCACTCAACACTACATGTAACTATACAACGTAACAATATTACCTATACTCTAATGATACAATGTAAGGGTCCATTCACACGTCAGTATTTTTCCTTTTACATATTTTCATTCCGTTTTTTGCAGCGAGTGCCGTCTGCATTTTTTTGCGGGGCCATTGAACGGATGTGGCTTACAAAATACTGTTGTGTGACTGGACCCTAACAATATTTCACCACAATGCAGGGGCGTAGCTATAGGGGGTGCAGAAGTAGCAGTTGCTACCGGGCCCAGGAGCCTGAGGGGGCCCAAAGACACTTGTGCCGCATAAGAAGACACACCAAGCACTGAGGGAAGAGGGCCCAAGCTGAACTCTTGCACCAGGGCCCATGAGCCTTTAGCTACGCCCCTGCCACAATGTAACAATATTGACTATACCAGTGATGGCTAATCTCCGGCACTCCAGCTGTGGTGAAACTACGACTCCCAGCATGCTCCATTCCTTTCTATGGAGTTATGAGAAGAGCCAAGCAAGTGTACATATTCGGAGTCGTAGTTTTACCACAGCTGGAGCGCTGAGGTTAGCCATCACAGAGATATACTGTAATGATACAATGTAGCTATATTTCCTAATGTAACACTTGTGTTCTGTTTGCACCTAATGTTCCAATAACACCACACAAGCCCACAAAGCTAACAGAGGACACAGTGCCCTGCCCCTGCCAGCCTCCCATGCTGCACATACAGTGCCAGCAATGCCTATAGAGATGCCACCTCCCATGACCACCCTGCAGTGGGCTCCTATATTGAGACATGTACAGATAATAAGCTGCAACCATGATGAATCACTGGATTATTATCAGCACAGGGAACTGCCTGAGACTTCCTCCATTGTCCATTCTGAATTACCTGTTAGCAAGGCAGGGAGACTCCTCCCTGTAGTGAGGTCACATAGCAAGAGAGAGGGGGGAAGGGAGGAGAGAGAGAGACAGCCAGCCAGTGCACCTGAGACAGCTGCAAGGAAGAGATCTCCAGTGCTGGATGCAGCTTTGCCCAGTGCCCCCCACATTCCTCCTCCCCTCCATGTGGTGCTGAAGGACAGCTCTCCAGGAGTACCCCACTCACCCCAGAAGAGGGGTGGGAGCACAGAGACAAGGGGGGGATTATCCAGGCTGTCTCATTGCCCTTGTGTGCTGTGTGCACTGCCTGCAGGATTCCCTGTGTGCCTCTTCCCCATTCATATGCCCTCCCTCCCCTGATGGGTCTTCTGCACTAGCCCTGCCACAGACACAGGAGGACAAGGATGAAAAAGAGCTTTCTGGTGCCAGAGATTAAACCCTTGGATGTATATGATGTTCAGCAGGCCAGGATCTCTGCCTCCCTCAGCTGGCTCATCTACAAATGCTATAGCAAAGGTAAGAGGGCAGGGGCATCCTGGAAAACTGCATGCTATAGTATAATGCCCCATTAGGTTTGTGCTGTGGCGGAAGGTCATGTTAGGGTGGAAAACAGGGTCACACTGCTTTCTTTCTACATATGTTGCATCATGCCTGGGCATATATAATACCAAGTCATTATTATCCGGCTGTCGAAGCCTAAGGGAGGCAAGCAGGGGCTTCCCTATAATATAGAATGTCCTTATACACCATTATATGTATGGGCACGAGGATGGCAAGCGATGATATCCTGGTGGACAACCCATATGCTGTGTAATAGATAATATTATATATGACTATGAAGCATACAGGAAGCGGGAACTCCCTGGTGTAATAATATTTAATATTATATATATGACTATAAACCATTGTGGGACAAGAAACAGACGCATCCTAGGGAATAACGATATATGCCATGTAATAATATTTAATATTATATGTGGCTATAAACCATAGATGAACAAGAAACAGAGGCATCCTGGTAAATAACTCTATATGCCATGTAATAATATTTAATATTATATGTGGCTATGAACCATACAGGAGCAAGAATCACGGACATCCTGGTGGACAAATCATAGGCTATATAATAATAGGTAATATTGTATGACTATAAAACCACACAGAGGCATCCTGGGGAATAACTCTATGTGCTATGTAATAATATTTAATATTATATAGGACTATAAACCATAGAGGGACAAGGAACAGAGGCATCCTGGGGAATAACTCTATGTGCTATGTAATAATATTTAATATTATATATGGCTGTGAACCATACGGGAGCAAGTAGCAGGGACATCCTGGTGGACAAATCATAGGCTATTTAATATTAGTTAATATTGTATGACTATAAACCACACATAGGCATCCCAGTGAATAACTCTATATGCTATGTAATAATATTTAACATTATATATGGCTATGAACCATACAGGGGCATCCTGGTGAAGAATTCCATAGGCTAGAAAGGGGTGAGAAGCGGGGGCATCCCATATGCTATATAACAATATAGCAGGGGCATCCGCCATGTGATGTGTAAACCGTAAATCCTGCCGGTTTATATGTTGTGGTCTAATATACCTGAATTCCTATAGACCTTAACCCGGTTATCCTAAATGATATAGGATGACAGCCGATTCCCAATTCCTCTGAGTGTCTGACCCTACAGAGAGGGAAAGTTCAGGTCTGGAGACCCACCCTATATAGACTCCTGTTTACATACAGATACATCACTGCTTGCTGTTGGATCTGGTTCACCCACTAGGCCCGGCTCCCTGCACTGGCAGATGAGCTTCAAAACGAATTGGCGTTTATTGTGATGGGGGTGCCACAATTCCTGAAACCTCACCATTTTAATTTATAAAATGGTGCCAAACAATAAAACTAATAATATAGTAATAGTGTTATACTAATGTTCTAAAAATCTAAAAATGAATAAAAGAAAATGATTCAGTACTATAAATGAATGTAGTATAGATAAAACAAATATATATATTATATATAGTGTAAAAATATAGAAAATTCATATTTGAAATATAATATTTGAAATATAACAAAATATAGTGGCGCGTGCTGTAGCCCATGGGAGGAACATACCAGTAATACACTGTATGTAGAAGATGATATATATATATATATATATATATATATATAAAGCCTTTGTTTTATAGGGGTTTTTGTATTATCATGCTGAAGACCCCAGGGATAGTAACCCATAAATATACCTGCCTCTCACACCCTAACCATAGACAGGGCCGCATCTCTTTATAGGGGGTGGGGAGCGGGTTACGAGGGCCTCTCCTCCCTTACAAAACGCCTTCAGGGTTGTTTGCAGAAGCCGTAGTTAAAATAATGTTAGGATTTTTTTGTTTTTAATCCACCCACCCTCTTTTACACCCCTGTCTTTGAAGGGTGTCTTAACATGGTGCCCTCCTATTGTTTGTGTCTCGGGGTGTGTCACAGTAAATGGGGTCCCTGTTGTATATATTATTATTTTTTTGTTTCTGTCCACCGTGAAGGGGTTAATTTTGACACCGGCGTGTATCAGTATTGGCCGAGAGCAGGGCGTGCTTTCTTTTACGGTCACCTTCTGCCTGTCTGTATCTAATCTATCTAGATGTGTATATGTCAGTGTAGTCCCCTCCCTGGGACAGGTCTAGCATAGTGACTCACGCCCAGCCTGACCTGCAGGCCGCAGCAGGTGTGATGTCACCTGCCACTGGTGACTCGGCCATCCCTGGAACGTTCCCCATATGACGCCTTCTCTGAAAGACGCAGTGCCACGTACTGACATGTGTGCATGTATGTAAAAGGATCTGACAACAGCCCGACTAATATATATATATATATATATATATATATATATATATATATACTGTGTTCTTAAAGGGGTGGTCTCACTTTATTATGTAGAGAAAGTTAATACAAGGCACTTACTAATGTATTGTGATTCTCCATATTGCCTCCTTTGCTGGCTGGATTCATTTTTCTATCACATTATACACTGCTTGTTTCCATAGTTATGACCACCCTGTAAACCCGAGTCACTCGCATGTATGTAGTTTTTTTTAAAGGAACACTCCATGCAAACCTGTGTCATGCCTATAGCAGGACCTAAAGAGGTTGAGCATAGTGCAGGGATTCTCTTCCTCCCTTCCCCCAGCGGTGCTCCTTGGCTCCCCGGATGTCTTCACTGGACTTCCAGTTCCCCCCTTTCAACTTCCATGTGGACAGGGTCTTGTGCGCTGCTGCAGCCAATGACTGGCCTCAGGAGTGATGTGTTCCCAATCAGCACATCACTGGGTCACGCACCACTTGGGGACAGCAGAGCTGAAATACAGGTAAGTATAGATCTCTTTGGAGGTATCGCTGAGAATAAAAAAATAAAAAATTCTGGAAACCCTTTTAAACTGGCCATACACATTAGATCAAATGGGGTTTTCCAGAACTTAGATACCGGTGACCTGTGTTCAGGATATCAGATTGGTGGGCGTCTGATACCTCCACCAGTCAGTTGGCACCAGAAACTATGCAGAGGAGGCTCATGGGAGCTCAGTTGTAGAACCCAGCACAGTCACTACACCGTGGATGGGAGCGCTGGTGGCTGCCCAAAATAGCTGATCATTTGGGGGGCGGGGGTGGGATTAATGTTGGACCCCACCAATCTGAAATTGATGACCTATCCCGTGGATAGACCATCAGTATCCAAGTACCAGAAACACCCTTTATTGTCAGCGGGTACAGCCAATCATCTAATATGTATGGGGTTGTCCCATCTCCCCCGATGGCAGGTGGGGGGGGGGGGGGGAATTGGGCTAGATTTAGATTTCAACATGCCCGATTTTTGGTTCTCAGGGGAGATAAACTGCTGTTGGAGGTGTCTGGCAGTGGGTTAAAGGGGTTGTCTCATCTCAGACAATGGGGGCATATTGCTAGGATATGCCCCAACTGTCTGATAGGTGCGGGTCCCACCGCTGGCTCAGCCGTTTCCATCTGCACCAAAGAAATGAATGGGAGCATGGTCCGCGCATACGTGGTACGCTCCTATTCACTTGTATGGGAGCAGCGCTTGGTGGTGGACGGACCACGGGAAATCCAGGGTCCTCCAGCCACAGCGCTCCCCGCTTCGTTCTCGTCGCTGGGACCGCACCTATCAGACAATGGGGGCATAGCCTAGAGATATGCCCCTATTGTCTGAGATAGGAATACCCCTTTAAGGCTGTATTAGACAGCCCAATTCTGCAGACAATTGTCGGCAGGGAAGTGTTCCTTCCTGCCAATCACTTGCTCGCTAGCAGAGGAGACCGCTGCTATTACATGCAACCATCTCCTTCTCAGTATGGAGAGGAGCAATCATTACGCCATCACTCGTCCCCATACTGAATAGTTATTTGCCGGCAGCAGATCGTGATTAGACGGCAAACAATTATTTTTTAGCATGCTTAAAAATCACAATTGCCCGATGAACGAGCAATTGGCAGCGGTAATAGACTGCGGGATCATCGTTAACGAACGCTCATTAACAAGGAACTGGCCAAGAATTGCCCAGTCTAATGCACCCTTTACTCGCTATGCAGTAAGCAATAGACCAGGGATGGCCAACCTGAGGCTTTCCGTTTGTTGCAAAACTACAACTCCCAGCATGCCCAGACTGCCTACAGCTATCAGCCTACAGCAGGACATGGTGGGAGTTGTAGTTTTACAACAGCTGGCCATCCCTGCAAAAGACAGTGCTTTAGGGCCCTATTACACAGGCAGATAGAGCAGAAACAATGAATCTGTATGAGGATGAGCGATTGCACTAGAACTGTGATGGCTAACCTCCGGCACTCCACCTGTGGTAAAACTACAACTCCCAAAATGTACACTTGCTTGGCTGTTCTCATAGAAATTAATGAAGTATGCTGGGAGTCGAAGTTTCACCGCAGCTGGAGGGCCAGAGGTTAGCCATCTCTGCGACTAGTGATTGCTTGTCCCCATACAGTGGAGGTGATTGCCGCATGTAAATGTAGCTCTCACCTCCTCTGATTAGCAGGTAGTTATCGAAAAGTAATGGCTCCTTCCTGATCATTGCCTGCTCAGTCGGCATGTATAAATGCGCTATAACTGGTCCATGTAAAGGTGCCACCGATCACCTGACACGCAAGCAAACATCCTCATCCCTGATTAGTGCTTGCGCTTTTGGCCATGTAAATGTTCCCTAAGACGTTTATATTTCATTCACTATTTTAGGCCGCATTCACACCTTGCCGTCAAATACAATTTTTTTGATCATGCCTACCATAAAATCACAGTAAAATGCTGCGTTCTAGGCAAACAAGATTTGACCACAGTATGTGAATGTAGCCGTATTAGTAAAGTATCTTAAAGGGGTTGTCTAGGGTGCTAATATTAATAGCGTAACCAGCTATGTCCGTTACACTGTAGAGGATGCTGTGTAGTTCCGGTGCCCATCGGTGGAAGAGGGGTTGACTGCCCCCCCTCCAATCTGATATTTATCGCTTATCCTGAGGATAGGCCATCAATATCAAAATCCTGGGCAACCCCTTTTATATATTGAACTTATTTACCATCTGAAAAAAAAATGTAGTAATGAAAGCTGGCACTCGCACAGCTATATAAGTATATAAGAAGTTCTGACAGGGTAATGAATAGAAGTCCATAATATCCACATGGCCCATGCGGTTGTGATATATTGACCTTCTGGTTTGAATATACAGTCTGATGTATCGAGGGCCCCGCAGATGATATTGACTGATATTCATAACCCTTTATGGACTACTTATGGTATATACCTGTGAAAAAATTCTATAGATTTTATTATGACCAGATAGTGTGAGTACTAGCTTCATTAGTACTTTTTTCCAATTCTTTATTATTGGCATGACGGATAGCCAGTTAAAAGCTAGAGCAGCCATGTTGCCGGGTATCAATATACAGTGAGCCGCTAGATAGTTATTTACCATCTATTGATGTATGAAAATGTCTAGTATGTCTTCAATACGGTTCTTCTACAGTATCTCACAAAAGTGAGTACACCCTTCACATTTTGTAAATATTTTATTCTGTCTTTTCATGGGACGACACTGAAGATATGAGACTTTGACTACTTTACATTGTATCAGTGTAAATTTGGTGTGCCCTCAAAATAACTCAAAACACAGCCATTACTGTCTAAACCGCTGGCAACAAAAGTGAGTACACCCCTAAGTGAAAATGCCAAATTGTACCCAATTAGCCAGTTTTCCTCCCCGGTGTCATGTGACTCGTTAGTTTTACAAGGTTTCAGGTGTAAATGGGGAGCAGGTGTGTTAAATTTGGTGTTATCGCTCTCACACTCTCTCATACTGGTCACTGGAAGTTCAATATGGCTCCTCATGGCAAAGAACTCTCTAAGGATCTGAAAAAAAGAATTGTTACTTTACATTGCCGAGGCTATAAGAAGATAGACAATACCCTGAAACTGAGCTGCAGCACAGTGGCCAAGACCATACAGTGGTTTAACAAAACAGGTTCTACTCAGAACAGGCCTTGCCATGGTCAGCCAAAGAAGTTCATATCCACAGGTTGTCTTTTCAAAATAGATGTGTAAATGTGGCTAGCATTGCTGCAGAGGTTAAAGGGGTGGGGGGGTCAGCCTGTCAGTGCTCAAACCATACGCCGCACACTGCATCGAATTGGTCTGCATGGCTGTTGTCCCAGAAGGAAGCCTCTTCAAAGACGATGCACAAGAAAGCCCACAAACAGTTCACTGAAGACCAGCAGACTAAAGACATGGATTACTGGAACATGTCCTGTGGTCTGATGAGACCAAGATAAACTTATTTGGTTCAGATGGTGTCAAGCGTGTGTGATGGAAAACAAGTGTCTTGCCTACAGTCAGGCATGGTGGAGGGAGTGTCATGGTTTGGGGCTTCAGAAGTGCTGCCAGCTGTGGGGAGCTACAGTACATTGAGGGAACCATGAATGCCAACATGTACTGTGACAGACTGAAGCAGAACATGCTCCCCTCCCTTCAGAAACTGGGACGCAGGGCAGTATTCCAACATAACGATCCCAAACATCTCCAAGAAGACCAGTACCTTGCTAAAGAAACCGAGGGTAAAGGTGCTGGACTAGCCAAGCATGCATCCACATATAAACCCTATTGCGCATATGTGGGACATCCTCAAATGGAAGGTGGAGAAGCACAAGGTCTCTAACATTCACCAGCTCTGTGATGTCATCATGGAGGCGTGGAAGAGGATCCCAGTGGCAACCTGTGAAGCTCTACTGAATTCCATGCCCAAGAGAGGAGTGGAAAATAATAGTAGCCCCACAAAATATTAACACTTTGGGCACAATTTGGCCATTTTTACTTAGGGATGTACTTACTTTTGTTGCCATCAGTTTAGACATTAATGGCGGTGTGTGGTTATTTTGAGGGCACACCAAATTTAAACTGTTATACAAGCTGTACACTCAATGTAGTTGTCTTCATCTAGTACTTAAAGAGTGCCAGTCTGTCTCCCACTGAGACCACCAGATCTTAGGCACCTCTGTAAGAGTTCTTTTCTTTTTATTATTAGAAAATCATATCCTAATATTTACGGTATTTGTGTGATACCAAGCTATAGTGGATTTTCTTTGCTATCTTCTGCAAAGTCCAATTTATACAATTATCAATCTGTGAATATTCCTTGACTGTATTTTGGGGCATTAAATACAGTAGGTCTTCTGTAAAATATGCCTCAACAACCAGTTGATCAACTACTTCTAAAGCTTCGAGTTCCGTTCTTGAACCCTTATTACTACAGTGGGCGTTTGCTTTGGTGAAGTTGGTAGGGCCTAGATATTCTCTGATCTAGACCTCACCAACTTCTTTCACAAAGGCCAAACATGGCCACTGTGGTATTGAGGATCCAAGAAGAGAACCTGAAACTGTATCATTAGTTGACAACACAGCGGATGTGGAACATATCCCCCTCTTCAAACCCAAAATTTACTCTTTAGGAGCTTTGAAGGACATACCACACTAAAACTGAGGAGATTATGGAAACCAGCAAACGACTGTGGGGATCATGTTCCCTTCATGGTATAGACCTATATATACTTGGTAAAGGTCCTGATTATATAAATCTTACATCTCGGGTTGACTATACAGGAGCAGAGGTCTTAAAAAAGTTGTCTAGAATTAGAAATACATGCCTTTTTTTTCAAAAACTGTGCCACATCTATCCACATATTGTCTGGTATTTCAACACAGCTAAATTCAAGTGAACGGGGCCCACTGCAACACCACCCACAACCTGTGGACATGCATAACAGTGTTTTTGGAAGAAAGCAGCCATGTTTTTGTAATGCTGAACCACCCCTTAGACTAATATTTATGGCCATCTTTGGTTAGGTCGGCTCCAGTCTTTGGTTGCGGGCTACGGTGGAAGGCTTTTTATTCCATTCAAGTCTGTATGGTGAGCTCATGGATGGAGTTGGATCAGTAAGACTCTACTTCTCCTCAGATGCTATTTACATCATGTCTAAGTATCCCTATATGTTATAAATCTAGGCCTGCCATGTTGTTTATGGAAAGCGGTCTTTCATGATCACCCCTTCCTGCCCCAACATGACCTTATTCATTACCAAAAATGAGGTCGTATGGGCAGTGTAATATTTGTGATATATAATTACAACCAGAATCCCATCCATGTGCTCACGCGTTTTTTGCGGACCCATAGAAATGAATGGGTGTGGGTGCAATCTACAAAAAATGGTGGATTGGATTCGGATGAAAACGATGGTCGTGTGAGGCCTAAGCATGGCCTCTTCAGTGCCCTGAGGGCAGATCTGTCCAGGATGCTGTCTGCATGGTGCTGGCATCTTTTCCCATTCTGGGTCCCCCATTTAATGATGTCTTGGTGGGTTAATTGGGTTAAATTGTGTGTCTGCGGTCGAGAAATTAGATTGTAAGCTCCAGAGACAGATCTGATATACATGTGCATCTGGGAGGGATGGATAATGGGCTGCGGTAGGTATTGTACGTATAGAGGCTGTCGTCACTGTGGCACATCCCCTGGTATTGTGTAGGCAGAGCCTGCGTAGCTATGTATGTGAAGAGGAGGAGGATGATGATGATGATGTACACTTGCCATATACTACGCGCTGTGATGTGCATGCTGTTCCTGTGAAGCCCAGCATGTACTCCGTGATGCTCTGCCTCTCCCTCTTTTTCTTCCTCTTTGTTCTGTGTCCATGAATTAAACATTGCAGATTGTGGCTGCTGTGCAAGCTGAACCCTCTGCGCGCCCGCCGAGCGCTGCCACCCCACCATTTATCTTCCTGAATGGCTATAGTATTTCTGCTTTGCCTTTCACCTCCCCGGCACTGCTACGTAGGCAGGTGTAGTGTACTGGAGTTATGTTCCATGACTAAATGTTAGACGATTGCGGCTGTTTTCCTCCATTATCCGCCATTAATTGGTCACGTTTTTTTCACGCAACACAGAGACAAGAGTGGTCAATTTTATATCTTTTGTGTTGGGTTTTTTATGGCCGGTGGTGTTTTGTATGATCAGATGTTATAATGGGGTTTTTATTCATCCACGTAATACAAGAATGGCGTGAGTCTGCTAGAACGAGGGCAACTTCATATTCTGGCTTATAAAGATGAGTCACAAGTGGGGGGACTCGTCTCTATGGCATCCATATGTCCTAGGAGGGTGTATGGACGGGGATCGTCTGCATGAGGGAACCCCTTTTAAAAGACTCTGTGTATTAAGAGGAGTGGATAGTTACATGTGCTTTGTGTCTGGGTATTAGGAAAAGTGCCCAGTTATACTGTATGTATTGGTCTATGTCAGGGATGGCCAACCTGAGGCTCTCCAGCTGTTGTAAAACTACAACTCCCAGCATGCCCAGACTGCGTACAGCTAGCAGCCTACAGCAGGGCATGGTGGGAGTTGTAGTTTTACAACAGCTGGAGAGCCGCAGGTTGGCCATGCCTGGTCTATATACACATTGTATTTGTGTATTCATCTAGATAGCAAAGCGTAGCCTGTTGCACTTTTTTTTTTACTCGAGGGGCCTATGTATGGCATGCTCTATAGTATGGTATAAAATGCCATAGGCTGGACACTGGGACATTTCCTAGGTCTATGCACTGAAGATAAAGCCACACTGGGACCAGAGTAAAAAGCGGAGACTTTTCAGATATATTGTATGAGGGAAAGCAAGGTTTACGTCCCCCATACACGTAAGCAAGATGTAGGCCAAACCCAACAATTTCTTTTGTGTCTGGAGCCTCACGATTTTCCCTGAGAGATAATGACGGGAACAAAAAAATCGGGCTTGTTGGATTTTTGCACGCCTGATCCTTTGTTCTACAGGAAGATCAGTCACAGCTGAAGGTATCTTGCAGCTGGTACCCTTAGTGCTATGAGGATCTGAGGGTGCAGAGTAAGGAACCCTAAAGGCTGTATTACACCAGCAGATAGTCTGCAGGATCATCGATGAGAAGCGTTCGTAGGAATGCTCGTTCGTGACGATCTGCCTGTGTAAAAGTGCCGCTGTTTAACCGTTCGCCTGTGCATCAAACAATTGTAACTTTTAAGCAGGCGGAAAAATCTTCGGCAGAAAAGTCATCGTCCATCTGCTGCCAGCAAACAATGATTCTGTATGGGGGACAGGCGATGGCATTAGAGAACGCTTCTCCCCATACTGTGGAGGCGATCGCTGCATGTAATAACAGCAGTCTCCTCCAATGACGAGCAGGCGATTGTCGGGAAGGACAAGCCTTAGTGTTATGAGAATTAGAGGGTTTAGCGTTAGGAACCTTAAGGCCTATTGCAGACGAGCGTTCCTCCCGCAGCGAGACCGCATCGCAGCTCCTGGCCTGACCTCCAAGTGCTGACGGGGTCACCCTTACAGTTCTGGAATGTAGTTGATAACACTGGAAGCATTATGCCAGTGTTATCCAATACATTCCAGAACGGTAAGGGTTACATAGCATTATAAATCAATATAATGCTATGTGACCCCCAGCAGCGCTGGGAGGTCAGGCCGGGAGCTGCGATACGGACTCGCTGCTGGAGGAGCGCTCATCTGCATTTACATGAGGCAACTATCGGGAATGAACATTAGTATGAACACTCCCTCCCCATAATCTACCCGTGTAAGGCCTCATGTACACGACCGTAGTTTGTTTCCGCGTCCGTTTTTTTTTCACGGATAGGATGCTTCCCCATTCATTTCAATGGCTCCGTCAAAAAATGCGGATGGTTAACCGTTTTTGTTCCGCATCCGTGGTCCGTGTTTACCTTCCGTCAAAAAAATAGAGCATGTCCTATTTTTTTTCACGTTTGCGGACAAGGATAGGCATTATTACAATGGATCTTCCAAAAAAATGGACCCGTCAAAAAAAAACGGTCCGTCATCCGTTTTTTTGACGGACGCAAAATTTGCGGACGGAGCGGAGGCAGGCAACGGTCGTGTGCATGTAGCCTAAAGGTGCTGCAGATCACCCTAGGAACGAGCAAAACTCCTGTTCATCGGGCGAAATCCTCTTTCATGGGGAGAGCTAAATCATCCTTTTTGGGCAGCTGATCGTGCTGTGAGAACAGTGATCTGCTGCCCAGAACCAATGAATCTGTATGAGGAGGAGAGGCTTGGGGTGAAGGGGATTGCTGCTGAATTCAGCTTTTCACATTCAGTCACCAGCAGACAGTTATCGGGAAGGAATGTTTTTTTCCCGATAATTACCTGCTCAGCTAGCGCATGCGAGCGGATAAGGTCCGGATGCATTTAGTGAAAACTGCGCAATTTCGCAAGCAAGTCCATTCGCTTTTGCCTGCGATTGCGTTCAGTTTTTATTGCGCGGGTGCAATTCGATTTAATGCATTTTTTCACGCACGTGATAAACTGAATATTTACAAACAATATCTCTTAGCAACCATCCCTGAAAAACGCATCGCATCCGCAAGCAAGTGCGATTTTCACGCAGCCCCATTCACTTCTATGGGGCCAGCATTGCGTGAAAATTGCTGAATATAGAACATGCTGGGATTTTAACACAACGCACAAGTGATGCGTGAAAAAAAACACGCATGTATACAGACCTATTGAAATGAATGGGTCCGGATTCTGTGCGGGCGCAATGCATTCGCATCACGCATTGCACCCGCGCGGAAAACTCTCTAGTCTGAAAGGGGCCTAACTACACCTATAGCGTTATAAGAATCGGAGGGTAGAGAGCTAGGAACTAGGGTTGTTGCGGGTATCGAACTTTCGATACCCATTCAATACTTTTCTCTGGTATTGAGCTCGATACCAGGATTGCTGTTTTTATCGATACTATGCTGTGCTGCCGCACAGCCCAGTATCGGAGAACGTGGCTGCGCCGCTCTGAGCACGGCCATGTTCTCCTCGGCAGCACGGGGAGAAGGAGGCAGTCTCTCCCTCCACCTGTGCTGCCGCTGCAACCAATAGAGCGAGAGGGGCGGGCGCACTGGTAATACCCCTTTAAGTTTTATTTTCGGCCCTCGGAATTGGTTCAGGCTGACAATGTGGCCCCCCAAACAGAAAAGGTTGTGCACCCCTGGTATCGAGTATCGCAATACTTTTTTATGGTATCGATACCGAATCAAAATTTTGGTATCGAAACAACTGTACTAGGAACAGTAACGGCTTATTTACACGTTCCAACTGAGAAAGCAATTATCGGGAAGAAACCAGTAATTCCCGATAATTGTCTGCTTATGAGTGGAGGTAAAGAGCCACATTTACATGCAACAATCTCCTCCACAGTATGGTCACAAGCAGTAGCTACTGCCATTGCTCGTCCTCATACAGATTCATTGTTTCTGCCTAGCAGATTGCTGTTCACTTAGCACAATATGCTGCTCAGAAACGCTGATTTAGGGTGCGGCTACATGGCGACAGTGGTCACACGACAGCTGTTACAGCCAGAATTGCAGAGTAGCGGTGATCCCATAGAAATGAATGTGTTCACCGTGGCGATCCTATTCATTTTTATGGGATCACCACTACTTTGCGATCCTGGCTGCAACAGCTGTCGTGTGACCAGTGTCGCCATGTAGCTGTACCTTTAGGTCTCCATCAATGATGATTTCACCAGTGATCTGCGGCACCTTTATGGGGGGTTCATATTTGCGATCTGGAATTCAGTTATAGGTTCCGTTATAACGGAATATAACGGAATTTTAGGACAGAATGCAAAACGGAAGCCTTTAAAAGGCATTCAGTTTGGCTCTATCCTAATACATGTCTATGGGGATACATAACGGTTCAGTTTGATTCTGTTATACATGGTGGAAAAAGATTGTCCTGTCATGGGGAGATTATTGGGAACCAGCGCTCATATCAACGTTGGTTTCTGATAATTGGCCCAAGAAATTCCCTGTGCATCGGGCGTAACAGACAATGGAACATTAGGGACCCTTCGTACTATGGTGTTTAGAGGATGGAGAGGTGGTAACTCTTTGGCGATGTTCACACAGCTAAAATATGCCGCACATTCAGTCACTTAAAATACATTGTTTTATTCAGCGTAATGCATTTCAAGAACACCACCAAGAATTTCCTATTAATTTCGAATGGTACATACGTGCCCTCGTGCATTTTATGCAGCTGTTTTAAAAAGCGCTTTAGAGGTGGCATGTCAGTTCATTGATGCATATTTTAGCTACATTCCTAATTAAAATAAATAGGGAAAGGATAATATAGGTTGTGTTTGGTGGCATTTACACTGCCAAAAACCCCTGTCTTCAAAGACTGCTTATCCTTCTGATCCGTCACTGTTTTTATATCACGTCTTTTTGTTGTGTAATCATAGCCTTAGTGCTCTGAGGATCAGAAGGTGGAGAGTTAGGAACTCTTAGTGCTATGAAGATCAGAGGGTTCGAGAAATGGGGACCCTTAGTGATATGATGATCATCGGGTGGAGAGTTAAAGACCCTTAATGCTATGAAGATCATCAGGTGGGGAGTTAAGAACTTTTAGTGATATGAGGATCAGAGGTTAAAAAATGGGGATCCTGAATGCTATGATGATCATCAGGTGGAGAGTTAGGAACTCTTAGTACTTTGAGGATCAGAGGGTGGAGAAATGGAGCCCCTTAGTGATATGGCGATCAGGTGGTGGAGCATTAAGGACCCTTAATGCTATGAAGATAATCAGGTGGGGAGTTAGGAATCCTTAGTGCTATGAGGATCAAAAGGTAGAGAATTGGCGACCCTTAGTACTATGAGGATCAGAAGGTGGGAAATTGGGACCCTTAATGCGATGAACATCATCAGGTGGAGAGTTAAGAACCATTAGTGCTATAAGGATCAGGGGGTGGAGAAATGGAGACCCTTAGTGATATGACAATCAGGTGGTGGATCATTAAGGAGCAAAAGATGGAGAATTAGCGACCCTTAGTACCATGAGGATCAGAAGGTGGAAAATTGGGGACCCTTAATGCTATGAACATCATAAGGTGGATCAGAGGGTGGAGAAATGGAGACCCTTAGTGATATGATCAGGTGGTGGAGCAATAAGGACCCTAAATGCTATGAAGATCATCAGGTGGAGAGTTAGGAACCCTTATTGCTATGAGGATCATGAGGTGGAGAGTTAGGAACCCTTATTGCTATGAGGATCAGGAGGTGGAGAGTTAGGAACCCTTATTGCTATGAGGATCAGGAGGTGGAAAGTTAGGAACCCTTATTGCTATGAGGATCAGGAGGTGGAGAGTTAGGAACCCTTATTGCTATGAGGATCAGGAGGTGGAGAGTTAGGAACCCTTATTGCTATGAGGATCAGAAGGTGGAGAATTGAGGATCATTAGGGCTATGAGGAGTAGTTGGTGGAGCATTAAGGACTCTTAGTGCTTTGAGGATCAGGGGGTGCAGAGCTAAGAACCCTAAATGTTATGTGCACCACAGGATGATGTGTAGACTTAGTCTTACCAGTGCCTCTTTATTATGGGGAATGTAAGGCTAGCTAACCTTCTGTGTGATGAGCAGAGGGATAGAGATCTTTTTATAAATGGGACGGCTGTAGATTCTTATGCATATAGTGGCAGGACTGTGTATAAGGGCTATACTGTCTAGATATCTCTGTATGAGATGGGACTGTACAGTAACAGAGCGGATACCACGGTCTCTGTACTGTGGTAATGGAAGAGTTCCCTATAAGAGCTTTGTCCTACTGGTATACAGGGTGATGCTGAAGTCCCCGGACCCTGAGTATTATCAGCCCTGAGCGCCATATCATAGAAGGTTACTAGACAGTGGAATTATGGGAATTAGAGAATGATATAAATGATGAATTCTCAGCATTCTGATGATAAACACGACATTGTCACAGAAGATACAAACTATCCAGTGTCAAGGCCTCGCTCAGCGGCTCTGATAGCGCCGTGCCCTACATAGCCACAGATGTTGCCGAATTTACTTGCTGCGAATGTGCAGAGCTGTAAATGACATACCAGGGACGGCTGACTACAGTCCAGTGCTGCGTACGGTCACTGTACATTCCCTCCCTGGGTATACGGAAACAGAACAAACAGCCAGGAATTTGCATGGACTTTGAATACAGAGCAAAGTGTTTTTTGAGCTCTGCAAGAGTTATATGTGGACACATACAGGTTACTGTGCCAGACCGGTATATGCATGTACATACATAGATATATACTAGTTACATGTGGACACATACAGGTTACTGTGCCAGACTGGTATATGCATGTACATACATAGATATATACTAGTTATATGTGGACACATACAGGTTACTGTGCCAGACCGGTATATGCATGTACATACATAGATATATACTAGTTATATGTGGACACATACAGGTTACTGTGCCAGACCGGTATATGCATGTACATACATAGATATATACTAGAGTTATATGTGGACACATACAGGTTACTGTGCCAGACCGGTATATGCATGTACGTACATAGATATATACTAGTTACATGTGGACACATACAGGTTACTGTGCCAGACCGGTATATGCATGTACATACATAGATATATACTAGAGTTACATGTGGACACATACAGGTTACTGTGCCAGACCGGTATATGCATGTACATACATAGATATATACTAGTTACATGTGGACACATACAGGTTACTGTGCCAGACCGGTATATGCATGTACATACATAGATATATATATACTAGTTATTGGACACATACAGGTTACTGTGTCAGACCGGTATATGCATGTACATACATAGATATATACTAGTTACATGTGGACACATACAGGTTACTGTGCCAGAGCGGTATATGCATGTACATACATAGATATATACTAGAGTTACATGTGGACACATAGTGTTGCTGTGCCTGACCGGTATATGTATGTACCATAAATATATGGCAGCTGGAGTGCCGGAGGTTGCTGAACCCTGATCTATAGTAATACCCTGGGTAGTTTGGTAATTATTTTTTTATGTGATCACATAGGCTGGTGGAAATGCTGTACATTAAAGATCTGTATCTAGTGCAGTCGGTGTACTGTGCCATGTGCCACCTGGGCAGGGGGTGGGGGGACCTGGGTAGGGGGGGGGGGGCCAGTACCCACTGGTGGATTCACTTGCTTCCCTGTGGACCAGTCCAAGCCTGAAGTTGGTGCATTCTTTATAAACTAGTTTATTTACAGTGACCCACAGGGGAGGCAAAAGGACACAGGTAATGGTAGGTGGGAAGGATGGTGGTAGTAGTACGAGTACTCACTGTAGCTTTGGTCCTCTCCCTGGGCCATGCACAGTGAATGGAGGGGTACTCCCTTTCTTCCCCTTGGGTTGTTGGGGTGCCCTTGGTGTTGGGGTATGGCCACATGGTCAGTTTAGGAGCCAAAATGAGGAATGGATCATAAAAGGAGAAAAAGTATACCAGGCAGATACGACTTTATTATTATTTTTTTTTTATTCACTCCTGGTTTTGGCTTCCAAAACTGCATCAGAAAATCCAACTGAGGGGTGCAGTTCTCTCTCTCTAAATATGTGATTCAAAAAATGCCCATTGCGGCATGCAGATCCTATAACTGCCTCTCAAGTATGACTGGGAACCTGAAGCTTCTAGCCCAGCCAAGTGCTGTAAAGTCCAGAGCCACAGACTTGTTCCATGCACTGTTCATCCTTATGTCTGCTCTACCACCTTGGTTAAAGGGGTATCTATGACCAATCCTCGACTGTGTGAAGAGACAGCAGCACTCCTACCCTGCCGTCTGTTCACTGTTTAACTGCTCACTGTCGATATTGCAGTGGCGAGCAGTGTAATGACAGCTCCTCTGTGTCATTCACTTGAATGGGAAGGAGCAGTTGTAGTTACACTCCATCCCATTTAAGTGAATGGCAGCTGTAATTACACTGCTCACCGCTGCAATGTAGATGGCGAGCAAGAAAAACGGTGAAAAGAAGGCAGCGCACAGCTGATCGGAGGAGGTGCCGGAAGTCGGACCACCGCCGTTTAGTATTGATGACCAGTCATGAGGATAGGTCCTCAATATGGGAAAAGCAGAAAACCCTTTTGAATGCAATTCTTCTCTCCTTCAGAGGATGCCGCCTGGTACAGCCTCCTTTGGAGCCACCAGCTGTCTGTTCCCTGCTATTTTCCGGAGCTGCTTTATCTCTGTTTGCTTCTACTAGTTCCCTTCCACTCACTAACTACAGCAACAGCTCATCTAGAGAGTTGGACCCACCCCACCTAGCCACGGTATTGAAGGGTAGATAATTAAGCCTATATGCATAGCCATCAGGATAAAATGTGGTAAAATAGCAATAATGCGGCAGACACAAAACATAACCCCTTTTGCAATGAACCACTGGGTCACTGCATATTTCTGCAACCATAAGGGAAAAATCCATAGACAGGACTTGCACAGGAACCAGTAGATGAAAGTTGTTTAGAGGAACCTTACATATTCTCTCTTTTCTCAGATATGTTTCATACATGTAGAAGAAGGTGACTTACTGATAGTTAACCACAATTGACCTAACACGATAGAAAAGATTGGGCGGAGTATATTGTACGCTGTCTCTGGCTGGGTAACCGGTTCATGCAGCATTATTAAAAAAAAGTCACCTGCTAGAGCTCATGTGCCTCATGTGCCTGGCCTGCTGTGACAGAGAATTGCAACATCTGCGGAAGTCAGGTCCAAGCCAACTTCTCATACTTAACCATTGTACCAGAAGCTTTATTGGCAACCAGAACTGTACTTCATGGCATGTATCTTCCATAAAATATACTGGTGATGTTTTAAATGATGGCTAGGGGGTACAGAGAGGGCGTAATACTAAAATCAGGTACCGAGAGTGGAGGTGTCTCCCATTCTGGAGGACTCAGGCAAAACGCGCCTAAGGGTGAGTTCACACCATCACTCGTTATTTCTATTGTTTTCCTCCGTTAGAGGAGCAGGACAATGAAAATAATGAAAGTGCCGAATTTGACACATAAAACAGATGAACAGAGCTAAACAAACTCCATGGACTGCAATAGAGTCCGTTCAGTTACTATTCGAGATCCTGTTTTGTTTAGTGTTTTCTTTGCCGATCATGTAGGACTTTTTTGATCGGTCCTTTTAATGGAATCTGCAAATGAGGCCCTTTCAATGCAGGTGTGAACAGATCCTTACATGTTCATACTTGAACTGTAGTGGCAGAAGAAACAGGTGAGTTGATCTGTGAGAGAAAGTGATCGCCACATCATCCTCTTCCATATCTGTGGTGATCGACTGATCTCTGAGGTTACTTCTAGTTCCTACTTTTGACACAAAACCCTCTATACGTCTTTGTATCCAAATGTTCTTCTTTTGAAGAACAGTTTTGGTTAGAGTTGATCGATAAATTTACATGTGGACTTTTACTAAAGTGTCTGTCTGCCTGGCTTCTGGAACTGCATGGAAAAGTAGATGGAGCTTCCTCATACAGATCATCAAAGATATTGAATCAGGAAGCCCATGTATAGGCACAGTGAAGCAGATGACCTGCAATCTACAAGATGTCCACATAGACTTTCCCTTTGATGGGAACAAAAGTTCCTGAGCGAGGGTGCAGCCAGGAACCATGGAGTCCTCAAAGGTAAACGTAATGGTTCACCACTTTGTAGTGACTATTAGGCCGAAGAACTGGAAGGTTTATTACATTGAAACCTCTTTAAGATGGCCACCGAAAATTGTATTGAAAAATGGTCTTCTAGCATGTGGTCCTCTCGAAAGGAGAATACCGGTATACATAATATTGAAAAAGTGAAACTGAAAGTTTGTCACTGGAAATCTGGTCTGGTTAAGAGAATGGTGTTCTCAAAAAGTCGGCCTTTTGGCATGGTTTCACTGTACTATCGTGGTGTTCACCATAACTTGGTGTTTGCATCTTCTCTCCGTCCCCTGTACTCATATTGTCACATACCTCTATAATCTACTGTTACCACTATGGGTGCTTTTACATGTGCCATGTTGATGAAGGTTTTGAAGCCAAAATTAGGACTGGGTAAAAAAAAAGGCGGGAACCAGAATCTTTATCTAAAATATTTTTTATGATCCACTCCTGCACCACAAAACTGCACCAAAATGGCAGATGAGAAAACTCCCTCAATGCTTCTCATTTTCAGTCGATAGAGGCATCTTTATCTGTTATGCCCAAAATCCTGGTGGTTAAAGGGGTTGTCCAAAATTAAAAAACATGGCTGCTTTCTTCCAAAGACACACTGGTCCACAGGTTTTGTGTGTCTGGTGTTGGATATGGCCATATCCATTTACTTCAGTTGAGCTGAGCATCGATGGTAGCAAACCATGGACAGGCGTGGTACTGAGGATGAAAGTAGACAGGCTTTTTCTAATCCTGGACAACCCCCTTTTAAGCTCCTGCTTCTTCATTCTTGATTGACCAGTTTCTTAGTGTCTATTTCTCATAGACCAAATACAATCCTGAGAGGTATGTGATTACCCATCCCCCTCTTAATCTGGCTAAACACTTTAGATGTGGATGTTGGTGGATTGTCTAGTAATCCAACATGTATGGGGGAAGCCTGATTGTTGATGGCAGAATTTGCAAGAAACCAGATGATTCGTTGGATTTTTTCCTAAGGGAGATGAGCACCATAAGAAGTGTCTAGCAGCCGAACCCACTTTACATGTTTATGGGTCAGTCTAAGAATGGACTTCCCCATAAATTGCTGTCCTATGTAATGATGGTAAAGTTGGCAAAACACATAAGTCAATTGTGACGCCATATTGGCTTAGTTTACCTCACCTTTTATGACACTACCCCCGACCCAGCCCATTTCCTACTAACATAGCCACATGAGTGGTCAGGTTGCTGCCTCCCATAAGAGCAGCTCTTTAATATGCCATTCAGCCCATGATGTCTAAGTAAAAAAAAAAAAATATACCGTATATATCTAAGATCTATGTTGGGCCCATTGCCCACCAGTTGGCCAGTCCTACAATTGGCGGACTCGTCAGATGCTCTGCAAGTTTAGAGCTTTGCAACGCTCTGCACTGGGAACAATTAGTAAAATCGTTGACCTGGATTAAATATTTTTTAGGAATGTTGGTCTAATTAGGTGAAGGGGGGGCGGTGTGAAACAATGGAAGTTAACCACGATGCAAGTTGCCTTATTGCCCTGTACATTCCAGTCCCATACAAGCTCAATGGAACTAATGTGAATTTCACTGCTCTGTTATGGTTGTGGTTTATTCTCCGCCTCTCCTCAGCGCTCATGACAAACGTGTCTGCACTTATCTTGCTTGTGGTGTTTTGTGAGTAACTTTTTCCAAGCTCAACTGGCCTAGTCCCTGTTCTTGCACATGTGTCTTCTTCTCACACTAGGCCTGTATTTTTGAAGTCGGTATTTTTCAAGCATATAGTCAGATAACGAACTGGTTTGACCTTAGTTAAAGGGGTCTTACAGATACTTTTATACATCAATATCTGATAGGCGGGGATCCGAAACTCTGCACCCCTGACCATCAGTGGTTCTGCAGTAGGTCCGGTTTTGGGACTATAATGCTCCATCCATTATATAGTAAATAGAGCTGGTTACTGCATTCAATTACTTCAATAGGGGCAGCACTATAGTACCCAGCTCCATCCACAACACCACGGATGAAGCTGTGTACTTCATGCGCCAGAGTTACTGCAGAACCTGTGATCGGCGGGGGGCGCCGATCAGTCTTGTCCTGAACACAGTCAACGTGGCTATGTAGTTCCTGTGCCAATTGTGCACGCTGATTGCTGAAGTTGCTGGGTGTCAGATGGCCGCAGAGGATAGGCCGTCAATTTAAAAATACCGGAAGACCCCTTTAGATCTCATGCACACAACCGTTTTTGCGGCTCAGGTGCAGACCCATTCACTTCAATGGGGCCGCAAAAGATGCAGACAGCACTCCGTGTGCTGTCCGCATTTGTTACTCCGTTCCGTAGCCCCGCAAAAAAAATATAACATGTCCTATTCTTGTCCATTTTGCGGACAAGAATAGGCATCTCTATAATTGGCCAGCCCGGTCCGTTCCGCAAATTGCGGAATGCACACGGAGGCTATCCGTGTTTTGCGGATCCGCAATTTGCAGACCGCAAAACAAACAACGATCGTCTGCATGTAGCCTTAACCTGCAGATTGGAAATCCCATTCTTGCATTGCACATTATCAAGCAAGCAAATGATCATGGAGTTTTTTTTTGTTTGTTTTTTCGAAATCCAAGAGCAACGTAAGATTATTAAGATATGGCCGCTTTCTTTTTGGAACAGAGCTGCATCTGTCCATGGGTTGTGTCTGGTATTGGAAGTTGACACTGAAGTAAATGGCACTGACCTGCGGTACCACATACAACCAGGGGACAGGTTTGCCATAGTTTTTGCAAGAAAGCAGCCATGTTTTTTACAACCCCGAAGAAACGAAAAATGTTCAAGAATTCTGCTACGGCTTATTCAATTGAAGGTATTGAATATTTTGTCGTGTGTGTTATGTGTTTACCTTGGCTTTACCTGTGCAGACACTAACAAACTGATTTATATAAATTAATCTCTTTATTGACGTGTCTGCGGTACGGCCCATTAGACTGTCAGCTCTTCAGGGTGGGGAGTTGTATTGTTGCATCCAGCAGGTCTGGCAGGGAGGGTTTTGTTGTCAGTCAACACTTTTTTTTTTGTACTACATTGACTTCTGATTGGTTGGCAGTGATATCACACTGGGTGTAGTGCTTGGCGGTGACAGCTGAGGAGTGGGGTGTGCTGTTAATTAATATTGCCGCAGGGCTAAGTGTTTAATTAATCATAATAACCAAAGGGCTTGTTAAATCTTGCCAGGAATATAAATCCTGAGATTAGAGTGGTGTTATAGAGGCCTACAGATGGGTGAACCAAAGTCCTTCGATTCCTCAACAATGACAGCATTGCAACCCAAAGGTTGGTTTTGCTGTTGGTGTGTTTTCAATGCGTTGGGTAGGGCACTGTCATGGGCACGGATCTCAGGCTTGATGGTATTATGTAATATGTGGTGAAATGTCTAAGAAGCAGACACAAGAAGACTTCTCCACAGGACGGTCTGTAGGAACCTAGTCTGTCTTAAGAAACCATATGAAGCCCACCGAGAAAACAAAAGATTCTACAGGCAATGGATGTGGCGGTTCAAGACACTTGTAAATGCGACCATATCCATTAGATAAATTGCGATAGTTAACCAATCCCAATCAGATACTATCTAATCCTTGTGGTGGTCTTCAAAATATTCCTCAAGTGTTGATGTTAGGAATGAATTATAAACCTCCCACCCCCCTTCGTCATTCTCTTGGTCTGTATGAATGATCTGCATTCATTTTTTCACTCTCGCTTTCCATCATCACAACTATCACTAACTAGACCTTTGCACTTATTGGGTAGGAACCCTCTTAGTTGCAACTATGCCTGCTACTCTGGTAGGTAAATTAGTTAGTTTCAAATATAATACGCAATGTCCATTCCCTTGTAGACAGTGGTGTATATATAAAGCATATACTGTAATGGGCATTTGTAGTTGTGGAAGTCATTGTGGATATACGTGTTACACAGGGACCCAATATTTGTTTATGGTTTGTCCTTCTTTCTCGATGATCCCCCCCCCTTGTCCTGTGTCTGGCATTAGTGCTGGTTACTGCATGTTTGCCTCATGGGCCACTAGGTCACTACCTCTAGAAGTAGTCTCCATTTAGTGGCTGCTGACATAGGTGTGTGAAAAGACACTGGTGTTGGCACGAAGGGCGACACGCAAAAGTATGGCCAGTGGCAAGCCAAGGTCAGGACAGGCAAAGTTCAAGAAACACAGTAATCAGACAATAGGTCAGGACAGGTGGCACAGTGTCAATATGGTGATCAAGCACAGTCAGGGCAGGTGGCACAGGAGGTCAAAAGGACTAGACTTATCATAGGGAAAAGTGCTACATGTACTGCAGGGAACGTTGCCATTGGCTGTGTGTGCGCTGTCTGCTTAAGGCCATCTGCAATTCTGCACACAGGTGCAAGTAAACGCACATTATAAGATACGCATTTATGTGCATATCTGCACGAAAATCTGCAATGTCTAATTGCGGGTTTTGGTGTGGATTTGATGCGGTTGTGACGCAGATCTCATAATTGACTTCCTATTTAATTTGAAATTTGTGCGGCAGGTCAATTTCCCCATGGAAGAGAATCCCCAAAGTGTACATGAGATTAGTGTAATCTCATACACTTTGCTGGAACTGTAATACGCTGCGTTTTTTCTGCACAAGAATTCACGTGGAAAAAAGGCACGCATTCCGCAAAGTGTGCAGGTGGCCTTAGAGCTGTGAGGAAGATGCACACACCCTAAGGGAGCACGCACCAGGAAGCAAGTGGGGAAGATGACAAATGGACTGCAGCAGGAGGGGAAATACTCTTCTGGCTATGCTCACTGGGAAACAGGTTTCTGGTGGGCACAGACCACTGGCATCACACTTGCTGTAATGTTTCTGCTTATTTAAAGCTACTGCCGGCCAAGCGTGGGCCTCAGGCATTAAAGGTCATGGGACCTTTTGGAGTCATGTGTGTGGGTCTACTCCGTGGTGGACAGCCCTCCCTGTATGTTTAGTCATGGAAAGTTATCTGTCAATTGATTTAGGGCACCCCCCTCATGGCTCCTACGCATTAAGAGTAAAGGATTTGTATAAAATACAAACTTTACTAAATCTTTACCCCATAAAACTATATATCGATCTGCTCAGCTCCTCCTGCTCATGCTGACTGTAGACTGAACTGCATTTTCATGGTGGCAGGTTTCCTTTACGTTCATCGACTGCAGACAGGGGCGTAACTACCATAGCGTCAGGCGATGAGACTGCTATGGGGCCCAGGGTAAGAGGGGTCCAGTTGGGATCATCTTCTTCTCTTCTACTGGGGGTGAAAACTTGGTCAGGACGCAACCTTTTAAAGGAACAACTTTTAGCAAATGAGGCAGTGGAAAAAAGGCCCAAGGGTCATTAAAAGGGGTTTAGGCGGAAACCCTTCTGGTTTGATGGGGCACTTACCCCTCTATGTACGCCACTGGCTGCGGAAGTAGGTTTCATCATGCATATTAGACTAAAGACATCTGAACCCACCGATTTTTTATTTTTTTCTATTCAACTGGCCAACCATCTAATGAGTATAAGATATTTAGCTGGTGTTTGTTTGGCAGATGTAGGGGCAAAGAATTGATCTGTCATGTTGATGTTCAGTATGCTCAATCCGTTTTTCTTAAAGAGTTGTCAGGCTCATCCTATTCCCCTGTACCTATTGTGGCCACCTGTTAGCCTTAGACTCAGACATGTGTGTCCTCTATTCCAATGTCCTACGTTTTTAAATTATTCTTGCAGGATTTAAACCTTCTACTTGGCTGCACAAGGCCTCATGTGCTATGGTGTTGTGTATACACATCACAAGAGAACACTGCGAATAATAAACTAAAAGAATCTGATACGGTAGATATCCTAACGGGGGAAAAGCGAGAAGGCAGAAGTTGTAGATAAACCAATGCACTGACTGTGGATGATGACTGGAGCTTGGCCATATCGCTATCTGCTATAGATAGAGCTCATTATGTTAAATCAGTAGCTGTACATTCCTGCCAAAATCGGTTGGTTTGTATAAATTGTATGGACGGCCACCTTTTAGGGTTTCAATCCAGGTCTCCTCTGCTTTGACTATCTAAGGGTTCTTCATGGACTTTAGATGCTAGTTGCTCAACCTAGCCCTTGTTTGACCCACCACCAGCACGTTTCTGGAGGAACCTTCTGTCCAACCTTTTATGGATAGAAATATTGATTGTTGAGGTTTCTTACCTTATTGGGATTGTGAACTTCAAGATAAACCAACACTTTCTGGCATTAACATGCATGTGTCAGATATTTTTCCTGATACCATCTAATATTCAAAGCCATTATGAGACAATACACTTGATGATGAGCACTCATGATGATAATTTGCCTGTGTCTGTCATCATTCATCATTTTTTGCATAATAACTTCCTGTTTTTTCACTCTTATCTATATACAATTGACAGACGAGAATAGCTATTTTGGTGTATAAGAGGTATCTTGTTTTGCTACTACGGGCATGGGAAATACAGTCAACATTCCCATTGCTCCTTGCTCCTATCTGGGACATGGGAAGCCATGAAAAGGGGTCTACAAATGGGCTAATTTGTATGATTTGTCCTGGTTGAGAATAAGTTGATGTAAGGTGGTGATGTATCTATAATTGGTGCAGAGGTCGCATTTACAGCCACCCTGGTGCCACATTAGAGAACTTCGAGTAATTTCAGTATTATGTTTCTTGTGATGACCAGATGGGTATAGCCCTCTGCTGTGACCGAAATATACAGTGCATTTAGAACGTCTTCAGCCCTTTTACTTTTTTTCACATTTTGTTATGTTTCTCCTTCTGGTAAAATGTAATAAAAATATTTTTTTCCCCATTATTCTGCACTCGATACTCCACAATGAGAAAGTGAGAACAGAATGTTCGAAATCTTTGTATTCGCACTCAGATTTCACACTTGTTGGTTCTAAAATGGATTTCGATGTGGATTCCTCACCGAAATCCACTTCAAATGCATATGAATGGGGTTTCTGCAACTCCATTCCCTTACTGAGAAAAAAATCCATGCAAAAAAATAGAGTGGCTACTTACTCCTGCCAACTTCACATGGAAGAGCTGGCAGATTAGCCCCACTGGATGGGGCTGAACCTCATGCAGGTATGCGGCTCTTCAAACTGTACATCCACTACAGTCCAACTGCAAGCCTCAGATTTCTACCTTGGATCATGTAGTAAAAGACATGTCAGATTTGCAATGTGCAGATTGAACACGTGCGAACATACCCTAAGGCATTGTATGACTATGCTCCATGGTATGGGGAGCAACAGAAGGGGTGGGAATCATCTACTTTAGGGCCGACCCTTGCCAAACTAACCCTTGACAACTACATTCAATTGTATATGGAGCTATTTTGGAGGGGGTAACCCCTCTATTTAGGTGGAATAGAAACCTGGATGAACACAGGCTAAATAGTCCATTGAGTTTTGTGGGGGCCACGTAATGCTCCATATCTCCTGCAGCATCAAGGCAGATACCAAGTTGTTTCTCCACCAATATCTGCATATGGTAGGAGTTGAAGCAGTGAGTCCTCCAACCATAAGTTAATCACCAAGGCACACTTCTTCAGAAAAATTCTAGTCCAAAGTGAATAGACCCTTTAAGATTTGATCATGTGTGACAGCCTAGACTACTATTGTTTGAGGCTTGTCTACAGAAGAATGAAGAAGTCCTTTGATGGTTCTATGGCCTTCTTACATGCAGCACCGCATCTCCAAATTAGAGGGCATCACAACGTGAACATTGTATGACTGGGAGCAACCAGCACATCTGAAACCGCCTCTCCTGTGTGAACTTGTGATGCACAAACAGATAAGGGTGGGGGCGAAGCACAGAATATTTGGACAAGTTCTTGCGGTTCATCAGCTTAATATGAAGTGGGAGGGCATATAATTATCTCAAACCAAGGTTTTAATGAAGGGTTGTATTGTTGTAAATATTAAATGCAATATTCATGCAATATAATGTGTGGACGTATTTATGTAGCACATAAATTATGACATCTTATAAGCTTTTACCTGTAAAAGAAGATTGAGATGTATTACTGCTGGGTGGTTTTTAGAAGGGCGGATTTTATTCTGTGCTGCTACCAGGGCATTGCAATGATCCTTTATCTTATGGTCCTCACCTGGCTCCTCCAGCATAGTACTGGCTGATTCTGACAGTGCCAGACTCTCATCTTTATGAAAAAGTGTGTGTGTGTGTGTGTGTGTGTGTGTATATATATATATATATATATATATATATATATATTAGTATAAACCCAGCTGTACGGCATTGTGTACGGAGGATATCACTCTCACTAGGTGATCATCTGTTGCTGGCTGGTCACATCTACTGAAAGCCTTGGCCATGAGTCAGCAGGACTCGTGATCACTCAGGGCTCTGAACTTTTACCTGTCTCTTAGGGGAAAGGAAGAAGGAGGCCAAAAAAAAGCTTCCTTATCAACTGCGTACCGCAGAATTTATTTATTTCCCAATTTATCATGACTATCATGACCAACCACAAGAATATCTGTTTTTCTCTTCATTGACCTGTTACGTAGGCATGTGTTTTATCTGGTTATAACATTGGTGGTTCTTCCTTTGGGAGAAGTCTCTGGTCTACCTGACATGAGCTAATATACATATTTTTATTTATTATATTTAAAAAAAAAATAATTATATCTCAAATTTTTATTAGAATATCATAACATTAGTTCACATAGGATCTGAGAACAAGTAGAGAAGAAATGCAAACATATCCAACGATCCCACCCCATTGTCTGTTTTAAAAAACAAAAGTATATAGTATCCTTATCGTGTGACTTGATTGACATGTTTGATGTTTGGATCATGGGTTAGAAGGTTTAATACATGTGATGTACAATCCCCAATGGGACGCATTCTAAATGCATGACATGAATTTACTACAAATGGACAATCTCTGGCTACAGTCTTGACGTTCTCCTCCTGAAGTGCTGCTGTTTTGCCTGGACTTTAACAGCGAGGAATTGCAAGAAGGTACAAGGATCAATAAAATCACCATACACTGACTCATTTCGAACAAACAAAACTTACGACGCAAGTAGAGGAAGCCAATGCAGCTGCTAAGAGGCCCAGAACAAGTTGGCCCAAGTCCCCTTTCTTATGGACAATGTGAACTTGTGCAGTACTCCTCCTGTCTGTTGGCATAAGATTGGCAAACGTGGGTGAGATAAAGGGTCATGGAAGAGTAATAATACCCAAACATGATCCTAAAAAAGTTGGGGAAATGCTGAGGCTTCCTGTCCAGTGATGGAAACATTATGATAGAAGCTAGCTAGCCCTGAGGAGGCCCCATTTCTAACATCAAGGCCCCTGATTCTTTGTTGTAATTATGTCCTGACCTAAAACATCCATGGTTGTTTTAGACACCTGCCTATGTCCGACTTATACACTGCTGGCATAAATGGGGTGAGGTCTTTTTTGGCCTATACTAAAAAGGAATGATTGGGATATTGGGTTTTCAATTATGTCCTAAAACCAAAAGTGCTCATTATCTCCATGGAATAAATAATGTATTTCCATGAAACCCAGACCAAAGTCTGTTCCATAATTCTATTCATTTCAGGTGAGGATGAGCTGTATTTGGTGTCCTTCAATCTTTCTGATGTTCTCCAGCTTCTGAGATGTGCTAAGGTGATCTCTTTGGAGGTCTTTGAGCTTGGATCACCAGGCTTTGACTTGGATGTCCACAGAGCACCAAGCCCCTTTCATCTTTGACGACAGATAGTTCTGTATCTTGAGAGGTCCATCAAAAAGTAATTTGAATACCTTGTCTTCTCATTGAACTTAGTGAAGTTCACAAGTCCAATAAAAACGTACTCTGAATTGAACAGAAGTTATTCAAAGTACCAAACCATTGGAAATTGGCCACGTTTTTATGCACCCTATTACAGCCACAAATCCCTGTTGTTTGATCCACAGTTGGGTTAGATAACGTGCACACGTATTATACTGGTGTGAAACCGGCCTAATACAGAGGCTAAAATGCAACCATAATATGCATGGAACCAGATGATTAGTTGCAGAAGACAATGCCAACAACCGGGTGAAAGTTCGGACACTGAAACAGATTAATAAGGCTGACGAAAGATGGATCAAGTTGTCCAGATGGATGGACGGTTGTAGAAGTAAATCCACATTGTCTCTATCTTGATCTAATGGAGCCTACAACTTGTTGGCCTGCTTGTAACTATATACGTGGGTCGGTTCTTGGGTGATTGTCACCAGGGTCAATTTTGTTTTGTTTGTTCTGTTATCTTCATTGACCCATTGACTCCTGCTCCTGGTCAATTCCCTGTGTAAGCAAAGACTTTTCTTTTTTATTGCATTTACATCTCCCCCCACGTTTCCAAACTTTTCCAGGATTTCCATTCCGTATAACCGGTCTGGTGTCATCTTGGTTGCTTCGGGCAACAACACTTTTTGGTAATATCTGTGACGTATGAGTTTTATAGCAATAGGTTTTCATAGATATAAGTTTAGCTTGCCTGGTGGCGGTATGTACGTTTCTGGTGTCTGTACAGATGTAATGTGGGTATTGACTCTCTGTAAATGACATGCAGATCGCAGTGTCAGCTGTCACTTTATGGAGGCTGCAGAATGTTAATTTCAGCGTGCGGTGTCCTGTATATTATTCATCAGCTGGTTAGTGAACTTGGCGTTTCCCGAGATTTCCTGTAACGTCGTATAAATACAACAGACTGAACCGCCTGAATTTATATGAAGCCATAAGAAGTGATGATAGCAGTGCAAAGGGTGAGATCCACATCAAATGCACAATAAAACCGTGAGTAACACGTGTATTTTGGTGCTGATTTGGTGTTTAAATGCACAGAAATCTGCATGGAAATCCATGCAGAATTTCCGTTTTGAAAACTGACCCCATGTGCAGGTACACTTAAGCGGTTGTCCCATTAGAACAACTTACACCCTATCTACAGGGTAGGGGATAAATGTCTGATCGGGTGTGGGGGGTGGCGGTTTCGGCACCTCAGTCTGTGTTCCTCTGCTAGAATGAAGCAGCGGATATGCATGCAATTCTGTGGAGTCGGCAATGGCGGAGCGCTTGTATGTGGCTATCAACAGAAGTCCCATAGAACTGAATAGAGTGGCAACATAGGAAGGATTTATGATCAGCCCTGAATGCTAGGGCCCCCACCAATCACTACAGTGGGGGCCCTAGCATTCTGGGCTGATCATAAATCCTTCCTAGGGGTGGAGGATAAACGTCTTCCTAGGGGCAGACGGGGAAATTTCCTGGTGGCAGATGCCAAGGGGGCCCTCCGAGCTCTCCTCACAGCCGCCAGCCAGGTACATAACAATCTGATTAAGTTGTTTGTATTTTCTCATTAATTTTATGCACCACTCTAGTACTTGGTCTTGCTGGGGCAGTATATTGTGCTGCCTGTGGTATCTGGTTCTGCTGGGGCAGTATTTTGTGCTGCACTGTGGTATCTGGTTCTGCTGGGGCAGTATTTTGTGCTGCACTGTGGTATCTGGTTCTGCTGGGGCAGTATTTTGTGCTGCACTGTAGTATTTGGTTCTGCTGGGGCAGTATATTGTGCTGCACTGTGGTATCTGGTTCTGCTGGGGCAGTATTTTGTGCTGCACTGTGGTATCTGGTTCTGCTGGGGCAGTATATTGTGCTGCACTGTGGTATCTGGTTCTGCTGGGGCAGTATTTTGTGCTGCACTGTGGTATCTGGTTCTGCTGGGGCAGTATATTGTGCTGCACTGTGGTATCTGGTTCTGCTGGGGCAGTATATTGTGCTGCACTGTGGTTTCTGGTTCTGCTGGGGCAGTATATTGTGCTGCACTGTGGTATCTGGTTCTGCTGGGGCAGTATTTTGTGCTGCACTATGGTATTGCTGGCCCGCCTTCTTCTGTTGGCCCTGCCTACTTGTGTTGCCCCGCCTTCTATCAATTTTTACTCGCCTACAACTTGGGGCCACTTTTACGCTTTTTTTTTTTTTTCTCCCCAGGGCCACTTTTAGTTCCCAGTCCGCTCCTTCTCTTTCCTGTGAATAGAGATTAAGTTGTTGTAATGGGACAATGGATGACAGGTCATGGAGATTCCAGGAAGCCGGAAGGAACCAGCATTATTTTTCTTTCACTTTGGGTCTGAATGGCAAAGAAAGCTATAGCGGAGAATCCATAAAAGATGGGTAAAGGGCGAGTGACTCAGATTTGTACAATGCTTCACAGTCATAAAGTGGAGTTTCCCTTTAGGCCTCTTTCACACTTGCGTTGTGTGGATCCGGCGTGCACTTCTGTCGCCGGAAATGCACGCCTGATCAGTCACAGCGCAAGACAACTGAAAGCATTTGAAGACTGATCAGTCTTCAAAATGCTTTCAGTGTTACTATGGCAGCCAGGACGCTATTAAAGTCCTGGTTGCCATAGTAGTAGTGGGGAGCGGGGGAGCAGATACTTACAGTCCGTGCGGCTCCCGGGGCGCTCCACAATGACGTCAGAGCGCCCCACGCGCATGGATCACGTGATCCATGCCATCATGTGATTCATGCTCATGGGGCGCTCTGACTTCATTGTGGAGCGCCCCGGGACTCGGGAGCCGCGCGGACGGTAAGTATGCTTCTCCCCTGCCTCCCCACTACACTTTACCATGGCAGCCGGGACTTTAGCGTCCTGGCTGCCATGGTAACCATTCACAAAAGCTAAACCTCGGGTCCGGCGATGCGCCGAAACGACATTTATCTTAATGCCGGATCCGGATTAATGCACTTCAATGAGCATTAATTCCGGATCCGGCGTTACGGCATGTCTTCCGGATTTTTGGACGGAGACAAATTCGCAGCATGCTACGGTTTTGTCAACGTCCAAAAAACATTTACATACTGAACGGAAGTCATCCTGATGCATCCTGAACGGATTTCTCTCCATTCAGAATGCATTAGGATAATCCTGATCAGTATCTTTTCGTCCTAGAGCCCCGAGGACGGAAAGCAAAAGCGCAAGTGTGAAAGAGCCCTTAACACTTCTGCTTATACCTGATAAACCAAGATGAGGTCATTAAAATGTTTTTCGGTGATCTATGTTTTTTATTTTTTTTAGGGGTGAGGGCCTTGTTCAGTCAGGTTCATTGGCAGGTGTGAAAGGTCCTTTAATCAAGCACCCATTGACTTGTATATGGTTACCAGGTGCTCCTCCGTGGCAGAATTTGCCCCAGATTAAAGGACTTTATAAGGGAGATTTATCAAAACTGGAGTAAAGGTAAAAACTGGTTTAGTTGCCCATAGCAACCAATCAGATTCCACCTTTCATTTCTTAGAGCTCTTTTGAAAAATTAAAGGATTAATCTGATTGGTTGCTGTTGGCAACTAGGCCAGTTTTCCTTCACAGCAGTTTTAACAAATCCCCCCGGTGTGTTGTACAGATCTGTCATATGTCTGCTCCGGCCCCATCTCTGTGCCCCTCCTGTGGTAGCACACACGGCTGTGTCTTCATGGGGGCATTATATGGCAGCGTTCCTGCTGTCAGAAGCTTCCATTCACTCACAGCTCCATAGTCGGAGCCTCTCCAAGCTAATAGAGGTGGGGGGGGGGGACCCAAATGGGAGAACCCCCTCACCAACTACATTACGACGACTTGCCAGAAGCAAACAGCGCCTACGTTACCGTTAATCTACAGTGTCTGCGATTACCAGGCGTGCGCTAATGAACTGAATATTTTATGTTTTTCAGACTCTTCAGCTCATCATATTTTTTTATTTTTTTTAATAATTTTTCTGATAAAAAGTTTAGCTTCAGGCTTTGTAGGGTTTTTTGGACGATTAATAATTCAGTCTAGTGGAGTGCATTAACGGCGGAGATATTTACTATGCGTCCACAGTGCATACAGTGCATTGGCAGGACCTTAAAGGGGTTATGCCATGACTGATGGAAAAAATGAGTCAGGCATCATATAGGACATGATAATCTCTTTCCAAAAAAAAAAACTAGAATCAGCCCTGTACCTCACATGGATCCAGAGATCTCTGCCCTCACTGCTCGAATGCTCTGCTAGATTCTCTTCAGGCTGGCAGCTCAGGGTGAGTGTCCTTTCTGCAGCAGCTCTCTCCTAATTATAGATCAGGGGGTGCGTCCTGTCTGCTGCAGCTCTCTTCCTATTGCAGCTCGGAGGGCATGCGCGTTATGCAGCAGATATCTCTCGCCCGTGTACAAAGATATCACGTATTATACATTTTGGCTGTCTTGGTGGGTGCTATTCCTCTATTCTAGGCAAAACTACAACTCCCAGCATGCCCGAACAGCCTACAGGTATGAGCCTACAGCAGGGCATTGTGGGAGTTGTAGTTTTACAACAGCTGGAGGGCCGCAGTTTGAGGATGCCTGCTCTATTAAGTGACAAACCAAAGCACTATCTTTTCATCCAGTCCCTGAGGAGAAAAAAACATTTTCAGGGACCCATCCCACCATCCATGGTGGCTGCACGTGGCCCATGCTTAGAGTGCGCCATATGTGTGTCCATATGTGTAGGATGGAAAGAATGGATGGCCTCCTGAGCCTGTCCTATAATTCGGCCCTTACCTGTGACTTGTTGTTCTTCTCTGCAAAAAAAAAGGGACACCTCCAACATTTCATATCAGTAACCTTCCTTCTGTTACCCAATTTTATGGTCCTATTAAAATACAATAAAATATACAAAGTAGAATTTGCCCAATATTGAAACATAAAAAATAGAATTTCTTGACCTTTTTACGATCGGCCCCCATTCCCGGTGGTGTGGCAGATCTGACGCGAGTGCGTTGTGGAGGAATCGACCGCTTTTGTATGGCTCGTGTTTCATAATGAAATGAATAATGGATCAGGCGGCTGGCCTTCCATCGGGGATGCCCGTGTCGGTGCGGGCAGGTGACTCCTGATAATTACAGCCCCTTAGCTTCCTGCCCTAGGAGTGTCGCAGACTTTAAAGCTGACGCCCCGGGGACAGGTGACAGCTTGTGACACTGCGCTTGTCATCGTAAACCTGGCTTTCATAAAAACCTATGGAGCCACCGTTGATTAAGGGACTGTCGTAAAATTGAAGGCACTTCATTTTTTTTTAACGCTGTCATTTTGCCCTTGTTTGTACTTATATTCTTAAAGATAAATACGTGAACACCTTACAATAGGGCACCCCCCCCCCCCCCCCAGGGAGGGGACTGGGAGGGGTTCATGTAAAAAATAAAAAAAAAGTTTCTGGAAATGTGGGGAGTGATTAAATATGGCTACCCTTCAAGCCCAGGGGTGTTGCCTCACAATTTTTTTTTTATATATACTTATTATTTATTTGAATGACGCTGTATATCAAGTGGGGGTTACACATACATAATATAAAATACAGTACAAAAGAAACAGAGGGGAGAGGACCCTGCCCGCAAGAGCTTACAATCTACATACTTACAAATGTTTATGGTTATGGTTATGCAGACACCAGTATGCGCTTTCTGTTAGAGCTGTCTTCCTATCACAGTTCAGGGAGTGTGTCCTTTCCGCTGCAGCTCTCCCAATCACAGCTCAGGGGGCAAGTCCTTTGTGCTGCAGCTCTCTACCTGTCACAGCTCCAGGAGGGTTTCCTTTCATCTCCAGCTGTCGTCGAAACTCCCACAATGCACTGCTCTCTGGTGACAGGAAACCAACAGTATTTTCACCTTAAAGGGGTTGTCCAAAGTTTTGATATTGATGGACTATCCTCAAGATAGGTCATCAATATCAGAATGTCAGGTGTCCGACTCCCGGCCTCCTCGCGGTTTACCATGCACAGCGCAGTCCATTGGGTAGTGGCTGTGATTGGTATTGCAGCTCTGCCCCATTCACTTGGATAGGCCGGGTGACCAATGGACGTGACGTCACTGACCTAGGAAGAAGCCTCGGCACTTACCGGAGCGCCACAACCTGATCGTTGGGGGGCGCCGAGAGTCTGAGCCAGGGGTGCACCGCCATTGAGGCCATTGCCTCAGGCGGCGAGACCTAGAGACAAGTGCGGGCGGTGGCGAGACCAGGGCGCAACTCTCTATATTCACTGGGGGTTGGGGGTGGGGTGACATTTCAATTTTCGCCTCGGGCAGCAGAAAGGCTAGGTGCACCCCTGGTGGACCATCGCTGATCTGATATTGATGACCTATCCTGAGGTCATCAATATTAGAATCTCGGAGAACCCCTTTAACTTTAGACCTGACAGGAGTAGAAGACGCTAGATCGGTACATGGTAATTAAAGCAACGTACGGACTCATCAGTTCACGTACATTTTAACAGTAGGCTATTGCTGAAAGATCCCTTTAAGAGTTAAGAGAATGGCATAAAGAATTGTGCAGTCCCATGTAAACCTCAAAAATATCATTAAAGTGATGGGGTCACGCCGATATCTGAGAGGATGAAGTAAAGCCGCATATCTGATCTGAAATGTCCCTGTAATTACAGGAATCGGCGTTTTGTTTGGGGGCTGCTCTCTGTGACTCCTCCAGGTAACCTCTGAACGCTGTAGGACGTGGATTAAGCGATCATTTGATCTGCGTGGGGTTTAAGAAAATCCTTTAAATCGTGCAGTGAACTTGAGAAGGCTGGCGGAGGATGGTCCGGGGCGTACTGGGCTGTGGTGACCTAGTTTGCCCACTTGGTTGCCATGGTGATTGTAGTAGTGGAGGGCCGGGGTGGGAGGCCACGCCTATAATCCAATTCCAATCAGACGTTTTACACCCAACATGGGCGCCGGGGCTCATAAAATGTTAATTCCAGTCAGGTGCCGAACGGAACGAGAAAGGATCCCAGTGCGGGGTGATGGGGGGGCCCCGGGGAGCTCCTGTGTGGCTGTCACTGCAGCAGACGGCATTTCTCTTGAAAGCCCAAGATTGTTCTTTCTTTCACCCAAATGCCAAAAAAAAAGAGTAAATGACCGTAAACTGCAGTAAGTAGTGGTCTGTAGCCAGCCCCCCGTCCCTGTCTGACCATCCTCAGCCCAGAAGGTCCTGCTAAAGTCAAGGACAAGTGCTCTCCCGCTACTGGGTGTGACCTGTCTGCGCCATGGTGTCCACCAGGATTCTCCCAGGGCTGATCGTCTGGGTTTGGCTCCTCCAGAAAGGATTGTGCAGAACCTGAGAGCCACCCCACCGAGTGTCACCGTCCTAGACCATCAGGAGGCACCTTGCGAAGTGGACACGCATGACATAGACCTTGTGTGAAGAGCACCAAGCACCTTCTACCATGATGTCTACTGACTAAGGGATACTTTCACACTTGGGTTGTGAGGATCCGGCAGGCAGTTCCATCGCCGGAACTGCCTGCCGGATCCGGAAAGCATTTGAAGACGGATCCGGATGCGGATCCGTCTAACAAATGCATTGAAACACCGGATCCGTCTCTCTCCGATGTCATCCGGAAATATGGATCCGGTATTTTATATATTTTTTTGCATTTTTAAAGGTCTGCGCATGCGCAGACCGGAAAACCGGATCCGTTTTGCCCGAACACTTGGTGCCGGATTCGGCAATGATGCATTTCAATGGAAAATCATGCCGGATCCGGCAAGTGTTGTGAAATTTTGGACGGAGAAAATACTGCAGCATGTGGCGGTATTTTTTCCGGCCAAATACCGTAAGAGTGACTGAACTGAAGACATCCTGATGCATACTGAACGGATTGGTCTCCATTCAGGATGCATTGGGATAAAACTGATCAGTTTTTTCTGGTATTGAGCCCCTAGGATGGAACTCCGTACCGGAAAACTTTAACGCAAGTGTGAAAGCAGATTTAGGGTATATTCACACTTGGCATTTAAGCTGTGGGTAGAACTGCATCAAAATCTCATTGGTTTCCAACGCGGGGTGATTTTTACAGGTGAAACAACTTCAATATATGTTTCTCCTGTGCAAATTGCTACAAAAGCATTGAAAACCACTGCAAAAATGCACACATTTTTTTTCCTCAATGCAGTTTTGATCGGTTTTAACTGTACTTCAACCGCTACGTGTGCACAGTGGTGCAGGTTGAAAGGACATCTGTCAGCAGATTTGTCCCTATGACACCGGCTGACCTGTTACATGAGCACTTGGCAGCTGAAGGCGTCTGTGTTGGTCCCATGTTCATATGTGCCCGCATTGCTGAGAAAAATGATGTTTTATTATATGCAACTGAGCCTCTAGGAGCAACGGGGGCGTTGCCATTACACCTAAAGGCTCTGCTCTCTGACAGAACCAGGCAGTGTGAAGTCATCATGCCTGGCCCTGTCAGTCAAAGTGCAGAGGGTGCGGCAGTTGCAGAGAGAGCAGAGCCTCTAGGTGTAATGGTAACGCCCCCGTTGCTCCTAGAGGCTCATTTGCATATAATAAAACATAATTTTTCTCAGCGGTGCGGGCACATATGGACATGGGACCAACACGGATGCCTTCAGCTGCCAAGGGAACATGTAACAGGTCAGCCAGTGTCATAGGGACAAATCTGCTGACAGATGCCCTTTAACCCCTTAAGGACACAGGACGTACATGTACGTCCTGTGTCCGGTCTTTAAAGATGGCGCCCGCTCCTGCTCCATGCGGGCGCCTTAGCCGCGGGTGTCCGCATGGTTCCTGTAGCAGACACCCGCGGCTAATGTCCGCGACCGACAGCGATGCCGATCGCGGACATTTAACCCCTCAGATGCCGTGGTCAATCCTGACCACGGCATCTGAGTGCGCACAAACCGAAAGTTTTACTTTCGGTTTGCGCTCCGGCTCCCCCGTGTGGCGATCGGAGGAGCCGGAGCGCGCCTGTAGTAGCCTGGGTCTCTATGAATGAAACCCAGGCTGCTCTGTAGTATTTCCTATGGAGCCTTGCCTGTAATAGGCTTCATAGGAAATATGCGATTTTTTCATATATTCCAATGCTATTGCATTGGAATGTATGAAAATCGCAATCAGATGATTGTAAGTTATAGTTCCCTATGGGAACTATATAAAAGTGTAAAAAAATAAATGAAAAGTTAAAAAATAAAAATAAAAACATAAAAGTTCAAATCACCCCCTTTTGCTAAAATAAAAATTAAAAACTAAAAAAATTTAAAAATACACATCATGGGTGTCGCAATGTGCAAAAACGCCCATAGTATAAAAATATAAAAGAATATTCCCATACGTCAAACAGCAAAACGGAAAAAGCGTCCAAATGGCGGATTTGCCATTTTTGGTCGCTTCATTTTCCACAAAAATTACATAAAAGGTGATCAAAAAGTCATACACACCCCAAAATGGTATCAATAAAAAGATAAGATTATGACGCATAAAATGAGCCCCCATACAGCTCTGTACATATAATTACAAAAAGTTATAGGGGTCAAAACATGGTGACAAAAAGTAAAACTGATTTATTCCCACTTTTGAATTTTTTTTTCACTATCAAAACGCAAGAAAACCTATACATATAGGGTATCGCCGGATTTGTACTGACCTGTAGAGTAAAATTAACCAGTCAGTTTTATCGCACATCGAACGTCGGAATTTAAAAAGCCGCAAAACTGTGGTGGAATTGCTGTTTTTTTGCAATTTCACCCTATTTGGATTTTTTTCCCCGCTTCCCCCTACATCATATTCAATATTAAATTGTGGCATTGGAAAGTACAACTTGTCCCGCAAAAAACAAGCCCTCATATGGCTATGTGAACCAAAAAATAAAAAAGTTATGGCTCTGGGAAGGCAGGGACCGCAAAACGAAAACTCAAAAAGTAAAAAACCTCCGGTCCTTAAGGGGTTAAGGAGTGTCTCCACCTACATTATTTTACGCGGAGGCACATAGCAACTGTGCAAAAATGTAATGAAAATTATTCAGCGCTGACAACCTTTAAACACCAGGTTGCTGAAAGGTCAGACGTCTTATAGCCTGCTGTGTGGGGGAGGGGAAACGTGACAACCTGTAGTCAACTATCATCAAGCAATTCAATTCCAGCAAGTGAATGGGGCTGAAATGCAATACCTGACACAGCCCATGGACGAGAGTGGTGCTGTTTTTTTTGGGGAAAAAAAATATGAACAGATGCAGTTTCGGAAAACCTCTCCAAGGGGGCGTCCCCTTCCTGCTCACTTACTATGCAAGTTTCTGCTGGGTAATTTGTAGCCGGTTGTAATTGACTGTAAGGTGCACATTTCATTGTATTATGTCTATGGAGCATGTACAACCTGTCGGATGGGCTGTCTTAATTGTAGGATATTGAAAGACAAGGTTGGGAGGGTCGGGTGGAGTCGTGATTCACCTCTTCATCCTCAGAATGGGTGTGAGGACTTGTGCACAAGCAGGGCTGAAAAGCTACCCTCTCGTCCTAGGAAAAGGCCGCGCAGACACGTGCAGCTTCATCCTCGCCTTCACACCATGTCGTTGCCTTACCGATCAACATTGCAGCTGATAAATTCAGGGTAGAGTGCCCACATATGGCAGGCCCTCCCAGTTATGGCCTGGGCAGTCCCACCCGGGAGCTCCTGAATTTTACCAGGGACAGTCCCTAAAATTTTGGAACTATGGTCATTGCTATGCCGCCTGCTTTATGGCTGCTAATGCTTGAACCCTGCCTTCTTCGGCGCTGAGGGAGCATATTTGGTATTTCTTGGGCCCCATGCAAAGTTTTGTCTGGGGGGCCTCCGTTGCACGACTAAGCTCCACCTCTGTTGCACCGCTAAGCCCCACCCCTGTTGCACCGCTAAGCCCCACCCCTATTATTATTGGTGCTCTTTCGGTTCCTCTGCCAGTGCTCTACAGCTGGAAAGGGCCCCTGTGAAGCTAAACCGCGGGATTTTTAGCCAATCGCTTGTGACCAGCAGGGGGCCCCCTTCATCTTTTGCATTTGCTTGGTTTGTGCGGTGGTAAAGTCCGCCATACGGCTGTTATTGATATAAAAATACCACTTTAATAGGATTGAGCGAGATCCTGCTCCTTACAGTAATTAACGTCCTTGTACAACGAGTCGCCGCCAAGAGCGCAGTTATGTTCAGGCCGTGGATTCTTTTAATTGAGTGACTCGGTCAACAGGAACTCGGCCATTGTGTGCTTGGTGCCTCTGATAAAATATTCCAGCGACGTCGGACGGGGATGAAATAGATTAAAAGGATAATCTTTACGCGCTTTGTAGGTCAAATTTCTACTTCATTTTACCTCTGGCCAGAATTCCTGAGACTGGGGCCCTAAACCAGCTGTCTGGTGACCAAACCAGTTTGTCCAGTCTTCATGTTTTCAATATAAGGTTGTATGTTTTTTTTCCTTTAGTTTGTAAAGATTTTTTAATTTAAAATAAATGTTATTTTGACTCTTATTCAGTCAGTGATACCTTTTGATTAAAGGCAGGGTCCAGAGGTTTCCATGAATCAGTGGTCTTTACCCACGATAGGGGATAGTCGCCCTTTTTTACCCAAGTCCCCTTTTTGACCTGGGGAATGAATGCATAAATGTGCATTAATAAATTTACAAAATTCCTTACTAAAGTGTCTGTACGGTTCCTACCGGTATATTAGACCAGAACTTCATTACCGGTATTTTGTGCAATTTCTACCTTAAAATATCTATAATCTGATGATTTATGTGCTAATATTTAAATGGATATTGAAGTACAAGAAAGAAAATTGTCTCAGGGGCTCCCCATGCTGTACAAGAATAAAGTAACTTACTCGCCTAACCGATCCCCGGCTGCTGCAGTTGTGACGGGGGTCAGTAATTATGCCTTGGAGGGAGTTAGGAGCGCGGCCTAGTATGAAAAAAATTGCTCCAATGCGTGCCGGCATATATTGTCCCTCTTTGCAATTTTCAAAAGTTGGGAGATATGCGAGCATACTGATTCTGAATCCATATCCTCTGCCCACCATGCATGCCTCCTAACCATCACATTCTTTACCGGATTGTCCTATGAACATGGGCGAACATGGGCAGACCAGGCGACTGCTATGGGGTCTCCTCTTCTACTGGGGGTGAAAACTTTGTCAGTTCTCTACCCTCTAAAGGAACAACTTTTAGCGAATGAGGCAGTGGAAAAAATGGCCAAAGGGTCACTGAAAGGGGTTTAGGCAGAAACCCTTGTATCCTGTGTAGGGGGCCTGGTTTGATCCTTGCTATGGGCCCCTTACTTCTCTATGTATGCCACTGCCGATGAAAGAAGTGTCAAGGTTGCGGGGTTTATACAAGTGTCCCTATGTTTATTGGAGGTTTTGAGGGCGTTCCTAAGTGGGGCTTAAAACTTCCTAATAGGATACAACTATGAGGAGGTATAGTTAATAATTTGGTGAGTGTCCTACTAAGGCAACCCCTTTACATTTACCCAGTTAGCGCCTATTGAGGTCGGGGGGGGGGGGGATTGGGGGGCAATTTTAGGACCACATTCCGGAGGGTTAACTTTAAACTCCTGGCCCCCAACTATTGCACTGTGGGACCTTTTGATCTCCCTAAAGATCTAGGGCCTTGCATAGATGCCAACAGGTCAAAAAATGGCAGAACTGATGTAACCCCGGTCCACTAGTGCAGTGTTTCCCAAAGGCTGTCTGGGTATGCTGGGAGTTGTAGTTTTGCAACAGCTGGAGGCACACTGGTTGGGAAACACTGCACTAGTGGGTGGGTGTTCCCAGGTTCGGTTGGGGCATTCCTAGTGACAGGGCTTGCATGCTTAGAATTTGCCACCTTCAGTGGTTAGAAGTATGTCCCTGGTGGGACCTCGCATCCCTTATAATTACTCCCCTGCCCCCTTTATGGCCATGTATTACAAGGCCGGCCATTCATTCTACTGGTTGGCTTGTACTACAGATCCAATATAGAAGCTGCCATGGAAAGTATGGCCAGGCCTGGCTTCCACCACTAGACCACCATGGCCTTGTGATAGGTTTTCACTATTCATCTCTGGTATTGACTGGCAAGATGGCGGCCAGAATCCAACACTAGAACACATCCATACATACCTTGTAATCCAGTGCTGAGTTCTGACCACCATCTTGGCAGCCAGGAGGTCGTGGGGTGAAGGGTCTATTATCTATCTCCTTGCTGGGTTTTTTTTTCCGTTAAGGTAAACTGAGGCCTACAAAATTATGAAGGAGGAGAATGGCTAAAATGTGCGGTGTACATGTGTATGGTAATTGGTCTAGGACTGCACTTGTCAGGCGTGTAAAGAGAAAAGGGCTTAAAATAAGAAAAAGTCGCCGGACCGGTTCTTCTGGGTAAACCGGTTCACCTGGGCCGCAGCCTACACTTTATTTCCATTCATCTTTATTTGGACACATGTACAAAAACCCCTGTCACGTTCCTTCTCCTGTGTCATTCTGCCTCGCAGTCTTCAGTCCGCACACGTGATATGTGATATCTGTGTCTGGAAAAGCTGGGTGGCCGTCCAGCGACAGTGTGTCACTCAGGATCCCTGGATTTGCAATTCAGGTGGCTGAGAAAGCCGGATGACTGACAACCACAGGTGGCGCTGTAATGGTTGTATGATTGCGGGACACCCAGCTTTCTCAGGAGCAGATAGGACTATATATAAAATGAGTATAATTTCTGACTGAAGAGGGTGACAGCAGACTATTCTGATCCCTTTTTAATAAGGTTTATAACTCCCATTATCCTCTTTGTACAGTTTTACTGCTCTGTATTCCATAAAGCCCAACGGGATTATAAATTCCTGGTACTTAACCGCGTCTCTGCTGGTACTTAACCCTGCTGTAACATAAAGAGATGGTAAAACATGGCCGATTTCTTTCACAAAACAGTGCCACACCAGTGCCTACAGGTTGCGTCTGGTATTGCAGCTCAGCCCTGACCCATTTACAGTTTGACGCTGAGTATGCAGTCATGTTTTTGTAATCTGGTGCAACCCCTTCAATGAGGTCTGTTTGATTAAAGTTGAACATGGGCACCATGTGCTGTCACCCAGCTTTTCCGTCTCCTGAATGACCTATGTAGCTAGTTATGCAATCATATAGGACCAGGGGACGTGTCCGCGAATGCAGATTTGTCTTTCAGGTCTCAATAGGTGTCTGTTATCTCTGTTACAGATGTGCCAGAAGAACTGTGCTCGCCCTGCTACACGGACCAGTATGAACAGGAGCATGTGAAGCCAGCGGTGATCAGCCTCATGTTGTCCGCTGATGTGTACTGCAGAGCATACCGCAGAGCATTGCCTCAGGAAAGCTCCCCTCCGAGGGACAATGCCGGCCTGCTGCTCCTCCTGGCTCGGAAGGGGTTCCCGCCTGTGCACCAGGGAGAGCCCGTGAAGACCAGTGATCTGAGGGAGAAGCCTATTCGTATGGTAAGGACGTGGATGCATAGAAATGCAGTGAATGTACCGCAGTGAAGAATGTGCGGCATTGTAATTGTGAACAGGCTATTATCCTATTGGGGTGACTTATAATATACATGTGTGTAGACTTAGAATTGGAATCTAGCAATTATAAAATTCCAGCTGTATGTGCAGCGAGGCCCTGAAGAGCTGGTGCAGAGGATGGGAGTGGTAGTGGCCCTGATGAGATGGCACTAGCAGGCACTTGTGCCTATAGGTTTCCACAGTATAGTACAGGCATGACGTTCGGCTGGCCTGGAAGAAGTCTTGGTGATGGATGTCTTGGCTGTAGTCTTTCACCTGCAGCAGGATCTGTAAAGCTGTGATTTTGCTGTCTAGGCTTTTGGAAGCAGCATTCTCAATTCTATTTTCCAAGAGTAATAGTCTCACAAGTGAACTTGTCCAGTTCCCTTGGAGTAGGAGCTCTAGCATGTGCTTCCTACTTCCCCTCTGTTTGGAATCGAACTTTCCTCCTCCTGGCAGGAAGCAGGGCCAGCCTACTGCTACCAAGCGGGGAGGAACAGGGTGTTTGGCCTGTACCTGCTAACCATTCCTCCTCTGCTGGAGTGCACTGCATATGCAGCCGCCACTAGAGGGAGCTGTCTGCACTGCGATGTATACATCGAACTGGAACTGTATAGATCTGTGTGCAGTGGCGGCCGTCATTGTGACAGGGTAACAGTGAGCCGGAGCAACAGGTCAGCACCCCTTAGTTTTATGTGCCTTGTCTCTCCAGTATGTACTGGGTATAGGATTTATGGAAAGAGGGGTACATTTGTGATAACGATTTGCTTTATTCTTCCTCTGTAAGTCATGAGAATTGCATTGGTTATCCTGCAGACTACTTAGTGCTGCGTTCCATAGGAATTCATGGGCTAATATCATGGTGGTCAGGGTGAAAATCTAGATCTCATGCCGGAATGTAGAGAGGGACATCAGGTGATATACTTTTTGGAAGTCGTGGTGGGGGGAGGGGAGGGGGGGGGTTGCTCAGAAGCTATCTTACATTTAGAACTGGCAGAGGATCCGCCGTTATGTGCCTCTTCATAACTTCGGGGGAACCACCGCCAGCTTAGGGGTTTGTTAAGACCGGCGTCTAAAACACTGGTCTTAATAAATGTGCTTCTTGATTTTTATTCATCTGCAATGTGCAGGACAGTTGAAATTCCAGCATTAGGAGGTCCAACATACTGAAGAATTCAATAGTCTCAATCAAGCTGGATACTGGACTAATGAAATTTAGCTTTTAACCCGACATGTCTTCCCACGAATAAATCTACTGTCCATGTCCCTGCACGCACTTGAAGGATATTACTTGCTGATGGAGGGACGGGTACACAGCTGTTGGGTAAACACATGTAATGTAAACCAGTAAAGTGAGTAGAAGACAAGGATCAGGGAGCGTCTGCAATGGGCCTGAAGCTTAAGGGTCCATTCACACGTCCGTGAATGTGTCCGCACCCGTTCCACAATTATGCAGAATGAGTGCGGACCCATTCATTCTCTATGGGGCAGGAATGGATGCAGACAGCACACAGTGTGCTGTCCGCATTTCCAGAGCGCGCTTCCAAACTTCCGGTCTGCGGCTCTGGGAAAAAAATGAAACATGTCCTATTCTTGTCCGCAATTGCGGACAAGAATAGGCAGTTCTATAGGGCTGCCGGCTGGGTGTATTGCGGATCCGCAATACACTACGGACGTGTGAATGGACCCTTAAAGTCCCTTTATATGGGACCATGTACAAGCAGATTGTTGGGAAGGAAGCGTTCGTTCCCGACAATCTGCTGATCTCTAGCGGAGGAGACCGGTGGATTTACATGCAGCGATCTCCTCTACAGTATGGGGAGGAGGGATCGCTAATGCCATTGCTGTTCTTCATACAGACACATTGTTTACCGGCAGCAGATCGGGTTTACACTGCACCATCTGCCACCGAGAAACAAGTATTTTTGTTGTGCTGTACAAACGATATAAATAACCGATAAACAAGCGTTTTGCTCGTCCATCGGGTAATCGGCAGTGCATTTACACCGCCAGATCATACTATGAACGCTCACTAGTGATGATCTGTTCAATTCTCTGCCCGTGTGAAGGGCCCTTAATAAACAAGTAGAATGGAAGAGCAAATAAAACAAATTAATATATAATGAGGCAAAGGAGAGAGGTCTTTGTCCGCAGGAGCTTACAGTCTAAATGGAATGGGACGAGTGGCACGTTAGCTACATATTGATTTCGTGCAGAGGACCAGTCCCTTGTATCGGCATTGGGAATATGAATAAAGGCCCCTTTAGACGGGGCAATTCAGCAGGCCGTTGTTGGGAAGGAACCGTTTCTCCCTTTCAGTGGAGGAGACACTATTTACATGCAGCGATCTCCTCCACAGTATGGGGAGCAGTGATCACTATTGCCATTGCTCATCCCCATACAGAATCATTATTTGCCGGCAGCAGAGCTTGATTACACAGCACAATCTGCTGTAAGCAAACAATGATTTAGGTGCCTGCACAAATGATCCAATTACCCTACGAACAAGCGCTTTTGCTTGTTCATCAGGTAATCGGCAGCACCTTTACACCGCCAGATAATCGATAACGAGAGTTTCTATATGAACGGTCATTGGTGATTATCTGGCGGATTCTCGGCCTGTGTAAAGGGCCGTTAATGCTGCGTAAATCTGTCACCCAGATAGTATCTGCAGATGGGAACCTGTTGAGGGCAGGAAGGAGTAGAGATATCTGTGACCAGGTCATCTAGTGTATAGGCCACAGGCTATGGTTATGCGACTTGGGCTTTCATGAAGAACATGTTCAAGGAATGCTTATTACTTGATATGTTACTGTAAAGTCTTTCTGGGGTGGTGAGTTCTACAGAATGGGTGCAGCACGGGAGAAGTCCTGTTGGCAGAAGTCAGAAGATGTGATAAGGAAAGATGAGAGTTGGCTTAGTGCGGAGCGTTACCACACCCTAGGTATGTTCCAACGTTCATCGATTGTCCAACAGTACAGGCTGGCTGTATAACTCAGCTTCATCTGTACGCTGCACTTCTTCTCTGTAGTCTGACTCTAGGTTTTGCCAGGGAACTTTCCTTCTGGCTCCTGAGGCTTCAAGCTTTGGCCTCCATGCCCATCAGAGCTTAGGGTGCTCTGGCTGGCGTGGACACGTCCAGCAGGGACATGCCCCTGCACACCCTTCCCCTAGTTGGGGGTAAACTAGACTGAAGCTAACTGGTCCCCACCCTTCCTGCAGGAAGTAGGCCTCGCCCACTTCTCTCCAGAGGGGAGTTAGAATGGAATGGTAAGTTTCATTCTATCTACATACAGCTTACAGTTTGCTGCCACCTGCTGGTGAACCAGGCACATTACATGTGAACATAAAAGTTGCAAACAAAATAGGAATGCACATTGTGGAAGACCTGGAATAAATGCATAAGATGACCAATAAAGATAGTAGCAAGGTGCAGAAGTGGCAACACCAATCTGGGGTGTTACAGAAGTGGACAGAGTTAGTTTATTGTAGCTACGATTCTACTTTGGAGTACTTATCTTTGTACTATTTAGTGTATGCCCAGTCACCATTTGTTTGCCGATCAGATGCTGATGATCTATCCAGAGTATAGATCAGTTTAAACAAACTGCAAAACCCGTAAATATAGAGTGGGGGGCACTCAAATTATATGGGACAGCTGGATCTTATTGCCAACGTATAAATTTATTATACACAAAAGGGCCATCTTTTTTATTGATTATAATAGTAAACGTTATGTTTTATCTACATTGACATTATTCCTCGATTACTTCTACAGTATTGATTAGAATTATAGGTGATCCTACACGTGTATCTATTTAATAGTGGGTTGGCATCTGGATAGGAGTGGAACCGTATGACGATGCAGTATTGTAGCCACAGGTGGACATAGCCTGATCTCCTGATATGTCATCAAAATACGTAAGAAGATTATCACCACTGAGTTACGGAATTAAAGGGGACTTAGATATTGATGGTTTATCTTCAGGGTACTTCATCAATATCAGCTTGTCTGACACCTGGCACCCCCACGGTCAGTTGTTTCAGGCAGCCGCTAGCACCAGAAACTATACAGTGGGCAGAAGGCTTTGCCCACTGTGTAGTTTCTGGCACTGGAGTACTTGAATGGGAGTTCAGCTGCAGTACCCCAACATGGCCACTACACAGTAGACGGAGCCATTGCAGGGAAGAAGTGGAGACTGGAAAGGACATGGTTGGTGGCGGAGTCAATGGGTGGTTGAAGTCTTCACGGTGGCCAATCTTTCTCCAAAATACCACAGGGAAGCATAAAATACTGCCTCCCCAACCACAGTATTCAACTGTATCACAGTTGAGTTCAGGAGGGTACCTGTGGCTGTTGAGCATCAGATTATTATGTACCCGACCTGGGGCCATCAAGTGGGCTTGAGTGGCCCCATGGGCATCAGCTCACTGGGAAATTTCCCTGTAGGGTCTATGACCAATGCAACCCTGGGGGCAACCCTTTTCCCATCTGGGCACACCCTTGACTTTTGGTGGCTCCTGCCTGGTGGTGGCTGCTGTGCCTTTTGATGTTGGGGTGGACCAGTAGCGGGTTGCAGGGCAGGAGAGCAGGTGGAGTTCCAGCAGATGGTGGAAGCAATAGCCAGGCCTGTATGGTTGTAAGAAATAGTCTCTTTTTACTGAATAGATGATGGGAGTTGAAGTACAAATACAAGCAGTAGGCACAGCTTTCACACTAGCCACTAGGCCTAAAATATTCCCAGATTTCCTGTTTGAGAGCAGCTATGTGGGCCATAGACACAATGGACAGTAGAGGACATCATTGACTTCTATTGGAGAGTTTTCTAGGCATCCCCCATGTCCTGTGCAGAAGTCAGGAGTGAGAAGAATAAGCTGTGATATCATCCATTGTGAATCATGGCCATTCTGGATCCTGTGTTCTCTATAAAGTAGGGATTTGATATCTGGCATTGTAATCCTATCTGTGATGATAATGAGAGGACTGTTGAGAAGTTACCTGTGCAGAAGAGAAAATCATGACCTATTACTAGGCCTAGTGGCCAGTGCAAAAATTGCATGAGTTTTTCAAATATGGATTAGATAAGATACATGGAAAGTAAAAAAATAATAATAAAAAAATAAAAATTATATATATATAAAACACAAGATTTAAACAGGTCATTTTCTAAAGGCCATTGAATTGAATGACCAATGCTAAAGGGGTCTAAGTGCCCTGTCTATATCTTTGGAGGCCCGTGCTGATATCATATTGGTTATCAGATTATTTTGAGCGAATTTCCCCCTTACCGAGAGGTTGAGTCCAGGACTTCAGTTCTCCACAGTCCCAGACTTTGCTCTGCTATGGAGAGGCAGGGTAATAGTATACGTGTCAGGTGAACAAAGCCCTCATTCTGGACTGATGGCATCTGCCGACATCAGAAACTGCTTGTAGTGGGCTCTTTGTCCTTGAAGAAGCTGGCAGACCGCTTTGTATCTTACCCATCTTTGATGGGAGTTGTTTTTATTCCTGTCCCTTCACGGCATTTGAATCACTTATTTGCTCTCCCAGTCAGCCATGACCGCTCCACCCTGACTGTTGTGTCGTACAATAGGACCATCCCTAGCCGGATGTCGGCATGGTTCGTATGGGTGATCATACATGTCTGTACGTTCACTATTGTAATCCAAAGAGTGAAAAAGTAACAAACAATACAAATTCAAGTCTACTGTGAAAGTCTCAGGAGGCATCCATTATGCACCACTGTCCTCCTCTGGTCTCTGGCTCCTGTGTGTTGGGCCAGGACACAACTTACCATAAAAGAAACCTTTCTCCACCATTCAGGGTGAGTCTTATCTGGAAAAATGCTATGTGCGATACATTGTGTTGGCACCACACATGGCACACGTTGTACAAATAACCATGCAGTGTACAAGTAGTGTCATACAGTATGGTGCTCAAAACACAGTGCCATATATTGCTATAAATAACATTTATTATGCTATACAGTGCTGCACCCACCATACACAGCAAAAATAGTATGCATTAGAGTGTCTAAATGTTAGTACCATTTCAGTGCCACCGTGCAGTGCTCAAATAATGCCACCGTGCAGTGCTCAAATAATGCCGCCATACAGCGCTCAAATAATGCCGCCATACAGCGCTCAAATAATGCCGCCATACAGCGCTCAAATAATGCCGCCATACAGCGCTCAAATAATGCCGCCATACAGCGCTCAAATAATGCCGCCATACAGCGCTCAAATAATGCCGCCATACAGCGCTCAAATAATGCCGCCATACAGCGCTCAAATAATGCCGCCATACAGCGCTCAAATAGTATCGCCATACATTATACAGTAATAGCACCATACAGTTATCTAATAATCTTGCATATTTAAAAAAAAACTATACAATTAATATCTGTGACAGCCACAAGGCATGGGTGGCAGGCCTTCTGTGGCACCCTCGTCAGTAGGGACGGCTGATGTACTCTGTGTGCACACTAGTCTATTACTTCAAAGGTTGACCATACAGTCGTGGCCAAAAGTTTTGAGAATTACATAAATATTGGAAATTGGAAAAGTTGGTGCTTAAGTTTTTATAAAAGCAATTTGCATATACTCCAGAATGTTATGAAGAGTGATCAGATAATTTGCATAGTCCTTCTTTGCCATGAAAATTAACTTAATCCCAAAAAACCTTTCCACTGCATTTCATTGCTGTCATTAAAGGATCTGCTGAGATAATTTCAGTAATCGTCTTGTTAACTCAGGTGAGAATGTTGACGAGCACAAGGCTGGAGATCATTATGTCAGGCTGATTGGGTTAAAAGGCAGACTTCATATGTTAAAAGGAGGATGATGCTTGAAATAATTGTTCTTCCATTGTTAACCATGGTGACCAGGCAAGGATATTGTGGCTACTAAGATTGCACCTCAATCAACAATTTATAGGATCATCAAGAACTTCAAGGAAAGAGGTTCAATTCTTGTTAAGAAGGCTTCAGGGCATCCAAGAAAGTCCAGCAAGCGCCAGGATCGTCTCCTAAAGAGGATTCAGCTGCGGGATCGGAGTGCCACCAGTGCAGAGCTTGCTCAGGAATAGCAGCAGGCAGGTGTGAGCGCATCTGCACGCACAGTGAGGCGAAGACTTTTGGAAGATGGCCTGGTGTCAAGAAGGGCAGCAAAGAAGCCACTTCTCTCCAAAAAAAAACATCAGGGACAGGTTGATCTTCTGCAGAAAGTATGGTGAATGGACTGCTGAGGACTGGGGCAAAGTCATATTCTCCGATGAAGCCTCTTTCCGATTGTTTGGGGCATCTGGAAAAAGGCTTGTCCAGAGAAGAAAAGGTGAGCGCTACCATCAGTCCTGTGTCATGCCAACAGTAAAGCATCCTGAGACCATTCATGTGTGGGGTTGCTTCTCATCCAAGGGAGTAGGCTCACTCACAATTTTGCCCAAAAACACAGCCATGAATAAGAATGGTCCCAAAACACCCTCCAACAGCAACTTCTTCCAACAATCCAACAACAGTTTGGTGAAGAACAATGCATTTTGCAGCACGATGGAGCACCGTGCCATAAGGCAAAAGTGATAACTAAGTGGCTCGGGGACCAAAACGTTGACATTTTGGGTCCATGGCCTGGAAACTCCCCAGATCTTAATCCCATTGAGAACTTGTGGTCAATCCTCAAGAGGCGGGTGGACAAACAAAAACCCACTAATTCTGACAAACTCCAAGAAGTGATTATGAAAGAATGGGTTGCTATCAGTCAGGAATTGGCCCAGAAGTTGATTGAGAGCATGCCCAGTGGAATTGCAGAGGTCCTGAAAAAGAAGGGCCAACACTGCAAATACTGACTCTGCATCAATGTCATGTAATTGTCGATAAAAGCCTTTGAAACGTATGAAGTGCGAGTAATTATATTTCACTACATCACAGAAACAACTGAAACAAAGATCTAAAAGCAGTTTAGCAGCAAACTTTGTGAAAACTAATATTTGTGTCATTCTCAAAACTTTTGACCACGACTGTACACCGGCTTTGGCTGCACCGTAGACCAAGCAGCTAAGTTCCATCCAAACCAGTAAGGATCCCTCTTTGTGTTGCCAGATCCTGCTGTTTCTCTCAGGATCTTCCAGAACGTTTTATGGTGCCCATACACATTGGATATAAATGGATGAAGCCTGCCAAATATTTAATGTAGAATGGGGTGTCCCAACTGCCCCCCTACTGCAAATGATGGATTTCCACACTTGATCCTTCATCCCTTTGCTGCACATTAAGATGCAAATGGACATTCTGCCAACAGCTATGTTATATGGGCAGCTTCAGTCAGATGGATAGAAAAGGCCATGGAGAAGAAGAAGGTCATCACTCTTCATGCAAATCCCTAATATTCATGAAGGATCACGGAGGGTGAATCTTCCCTCTAACAATTACACCATTTGTATGATAGGATAAACATAATAATAATAATGATTTTATACTGGCATGCTTGCAAACAAAGTGATCTTATGCTGCCACCAGTGTTCTGTCGGTGCAGGCCCGGGCCTATTAGGCCTATACGCAAATCCTGACATGATTATATAGTATTACACACTCCCCTGCAATTTGCTGGACTATTTTGAAGAAGACTCGTGTGAATGTAGCACGTGTAACCAAATAGAGATGTATTATAGTAATACTGCTCTCTGGTTAATGAAGAACATACCGAAATATTGAAAGGTCCCTTTATTGATGACTAGTAATTGGAATCCCTGCATTGAAATTATGGAGTATTAAGTGATGACACCATCCATTGTCACTAGCTAAAGAAAATCAGTCAATGGAGATCTTCTTCAAGGTGGGTTGTCCAGGTTTTAAAAAATAATGGTGACCATTCGGAAACCGAAATGGTAAAGCTTGGGTCTAAACAAGGAAGGGTGTCCAAATAAAACTGGAACTGGCATGAAGTGGGCATGTGGTTGGGTTCCTTCTGGTCAAAACTCAGGTCATGCTATGACATCCCTGGTGGCATTACTGCCATTGCCAAGATCAACTCGACAGCCACAAGTAGGGCTTTTAAGGAAGTGGTTTGGAAAACTGTCTTGACTCTCTAGTGTTAACCTGAAGTACTTTGGTAATTTTTTGTTTCTTACATCCAACTTTCCCTTCTCTATTTTCCAGGCTGCCCATCTCGCTGTGATTGATTCTATGATAATTGTATGTTCAAGTCACTGCGCAGAGTCTCTTCCTTCCACCGAGGAGCCTGGATTGGGAGGCTTGGAGATTAAGCTGCTTTCTTGGGTTGACAAGGTAAATTAATAAATTTAGTAAGTGCTTAGTTTGCTGTGAAGTGAGATTGCAAATGGTGGAAGGGGGCTACCTACCAACTTTTTGTAGTGCTCCGATTGTCCCTTTCAATCATCTAGTTAAGAGAAATAGAAAACTATGGCAGATTTTGTCGGTGTATTGGCCATGTTATTTTTTAGGCATGTTTTTTAGGTGTACTTTACCAAGATCAAATTTGCTCTAGCAAAGCCTGTCTTAGTTAATGGTGGGCGCTTATGTTTTACATGTGTGTCTCTAGATAAATCGCCAGTTGCTGGAAGAAGCCGAAAGGGAACAAGGTCAGAAGCAGCTCTCAGCCCCAGAGGGTCCAAACCAGGCTGGAGTAAGTAGTGTCAAACTATATGATCAGCTTTATAGTTTTAATCTAGAGTTTCTACCTAACCCGTTCCACCTGTAGAGTTCATCCTCCTATTGTGATACCTGGCCAAGTTTTCTAGATGACCCTTCTGTTTATAAAGATCCTATACTCACTCTATCCTATGTGATATGTTCCTCTCCAAATTCAAGATAAAGCTAATTTCTGTAATTTCTCTGGTTCTATATAGATCTCTGAAAACAGTGGACAGTATGTATTATAGGATATGCTTGATGCTTCTTGTCTCCTGGTCTGTCTCCTTACATTTTACCTCTCCTCTCTTTCTTGCTCTACACTTGATCAACTCAGTTACATATTTTTCTCTTTTCTCTGACTATCTTCTCATACTCGTCTACCCTCGCCAGCCCACCACATCTCATGTCAAGAGGGCGTACTTCTTCTTGTCTTCGCCCCACCTCATCTCAACTTCTGTCTTTCTCCTTGATCCCACCATCTTATTCTGTTTCTCTCATTTTGTGCAGCTAAGAATATTCCATTCCCAATACTTCTATGCATTAGGCTTCCCTCCTTTTTTAAATCTGCACCCCTTGCCTACACACTACGGCCATTTTTTGGACTGATGTAGTCTTCATGTCAACGTAGACTATCCACTGACCAATATCATTGAGCGTTGAGACAAAATGGATGTCTCCGTAGTGTGTACTTGACGGGTATATCTTAAATGCCCCCTTATTTTTCTCTTCTACAATGCCCCCTATTTCTTCTGTCCTATATGTTTCTCTGTTACTCCATCCCTCCATATTTTTCTCTTTCTCTCCAGTGCCCCTCCCGCTGGTACTGGAAGCTGGTCCCTGTAAGTGGCTTTTCTTGTTTCCTGACCCTTTATTTCCTATGTGCCAGTTATGCGTCTTGTTTTGGCGTACCATACCCCAACCCTTACTAGTCGACGCCTGTTTCCGTTCAGTTTTCATAACCAAAAAAATGCATGTGTGATGCTGCTTGATCTGCAATAACAGCAAAGGCTTGTGGGATATGTGATATATTACGTTCTTTGGTTTTTATATGTCTATGGTTATTTTAAACTCACTTTATCTTCATTATTTAATTTTTTAGTGTGCATTTTTTGTCTATTCTAGTAATATTTTCACTTTATTTTTACTATAAATTGGTCACTTTACATCACCCATTTTTTCCATTTGCTCATGTGTCTGTCTGTATGTCTACCTATAATTTTTTTTTTCCATTTATGGCTTTTTTATTTTTATTTTTTTACCACAATAGTGCTGCTATCCCAGAATCCTTTGCACCTCTCCTCCCCTCTTAGGTCCTAGACTGAAAATACATAAACTATATATATTTTTTGAACAATTATCTTCTAAATTCTTTTTGTAAATGTTAGTCTTAAAACCATGGGCTAAGAGGGGATGCTGCAAGAGACCATGAATTGATTTGGGCAGGATTAACCCTTCAGTTGCATGTTTTTTTGTTTTTTCTTTTTGTAAGCCTATACCTTGTTTTTGTGAGAGTGCTGGTGCAGTTTTAAGGGTTTAGCGCAGCAATGTCCTTTCTTTTCCTTATCAATATATCCTGGTGTGTAATGATTTTGAATAACACTTGTCCAAAAGGCGTATTTCTTTTGTCCAAAATTAATATCGGTTTGTATTCTTGGAGATTGTTTTCTAAAACATTTGCTAGTTGTGGTCCTCAGGGGCGGACTTGCATGTAGAGCAAAGGTTGCAGTCAAGCTTGGGGCCCAAATGGCTCTTCTACCCCATCTGACGAGATCACTATTACAAATGACATGAAAGTTATGGGGCTATTGTGCACATTTTGCAGGTTAGCCTCTATATGTCCTATTACAGGGGAGGTCCCTACCTTGCAACCCCCTCAAAAAAGCACATATGAGCTTCCTATCTGCTCGATGATACATTGCTCTTCCTATAATTCCTATAAGAATTGCCTAGTAGAAGTCATCTATGATGGATCTCTTATGCCAGGACACCTATGTTGAGCCCTGAGACCATGAATACATGAGGGCACCTACTGAATCCAGAAGGGAGCCCTGGTTTAGGTGATCTTCCGGCCTTGCGGTAGTCATGGCCTTTTTCTCCAACGTTCTTTGCATTCTTCAAGATGATCTAGAACATTTAGAAGCTACGGCTCATGATGTTAAATGTGTGAGAGCATATCATAAAAAGCATTTAACTTGTTCATTGACCTTGAAGAATAGTACTGAACATTTATGTAGGACAGGGCTAGTTGTGGATCTTCTACTCTAGGGATGCTGCAGATCCAGCTGTTGCAAAACTACAACTCCCAGCATGCAAAGACTGCTTATAGCTATCAGCTTACAGCAGGGCATGGTGGGAATTGTAGTTTTACAACAGCTGGAGGGCTGAGTTTGCACATCCCTGTATTATTGCACAATATCTTCAAAGGCTCCACTGCAGCCGGATGTGGCTTCTCCATTTTGCGCCAAACAATATGTGTTTGCTCTAAAAAAAAAAAAAAAACATGTTTGACAATTGGCCGCGTATACCAGTAAGAATTAACAATTAAATCCTTATCACACCCAATGTAGGAAAATGTAGGTGTTCCCGCACCTTCCTACTCATTTTAATATTTACAGGAATCCACTAAGATAAGATCTGTTGCTAGGTGGCGTCCTCACAGTGTGCAGCTGCTTGAGCTGTCTCCGTGTTTGCATGTGACATGAGGGAATTATTGAGGTCATCAGTAATTTTTCTGCAATTGACATGTCAGAGTTGATTATTTTTTACCAAATTAGGCCTCTTTCACACGAGCGATACGGATTGTGTCAGGATGCGTTCAGGGTGTGTTCTAGCACCATTTTGCAAGCAAGTTCAGTCAATTTTGTCTGTGCTTGTATTCAGTTGTTCAGTTTTTTCCGCACAGGTGCAATGCGTTTTGAAACGCGGTGTGAAAAAAGAACTGAAGGTTTACAAACAACATCTAGCCACCATCAGTAAAAAAAAAAACGCATTGTACCCGGACTGCATCCAGATAACATCCGGATGCAATGCGTTTTTCACTGAAGCCCCATTTACTTGTATGGGGCCAGGGCTGCGTGAAAAATGATTCTCATGCAACGCAGAACTGATGCGTGAAAAAAACAAAACTGCTTATTTACACAGACCTATTGAAATGAATGGGTCAGGATTCAGTGCGGGTGCAATGCATTCACTTCACGCATCGCACCCGCCTGGAAAACTCGCTCGTGTGAAAGGGGCCTAAAACTTTATTATTTTTTTTTCCTATTCACCCGCGTCCACAGGAGGTCACTGAGACATCTAACACAACTCCACAACACCTCGTATCTGGCAATGTGACATTGGATAAAGTGCGTTATTGGCCCTTAGCTGCCTTTGAACATGGTTGGGTGGGATTGGGCTTTGAGTGTTGATGTTCGTTGGTCCTATGACGTGTTCTATAACTGTCAGAATCTAGCAAACTGCTTATAAAGTGCTACTTATCAATGTTCGTCTGATATACCATCTGACTGGTGGCCAATTTGCCTCCTCCTTCTCCATCGAACTACATATTGCTACCCCCCTCCCCCCAGCCAAGTCTTGTCGCTGGCTATGAAAAGGACACTTCTGCTGTAGGCCCGACTGCTCAGCCTCTCTGTCTGTCTCTGTCATTCCCTCTGATATGAAGCTGCCCTGACTTTCTCCGTTGCTCTTTTCCGTTGCGTTTAGCATGCCATCGCTTTTTGTTTAAAGGAGTCTGGGAATAAGCCTCCTGTGGTAACGTATTGTGCACGCCCTCATTTCCAACAATTCAAAGTTCCATTTTTTGTTTGGTATAAACACTTTTTTTTTATATATATATATTTTTTTCTTTATTTTTGATCAAATCTGTATTTTTTCCTCTTGCATTACATAGTTACAAAAATAAAATAAATATCAGAAAATATGGAGAATATCAATAGTGGCAAGAGGACACTTAGTGGCTGCTGTTGGTATTGCACCTGAGAATAAAAATGTGTATCTGTTTATATGGTATTTTCTTTCTTGGGTGTCCAGAAGTAGCAGCTGCACCCAGGTCTCTGAGCCTGAGGGGCCCAAAGATGCCTCTGTTGCATAGGGAGAACCCCAGTAATCTAGATGACACGTAGTAGAGACCCAAGAGCTTCAAGTAACCCCTCTAATTTCTTTGGTTTGGTTTGAAGCTATCTGGAGATTAGGTAGACTGGAAAAATGGTTAAAGCAATGGCACATTTTAGTTTAAATTTTAAGTGTGAAAATATGAACCTTGAAGGAAAAAAATCCTTGTCTAAATATTGTCTTATGGGCCACAGATTTAGCCATGGCTTCTGAAACTAAAGCCAGCATCTCAGGGACTTCTCTGCAGTTCTTGTCTTGTTAATATAGACATCTAACAAAAATGGGATAATTGTCCTTGCCTTGTCTCAGTATGTCGTCTCCTCCTTTGTCTGGAACGTTCTTGAGTGATCCCAGGATCAGGCCATCTGGTGACCTGCTATGGCCGTAACTATCAAGAATGCTGGCCAATCTCCACAATAATCTGACTCATTATTACGCATGGATAGCACAAAGACACTGACGTGACATTGGGCCTATCATTGATGGCTGGTGAGACAGATGCCCATTTTAGATCCCTCTTATTCTGTTCTCTTGAGATCCTGAATGGAGGTTAAATTCAACAAATTAAAGCCATCCATCCCCTTTCTCATCAAACTGATTTTCTTAAATTTCAGGAAATATTTATACGTTAAGAGCTTCTGATTATTGGCAGCAGATGGCAAGTAAAGAAGAGAACTCCTGGAGTTTTGGTTGCGAAGAATAAGAGATTTTATTCAGAATGCGGCTGTACAGGATTTGGTGTGACGTTTCGGCCCACCGGGGCATTTTTCTAACTGGTGCTGCTGGGTAGGGGGTCCTGGTAAGGCTGCGCTGATCAGGTATCATGCCTCTGCACTATTGGAAGGCACGATACCTGATCAGCGCAGCCTTACCAGGACCCCCTACCCAGCGGCACCAGTTTGATAAAGGCCCAAGTGTGCCGAAACGTCACACCAAATCCTGTACAGCCGCATTCTGAATAAAATCTTATTCTTCGCAACCAAAACTCCGGGAGTTCTCTTCTTTACTTACATTGTGGTGTTGGAACCCGACTCCCAGTGAGAAAAAGAAGAGTGCCACAAGGGTTATCCACGTCTTGGCAACAGATGGCATCATCAACACCTCATGTATGGCCAGTTCTCGACAAAGCTATAGGTTCAAGCCGAATATGGAGGGCAATTGAGAGTAAAAGACTGCATGAAAGCTACAGCAGCTAGCCATAATGTGCTTTCAGCTGTGTCATATTAATGCATGTTAGATTAAGGCCATCTATATCATGGTTAAGCCAAGATGCGGAATTACAAACAGGAGACCTAAAATGGTATAACAGGTTATACACGTGTGTGTGTGTATATATACACACCCACCCCATTGGGCTCTTGTGCTCCGCCACAGACATTAGTTTGTTGAACTGGGGTTCCTTGTTCCCACTAGAATAAATATTTATGAGGACCACCCCTGATCTATGTATGCAGAACATGGAGTCCTTTGCTGGACTTTTGATGCTAATTGCTGTGTTAGAGCCTAGGCCCCTTGGTGGATCCTCTTGTGGCCCAGTTTGACCCTTAGTGGCCAACTATAGGATTTTGGTTTTGTTCCTGTCAAGGCAGTTTTTTTGGGTGACATTCTTGTAAGGCCAGAAGAACCAGCTCTGTGTCCCTCACAATGTTCTCCAGGGTATAAGAGGCTCACTGTCACCTCTGTACAAACAAGCGTAAGAGGAAGAAATCCAGATTTGGTGAATTGAATGTTTCTATTATTTTAGTGAATGTCTCATTAACCCCTTTTAACAAAACGAGTTCTTGTGGGTTTTGTATGCTGTTATGTATACATTTTTTCTTTATGCAGCTTGCTGACTGTGTAATGGTTTTGTGCACACGCCCCTGTAGTGGCTGCATGTCTTGTTCACACGCCGGCCTGTAATATAGTTAATAGCGATGGTGACTTTTATCGAGCACATACACACACACTGTGGGGCTTGTAATAGCACAGGCTCTCACATCCACACCCTGCACTCAATGCTGTAGGTTGCTGGTAAAGCCTCATATAGAATCGGCATCTGTACAACACTGGAGAGGGCTAACTGACTGCCAAACAACACCAGTAGCTGCTACCTATGTGTTTAGTAGATATTACATGCTTAGACCCTATGCACCGTGTAGCAGTCAGCCATGCTTGCTCAGTGTACACTGCTAATACTAATTTCCCTTCCTCCCAATTTCCCCCCTAGATCCGGTATCGGAAAGACAAAGCTCTATCCAGACAGACTCCATGCTTTACATCCGTATCATCCTTGAGAGACTTGTCTAATGGGAGTGCCCTGGCTGCCATGATTCACTATTACTGCCCAGCTGAGCTCAGACTGCAGGGTGAGTAGCATGAGTGTTTGGTACGTGTAACACCCCTTTCTCAAAACCGTCAAAAATTTTTTTTTGGGGTGTAGTATATTACACTTTGCTTAGCGTATTGTATCTCCTCATGAGTTGTAGCATATGTGTCAGCCCAGAAGTGTCTTCACAATGTTGCAGGGTTCTGAGCTCTCATCCTCATGGCACCCCCTGCTGGTTAGGTATGTATACAGCATTTGTTTGAAGGGGTAATCATAGAGGATGGAAATAGGTATGAAAACACCAAGCCTGTGACTGCGTAGCACATAGCATTCTTTACCTGTCAAGTGTTTGACCTCTGCGCTTGAGAAATATTCCACAAGAGCTATTATTGCAGAATGTCAACCTTTTTTCTTTTCTTTTTTTTTTTAGCACGACATTTGACTTGTTGCATACCTTTAGGCAGCCTTAGGGATCACAATCTCCATATAATGACCCGGAAGAAGGGACCCTAAGAGTTACTTAACCCACAGTTTGTCTCTGATTGGGTTTTCTGGGCCAAAAAGCTTCAAAAAGCACATGACTTGATCTGCACTTTTTTGTAATGTTTTTGAGGAGTTTTTATCCAGGTGTTTTAGTGCCTGGAATCTTTTAATGTCATATTTTTCTGCCTGTCTTTTTAGATTAAAGTATGTGTCCCCCGTAGAGCTGTATGGGGGGGAAAAAAGCATTGGAAAAAAAATGCCATACAAAGCCACCATTAAAAATGCCAGTATGCACTGCACAATGACACAAAAAAAATAAAAAAAACGCCTGTTTGTCCTGTGTTTAATATTTCCCATGGACTTCCATGGAACATCTGGCGCTGGCATTTGTTGAAAAAAAAAAATGCTGTAAATACACCAGCAAAATAAAAGATAAAAACAGACCAAAACTGAAAAAGATTAAAAAAAAAAAAGTAAAAGAAAGCCAAGTCTGAGCCCACCATAACAGGGTTTTCCCCACTATTTGAAGTAAAGGAATACCACTAGGATGCTAGACTACTGAACGCCACTGATCCTCAGAATGAGGGGCCGCAGCACTAGTTATGTTTTTCCCTGCATAATGCCACTCTTGGTGTCCATTCACACTTCCGCAAGAATAGGACATGTTCTATTTTTTTGCGGGGCTGAAGTGCGGATGTGGAACGGAAGTGCGGTTGCGGACAGCACACTGTGTTCCAGCCCCTTTGAAAATGAATGGGTCTGCGCCTGTGCGAGATTACGGCGCTTCTCTCCAATTTTAGAGGCAAGTGCAGTGAATACATTAACTAGGAGGCGGCGCTGGGCGGGGAGGAGCCGACGCCGACAGCCCGGGCCTTCAGTGGCGTAGGGCCCCATAGCATATGGCAATCCCTACGCCACTAAATAGGATGCCGCCCATGTAGTGTCCTTGGAGTGTGTGCCGAATGCTCTGTGCGCCGCGCACTTGAGTATTCGACGGACGGCAGGGACACAGGGATATATATATATATATATATATATATATATATATATATATATATATACACATTCCGTGTGTGTGTATATATATAATTGTTATAGTGCCGGCCATTGGTGGTCGCAAAATGCGGAATGCACATGGCCGGTGTCCATGTTTTGCGGATCCGCAATTTGCAGATCGCAAAACACTTGCGGACGTGTGAATGGACCCTTATTCATGTGTGTACAGGAGCTAGGGGAAAAAAAGCCAAAGGAACCTCAAATCAGCTGAAGTCCTAGGTTGGACCTCCACTGATTGTAATTTTCTAGTGCAGCTTTAGTAAAATTTTTACTTGCATAGCTCCATGGTTTCAGACTACAAACACAAACTAGGTGTAGTCTGATCTGGTAGTTCTGCTTCCTCTGATCTTGCTAACCGGCACGGAGGAGGCAACTTGAAAAAGTATCGGTATCGGAACAAACAATGTCTATAGTTCTTTTAAAATCAAGGAAAGCCAATACATATTTCACTTTAGCATTGAATTAGGGGGACACTAAACCTACTCATATCAAAGCACCTATTTGCTAGTGGGTAACGCTTGCTGCAAAATCCCAGAGCAAGCAGACTTGCACAAATATGTCATAAAGCAAAGAACAATCGCCTCTTGACACCCTCCATTCATCTCATTGACTGGTCTCTTATTGCAGATGAAGCATTGAGGGAGGTTCCTGCTAAATCAGGCTGCATAGTTCATCATGACTCAATGTCATTTTCAGTATCCCTAGTTATTTACATTTTTATTTTTCAGATGTCTGTCTGAAGGATACAATGTCAGTCGCTGACAGTCTCTACAACTTGCAGCTCCTGAGAGACTTCTATGCCAACCATATGCCACCATCTTGCCCACTTTCCCTGGAGGACCTCCTGTATGTGCCCACTGCCTTGAGGGTGAGACTTTTCTTCCACCATGTTGTGCTGGAGGTTGGGTCTGTATAATGACATTTAATGGTTGCTTCTTTCTTCTGCTCTTGTCCATCAGGTGAATCTCCTTTCACTCTTAGCAGACCTGTACTACTGTTTTGAAGTAGCCAAACCCGACTTTGTGCAACCTAAAGGTAAGTATAGACCCTGTGTCCACCATACATGACCCAAAACAGATAAAGCAATAAAGATAAAACTTTATATTCATATTACTTAATTGTCTTAGTGTTTTGACCTGTTTGTGTTTAGATTTGCAGCCCGTGAACGAGAGTACAACACCTTCAAGTGCGCACAGTGGGGGGTAGGTGTACACTGCCAGCTTTATTATGAGGCTTCCAACTCATCCTACAGAATGGAAAGGTCTTTCCTAGTGTTATTACAGAGAGGTTCCAAAAATGTGTTAGTTGGGCGCAGGATTCAAGAATTTCTCTTTCAGATTTTGCACCTTGATTTTTGTTTTTCTTACAACCTGATTCACAGAGTGTCCTCTCTTCTCAGGGGTTCTCCAATATTTACCTTCAAACCAGGAACCACAGGTAAATCTGACTTTCCAGCAACCATTTTCCATATACTAAGCAATTCAAACATGGCTATTTTAGGTTACGGTTTTTCTTGTCTTGTAGGATCGTTGCCTCACTCGTCATCAATGTCCCACATGGATGGGTTTGGAAAGGCGTGGACGAAAAACCCATTAAGGTATGTTGGTATATTGTTCAAGAGCTGGAGTATATGATACTTTGTGTTCTTCTTTATTTCACTTTTATTTTCTTTTTTGTTATAGTCATCCTCTGTCTCAAGCAGTCTCCTTTAGTATACCATTTGGGCTTGACAGTGATGTTGACATAGTAATGGGGAACCCTGTAAACATTCTTCGCTCTGTTAGCTCAGACAGCCTAACTCCTCCAGTCTACGCTCCATCCTCACCTAAATGTGTTACAAGAGCTACGTATACCCCTACTGAGGATGCAGCAGAATTTCCGATGCAACCCCGCACCTTCAAAAAAGTCCCATTAACTGGGAAGGGAACCAATGACCTGCAGGTTCAGGAGAAACCAAGTGGAGGACAAGGAACACAAACAGATCTCCCAACAATTGAAGAAGCTCTGCAAATCATCCACAGTTCTGAAACCCGGCTTCTCCCAGAGGGAGCACCAGATGGTTTCTATCTTCACTCACCAGAGGAATCTAAGCCATCCAAGGTGGAAGAAGAACCTGTCCCAAACTTGGGTGTTTACAGGACTCATGATGGATCTAGAAGGCTCTCGAGAGATGATGACTCTGTCCTGCGAGATAATAGCTTGGATTCTGATGCAGAGGAGACCAGACAAACTCAAGAATCCAGTAGAAGCTCACTCAGCTCCCAGGCTGATTCTTCAGCTGGGTCAGTTGCAAAGATGACAAGTTTTGCTGAACGCAAGAAGAAACTTGATGCCAAAGTTAACCCAGATGGTTCCCCATCCTCAGTACCTAATAATTCTCCTAATACAACCACATGGGCACAAAAAGCTGAGGAGTCTCCAGTTAAGAGCCCAGCCTTGAACTCTGAGATGAACCAGCTGGGCGCTAGGCTTGAAGAAAAAAGAAGGGCTATTGAGGCCCAGAAAAAAAGAATAGAAGCTATATTTGCGAAGCATCGACAACGTCTTGGAACGAGTGCTTTCCTCCAGTTAAAAAGGAGGGAAGGAGAAGAAGATGGAGATGAGGGACTAGACGATTTGAAGTTATCCCCAGATGAAGGGCTTCCTAAAGAAAGTGAAGATGAAAAACTTAAGAAATTAAGTGAAGGAGAAGAGAAAAATGATGGAGGGACACCTGATGCATCTTTGAAAAATCGTAGTGAGAAACAAGTTAGCTTTTCCCCAGAAGTAACAAAAGCAGGGCTGGAGGATAATCTTGGCGAGTACAACCGGGCAGTAGCGAAATTGAATTCTGCATTGTCGTCTTTGCAGTCTGACATGAAAAGGCTTTCGAACCAACAGGAGAAGATGATGAAGAAAGAAAGTAAAGCTTGGGTTATACCAGCTCCAAAGTCCTCACCTCCAGCCCATCGGCCAAAGTCATCACCCCCCACTAGACTTACCAGAGAGATCCAAACGCCTCGTTCCTCCCCAGCATCTCCTTCACAGTCACCTTCACGTATGGCTCCAAAATCTCCCCAGCCTAACACTAGAAGATCACTACAGGTACAACCAGTTGCACCTAAGAGTCCCAAAAATACTCGTCCTGTTGAGCTTAAGATTCCACCTCTTAACAGAGTACTCACCGCTCCGCATAATGTGGACACCATACCTCACTTACGTAAATTTTCCCCCAGCAAAGTTCATGTCCAGACACGGTCCTCTATCCATTTCACAAATGAAGAGAATGAAGATGAGGAAACTGTGCCAACTTATGAGGTCCATGGGAACTCACGCCCTGTGGCTTCAGTGGTCCCTCAGAGCAGCGGAGTCGGATCATTGGCTGGAGAAGATAAAGAAACAAAACGGAGTAGTTTGATTGAGATCCCATTATCAGAATTGCAGCCGGGAGAAGATGGGGAAGTAGATGGAATGGACTCATTAGAAGGAACTCCAGGGGAGGAAGGACTGCAGAGAGGAGTTGGATTCTTCTTTAAGGTAAGGAATTTAACCACACACACACAATTATTACCAAGCATCCTTTTTGTGACTCCTGGTTGAATTTTTGAAACTCCTTTCTGGAGATGAAGTAAATGAATTGATGTAAATTATTTTTTTTATTTGTCGCCAGGATGAGGAACGGACAGAGGATGAGATGGCACAAAGGAGGGCAGCTCTGCTGGAGAAGCAGCAGAAGAGGGTAGAGGAAGCACGGAAAAGAAAGCAATGGCAAGAGGAGGAAAAAGAAAAGAAAGAGGAGACCAGGTAAGGGCAGGGCTGAGACTTCTGTCTGTCTGGGTGGAATTATATCAGAAAACATTATGGCCTCATACCTCTTGTAAGCTGTCTGCCTAGAGATTGGGTAGAGTGCTTGTGGGACAACTGTGCACCTCCTAAGACAGCCTTACAGTCCTCCTTATTCACTGCTCTGTCTCTAATATCGGGAATGGATAAGGAATCTTCAACTTCCTGTCAGAAGTAAACCTTAGACCACCAGGGATATTGACATATACCCTTTAAACAGACTACCTGGGATGCAAGTATTAACCCCTTCACTGCTGACAGCAATCCCTTTCACTAAGCAGGACCAACTGAATGTTTATTAGTAAGGCTTTATGTACACGATTCTAAGCATTTTTCTGTCTGCAAACTGCAGATCCGCAAAATACACAAGCGGTCCCTGTGTCGGCCGCCTTTTTTTTTTTTTTGCAGACCTATTGACTTCATTGGGTCTGCCTTCCGCGTCTTATGGACAAGTATAGGACATGTTCCTTCATTTGCGGAACGGACATACGGATGCGAAAAGCACATGGATGACCTCCGTGTGACTTCTGCATCCTAATTTTTACCCGTATAGACCACCCATGAATAAATGCATCAACCACTAAGCCTCTGTAGACCCACTGGATATTACATTTATTATTATTAGGAATAGTATTTTTAATGGCCTGTAAGCCCCCTTCAACTGACAGGGAAACAAAATATATGAACTTAATTTTGGAAATTAAGTTGGTCAGCCCTGGATGCAGAGCACCACATGCTGGCATGGAACAATTATGGCCTTCCATTGTAGGGTCTTGCTAACCTCTATTTGATAATTTTTTTCTAGTCGACCGCAACAACAGGAGGAGCAACAGCGCAAGGAGGAAGAAACGGTGCACCGTCGAGGGGACTTCACCAAGCAAGAGTACCAGCGTCGACATCAGCTGAAGATTATGGAAGATCTGGATAAAGTCCTTCGGCAAAAGCCTATGACCGTTCGGGCTGTTAAGAAACAGCGCCCCAAGACCGTTTTCCATGACGACTCTGTAATTTCCCGAAGTCCCATGAGAGGACTGTTGGGTAAGATTGTGGCTACCGTGGAGAATAAGATTCCACAGCACTTTGATGTGACGTCTTCTCATTAAAATTTTTTTTTTTTAGGTTCCAAACTGAGTAAAGTCTATTCTCAGTCCACCATGTCCCTCTCTACTGTGGGAAATGACAATGGTGGAGGAACATTTAAAAAGTCACCTCGATCACCAAGGTAAAGGCTTTTATGGAGACACCATAACAATACCAGCTACTGTTCCTGCCAACATATCAGTGACCGTAAAATAGTTTAAATTTCGTAACAGTGCCCACAGGGTAGTTACTTTAAATGCCAGACAAAGGACTATCCCTTCAAGTGCTCTAGTCACAGTGCACCTATAATACAACACCTTTATTTCCTTAATGGTATGTATAGCGCCATACACCTGTATTGGGAAATTACATAAGAAGAGCCGCTTAAAACTTAGCTTGTCCCTGCAATCATAGGTCAGCTGTACAGAAGAGAAGTTGGGCAGAAAGAATCACACATTTTTTCAGTCCAGGAATTCAGGAATATGTTAGTGACTGGGGTTGGATAGACAGTTGTTTATATCAAATACTTCAATCCTAGGTCCTCACAATACAGTCCTTCAGAGGCCAAAGAATACTGCCATACACTGCCTAAATATTTCCACACAGTGTCCAAATAATGCCACTATATAGAGCCCACATAACAACATATTTAATTTCCCCATGATGGATACTAATGGGATACTTTAATAACGTAATTCAGTTCCTAAGATATACCACTTTATAACACCTAAATAGTAAAGGGATAAAGTTCCACGTAACCTAGGACAGCAAAGTAGTTGATGGAGGAAGTTATGAGGCAAATTTTCCTGCATGTTTTTCAGCCAGAGCCAAAATTGGATTAGAAAGCACTTGGAAATCTAAAGGAAGGATTTGCACTTCTTCCTGCTGGATCAACTTCTAGCTTCGGCTGAAAAATCTGCAGGAAAATCTGCCTAAAAACCTATTCCAAAAAACTCTGTTTGAAACTATTCTAAGGGTTTGGCCTTTGTGGGTTCCCTAGGGATCAGGGGCCTTGAGAAGTTTAAACCCTGTAGACCAAGGATGCCTAACCTGTGGCCCTCCAGCTGTTGCAAAACTACAACTCCCAGCATACCCGGACAGACTACAGCTATCAGCCTATGGCAAGGCATGATGGGAGTTGTAGTTTTGTAACAGCTGGAGGGCCGCAGGTTGAGCATGCCTGCTGTAGACTATAAGCACTGATACTCGTCGGATAATTTCCTTAATATTATTAAATTTCCTTTCTTTTGGTCCTTTTCCTTTCAGAGCCGTCTCCCCTTCTGGATTAGTGTCTCCCAACCGGGGTCTCTTCACGCAGAATGGAGACAAGGACTGGGACACTGGTTCTACCGCATCATCTCCAGCCTCCATCCCAGAGTATACAGGTAATCTACTTCTTCACGACTTCTTCATGATTGATCATGGTTTATCCAGCTTTTAAAATACACAGTCAAGTCACATTATTCTGACCAGCAGCTAATATTCAGAGTAACAACCATATGCAGAATGGCTAGTAGGTAGACGGGCTGGGGGTAACTCAGTAAGGTCCTAGTAGGATGTCACAGGTATCTGGAGCCAGGCTGACTGCAGTGCATCCCACAGCTGCTGGAGGAGGTCTGGGGGAGGATCAATAAAGCAAACATTACGATTAAGGTGGTCCCACAGATGCTCAATTGGGTTCAAGTCTTGGGAATTAGGGAGCCAGGGTAGCACTTGGAAGTCTTGGTTATGCTCTTTAAACCAATGTTGGATATTTCTAGCCATGTGACATATCTCATTGTCTTGCTGAAAGATCTCATTGCCCCAGGGAAGACAATCGGCATGATCAGCAAGGATGGATTTGTACGCAAATCGTTTGAGAGTGCCTTTCACATGGATGAATGGGCCTAGAGAATACCACAAAAACATTTCCCAGCCCATAGCGCTGCCACCACCAGCTTGTGTTCTTCCTGCAATGGTTGCAGGGTGCTTATACTCTGATGTTTCTCATCTGACGTGCCAACGTCTGTCCATTCGATGAAGCAGAAAACATGACTCATCAGAGAAAGCAAACCTTTGCCAATCAGTGGAGATCCAATTCTGGTACTGCTGCAAAAATTGAAGCCTTTTCTGCCAATGCAACTTCGTTAGCAGAGGTGTACTGACTATCGGTCTGTTTTAGACACACGTCTGGTAGCCCCCTGGTTCATTTTGGTGGTGACATGCTCTACTGTAGCGTGTTGGTCCGTTCTTGCGTACCTTTGTAGCCAACAATCATCTCTCACATCAATAGCATGTGGTGCTCTGCAGTTTCCATGATGCTTATTCACAAAGGTGCCATTTGTCCTGTCACGTTACAGTTTCACCACCAAAGTACGAGAACAGCGCATTTTCAGACAGCCATCCTTGGCCCGAAAGCCAATAGTCATCCCTTTCTGCAACTCTGATAAATTGCCCCTTTTACATATGTTGACAGCAACAAGGGATAAGTGTACAGACAGCCTATCACATATCTTATATACCCACCAACCCAGCTCAAGACAATAACTTCACGAGCTACAGGCTGCAGATGTCGAAAGTGGTCATAATAATGTAACTACTGTGTAGAGTATTAACGTTATTCAGATTATGTCCAGCTGCGATGAGATGGAGGTATGGTCACATTTCCTACAAGGTATTTTCCTAAATTATTTTTTTTGCATTTCCAGGGCCCCGTCTGTACAAAGAACCCAGTGCAAAATCAAACAAATTTATCATCCACAATGCATTGTCCCACTGCTGCCTTGCAGGCAAAGTCAATGAACCGCAGAAGAACAAAGTGCTAGAGGTGAGTAGATACGGATTGTCCTGTACAGGTATCAAGCTTCATTACATGGTCACCTGTTTATGTAACCATTCATTGTCTAACACTAGGGTTTAGGGAATATAAAGACAGGCAATATAGTCATTTGTGACTCAAGTTTCTAGACGTGTGGTCTACAGCTGTTCGTATAGTACAGTGATGGGCAAAGTGCGGCTCTCCAGCTGTTGCAAAACTACAACTCCCACCATGCCCTGCAGTAGGCTGATAGCTGTAGACAGTCTTTGCATGCTGGGAGTTGTAGTTTTGCAACAGCTGGAGAGCCACACTTTGCCGATCACTGGTATAGTACAACTCTCAGCATGCCTTGATAACTTCCTGATAGGAGTTTGCAAATTCCTAACAGCTAGAAGGCCAGAAGGTTGGAGACCCAGTAACAAATAATTTTCCAGCAACTTCTTCTACTCATCCCCATTCACTGATGATTAGAATTTCTGGCCCTAGGTGTTGTGCCCTAGATTTTCATCGCCCTAATTTCCTCTCACCGTGATGTCACTGGAGGAGGAGCAGATCTGTAATGGAATTAAAAATGTGTATGTGGCATTTGCTTTACCATATTTAGGGGATTAGTTATGGTTAGGCGATGCTAACTATGAAAAAATGGTTATTTAAGGTGTTATTGAAGAACGAAGTTGATTAAACTTTTCATAGATGGGCCCTTCTAGGGGATTCTGTGTACCAAAGAAGTGGTATCCAAAGTGGTGGCTTTATCAAGCGGTTTGGCCTCCAGAGTTCAGCTCTGCTATGTTTAAGTGCTGCCAAGGCATGACTTGAACAATTCTGATATTCTCTTCTTTTCCTAGGACATGGATAAGAGCCAAGCCAACCATTTTGTCATCCTGTTCCGTGATAGCAGTTGCCAGTTTCGAGCGGTTTATACCTTTTCGCCCGAGACTGATGAACTTACTCGTCTGGCAGGCTACGGTCCACGAACAATTAATTTGTCCATGGTTGAAGATATCTACAAATACAGTTCGGACCGCAAACGATTTACTCAGATACCCAGCAAGACCATGTCTATGAGCGTCGATGCCTTTACCATCCAAGGTCATCTCTGGCAGAGCAAAAGGCCCACTACTCCCAAAAAAGCCAGTACACCCAAATAGATATCCACCTTGGAACTGTAATTTCAGTTGGGGAAGCCTCTTTCCAGCTTCTGTTAGGTCATGTCCTTTTGCTTCTGATGTTTTCTTTTTTTTTTATTTGACCCCACTGGTTTATGTCATTAGTATCTCTGGGAAAACTGGTGAGGGAACTAGCATACACACTGTAGGCCAGGTAGGTGGCTATGCATGTTGGTTGTAACAGGCCACGATGTAAACTGATGACCATTGCAAACGACTGGTGTTGTATGACGTTTATGAATGTAGGCCGTGTAGCTTCCACCTTTCCATGCAAGATGTTTTTTTTCTTCAAACTCTGATGTGCCAAGCTGGTGCCTTCCATGAACTTGGTGCCACATATCAGTCCACACCAGTTTTTTCATCGGTGCCTTCCACACTTTATACAGTACAAAATTACAGATCTGTCTGCTCTTAAAGATGGCCTGATGGCTTTTTTGCATTCTTACTGTTATCTTGTGTTGGCGTGCTACCTTCTGAGTTGACTTGTGGTGCCCTACTTTCTGCTGAAGGTAGCTAGGTGTCTGCATGGCTACTTTGACCACTAGTTTTTCTTCACAATGGTTTACTGCCCTTCACTTATTCAGCACCTTCTTTCACTGCCTATTCCCCATGTGAAGTGCAGCCATGGACTACTCCATGGAGAGTACCCACTGCCTTGTCTCTAGCAACTGCCCATCATCTCATATATGCTTACAGTTCAGTGTTGTGCCGCACGTCCAGTGCTATGTATCTGCCTAATGAATTGCCCTGGTCTTGTAGCTGTGCTTGCTTACATCATGCTTTAAAATATTTCCTCCAACTTTTGGAGAGCTTCACGTAGGAAGGGTTTTTTTTTTTTTTTTTATTAATGTAGGCTGGTGAGCCTGTTTTTTCCAGTAATATATTTTCTTTGTTTTACTAAATCCTAAGTTACAGGGGCTGGATCCTAGTAGCCTAGGTGCCCCTGACTTTGACAAAAATGGTGAAGAAAGAAATGTTGGTGTTGTATACGTTCTAGCCACTACGTGGAGAATGAACTCTTTTCTTCGGTCTCTAAAATGTAGATAATATTTGTATATTCTAAAGCTCCAGGCTGAAACCTGGACAGATGCTGTTTATAATGTATTGAATTGTGGTGGGAATTAATTATGGGCTGCACATGTTCTGACCCTTTAAGCAAATTCACTTCTTTCCCATAAGCTTCCTGGTCTGTATCCACTTGGGAAATGGTCATGGGGGCAGATGCTTGACACAGGCTCTGTAGATCTATCCTAATAAGTATAGGGACTGTGACGGCCTAGGTCTGCAAGCTTTGGTGCATGTACATAGTGAATTGGCTAATAAAACATACCCTTCTCCCATATGCATAAGCTATAGCTACTGAAGCAGTGGTAGATACCGTTTTGCATCCTACCACACTTAGTATTTCCCACTCATAAGTCCTTATGATCAGCACAATGAAAGATGGTATAAAATTGCAGGGAGAAAGACCATGCGCTGCAGAAGCACACTTTATAATACAGTTGGTGGGCTCTGTAGAACAAACTCTACAGAGCCAGGTTTTATAATCTGCAGCTTGGAAAGCTCCCTATACATTATTGCTTAGGCATAGACAGTAGCTGTAGGGTTGGTGTACTGAAGGGAATAGAGAAATGTTTGCATTTTTTGGTCCCCTAAAGGAAGGGGAATATCTACCACACATTCTCATTGTGAGAAAAGGTCAGGTACTAAGTCCTGCCCCTGAGGATTAAGGTCACACCCCCACAGAACTCATCATACACTATTTATAAACATACTACAGATAACTTGGATGAATTGTAGGCGGCAAGGTCTCAGCGAGTCTGGACTCCGTAGCTGATGACAAGCTGCCCCGCCACCTGTATTTATAATATACATACAGATTTATTATAAATATCTATATTAAATGATTTTGCAATTATTTGTATATAAAAAACAAATCAAGGAGAATGAAAAGATTGGCGTTTGTCTTTTATTTGGTGCTTCTGAATTGGTGGGGAAGAGTTGTGGTGATGGGGATGAATCAGTCATCGGCAAGACCAGAGAAGACCGAGGAAGGGATCGATTTCTGCTCCAGCTGCACCTCTGTGAGTTAAAGGAAAAACAAATGGAACAAGACTTATTACTCTTCTGAGTTATTTGTTCAGCTGTAATTAACCAATAGGGACCACTTCTAATAACCTACACTACAGCTTTTAAAGGGGTTTTCTGGGAAATGACACCCCCACCTCACCAGACCTCTGTGCTCACCGAAGCTCTGGTAAGTGATGCAGACTTTCCAAGCACAGCGCTGTACATCGTATAGTGGCAGTGCTTGGTATTGCAGCTCCATTAACTTCAATGGGGCTGAGCTGCAACTAGGTTGTGTGACCGATGTATAGTAATGTCACTGGCCTAGGAAGAGGCCTCTTCTAACAGCTGATCAGTGGGGATACTGGGTGTGGCACCCCCACAGATCTGATACTGATGACCTATCCTGAGGATAAGTCATAAATCTCTTCTTCTGGATAACCCCTTTAAGGGCGACAGCTAAAGTAGTGCTGCTGTTACATCACAATGATAGACACCACAACCGGAATTATTAGGCTACATTCACATGTGACAGGTATGCTGTGTAACAGGTTCACAGCACTGTACAGTACCAGCAAAGTGGATGAAGTTAAGAAAAGTCACCCAACGGACACGATGAAATCCACAGCCATTTCAGGCAGTTTTTGCTACAGATCCGTAGGGGAAGTTCCCGCTGTATTTTTCCCCCCGCAGATGTAACCTTAAAGGGGTTCTGCACTTTGTTTAAACTGATGATCCATCTTCTGGATAGATCATCAGCATCTGATCGGCGGGGGTCGGACACCCGGGACCCCCGCCGATTAGCTGTTTGAGAAGGCAGCGGGGCTCTAGGAGCGATGCAGCCTTCTCACTGTTTACCTCAGGCCCAGTGATGTCACGACTTGTTTCAACAGGCCTGGGCGCAGCTAAGCTCAGTTGAAGTGAACAGAGCTTAGCCGCGCCCAGGCCAGTGATACTAGTCGTGACGTCACTGGGCCAGTAGTAAAGTGAGAAGGCCGCGGTGCTACTGGAGAGCCGCTGCCTTCTCAAACAGCTGATCGGCGGTGGTCCCGGGTGTCGGACTGCCGCCAATCAGATGCTGATGATCTATCCAGAGGACAGATCATCAGTTTAAACAAACTGCAGAACCCCTTTAAGTCAGTGAGGTCCTTTTGGCCTCTCGTGATTTCCATCATGTGCCCAATCCAGCATGGTGTGTTTGAAATGAAAAGCAGGAGAACGAGTCTAAGATAATTCTGTGAAGTCCAACCACGGTCCAGAGGCCCTATCTATTTTCTGTAAAAGCTTTCTCTGACAAACTTGGCACAAAAATAGTGTCAAAAATATTGGAATCTGCCCAGGTCACCAACAATCTATCAGTAGATTTGTACTGCTAAAAATGGTTCATATGTGTCTGCATTGCTGAGAAAAAAAAATGAAGTTAATATATGCAAATGAGACAGTACCAGGCATGATCACTTTCACAGTGCCCGGCCCTGTCAAAATGCACACAGTGCGGCAGTTGAGGGGCCTCTAGGTGTAATGGTAACGCCCCTGTTGCTCCTAGAGGCTCATTTGCATATATTAAAACTTCATATTTATCAGCTATGCGGGCACATATGAACATGGGACCAACACAGACGCCTTCAGCTGCCAAACACACATGTAACAGGTCAGATAGGTACAAATCTGCTGACAGATGCCCTTTAACACTGGAATATATAATGTGCAAATAATCTGACCTCCAAGAGAAGAGAATTCTCTAAACCAGGCATGCTCAACCTGCGGCCCTCCAGCTGCTGCAAAACTACAACTCCCATCATTCCCTGACAGCCTACAGCTATTATCCTACAGAAGGGCATCATGGGAGTTGTAGTTTTACAACAGCTGGAGGGCTGCAGGTTGAGCACATCTGCTCTAAACCATGATGCTAGATCACAGGCTCCCTAAGGGCTCATGCACACGTGTTTTTTGTTCGCATCTGTTCCGCATTCTTTTAAAATACTGATGACGTATCCTCGGGGAAGGCCATCAATATCAGATTAGTCCGACACCCCCAGAACACTACACTGCTTGAAGAGGGTGCTGTGTTCTGGGAAGCACAGCAGCATCTTCCTATTGCAACGAGGTCATGTTCATAGAACCTAAGTGCAGCTCAGTCCCATTATACAATGTGAGCGCTGCAGGGGTTTGACGCAGGTGGTGGGGGTCCGGTGCCAACTGATCCGATATTGATGACCCATCTTATAGATACTGGACTCCTGAAAAACCCCTTTATCAAGTAAAAGGACTGCAAGGCTCTCAACTCATAAAAGCTGCCATCTCTACTTTAGATATGGAGGAATGTATTGCTCTTTCCATCTTCCACTGATTAATCCAGATAACAATCTTGCCCTTTCGACTAATGACTTACCATCAGGCTCCATATCCTCTTCTGAATCCTCATCTCCTATGTTGATCTCGTCTGGATTATTCTGAAGCGTCAGCTCTGCTAACTCTGTGCGGGAGGCGTCAGACCTGCACATTAAGTTAAAACCGGTCATTAAATTGCTGCAAGGTGAAGGATTGCTGCCTGTGAAGGTGGATACAGCATCCCAGCTCTACAAACCTGACAAAGAGGATCTTCTCCTTCATCTGAGGTTTATCCTTCTCTGCCTCGGCTGCCACCACGGCTGCTCTCTGCTCCAGAGCCTGCATCTCATCGACTTCTAAAAAGACACGACAAGGTTAGCGATTCCCAGCATGCAATGTGCTGTTGTGGATCAATCAAATGTATTCACACCACCATTTCCCTATCGCTTACAGTCTCACAGACAGGCTGGGGGCAAGAAATACTGCAGATGCATCCTCCTCCTCCTCCCAGTTTTACACTAGAAGGATCTTTTGGGAGGCTGAGGATGCCTGTGAACATTTACAGAGATACAGACTGCTGAAAAGTGAGAAAGATGCTACTCTCCCATAGTAAGATATTACTAAATTTCATATATTCATGTTTATTACCGATATATGTAATATTCTGACAATAGGTACGCTTTACAATCCTAAAATCTCGTGTGCCTCTGGGTCACTAGTATGGTCCCACACAGCTCTAGTAACAGTGGGGATGGAACCACTGGCCCTAAAGCATTCTACACACAAGCTTTTACGGCTAATGGCTATGGCATAGTGTTTAGCAAACTTGTTTTTTAAGTTCGGCGTCCAAGGTTCTGGTTCGGGTTCATCGAAGAATCCAGTTATGGATTCCAAATTCCATTATGGTCCGTGGTTGCGGAATCTGTAATGGGATTCTTCGATAACCCAAACCCGAACTTTGGACGCAGAACTTAAAACACAAGTTCGCTCAACCCTACTATTGCACCAAACTTCCCCATAAGCATGCATGTCCGTTTCAATGGGAAGAGAGAAATAAAGCTGCAGTCAGACACCTCTGGCAGCCACTTATCAATCGCAGGTAGAAAAATATCATCATGTCTGATCCCTCTTACCCTGGACATCTGTCATCACGAGATAGTGGAGAGCTCCGCCACACATATAGAGTCCAATCCAGCCAGCGGGTTCAGAAAACATATGTAGTGTAATCACCATGGAATACCATTGCAGATTCACTATGTTCTTATATAGCCCTGCCACCTGGATGGCTCCATATGAACTACAGCTTTAAAAGCCTTGGTTTCATCAGAGGGCTTTTATATAGAAGAAATAGCTTCCTTGATCTCCACACAGGGAAGCTGTTGAAGCCACAGCATCTGAAGGGTTAAATGTCTGCGACTGGCGTAATCACCAATCACAGACCTTAGCCCCGTTTAAACCCTGGCGGCTATTTTTAAAGAAAGGATTTCAGCCGTAAATGTACAGCGGAGATTCAGAAAGGGTTAAAAAATATTTCAATCCTTAGATCATTCACTGCCTCCTCACACCCTGCACTAGGTATAACACAAGTTGTCAATTTTGCTTAGTGACCTCCTTTAAATTCCATGTTACTTGTGCCTCCCAAGTGCACCCTACACTCTGTATCTCAATCATACTACCTCTACAGACATGTTAAACACACAGAAGACCTACCTTTGCCTTCCTCATTAGCGCCTCCTCCTTCGGCCCTCAACCTTTGAGATACAAGGAACGTCCCCTGTGTGTTGTACTTGGCTTGTACGCTACGCTTGACCCGCAGCATCTCACGCAGTGTGTCCTCATTACCATGCCGCACCTCAAAATCTCTCCAGGTCTGCCAAAACCCTGAGGTCAACTGCAATAGGGAGATTTATGTCAAGGTATCAAAATGATAATTCCTTGTATGAGCGATAAAAGAGACTTCCAGGACTCACCCGGGGATCGCACATTTGAGAGCAGTAGGAATACACAGCTCGGGCACGGTCAATTTCTCCTAATTTACACTCCATGTCAGCAAACCGTAGACACATCTCCCGGGCCTGGTCATCTTGCAAAATCTAAAGAGAAAAATCACACAGTCAGTACAGATAGCTTCTTCTTCTAAGCTTTCCCTGCACTATGGCACCCTGGTTAATAGGGAACCAGGGCGCCCGCATTGGCCTGAATATTCAGTGTTGCTATATTCGCTATCAAGGAGATTTCTAAATGGTTAATATTTCATATTTCTTTAGGTTTTTCAGTATAAGGCCACAGCCCTGGGAACATAAGCAGTATAGTCAGAAATCCTGTACCTCAATGGCCCGCTCATAAATGGTGCGGGTGTGTGTAACGCCATAGATTTCAGCCGCTCTCTTGATGTAAATGTTAAACATCTCATACTGCTCTCCTGGTTCCACTGCCTGAGTCGCTCGCTCATACAGAGCCATGGCGTGGCGGGCCAGACCGTGCTCTTCCTCCAGTTTTGCATACAGCAGGAATATATCTATCAGCAGAAGAATGAGATGATGGTAAGTGACTACACTAAAGACTGTGCTCTGCCCCTCCTCTTAGAGTACCATTCTGTCATACAAACTTTTTGCAAACTTTCGAGGACAACCATCCAAGGCTTGTTCAAAGAGGTCCCGAGCTCTCTCCAGCTTCTTCCCTCCATACCGAGCAATGAACTTAGACAGGTAAGTGCTCCAGATGTCATAGACATTAGGCCAGCGGAAAAGGGCGATACCACGTTCATAGGCCTGGTAAGAGAGGCGTCATGGTTAACAGAACTGTCAGAGGGGAACATGTACAAACAAAATGGTGCAAACACCGGCCTCTCACCTTAAAACTTTCTTCAAAATAGTTGTGTTCCTCTAAGAAGAATGCGTAGTTGATGATGATCTGTGGCGTGGCTATGCGGAGGTCGACAATGCGATCGTATACCGCCTTCGTGGACTGTGGGTGGAGAAAAATCAGCAAACTCAGAGCGTGAGAACAAGGAATACAATGCTAGGTCTAGATACCTGCATAGATTTCATTGACCACTTAGGCCCCTTTCACACGGGCGAGTTTTCCGCGCGGGTGCAATGCACGAGGAGGATGCATTGCACCCGAACTGAATCCGGACCTATTCATTTCTATGGGGCTGTGCACATGAGCGGTGATTTTCACACATCACTTCTGCGTTGTGTGAAAATCGCAGCATGTTCTATATTCTGCGTTTTTCACGCAACGCAGGACCCATAGAAGTGAATGGGGCTGCGGGAAAATCGCAAGCATCCGCAACCAAGTGTGGATGCTTTGCGATTTTCCCACATGGTTGCTTAGCAACGGGACCAGATCTTTATTATTTTCCCTTATAACATGGTTATACGGGGAAATAATAGCATTCTTAATAAAGAATGCTTAGTAAAATGAAGTGGAAGGGGTTAAAAATAATAAAAGTTATCAACCTTAGCAACTTGATCGCGTAGTTGCGATCTCTCCTCTCTTTCTCTGCAGCATCTAAGATCTAAAGGACCTGTGATGACATCACATCACATGGTCCAATCACATGGTCCATCACCATGGTGGCTAAGGTAAGTTAACTTTTATTATTTTTAACCCCTTCCACTTCATTTAACAATGCATTCTTTATTAAGAATGCTATTATTTCCCCTTATAACCATGTTATAAGGGGAAATAATCAATTTTCCAGAAGACCCGAAACCGGACTTCAGTGATAAGGTCCGGCTTCGGGTTGGGTACCAAACATGGCGATTTTTCTCACGCGCGTGCAAAACGCGTTACAAACGTTTGCACCCGCGCGGGAAAAACACGCATATTCCCGCAACGCACCCGCCTCTTATCCGGGCGTCAAACATGACGCCCGTGTGAAAGAGGCCTTACTCATGTATCTGAATGAGTTGGTGAAAAATTTAGGGGTTAACCCTTTCCTGCTTTCTTTTCATAGAAGCCCCTAATACAATTGAGAAGCCTATATCCACGTGTTGGAAAAACGCTACTGTTTGGGAGGCTCGTCCCCGCCTGCCATTGGCTGCTTTACCCCCCCCCCCCCTCCCCTCCAACACCGGATGTTTTCTTCCGGGCACGGGAAGAAGCAGCAGCCGCGGTCTGGGGACCAGGAACAGCACAGGGAGCCAATCATTGTGAGGGCATGGGGGGGAAGACGACTATTTTTAGTCTCGGACAACCCCTTTAACATTGCACAGGTTATTCAGTTTCTGTCAGTACAACAGCCATTCTCTCTATGCGATATATTTTAACATGACCTGTTGGGGGTACTTAACCCCTTCAAGACCTTGCGTTTTTCCATTTTTTTAGATTTTCATTTTTTACTCCCTGCACTCCTGGTCCCATAACTTTTGTTTTTTTTCGGTTCACTAAGGGCTCTTTCACACTTGCGCTTTTGCTTTCCGTCCTAGAGTTCCATCCTCGGGGCTCTAGGACGGAAAGATACTGATCAGGATTTATCCTAATCCATTCTGCATACCATATAGTTGAAAGCTGGAATAAAATACAAATGGGGTAGAAGTAGGAAAAAAAATACAATTCCACCAGTTTTATGGGCTTTGTGGTTGAACTGACCTGTTACCTTCATTCTCTGGGTCAGTATGATTACAATTCTGACCCCCATAACTTTTATAGTTCAGTCTACGGAGCCGAGTCAGGAGTCATTTTTTGCAGGGTGATCTGCACTTTTCATTAATACCATTTTGGAGTGCATATGCCTTTTTGATCACTTTTTATTTATTGGGAGGTTACAGCGTTCAACGTATGGGCTAAATATTTTTAGATTTTTATTAATACAAGCATTTTTGGGCCATGTCGATGTCTATGAAGTTTATTTTTTTATTTTATGTTTTACCCCAGGCGACTATAATAAGCAGTCATTAGATTGCTTATAGAATGTATTGAATTGCCCTTGTAATTGATTGCAGATTAACTTCCTGCAGGGCTCCATAGGAATGACCAGGCTTTCACAGCGAACCAACAGCTCCCCTGATTACCACAAGGGGGAGCCGTTCAACTACCGGGAGCAGCAATTATTGCTGACTGTGTAAGGACACACCCTTTAGACATTTGAAATTCCCATGCGTCTGCATCTAGTTTTGTCCAGAACCATGGACCTTATGAAGATTCTATGACGAGAATAACACTGGGCTTTCGTACCTTGAAAGTCCCCAGACTTTCCTCCAGGTCGGCCAACATGGACCAGACTTTCAGGGATTTGTAGAGTCTGTTCTGCACCGGCTCGGAGGCATCAAAATATTCAGCCTTGCGGGCCGGTACTGCCGTGGCTTTCTGCATGAAAAAAGATAGGAAGGTTAAGTGCAGTCAAGAAACAAATGGATAAAGTGACAAACTGCTGAGAAACTAGCTTTGACACAACAACCAATATGGCGCCAGTTCTTGATGTCACTTAAAGGTGTCTTCTGCATGTTCTTCAATTATATAAATGTTAAAAAGTATAAATCTGAAGGTGTCGGCCCATTAGAGAGTAATGAGAGGGAGTTGCAGAGAGCGACGAGGAGAAAGCAAATCTGTTAAATATTTTTTTCTCCAATGTATTCACTGAGGAAAATAAACTGTCAGATGAAATGCTGAATGTAAGAATAAATCCCCCATAAAAAGTGCCCTGTCTGACCCAAGAAGAAGTACAACAGCGACTTAAAAAGATTAAAATAGACAAATCGCCAGGACCGGATGGCATACACCCCCGTGTCCTAAGGGAAGTAAGTGATGTCATAGCCAGACCATTATTTCTGATATTTGCGGACTCTATACTGACAGGGAATGTTCCACAGGATTGGCGCATAGCAAATGTGGTGCCAATATTCAAAAAGGGTCCAAAAACAGAGCCTGGAAACTACAGGCCGGTAAGTTTAACATCCGTTGTTGGAAAACTGTTTGAAGGTTTTCTGAGAGATGCTATCTTGGAGTATCTCAATGAAAATAAGCAAATAACGCCATATCAGCATGGCTTCATGAGGGATCGGTCATGTCAAACAAATTTAATCAGTTTCTATGAGGAGGTAAGTTCTAGACTTGAGAGCGGCGAATCAATAGATGTCGTATATCTGGACTTCTCCAAAGCATTTGACACTGTACCTCATAAAAGGTTAGTATATAAAATGAGGATGCTCGGACTGGGAGAAAATGTAAGTGGGTAAGTAACTGGCTGAGTGACAGAAAACAGAGGGTTGTTATTAACGGTACACACTCAGATTGGGTCACGGTCAATAGTGGGGCACCTCAGGGGTCAGTATTGGGCCCTATTCTCTTCAATATATTTATTAATGATCTTGTAGAAGGCTTGTGCAGTAAAATATTTTTTGCAGATGACACTAAACTGTGTAAAGTAATTAACACTGAAGAGGACAATATACTGCAACAGAGGGATCTGGATAGATTGGAGGCTTGGGCAGATAGATGGCAGATGAGGTTTAAAGGGGTTCTGCAGTTTGTTACAACTGATGATCTATCCTCAGGATAGATCATCAGCATCTGATCGGCCGGGGTCTGACACCCGGGACCCCCGCCGATCAGCTGTTTGAGAAGGCCGCGGCGCTGCAGCAGCGCCGCAGCCTTCTTACTGTTTACCTCTGCTAGAGGCTAAGCTCTGTTCACTTAATGGGCGCTAGCAGCGGTAAACAGTGAGAAGGCTGCGGTGCTGCTGCAGCGCCGCGGCCTTCTCAAACAGCTGATCGGCGGGGGTCCCGGGTGTCAGACCCCGGCCGATCAGATGCTGATGATCTATCCTGAGGATAGATCATCAGTTGTAAAACTACAGAACCCCTTTAACACTGACAAATGTAAGGTTATGCACATGGGAAGGAATAATGCAAGTCACCCGTACATACTAAATGGTAAAACACTCGGTAACACTGACATGGAAAAGGATCTAGGAATTTTAATAAACAGCAAACTAAGCTGCAAAAACCAGTGTCAGGCAGCTGCTGCCAAGGCCAATAAGATAATGGGTTGCATCAAAAGGGGCACAGATTCCCGTGATGAGAACATAGTCCTACCAATTTACAAATCACTAGTCAGGCCACACATGGAGTACTGTGTACAGTTCTGGGCTCCTGTGAACAAGGCAGACATAGCAGAGCTGGAGAGGGTTCAGAGGAGGGCAACTAAAGTAATAACTGGAATGAGGGCAACTACAGTACCCTGAAAGGTTATCAAAATTAGGGTTATTCACTTTAGAAAAAGACGACTGAGGGGAGATCTAATAACTATGTATAAATATATCAGGGGTCAGTACAGAGATCTCTCCCATCATCTATTTATCCCCAGGACTGTGACGAGGGGACATCCTCTGCGTCTGGAGGAAAGAAGGTTTGTACACAAACATGGAAGAGGATTCTTTACGGTAAGAGCAGTGAGACTATGGAACTCTCTGTCGGAGGAGGTGGTGATGGTAAGTACAATAAAGGAATTCAAGAGGGGCCTGGATGTATTTCTGGAGTGTAATAATATTACAGGTTATAGCTACTAGAGAGGGGTCGTTGATCCAGGGAGTTATTCTGATTGCCTGATTGGAGTCGGGAAGGAATTTTTTATTCCCCTTAAGTGGGGAAAATTGGCTTCTACCTCACAGGATCAACCAGCAGGATGATAGGCCGAACTGGATGGACAGATGTCTTTTTTCGGCCTTATATACTATGTTACTATGTTTTTACACTGATGACTAGAGATGAGCGAATTTCATGTTATGAAACTCGTTCACGCTTCATTTGGTGGTAAAATAATTGCATTATGGATTCCGTTACCACGGACCATAACGCAATTCTATATTGAATGCCTTTAGAGGCATTCCGTTATTCATTCCGTCATAATAGAAGTCCATGGCCTGCATAACGGATCCGTCCCCTTTCTGTTATGCAGGAGAGGACTCCCCTGCATAACAGAAACGGGACAGATCTGTTTTGCAGCCAATAGACTTCTATCATGACGGAATGAATAACGGAATGCCTCTAAGGCATTCAATATAGAATTGCGTTATGGTCCGTGGTAACGGAATCCATAACACAATTATTTAACCACTAAACGAAGCATGAACGAGTTTCAAAATATGAAATTCGCTCATCTCTACTGATGACTAGTGATGAGCGAACTTGTGTTTCAAATTCGGCGTCCAAGGTTCAGGTTCGGGTTATCTAACCATGGACCATATCTTATGAATGGGGAGATCCCTCAGGGCTGGTTCTAGCTTTCTTACAGATTGTCATGTACTATATGATGTCTAATTTTCTATTTTTTACATTAATCATGGGATAACCCCTTTAAACAAAAATAGTTGCCACAATAAAAATACCACTAAGTAAATTAATTACAATGATCAAACTCCTCTTTAAATATGGACGTCACCTGCTGGATTATCGGATTTTTGCTGAAGTTTACAACACGGCACAATAGATAACCATTAGGCAGAGTCTACATTTCCATCATTCCCGTACCCTTAATATAGACAGTGCCTCCTCATAATTCTCATGTCTCAGCTCCATCTCACCAAACTGACACCAAACAGCGGCCAAGTCATCCACGTGTGTGTACTGCACCTGGGTCGCTCTCTGCAGGATCGCCCGAGCCTATAGATGAATAAATAGCAAAATGCATGCGTCAGTGCATACAGTACGGAATTATATTCCTCCACATACAGGGAAATAGGATCACTGTCAAGCCTCATGAAGGCTGCTTTCATCCAGAAACAACTCCACTTTCAAACAAAATAAATGTGGATTTAGCATAGAATATAGCTTCATTGTGTACTTTAAATGGTTTTTGCCATAAACACCACTATCCTCCATCCACAGGACAGGTGGTAAATGCAGGACTGACGCGCGCCTGACTGAGGTAATACAGCAATCACAAGAAAGTGTGTCCCTGTGTGAACTGCACATGTGTGACCACCGCTTCGTTCACTGTCCGAGACTTACGGAGGCTGCCGTTCCATATAAGTGAATGGTGGTGGCCAAGTATGAGAACTGCCGCTCCTGTCACAGAGGTGACTTCAGAGAATCCAGTTCCTGTGACTGGTGGGGTCCCCAGCAAATGGACCCCCAGCAATCACACATTTGTAGATGGGGGATAATATTAGTTAATGGAAATGCATCTTTTAAAATATTTCCTTAGGTAGGTGGCCACCATTGAATAAAAAAAAAATAAAAAATAAAATCACCAAATAACTCACATCATCGATTTGGGCATTGTCCTCATAGAACTTGGCGAATGCCACCCATAACGTGTGCGGTTTCCCAGTTGCCTTGGCTGGATTCACAGTCTGGACAGCCTCTGTGAATGTGTTAATGATCTAGAAGCAGAAATGCAGTTAAAACATGTAAATGTGAAAAGAAAAGTGAGATGGGCAAAAGTCTGAACCACTTGCTTACTGCTGCACAACTATATACGTCATAGCAGTAAGGCTTCTCTCACACTGGCGTTACTATTTTCCGGTATTGAGATCTGTCATAGGATCTCATTCATTGTCAATGGGGACAAAGCGCAACGCTCCAAAATGCATTCCGTTCCGTTTGGTTCCGTTCCCATACCGGAGAGCAAACCTGTGGTTTTCTTTCTGCCATGGGATGCAGAGCAAGACCCACAATGCAAGTCAATGGGAACGGATCCGTTTTCTCTGGCACAATAGAAAACGGATATGTCCCCTATTGACTTTCAATGGAGTTCAGGACGGATCCGTCTTGGCCATGTTAAAGATAAGACAACCGGATCCATTTATAACGGATGCAGATGGTTGTATTATCAGTAACGGAAGCGTTTGTGCTGAACCCTGCCGGATCCAGCAAAAACGCTAGTGTGAAAGTAGCCTAAGCTGTCATCTGTAATATAAAAAAGCATCTGGTTACATTAGGATCTGTCAGAGCACAGTGGCGCTGCAGATCTCTGTGACTGCTCTGTCATTAGACAGCTGCAGTCACCGTAAGTATCCCAAAGACCAGAGAAAGTGGTCTCCCCGTGTGCTACCCCTGTAACCAAGTAAAGTGGAAAAGCCAGCAGGGATGTGCCCAGCTAAGATCTTCTTGATGTCTAGGAGATATTGGACAGAAGCAGTAGACTTTAGCATTAGCTAAACCGCTAATGTGTGTTTTAGGCAAGGTACCAGTGAGGTCAGGTATGGCCAAAAAGAAGATTGCCGTCATGCGCATTCTATATCAAGCAAGGAAACAGATAGCATACTATTGGATTAATCCGCAATCACCAACAATTACGGAATTAGTGACCAGAGTGCATGCTTTGATTAAACTTGAAAAGTATGTGTACTTAAAGAGAGGGTCGATCAAAAAATTTGAATTCATTTGGTCTTCATGGATACAGCATTATAATCTGGACGTGGAATGATGGGTGTGAATGCTTGGTTGTGCTGTGGTGCTGTATTGGGGTATTGGTGTTATGTGAGCACGAACATAGGGTGGTATGGATAAGCTCGCCATATTCCGGATAGACTTCTTGGGGCAATATGATGAAGGGTTGAAATGGACTGTTTCAGCCACATGTAGAATACTTACAAGGACTCCGGAAAACGTGAACTCTGGACTGCATATGGCTACCATAAAGTTATTTGGGGTGGGGGTTGGGAGGGGGGATGGGGGGACGAGTTATTGCACTTGTATGCCTTTACTTACTTGTAAAACCAATAAAAATATCTGATTCTAAAAGATCTTCTTGATGTCAGAGCAACCCCTGCTGGCTGTAAAATTAACTCAGCAGACTGTAAGCAGTCCGACAGGAAGGGGTTAATTCACTTTTAATATATATTATATACACACATACACTAGATAGACAGATATATATCTCTATCTACAAACACACACTGTATATAACTATCAGTTTTAGCAATAGTATAACAGACTATGTACACACATTTTTGCTCCTTTTTCTTTCATTAAAAATGAAATTTTAAAAAAAAATCTTCGTTTTAACAAAAGTATAGCAGACTGTGTAAAAGAAAAACTTGTTTTTCTTTAATAAAAATATAGGTATTCGTTTCAACGCTTAAAAAGTCCAAATTTCCACTAAATGAATACCCTAGGGCAGTGATGGGCAACGTGCGGCTCTCCAGCTGTTGCTAAACTACAACTCCCGCCATGCCCTGCAGTAGGCTGATAGCTATAGACAGGCTTTGCATGCTGGGAGTTGTAGTTCTGCAACAGCTGGAGAGCCGCACGTTGCCCATCACTGCCCTAGGGAATCAACATAAAAAAAGTCACTTTGAAGGAGTTTCTAATGTTTTGGCGCTGTACAACATCTGTACTGGCAGTAGAGCCAGCAATAGAAAAATAGGTTGCCAAATTCTACAATGCTCTCAATTAATACAGATAGGATGCTCCCTAGAAAGTTCACTGGTGCTCAGCCTGCTATACCCACCTAGCTTTAATATAACATAGCATACAAATGGCTGGCTCACAGTATATAAAAATACACCATTTATTTAACTATAAATCTACAATGGGCTCCAGTCCTTTGAAATCTCGCGGTGGGCAAGCCAGTAGTTAAATTACACAAATAGAATCCATTCTCACAGTACAAACAGTTTTAAAAACATTTTGTCCGGGGAAAAAAAAAGGGGGGGGGGGGGACGCTCTGGCAATGAAGCGGTTAAAGGGGTTGTACAGAATTAGAAAAACGTGGCTGCATTCTTTTAGAAACGACGCCACCCCTGTCCATGGGTTGTGTCTGGTACTGCAATTCAGCTCCACTGAAGTGAAGGGAGCTGAGCTGCCATACCACACCATGACTGGACATGGGAGGTGCTGTCTTTGAAAATTGTAGCCATATTTTTGTAAGTAAATTCAATTAAAGCAGCATCAACATAGAAGATTTACCTCTCGTGGCTTGCCTTGATAGAGCTGTACCCTCTTGTGCCACTCGTGAATATTGTGTGGGTTCTGTCGGAGTAACACCCCATTCAGTAAAACTGGTCTCCGCTCCATCAGCTGCTCAAAGCGAGCCAATCTCAGCTCCAGGTCCAGGTCATCTACAGATATAGAAATCTACAATAGGAGAACACTAAAGACCAAACACGAAGATAAATAAGTGGGCTGTGCGGGTTCTTACCATCCTCTTCTTTTCCCATCTCACTGACGGTCTCCATTTTAGCAGCAATGATGCTCTCTTCAAACTGAGCGTAGCTGTCGAAGACTTGGGTGAAGTCACGTACAGTGGTGACGGTCTGAATGGCTTCCTCATACACATCTCGAGCCTGGCAAAGACAGTTTTGTACACTTAGGCTACTTTCACGCCTGTGTCTTTGCTGGATCCGTCATGGATCAGCAACTGCACTTCCGTCACGATAATACAACCGCATGCATCCGTCATGAACGGATCCGGTTGTATTATCTCTAAAATAGCCAAGGCGGATCCGTCATGAACGCCATTGAAAGTCAATGGGGGACGGATCCGGTTTCTATTGTGTCAGAGAAAACGGATCTGTCCCCATTGACTTACGTTATGTGTCAGGACGAATCCGTCTTGCTCCGCACCACATCGCGGACACAAAAACGCTGTTTGCAGCATTATTCTGTCCGCTACGGGGACGCAACCAAACGGAATGGAAGGCATTCTGGTGCATTCTGCTTCGTTCAGTTTAGTTTTGTCCCCAGTGACAATGAATGGGGACAAAATGGAAGCGTTTTTTCCCGTTATTGAGATCCTATGACGGATCTCAATAGCGAAAAGGGAAAGCTCAGATGTTAAAGCAGCCTACCAAAAACTTTTTTTTTTTTTTATTCTTGGTCGTCAGTCCATAGGACAACAATAAAGGGGTTAAAACAAGAGGGATCAAGGGAAAAGATGACGGACAACAGATTACCTTTTCAAAATGGCCACTGCGTGTGTGATATTCTGCGAGGGCGCACCACAGCTTTCCCCTCTGATCTGTAAAGCGCGTCAAGCCGCCTCGAATGATGGCTGCCGAGTCAAGGGAGCGGATAGATCCTGGGTTCTGGGACAGTAGGGTACACAGCTCCTGCCATAACTACAGTGGAGAGAATAGCAGTCAGCCTTATACCACACATACAAAAAAAAAAAAAACGCCCTGTGTCAGGGAGGATCACGTTTACCATCATTTAAAGGGGGTTTTCTGTGACTTACATACTGATACCCTACCCTCAGGACAAGTCATCAGGATCAGATCAGAGGGAGTGACACCTGGAACCCCCCCAAATAACTGTTTTGGCCAGCTGCCGATGCAGGGAACATTACAGTGGATGCGCTGCCAGCCCATGGCTCCATCCACTGTGAAGTGACCGTGCCGGGGTACTGCCGCTCAGCTGCCATCCAAGCGGCTGCAGGAAACAGCTGTTCTGCGGGGGTGCTAGGTGTCCCGCTGATACTGATGACCTATCCTGAAGATGGATCATCAATATCTATATTAGGTAGGTTTTTTTTTCCACCAACTACAGCTAGGTACTGATATATGCCCTTTTTTCCCTATCTGTTTTAGGTTATAATGCTAGATTTTTTGTATTTTACTTTCTGTACATGATTAGGGGGGCAACCATCTCACTTGGGGTGCCAACAACATTCAGAGATATGCTTTACAGCAGTCGCTTGGAACATAGGAGCCTATAAAGAGAGGATGGCTGACTGACTTTTTTGGAAGAGTGTTGTGAGCATGCTCTGTGACCTGAGCATAGGTCATTGTGCAGGGAGAGGGAGTAGTTCAGCTGTTTTCATCACTTATTGTGAAAGGCAGATCCTCTATTATTTGTACAGAGGTGTTATCTGTCTTCAGAATCCTGTCTGTGATGATAATGAGATGTCTGCTGAGAAGTGATCTCTACAAAATAGTGTCAGGCTATTACGAGGCTCAGTGGTCAGCGCATTTCAGGATTGTGTTTTTTTTTTCTTTTATTATGTATAGTAATGATGCTTCCTAAAACTTGTGACATGTCAGAAGATTTGATTGGTGGGAATCTGGGCGCTGAGAACATCAACGAAGGGGCAGGAGCGCTCAGCCAATCAGTGTGCCTTTTTGACTGTGTTTGGCTCGCCTTGCGTAGATAGTAAGAGCAGACGATAGGTTCACCGAAGTCTACAAGTCTGTCTTCCGCCAACCTCATCTACGGAGGAGAGCCAATCCCATCTGAAAGTACCCAGTGCTCGGCTGAGTGCTATTGCCTTTGTCTGAGCGATTGGTGAGGATCTCAGCAGTCAGAACCCCACCGATCAGAACGGCCCACATGTCACAGGTTTTATTAAGCAAAATGCCATTTCCTGGTGACTCATTCACTTTAAAGAGGAGCCGTCGACTCGCCTGACATGTCTGTTCTAGTAACTACTTGCATTCCCCATGTAATAATAATTCTGCATTATTTATTCTTATGACTATGTTCTGCCATTCCTTTGTTTGAAGTTATGAATTCCCAGCAGTTTGCATTGAAGGTCCAGATGGGTGTTTTCAGTTTGGCAGGGGTAGGGGGTGTCCTTGCACAGTCTGACACTATCAGAGCTGCCAGTGTCACCAGTTGGGGGGGTGTCCCTGCACAGTCTAACACCCAGTTGGACCTACAATGCAAACTGCTAGCAATGAATGCAGAACTTTTGGTAGGAATAATAAAGTAATGGCACAACATACAGTGATAACAGTAAATGTCCCAGAATAGTTATTACAAGGGGAATGCAAGTAGCTACTAAAACAGACATGTCAGGGAGGCGACAGGTCCTCTTTAAGGCACCAAAACACTTTCACGACATGTGAAATCTGGTATAATCTGTGGGAGTGCCCACTGAGACCCCCATCATTTCTAAAGACGTCATAGTCTCTACTCTCCGTGAAAAGTTGGATATACATCGGTGGTCACTCTCAAGTGAAACGAATGGGAGATAAAGAAGCAACCAAGGACGACCATCCCATGCCTCTCACAGAGGTCTACATTGTAGATAGAGGTTTCCCTTCCAAACCCTCCCTCTATGAGACAGAATGGAGAGCTATAAGATACAGCTGATGGTAACGCCCCCTGCAAAACCAGCTGTGTGCTGCGTTTCATGCCTTCGTTTCACTCTCACCTGATAATTAGATTTTCCTTCCTTTGATACAAAGTCATCTTGGTTTACAATGGCTGCCAGTCTGGAGGCCGCTTCATCCAGTCTGTCAATAGAGCGCAGATATTCTATGTATTCCTCCGCATTCTCAGGACACAGCTGTCAAGAGCGGGAGAGAAAAAACGTGAGCTGCCAATTTGCCAAAACATGTCTGAGGGCTACAGGTCTCCTGTTTCATGCCTCTCAAGACAAACACCTACTTTCAAGTACCTCCTGTAGACCCGGACCGCAGTCTCTGGTAGGGGGTGTGCACGGACAAAGCGCAAGTAAAGGGGCCAGACTCGATAGTGCTGGGTAATAGGAAGAGCACGAAGAGCCCGGTCAAACGTTCTCCTAGTGCGGGTAATTTTACACTGGTCCACGAGGAACTGGCAGTAATCCAGCCAAATCCGGGGCATCTGATCAGAGAAGAGACATCTCATTATAAAGAGACAGGGCCACATGCTGACAGCTGCAAGTACAAAAGATGGTCTTTACCTTGTGCATGAAGACCAGGGCTCTCTCATGGCAATTATTCACCTCCTCGAAGGCTGGATCAGTGATGCATCTCCTCTTCACCTGCTTCCTGCGCTGCTTTAGATAGGCGTACCACAGCTTGTAGCTGGAAGATATAAAGGTATAAATGATTCACCCAAGCATAGAAAACACAGCTGAACAGTGCACTCATTGGAGCGCCTTCCTGTACAGACAGCAGCCGGGTGCGCCATAGACTACATGCAGCTAGTCACTGATCACAGTTCTCTCTCAATGAAGCTGAGCTAACACGCAGCTAAGCTATTTGTGAGGAATTGGCTTTAAACGGCTTTTTTTCTGGAAGGATGATATTGATTACATATCCTCAGGATAGGTCATCAATATTTGACCAGTTGGGGTCCGACTCTTGGCACCCAGCTGATGGAAGGGGCCGCTGCAGCCTCTTCACAAAACTGAATAGTGGCGGTGCTTGGTATTGCAGCCCAGGCCACTCACTTGAATGGGACTGACTTACATGTGACCGATAAACATGACGTCACGAGCCTAGGAGGAAACCTCAGCCTGTTCAAATAGCTGACCAGATATTGATGACGTATCCTGAGCATTGACCATCAATATTATACCCCTGGAAACCCCCTTTAAAACGGAAGGGTGAGGAATGTGCAATCGGACAAGCAGCCGTTTACATATGGTCCATGGAGCGGTAGTATGCATGATCAGCCGTCTGTACACATCATGTTCGAAGCCTTCATAGATCCCTAGGATCTCCCGACATACAATGGGATACATCAGATTTTAATGTATACCATTGTATGCTCGGTCTACTACGCTGTATGGCGACATATGACGTATACCTGGAGCTTTTCCTGTCGTACATGCCAAACCTAGCTTCCACATGTGATGTGAACAGGAGCCTAACTCATAAACATCCTAGCTTTAATGGGATCCAGTATTCTAGCAACAGGAACTCTGGGTTGTGGTCCCTACAACTCCTACATGACTACTCCGCTCATCTGCCGGTGCTCAGCCACCCTGAGGAATATGGAAGGAAGAGGAAGCTGAGCGGTTGAGGTGCGGTGCTCCTAGGCTGGACTTTTACACGAGGGATGTGCACTGCTGGAATTTCTGAATGTGTTGTAGGACATTTCTGGTGTGACAGGCTGATAAGCCCAGGGGGACGGACTGAACCTGAATGGGACCCTTCTGGCTCCTGCTCCTTCCTTGGCTCCTCCACAGCCAGGGAAACCACAGGAAGCAATACAGAGTAAGGGGGTCATTTATCAAAGACCAGCTTTCCACGCTAGTCTTTGACAGCCCCTGAACTGTCGGGGAAAGAGTCTAGTTTCAGGACTATGGTGAAGTGCCATGCCCCCTCCTCCTTCCCGACACCCTAGGCACATGCCCCCATGTGCCTTGTGGTAAATATGGCCCTGCAGATAGGGTGTATGAAGTGGTGTTTTCTGAACTGGACAACCCCATCTCAGAAACACAGCAGCCAGCTCTCCACTCGCTACGTCTGTAAAACGGGGCCGCACAAAAGCAGGTCCTACACCTTCCTCACAAGAAGCTGTCAATGGGTCAAAGAGTAACACAGCCAGAGGACAGGCACTACTATACAGCCATGATATCACTACATCCCGCTGCTGAAGACTCCACTGGTTCACACTCACCTTCCTGGAAGCTCCTTAAGTGCCCTCTCATAGATTAGGTTAAGGGTATGAGCCGCTGCGGAGCCCTTGGATTCAATATATCTCATCCAGCACTTGACAGAATATGGATTCCGCAGGATCTCCTCCTCAAACTGCAAGTCATCTTCTTCCTGGGGACAGTGATTGGTCAGTGAGTGTTATCATAGTCTCCTCCACAACAAGAAAACCTGAACAAACTGTTTCCCATCATCTTAGTTTGGGGCCCGAAGTCAAGGACTAAATCGACTTCAAGCAGTGCCGCTCCCATCCCAGCCCCACTGAAGTGATCAGAGCCGAGGTGCGGTACTTAGGCCAGTTTCACCCCCCCCCCCATGTGACGGCTGTATTTCCTGGACTGAACACTGCTCCTCTAAGGCCTCTTTCACACAGGCGTCATGTTTGATGCCTGAATTGAATGCGGGTGCGTTGCGGGAATATGCGTGATTTTTCCGCGCGTGTGCAAACGTTTGTAATGCGTTTTGCACGCGCATGTGAAAAATCGCCATGTTTGGTACCCAGACCCGAACCCGGACTTCATCACTGAAGTCCGGTTTCGGGTGGAGTATTCTGTAGATTTTATTATTTTCCCTTATAACATAGTTATAAAGGAAAATAATAGCATTCTCAATAGAGAATGCAACGTAAAAAGGGTACTAGAGGGTTAAAAATAATAAAAACATAAACTTACTCCCTCCATTTGATCGCGTAGCAGCCGGTTACCGGGCTCCTGGACCGGTAACCGGCTGCTATGCGGTCAAATGGAGGGGGTAAGTTTTTGTTTTTATTATTTTTAACCCCCTATTGCCCTTTTTACGTTGCATTCTCTATTGAGAATGCTATTATTTTCCTTTATAACTATGTTATAAGGGAAAATAATAAAGATCGGGTACGCATCCCGATCGTCTCCTTGCAACCATGCGGGAAAATCGCACCGCATCCGCACTTACTTGCGGATGCTTGCGATTTTCCCGCAGCCCCATTCACTTCTATGGGGCCTGCGTTGCGTGAAAAAGCAGAAACTGGAGCATGCTGTGATTTTCACACAACGCAGAAGTGATGCGTGAAAATCACTGCTCATGTGCACAGCCCCATAGAAATGAATGGGTCCGGATTCAGTGCGGGTGCAATGCGTTCACCTCACGCATTGCACCCGCGCGGAAAACTCGCCTGTGTGAAAGGGGCCTCAGGGAAACTCAGTGCATCATAATTACTTGGGATCCTGTGAATTCCCATTTTACCACAACTCTGCTGAACTGTACTCACATAATGGCATGACCAAAGTTCAGTAGACCAGCAGTTGTACAGATGCAGTCAAGATCGGTCATGCTATTCATCAGACTGACACAAGGAGAGGAAGCATATCTGAAATGTCCCGATTACAATATCTCTTAAAGGGGTATTCCAGTCTCGGGACATCGACACGGCAGATCAAGGGTATTCCAATTCTTGGCACTGTGCCAATCGGCATCCTGAAGGGGTGGCAGTGCTCGTGTGAGTGCTGCGGCTTCCTTCTTTACATGGGGCTGCTCAGTTAGTAGCGGTGGTGCTGGATAGTGCAGATTCATCTCACTCACTTGTACAGGATGAAGCTGTAATTTCCTGCACCACGGCATTAAGAGACGCTAAACAATCCAAAGGGCCACAGCTCCATCAAACAGGTGGTCTGTGGGGGGGGCCAAGCAGTAGACCCTCATCTATTGATTGTCTATCCTGAGGACAGGGGTTGTTACAGTGTATGATGCACAGTGCGGGGTCAATACAATGTATCAGAGTTTCTTGTTGTAACAGTGTGTCACTCAGAGTGCGGGGGGTCGTTACAGTGTATCATTCAGAGTGTGTGGGGGTCATTATAGAGTATCATTCAGATTGTGGAGGTCACTACAGTGTATCATTCAGAGTGCAGAGTCGTTACAGTGTACCATTCACAGTGTGGAGTCGTTACAGTGTACCATTCACAGTGCGGAGTCGTTACAGTGTACCATTCACAGTGCGGAGTCGTTACAGTGTATCATTCACAGTGCGGAGTCGTTACAGTGTATCATTCACAGTGCGGAGTCGTTACAGTGTATCATTCACAGTGCGGAGTCGTTACAGTGTACCATTCACAGTGCGGAGTCGTTACAGTGTACCATTCACAGTGCGGAGTCGTTACAGTGTACCATTCACAGTCTGAGTCGTTACAGTGTACCATTCACAGTGCGGAGTCGTTACAGTGTACCATTCACAGCGGAGTCGTTACAGTGTACCATTCACAGTGCGGAGTCGTTACAGTGTACCATTCACAGTGCGGAGTCGTTACAGTGTACCATTCACAGTGCGGAGTCGTTACAGTGTACCATTCACAGTGCGGAGTCGTTACAGTGTACCATTCACAGTGCTGAGTCGTTACAGTGTACCATTCACAGTGCGGAGTCGTTACAGAGCATCATTTACAGTGTGGAGTCGTTACAGAGCATCATTTACAGTGTGGAGTCGTTACAGTGTATCATTCAGATTGTGGGGTTATAATAATGTATTATTCAGGCTGCAGGGGAGCGTTTGTATAATTCAGATTGCGGGGTTATAATAATGTATTATTCAGGCTGCAGGGGGGGGGGCGTTTGTATAATTCAGATTGCGGGGTTATAATAATGTATTATTCAGGCTGCAGGGGGGGGGGCGTTTGTATAATTCAGATTGCGGGGTTATAATAATGTATTATTCAGGCTGCAGGGGGGTGTATAATTCAGATTGTGAGGTTGTTACAATGTATCATTCAGGCTGCGGGCCATTACAATGTATCAGGCTAGAAAGTGTGTGCAGCTTACAGACAAATGCTTAGACTGATACACTTTCAGCCTCTGAGTGCTCCCTTTCATTGACAGCAAACATAGATCTTGAAAGCTGAGAGGAAATGGAAACCGATTAGGAAGCCTACTATTATCAGTATGGAACCCCCATACTCTGGTCATTTTCTAGTCCGGGTCCTGCCCGGACCTCTAGTATGTCCACGTTACCAGGAGACTACAAGCCCCAGCATTCCGTGCACGAGCAGTTCGCGCCATCTCACTCGGTTATACCACACACCGTACACACGTCCTCTCGGGACACAACACTCACAGCACCTCCGGTAACTTACAAACGAGATTTCTTTTTCCGGCATGTTGTAGTTCTAACGACTCGGCTTAACAACGTCACTGCCGGGAATTGTCCCTTCAAGGAGCCCGTACCACGCCTCTGCACAGGACTGACGTCACCGACGTGCTGTACGTACGTTTGAATTCCCTAATGTTACCTTTCGGTACACACGGCGCCATTTTTCTTAAGGGCAGTTCTGGTTTTTTTTTCACCCTAGTTAAGAAAGAATGTGCATGTACCGTTTGCAAAGTATTAGCTTCACCTACAAATGGAACATACTGAGAGTAGTAGTACTTCAACTTGCAGACCTCCCGTGTCCTGCTTTTAGAGGGACACTCCCTGTTTTTGACCCTGTTTGCAACTTAAATGACCCTCTGAGTTATAGATTTGCATTATTACATTCACAATATTGACCCAGAAAATGTTTCTCTGGTTCCTTTCTGTATATTAGAGTACATATTTTATATTATTTCGTTATCTAATGCAGTTGGGATTTTAGAAATTTGTATATTCTAATTATTTTTGTGCTATTTTCAAAGAGAAAACTATTGAAGTGTATGGATATGCCAAAAAAATTGATCTTTCACACAATGAACCATAAGTGTCCTTCACTGATGGTCCAAAAAGTTGGGAGGTATCGCTGATGTAATGACATGTTGTGCACCAGTTTACCAGCAGGTGGAGTATGGCTGGCAGTGTTTAGCAACAGGAATGGAATTTAAATTTACCACTCTATTCTCCCCCCCTCCCTTCAGCCGATTGCCTACCAAGAGTCAGGAGTGTGAGGTGGACAGGGGATGTATTTGGTCCCTCTCCTGCCAGAGGGAGTGAGGAAGCAGCTCATAGAGCACCCACTCCCTAGAGCAGGGGCACAGCTAGAACTGATTGGGCCCCACAGTAAATTTGTGTAAGGGCCCCCAACCCCCTCCTTCTGTCTCTATACTATATACTTATCCTGTTACTATAGTATGCAGTACATGGCAGCCTCCCCTCCCTGCCCACTGTTCTGCCATGTACTAGTGCTTTTTATGGCATACATACGCACACACCCGATGCTAGCCCAGGACCATCCTGGCATCACATGTGTGCATACAGTATGTAGGAGTGCCATAATAAGCACTAGTACACAGCGGAACAGGAGTGGGGAGGCTGCCATGTACTGCATGCTATAGCACAGGAGGCTGGCAAAAGAAAAAGTAAGGAGAGGTTGGGATGGCTGTCTAGCAGCTGCATGCTGTGGCCTCCCCTGGCTGCACACTCACAACGGTGCCTTCCTGCTGTACCTGCCCTCATCTTTCCTAGTCTGTCTCTCCCGCTTTGCCCTGCTCTCCCTGTCATGCCCCGAAACTGTAGGCAAGAGCCAGGGACCCAGACACATACCTGAAAAAAACGCTGCTGTGCCAATGCCCTGCTGCTCCTCTAGCTAGTCATACTACTCCTCTCACCTGCCACGCTGCTCCTCTCGCCTGCTACTCTGCTCTTCGTGTCTGCCACTCTGCTCCTCTCGCCTGCCACTCTACTCCTCTCACCTGATACTCTGCTCTTCTCGCCTGCCGCTCTTTTCCTCTTGCTGCTTTTCCTGCCTGCAGTGCTGCTCCTCTCTGCCACTCTCGCCTGCCACACTGCTCTTCTCGTCTGCCACTCTGCTTCTCTCACCTGATTCTCTGCTCTTCTCGCCTACTACTCTGCTCTTCTCGCCTACTACTCTGTTCTACTCGCCTGCTGCTCCTCTCCTCATGCTGCTTTTCCTGCCCGCCACTCTGCTCCTTTCACCTGCCGTACTGCATCTTTCGTCTGCTGCTCTGCTCTTCTCGTATGACGCTCGGATCCTCTCACCTGTCATGCTACTCTTCTCACCTTCTACTCTGTTTTTCTTGTCTGACGCTCTTCTCCTCTCTTCTGCCGTGCTGTTCTTTTCGCCTGCTGCGCCTTCCTTTTTCCTGATAGGAGAAGTGCTGGACTTTCACTTCCTGGGTGGGCTGCCAGAGCTGCTTTAGGACTGATTTACATAGTGTGCCACTGGCTTGTATTGTTATGTGACCAGCGGTGCGCTATGCAGGCAGACTTTAATGTATCCGATTGGGGTGGGCAGATGGGTGGGTGATTCCGTGGATGGGCGAGCGGGCCCTGGTTTAATGAATCGGATGGGCAGTGTGATTGGTGTGAGTGGCCCAGCCTGGCTTAAAATTACACGAAGTGAAGTTAAGTAAGTGAGGCACTGCTTGTAGCTGGCCAGCTAAGACCTGTACTAGGTTGCTAATATGGCTTATATGTGTATACAGCTAGACCTGCCAATAACCTTAATACAGCTCATATGTTTATATGTTAAAGAGAAAGCCAGAGTTATTTACTGTGACTTCATGTTTTGGATGTCATGTAACAGTTATATATTGTGTTCACAGAAGCAGAAAAGATAATATGCCTTTAAGATTCATTATATGAATCTAAGGTAAGCTCAATGACACAGCAGAATTAAAACCAGAAATTATAGAGTTAAACTGTTGTTACTGCCCAGGAGTCTTGACCAATCACTGCCAGCCTCACACTGAGCAGGAGTCTTGACCAATCATAGCCAGCCTCACACTGAGCCTGTGTGGGAAATCCTCTAGCTGGAATTATTCACCAGAAAGAGGAGCTGAACAGACACACAGTTCCAGTCAGAGATACGTTTTATGGAAGCAAAGAGGCCAAAATAGGTATTTAGAACATTTATGATATGTTCCTATTGTTAGTATAGTTATTAGAACTGTATGCTGAACTAGTTATATGTGTTTACTTACAGTTCCATCAAATTGCATAAAAGCATTCAAGCTGTGTAAATCATATCGCAAACTACATATAGAGCAAACTGCAAACCAAGTAGAGCAAGTAGAACTATTGGTTAAACCTCAGATATACCTCTCAGAGAGATCATAAAGTGCTTAACTTAATAACTTTAATAACAAAGTGAGAGTCCAAATACTGAAGAGAGAAATATATCCACCATTTTATGTTGAATGACAAGATTGAACAGTTAAACCACCATCTTATGCATACCGCCATTTTGTGATACTTTATTCAACATGTGTTTTGTACATGGACTATCTGCTGCGTAGGCGGCAGTGTTATATATGAAGAAAAGTTGAAGTTAATAAAGAAGTTATTTCAAGCATTTGGTGTGCTCTTTAAACCTACTGTTTCCATAGAACGGTGCTAAAAGAATTAGAGTAACAGACAGTCTAGTTGGACTAAAAAGTTAGAGATATCAAAATTCTTCTAATGCCACAACGCAAGAGGAACTTCATAGTGCTGTGCCTGCCACACTACTCCCGGGCCCCTTGACAGCCCAGGCTCTGAAGCAGCCTCTTAACCTGCTTCCCTGGTAGTTATGCCACTGCCCTAGAGATAAAGCAAGGACCCAGGCATCAGAGAGAATTGTTACATCCAGCTTCTGCTGATCCTGCTGTGAAGTGAGGAAAAACAGTCCGAAGACACCTCATCACCAAACCATCATCACTCGGCCAGTATCATCTAAATGCAGAATCATCACCAACCAACCTGCCACCATACCTCCTCAGCTGGTACCAGAAGTCAAGTCTGGCCTCGTTCTTCAGTGCTAGGACTTTCACTGCAGTGGGCCCCGGGGAGCAACGGCCTGACGTAGGACACTGGGATACAACAACTACACTACCTCAGGATCATTACTACTCCCTTCCTCTACACGGACTCCCATAGGTGCTCGCTGCACCTCCAGTCATTACATGGCCGTAGATAGCCATAACTACTATTCCTATCCTCCACTCGCTTGCCACTGCGCATCAGTATGCAGAATGAAAGCTGCCATCACACTGACATGTGCTTTGCTAGGAATCCTTGGTTTATGAGCTCATGGACACAGCCATGTAACAGCTGGATATTGTACAGATCTGTAATAGGGCAGCCATGGTGGCCCAAGTCACATAGTCATTAACCAACATTAAATAAATAAATGCAGACACCTTTCAATGTGGAATTACATGGCCACAATGTTTATTAAGGATAACCTATAATAAATACAGAAATTAGCATAATACATAAAATAGCATAAATTAATAAAAATTAATCTAATGATACAAACAGCTAATAAACTTCAGAAAACATAACCACCAGTCCACCCAGCATTAGCTCGGCGACAAACTCCCATCCCCAACACTGCAGCCAATGTTCAATGATATTCACAAAACCATTGTTAAAAATATCTAGACCTACATCCGATAAATGTACATTGTCATTTCTGTACAAACCAACTGTAAAACCCTCTAGATCAGTATGGTGATAAGAGAATCCCCCAATCATTGGCATGAATTTGCACATTGCTCAATTGTTTCTCTTCCTGCACATGGTAAAACACTGGGTAACACTGACATGGAAAAGGACCTAGGAATTTTAGTGAACAGCAAACTAAGCTGCAAAAACCAGTGTCAGGCAGCTGCCACCAAGGCCAATAAGATAATGGGTTGCATCTAAAGGGGCATAGATGCCCGTGATGAGAACATAGTCCTACCACTTTACAAATCTCTAGTCAGACCACACATGGAGTACTGTGTACAGTTCTGGGCTCCTCTGAACAAGGCAGACATAGCAGAGCTGGAGAGGGTTCAGAAGAGGGCAACTAAAGTAATAACTGGAATGAGGGATCTACAGTACCCTGAAAGGTTATCAAAATTAGGGTTATTCACTTTAGAAAAAAGACGACTGAAGGGCGATCTAATATCTATGTATAAATATATCAGGGGTCAGTACAGAGATCTCTCCCATCATCTATTTATCCCCAGGACTGTGACTGTGACCAGGGGACATCCTCTGCGTCTGGAGGAAAGAAGGTTTCTACACAAACATAGAGGAGGATTCTTTACGGTAAGAGCAGTGAGACTATGGAGCTCTCTGCCTGAGGAGGTGGTGATGGTGAGTACAAAATAGGAATTCAAGAGGGGACTGGATGTATTTCTGGAGTGTAATAATATTACAGGCTATAGCTACTAGAGAGGGGTCGTTGATCCAGGGAGTTATTCTGATTGGAGTCAGGATGGAATTTTTTACCCTAACCTGAGGAAAATTGGTTTTTACCTAACAGTTTTTTTTTGCCTTTCTCTGGATCAACCTGCAGGATAACAGGCCGAACTGGATGGACAGATGTCTTTTTTAAGCCTTATAAACTATGTTACTATGATTCATTTAAGAAAAACGCAATGCTTATTGGCCCAAAAAAATTAAAAATGAATTTGGAAAGATGCAGCGCAAGATCCCTACATTTCGCTTTATCTCCCATAACAAATCCAATGTATTTATTTTTCCAATGTTATTTCCCCCTAAATGAAAAATTAAAATATCTGGTAAAGGCCAAATTGCGTTCAACTTATGCATTTTATTTAGTAAATTCCTCCATTTCAAACCACGAACTCCATACCAAAAAACATGAAACATGTTACAATTAAAGGATATGGACACCTTTGGAACAAAAAACATTTTTTTAAACTAATTAATTTATTCTGTGGAGAAAATCATTTCTCCAATTGGTTCTACATATTTATCTTTTTTCTTTTTCCTTCTCCAGCCTGCTGTGCTTCCTATGCAGATTTTCTGTAACTCCTCCTGTGCACACGGTTTGGCGTACAAGGTTCGGGTTATGTAAGAATTCCGTTATGGATTTGCTACCATGGACCATAACTAAGGGTCCATTCACACGTCCGCATAATGGGTTTGCATCCGTTCCACAATTTTGCGGAAGGGGTGCGGACCCATTCATTTTCAATGGGGCTGCAAAAGATGCGGACAGCACCACCATGTGCTGTCCGCATACGCACTTCCATTCTGCGGCGCCTCAGAAAAAATAGAGCATGTCCTATTCTGGTCCACAGCCAAAATAGGCATTTCTATCATAGTGTCGGCAATGTGCGGTCCGCAAAATGCGGAACACACATGGCTGGTGTCCGTGTTTTGCGGATACGCAATTTGCGGACTGCAAAACATTTGCGGACGTGTGAATGGGCCCCATGGTCCGTGGTAGCGTAATCCATAACGGAATTCTTAGATAACCTGAGCCTTGTACGCCGAACTTGAAACACAAGTTTACTCAACACTAGTCGCAACATTTTAGCTCATAGCTTGAATAGACTTGACTCTGTGAATGAGCTGAAAATATTGCGACCACAAGGGTGAATAAAGTGTTTGAGAGTGTGGAATTTTTTTTCTTTATATATATATTTATATATATATCTATATATATATCATTTATCAAACTGGTGTAAAGTAGAACTGGCTTAGTTGCCCATAGCAACCAATCAGTATCCACCTTTTATTTTTCACAGCTTTATTGGAAAATGACAGGTGGAATCTGTTTTGTTGCTATGGGCAACTAAGCCAGTTTTCTTGTGCACCAGTTTTGATAAATCCCCCCCCCCCCGTATACTTCTCTGTGTACATAGCATTGTGTGTCGTCACACTGTACTAATCTGTGTGGGACAAGTGACGGCTCACTGTGCAGACTTCCCACAATACTGTACTCAGAAGACAGCGCATGAGAGCTGTCAGTAATGAGATCTATATCCTGCTTATAACGGCATGGTTCTGACTGTAGATCGCTGCACTAACGTCTGCAAATAATGGACTTTCTACAGAATATAAAGTGAGAAATAGATCTGCTGATTACAGGCTTTAGCATACTGTAAGACTCACCATGTTGTGGATTGGAATAAAATCTTACTACCAAGTTACTTGCAAGTTCCAGCAGCCTATATGTAAGTGGCTGCTAGCTGTGCTGTGTAACAGGATGTGGGGGAGTGGCAGCAGAGCTTGTGCTGGTGAATGTGAAATCCACAGGAACGCCCACAGAGCCTCAGTCACAGGAGATGACAGCATTAAGCAAACTTCATAGAAGAGCATTTCTGAGAACATGTGAAGCAAAACTGATACCAGTAAACAAACAAGTGCAATTTTATTATGTGCTGCATTACGGTTATATATGGGGTTATTGATTTTTAGTGCACAAAGGTGTCCATAGCCTTTAAAGCCCAAATTCGCCAGCGTACTTCTGAGTCCAGTAAATGAAGGAGCGGCCCACGATCCATTAAACAATAGGATCTAAAGAGAAAAATTTATTCATAATTAACAACTCAGGTCTAACATATAATTTAAATCTATAATTTGATTCCCACCGTCCAATCTTTTTAACCAATGCGTTATTCAACCCCAACCTAGCTGCTTCTGTTGTTGCAGCCCCAATTCTGAAAGAATGAGACGAAAAACAAAAGTTCCCTAAACCTAATTCAAGCAATCACTTCTTAAAAACCGAATTAAATTGATACTTAATAACTGGAAATAAATTTTCATGCAAAAATAAAACGCCACCGACCTTTGGCCTAATTCCTAACCAACGAATAACGTTCTCAACCGGACAAATAGATGAACCACTAAAACAAAAAAGTCCTAGGGCTCTTTCAAACGAGCGAATGCCATGCGGGTAATCTGCTGCATGAAAGAGTGCCAAGCCCCGTTCCGGACATGATTAATAATGCTCCGTGCCTCTCTGTGATCTTTTTACTACAAAATCACAGCAAGATAAATGCTTTGTGTCTCTGCTGTCCGGAATGGGGCTTGGCTCTCTTTCATGCAGTGGATCAGCTCGTGTGAAAGGTCCCTTAAAGTGTAACTGTCATATTTTTTTGCATTTGCTAGTTTATTAGAGTTAGGCATGGATACCTGAGTTAGTCTATCAATGATTGTCAAAAGATCTGTAATTACCTTAATAACAGCTTTCATTAATGTCCCCTGTCCCTTTCCACTGTTCTCTTAATAGACAGTTGCTATGACTTGTCTGTCTCCGGCTAAGAAGACAGGAATCCGGAGGGGCGGTCCTTCACACTGCATGCCTGCATTAGGGTTCAGAGTGAGGAGGCGTGTCTCTCAGTAATCCAATCTGATTGGCTGGAAGGAAGCTGCTGGATACAGCAAGTGTGTATGGGAAGTGAGGGAAAGCAGTTTTGGCCTCAGAGAACTGGCAGAGCAGCCACCTTCAGAAGGTCCTCATATTGTAAATGTTTAAACAGCCGTAACTAAGGGAAAAACTCAAGGAAAACAGTGGTATGTGAAGAAACTAAAGATTGCTTTATGCATAATGCTGCTGCAGCAGTAACATATGCTAACATGACAGTTACCCTTTAAAAAACAACCTCTACCTAGTTGTTCTGTTTTTGTCCTCCTTATTCTCACAACCATAGAACCATAATCAACTTTCACGTCCTTAAAGAATAAACCTGACAGTGAAAAACGACTTCCAGAAACCTATTCATAGAGCCCCAAAAAAACGCCAAAACAAAAACAGTTCTGAAAAGACAAGTTTCAAAATAATTGAAACAAATTGTATTTAAAACAACCCACAAACGTAGTAATATGTCAATGGAAATGGGCCTTCTCAAATCTCCACTAACAAAGTGCTTCCCATAACCTTTCAACATTTGCTTAACAACAAAATGATTAGTCACCGGTTTCTTTCCCAAAAGTTTAAAAAAGAGGTCGGAGCCTGACCACTGAGCAAGACGGAGGACTAAAGAGAGCTTTCTCCTTACCAACTTGAGATTCCAGCATATATAAGCCAACTGCCGACTAGAAGATGGGCAAGATTGGTAGAGATTCATCCAGGGATCCACCGAGAACCCCAAAACCTAAAAGGACTCAGGCGGACTTAGATAGATTTCTGAAGAAGTCTCATGCCCCCTTGCCAGCGAGCTCGGACAAGAAGGTGCCGCCTCGATTTTAACACACCTCAGATGGCGAGGAAGAGGAAGCTGGCAGGGGTGCTGTAGCGTCTGATGATGAGGAGCAAGACAGTGGTGGTGCTCTCACTAAAGCCTTTTTCAAAGCTACTCTAGTGCAAGCCTTAGCGCCGCTAATGCAAGAATTCAAAGATTTCAGGCGGGACACATGAAAGACCTGGGTCACCGGATTGAGGGACAGAAATCAGGAGTAAATGGTGTCTTTTAGCTCGGCAGTAGCTCGTAAGATGGATGCCCAGATTTCATAATTGAACAATGCGTTCTCTATGTTAGAAGATCAGGAGAACAGGAGTCGGTGCCGTAATGTCAGAATTAGGGGCCTACCCGAATCGGTGTCACCTGAGGATTTGGAGACGTAAGCCGCCAGTCTCTACTCTAAGCTCCTGGGCCAAGATAGAGCCTCTGCTATAGTTATCAAGAGGATTCATAGAGCCCTCCGCCTGGCCCGAAGCCAGATGAGCCGCTGTGCGATGTGATCTGCGGCCTATTAAGTTACCGAGACGCGGCAGCCATTTTGCTGGCCTCCCGCTCTCATAAGGACCTGAGGTACGAGGACGCTAACGTCCTTCTTGACTGACCACCTTGACTGACCACATCCGGCAACGGAAAATATTATACCGGTGGCTTTTCCCTTTTGGTATCACATTTGCCACCAATGGTCGGCGGTGCACTATACGCACACCACGTGACTTAGATTCAGCCTGGGAGATACTGGATATATCACCATTACCAGTATAATCGTGGCTCCCGGTCGACATCACCACCTCTGATCTACCTGAGCTACCAGCTTAATCCACATGGGATTTAGCCACCCACCGTAAGACTCCAGCTGCGAAGAGGCGCTTCACCTGATGTACTTCGATTAGGATTGGATCGCATTGTTGGAGTTTAAGCCGCGGACTACTCCCAATCCCTTATGGTGGAGCATGTGTCTGGAAGATGGCAGTTTTGTGATAAACTGTGCTGACGCCACCCTTTTGGAAAAACGGCTGCAGTGAACTTTACTTTCACCAACAACTGAGCGTCAGCCCGAGCTTCCTCCATAGCTTTTACTGTGGCCGGCTTTGCTCTTTCTGCCCCTTATGATGTGCTCTTTTTTAAATGCTATTGGCCCTTGTTTTATCTCTAGACTGTCTTGTCTGTAACTCTGGGAATTGCTATGCGCGGCCTGGAGTTGTACACTAAAAGGCCCACTTCATGTGTAGACCCCTGTCTCTTATCTTATCGTCTCTTTTTCTCCATTCTTACTTATTCTCATTTTTTCCAGCCGGCTTTCTGTGTTTTTTTTCTATAAGACCCTTGAAGCTCGGGTTTGAGGAACCGGGTCAGGATTTTAGTCCGATTGTTCCCCCCTATCCCGACTTTCAAGGTACCTCGATAGCCGGGCTCCTTCCCCGAGAGGCCAATTGTTGGTGTTATCATTGACACCTTTTTGTGTTTAACTGCCCTTATCCGGGGCTTGCAATGTTGGATTTCCAAGTGTGTTCCTCAGTTAACTTTTTTACTTCTGGTTTGTGTCCCCAGTGTCCGAGGTCGGTCTCCAGTGCGATGGCGAGGTTGCCATACAGTTTCCACTAATGGCGTCTCTGAAAAGAACTACCTTCAACGTTCGAGGTCTTAATACTCCTCAAAAGCGGTCGCAGATACATACTCTTCTCAAGAAAGATAAGTGTGATATATGTTTCTTGCAGGAGACTCATTTTAAGAGGGGTGGTGCTCCAGGGCTGTCGCAAGTGTATTATAACAAATGGTTCCATAGTAAATATAGCAAGGCCTCTAGAGGGGTCAGTATAGGGATTAGTAAGCATGTCCCTTTTACACATATACTTACTCAACAGGATCCTGAAGGTAGGTTCGTCTTTGTTAAGGGGAAGATAGGACAGGTCTTGGTTTCGCTAGCGAGTCTGTACGCCCCCAATAAGCACCAATACAAATGGTTAAAGTCCACTCTCTCAAAGTTTGGGGAGTTTGCCGAAGGGGTAAAAATTATAGGTGGAGATCTTAACGTAGTGCTCAATCCAGCAGTTGATTCCTCTACGGGCACCTCGTCGATATCTCAAAAATTGTTAGGACAGATAAACAAAGCACTGAATTCCAGTGGCCTGCTAGACTCCTGGAGGGTACTCAATCCCGCAGATAGGGACTTTTCTTTCTATTCGGGTGTTCACTGCTCCTACCAGAGCCTGGACTTCATCTTGGTGTCAGAAGCTCATGTTCATATATTGCAAAAATCGGTCATAGGTCCCATCACAGTTTCGGACCACGCTCCGGTGACCACTGTCCTCTCCCTCTCTAGCCTCTAGAACACTGAATGGTAGAGGAGACTAAATGAGACGCTGCTTGACGCAGGTAAATATTTAGCTGACATCACTGCCAAATTATGTTATTATTTCTAGGATAATATTGCGTCCCATACATGCCAGACCATAGTCTGGGAAACGCATAAGACCTTCGTTAGAGGTGAATTTATAGCTCTCGGTTCTAGGCTTAAAAAGGAGAGACAGAAGGCTTTAAATAAGCTCTTGAGCCAGATCTCCGCTATTGAGTCTACTCAGAAAAAATCTGTCATTGCTTCTGCCCAGGCTGAACTTCTTTCTCTAAGGAGGCAGCTAAAAGAGTTCCTTAACATTAGTTGTGCCCGGAATTATGAATACACTAAGTTCAAGCAATATTTCCATGGGGACAAAGGCAACAGGTTTATGTCCTATATGATCAAACAGAGAAAAGATGCCCAACATATAGCGGCTATTAGGACCAGTTCTAGTTCTCTGGTCTCCTCTACGAAGGAAATAGCCGATGAGTTCTGCACTTTTTCTGCTAAAATTTATAACTTAGAAGCAGATGGCCGTTCCTTGCTTCCTGCTTCCCTCTTATACAATAGAGAAAATCGTATGGATGAGTTCCTTAACAACCTAGCGCTCCCACAAATTTCAAAGTAAGATAGGTTTGCGTTACAAGCTCCCGTCATGGCTGATGAGAGGTGTCCAAAGTAGTAAAATCTATGCCAGTGGGTAAGGTCCCAGGGCCGGATGGTCTCCCGGCTGGTTATTATACAAAGCTTCTTCCAGTTTTACTCCCCCACTTGACCAATTGGTGCCAGGTGCTCGCTGACGGAGAAATTCTGCCGAAGCAGGCTCTTGAGGCCACCATTTCTATCATACATAAAGAGGGTAAGGACCCATGTGAGTCTGGAAATTATAGGCCAATATCTTTACTTAATCTGGATATCAAAGTGTGGGCTAAACTCCTTGCTTTGCGCCTCCAGTCTGTGGTCCCAAAAAGTATACATCTCGACCAATCAGGGTTTGTGGTGGGGCACGAGGGTAACCATCTATCGTGTAGGCTCATTATTGCAGTCACCTGGGGTAAGAAGAATAACGAGCCATTGGTGCTCCTCGGGACGGATGCAGAAAAGGCATTCGACTGAGTCGACTGGCTATTTATGAAACGGGTACTAGTTAGATTTGGGATACCGGAGTCATTTATAAAGGCGATTATGTCTCTTTATCATCTGCCCAGTGCTAGGGTGAGAGTTAATAGTTTCCTATCTACTTTTTTCAACATCTCAAACGGGACACGCCAAGGATGCCCCTTATCCCCCACCTTATTTATTTTAGTGATGGAAACGTTGCTCCAAGCCTTTCGGGAGGATAATCATATCCGAGGCTTAGTGGTCAATAACGCAGAACATAAGTGTGCTGCTTTCGCAGATGACCTTTTGCTCCTCACCATGAACCCTGTGAAGGCCTTCCCACATATCTTACGCCTATTCTTGACGTTTTTGGACCTCTCCAATTTTAAAATCAATTTATCCAAATCCGAAGCCATGGGCGTGACCTTGCCTGCTAGGGTGTTAGACTCTCTGAGAACCTCCTACCCATTTAAGTGGTCCACTTCTGCTCTGCCCTACCTCGGGATTTCATTGACATCCGTCCCATGTAAACTCTATAGCGCCAATTATGTCCCACTTCTGCAAAAAAATAAGGATCATTTGGGTTCCCTATCCCTGCCCTGGGTCCCATGGTTGGGGAGAAAGAACCTACTTCAAACATTCATAATGCCCAAGCTGCTCTGTCTCATGCAGATGGTCCCCATGCCCCTTCCAAATCTATTTTATTTTTTTTGAACAGGTCAGATCCGTCTTTACCTCGTTCCTGTGGAGAAATAAAAAATCGCGAGTAACTTACAGCAGGTTAATAAGGCATCGCAGAGATGGTGGTTTCAATATACCTGACCCACGTACCTATTACAGGGCCGTCCAGCTTAAAAGATGGTTACAATTATGTGTCCCCAAGTATGGCACGTGAGGCTCGGGCATTGAGCTAGATTTGCTATGGGGTCTCTAAGACTCGATAGCTTTCCCAGAAGGTCTTACTAGGGGTATTTATCTTACCTTTAGGGAGACACATGCCCGAACCCCCCTTTTGTCATTGCCCCCTATAGGTTTGACAGCGAAATTCCTCACATTTCTACTAAATAAAGGAGCTTCTGCTGTGCCCCCCTTCTGGAACCTACTTAAAAGCGTTACGGTGCACCAAATTTTGACGAGCTCTCCAGAGAATCTTACAGTAGTTTGCTCCTCGATAATGGAAGGGAACAATTTTTTGGCCCAGCTTGAATTAGAGCGCTCCTACTCACACCTGAGAGTTAAGTATACCCCAACTACGTCACCTACGTGGTTTGAGAAACTTATGCTAGGTTACTCTATCCCGAAACACATATCCGTCCTCTATAAAACGCTCAACTCTGACTCGGAGAGGGTCACCCCAGCATATATCAGAGTTTGGGAGCGGGACTTGAGCACCTCCTTCTCGCCTGCTGAAATCGACATGATACACTTGAGGTCGCATGGCCTCTCTAACCCTCAGTTCACACTTTAGCGTTTTTACGCGCGTTCGAACGCGCATAAAAACGCACAACTGTACAGTACCCATGCATTCCTATGGGCCTGGTTCACACTTGCGCGTTTTTATGCGCGTTCGAACGCGCGTAAAAACGGCCGACGCAAAAGCAAGTATGTTTGCGTTTTTTGGCCCGTTTTTCCTTATGAGTAGACCCTGCATAACTCACCTTTTTTAATGGCCCGGATTATCGGTTATGATGATTTCGACAAATCTATCCGCCCACTTAATAGACCTCGACTGGTAGGACCTTAACTATTGATTCATATTTTGGACGCCTGAGTTTAGGACCAAAGACCTCATTTTCTCTAGACAATTTGTCTTATGATCCTCTCTGCTTGCTTGCCGCCGGGGACCTGGCCTCGTGACCTTGTGATACATCCAGTAGGTGTTTCATTGTTTTTGCACTGTACTGGTGATATATGCCTAGACCACAGGCCGAGGACACTTACTAGGCCGTTCGGAACACTACTTTCTGTTTAATATCTTGCCTTCCCTTCTCTCCCCCTCCCCTTTCTCCCATTGCTACCCACCATCCACCCTCTCTTCCAGCTTCTTACCCCCACCCCTCCTATAGTCCCTTGTTTCACTGTTGTTGTCAACACGAACTATGGATCAATGTTTGACTTTGGTCTGTTGTGGACCTATGCTTCAATGTATGGAAAATTTCTTTCAATAAAAAGAGAAATATATAAAAAAATAAAAAAAAGTTTAAAAAAGAAAGAAATACCCGATAATTTTTTTATGTATAGAAAAGAATGCTAAACCTTTTTTACATCAAATCACAAAAAAAAGACTAAAGTCATCATGTTGCAAAGCCGCTTCAACTGAACCACAGAAAAAATGCCAATCTTTCCATGCGGCCTTATAACCAGTCCATGTTCTTGCAGCAACAGAATTCTTAATACTATTTATTATTAGTCCCAAATGACATTCAATAGATGTCCCGGACATGGCGTCCCTTCTGCGCTTGGTGCCAATGTCCGAAATCTCTCCCACGGAAAACGTGATAAGGAATCGGCAATGTCATTACATTTTCCAGGTACATACCTCGCTTAAAGGGGGTTACCCCACATGCCCAGGCCCCTCACACGGAATATACTTACCCCGCTTCCTGCGCCGCAGGCAGGGACTGGGACGAGCTTCCCTAGCATCGCGATGATCCTAACCGTAGAAACGAGCAGTGTATAATACGATGGAAAAATGAATCCAGCCAGTAAAGGAAGCAATATGGACAATCACAATACATTAGTAAGTGCCTTGTATTAACTTCCTCTACATGATACATGCCACTTGCTGACTTGAGACAACCCCTCTTATCCGGGTATGACAGATGATGGATCAATCTGAAATCGCCAGAATCCTTTTTTGGGGACGATGCCCAATAGGGATAAACGAAAATTGACAAAAGGGGTAAAATAAAACGGACAAGCAATCCTTCCAGCTTCTAACTCTTTCTCTTAAACTGCTGAACTGACTTCAGATTTTCCACCCACTGACAGCCCGTCCCCTTAAAAGTGGGAACATTGAATGTGATCCACCGCAAAAGGAGCACTCATGCTTGTACCTACAGCTTGCCTGCCATTTGCAGACTGATTCATTAAAAGTGAAGCATACTCCTTTTCTCACCTGACCTTGTGATTTAGGCTACTTTCACACTAGCGTTTTTGCTGGATCTGGCAGGGCTCAGCAAAAAAACTTCCGTTACTGATAATACAACCGTCTGCATCCGTTATGAACTGATCTGGTTGTATTATCTTTAACATACCCAGGACGGATCCGTCATGAACTCTATTGAAAGTCAATGGGGAATGGATCCGTTTTCTATTGTGTCAGAGAAAACGGATCCATCCCCATTGACTTCCATTATGGGTCATGATAGATCCGTCTTGCTCCGCATCCCAGGACGGAAAGCAAACCGCAGCATGCTGCAGTTTGCTCTCCGGTATGGGAACGCAATGCATTTTGGGGCACTCTGTTCTGTTCAGTTAGGTTTTGTCCCCATTGACAACGAATGGGGACAAAACGGAAGCGTTTTTTTCAGGTCTTAAGACCCTATGACGGATCTCAATACCGGAAAATATTAATGCTGGTGTGAAAGTAGCCTTAGCTGGCTTGGCATGAGTGCTTCTCTGCGGGATCATTAAATTAACGCAAAGACTGACATTCGAACCCTGAAGGCAGTTGATAACCGAACGGAGAAACCTCACAAGGAATAGCTTCCCTAACACAAGTCTCAGCTACTCCTAAACCGTTGTCCGGAACTAGCCCCAACAGCTGCCTTTGACACATCACCCCATTAGGACCAGTCCAGACCCCAGCAGCCGAGGGGTTAACAGATTTCAACATAAACTCAGAAAACATTTTCATAAAATCAAAAACTGTATTAGAGACAGACTGAACATTTATACTCTCACCACTAGGGGTCGCCTCCTGGCTTCTTCCACAGGAGCAGTGTGAAGGCTCCCTACCCACAGCACTTGCAGGACTGGGATCGCAGATGAGGAGAACCTCTGGTGGCAAGAGGTAGGTAAATCTTCACCCAAGCCCGGGCACACATCTCTGAAGAGGAGCGGGGGACACCGATAGCTGCAACTGCTCCCCAAGTTCCCAGGCTATGAGCTGTGCGCTGCGATTGGCCAGCGCTGCAGCAAGGGACACGCCTAATACAAAAACTCCGCCCAGTACAACAGAGGGAGTTGCAGACACCGGAGCCTATAACGGAGCGGCGCCCAGACATACTAGTAAGTGCAGGGGGAACCCTGGGCGCCGCTCTGTCCACAGATATAGTTCGTTTTTAGTTTTTACACTAGTGAAAGGTCCCCTTTAAGTTTTAGGATCCAGTATGCTTCCCGCAATAAGATTTGTTTTTTGTGGTCACCACCTCCGTATTGATTTTTTTTTAACCCTTTCAATAGCAAATACTTTGAAAGATTGTGCCTTGAGGTTATGTCCTGCTATAAAGTGTGCGCAGCGGTGATCGGATATTCGCAGGGTGTACATGTACACCCTGCATCCTAAAGAGGTTAAATTGCCGACTGTAAGCAAGAACTAAAGTGGGGATGACATGATTTGCTTTTTAAAAATAAAATACATGTTTGTAATGAAGAAGAAGCCATGACTTTATAAAAAAAAAAAATGCCAAACAAACCGATCTATCTAAAAGAAATAATAATAATGGCGACCTCCCCACTTTAGTTCTTGCTTACAGTCGGCAATTTAATGAAATCAGCTCTATTGTAAAAAACTGTATACCCATCTTATTTGAAAATTAAGTTCTTCAGGATATTTTGAGAGAGGGTTGCCAAATTGTGTCCAGGCGAGCCCCTGCTATAACTACACGCTTGTCGCTCTCTTTATACCTCAGAGAAACACTCCTGGATGTGTTATACAGGGTTCACACGGTGCGGCAGCGTTAGGTGCAAAACCTGCAGTTATGCCATTCCATAATGCAGACCATACTGAGGCATTTAAAATAAAAAATTACATCAACTGCAACAGTGGGGGTTGTATATATTATCATAGGCACTATTTGTGATATGATGTATGTAGGCAGCACATCCCATAAGCTAAAAACCAGAGTGTTGGAACATCTCAATTATGTGACTAGTCCCTCAGCCCTCAATATCTCAAATGCAGCGAGACACTTTATAGCAGGACATAACCCCAAGATACAATCTTTCAAAGTATTTGCTATTGAAAGGGTTAAAAAATCAATATGAGGTGGTGACTACAAAAAACAAATCTTATTGCGGGAAGCATACTGGATCCTAAAACTTAATACTAGAGTACCTAGTGGATTAAACTTACGTAAGGAGCTCCTGTATCTGTATGTCTAGACAACAGTTCATACAATGCGATACGTCAGCCATGTTCTTGTAGTACTACTGGTTTTATTACTGTTGAATATTTGATTTTAATACTGATTGTTATTAGTGTGACAGGTATAAAAATGTGATTGCATTTGATTTCATGACACACAATTACTTTTTGTGTTTAAATCATCGTGTTGGTTATGTACTTGTAGTACGACCAGTAGGTGAGGCGCTCAGGTGTGGGCAGTTACAATTGTGTTTGGTTCCTCCCTGACCTGAGTGGAGAGGGGCGGTTCCTAACCAGTGTAATGTGTACATATACACCTACAGGGCCGCTTCACCTACTGTTACAACTAAGGACCCCAGGGTCCGAAACGCGTCAATTTTACCGCTGTACAGTGTGTTTGTACATTTCTTGTTGCCACGTAAATAAAGGAAGATATTGCACAACAAATCCAAGCAGTGCCGGATATCCTTCTTACGTACCTGGCATTACTATTACTGGGGGCACTAATGGGGGCATTACAATTACTAGGGGGAACTAATGGGAGCATTATTAATTCTGGGAGGCACTAATGGGGGCATTATTAATTCTGGGATGCACTAATGGAGGCATTACTATTACTGGATGCACTAACCGGGGCATTATTAATTCTGGGGGGGGCACTAATGGAGGTATTACTATCACTGGGGGCACTAATGTAGGCATTATTAATTCTGGGGGGGAGGGTGCTAATGAGTGCATTATTAATTCTGATGGGCACCAATGAAGGTATTACTATTACTGGAGGGCACTATCAATACTGGGGGGCACAAATGGGGACATTATCCACTCTGGGGGGCACTAATGTAGGCATTAATATTACTGGGAGGCACTAATGTGGGAACTATTAATACCGGGAGCCACATTATGACATAGTGACTTAACACCCAGTGTTAAGCCACGCCCCCACAAACACACCTTCTTTGGGGGGGGGGGTGTCTTAACTTGGCCCTCTGCTGCCAGGTCCCTACATGCACGTTTCACTTTATAATGAGACTAAAGCTCATCAGGGGAAAGTTAGGGAGCTTTGAGCTATCAAAATGGGTACACAAAATGATAAGTTGCGTATTCCCAGTATAGATTACTGGATGCCCTGGTTCCTAGTGGCGGTAAACTGGGGCATACAAAAAGAGACGGAGGACAGCTGATGTCGGTCCTCTACTGTGCGGGGCACATTTGGGGATAACTACTGGGAAGAGGGCACATATGGGCATTACTACTGTGAGGGGCACAATATGGGCATTACTACTGTGTGCTGAATTACTATGTAGAGGAATTAATGGGACTGGCTGTGTATAGTTATGTTTTGGGCTGAGTTAGAGACGTGGTCTAGCATGGAAAAAAATTGCATATTGTCCCTTTTTGGGCTTTTCTAAAGTTGTGAGGTAAGCTTCAACAGCTGGTTTCACCCAGGTCTTTCTCACAAATACATAGCTCTGGTTGTCCTCATGGGTTGCATATGTAGTGTACTGCAGATTTTACACAACGCCTCTTATTACCCCTATAAGTTCCTTAAAGCAAGCCACATACATGTACCCCATTAGTATATAGGCCATAAATATGACAGCCACAGCAGCTGGGTTTCTAAAAGTATTTAGCCACTTGTGTGCCCCTAAAAGTGCCTTCATTACTGGTGTGCCCCCATAAGTTTATCAGTCAAGAGAAGTACACAATTCTGACCACTTCCTACTTTCAATGTCAGCAGTGTGTAGCTCGTGAAGGAAGTCCCGTGTGCTGAGCTGGCTTGGTGGGTATATAAGGTGCGTGATAGTCTGTCTGCACACATATCCCTTGTTGCTGTCATGTGTAAGGGTTGCTGTATTTCTGAAACTGCACAGTGTGAACAGTTCTCGTGCTGCTCCGGTGAAAGTGTATGGTGAGTGAACAAATGGCACCATTGTGAATATGGGGAGCATAACGTGTCTCTCTAATGTGAAAGGTAATTGTTGGCTATAAAGGTGTATGGTGGCGGAACGACACTCTACAGTGGAGCAGCTCACCGCCAAAATGAACAGGTAGGCTACCAGACGTGTGTCTGAAACAACAGTTCAGCGAACCATACTGTGAATGGGACTCCAAAGCAGAGGGAAGGTCACTGCACCTCTGCTAATGAAGTTGCAACAGTAGAATAGGCTGCAATTTTCGCTGCCGTATTAGAATTGGACCTCCTCTCAAAGGGTTGTCTTCTCAGATGAGTCACGTTTTCTACTTCATTTAATGGATGAAGATTTATGTGTCAGATGAGAAACATCAGAGAACAAACACCTAGCTACCACTGTTGGAAGAACACCAGCTGGAGGTGGCAGCGCTATGGTCTGGGGAATGCCTTCGTGGCATTCTCTGGACCCACTTTCCATTCTCTGGGCACTCTCAACTGATTTGGTTATGAATCTGTGAGATGGGCAAACAGCACTCATTTTGTGAACATTGTATTTGTGTAAATAAGGTTAAATGATTTGGACTGACATTCTGCTGTTTGGTCACAAGAGGCCATGGTTTCCTAAGCATAGACTGCATTTCTGGATTCATCTGATGTTGAAAACTCTCAGGGGTGGAGCTAAAAGCTTAGAAAGGAAGTGAAGGATCCTTCCATCTTAGGGTGAGCTTGGAAGAGGCATCCAGGAGCTGTGGGTGAGGAGAATCCCTCGACATCCAAGCGTGAGAGCATCCTCCAGGGACCAGAGCTGCAGCCAAAGGGAACTGATTGTGTCCATTACCCTAATCCTGTCCAGAGGAAGGGGAACTGCTGCCAGGAAATCAGATGGGAGCTGAGAAATAAAGCCACAGACTCTGCGGTACCGCACACTTGTTGGAGAAACACTTGCTCCATCCACAGTCATCAGCTTACACAGAGCAGACCTGGGTCTGTAAGACTAATCGTGCACGCATCTCACACAGTTCTGGCACCTAGGATTTAGGAGACTGAGACCAAGTGAGTAGTTAGTTAGGTTTGCTGTGGATATTAGCTGGTGGTCTTAATAATGGGACTTGACTGTGTATAACAGTCACAAGTGAATTCAGTAACTGGTGTGCCCCCGTAAGTATCTCAGCCACAGATGCCCCCCCCCCCTCACACACACACACACACACGCCCGCCCGCAAGTATCCCAGTCACAGATCAGGAGTCTGGAAGGAATTTTTTCCCCTAAAGTGAGGAAAATTGGCTTCTACGTCTCAGTTTTTATTTTTTGGTCTCCCTCTGGATCAATTTGCAGGATAACAGGCTGAACTGAATAGCCTTATAAACTATGTTACTAAATGTGCCCCCACAAGTATCTCAGCCACAGATGTGACCCCTTAAGTAGCTCAGCCACAGGTGTGCCTCTATAAGTGCAATGTGCCGCCTCCCAGGACTGATCATGTCCCAGGTTTATAGGAATTGCTGAGTGGTGTGGTGCAGGCTCAATAATTCCTGTGTGTGTCACGGTGCTCCTACCTGGATACCGTTGATCTCAGGGTTCGGCTATAAAGGGGAGAGCAATAAAGGGGAGAGTTGTAGGAGGTGGACAATGAGTAGAGTTCAGACTTGGTGAAAGTTCAACAGCTTTACTTGAATAAACTTGCATCTAGACAATATTTGGTCTTTCTCTTGGCTCCAGCAGGTTTTTGGGTAAACTGGCAGGCAAACTTGAATACCTTGTTCTATCTTTCTTTCTCTGCTGTGCTAGACTCTGGCTTCCGTCTGGTAGCTGGACTTTAGGACTGTTCTAGTCCTCTTTTAAGTGAGGTGCCTTTGGCTGTTGACTCCCTTGTGATACTCTGATTGTATCTGAAAGGAGTCATGGTGCTCTATGAGCTGCTTCCCTTTTGGGACTCCTGCTGCAGGAAGGACCACCATTCCCCTCAGTGCACCATCTTGACTTGTCTGCTTCCAACACTAGACTCAACTAGACTACAACTGACACTCAACTCACTATCACTTCCTGCAACCCTCCCTTTGTAGGGTGCAGGACTGCCGCACTTCTGCATAAAAGGGGGAGAATGGAATGGTAAATTCCATTCTATCTAAAGATCTGTCTCTGAAGGTTCACTGCCAGCTGCTGGTGAACCAGAGACACAAAAAAAAAAAAACACCAGCAAATTAAAAATATATATATTTATGATCCTATAGACTTTCTGCTAACATCTGGAGCAGAAGAAAACAAACCAAGAAATGCATCTCTGAAAAAAACATGCAAGAGCTTAAAAACACCTCATCACACCTATGTGTGAAGCCCCCACTACTTTGAGACAGCAGAGTGATTTCTACTGCATGTGGCTCTAGATTGGGAGCCTACTTAAGGCCTTATTCACACGTCCGTGATAAAATTTGTGATGAGATGGTCAATGATTCATCCGTGAAGATGTCCGAAACAAATCCATGTTTGGTCCGTGTTTCATTCATGTTTTACGGACACTGTACAGCTGAAAATTAATTTTCATAGCATCGCCTCATAATGGTCCGTAAAACTCGGATAGCATCCGTGTTGTGTCTTGTTTTTCACAAACCTATAGACTATAATGGGCCTGATGGATCCGTGAACATGGAGAAAGCAGAGCATGCCTCCGTACTAAAACACGGATGTGTGAATACACACATTAAAATGAATGGGTGAGCATGCTGTGCGTGGAGAACACGTACATCACACGTCCGTGAATCACTGACGTGTGAATGAGGCATAAGGCCTCGTTCATATCTCCGTTTAGAAGATCCAGCACATTTATGCCAGAAATCGGCCCGAACACTGCAGAACCTCATTGCAGTCAATGGGGATCATGAGGTGAAGTAGAAGATCCGGTAAGCTGCTTTGTGCCGGAACAGCCTGCCGGATCTCCGAACAGAGATGTGACCGAGGCTACATGCACAGTGAAAAAAAAAGATAAACTGTCAATTTTTTAACTGATGTTTTTTCACTGATAGATTTCTGAGAAAAGGATGCTAAAAACGGGCCTCTTCAACTGTATTGGGGATGATGGTCAGTGAAAACGGACAAGATAGAACATGTTCCATTTTATGTCCCTTGTTCATAACCCCATAGACTACCATTGTTCTTAATATGGATGTGTGATGGCTGTTAAAAAACGTTTGCATGTAGCCTTAGGTCTCAGTTTTGACCATGTGGCTGTACAGCCGCAGGGGGCTCTAATGCACTAAAGAGGACCATGCTGTCTAGTCAGTGGGGGAGATTTATCAAAACTGGTGTAATGGAAAAATGGCTTAGTTGCCTATAGCAACCGATCAGATTCCTCCTTTCATTTTTCAGAGCTCCTTTGGAAATTGAAAGGATCACTCTGATTGGTTGCTATGGGCAACTAAGCCAGTTTTCTTTACACCAGTTTTGATAAATCTCCCCCACTCTGTATTTCTAAAGGGGTTTTCTGGGATTTTGAGTTGCAGATCCGCAACTCATGCGGTCCTCTATAGAACTGTCCTGTCCTATCCGTGCTGTCCGTATTTTTGCAGCCCCATTGAAGTGAATGGTTCCGCATCCGACCTGCAAAAAATGTGGATCGGGTGCACCTAGGGTTGCCACCCGACCGGTATCTTACCGGCAAGGCAGGTATTCTAGTGGCCCTGCTGGTACCAGTAATTTTTTTTCTACCAGCAATATTAATTGTAGGTATTTTCCTACAAGGACTGTCACTAATAACTGCTTCCACTGTGGCGCACTCATTAGTGCAGCCTTTACCAACCCCACTTAATTAAAATAAATTAAAAATAACTCACCTTCTCTATTTGCTCACGCTGCGGGGAATGCTCACTGACTGGAGGACAGGACCTGCGAGAAGTCATCACGCTGGAGCACAGGTCCTGTTCTGAGCTTCTAGTCAGCAGTGAGCGTTCACAGTGGCGCGAGCAAATGGAGGTGAGTTTTCTTTTTTTTTTTGCAGAAGCATAGAAGGGGGCACTAATGGGACATTATTCTTACTGGGGGCACTAATGGGGGCATTATTCTTACTGGGGGCACTAATGGGCGCATTATTCTTACTGGGGGGCATTAACGGGGCAATATTATTACTAGGGGCACTAATGGGGGCATTATTCTTACTGGGGGGTACTAATGGGGGCATAATTCTTACTGGGGGCACTAATGGGGGCATTATTCTTACTGGGGGGCACTAATGAGGGCATTATTCTTACTGGGGGGCATTAATGGGGGCATTATTCTTACTGAGGGCACTAATGGGGCATTATTCTTACTCTGGGGCATAATGGGAGCATTATTCTTATTGGGGGCACTAATAGGGGCATTATTCTTCCTGGGGGACACAAATGGGGGCATCATTCTTACTGGGGGCACTAATGGGGGCATTATTCTTACTGGGGGGTCTATTGGGGGTATTATTATTACTGAGTGGCACTAATGGGGGCATTATTCTTACTGAGGGGCATTATTCTTACTGGGGGGCACTAATGGGAGCATTATTCTTACTGGGGGGCACTAATGGGAACATTATTCTTACTGGGGGGGGGCATTAATTCGGGGGGTACTAATGGGGCCATTACTATTACTGGGGCGCACTAATGGGCCATTACTCTTACTGTGGGGCATTAATTCTGGGGGCACTAATGGGGAAATTACTATCACTGGGGGTGTTCTGCCTCTCCAGTCTAAGCATTACAGTGTGATCTCTGTAACTTACAGTTGTGATGAGATGGCGATAACCATAATCTTAGTTAAATTCCAAACTGTGCAGATCATACACCAATGAACAAATGGATAGGTCAAAAAATCATGTTGTGAGCAGCTAACAGAATATATGTGGCTGAAATGAAATGTGAAGCCAGAATGCATGAAAGGAAGGGAGGAGACTAAACAGAGGACAGCACACAGGATAAAAAGGCAAACCATGCATGTGTAACATGACACTTCCAGTCAAAATCTATGATTTCTAATAACAATAATAAACTTTAGTTCAAGTCCATATATAATAGATGTTTCTCTCCTGGAACATCTGCAAAATGAAAAAGAACAAAAAAAAGCATCAACGAGGAAAACATTACTACAATACTTGTAGGTGTATTCTTTAAAGTGAAGTGTAGACAGCGGTAGGAGGAAGACAGAGCTGTGAGTCCATCTTCAGAGGAGAAGGCAGCAACAGCACCAGTCCTTCTTACCTCCCTTTAATGAAGTTGACTTGAAGGGCTATCTTCAGAGGGGAAGGCAGTCCTTCTTATCTCTCTTTACATCAAGTCGGTGTGAGGAGTTCATCTTCCTGTTTAGGCAGAATCAGTACCAGCTCATTTATAGGTCCGAAGTAGTGTCTCGTAAAAAAAACTTTTTTCATTACTTTATACATCTGGTTTCTGCACCTTGCCGTCGTTACTTGAAATAGTCATTGTAATAAGACGCATAGGCCAATTGTTACGATGAGCATCCCTCTCTTTCAGGAGAACAATGTCTCCGACTTGCAGGTCGGGTTTGCTGACTTGCCATTTTCTACAACTTTGAAGGTTGCAAAGGTACTCCATCTTCCAATGGATCCAAAAGGCATTAGCAAGATGTTGAACCCGATTCCATTGGTGTTTGTAAACATTTGTACAATCAAAGTCCTGAGCAATCCAAGGCTGCGTTGTGTGAGGGAAAGGTCAGGCCATAGTTGGAATTCCTTAGCACTGACAGCATGATCATCAGAAGGAAATGCTCTCATTACCTCATTGCTGTTGGAGAGGATTTTGTGTAGTCTGAGGCTGGCAGTAGCTAGCATGTTCTGGGTTCTGGTGAGAAGGTCAATGGCCTCTTCTTCCGTAGGTAGGAACTTGAGACCGCCGTCTACGTAGAAGTTCCTTTCAACAAACTGACGTGCATCAGTTCCGAACTCTTGTTCGCCTTCTTGAGCAGTTTTTCTCAGTCCGTAAATGGCAACTGCAGGGGAAGGGCTATTCCTGATAAATGTGAACTTCTATCCGATAGTCTATGACCTCGTCGTTGACATCATTATTGCGATACCATCGGAACCTGAGGAAGTTTCTGTTATCTTCACGGACGATGAAACAATGAAACATTTGTTGAATGTCGGCCATAATGGCAATTGGCTCTTGTCTAAAGCGGAGTAGGACTCCTAGAAGGTTGTTGTTCAGGTTAGGTCCAGAAAGAAGATTGTAATTGAGAGAAACGCCTTCATGACGAGCACTTGAGTCAAAGACCACTCTAATTTGGTCAGGCTCGCGAGGATGGTAGACACCAAAACACAGGAGGTACCAGCATTCTTCTACTTGTGTAAGAGGGGGTGCAGGTTCAGCATGATCTCTCTCAAACACCTTTTGCATAAAGTCGACAAAATGTTTCTTCATCTCCGGTTTCCAGTTCTAAAGAGATGAACCGCGAATCTGTATGTTGTCTATTTGGAATTCTCTTCCTTGGAGTGCAGAATGGTAGCGGTGCCACCCAGCTGTCATCTTGGTAGAACTCTTTACTCATGGTTCTCAAGAATTCCCTGTCTTCTATCATGGCCGCTAACTCATTATCTTTTGTGGCTACCTCAAACACTGTGTTACCAATGTTGTCATCCCAGAAGATAAATGCTTGTCATCCCGAAAGATGTTGTCATCCCGGAAGATAAATGCTTTCCTATCATTTAGTATGATTGCGCTCTTGCGTACCTTTGCCACACAGCCTTTCTTTAACACTATAGTGATTTTGTCGTTATGGAAAACAAGTAGTGCGTCCATTTGGCAGAACTTGTGTTTTAAAGGAAGAAACTGACAAAGATTTCCTGGCGTTGCTAAGGCAGACGTTGCCTATAATGACCCAGCCTATATCCAGACGCTGGGCGTAAGGTGCATCATGTGGGCCGTTGATTTGCTAGCGAACCTTGTGCACCCTTAGAATGTCTCTCCCGAGAAGCAGCAGGATATCAGCATTTTCATCAAAGGCTGGTATTTGATCAGCTATGTCCTTCAAGTGAGTATGGTGCAAGGCAGCTTTAGGAGTGGGGATCTCATCCTTGTTAGTTGGGATCTGATTACACTCGATGATAGTAGGCAAGGGTATTTTCAAGTTGCTATTGAGAGGAGTAACTACGAGGCCACTGCCTCTTCTACCAAAGACTTCTGTAATGCCTGCACAAGTACCTAGGGTATAAGCTAGAGCATCTCCTGCTATGCCTAAGAGATCAAAGAACCTTGTACTTGAGAGAGATCAGTTACTCTAGTCCTCAAGAATGGTGTACAGTCTTATGGCCCTTATAGGTTGGCCCTTTGTGTATACACGAACAAAGCATATCTTAGCACAGGATTACCCACAAAGTCCTTCCCCACAGACTTCGGTGCATGTTGAGAACACTGGGGTGGAGGCAGCTGCTTGTTCAGTGTGCTCCCCGCCAAGCTTTGCCCTGGGGGGAATGTCTGTGGGTGGAGTAGCACTTGTACGTGGTTGTCACTACCGCATTCTATGCATTTAATGATGGCCTTACAGTCTTTTGCAAGGTTTTCTGTGGAGACACAGCATCTAAAACAAACTCCAAATTCCTTTAAAAGTTACTTACGTTCTTGTAGAGGTTTCTATCTGAAGCCGATGCATTTCTTAAGTGGATGTGGCTTATTATGTATGGGACATGGGCGATTTGGATCCTCCAGTTTCTTGTTTTGCCCAGTCCTTTGAAGAACCATAGCAAGTGCAGGTTGAACATCATCTTAGAGTCCACAATTTCCTTTATGAAGTCACAGAAGTAGGAAAAGGGAGGAAAGGCAACTCCATTCCTTTTCTTGTAAGTTGATCCCTGACTAACCCATTTTTCTTGGATGCCATATGGTAGCTTAAGGACAATAGGGTTGATGCCACGAGGGGTGTCAAGGTAACTAAGTCCAGGTAGGCGGGTGTTAGCTAGTTGAAGCTCTAGTAGCAGATTACTGAGTTCTTGAAGCTTTAGATTGTCTTTAGCTTTAATCCTTGGAAAGCCTTGCAACTTTTTGAGTAAGGCATCTTCGATTGCCTCAGAGCTGCCAAAGCTACGTTCAAGTCTGTCCTAAGCAGCGTCGAGACCTGTAGCAGGATTGGAAGTGTAAACTGTTTTAAGTCTCTTTATATGTTCAGAAGACTTAGGACCTAGCCACCTGATAAGTAGATCCAATTCTTCTGCAGCAGTGATGTCTAGCTCGCTGATTGTGGCTTTAAAGGTGAATTTCCAGCCTCGGTAATTTTCAGGTTTGTCATCAAACATGGTGAGGCCCGTCTTAGTGAGTTCTCTGTGAAGGATGTACTTGGCAAACTGCGACATGTCTGTGTTTTCAGACTTTGGGTATACAATTGCAGGTGGGACAGAGTTAGTTGTAGTGGCTGGTACACTGACGTTGAGTGACCTGGGAACATAAGATTGTGCTAAGGCGTTTAACACTGGAGCTGGTGTACGGTCCAAGGGTGTGTTGGTTTGTGGCCGTATAATAGTGGGTTTGTTAGGAGGTGGCAGATTAGTGTGATAATGAGGTAGAAAGTCTTTTCTATCCGTACCAGTTTCTGCCGCTTGAAAAGGTACAGTAGATGTAGAGAAAACACCTTGGTTGAGTTCTTTGGCTGCTATGACAGATTGATGGAGTTTTAAGGAGGTCCGTGATGAAACTGATGCATAAGATATAACAGTGATTGCTACTGACACCTCTTTCATTGTCACTTACAGCCTGCCCTAAGACTCTTAGTCTTGCCATGTTTTTGGCGTGTTCACATTGTTTTTCCCAAACTTCCATCTGTGCTCTCTTCCGTGCAGCTTCAGCTTCCATCCGTGCAGCTTTAGCTTCCATCTCTGCTTTCTTCCGTGCAGCTTCAGCTTCCATCTCTGCTTTCTTCCGTGCAGCTTCAGCTTCCATCTCTGCTTTCTCTTGGGAGAAGGCAGCCTGGATTTTGGAAGCTTCTGCATCAGCGCGGGCTTTGATGAGTTGTTGGCTGAGAGTAGAAGATGTTGATCTTAAGGATTTGAAAGATCATGTGGAGCATTTAGAAGTTATGGAGAGATGGGATCTGGATTCATGGAGACATATAATTTTAACATCTGTTTTTGTCCTTGTTTGTATTACTAAATCGTCTCTTGCAAGATTGAGCTCATTCAATTCCTTTAATTCTTGTAAGGAATCTTCTGTGTTGTACCGCTTTAAGAGATCAGCATATTTGGCAGACAGTCTTTGATAGTTTTCATAAGCAGCATTCAATTGCTTAACAGTGTCCTTTAGGTGCAATACCTCATGAGTTGGTTGAGACAAAGCTGACATGCATTCAATAGTGTTAGACCATGAGTGGCTGATGTTCTGCAGCAGTTCTTCTTTGTCAGCCTCATAGTTCTGTTGAACTTTCCAAGTTGGTTTTAGTAAACAAGGTATATAGTATAGAGAAAGCTTACTTCCTCCTTCGCATGGGTGGTGCTCTAATCCTACTTTGATTCACCCTTCAAAATGTTTAGTACAATAATTATAGATGGATTGGCACTCTAATATGGAATTATCATCGAAAATGTATTAATAGTAATATCTTAAAGCAATAGAGGATAAAAGACAATAAAAACAATAAAAATAATACAATGTCCTTGCGGTGGGGAACAGAAAGTATGCACTGGGTTCAGTGTGTGATGTCGTATTCTCCTACCGGGTGGTCCACCTGGAAATGGTGGATAGTAGAGATAGTTGTAAGCCTGAGATGTAGGGGCTACGGCATCCACACGGAACCCCAGTGATCCAATACAGAGTGAGTGAAAAAATCAAACCATATATATTGGTATTATTTGCAATGGTCAAAGTACTGACTAGCTCGACAATTAATCCCTGTATGATAATGGCACTGTTAATATTCCGCAAATCACAGTACTATATATCAAAGGTACAGTCATAAGATTCTGAATATAGGATGTTGTAATAAGATATTCCTATATTGGTACTTTGGTTCTTAATAACTTATTGTCAAAGTAGAACGTTCCCTTGGTGGGGTCCCAAAAAGTGATATTTGAGCTGGAACACTGGTTACAATATTCGGTATTGTCCCAAATGTTCTTGTGATACCTCAGTAATACCAGCAGTAGTGGGTTCCGTGGATTGTAACAGTATGGGACCTGTTAGACAATATTCATAGTGTTATAGGATTCCTACATCCGAGTCGTATTCCCATGTCCGTTAATAATTATTGGATATGCTCCCACTCTTGTGGGCTTACCTTCACCTGCCCCTGTTAGTTTTGAAGTGGCAATGCGCTGGAGATTTCTCCGTGTGTTATGCCGGCGTCTCGGCGTCCAGCAAGTTTAGAGAAGCTGGAGCTCCACGAGGTATCCCGAGCTGAGGTATACGCTGTTCTCACTTCCGTGCGGAGGTATGCGCCGTTCACACTTCTGGGTGCAGGTGGAAAAGAAGACTTGGTTCTCTTGCTAAAAAGGTACTTTTTATCAACAATACAGTGCACTGTACTTGTAACCGTTGATTGTGGACAGTTGGGGTGTCAGTCCTTAAACCAGACGCGTTTTGGGGAACGCTCTCCTCTTCATCAGTGGCAACACCCCAATGTGCTCCTAACGTGTGTTTTATACCCACTGTTGGTGGGAATCAAATCCCGAAACGGGTTATGGTTGTTGAGAAAAGCCGGTTTGGAATAACTGTTTGTTTATGTTTGTTATCCATCCGAAGGGACATCATGCGGTTCTGATGCGGTTTTTTATATAAAGATGCGTTTTTTCTTTATGTTCTGCAGTTTCTTGTGTACTTTATGCCCTATGAATAGATTTTCTGTCAAACATTGCTGTTATTAGTTGCAGCTGCTTAGAAAATTTTTATAAAATTTTGGATGAGTCTTACTTCAATACAATATTAGTATCTTAGAAGGAAGACATCCATCTGGTTTAAATGAATAGAATGGATCCCATTTTCCATATGTTCCCACCATTTCCATTTAGAAAGGTCCATAAAAAGTAATGATAGTAATAATAACAAGAGATGAAAACATAATACATAGAGGATATATATAATGTATGGTAACATAACTATTTACCAAGATTTTTATATATAAATGATGAGTACTTTGTAGGATGCTATATCACTATTCTTATTTCTGATCTCATATTTGATCTCATACCTTCCCATATAGGCATTCATAATATTAATGGCTTGGTGGATCGGGGGGACGGGGGGGACGGGACGGGACGGGACGGGGGGCTGATCCACCAAGCCATTAATATTATGAATACTTATATGGGAAGGTATGAGATCAAATATGAGAAATAAGAATAGTGAAATTATTAACGGACATGGGAATAAGAATCGGATGTAGGAATCCTATAACACTATGAATATTGTCTAACAGGTCCCATACTGTTACAATCCACGGAACCCACTACTGCTGGTATTACTGAGGTATCACAAGAACATTTGGGACAATACCGAATATTGTAACCAGTGTTCCAGCTCAAATATCACTTTTTGGGACCCCACCAAGGGAACGTTCTACTTTGACAATAAGTTATTAAGAACCAAAGTACCAATATAGGAATATCTTATTACAACATCCTATATTCAGAATCTTATGACTGTACCTTTGATATATAGTACTGTGATTTGTGGAATATTAACAGTGCCATTATCATACAGGGATTCATTGTCGAGCTAGTCAGTACTTTGACCATTGCAAATAATACCAATATATATGGTTTGATTTTTTTCACTCACTCTGTATTGGATCACTGGGGTTCCGTGTGGATGCCGTAGCCCCTACATCTCGGGCTTACAACTATCTCTACTATCCACCATTTCCAGGTGGACCACCCGGTAGGAGAATACGACATCACACACTGAACCCAGTGAATACTTTCTGTCCCCCACCGCAAGGACATTGTATTATTTTTATTGTTTTTTATTGTCTTTCATCCTCTATTGCTTTAAGATATTACTATTAATACATTTTCGATGATAATTTCATATTAGAGTGCCAATCCATCTATAATTATGGTTTTACTAAACGTTTTTGTTTTATGTGGCTTTTAGGATCTAACTCCTGATCTGTAGGAGGTTCAGGTCCTTGCTCTGTATTAGGTTCCTTCAGATTGTACATTGCCTTGCTGGTGCATTGTGATGACAAGCAGAGGGTTCAATTACTAGGTATGTATTTGCATAGAAATGTATAAATGTTCTGGCTAGAGGAGTGGGTTTCCTATGCAAACAGTGTGGAGAGGAGCAAGAGGGAAAAGTATAGTGATGGCTGCTGCAAAGGTACTTTCATTTGCATACAGAGCTTAAATTTACTTGCAGGTAGAAATGCCTGTGGCAATACGGACAGTGTAGAAGCTGACTATATAACAGTTGCATGCATGAGAGTCCTTGCAATAATCTGTGCAGAAAACTAATGAATCCTATACTGAGATTTGCTTGCTGGCTGGGGTATGCAGGGTTCCACAGTGCGCTTGCTGCTATATTCCAGTGTCAGTATACAACTCACTATACATGCATAGCTAGCAAGGATCCTTTGAAAGATTTTTGGCTGATCTTCTAAGATCCTTTCACTGATTTTTTGACTGTTCTGCCTCTCCAGTCTAAGCATTACAGTGTGATCTCTGTAACTTACAGTTGTGATGAGATGGCGATAACCATAATCTTAGTTGAATTGGCTGACAGTGACTCGATCCAAACGACACCTTGTAGATCCTGAAGAAGTTTATTCCAAACTGTGCAGATCATACACCGATGAACAAATGGATAGGTCAAAAAATCATGCTGTGAGCGGCTAACAGGAGCATGTAGCTGAGATGAAGGGTGAAGCCAGAATGCATGAAAGGAGAGGGGAGGAGACTAAACAGAAGGGAAGAGAGAGCAAACCATGCAAGTGTAACATGACAGGGGGCATTAATATTACTGGGGGGCCTTAATAGGGGCATTAATAATAATTGGATATTCTGTTAGTTATTACTTTTGTTAGTTATTACTGCTGTGCACGTGTATGCTATCCTACGGGGTGCCATGAAATTTATTGTGAGTACAGAAACTTAATATGCACTCCACTTAGAGGGAGGTGCTGTGGTATAAGGGAGTAACCCCAATATAGTCAAAATTAATGAAACCAGGCACTCACAATGCTGATATGCAAAAAAAGGGGGAAAGTTTTAATATAATGCTCCGTATACAAGACAAAGTATGTATATCAAAAAAAGGAAAAAGAAAAAAGCAAGAGAAAAATCAAAAAAAATCAAACAAATCTCCGTTTGTAATGAACTTGTAATAAACTCTAAATTGCAATGGCTAGGGGAGGACGTTTTGGTCAAGGCATCGCTGCAAAAACAAAATGTTGGATGTAAGTATCAAGAATAAATACTACATTCTAATTATAAAGAGGGCCTAGGTGGAGGTGAAATTTATTGTGTACAGTAATAATCACAGATAACATGAGAGTTGTTTCCGCCATAGGGTTGTATTAAAATATGCCGCAAAGTCATGTACGAGAACAATGCAGTTTCTACTTTTTTTGAAAGGGGTTTTGGTTTCAGCAAATTGTTCATTTGATGAAGAAAAGTGATTACATTTTCCAATAAACTCTGCATCAAACCATTTCTCAAGATCTCTGCTTATAGTCATTGAACGGGAACCTTCTTTGCCCTCATCATGTGACGCTCATATTGGCTTGTTACAAGGGGCAGCTCTGAGAACTGTACCGTGACAGTACATGTGTGTCCCTCACATAACCAGGTTCTCACCCCCTCCTGCCCACCCTCCTGGAATAAACCAGAAATGAAATCGAGACTCGGAACTATATCAGAAAACTGCAGAACTTTTCATTTTGCGATTTTCTGAAACAATTTGCTTGCATTAAAATGTGGTTTTACATTGATGGCTCCCGTGTAGGTTGTCAGTGTTGACATGGCTCAAAGGCTATGCACACCTTTGGGGGAATTTTTTTTATTATTGCATTGTACTGATTATGAGCTAAAAATAATTTTTTAATTGGTCTTTATTAAATGGGTTTCTCTAGTAGAAGGCTCTGAATGTTCACTCTGTTCTGTCAGGCAGCTCAGCTGATGGCTCCTGATCTCTGACCTCCTAAACACTCATTATAGCTCAGTTCGTATCTTACTGATAAGAATATCGCTTAAATAAGTGTTTATGGCCTTTTAGTAATTTAAAGGTAAGGTTTATTGGATGACTGGCACAAAGTGAAAGTTAAAGTAGCATTCACACAGCTAGACAGTTAACCCTTTGTGACCAAATGAAAAAAATATGTTTAGACCAAAAGTAAAATGCAATTTTAAAAAATGTCCCCCGAGGTATACATAGCCTTTACGTTAAAGGGGAACTAATCAGATTAAAGGGATTTTCAGGGATTTTTTAACTGATGACCTATCCTCTGGATATGTCATAAGTATCTGATCGGTGGGTGTCTGACACTCGGGACCCCGTGGATCAGCTGTTTGAGAAGGCAGTGGCGCTCTCTCTGCTTACCATGCACAGCGCCGTAGATTGTATAGTGGCTGTGCTTAGTATCGCAGCTCAGCCCCATGCACTTCAATGGAAGATTTGGAAGATAGCAGCGGTGCCTTCTCAAACAACCGATGGGCTGGGGGGGGTCTCGTGTGTCAGAACCTCACCAATCATATACTGATGATCTATCCACATAGGTCATCAGTTAAACAATCCAGGTAAACCCCTTTAAAGGGGTTGTCCAAGTTATATTTATTGATGACCTATCCTTACACTTGTATAGGAGCGATCCGTCCCATTGAAATGAATGGGACGGCTTGGGTGTAATTACACCTGCCCACCGCTGCAGATGCGATGGCGAGCAGGTAAACAATGAAGAGGAGGCAGCGCTGGCACGGCACGCGCCTTCCCTTCAAACAGCTGATCGGCAGGGGTACCGGCTGTCGGACCCCTGCCGATCTGATATTGATGACCTATCCTGAGGATAGATCATCAATAAATATAACTTGGACAACCCCTTTAAGGCCTCATTCACACATCCGTATCCATGATGACATTTGTCTGTATTATGTATGTGCACCGCTTATGATATGTACAGCGCTATGGAATGAATGGCGCTCTAAAAATAAATAATAAATCATAATAATTTATGACAAGATGGCCAGTGGTTCATCCATGAAGATGGGCGTGAAGGATCTGTATTTGGTCTATCTGTCCATTTTTTTGCTGTCCGCGTGCGAACCCTTCTCCACAGACACTGCTAGGCTGAAAATTAGTTTCCAGGGCATCTCCCAGCAACGATCTGTAAAAATTACAGACCAAACACGATTGTCATCCGTGTTGTGTATGCTGCTTTCATAGACCCATAGACTATAATGTGCATGAGGGATCTGTAATCACTGATAAAATAGGGCATGCTTCATTGGTATTACCTCGGACCCACAGTCCATGGAAAAACCACTGACAAATACACACAATAAAGTCAGTGGGCACGTGTGCTGTCCGTGGAGACGTGGTTCACTGATGTGTGAAAGAGGCTTAATTAAATAAATGCATACCTACCATTCGGAATCCTATCGGTTCCAGGACCGCCACTTCTCTCCGCTACTACAGCCAGTACATTACATTACAGCGGAAGATAGGAGTTGCAGTGCTGGTACTGAGGGGGTTTCCTGCCGTGACATAGTGCTTTGGCTGCATGGCTACCAGCCACAGCTTGCATGTTTTAAGGAAAGTGACAATCTGTGAAGCACAAATCAGGTTCAGAAAAGGTTGCCACCTTCCTGGTGCAGATGACTGTCACCCCTTAAAATAAATAAAAATAAATAGAAAACAGATTCTTTTAGTTATTGATACAGACTATATTCCTGTACACACTGAGAAGGCTGAGGGCTCTGGTAAGGTAGAACTATGTTCTTTAAAGGGCATCTGTCAGACACTGGCTGACCCGTTACATGTATGCTTGGCAGCTGAAGGCATCTGTGTCGGTCCCATGTTCATATGTGCCCGCATTGCTGAGAAACCTGATGTTTTATTATATGCAAATCAGCCTCTAGGAGCAACGGGGGCGTTACCATTACACCTAGAGGCTCTGCTCTCTCTGCAACTGCTGCCCCCTCTGCACTTTGATTGACAGGGCCAGGCAGTGAAAACATCATCATACCAGGCCCTGTCTATCAAAGTGCAGAGGTCACTGCAGTTGCAGAGAAAGCAGAGCCTCTAGGTGTAATGGTAACGCCCTCGTTGCTCCTAGAGGCTCATTTGCATATATTAAAATATCATTGTTCTCAGCAATGCGGGCAGATATGAACATGGGACCGACACAGATGTCTTCAGCTGCCAAGCGCACATGTAACAGGTCAGCCGGTGTCCTAGGGACAGATCTGCTGACAGAAGCCCTGTAAGTAACTAACAGGATCTAGCTGATGATAAAGAAGAGCCCTGTTCCACTAGCATTTGGCGTCCTCTTTTGTTTTTGTTTTTTAATGTAGGGATGCCGCCAATTGAAGTTTCCTGCAATTTAGGTCACATGCCTCGGTGTCCTCCCTTAAGACTTCTGGTTTCGTCCACCAGGATTTTTTAGATGTTTTTCAAGATGCCGACTGTGGACTTGATTGATGAAGCTGAAATAATCATCTCCAGTTGAAAAGGGTATAGCAGGGGCTTCAGCATCCTGGCAAGAGAGGGAACCAGAGAGGCGTTAGCGAGTAAGACAAGAGCAAAGGATTTCATACCAGTGTTGTCAGTCATAACCCTTTACATCAAGTGTCGATTAGAAACACCGGGGGTCATTTACTTATGGCGCTACGCCATTTTGGGTGTAAAAAAATTGCAACTTTTTTTTATGCCGTCCTCATGGGGAGTGGAGGGGAGGCAGAACGGGGTAATGGGCCCCGGCACATTCACAAACATTTACGCCATTTCTAGGTGTAAGTTGTCGAGTATTCATCATAAATTAGGTGCATCCTCCGGAGTAAAAGTCCTCCACAATCTTTTACAGAGACAGTCCAACTGTTGTCCTCAGGCCATGTCTGGTACTACAGATTATCCCCATTCACTTTCTCTGTAGTACTAGGCACAGGCCATGGACAGGAAACCATTATTTGTAAGCCCTACAGTCACATGCAGTGTTGCATCTAGAAATTTGAGGTCAGCCACTGGAAGCCCCATGTGCAGTCAGCTCTAAGGGCTAAAATCCTACAATGGATTGTGATCTAGAGCAGTGTTCCTCAACTTCAGTCCTCAGGATCCACCTACCGGTCATGATTTGAGAATATCCCACAGACTGAATACCTGTGGTAAGTCCTGGTGCACTGACACTAATTATATCACCTGCTCAATACTAAGGAAATCCTGAAAACATGACCGGTAGGAGGGTCCTGAGGACTGGAGTTGAGGAACCCTGATCTAGAGCACTGCATTGTAGGAGACATAGTGTGGTTGTCTACATCAGACTATTGACTATATTCCATATAGTCACTATGGCACTCTGTATAACTAGCTCCAGGTGGAGTGACCATAGTAAAATGGGATATCATCCTCTGGATGCTGAAGATAGCCAATCCCTTGATGACAGCCATTGAGGCCTCATGTTCAGATACTGCTGTGGGCCCTAATGTCGCTCCACGCGCCTCCAATTACTTTATATGAGCGCTGTAATAAGAAATACCAGCTAAAAAGTATATGGTTGTATGTTCCATTGTATGGCATATTATGGAGGTACTCTACGGGTGCCTACAGGTGTATAATATGGATCTGTATTGATTCTATGTACCGTCATAGTGTGGACTGACCATCTGTGGCAGAGTACCATGCTGTATCCTGTCAACTAAGGCTGCGTTCACATCTCCGTTTCGGAGATCCAGCAGCTTGATCCAGCTCAGATGCCGGCTGTCAGCTGGAAAAGAAACCGTTGTACGCAACTTTTGTCCAGCCGAAACACGGTGTTTATCCTGGAAACAGAGCAGAGTCTATGTGACCCGGCAGTATGAAGTTTCCTACAGTCATCTCTGCCACATGCATGAGCCTAATCCGGTTGATGGTGTTTCTTGCGTCATGTTTCAGGTGCAGTTTCTATGGTGTTCACCGTTGCCTACAAGATGATGTTTCAGGTAGTGTTGAGCGAAATGGTTTTTTAAGTTCTGCGTCCAAAGTTCGGGTTCGGGTTATCGAAGAAACCCATTATGGATTCCAAATTCCGTTATGGTCCGTGGTAGCAGAATCCATAACGGGATTCTTCGATAACCCGAACTTTGGACGCAGAACTTAAAACACAAGTTTGCTCAACACTAGTTTCGGGCAATAATATTGGTGTGGGCTGTAACCTTATACCTCGAGGGCATCACCAGTTTCATTCTACAAATAGTGGTAGTCTGTAGTGGCATTCTTAAAGGGGAGCTCTGGTTTTGTATGGAGCTTACTAACATGAGTACACCATTTGGTCAAACACTGCAATGTATCTTCCAGAGTAAGGCCTCTTGCACATGAACATTTTTCTGTTTCCGTTCCATTTTTTGCGTTCTGTATATGGAACCATTCATTTCAATAGATCCACAAAAAAAAACGGAAGGTACTCCTTATGCCTTCCATTTCCGTATTTCCGTTGTTCCGTTCAAAGATAGAACATTTCCTATTATTGTCCGCATAACGGACAAGGATAGTACTGTTCTATCAGGGGCCAGCTGTTCCATTCCGCAAAAAAAAAATGCGCAAGGACGTCATTCGTATTTTTTGCGGACCGCAAGATACTGAAAAAGCCATACGGTCATGTGCAAGAGGCCTAATATGTTCTCCAAGATGGTGGCGTCTCATTCAAGATAAGGTATGTCTATATATTCTAAGTTGGAAAGATTTATCAAACTGAGGCTGGTTTCACTGTACATTTTTGTCCTACATTTAGCATATATGTTGGGGAAAATAAAAGAATACAAAAGCGTAGTACACAAAAAAAGTATAAATTCATTTTACAATGGAACTGTATGAGTACACATAAAAAAAAGTATACATTTATTTTACAACGGAACTGTATGACATCCGTCTAACGCAGGGGTGCACAACCTGCGGCCCGGGGGCCACATGCGGCCCTCGATAAAATTCAGTGCGGCCCCCAAACATCTGGTAAAAAACTTGTAGGTCTATGTCTTATGGCTTCTTACATGTATCTTTCATGTAGTCTCCTATTAGATGGGAGCCCTAGAACTGTAACTAGACATTTATAATATATACTGTATGTTCAATATGCCAAAAATACAGTATTTCAGTTGGCAATTCCGCTTTGAGTTTTATTTTCGGCCCTTGGAATTGGTTCAGGCAGAGAATGTGGCCCCCAACCAGAAAAGGTTGTGCACCCCTGGTCTAACGTATACTTTTTGTATACATTAAACATAAGACAAAAACGTGACGTAAACCCAGCCTTAGTGCAAGAGGAAGGTAAAGCAGTTGCCCATAGCAACCTGTCAGAGCCTAGCTCCTCAGAAGACCTTTGGAAAACGAAAGCAGTGAGTTGATTGGTTGCTATGGCCAACTACTCCTGCACGGGTATTGCCCTTAGCAACCAATCACACCACAGCTTCCATTTTAGATCCTGCATTGAAAAAAATGAAAGCTGGTCTGTGATTGGTTGCTATGGGCAGTTAACCATGGTCCCCAAGATCTCTGCTCAGGAATGACCAAATTACTATAAATGACATATTAAAAGATGTGGCCACATGACATGTTCTTTGTACTAGAATTGGACAAATCTAGAGAAAGCCTAATTTACCTGTACTACCCTCCTCATTATGGGATTTTTAATACTTGCCCATCATACATATTTTAACCACCAGCATCGACCAAATATGTGGCTGTGTACTAAAGGCTTTGGGGAGGATGTGTAAACCAAGATGTATTTTAAAGGTGTATCTCAAAGTGTTTGCCTTTTTTTTTTTTTTAGAAAGAAAACATATTTTGTCATGCAGGACAAACCCCTTTAATTGGCACCATGTTCAAAGTTATGAGGGATGTGACTGCACATCTATGTAATTAAACCACAAGGTTAATAGAGGCGGAAATGATTTATTGAGTAGATCGAGAACAAAATTCTCATAATATACGGAAAAAAAACACATTTTAAAGGATCTTGACAAATCATCTCCTCTTCCAAGAATAGGATAATTAGGAGGTCAGATGAAGAGAATGGTTATGCTTTGTTCTGAATGGGGACACAAAGAAGCAACACGGAAACGTTACATACAACACCTTGTCATGACGGTCACGAGTATCAATGAAAATAACATATGCAGTTTCTGGACATGATGGAGTTAAAAGGGTATTCCCATCTCATAAAGTAGCACTCCCACAACATACTTTATTCTCTGGCCTGTTAGAAAGGTGCATCACGCAATTTGTAGAGAAGGTAATTTTCTTACCAGTGACTTTATTTGTGAGTTATAACCTCCCTTCTCATCCTCAGCTGTGGGGGCCAGTTTCTCTATGTATTCCTATGGGAGCCTTAATGTTAGTCTCATAGGAATGAATAGAGCAGTAACTGACTTCCTGTCCTGTGTCAGTTGGAGAGTCAAAGTGCTGGTCACATGACACAGCTGATGATCAGAAGGGAGGTTATAACTCACAAATACAGTCACTGGTGAGAGGGTTACCTTCACTACAGTTTACATCATGCACCTTTCAAACAGGTCAGAGAATAAAAATTGTGGGAGTGCTTCTATACACGATACGGCATCACTTTATGATCGATGGAGTTCCTCAAGTGCAGTACCCGGCACAGGTGGATGGCTGGGAGCGCCATTCTGCCAGGAAAACCAGAAAGCGGGATGCAGTACTAAACCAGCGTGACCTTCCACCTAGAGATCCTTGAAGTCGGATCCCCACCAATCATAAAGAGATGACATATCCTAGCAGTATCCCATCGCTTCAAAATATGGGAATACCCTGTTATGTACACAAGCACATAGAACTTGAACAGGCTCTGCATCTAAACCTAAAGAGGATGGCCCCCTGGGCATCGGCCCACCGGGAAATTTCCCTGTAAGGTGTATGGCCAATCTGCCCCTTTGAGAGGAGGCAGCGCACGCACTGCCATGGGACTTCTGAAAATAGCTGAGTAAGCGCACCACGTATGCGCAGCCTCCTCTACATTCCTGGCGGTGTGCAACAGTGCTCCTTTCTTGAGACAGGAGGTGGGTCCGGCACCTGTCGGACATTTATGCTATGTCCTGTGGATATGCCCCAAATGTTAGATGGGATAACCCCTTTCACTCAGGTAGATGAGTACTTTTACTCACAGTACTATTACTCAACTTTTATATAGATTAATAGTTTATATAAACTTTAAATAGAGTCCAGATGTGGACCTGTGTTCTAAATATTTGATCGCGTGAAAGCTGTTTTCTGAAAAATTAGTGCAAAATATAGAAAATATAGAGAGTCCTTTTTGTGTGCCATTTTATATAATCTTTCATCCAGTAATTATTAGAGGCCATCAGAAAATACTTGGTGGTCCATGGATAGTTCACAAGTAAAACTATATAGAATTTTACTTCCCAAATAATAAGAATAGAATATATAAAAAAAATTAAAACTGAATAAACGTAACTCTTCTCGAGACATAAAAATAGCCTAATCGTACTGACAGGCAATGCACAGTGTACTGCAGGCATCTACTTCAGAAGAAGTTGTTTGCATAGTGAAGTATTAGCCCAGTCACCGGTCAACATTTCTATATGCTGCTAGCTCACGTTATAATTCCTTCCATTCTCTCTCTCTGTAGTGAGAGACACTGCCTGCTTGGCTCAGTGTTGATGCTGCTGTGATCACACAGATCACACATTGACTAGAACACACTGTTTGGGCAAGATATGCCCAAAGATATGAAGTTATTTCAGCTATGTATCTATCTCTCTTTTGGACGGAATTAAAGGACTGCTGTCATTCACGTCTCCTTCTCAGAGGAGGACTGGGGAACTAAAAGTGGCCCTGAAAAAAAGGTTTAAGTGGCCCCATGTTGCAGGTAGGTCCAAATTGACAAAAGACGGGGCAACAAAATTAGGCAGGGCTAACATATGTAGGCAGGGAAAGAGAAGTAGGCAGGAAAAAGTAGGCAGGGCCAACAATACCATAGTACAGGGCACTATACCACCTCAGCTGAACCAAATACCACAGTGCAGCACCAAATACTGCCATCTGCTCCACAGTTTTCAATTGTATCACTGTCCTGAGGATGGTGATACAGTTGAATTCAGGAGGGCATCTGCAGCTGCTGGCCAGGTACGTAAGGGAGAATCAGTTCATTATGAACCTGGCTGGCGGCCGTGGCATCGGCCCGCTGGGAAATTTCCCTGTAGGGTCTATGGCAAATCCACCGCTGCTCCTTCTACTCTCCTTCCTATTGAAATGAATGAAATGTGCAGCCTGCAAGTGAGCAAATTATAAACTTGAATTTACCCACTGAGGACCATATCCCTGGAGGTTACAGGAGGCATGCTTTAATGGTCTAATGACACTGAAAACAATGACTATTCTGTCATGGGTTTACATAGTGGGACAGACAGTGGGAGAAGGGGGAAGTTATTTGCAGATATTATTCTGATTGCTCACCTTCAGGCCCCCATTGTCATGGGACACCCTGCGAGTGGGCATAGTGTCCGGGCACGATGGAGACTGGATGAACTCGGCTCTCTGATCGTCCAGTCGACGACTTTGTGACTGCGCCAACATATCCATCAAATGGTTCATCTCAGGAGGTGGCATGACTTGGGCTATGAAAAGAAATAGACTTCGGGTTATTGCTATGTGGTGATGGTGGGGAGTGCCACCAAAATATCATGGTTGGGGCTTTTGACTACTATGAGTTACAAGACTGGTGTTAACGAAGTTGAAGGCAGATTCTGGCTTAAGTTGTGTGAGAACTTCCAAAGGTGGCGTCAACACTCATACCCACCAGAAACTTTTTGGAAATTGGTTTCCATGAAATGTACACAACCAGGATATACAGCCTCCATTTATAGGTTTATTGCTATGGTCATCAATGAACATAAGTGCTCAGATGTATACACTGTGTATTCATTTAAAAAAAAAAAGGAAAACAGAATGGTGGGGCGTGTAGACCTGAGAAGCAGGATTGTTTTCTATGGACAATTTTTTATTTTTTTTTAGATAGGGGTCTCTAGACCAGTGTTTCCCAACCAGTGTGCCTCCTGCCTTTGGCTGTGCAGGCATGCTGGGAGTTGTAGTTTCGCAACAGCTGGAGGCACACTGGTTGGGAAACATCTCTAGACAATGAGCTGATCATAGGAAGTCCATCTAGAGGGAGTTCTAGAATACATATCACATCTGCAGAGGAACCCAGCAGGAAGTGTTCAATTCTACTGTAGCACCACCTCAGGGGAAATGAAGAATTACACAGTAGGTATTGAAATTAACTGGCTGGCTGTGTGATGCATGAATGTGCCTGGTCCTCCAGAGTGAGAGACACTCTTTGTAGTTGCTCTTCCCGTTGACATATAGATGAAGGTTCTGATCGGGGTCCAGAACTCATTTTTAAATATCCTTTAAGGATTTCTGGATTAGTTGTGGGATTCCCTGGTTCAGGGCCCTCATCTAAAAGACAGAACTGAGAGAGGCAACAAAGAGTGTCTGCAGGGAAAGTAGCACAGTTTAACTGATGCCAGTTGGATCTATCTTTAGGAGACACTGATAGTGAAGACACTTACAGCTGTTCTTGTCATCTTGGTCTCCTTTGCTGTGGACAATCTGAATGTTGCACCTCTGCTCATCCATTCTTGCACCTTGAACATGGGTCAGGAGGTTGAAGAAACCTTCCTGTTCCTTTGTGATTTCCTGCTATGGAAGGGAAAAAAAAGTACATCAATGAAATACACAACATCTACAGGAACTGTGTCTAATGACCTCAAACAATAAAGAGAACGTACAAAACAAGTCTAAGTCAGTCCTTAGACAGTGTAGTAAAGGTTGGTTTCTACACAAGTTTCTACCAATCAGATCTTATGTTAAAGCTAGCCATAGACTTAATGGTAACAATCCCATCAAAAGCGATGATCAATAATGAATACGTTCATGTCTACTAGATGGAGCAATTCTGAAAATCACGTCTGATTAAATGCTATGATCAAAGAAACATTTAATTAGTCCTCACGTGAGTGTTCTCCATTAGCATCCCAATAGTGAAACCTATCATAACGCTTGTTGGATCGCGGGCAAGTTGTTGTGACTAATAAGTGAGATTAGGTTGTTTGCTGTGGAGAACCTATTTTTATTGGAAGGGTCTCCTGACCATAATCTGATCCTAGGTTGTCCCTCAGCTATATTCTGTTAAGGAATCTTGCAGGGAGTGTTCAATTTTCTTGCAGCACCACCACAGGGGGAATAATGTACTACACAGTTCGGTTTATCGAAGAATCTCGTTATAGATTCCAAATTCTGTTATGGTCCGTGGTAGCGGAATCCATAAGGGGATTCTTCGAGAACCCAAACTTTGGACGCAGAACTTAAAATACAAGTTCGCTCAACACTACACATGACCATTAATACAGGACTGTGACATCCCATTCAGATATTATCAGATCGTATAGATCAGCAGCAGCTTGTTCCTAGAGGAAACACATTCTGACCAAAGAACAGAATTAAAAACACGCTATAAATGGGGACAGTTGAACTTCACCAACATACCCCCATATCTGTAAGTCAAGTATGTTGTATTGGCCATAAGCAAGGCAATAAATAGTTTTGGAGGGCATTTATGTAACAACTTCAAGGGTCCATTTAGTGGATCCAAATCCACCCTCAGGTTCCTTCTGTTTGGCTGTATGTCAGTCCTACTGAAAAAGAGTCCAAATTTGCCATTGTTCATATCTTCTACTGGAGGTTACAGCCTAATTTCCAATAAGTAACATATGAATAGACCTGCCATAATATAATTCCTTGTGACACAATTTTCTTGGTTGCCACAGGAACCCAATATGTAAGGCAGTAGCTAAATTCTTCCAATTACTTTATATGTGGTAATTGCTATTTATGCTTTTGCTCTCCATAATATACTTAAAGTGGTCCTAAGGTAAAGCTTGAGAGTATTCAGAGTTAATAAGGGAGGGTTACTGGAGAAGAAAACTGCCAAAAAGATTGTATTTTTTCTCCAGAAGACCTGATATCATTCATACTTCACACAGAAAGCCCATTGATATCAATGGTCACTATGTAATTCTTCATTTTCCCTTTGATGGTGCTGCAGAAAAACACTTTCTGCTAGGTTGAAAAGAGTCCACCCAAATGTCCATCAAGTTCAACCAAGAGATGGCAAAAGATGTGGATGAGGGGAAGGAATATTGCTAAGTAAAAAAAATAGTTTCTCCCTATTGATCCAGAGGAAGGTAGGAAACCCATAATGCATAAACCAATCTGCCCTACAAATTAAAAAAATGTCCTTCCCTACCCTAAGCGGTGACCATAAGGGTTCATCATTCAGAACAGGAATGTTATGTGCCTACTGGGAATTATGTCCTCCTCAGACATTTCTTCTCAAAACTAAATAAATCCTTTATTGTTGTAATCTTAGCTAAGATTGGGTTCAAGGGGACCCTTCCAGACATCCACTCTAGGGCTCCTCTGTATAATCTTCTCATCAGTGAGATATAGTGTCAGATAGAGTCATATCATCCCATTGTAGCCCAGGACCAAAACATGACATACACTCTAGCTGCCGTAAAAGACGGCCATTTGGTTTAGGGCAAAATAACCTTAAATGAACCCCAGGTGGCCCTACCCGAATAATGGGCATTGCTATGAGGCCATGTCTTAAGAGGCAACAACTTATTATCGAAGTTTATAACTACTGTAAAGGTCCAGGAGGAGCCACAAGTTTTCAAACCAGGACACATCCCTGGTTTCTTTTATTTTTTTTCACCTCAATGCTGATGCCAGTGTAAAGGCCTATGGTCCAAAAATACAAGAAGGCGGCAAAAACAAATTCTAGCCAGGACTTTGGAGATCTACATGGAAATCATAATTCTAGCACAGGAAATGTAACCTAAATGTACTAAGGGTGATTATACTAAAGCCAAGGAACATAAAGCTTATCCTCTAGACAGAAACACGTATTTGGGATATACATCACAACCACTTATGCTCATCTTGACTGTCCTCGCACCCACACACATCATGAATGCTCCTCTTACCACAGGCTCCGATTCAGCGCTTGATATAGAGGTCTTTCTGGCCTTGTCCTCCTCAGCTCCATCTACTGGCTCCATCGTGGTTCCCCCGCTCTCTGCTCCTGGTGAGCAGATATCTGTGTGCCCATCTCAGTTGTGCAGCCTTATTAAATGTCCTCCGGGGTCAACATGCCCTCCCTCCCTTGTACATATCATTAAATCATCTCATAATAAGGGAGGCCCCATCTGCAGGAAGGAGCTGGTTAATCCCCCATTAAGATTATCTGGGATAATTGTTAGTGGAGCAGAGGGTATATGTTGTCTGTGTGTTTACATATTTCTGTGATTATAGGCATGCCGGTGCATTGATATCCGCCGTGTGATGACCGCCTAGACCAGCAGCACGTGTATATATATATATGGGTGTACAGACATATATACATTGTCACCCTTGGGCACCTATACTGGTAGTCAAGGAATGCAGGGTCATACTGTGGCACATGAAGCAGGATTATGATGTACTGTACTAATGATCATTAAGGTGAATCTCTTTAATTATCAAGGGGTGGACTATATTAGGCTGCAAGTCAACAGGCAGCCCTTGTAGTTTGTGTGTTGGAAGCAGGAAAAATGGGCAAGCATAACCATCTGGACGACTTAGACCAGGACCAAATTGTGATGGCTAGATGAGTGGGTCAGAGCATCTCTTGTGGTGATTCCTGTATGTAATGGTTAGTAACTATCAGACGTGGTGGTGGGCGTTCACTGTGCAGGGATTTTTTTAATAGACTGGGTCATTGTACAGTATATAGAAAATGGGAAATAAAAATTTTTCTTTTTTTTTTTATAAAAACGGTGCCTTTTGTTTTACATTTTTGCTTGTCCCCTTAGGGTGATTTCTGTGATTGTTTTAATTGCTTGTACTTGACATTGTAAATACTCCTGTATTACAGTGTGTAGTCAGTCTGACAGACAGGATTTAATACTGTGCATCCTGCTGGCTGGGACATGGCAAGCCTGTGGCCCTTTACAAGACAACAGCCTCCGTGTCTGCTACTCGGCACCCCGTGATTGTATTTGCAGGGTGCCGATTAGAGGACAGAGTGAATTTCTTTCTATTCACTGGGGCATCAGAAGGATTAAACTGCCAAGATCTGAGTTATCTCCGATCCTGGCAGTTAGAGCCGGGTGCCTGATGTATAATACAGCCTGCCCCCGCAGACGATGGTACATGCCCATCTCCTGAGCCTGTGCTTTGGCCATGACTTACTATCACGATACAGGAAATTAGGTGTTAAAGGGGTTGTCTGCTTTTTTTATTTAGATGACCTCTCCTCAGGATAGGTCATCAGTATGGGATCAGCGGGTGTTAAACTCCTGTCACCCCCATCGATCAGTTTGGAGGGGTTGCTGCACTCGCCACCATGACCCCTCAAACAGCTCATCAGTGAGTGATGGCATCCTCCTCCTTAAGGCTGGGAACACACCTAGGCGTTTCTGAATCGTGCGTATGACGCGCATTTTACGCGCGTTTTTGGATGTGCGTTTTTGTAACTAAGAAACGCGCGTCATACGCGCGATTCAGTGATTCTCCCCTATGGCATCATTTTCCATAGGCGCGTTAAAACGCCCCAAAGAAGCTCATGTACTTGTTTGGCGTGGGCGTTTACAGCGCGTTTAAGCGCGCTGTAAAACGCCCAAATGTGAACCATGCCCATAGGGAAGCATGGCTTTTCACATGTTGTGCGTTTTACAGCGCGTTTGAACGCGCTGTAAAACGCTTAGGTGTGTACCTAGGGTAAAGGCTATGTACACCTTCGGGGGCAATTTTTTTTTAATGATTGCATTTTACTCTTTTTTGGCTAAAAATTATTTTTTTCAATTGGTCTTTATTAAAAAAAATATTGAGCCATTCTGTCACAAAGGATTAACTGTTCTTCTAGCTGTGTGAAACCTACTTTCACTTTGTGCCGGTCATCTAATAACCCTATCTCATAAACACTTATTTGTGCCACATTCTTATCAGTAAGATAAGAACTGAGGTATAATAACTGTATAGAAGGTCAGAGAGCAGAGATAAGGAGCCCGTCAGCTTGCTGTCTGACGGAGCAGAGAGAAAATGCAGATCCTACCAATAGAGCATCTCAGCTCTGTACAGAAAAAAAGATGCCATATTTTTAATAAAGACTAATTGAAGAAATTATTTTTACCTCATAATGAGTACAATGCAATAATTTAAAAAAATGCCCCCAAAGGTGTACATATCCCTTAATGGGCCCTAGCTGCTTCTTGCATCTGTATAAAGGACTGGGTTCTATATCTTAATTTAACGAAGGATGTGCTTATTTCGGAGGCTTGGTATGTGGTCTGTATTCATTTTAGGTGTGCTGTAAGGGGTCATATATACCATTTTTATTTAAATGCCATAGATTTGGGGCATTTCCTATATAAATGGGTGGAGCATAAGGAATTTTGCCTGGTGAGCCATTTGTGACACCTTTGGTTTTCAACTTTGGAATCTCTATGATATCCCCTTTTCAAAAGTTGACAAATGTATTTTAGAATACTTGACTGAATATGCCCAACGGCTGCAAGATAACCATGACTACTAAGATATAATGGATGACTTCTTTATAATACCTCTGAAAATGGGGCAGTAGGACTTTAGCAATGACAGATGCATGCCATACACCCCATTTGCTAATGCATTATGATTATAGAAACACAGGCCTAGTGCCGTCAGAGGACGGTCCAGACGGCGCAATGACGTCATTGCACTGCCTTAGCCATACAGCGCGGGACACAGGCCAGAAGAAGCCTGCATTGCATCCATAAAAGCGGTATGGAGGTATTTGTGTTTATTTTTTTATATAGCACAATGCAGGAGAGGAGCGCTATGGGGGCATCTAGGGGCACTTCTTACTGGCACATTATTGGGGGGCACTATGAGGGCATCTACTGAGGCCACAAAGAAGAAGTATTTTATGGGGGCATTATGGGGACATTAGCTCAACTGGGGGCATTAAAAGGGGGTATTTTTTGCACTGGCACATATTATGAGTGGCATTTTTGTACTGGTTCTCATTTTAAGGGGCATTTCTCTACTTTCACATTATAAGGAGAATTATTACTATACTAAATGTTTAATCACAGGCAGTTACAAAAGTATTCTGATCCAGGTGCTGGTTTGTAAACTACAGAATATTTTTCATGGGTCAACCCCTTTACCTATACCAGACAAAAAAAAATGAAAAATAAATCAGACCCTGGTACTGTACAAATTGCTCCTGGATCCTCTTCCCTTTGGGTGCCACTTTCTGTAGGTTCCTGAAATTGACCAGGAAAGCCCTGCTGCCACCTAGCTGCAGGATTTTGTGTGCCAGATGAGGCTCCTTTAGAGCAGGGGTGCGCCACATGCGGCCCTTGATACCATTCTGTGCGGCCCCCAACCATCTGGCAACAGACATGTATGTCTGTGTCTTGTGCCTGCTCACATGTATTTTTCATGCATTTATCCCATTAGATGGGAGTCCTGGGATTGTAACTAGACATTAATGGTATATACTGTGCATTCAATATTCCATAAATACAGTATTTCAGTTGTTAATACCCCTTTAAATTTTATTTTCGGCCCTCGTCATTGGTTCAGTCTGGCATTGTGGCCCCGATCCAGAAAACGTTGTGCACCCCTGCTTTAGAGCATCTTAGCAACTGCTGGAAGGAAAAAAAGTAAGAGCTCGGAGTGTGACCTCCTCTAAGCAACTGTTTGGATCTGCACCTCCCATGAGCTGATGCCCCAAGTCGTTGCTCTCCGTGCCCAGTAATACAGTTCCCAATAGGCTGTCCGTATAATGCTTGGACATTATGGGTTCTCTAGAGAGGAGTATGATCCTTGAGACCCTCTCTTCCTTTTATAGGGCATCTAGTTCAACATATGAGCTCCTGGATGTGGGTTGTCTCGCCAGGGGCTGAAGGCCTTTATGGATTTTTTTGACATTGTAGGTTAAGTTTTTATGTTATCCATATCTTAGAAGAATGTAACACGTATATCAGAAAAGTGGTGGTGCATGAAGACAAATATCTGGACACCATGATCTCCTTTTTGGTTTACAGTCTTTCTGCTTTACTAGTTTCATAACATATTTTCTCAGACACTACCACCTTGTAGCTGTAGACCTAAATCTGTAAAGATGTTCAAGATGGAGGTTAAAGGACATAACAGGGAGATCAGGGCCATAACCAGTTGGCCATATGAGGCCTAGCGATTTCTCATGGCAGCCCTGCGCCTACCTATAAGCTTTGAGGGTCGTGTCCCCATACATGACTACAGTGAAGACTCCTTAGGGTATTGAGGGCAGCATCTGCTCCAGAACTCTCAGAACCAACTGGTGGGATTTGGCGCACCTCCAGTAATTAGTAGATGTGAAATATTTGGCAAATCTTATTAACGTGCAGAATATGGTAATATTTTAAGAGGATTGAATTTATATGATGACGTTTGGTAAGCACATTACTCTGCAACGTGCCTATATTTCTATATGCCAGAGAACAAAATGATTGGCTTCCTATAATACTGAATAGACCTTGGACCATATGTTGCAGTTGGAAATTGCCTTGATCCCTCTCCTCAAGCACATGATCATATCTACATATCCATACTTGGAGACTATAGAAAATGCATGTAGTGCCCAGAACATAGGATTATCATACGATGAAATATTTGGCAGTCCTAACTCCTACAGATGGTTGTCAGGTCTGTGAGTGTTAATCCACGGGAAGGATTACTTGGTACGGAGCCAAACAGAGGTTACCGGCTCTTCTGTGAGGGAGAGATTTCATCACAAGGTCACTCACCTTATGACAACCATAGAAGTTTGCTATTTTTAGAAGCAGTAACTGACCATGAATGGGAAGATGAGCATTGCTGCCATATTGTCTCTTGGAATCTGCTAACTTCCATATGTCTTCCACATATCTGAGAGCAGAGGACATGGTGACATCTAGTGAAGGGTAAAAGCATGCACCTATTTGGAGGGTTAGGTTATTCAGGTCTGCCTTTTACCCAAGAAATAGTGCCATTCTTGTTTGTGGGTGAAGTATTGTAGATGTGAAGGAAGGCTATGTCCACCTTCACAACCATTTTACTAAAAAGGGCTGGCTACTGTTGATCGATGCGTTTGATAGATGATTTTATTGCACTTACTAATGTAGCCTTTGTTGAAATTCTGCACCATTTTCTATATTTTTTAAGATAGACTTACTTGTTTACAAAGTCTTTTGTGCTGTCCACTCAGAGGTCCTGTCCACAAGATGGCCGCTGATGGAGGGTCATGTGACCAAGCAAATCAGCTCCATGTGATGTCACCTCTATTTAAAGACAATGTGGTGTATTTGAACAGAGGAGTAATCACATGGAGGTGATTTGCCTGGTCACATGACCCTCCATCAGCGGCCATCTTGTGGACAGGACCTCTGTGTGGACAGCACAAAAGACTTTGTAAACAAGGGAGTATACCTTATGAAATATAGAAAATGGTGCAGAATTTCAACAAAGGCTACATTAGTAAGTGCAATATTATCATCCCACAAACAATGGTCAACCGTAACCAGAAAGTGGCCAACCCCTTTAATTGTCCCAATGAATTCAAAAAGCAATTTTTTAATAGGCTTTCTTTAACCTCTTAAGGACACAGGACATACCTGTACGTCCTGTGTCCGGTCTTTAAAGATGGCGCCCGCTCCTGCTCCATGCGGGCGCCTTAGACGCGGGTGTCCGCATGGTTCCTGTAGCAGACACCCGCGGCTAATGTCCGGGACCGACAGCGATGCCGATCGTGGACATTTAACCCCTCAGATGCCGTGGTCAATCCTGACCACGGCATCTGAATGCGCACAATCCGAAAGTTTTACTTTCGGTTTGCGCTTCAGCTCCCCCCTGTGGCGATCGGAGGAGCCGGAGCGCGCCTGTAGTAGCCTAGGTTTCTATAAATGAAACCCAGGCTGCTCTGGAGTATTTCCTATGGAGCCTTGCCTGTAAATATGCGATTTTTTTCATATATTCCAATGCTATTGCATTGGAATGTATGAAAATCGCAATCAAATGATTGTAAGTTATAGTTCCCTATGGGAACTATATAAAAAGTGTAAAAAAAAAAAAAAGTTTCAAAAATAAATAAAAAAACATAAAAGTTCAAATTACCCCCCTTTTGCTAAAATAAAAATTTAAAAACTAAAAAAATTAAACAAATACACATCATGGGTGTCGCAATGTGCGAAAACGCCCATAGTATAAAAAATATAAAAAAATATTCCCCATACGTCAAACAGCAAAACGGAAAAAAGCGTCCAAATGGCGGATTCGCTATTTTTAGTCGCTTCATTTTCCACAAAAAATTACATAAAAGGTGATCAAAAAGTCATACACACCCCAAAATGGTATCAATAAAGAGATAAGATTATGACGCATAAAATGAGCCCCCCATACAGCTCTGTACATATAATTACAAAAAAGTTATAGGGGTCAAAGCATGGTGACAAAAAAGTAAAACGGATTTTTTCCCATGCAAGAAAACCTATACATATAGGATATCGCCGGATTCGTACTGACCTGTAGAGTAAAAGTAACCGGTCAGTTTTAGCGCACATCGAACGTCGTAATTTTAAAAGCCGCAAAACTGTGGTGGAATTGCTTTTTTTTTGCAATTTCATCCCATTTGGAATTTTTTTCCCGATTCCCACTACATCATATGCAATATTAAATGGTGGCGTTGGAAAGTACAACTTGTCCCGCAAAAAACAAGCCCTCATATTCCTATGGGAACCGAAAAATAAAAAAGCTATGGCTATGGGAAGGCAGGGAGCGCAAAACGAAAACTCAAAAAATTAAAAACCTCCGGTCCTTAAAGGGTTAAAAAGTTCCTAGTGTTTCTACAGTTCTTATGCAGGATGATACACATAAAATAATTTTTTTGGGGGATAAGGGAGGTTGGCAAGGTGACCAAAAAGTGGTGAATCGAGCATTTTAATTTTTTTCTGTTATTGCCCAGGATAAATAATTTTATACTTTAACCCTTAGGCCCCTTTCACACAAACGATACAGATTGGCTCCGGATGCGTTTAGTGAAACTCGCACCATTTTGCAAGCAAGTTCAGTCAGTTTTGTCTGCGATTGCGTTCAGGCTTATTGCACACGACCGTATGGTTTTGCGGTCCGTTTTATACGGATCCGTTGTTCCGTTTTTGTTATCCGTTGTGTTTCCGTTCCGTTTTTCCGTATGGCATATACAGTATACAGTAATTACATAGAAAAAATTGGGCTGGGCTTAAAATTTTCAATAGATGGTTCCGCAAAAAACCGAATGGATACGGAAGACATACAGATGCATTTCCGTATGCGTTCCGTTTTTTTTGCGGACCAATTGACTTGAAAGGAGCCACGGACCGTGATTTGCGGGCAATAATAGGACATGTTCTATCTTTGCACGGAACTGAAAAACGGAAATACGGAAACAGAATGCATACGGAAACACTTCCGTTTTTTTTGCGGACCCATTGAAATGAATGGGTCCGTATACGGAACTCATAAAAACGTCCCGTACACTCGCAAAAAAAACGGTCGTGTGCATGAGGGTGCAATGCGTTTTGATGCATTTTTCAGGCGCTTGATAAAAAACGGAAGGTTTACAAACAACATCTCCTAGTAACCATCAGTGAAAAACGCATCGCATCCGCACTTGCTTCTGGAAGCAATGCATTTTTCACTGAAGCCCTATTCACTACTTTGGGGCCAGGGCTGCGTGAAAAACACAGAATATAGAACATGCTGCATTTTTTCACGCAACGCAGAACTGATGAGTAAAAAAAAAATGTACACAGACCTATTGAGATGAATGGGTCAGGATTCAATGCTGGTGCTATGCGTTGCACCCGTGCGGAAAACTTGCTTGTATGAAAGAGGCCTTAGAGGACCTTGCGATTTTCCCTTTTTGCGGTTTAGTTTTTCACTCACCACCTTCCTAGAGCCTTAACTTTTTTATTTTTCAGTTCACATAGCCTTGTTTTTTCAAGGACAAGTTGAACTTTCTAATGGTACTATTTGATATTGCATATGATGTAGTGAGCTGCTGGAAAAAAAATCCAAATGGAGTGGAATTGGGAAAAACAAACAAAAATGCAAGTCTGCCACAGTTTTATGGTTTTTCTTTTTTACGACTGACCCGTTACCATCATTCTACAGGTCAGTAAGATTTCAATACCACACTTGTATAGTTTTTCATGCATTTTAACACGGACACAGAAAATAAATTCCTTTTAAAAAATAAATGAATCTTTTATTTTTATTAGCATATCCTGACCACTATACATTTTTTGTCGTTATGTGTACACAGCTGTAAAAGGCCTCCTTTTTCGCAGGGCAATCTGTACTTTTCAGTGATAACATTTTGAAGTGCGTTTGACTTTCTGATCATGTTTTATAAAAAAATTTTTAGGGGCGGTGAAGTGACAAAAATGGCGAATTGGCCATTTAGAATTTTTTTCTGTTACATCATTTGCCGTATGGAATAAATATTGTTAGATTTTAATAGTACGGGTGTTTTCAGATGCGGCAAGGCCTATAATTTTCTTTTTATTGTTTATTTTTATTTTGGGGAAAGAGGGGTGACCCTAGGTGACTAACTGGCAATCATTAGATTGCCAATTGTGTTCTGTGATGGGTACAGCACAGAACACACCATTTACTATATACCGACACAGTGCTGCCACCTGTTGGCCTGTGTTGGTATATGCTAGTGATGGGTATGGGAGTCTGCGGTCTTAGCCAGGGAGCGCTGATACAGGCCTGGGAGCCTTATGGCTGATCACATAGATTCACCGTGGGCCTCCGCACTTCTTTCTGGGTCAGAGAGGCCAGTTTTACTGGGGAGTTTATTTTGATACTCATTTCATCTAAACTTTTATCGCTTTTATCGGTCTTTTACATGTTCAATTTATTTTCCTTATAGTTTTTCAATGCTTCCTCACTACCTTTCTGTTTTAGCACGTTAAATGCTTTTTTTTTGTCCTTTATTGCTTCCTACCTCTATATCTACCTCTCACAATTAGGGCTCATGCACACAACTGTATGTATTTTGCAGTCCGCAAAAAAACGGATACACAAAAAAAAACCAAAAAAAAAAAACGGATGACGTCTGTGTGCATTCAGTATTTAGCGGAATGGAAGAGCGGGCCCTTAATAGAACAGTCCTATCCTTGTCTGTAATGTGGACAATATTAGGACATGTTCTATTTTTTTTTTTTTTGTGGATGAAAATACGGACATACAGAAACAGAATGCACACGGAGTAACTTCTGTTTTTTTTTTTTTTTGCAGGCCCATTAAAATAAATGGTTCCGCAAAACAAATGGAATGGACATGGAAAGAAAATACGTTTGTGTGCATGAGCCCTGAGTTTAGGATCCTTTAACCACCTCAGCCCCCCTAGCTTAAACACCCTTAATGACCAGGCCACTTTTTACAATTCTGCACTACGCTACTTTCACCGTTTATTGCTCCGTCATGCAACTTACCACCCAAATGAATTTTACCTCCTTTTCTTCTCACTAATAGAGCTTTCATTTGGTGGTATTTCATTGCTGCTGACATTTTTACTTTTTTTGCCATTAATACAAATTTAACGAAATTTTTGCAAAAAAATGACATTTTTCACTTTCTGTTGTAAAATTTTTCAAAAAAAACTACATTTCTATATAAATTTTTCTCTAAATTTATTGTTCTACATGTCTTTGATAAAAAAAAGTCCAATAAGTGTATATTTATTGGTTTGGGTAAAAGTTATAGCGTTTACAAACTATGGTGCAAAAAAGTGAATTTCGGCATTTTGAAGCAGCTCTGACTTTCTGAGCACCTGCCATGTTTCTTCAGGTGCTAGAATGTCAGGATAGTATAAATACCCCCCAAGTGACACCATTTTAGAAAGAAGACACCCCAAAGTATTCGCGGAGGGGCTTGGTGAGTTCATGTATCATTTCATTTTTTTCACAAGTTAGCGGAAAATGACACTTTCTGAGAAAAAAAAAAAAAAAAGTTTCAATTTCTGCTAACTTCTGGCAAAAAAAAGAAATCTCAGACGGACTCACTATGCCCCTCAGTGAATACCTTGGGTGTCTACTTTTCAAAATGGGGTCATTTGTGGGGTGTGTTTACTGTTCTGGCATTTTGGGCGGGGCTAATTGTGAGCCGCCATGTAAAACCTAAAGGTACTCGTTGGAATTTGGGCCCTTTGCGCACCAGGCTGCAAAAGCGGCACTTATATGGTATCGCCGTACTCAGGAGAAGTAGGGCAATGTGTTTTAGGGTGTATTTTTACATATACCCATGTTGGGTGAGAGAAATATCTCTGTAAACTGACAACTTTGTATAAAAATTTTTAAAAGTTGTCGATTTACAGAGATATTTTCACACACAGTATAGGTATATATAAAAATACACCTCAAAGCACATTGCCCTACTTCTCCTGAGTACGGCGATACCACGTGTGACACTTTTGCAGCCTGGATGCGCAAAGGGCCCTAAACCAATGAGTACCTTTAGGATTTCACGGGCCATTTTACGCATTTGGATTCTCACGCTTTAGGGGCCCCTAAAATGCCAGGGCAGTATAAATACCCCACATGTGACCCCATTTTGGAAAGAAGACACCCCAAGGTATTCCGTGAGGGCATGGCGAGTTCACAGAATTTTTATTTTTGGCACAAGTTAGCGGAAATTGATATATTTTTTTTTTATTTTGTTTTTTACAAAGTCTCATATTCCACTAACTTGTGACAAAAAATAAAATTTTACATGAACTCACCATACCCCTTTTGCGCACCTTGGCTGCAAAAAAGTGCCACTCATGTGGTATGGCCGAACTCTTTTTTATTTTGTTTTGTTACAAAGTCTCATATTCCACTAACTTGTGACAAAAATAAAATTTTACATGAACTCACCATACCTTTTGTGATTTGGTTGCAAAGTGCCACCATGTGGTATGGTCGAACTCAGAGAGAACGTTGAGTGGGCTTACATATACATAGCTGTGTGTGAGAAATATTGCTGCAAACTACAACTTTTTACATTTTTTTATTCAAAGTTGTCAATTTACAGAGATATTTCACACAAAGTATGGGTATATGTAAAAATACACCCCAAAACACATTGCCCGACTTCTCCTGAGTACGGCAATACCACATGTGTGCCACTTTTTGCAGCCAAGATGCGCAAAGGGGCCCTAAAACCAATGAGTACCTTTTAGGAGGGCATTTTTACGCATTTTCTTCTCACGCTTTAGGGCCCCTAAAATGCCAGGGCAGTATAAATACCCCACATGTGACCCCATTTTGGAAAGAAGACACCCCAAGGTATTCTGTGAGGGGCATGGCGAGTTCATAGAAGATTTTTTTTGGCACAAGTTAGCGGAAATTGATTTTTTATTGTTTTTCTCATAAAGTCTACCTTTCTGCTAACTTTTGACAAAAGTTAAATTTTCATGGACTCACTATGCCCCTCAGCGAATACCTTGGGGTGTCTTCTTTCCAAAATGGGGTCATTTGTGGGTGTTTGTACTGTTCTGGCATTTTGGGTGGGGCTAAATTGTGAGCAGCCATATAAAACCTAAAGGTACTCGTTGGAATTTGGGCCCCTTTGCGCACTCGGGCTGCAAAAAGTGTCACTCATGTGGTATCGCCGTACTCAGGAGAAGTAGGGCAATGTGTTTTGGGGTGTATTTTACATATACCCATACTTGGTGTGAGAAATATCTCTGTAAATTGACAACTTTGAATAAAAAATGTAAAAAGTTGTCGTTTACAGTGATATTTCTCACACACAGTATGGGTATATGTAAAATACACCCCAAAACACATTGCCCTACTTCTCCTGAGTTCGGCGATACCACATGAGTGACACTTTTTGCAGCCAAGATGCGCAAAGGGCCCTAAAACCAATGAGTACCTTTAGGATTTCACAGGCCATTTTTACGCATTTGGATTCTCACACTTTAGGACCCCTAAAATGCCAGGGCAGTAGAAATACCCCACATGTGACCCCATTGTGGAAAGAAGACACCCCAAGGTATACTGTGAGGGGCATGGCGAGTTCACAGAAAAAAAAATTTGGCACAAGTTAGCGGAAATTGATTTTTTTTTTTTTACAGTCTCATATTTCACTAACTTGTGACAAAAATAAAATTTTACATGAACTCACCATACCCCTCACGGAATACCTTGGGGTGTCTTCTTTCTAAAATGGGGTCACATGTGGGGTATTTGTACTGCCCTGGCATTTGAGGGTCTCCGCAATCATTACACGTATGGCCAGCATTAGGAGTTTCTGCGATTCTCCTTATATTGAGCATACGGGTAATGAGATTTTTCTCCCGTTCAGCCTCTGCGCTGAAAAAGAAAAAAATGAACGGCACAGATTTTTTCATTCGCATCGATCAATGTGGATGAAAAATCTCTGCCTAAAACGTGCAAAAAAACCAAAACGGCACAGATTTCCTCATTCGCATCGATCAATGTGGATGAATAAATCTCTGCCAAAAATGTGCAAAAAAAAGTAGTAAGGCCCCATTCACATGTCCGCAAAAATGTCCGCATCTATTCCGCAATTCTGCGGAATAGATGCGGACCCATTCAGTGTGAATGGGGCTGGCGGTGATGCGGAGAGCACACTATGCGCTCGCCGCATCAGCATTTGCGGAGCTGCGGCCGCAAACTTCCGGGTTTCGGCCCCCAAGCATCCGGCCGCAGCTCCGCAAAAGATAGAGCATGTCCTATTCTTGTCCGCAATTGCGGACAAGAAAAGGCATTTTCTATATAGTTCTGGCAATGTGCGGATCCGCAAAATGCGGAAAGCACATTGCTGGTGTCCGTGTTTTGCGGATCCGTGGATCCATGGATCCGTAAAACACATACGGACGTCTGAATGAGCCTTACAGTGGGGTAATTAGTGTCAGGGGGTGACATGGGGTTAATCAGGGGTTAATCAGTGACGGGGGTGGGGGTGGGGTGGATGGGTGGGGGGTCTGTGTGGTGTTTTGGTGCACTTATAAAGTTTCTTTGGTGGTCCCAAGCAAAGGGACCACCAAAGGAACGATCAGCAAGCATATCAGACGCTGTTAACAAAACAGCGTCTGATATGCCATTTTTTTAACTTCTACAGCCTGCCAGCGCACGATCAGCGCTGGCAGGCTGTAGCTTACCTTGTCCCCGACGTGATCGCGTTCACAGGAAATCTCGCCTCTCGCGAGATGACGCGCGGGCGCGTCAAGGAGGAACAGACCGACCGCCCGCAGGACGCAATCCTGCGTGAGGCGGTCGGCAAGAGGTTAAAAAATATCCCATTTTGAACCAGCATTTTTATTCCCGAGGACATTGTCCCAGTTAGTGAGGTCAATGGCCTAAAAAAATAAATGAAAAAAAATTGCAAAGAAAAAATAAATAAAAATCTCCCCCATATGTTTGGTATTTCCACGTCAGTAACGACCCAATTTTCATACCGGAAAATGAACGCCGTAAAATTTATAGCGTAAAAATGCAGTGGCAGTTTTGCTGTTTTTCCCATCTTCCACCCAGAAAGAGTTAATAAAAGTTAATAAGAAAGTTAAGTGCACCCCAAAATGGTGCCATTAAAAACTACAACTTTTCCCGCCAAAAACAACAAGCCCTTATATAGCTATATAGATGGAAAAAAAATATATAAGTTATAGAGATAGCTCTTGGAACACGATTATGAAAAAAGGAATAAAAACGCCAAAAACAGCCATGCACACAAACGGAGCCGTAATTTGGTCTACAAATCATGGATCCACAATGTACTTTCTGCCTTTTTCTCAGTCCCATCACTAGAAATTTCTATTCTCGTCCGCAATGTGGCCCAGAATAAGACATGTTCTATAATTTGAAGAACGGACATATGAATGCAGACAGAACACGGATAACATCAGTGAGCTTTTTTTTGGCAGACCCATAGAATTGAATGGGTCCGTGTGTGATCTGCAAAAAAGTCTGGATGAGACATGGACACAAAATATGGGCTAGTGCATGAGGCCTTATACTGTGATATTAAATAACTTCCTATCTGGGTGACCACCATTTGTTTACATATAACTACATGCATAGAAATCGTCACATGATGATACACTATAGGCTCTATGATTTATAGTGTAGCAGTCACCAAAATAAAAAAATAATGTATGTTACTATCAGTCTAAGGTGGGGTAGTGTCAAAGAGTCTCTGTACTTTCACACAATTTCATTTCATTTAATAGGGATAGCCCCTGCTTCTGAGTGAAATGAATCTAGCTGTGCAACTAAAATAATAATATGGCTGAAAAGACTTTAGGGAGGCCCAAAACAAAAAAACAAAAAAAAAAAACTGTCCCTTCACAGTTATGATTCTAAAAAGCTCAGCTTTAAGTTGTTGGATGATCTGAACTGTATTTTCTTGTGTAGGACCACTTTTAAAGCATATTCACCTTATAGCCCTCATGCCATGTCTTTGTTCTGGTTCTAGTCCATCCTTTACACAGTCCTTTGTGGTGGTCTCCTATTATCTGCACGTTCTTGAGGTGACCAGCAATGTCTTCATCCACTCTCTCAGGATATTAAGACAGAGTTTTCTTTCCTTTTGGGTTTTATATTCTTTATTAACTTAGCACAATAAATCACAGAGTAGTTATATTAGAAGAAATTACATTCACTCTATGCAGGAGAATTCATACAATGGCTGAATGGCACATGAAAGGAATGGATTGTACTCCGTGCTCTTTAGTAAAAACTCTAAAATATACATTTATGAGAAGCAGACAGAGCTTAGCTATAGACAAACCTTCTGGACCACACAACCCCAGAATTCAACTGTGAGACAGAACCATAGCAGAGACTACAATTCCTTACATTCGAGATGGAGTTCACCAATCAAGAAAGGTGCAGTGAGGCCTGTAAGCAAACTGACTCTGAGGTGGTTTTATATATAATTTTTTCATATCATTATATCAGCACTGTTCCCATTTTCCCTTTATTATGTATACCTGCCCATCACTAAGGCTACAGACCATACTTGTGAAAAGTCAATATGTAATTAGAGAAGCAGCGCTTCTAACTCCAAGCACAGCACCACTCTTTTACAAAGGTCGTGTGTAGTATTACATCTGAGCCTTACTCGCTTGAATGGGATCGCCTACCACAGGCAGTAAAGCAGAAGAGTAGTACAATCTGCAGCAAGTGTGACTGGCCATGGGTGACCTTGGTGTCAGGATCACAATTCTTCATAACAAGCAGTTATATAGTTCATATCTGTGCCTGTCCAAGTTGGGTGCACCCAACTAAAATTGGAGAAGCTTTATTTAAAGGGGTTATCCCATGTGTAATTTAAAAATGAAACATCAGATATAATTTAGTACATGCCAATCTCTTTCCAACAAAGCTAGAACTAGCCCTGTACCTCACATGGATCCAGAGATCTCCACATTCACTGCTAGATTTATTTCAAGCTGACCAATTAGGGGGCGTGCACTTTCTCAGGAGGCATGTCCATTCTGCTGCAGCTGGTGACAGTTGAAGGATAGAACTGAGCATGTATGTCCAGCTCAGTGAGCAGGACAGAGAATATATAAAAAGAACAGACAGCAGGTGGCGCTATACAGATACAGTTTATTGAATAACTCAGTGGCTATGCTAGATGTTTAATGACATGCAATTACAAAAGTGTTCAGATCCAGGAGCTGGTTTGATAACTGTAAAATATTTTCCGTGGGAAAACTGCAGACAAAATGATCTCCCAAATAAGGTTTCCTATGGTAGGCATCAATAATGGTATATATGGATTACATATGCCAATAATGTCTGGAAAGTCCCGGCAGTTGGTCCCCCACCATGCAGAGACCCCCAACAGAATGTGGCACCTGGGGGTGAAGAGGGGAAGCTGAATGTCTGACCTGGTGATACAACAGGAGCCACTCATACTGGCTGTTACTGGGGAGTCCTGACCGTGCCCCTCCTAAATTCCCTTATGCCCTGGGGGGAGGTATCAAACCCACCTGGTGATACGTTGGTGCCTCTGCCCCATTATTCTAGGCACCGGTGGTGGTTCCAGTGGTCAGTAATGACATAATTGTATATGCCATCAGTCCTTATGGTTATAGAGCTTTGTCTTTTCTATGTCACCTGTGGTCTCCCTATGAGATGGCTGGCTGTATGGTTGACTCACAAGCTCTAGATGAAGAACCCAGGCCCACTATGGAAAAGATGTGTGGACCTTTTGGTATAAAAATGAAAGATTCTTCATGAAAGTCTCGGAGATACAGCTGCTACCAGAGCACCTGACTATGGAGAACACCCATCATCTATAGTCAAGACTTCCCTGACAAAGTTCAGGTTGAGATTATACATGCCGTGGGGAGATTTTTATCATAACTGGTGGCTATGGGCCATCTACTTCACACTTCCCTTGGAGGAGTGACTGAAAATTAGTGTAGGATATCAGCTGGCATTTTCACATGAGGAGAATACTGATAAACACATACATATAGTTTAGTATATAGTTTATATTAAAAGGCACATATATATTTCCATTTGCAATATTAAAAAAAAACAAAGCAAAGCACCATCCGTAAACGTACTGACATGGGCGGATGTGCACAAACCCTGGACTCTTCATCCAGTTTCACACAAGTCCTTCCTGCTAAACAGTCATGATGGAAACTAAAAAACATCCCCTGTATCAAACTCTGGGGGTGGTAGACGTTCCACCAGCCTCCTTCCCCAAAATTCAGTTCCTCAAAGCTTTATTTATAAAAAGCAGACAGATTGCTGCAGACATAGCGATAAGGCACCATCCTTTTTAATAAGGGATTGTTACTACAAACAGTGAGGGCTGTATCACCACAAAAAAAAAATTATTCTATACACTAGTTACTAGTTCTGGCCCCTTAGTAAATGACCTGCATCAACGAATGAAAATTTTTTTTTTTTGCTATTACCCAGTTTGACCAGCAGGGGTCAACCTAAGTTTTGTGCACATATAGTTACAGGATAGAAATAATTACATACACATACGACACTATAGACCAGGGATCAGCAACCTTCGGCACTCCGGCTTGTGTGAAACAGACTCCCAGCATGCACACCTCCACACACAAGGAGTGAATGGAGCATGCTGGGAGTTGTAGTTTCACAACAGCTGGAGTGCCGGAGGTTGCTGATCCCTGACTATAGACTATAAGGTCCCATAGACCATATATTACTCAGCTTTCCCAGATCTGAAGCACAGGCCATGAAATGTCTGTGGAGGGTGGACCCAGGAGGCGAGGGTATGCAGACAGGCAGAATAGCAGGTTGTGTAAGGCACACTATCACAATATAAATATCCTTCAGAAATCTTTTTTTTCCCTCTGGTTACAAAAATATATATTATCGAAACTGGGTTAACCTTTTAAAGAGAAACACAACTAAGAAGGATCATTTTTCCAGGGCCCTGAGAGTAACGAAACCTTGTGCGCTGGTAAAACCTGGTTTAATAAGGTAGTGAGTGGACCCCACTGACATAACGAAGGGGTACACCTGCTCCTCCATGGTGAGAGGACACTGGCAGAGTGGAGAATGTCCCCATGGTCGGTGCCCTCAGAGGTTGGCATCGCCGAAGTGTGACTTATGGAATGTTACAAAGGAGGGCGAAGATCCGAACCAAAGGACTTGAAATTAAACAGAAGATGGAGGAGGCATTCACTCATTCTTAGGGAGCTGCTGGTCCAGAGACTTCAGGCCATCCAGGAACATGGTGGGTGTTAATATGTGAGTGGAGCCTGGGACACAGAACAAGTCAAAGATTAATTCAGCCAGGGAAACAGAATGTAAACGCAAGATACGGTCGTGTGAGATTTAAAAAAAAAAAATGGAGTTTTCTACTTCCAGAAACAGCACCACTATTATCCACAGGCTGTGTCTGGTACTGCAGCTCAGCCCTATTGAAGTAAATGCTGCAGTACCAGCCTGTGGACAAGCAGGAAAAGAAAAACAAAGTAGACCATCATCCTAGGGTCCTTTCACACTTGCGTTAATGTTTTCGATATTGAATTCCGTCCTAGGGGCTCAATACCGGAAAAAAAAGCTTCAGTTTTATCCTAATGCATCCTGAATGGAGAGCAATCCGTTCAGTATGCATCAGGATGTCTTCAGTTCAGTCACTCTTACGGTATTTGGACAGAGAAAATACCGTAGCATGCTGTAGTATTTTCTCCGTCCAAAATTCTGAAACACTTGCTGGAACGCCGTATCCGGCATTATTTTCCATTGAAATGCCCATTAATGCCGTATCTGGCACCAAGTGTTCCAGCAAAACGGATCCGGTTTGCGCATGTGCAGACCTTTAAAAATGCAAAAAATTAAAAATAAATACCGGATCTGTTTGTCCGGATGTCGGATGACAATGGAGAAACAGATCCGGTGTTTCAATGCATTTGTTAGACGGATCTGCATCTAGATCCGGCTACAAATGCTTTCCGTTTGCGCACGGATTTCCGGATTCGGCAGGCAGTCCGTCGCCGGAACTACGTGCCGAATCCTCACAACGCAAGTGTGAAAGTACCTTCACACAAGCTCTTTAAAGTGGCGCTCTTATTTGGAAGTACATAGGCAGTCATACACTGTGGTCAATTAAAATTCCACTCAAAGCGGTATTTTGGCTGTTAAAAGTTATCACCTATCCTATAGGGGATACCTATTAAATTGGTGGTGGTCCTGCCTCTTGGACCCCCACCGACCACAAGAATGGGTACCCAAACCCCTCGAAATGCACAATGCTGCTCCATTCATACTATTTTCAGAACTCCCATAGAGATGAAAGGAGCAGCAGTTTGTATGCCCGACCTGCTGCTCCATTCATTTTGGGGGATACGAGGTGCCCAGTCTCGTGATAGGTGGTGTCCCAATGGTAGGACCCCCACTGGTCTAATAGTTATCCCCTAACCTCTAGATAGGTGATAATTAACAAACCGGAATACCCCTTTAAAGGGGGTTTTCTGAGTCTGGCTTAAAGTAGGCAACGGTATAAAAGAAATTGCCTATTCTCACCCATTCAATCCCCCGCTGCCCCACCAGCAATTACGTCACCTGCATCATGCGAATGCTCCAGCCAACCACTGGTCCCAGCACTGCACACACGACCACTGAGGCCGGCAACTGGCTGCAGCAGGTATATAAACGATGAACCTGACGTTATAACTGACTGGGGCCAGAGCGGCAGAAGACTGAATGAGTGAGTATAGGTTATTTATTTTATACCATTGCCTACCCCTTTAGAGTAAGTAACATGACGGAAGATGACACAATTCCCAAATAAATTACCCCAGGTCCCTTTAAAGCTGGACCTAACCGGAAGCAAAACCTACCAATCAGAACTTCCCATTTCGAGTCCGTGGCTTTGGTCAGCTCATAGGCGCATCTCATTTCAGACATGGAGACTCCTCCCAGGACATAGACAATAAGACGGGGTCCTGATCTGTATTCTGCTGCGCTGCGCGTTTTATGCCAGTGACCGAACCGCGCACTGCAAAACAAAAAGAAAAGTATAAAATGGGAAAACCAACATTCAGAACCAAACACTACAATCAGACCCTGCGTAGACTGACATTCCTCACCTCACCGCCGCCTGAGAGCTGCTCACTTGGGTGCAGGGCTCTGACACAAAAGGCCATTGTTTCTTGTCCAGCTTGTCTTCAATGGCATCCTACAGAAGAGCCACACGTACAGTGTAATGGAGTCACACAGACATTTATAAACTGCCAAGCAAATGCAGCAAAAGTAAAGGAGGATCTCAGCAACCTGGGGGTTAAATATCGATGATCACTGACCAGCCCAATGAATGGGGCTCTGCTGCGGTATGCGCATTTCCATGGTGAGTGTCCAACATTAATTTTTTATTTAATCTCGGATGATGAATTTCTTACATCTACATCTTTATAGGGGTCAGAAATCCCCTGCAGTGATTTAAAACAGAAGATACTGGCAGTAGAGGGAGCTTGCTGCATACTATTCAGTTCAATGTATAACCAATATGCAGCAGGCTCCCTCTAGTGGTGGCTGCGGGAAGCCAGCATGTAACGTTTTGAGCACTGACCACTATACAGATTTATCAAATTCATTAGAATCAGAATTCTCCACCAAAAATACATATGGTTATTTAAGGCAGGACTTTGTTTTAAAGAGGTATTCCCATCTCGGCTAATTATGGCACATTCACAGCATATAGGAGGTCCCATAGGTGAGATCTGCATCTGTCAGATATACCATAAATGGCAGAGATAGGAATACCTCTTTAAGGTTTTCATTATTTAGTTAGCAGGGGTAAGATTTAGGGTGGGGGTTGTTAAATGTTAACAGCAGATATACCTCCATGATGTCTTTTAGTGCCGGCGTCCAGCGAGACAGCTGGTAGGTGGACTCTGGCCGGATCTTTCTGTCGGGTTTGTTGGGTGTGGAGGACGGCTGCTGCAGGAGGCAATAAGCAAATACTTGCATTATATTCGTTAGATACAGAGGTGTTAATGACCTCAGGGATACACAAATCCTGAATGATATTTACAGGATCATGCTACAAAGGAACCACTATAGAAACGCCTTCATTAAATGGCTTGACCAACCTGCTCGCGGGCCCCATAAGGCCTCATGCACACGTTCGTATGTACTTTGCGGTCCGCAAAAAATACAGATGACATCCGTGTGCATTCCGTATTTTACAAAACAGCTGGCCCCTAATAGAACAGTCCTATCCTTGTCCGTAATGCGAACAATAATAGGACATGTTCTATTTTTTTGCGGAACTGAAATACGGACATACGAAAATGGAATGCACACAGAGTACCTTCCATTTTTTTGGCAGGCCCATTGAAATGAATTGTTCCGTATACGGTCCGCAAAAAAAAACAGACCGGACACGGAATGAAAATACGTTTGTGTGCATGAGGCCTAAAAGTAAGAAAAACACAGACTCACCTCATGTAAGCGGTTCTATTCCAGAGCTTAGGCTCCCATCCTTGCTGCTTCCAGTCCCTGGTAGAAGTCATGACAACCAGTTCCTGGCCACCTAGACCACTGCAGCCATGCACTTACCCAGGGGGTGATATGCCACCAACCAGCAGGGGCTAAGCGGTCATGTGCTACTTGGGGACATCTCACTGCTGAGGCCACTGAATGGCGGCTGCAATGGTCCACGTGATCAGGAATGGGACATCACTGCTAGCGCTCCAGGGACTGGGTAGAACCCCTTTAAGGTTCTTGAATATGGAACAATTTTATCATGGTCTTAGGGGTCTTCTACAAGAGAGAAAGGAAACGGACAACTGCTCTGAGAATTTACTGGCTATGTACACTTTTGCAACCATTTACATCAGACCTATGTGTCTCCATAGTAACAGACGACAAGTTAACCTGTAGTCTGATGTTGCGGGTCTCCTCGCTTTCATCCGCTTCTTGCGGTCCTGCTAATGTATACAAGCAGTTTTTTTGTGACAGTTCTTCATGCAGTTTAATCCAAAGCCAGAAATGGATACACAAGGAATGGGAAATATAAAAGGATGTTGCCAAGGTGTACCTACCCTTCAAGTAGACATGACCTGAAGTAATGCCTTCGTCACACAAGGTGCCATAGATTGCATTATTCCCTCTTTGCGGTAACTGCACTCCTGCATCAGTTACTGAACGAGGTCTATACAGGTTTCTTAATTTAGGTGGTCTAGCAAACACTCTGCTTTGAGTCTGGGTGACCACCATGACAGTACATTGAAAATACTATAATGTAATGGTCACGGGACAAGAGACTGTCTTCTCCATGCTACACACTCTTTGTGCTGTCCGCATATTTTATAGACCCATTGAAAATCAATGGGTCCGACTTCTGTCCGCAACTATTCCGTGACTAGTCCGAAAAATCGGGATCAGATGCGGAACTAAACAACGGACGTGTGAATGGACCCTAAAGGGGAGTAAATTAGCTTAATGATAGCAGCATACCCCTGATATCACGCGGGTTCCCAGGCGCTGTAGGTTGCGAATGATGTTGCTGTCGCTCTGTATGTTGGCATGCTGGATTAGTTTGGTTAGGTTTTCCTCTGTTATACCTACAGGTGGGAGAATTAGAGATTAGCCGTCCATGTATTACTAGTCACTCATGCATGAGGATATTTCCCAGCTAGTAGCTAGGCAGCAGAGTGCAAAAAACTGCTCCCGTGCACAGGATTACAAGCGCTTTGTTTTAAAAAGAGCACCTCTCCTGACCAGAGGTTGTGTTTGGTACTGCAGCTCACTCCCATGTGCTTCAATGGAGCTGAGCTGCAATACCAGACACAACCCATGGCGTGGGGCTGTTTTGGGTAGAATCTGGCCATTTGTTCTAATATTGGAAAACCCCTTGTTACTAAACTTGCAGTTCAGAGCGTGGCCGCCGGAGGTGTGGTTCAAAATAAGAGCTCCTTTACATGGGGAAAACTTCAATGGGACACATGGAAAGCAGACACACTCCACACCAGTGAATGAAGGGACCATGCAAAAAAAAAAGGGTCTAAAGATCCCGATGCTGGCCTCTCGGGACTGCTAAATTTGGAAAGGGGACTCATTCTAACTACATGTTCTCATACGCTGTAATCTTTTGCAGTAAATTAGTCGCTGGGACAGGTATTGGGGACTATGGGGGTCATTTATTAAAACAGAAATACGCCTAAATTAGGCTACTTCTAAAGCAGATTGCAGCGCAAAGATCCTTTGCATCTTAATCTGCGACTTCTCCCCGCTCACGCTAGGTCTTAAAAATGTGGGCGTTGTGTGGGCGGGGACAGGCTGGCAGGCCCGTCTCATTCAGCATTTTCTACACCTGGTTTAGGCATAGAAAATGGTCAAAATGTAAGACAGCAAGGAAGCCGTCTTTCATTTAGAAGCGGTGGTTGATCTGCTGAAGTTATGAAGAGCCCAGCGCCTCTTCATAACTTCGGCGAATCAACTGCCAGTGCAGGGCCTTATTAAGACCAGCGTCTAAAACGCCGCTCTTAAAGGGGTATTCCCATCACATACAATGGGGGGCATATCGCTAGGATATGCCCCCATTGTCTGATAGGTGCGGGTCAGACCCACACCTACAACAAGTAGAGCTGTGGCTGGAGGACCCCCGATTTCCGGGGTCCGTCCACCACCAAGACCTGCTCCCATAAAAGTGAATGGGAGCGCACACGCAGCCCCTGCTCCCGTTCATTTCTATAAGGCAGACAGAAATAGCTGACCCGGCGGTCGGCTATTTTCGACGGCCCCATAAAAATGAATAAAGGGCGGCTGCGCTTGCGCAGTGCACCCTCCGTTCATTTCCCCGCTCCGTTCTCATTGTAGGTGCAGGTCCCAGAGGTGGGACCTGCACCTATCAGACAATGGGAGCATATCCTAACGTTATGCCCCCATTGTCCGAGATGGCAAAACCACAGAGCAGTTTATGTACAAACTACTCCAACTCCATACAGATGTAGCAGTGCTCTCTACTATGTACTACGTAGCTGCAGTCCCCGAACCCCTATACCAGGAACCAAATGATGTACAGGTGTTGTTGCATGAAAAGAGACCTTGTCCTCATGATCTATTAGGGCATACAGAAGGGAGCGTCTCTCAGTTACGGCCTCCTCTGTAGGCCACAATATCGTTCACATTTCTAAGTGTCTTCTCCCTGAAAAATCAGCTGTTTGCCAATGGCGCCTGGAGTCTGATCTGCGGTTGCAATGTGAAACTGGTTGTTTCCAATTAGACAACCCCTTTAAATCTGCCATCGGTAGCATGGGCACATTTGGTGCTTATTTCGTCAGCTGGCTTGCATTACAGAAGACCTCCTAATTGACTTTCAGGTGGGCACGTACCATTCTTCAGGTAAATATACAGCACGATAATACGGATCTTGTCATAAGGTTTGACGGCTGGATCCAGAAGCACAGGAACAATGATCTTCATGGGGTCCTTTAATTTCTCACCCTCAGCGTCAGAGCCCATGGCCAAGTCCTGTAAGAAGAAGACGACGATGATGACAATCTTCTGTTTGGGCGAGTTAATTTCTGTGTTGTATAACTAGGGACATGCACCTTTCTCACACCTAATTGGGATCTACAGATTTTCCTGGTTCATCTTCCCCTTATTATATACCATTAGTCACATTGCTGTTCCCGCCTGATGTGAAAGGACTTTACAAAAGTGAAAGAGAGTGTACACAATTACCAAAACATGGCTGCTGTCTTCCAAAAACAGCATCATCCCTGTCCATGGGTTGTTCATGATATTGAAGCTGAGTTCTACTGAATTGATTAAGGCTGCAAAACCACACACAACCTGCGAACAGGGGAGGCGCTGTTTTTGTAAGAGAGCAGCCATGTTTTTCTAATACTGTACAAGCCCTAAAGAACCCGTCTGATACATGTGAACTATGCCCCCTGGTTTGCTATATACAGTTCATATGCCATTTTCTGTATGAACCTTGCATACATTTATAGGTATCATAGGTAATGGCATCGAGGACCCAGACTAGTCAGCCCATTCCCGCTGGTCACATGAGCGACGTACCTGCTCCACAGCGCACAGTTTGTCTATGCCTCCTTTGAAATGCTTCATGCAGTCCTCTGCCAGGTGAAGGTGTGTGGAGTACTGTGCGCGGGGGAGGAAATAGGAAATATTAATACAGTTAGCTTTCTAAAAGAAATCTAATCCATCTGATGGGACAAATATATAAAAAAAGTGACATCAGGAAGAAGGATCACAGCCTGCCACTATCATCTCTCCGATGTCCAGCATCCCTTTGTCTTCATGATATCAATCTCTTACATTTTGCGTTGTGTGAAAATCACAGCGTGTTCTATATTCTGCGATTGTCACGCAACGCTGGCCCCATAGAAGTGAATGGGGCTGCGTGAAAATCGAATCTCATCCTGCAAGCAAGTGCAGATGCGATTTTCACGTATGGTTGCTAAGAGATGTTGTTTGCAAACCTTGAGTTTTCTATCAAGCGCGTGCGAAACACAATAAATGTCATTGCACCCGCGCGATAAAAACTGAACTGAACGGGATCGCAAACAAAACTGAATGGACTTGCTTGCGAAATTGCACATGTTTCACTGAACGCATCCGGACATAATCCGATCACGCTCATCTGCAAAGGGGCCTAAGATTTGGCATGGGACGAGTTGGGGTGGGAAAAGTTGCACATGTAATCACCAGTATGTGTGGACTCACCTACTAAAGACTAGTATTTCATGCAGTGCATTTGGAGAGTCTTTAGACCCTTTCACTTTTTCCACATTGATATGTTGCATAAGATTTATAAAAAAAGTCAACATTTTTCCCCCCATCAATCAAGGAATTTCCCAGAGATGTCCCTAAGCCGCTCCTGTGTTCTCCTGGCTGTGCGCTTAGGGTCATTGTCTTGTTGGAAGGTGAACCTTCACCCCAGTCTGAGGCCCAGAGCTCTGGATCAGGTTGTCATCTCCCTGTACTTTGCTCCATTCAGCTTTCCCTCAACCCTTATCCGAGCAACTGAGAACCACCCCAACATCCTCATGCTGCCATCCCCATGCTTCATTGTAGGGATGGTATTCGGCTGGTGATGGGCAGTGCTTGGTCTCCTCCAGATATGACGCTTAGAACTAAAGCTGAAAAGTTCAATTTTGGCTTCACCAGACCAGAGAATCTTGTTTCTCACAGTCTGAGAGTCCTTTTTAAAAAGCAGAGCCTTCTTGCTGGCCACTCTGCCATAAAACCCAGATCGGAAGAATTCTGCAGTGATGGGTGACTTTCTAGAAGTTTCTCCCATCTATACACACAGAAGCTTAGCCAGGTGACCATTGGGATCTTGGTCACCTCTCTTACCAATGCTCTTCTCCCTACTTAGTTTGGAGGGTTGGCCAGCTCTAGGAAGAGTCCTGGTTGTTCCAAACTTCTTTCATGTAGGAATTATGGAGGCCACTGTGCTATTAGGAACTTTCAATGGAGCTGAAATTTTTTGTACTCTTCTCCAGACCTGTGCCTCTACACAATCCTATCTCTGAGCTCTACAGGCAGTTGTTTACTCCTCATGGCTTGGCTTTTGCTCTGATATGCAGTGTCAGCTGCTAGACCTTATACAGACAAGGCTGTATCTTTCCATATCATGTCATATGGAACTCTCTGCCTGAGGAGGTGGTGATGGTGAATTCACTAAAAGAGTCCAGGAGGGGCCTGGATGTATTTCTGGAGTGTAATAATATTACAGGCTACAGCTACTAGAGAGGGGTCGTTGATCCAGGGAGTTATTCTGATTGCCTGATTGGAGTCGGGAAGGAATTCTTTCCCCTTAAGTGAGGAAAATTGGCTTCTACCTCACAGGGGTTTTTTGCCTTCATCTGGGTCAACTTGTAGGATGACAGGCCGAACTGGATGGACAGAGGTCTTTTTTCGGCCTTATGTACTATGTTATATACTATGTCCAATCAACTGAATGTACCACAGGTGACTCCAATCATAGTATAGAGAAACGAGAGGCCCCCAGAGCTATATATCAAGTGTCACATCTAAGGGGCTGAATACTTATAACCTTTTGAAATTTTAGTGGTTTTTAATTTTACTAAATTTGCAAACATTTCTAAAATTCGGCATTATGGGGTACTGAGTGCAGATTGACGGGCGAAAAGTCGATTTTTTATTTTATTTTAGCACAAGGCCGCAACATTACTGAATGTGCAAAAAGTGAAAGGGTCTAAAGACTTTCTAAATGCACTGTACACGAAGATATGTCAGGTCAAGGAGGCCGCACTGCCTTCCGCCAAAACCCACCTATCATCTTAAGAAAGTGGTGTGAGTGAAATCTCAAAAACGTGTCAATTTTTGCACAAAATGTGTGAGTTTTGTGGACAAGAAAACATCTATAGTACATCTGCCTCTACGTCAGAGAGGTTTTAGGTCTCTTCAGTTCTGGTACAGATATGTGCATGTAGACATAGGTGACACGTGTGAACTGTGCACATCTAGAGCTTTTATTTTAGGCGTCAGACCCAAGTCATGACTGCAGCACTGGACCATAATACAATCTGCAAGTCAGGATCAGTACTAGATGAGGGATGTATTTAAAAGAGATGTTCAACTTTTTACGTAGAATGACTCAATATGTCAGACTGTATTGAAAAGGTAAGAACTCCACATAACGGGACAGCACTTACCTTATTTAACTCTTTCTGATACTGTGGCATCTTCTTCAGTATCTGAGACAAGTCTTTGATGTTGGCCTTTAAAGAAAAAAAACAAAAAACACACGGACATAATTTACAACAGGGAGAGCAACGCGAGACTCGATGAGAGACAGACCCCCTCAAAACGAGAAGCCAAACTATAGGAGGAGGTCGTCCCAGCTTAGATATTTATGGAGAGGTGGTGCCGGCTGCAGCAATAACCAGATGGATAATGAATGGAGAGGGGGCTCCCCAGGAGGATCAGTAGACTCTCCACTGGTGGGACCTGGATCCTGTGGATATGTCATACATGTCCAACCTTCACTGGCGTCTGTACACGAATTTCCACTCGCGGCTCACTGCAGGGCTATTCTTGTATGCAGGAGACATACCAGCCTATCTGTTGGTATGAGCGGGCCGTGGGAATGACTGCTTGGAATCACTATTCCAGTAAATACATGGTATGAGCATGTCACAGGTCACTGTGGATTCCTGTCTCCATAGAATACCATGGATTGGATTGGATAGGTCACCTATTATTCTTATGTTATAAAAGCAAAAGGAAAGATGGCCAAAATGGAAGGGGCACACTGGTGGTGTCCTGACCTAAAGGAGTTATGCCATGATTGAGATCATAGGACATGACAACCTCTTTCTAACAAAGCTAGCACCAGCCCTGTACCTCACATGGATCCAGAGATCTCCCCATTCTGTGCTCTGCTAGATTTAGATCAAGCCAGTATCTCCTCCTTTCTGCTGCACAGTATGTCTGGTGGCAGTTGAAAATTTAAAGAGTAACTAAACTTTTATAATAATTTTTATTATTTTGTCCTTAATCCCCTAAAAAAAAAATTTCTAATATACTTTATGTATTAATTTTCTATTTTTATGACACTTTTACATCCCTAGAGCGCACCAATCCCTGTGCGCTTAAAACTCAGGTCTCCGTACACCGCTGACAGCTCAGTGGTGTACGGAGTATGGAGTACACATTTTATGAATTAGCAGCAGCAGTGCAGGGAGTACGGGCAGGAGCGCACATTGCTGCTCCTGCCCGTGCCCCTCGGGGAATTACTAACTGCTGGCATAGCACATGGGTACCCTGTACACTATGCCAACAGAGCGGAGCGGCTCCTGCTTCTGCTTGCTCCGCTAAGCGCTGACATGCAGTTTTCTTAGCTTAGCGGAGCAGGCACAGGCAGGAGCTCGCTCCGCTCAGCTAATCCTGGCATAGTGTACAGGGTACCCATGTGCTATGGCAGGAGTTAGTAATCCTCCGGGGAGCACGGGCAGGAGCAGCAATGTGCGCTTCCGCCCGTACTCCCTGCGCTGCTGCTGTCCCATTCATAAATTGAGCAGTCCATACTCCGTACACCGCTGAGCTGTCAGCGGTGTACGGAGACCTGAGTTTTAAGCGCACAGGGAATGGTGGGCTATAGGGATGCAAAAGTATAGTAGAAACAGAAAATTTATACATAAAGTATATTAGAAAACATTTTTTTAGGGGATTAGGGACAACATATTTAAAATTAATATAAAAGTTTAGTTAGGGCTCTTTCACACTAGCGTTTCTTTCCGTCCTAGAGATCCGTCCTCGGGGCTCTAGGACGGAAAGAAACTGATCAGGATAATCCTAATGCATCCTGAATAAAGAGAAATCCGTTCAGGATGTCAACGTTTTTTGGACGTTGACAAAAGCGCAGCATGCTGCGGATTTGTCTCCGTCCAAAAAGCCGGAAGACATGCCGCAATGCCGGATCCGGAATTAATGCCCATTAAAGAGCATTATTCCGGATCCGGCATTAAGCTAAACGTCGATTTGGTGCATCGCTGGATCCGAAGTTTAGCGCTGCGCATGCGCAGCAGCAGTTCCGATCGGGGCCCCAGTGTAAGCTGGGGCTCCGATCGGTTACCATGGCAGCCAGGACGCTACTGGAGTCCTGGCTGCCATGGTAAGTACAACGCAGCAGTGTACTTACCTGCGCTGCAGCCGCCGGGCGCTCCATTATGACATCACAGGTCCGGGCGGCGCATTGATCTATGCGCCGCCCGGACCTGTGACGTCATTACGGAGCGCCCGGCCGCCGCAGCGCAGGTAAGTTTACCGCTGCTGAGTACCATGGCAGCCAGGACTCCAGTAGCGTCCTGGCTGCCATGGTAACAGTGAAAGCATGTTGAAGACTGATCAGGAAACTAATCAGTCTTCAAATGCTCTCCGGCCACTTGCGTTCTGACGGATCCAGCGGGACGGAAGTGCCCGCCGGATCCTCGAGACGCAAGTGTGAAAGAGGCCTTACTCTTTGAACTGAGCATGTGTGACCACTGAGCAGACAAGTCGGACCAGAAATACGGAAAAGAAAAAACAGCAAGGGGCGCTATACAGATACATTTTATTGAATAGCTCAGTGTCTATACACATTTTTGGAGCTGAAGGAAAGACACCATGAGGACGACCAAAATAAATGAATGTGGCACAGAGAATCCCACGGCCAAAAAAACCTCACATAGCAACTGACCAGCCCTACCGTCTGACATCCAGTGATTAAATCTATTTCTATACATACACCTCCCACTTAGTCCCTTGGCGCCTTCTTCCCTACACTTCACTCCCATTATCTCCTGTTCCTTATTCTCTCTCCATCTCTAACTCTGTTTATTTTTTAGGCTATGTTCACACTCGCATTTTGGCTTTCCGTTTGTGAGATCCGTTCAGGGCTCTCATATACGGTCCAAAATGAATCAGTTTTGCCCTAATGCATTCTGAATGGAAAAGGATCCGCTCAGAATGCAGCAGTTGGCCTTCGTTCAGTCTCCATTCCGCTCTGGAGGCTGCCAACAGCGTTTTTCTGTCCGCCCGACGAAGCAGAGGCAAACGGGGACGGATCCGTTTTCTATTGTGCCAGATTGTGTCAGAGAAAACGGATCCGTCCCCATTGACTTGTGTGCCAGGACGGATCCGTTTTCTCTGACACAATCTGGCACAATAGAAAATGGATCCGCCCCCATTGATTTACATAGTGTGGCTGGACGGATCCGTTTGGCTCCGCTTCGTCGGGCGGACAGCAAAACTCTGCAGGCAGCGTTTTGGTGTCCGCCTCCAGAGCTGAATGAAGACTGAACGGAGGCAAACTTCTGCATTCCAAGCGGATCCTTTTCCATTCAGAATGCATTAGGGCAAAACTGATCCGTTTTGGAGCGCTTCTGAGAGCCCAAGACGGATCTCACAAACGGAAAGCCAAAATGCGAGTGTGAAAGTAGCCGTCATGGCTATAGAAGACATAATACAACCGAATCCGATCATGACGGATGCATGCGGTTGTATTATTGTAACGGAAGAGTTTTTGCAGATCCATGACTGATCCGCAAAAAACGCTAGTGTGAAAGTAGCCTTATCCGTCTATACATATAGAGCAGGGATCAGCAGCACTCCAGCTGTTCTGAAACTACAACTCCCACAATGCTCCATTCACTTCTATGGGAGTTAAAAAAACAGCAGAGTATGTGTGTATGCTGGGAGTTGTAGTTTCACAGTAGCAGATGCCAGATACAGAGAACCAAAATGAAATCACAAAGCAGAACAGCATCTACCTTGTCCGTCGTCATTCTTTTACTCTCACAGAAAGATCTCAACAATTCTGTCACTTTCCTGCAAGAGACAAGGGCACGTTACCAAAAAAATCCCTGTGAATGTTTAAGTCAACGCACGAGCACAAGGTGCAGTCTCTCACTTGGACACGTCTGCAATGTGCATATGGCGGAGCTCCACCCACAGATCGTCATCTTCATCCAGAAGGACCTGCTTCTCACGGGAGTCTCCGATGCCAGTGGTCTCATACCTGGGAGGCAGAAAGAAAAAGGAAGGTATGTCACATGGGTGTGAGTGGCAACATAGGGTCCTGAGGGCCCAAGACAAAGCAGCCACAAAAGCTAAAGGCACAAAGACTGCCATCTCTGTTGTCTCGCTCGGAGCCTTTATTATGTTATTTTTTTGGCTGACATCACTGTGTGCATTTGATTGTTGGCAAAAATGTTTGCGTGTACATAAAAAGACACAAAAAAAAAAAATTCCACTGTGACTTTTTTTATTTTACAAAAATATGTTTTTTATTGGGGTTTACTGGGAATAAATACCTATTAAAGGGAACCTGTCACCATGAAAATGCAGTGCAATCTGCAGGCGGCATGATGCAGAGCAGCAGGAGCTAAGCAGACCGACATAGGTTTTGTGGGAAAAGATTCAGTATAACTGATTTAATTAATTTATAATTTTACCCATAAAACTTTTGAATCAATCTGCTCAGCTCCTCCCACTCTATATCATGCTGCCTGTACGGCATTTTGAGGTGACAGGTTCCCTTTAAGGGCCCCTAGCCGGCATCATCTACTAAATCATTCATACTTTCATGCTTCCCACCACTCCGACCCGGCATACTAACTCCAGCTCTTCCATCTTCTTGCCCTTGGCTTGTTTTCTTCTGGCCAGGGCCCAGACATGGTTACCTGCACTGCAGCAGTGGTCACCTGCTGCTTGGGGACAAGTCAATGCAATTATGAACGAGCCGGGGACTGAAGATTGGTGACAGTGGGCTCAGAGTGGCTTACAATCACCTCCCTGATTCCCTGCCACTGCCTGAGTCCCCGCAGCAGGGTCCAAGGCAGTGGTGGGACATCGGTGATTAGAGCACGGCTTCCTTTATGCTTCTAGGCTACTCGGTGCCCGCTGCCTCAAATTTTTTGGCACTGGAATACCCCTTTAGCGCAAACAGCCAGCTGCCATTGTTGATGCCACAGCTGTCACCGTTCGCTGCATTACAAAGGTTAGACAGCCAGGATAAGGGTTTTCTCAGAGCCTGGGTGTTGCCACAAGGTAGCCTGTCACCACATATGAATGCTCAGCTGTCAGTGCCATACATCTACGCACTGCGTACGAAGGAGTTAAAGGGGTTGCCTGAGATCAGGAATATGTGCCCCAGGAAGAAGCGCACACAGCGCAAAACGGCAGCGCTGGTCTATGCATCCACCTACTTAATGACCAGGCCTGAAAGGGTCTTAATTAACAGCTAAGTATTTAGGCAGCCATCATTTTTTTCTAACATGTTCCCAAGAGTCCATAGAAGGGACAATTTTCTACTTTAGTTTGGCTTTTGACTGTAACTAGGGAGCCCATAGATTATAAAACCAAAGTGACCAGTGTAAAAACCTACATAAAGCTGGAGACCCCATAATCCTTGTAGAATTAGGCTGTGTGTTCCAATACCTTACCATCTATTTGCTACCCCTGATTGGAGTCCAGACTGTTTCCCTCACAGAGGATTGCCTGGACGTTAGAACCGATCACCTATCCTCTGGATAGGTCATCAGTATCTGATTGGTGGGGGTCCGACACCCAGGACCCCCACCGATCAGCTGTTTGAGAAGGCAGCAGGGCTTCTCGCAGCTTACTGTAGACAATGTGATGTCCCGCTCATCGGTCTGGTGGCCTAGGAGCAGCTCAGTGAACGGGGCTAAGCGCGATACCGAGCACATCCGTTTTACAGTGTACGGTGCTGGGCTCGGCAAAAACTTAAAAAATCTTTTTAAAGAAAACTGTTAACTCTCCTCACAGATAAAATATGGATAAAATAATTACAGTGCATTTTTTCTCAAAGGGGTGTTATATAAAAACTCAGGCAACCCCTGTAAACTACCTAAAATTAACAAATAAATGTATGCTCACCTGTTTTTACTTCCTGCGATGTGCTCCTCTATTCCCATTGCTGATGTCATCTTCTTGGCTGCAGCGGTGACATTCAGTGAACTCAGGTCACCGCTGCAGTCATGGCTCAGACCAGAAATTTGTTTGCAGCTGTCACCTGAGCATGGAACGTCACTGCTGCAGCCAAGAAAATGACGTCAGCATCAGGAGGATCAGAGCACAACACTCGAAGAAACGGGAGAGTATCCATTCATTTGTGGCAATTTACAGGGGTTTTCCAAGTTTTTATAAACTTGGATGACGCCTTTAAAACCCTGCATTGTGCTTTTCCCCTGTTGTTCCTCTTGGAAAGTCTAAATAAACAGATGGCTCGGTGTACCAGGCAGTGCCAATCTGTGTAGTTTCCAACCCTACTGACAAGGGGAACGGCAACACCCAGTTATATTTTGTTCTTCCATTTCTAGGAGGACTAACAGAGGAAAGACACAATACAGAGCTATGAGAAAAGCTGCTTCAGAATTGCTATTTTATGGGGAATGCACATAGTTATTAAGGCTAGTTTCACACTAGCGGCACAGACGTCCGGCAGGCTGTTCACCCAACGGAACAGCCTGTCGGATCTGTCCTGCCGCTAGTGAACGTGTGTCCCCGGACTACTGCTCCGGTCCCATTGACTATAAAAGGGACGGGATGGAGTTCCGGCGGAGGCACGGCAGCGCACCGTGTGACGCTGCCGGAATAAATGTCAGACATGTAGTTTTATTCCGGCAGCCTCTCGCCGTGCCTCCGCCAGAACTCCATCCCGCCCCCATTATAGTCAATGGGGCCGGAGCGGTAGTCCGGGGGCACACTTTCACTAGCGGCAGGACAGATCTGAAAGCCTGTTCCGTCAGGTGAACAGCCTGTCGGATACGTCCTGCCGCTAGTGCGAAAGTAGCCAGAAAAAAAGACATGTCACGAGAGGAGACAGGTCCTCTTAAATGTTATGGGGTGGGGGGAAATTACTGCAGACGTGGATAAATATGACTGGACAGTAATAATCATACTGACAGAGCTGATGGGATGCCCTTCTGGCCCAATGATCACACACTGATAAAGCACACATGTAAGACACACCGGAGGTGAGGGGTGAGGCACTGCACCTACTGGTATATATCTTGCTGAATATTTAGCAGGTCGTAAGCCATGGCCTGAAAGGTGAGCTCATGCAGGAGAGGAGACACAGGGTCATATCCACGGTCAACAATCAGAAGCTGGGAGCGGGACTTGTCTGGGCCCTGGGATGGGAGAGAAATTGGGTAAAACAGAGGGAGGGGATGCGGCAATCAGGACTGGAGAGAAGAAGAGGAGAGACAGGGAAACGGTACAAGGAAGAATAGGGAAAGGGATAGCAGCACGGAAGGGATGGACAGCGTGGAATCGAAGAAACAGGCCTGCTAATGTCTGCACTTCAATGAGAAGGCCCTGATACCCAACGTAGGTCATCATATCCTCTCCACAGGCAAGTTGGATCAAAGACAGAGAGAAACAGCTGAGGACCTTGATGGATCAAGATAAGCATCATGGCCCAGGAAAGAGGTCTCACCTCTCCCATGCTGGGGTTGTCGGCTTTGAAAGCGTTCAGCCTGTCTTGCACCATGTGAGCGAGGGTGGTGTTGTCCTCATAGCCACTGCAATGGCAGAAAGCAAGAATTAATAGCCATTAGTGTAACAGTGTTAAATTCAGGACCTCTTAAGCTAGCCATACACATGAGGTTAATGTCAGCGACAACAGTCAACTCTGGGGGGAGCAGCTGACTCTCTAATGTATATAGGGGCCTCCCAATGGCGGATGACGGGGAAAAGAAGGATGCTAGTTTGATATAAAGTGCTAAATCCTTTTTTTCTCAGCGAGATAAACTGCTCCCAGATGTGTCTGATAGCGTCTCAATCCCCTATTCCCACTGAGAACATGCATGCTTGGCCAAGGGGGGTGGGAAGGAATATCTAAACGCTATCTAAGGGTGCTTTCACACTTGCGTTCTGAGGATCCAGCAGGCTCTTCAGGCCCGCTGGATCCGTCAGAACGCAAGTCGCCTGAAAGCATTTGAAGACTGATCAGGATCCTGATCAGTCTTCGAAATGCTTTCAGGTTACCATGGCAGCCAGGACGATACTGAAGTCCTGGCTGCCATGGTACTCTGCAGCAGTGTACTTGGAGCGCCTGGCGGCCGCAGCGCAGGTAAGTACACTGCTGGGGAGTACTTACCATGGTAGCCAGGTAACCGATCGGAGCCCCAGCTTACACTGGGGCCCCGATCGGAACTGCTGCTGCGCATGCGCAGAGCTAAAAGTCGGATCCATTGATGCGCCGAAACGACGTTTAGCTTAAGTCTGGATCCGGAGTAATGCACTTCAATAGGCACTTCCGGCCGAAAAACGTTTGGTTACTGAACGGATGACATCCTGATGCATCCTGAACGGATTTCTCTCCATTCAGAATGCATTGGGATAATCCTGATCGGTAGTTTTCCGGCATAGAGCCCCGACGACGGAACTCTATGGCGGAAAACAAAAAGCAAGTGTGAAAGTACCCTAATGGATTGTCTTTTTTTAATCTGGAAGCAGGTCCTGGAATTTCTAAATGATGAGAGGAGCACACAGCACCACCATGTCCTAAACCCACAGAACCCATCTTTGGCAATTGCTTCTTGACCAGCGCTACACACTACATCACATAGGAAACAGCGTGGAGTCAGGCTGTAGACCTCCCATCCTAAAAAGGTACGGATAATAGCAGCTTACGCCACACTTCTCTACCAAATGGATATTAGAGTTTCCTATACATACAGCAGCGCTGGTTCTTCTGCCAACCTCTGCCTGCCCCCATCCTCCCACAGTACAAGGGAGTATATGTGCAGGAGCCACCTCTGAAGCATGTGGCCTGGTCACTATTACTAACATCATTGTGCTTGAGTGGACCGTGTATCAGCCCATCATCAGGTATGTACCTGCGGTATCTGACAGCTGGATACTCCTTTAAGGTCTCACATAACGTGGCAATCTGTTCCGCCAGCATGTCCAGGCATCTGCTCCGAGCTTCCTTTTCTACCTTGCTGAAAAGAGTGTGGAAAGAGTCCTTGGCATCTAGACAGTAGACCTGGGGGCACAGAACCGGGTTATACAACCTGCACTGGATGTAACATAGCACATAAGGCCGAAAAAAAGACATCTGTCCATCCAGTTCATCCTGCTAGAGGGACAAATGGACAATATCAATATGTCCATCTGTGGAAGATTACCATAAGCATGATTATAAAAACTGCTAATAGGATGTCCAGATCCGCCATTTCTTCATCTGCTCCATTAGCGCGGACCTTAAAAGGTTTGACCCCCCTGACTAAGGCTAAGGCTACACGTGTCGCATGACAAAAAGGGTACAACTACATTGTGACATGTGTTGCACAACATTTTTTAGGATGATAGTCAACGGTGTCGCACTGTGACATGCTGCAGCTGCGATGTGACAGTCGCACAGAAATCCAACTTGGATTAATTTTTTTCGACTGTCGGTTTGCAGCATGTCACGGTGCGACACTGTGGAGGGGATCTCTGCATGTAAATGTCTCTGCTCCACTGGATTGCGATTGCCCCGTATAAGGGGACCTTTAGGCTAGGGGTACACAGTGACATGTGTTGCGCGACTTCTTGTCACAGAAAAATTTTGCAACATTTTTTATAATGATAGTCAGGAGCCCTGCTGATCAGCTGATTGGAAATAACATGCTCTAGGTGAGGAAAGGTTGCCCGTATAAAAGTTTCAGAAAACACCTTTAATGACTAAAGGTAAATTGGTGGTTATTAAGCAGTTAAATAAAAAAAAAAAAAAAAAACACAACATAATATTCGAAGGTGCTCTTAGCCGATGCATGTGCACGCGCGCCAATAGCACATTTATATAACTTACCTGACACTCGTACGGGAGGAACGCCAAGTTTATTTCCTTTAATGTCTTGATCAGTTTTGGTACTCGGGATTTCCCCAGTTCATTAAATAAGTTCTCTGGACAAGCTGAGGAGAAGACGGATACACGTTATCACAACGACCTGCTAATGTCATGGACACTTGGGAGGGTCACTTCAGTTCTCTTTTTGGCTACAATCCTGTGTAGATTCACATAACCTCTTAGCGGCTAATGACTCTACATCACTGGTTTCTACAGAGTGGATACCTGCCCTTAGTGGCCGGATTCGGAGGTAACTTTGACCCCTCAGATGCTACGGTCAATAGCGACCATGGGATATGAGCAGTCAGATAGAGGGAGCGCACACTCTTCATTCTGATCGGCTCCCTTTAATTTTTTTTTTTATAGGAGTTGAAGCCATATGGTTAAGTAAAACTTGATCTGTCTACAGCCACCCCTAGGGGGAGCTCACTGCAGACAGATTTACATAGCGCCCACTGAACACTATAAAACATATGTATGCACTAAACTACCTCTGGGGATAGCTGCAATCAAACAGTTTTCTCATCTTAAGGCCCTATGCACACAAACGTATTTCAGGTCCGCGTCCGAGCCGCATATTTTGCGGCTCGGGCGCGGACCCATTCACTTCAATGGGGCGGCAAAAGATGCGGACAGCACTCCATGTGCCGTCTGCATCCTTTGCTCCGTTCCGTGGCCCTGCAAAAAAAAAAAAATCGAGCATGTCCTATTCTTGTCCGTTTTGCAGACAAGAATAGGCATTTCTACAATGGGCCACGTTCCGTTAATTGCGGAACGGAACGCGGAACAGCTTTCGTGTTTTGCGGATCACAGTCACAGGGGGTCTGGCCGCTAATACCCTTGGTTTTAATATGTTTTCAGGAGACGATCGCTGCAGCACTCCGGTTGATAGAGGAGGTGAGTGCATCAAACCCCACTCTATGCCATATCTAGAAGTACCATGGAATAAGCCACATGTCTATGACCAGATGCACCACGTGACAATATTAGCCTATATGACCCAATATCTCAAACAAAACCCACTTTACACGATGGCAGTGACCCTCACCCAGAAGTGTGGGCCAATACTCACTGTCTGTGAAGAATATGTGGACAGCTTTGTACATAGGAGCACCTAGGTCTTTGAAGTCGGATATCAGAGCTCGGACAGACTGCAAGGTAAAAGCGTAAAAATAATAAAAAACGTTAAAACATTTCCAACATCATCGCATAAAAGCCATGATCTACAACAGGGATCAGCAACCTCCGGCACTCTAGCTGTTCAGAAACTACAACTCCTAGAATGCCCCATTCACCTCCGTGGATAGCAGCTGAGCATGTTTGCATGCTGGGAGTTGTAGTTTCGCAAAGCTGAAGGTTGCTGATCATTGATCTACAAGAATGAGCACTTACAGCCATGAGTATTACATGGAAAATACAGAAGACTGAAGGACTCCACATAGTTCTCCTCCCAGATCCAATAACCATAAGGTATGACAGAAGGAATAGGGGCTAATAAAGGGCTCACTTTTCCACCATCCCGTTATGTTAGAAGGGCTCTCAGACAAGGCGATTACAGGGCGTCCCACACTTTGTGGATCAGAATGCCTGCTCTATGTTAGAAATGCTGACAAGAACAGGACACGTTCTATTTGCGGGGCCACAGAAGGACATACGGTGTGCTGTCAGCATGCAGATCGGATACAGACAAAGTCATTGGAATGCCCCCTAAAAGGGAAAGCCCACGATCAAGGTTTATCTCCTACCTATGCACCATCATGTAAATTCACTGTGACCCCCATAGATTATGAGGGGTCTCCAAGTCCCCTGTGGAATGGAGAAGCAGGAAACGTAATTAAGTTCTTATCCATGAGGACAAAAGCTGTCTCTCTAGTGCCAACTACGGGATAGCTACCCTGTAAGTCAATGCCTGGCCCTTCAAACAGGTTTTGGGATAAAAGCCAAACTGGAGACTATTCCATAAGAAAAAGACGCTTGCGCAGACAGTTATTTCGGGGATTTTGCACCTTGTCAGTGAAGTGCAGCTAAGTGGTTGGGCTGGGGGGGGGGGCAATGAGGTGGGTCTGGAGAATTAGGTTGCTTCTTGTGGACATCACCAAGTCGGTGTAAGGAGTGTAACAGGCAATGCAACCTGGGACAAAAGGGCACGTAAATAAGCTCTCATCATTAAGACAAAAGGGACCACCATGGGGATGGGCCATATCAAATACATTGATAAAGATATTAAGAAACTTGTCGCGATAACGAGATATACCCATCCAACAAGGAGACATTATACTGTATGGGGGCCACAAGGAGACATTATTACTGTATGGGGTGCCCACTAAGAGACATTATACTGTATAGGGGCCACTAGGACACATTATACTGTATAGGGGCCACAAGGACACATTACACTGTATGGGGGCCACAAGGAGACATTATACTGTATGGGGGCCACTAGGACACATTATACTGTATGGGGGCCACAAGGACACATTACACTGTATGGGGGCCACAAGGAGACATTATACTGTATGGTGGCCACAAGGAGACATTATACTGTATGGGGGGCACTAGGACACATACTGTATGGGGGCCACAAGGACACATTACACTGTATGGGGCCACAAGGAGACATTATACTGTATGGGGGCCATTAGGACACATTATTACGTATGGAGGCCACAAGGACACATTACACTGTATGGGGCCACAAGGACACATTATACGTATGGGGGCCCACTAAGAGACATTATACTGTATGGGGGCCACAAGGACACATTATACTGTATGGGGCCACAAGGACACATTATACTGTATAGGGGCCACAAGGACACATTATACTGTATGGGGGCCCACTAAGAGACATTATACTGTGTAGGGGCCACAAGGACACATTATACTGTATAGGGGCCACAAGGAGACATTATACTGTATGGGGGCCACAAGGAGACATTATACCGTACGGGGCCACAAGGACACATTACACTGTATGGGGTGGCTGGGGCCAAGGTGACATTATACTGTATGAGGAGGGCCACAAGGAGACATTATACTGTATGAGGAGGGCCACAAGGAGACATTATACAGACAATGGCTGCCTGGCTCGTGTGCCCGGCCATTTCCTGACGTCGGTGGGCGAGGTCATGGGGAAATAGGAGCGAGAAGGAGGCGGCCGCTGCGGGAACTCACGTGTAATGTGTGCAGGCGGCAGGACGTGGACATTTTAGAAGTGGTCAGCACACATGCAACCGCTCCTATGATGTCATTAAATACCGCGGCTATTCGGAAACGGTGATATCGCCACATCGCAATTTCTTAATACTGCTCAACACTAGACCACCACTATCTGCTGCAGGATCATCGAGGTAAATGAAGCTGGGCTCAGGGAACGCCCGACCTCTGTAAAGACAATACGCTGTATGCGGTATGCATGGATGTGGCAACGTGTCTAGCCGGAGCCAAGAGCACCCTTACAAGTGTACCTGGGGGAGATTGCAGATGGCGTCACACACAGGGTACATAGCCAGCACGGTACTGCCATACAGCCACCATCATCGGCTGGAGGAGGGGGCTCCCATCAGCCCAAACCGCACAACCCCTTTACCTTGATTTATGAAAGGGACAATAAGATCTACACATGTAAATGAGAACGGGAGGTGCAGGGGAAATATTACTGAAATACGTCATTGTTATGATGGCTGGTTCTAAAATTAGCATGAGAGGAACTGGCCGGACTGGTTTGTGTCACTGCTGCCATAAGAATACAGGCTTTATTCCCAGCTCTTCACTTTTACCATCACATTGTAGAGGAGTGAGACATGGTCACCGTGAGGGGAGTCTCTGGAAACCAGCAACGTAACGTAATAGCCATGAAAGACCGGGCAGCAGATCCAGCAGGGTGCATGTATAGCAAGACATAACATAAAAGGGTTATTCCCATCACTGGGACAGGTCATCACTTAGTGGGGGGGTCTGACCTCCAAGGACCCTACAATGCCGAGACTGAAGAGGTTTCAGCGCTCATACAGTGCGACACCCTAAGCAGCAGCGCTCCTGGGCACCCGGCTGTGCAGGGAACTGCAGTCTGCCCCATCCAACTGAATAGAGCCGTGTTGCAGTCTACCTTTCATATATGTACTTTCCAGTCTAGTTTCCCCAGTTGCCCCGAGCCTGGGGCGAGTCCCACTGACAGAAATCCAAAATGAAAGAAATCGGCTCCAGCACCATTGATGTCGTGTTAAAATAGGCTTCCTCTTTATTAACTCATAATCACATGCAGACAAAATCCATCGAACATGCGATAATTGTTGACGCGTTTTACACAGTACGTCCTTAGTCGTAACCAATGGCGCTGGAGCCGATTTTCTTCATTTTGGATTACCTTTCATATACACTGATGTATACACAGCATATAGACAGGCCAGCAAAGCTGGAAGAGACCTAATATCGACTATAGGGGTGGCTAGGCCAATGGCCAGGAATGGGATCTTTTCGTCATTGCCAGACAAGATAGTACAGCCTTAGGGCTCATGCACATGACTGTGGGGCACGGGCACCAACCGTGGGGTCGCCGCATGTGGATCGCGGACCCATGCACTTGAACGTGGACCAGGATCCGCATCCGACGTTCCGCACCGCAAAAAAGTAGTGCAAGTGAATGGGTCCGCATCCGTGCTGCGGGGTGCACACGGCCTGTGGCAACGGCAATGTGCATGAGCCCTTAGGACAGGGATGGGCAAACTGCGGCCCTCCAGCTGTTGCAAAACTACAACTCCCAGCACGCAAAGACTGCTTACAGCTATCAGCCTACTGCAGGGCATGGTGGGAATTGTAGTTTTACAACAGCTGGAGGGCCGCAGGTTGCCCATCCTCCTGCTTCAACATTTCTTGTACAGCTCCTTCGCAGCATCTTATAGAGCAGGAGGAGCTGAGCATACTGATATATAGATTTATGGGAAAAGATTCAGTAAAACCTGTAATTTGTACATTTAAATTCCTGCTCATTCTGAGCTTTTGAAGTCCAGGAGGCGGTCCTATCAGTGACTGACAGCCTTCCCTCTATAAGGAGGGGTCCTATCAGTGACTGACAGCCTTCCCTCTATGAGGAGGGGTCCTATCAGTGATTGACAGCCTTCCCTCTATGAGGAGGGGTCCTATCAGTGATTGACAGCCTTCCCTCTATGAGGAGGAGGTCCTATCAGTGACTGACAGCCTTCCCTCTATGACAGGCATCAGCAACCTTCGGCTCCCAGCTGTTGTGAAACTACAATTCCCAGCATGCTCCATTCATTTCTATGTAAGGTCTTAGAAGAGCAGAGCAACTATGCATGCTGCGAGTTGTAGTTTCACAACAGCTGGGAGCCAAAGGTTGCCTACCCCTGCTCTATGAGGAGGGGTCCTATCAGTGACTGACAGTCTTCCCTCTATGAGGAGGCGGTCCTATCATGAACCTGACCCTCCGGTGTTGTCAGAGGTGATCCAAGAAGTGAACTCCACTTGTAGATATGAACGATAAATTAGGCACATCTCACTCAAGGACAGGGAGATCAAGACGGGCGTAGGGGAATGCCAGTGTTGAAAGATCGCCCCCATATCTTTATTTTGCAGGTCAGTTCGATTACCGCATCAGCAAATTCAGGGTACTTTCACACTAGCGTTTTTCTTTTCCGGCATTGAGTTCCGTCGTCGGGGCTCAATACCGGAAAAAAATGCTTCAGTTTTATCCTAATGCATTCTAAATGCATAGAAATCCCTTCAGGATGTCTCCAGTTCAGTCACTGTACGGCGTTTTGGACGGAGAAAATACCGCAGCATGCTGCGGTTTTATCTCCGTTCACAGTGCCAGACCACTTGCCATAATACCGGATCCGGCATTAATTTCCATAGGAATGTATTCGTGCCGGCATTAAAAATGCAGCATTGATGAATCCGTTCGTCCGGTCTGCGCATGCGCAGACCTTTAAAAATGTAAAAAAAAAAAAGACATAACAGATCCATTTCTCCAGATGACAACCGGAGAGACAGATCCGTTCTTGCAATGCATTTGTGAGACGGATCCGAATCTGGATCCGTCTACAAATGCTGTCCGTTTCAACACAGATTGCCGGCGACGGAACTGCTTGCCGGATCCCTCTGCCGCAAGTGTGAAAATAGCCTTTCTTATGTGTTAATACTTACCATAAAGTCTCCATATTCCGATGCCCATAATCGTTTTTAGATTTCCGTCTCTATGCAGCTGGTGTAAGCAATCTTTTTTTGTGGGGCGATCTGCAGTTGTTTTTTTAAGGGTATGTATGAATTTTTGATCACTTTTTATAAATATTTTTGGGAGGCAAAGGCTGAGGTAGAGCTTATTAGAAACGCTACAATGTTATAATGGCATGCCTGGGAGCGTTCAGAAGGCTCCTGGCTGCCATAGCAAACCTCTCAGATGGTGTACTCACAATCAACCATGGCATTTGCGGAGTTAAGCATCCACGATTAGAGTAGTCTCCGATCATCAAAGCTGCAGTCAGATGTCTGCAGTGTAAAACAGCAGGCACCCACTCAGCTCCTGAGCTGTCTCCTTGTTTAATAACCCGACATCTGCTGCATGTACGGAGGATGTCGGGAAGGGGTTAACAAGAGGAAACTGGTAAATATGCTTCTTTTTTTATGATTTTTAAACAAGCCCTTTAAATGTCATGAACAAAATGGCTGCAGACAATACTAGCACAAAATTAGCACTTATTTAATTACCTTCTCGCTGGGAGTGATGAAGTAAATGGCTTCCAGGCTGGGAATTGGTTCTCTTCTTTTATTCACGTCTTCGACGACTGATGTTTGCAAATGGAAAAAAAAAAAAGAATCATGATTAACAGTCCTTAAAGGGGATGTCAGGGAGCACAATACCGATGACCTATACTCAGGATAAGGGCTCATTCAGACCAGCATAGTGTTCTGCGGGTGCCGGCCTGTGTGGCCGGCACCATCATAGAAAATGCCTATTCTTAAAAGGACATGTTCTATTTTTTTTGCGGGGCCATGGAAATACGGATGAGGACAGCACACGGTTTGCTGTCCGCATCTTTTGCGGCCCCATTGAAATAAATGTGTCCGCACCTGTTCCACAAAATTGCGGAAACGGGTGTGGACCCGTTCATACGGCCATGTAAATGGGCCCTAAGTCACCAGCATCAGATGGCTCTGGGTCCGATGCCAGGCACTCCCACCGATCAGCTACAGCCGGATGCTGAGAGTTGTAGTTTTGGGACAACTAGGGAGCCATAGGTTGTAGACTACTGCTAGACATGGTCAGATTCCGAGCATCATATGCTATTCGCTCACTCCTACCGGAGACCCAGACTTACTGGTGATGCCTTCATCCAATATGTCTGACATTTTACAGCAGGAGGACAGGATGCGCATGCTGGTGTGATCGATGAGCAGGACCTTGAGAAACAGAAAAATCAAGATCACGCGTCCGGTGAAAATGACCACTAAATCCAAGCAAAAAACATCAGAAGCAATAGTGAAGGGGAAAGTAGAGGCTTTCAGTATGACCGGGTCTATGCCTTCATAGCAACACCCAGGATTAGTGCATTAATTAATACCAGACTCCACCCTCTCTGCACAACCAGAGGCATGATGGGAAATGTAGGCTACTTTAGGGAAATGATATCAGAGGGCGAGAAGGAACCAAAACAGCAGACACCCCAAAAATGCCACATCAACTAAAACAAGTACTTGTAGATTATTCTTCAAAGTGGCTCTGTGACCTGGATCAACCCTACACAACCAGGCCTATAGCCTGGTAGGGTTGATGACGCTGGTTTAAATGATACCTAGCTTTTATCTGCAGGTAGTAGTGTTGTGGAGAAATGCGAACTTTTATAAATATGCTAATGAGTTATTGGCGCCCCGGGAGGTGCACTTATGCGGTTCCAGCACCGCTCCGGCGTCGCCCCTTTCCTTCAAATCACGCCCTCCCTCCCTTTAGATTGACAGCCTGCGCACTCCTTGTCTAGAACAGCACGTGCACACAACCGAGGAGCGAAGACGCATACTGCGCATGTGCCGTTCACGTCACTGAACCCAAAGTGGCGGGCGCAGCCGGCTTGAAGCTGACCGCTCCGCCACTTCCGGGTTCAGCGACGTGAACAGCGGGTGCACGGTATGCATCTTCGCTCATTGGGATGAAGCCGAAGATGTGCGAACGAGCTGTTGTAGACAGCGGGTGCCCAGGCGAGAGATCTCGGCGCTAGATAAGAGGTCTAGTGCTGTCAATCTAAAGGGAGGGGGGGTGTGATTTGAAGGAGAGGGGCGTCAGTATGGGGCGCATTTATAAAAAGTTCACATTTCTCCACAACGCTACTACCTACAGATAAAAGATAGGTATGGTTTTATTCAACGTCAGCAACCCTACCAGGCTATATGCCTGATTGTAGGATAGAGCCGCTTTAATACCCCATGCACTACATATAAAAAAAATAATGTGCTGGAGTGCTTCTTTATATCGATTCAGGGGATTTGGTGCTCTATTACAGCAAAATGGAATTGTAATACCAATAAAGATTTTATTTTAGCTATTTTGGAATAAAAAGATTATGTTTAAGGGTGAACATTCATTTTCAAGACATGGTTGCCTAAATTTAGTTGGATATACCGGTAGTTCCCCATGCTGTACGCAATAGATAGGACTGAGATGTCGGTACATAACAGGGACAAGGCAGGGGAATGGTAAGTCCAGTCCCAGTAACCCGCATCCCTGCCTCTTACCTTCCACTCTCCATCCTTCTTCACACTGCCGATCACACCGCTCAGGATTTCTGCAGGGGAGATAAAGAATGAGAGAGCGCATTATGTGCAGGAACAAATAAATCCAGGAGAGAGTACAATTGTAATAATTCATGTAGGTAGAAGGGCTTTTTCCATAATCAGCATTTACACCTATTCACAGGTCCAAATGGTGGGACCCCCACCGATCAGGAGAATGGGGGTCCCTTCTCCGTCATGTAAATGATCACGTGGGTTCCTCATGCACACTACTGCTGTTGAAATAGAAAGTAAGGGACCTCCTGACTGGTGGGGTCCCGGTGATCAGACACCTGTGTACAGAGGAGAAGCGCTGACTATAGGAACCCCCCCTTGAACAGCTTTTAATCCCAGGCACTTTAAGGACCTTGGACTGATCAGTGGGGGTCTCACTGCTAGGAAAACGCTGTGCCGCCGCCTCTTGCTGGCTGCAATTCTTCTAGAAGCGTCAAAAATAAGAATAAGGCCTCATGCACACGACCGTATGTGTTTTGCGGTCCGCAAACTGCAGATCCGCAAAACAGGGAAGCTGGTCCCCATTCCGTTCCGCAAATTCGCGGCCCATTGTAGAAATGCCTATTCTTGTCCGCAAAACGGACAAGAATAGGACATGCTCTATTTTTTTTTGCGGTGCCACGGAACGGAGCACCGGATGCGGACAGCACACGGAGTGCTGTCCGCATCTTTTGTGGCCCCATTGAAGTTAATGGGTCCGCGTCCGAGCCGCAAAATATGCCGCTCCGACGCGGACCAAAACAACGGCCGTGTGCATGAGGCCTAAAGCAGTGGACGAACTCCATACACAGAAAGGGATGACGCAGATCGGATTTTGTGATCTGGACAATCTTTACATGATCCACTTGATCTTCTTCATTTTTAATATTGAACTAACTGGCCCGACTTACTTTCCACATACTATCTACGCTATGGGGGGCATTTGTTAAGACTGAGGTTTCTTACGCCTGCCTTAAAAGGGGGTTGGCACATCTCACACACTGGTGGCATATCGCTAGGCTATGCCACCAATGTCAGATAGGTGCAGGTCCCACACAACACTAGAATAGGGCTCCCAAAATTAAAGGAGAGCACACCGCTCTAAAAAGAGTTCCGAAAGGAGGCAAGCTCTATGGGACTGCTGGAAAAATTCCCATAGAAGTGAATGGTGGGTGGCCGGGCATGCACGGTGTGCCCTCATTCAGTTTGGGGGCCCCATTTTACAGATAGGTGGGGGTCCCAGAAGTGGGATTGACTGGTCGACAGCTATTGATCATGTATGGCCAGCTTAACGGCTCAGCGATATATGCAGGACATCCTGCGGCCACGTTTTCCTCTCATGGCGGTGTTCCCATTTGGCATCTCAGCAGGATAATGCTCACACACAGCAGGGACTTCTGAGGAGTGTCTCCTCCAGATTACAGCAATTCCTTGGCTGCCCGGTCAAGCATCAGGATCTGCAGGCCCGGCTGTAACATCTGTAGGCAAATGTGCTGCAGGATAGTATACAGAACCTGTGTGCTTCCATGCCCAACCATATCTCATCTTGTATCCAGGCTAGAGGCCGTATCTCATCTTGTATCCAGGCTAGTGGCCGTACCTCATCGTGTAGCCAGGCCAGAGGCCGTATCTCATCGTGTAGCCAGGCCAGAGGCCGTATTTCATTGTGTTGCCAGGTCAGAGGCCGTACCTCATCGTGTAGCCAGGCCAGAGGCCGTACCTCATCGTGTAGCCAGGCCAGAGGCCGTATCTCATCGTGTAGCCAGGCCAGAGGCCGTATCTCATCGTGTAGCCAGGCCAGAGGCCGTATCTCATCGTGTAGCCAGGCCAGAGGCCGTATCTCATCGTGTAGCCAGGCCAGAGGCCGTACCTCATCTTGAAGCCAGGCCAGAGGCCGTACCTCATCTTGAAGCCAGGCCAGAGGCCGTACCTCATCTTGAAGCCAGGCCAGAGGCCGTACCTCATCTTGAAGCCAGGCCAGAGGCCGTACCTCATCTTGAAGCCAGGCCAGAGGCCGTACCTCATCTTGAAGCCAGGCCGTACCTCATCTTGAAGCCAGGCCAGAGGCCGTACCTCATCTTGAAGCCAGGCCAGAGGCCGTACCTCATCTTGAAGCCAGGCCAGAGGCCGTACCTCATCTTGGAGGCAGGCTAGAGGCCATATCTCATCGTGTAGCCAGGCCAGAGGCCGTACCTCATCTTGAAGCCAGGCCAGAGGCCGTACCTCATCTTGAAGCCAGGCCAGAGGCCGTACCTCATCTTGAAGCCAGGCCAGAGGCCGTACCTCATCTTGGAGCCAGGCTAGAGGCTGTATCTCATCGTGTAGCCAGGCCAGAGGCCGTATCCCATCTTGGAGCCAGGCCAGAGTCGGCCCAACAGGGTCCTAGAGCCTCCTTTCTATTGTAGTTTTCCTAATAAAAGTCTCCTCTCCTCTCACATTGTATTCTATTACATATATCACCAGTACATTCCAACATTTCCTTCTTGTGACGTTATTTTTCTCTCAATGAGTGCATTTATTAAACTTAGATCCCATCTATCATAATATGATAAGCTGTGTGCCTTGGTCAATAGGGGGTTAAACATGTCTAAGTATTGTAGATAACGCAACCTCATATCTAATGTTGCTGTGAAAAAAAAAAGAAAAAGAAAGGAGAACTCTACTTGAAAGCCAAAGAAAAATTTTACATTTTGAGATAAATTTATCTATCATAGATGTAGATTTTCCAGGCATCTTGCAGGTTTAGGGGTAACACCCGCTCAGAGTGAAGAAATTTCCCATACTATGTTTCAGTCCTCGTCAAAAGGACGAACATAAGCGACCGAATAAGAGAAAAAAAAAATAAAATACAAGTGATGGAAAAGCAAAAAAAGAGGAAGCGCGATGCTGTAACTCTGGGCGGGCGTGACTGCTAGGAAATCCTGTGATAGAGGATCGCTGACAGATAAGCAGAGGACAGTACTGCGGCCCCCTGAAGTCATAGCCCTGCACACATCTATAATTCACTGTAAAAATATACGATTAAGGCCTCATGCACACGACCGCTGTGTGATTTGCGGGTCCACAAAACACGGATACCGTCCGTGTGCGTTCCGCAATTTGCGGAACGGACCGTGCGGTCCATTATAGAGATGCCTATTCTTGTCCGCAAAACGGACAGGAATAGGACAGGTTATTTTTTTTGCGGGGCAGCAGAACGGCGCAACGGATGCGGACAGCACACGGAGTGCCATCTGCATCTTTAGCAGCCCTACTGAAGTGAATAGGTCTGCACCCGAGCTGCAAAAAGTGCGGCTCGGATGCGGACCAAAGCAACGGTCGTGTGCATGAGGCCTAATAAAGCAGGCCGAGGATTACACGGTGCGACTGCTGCCGGGAGGCTTCTCCCGTCACCTGCCACCTAACCACCACACCCTGTTATACTGCCAGCATCTCCTGACACCTTGGCCAGCTCTCCAGCTGTCGCAAAACTACAACTCCCAGCATGCCCAGACTGCCTACAGCAGGGCATGGTGGGGGTTGTATTTTTACAACAGCTGGCGAGCCGCAGGTTGGCCATCTCTGCCATATACCATATCTGTGGACGTTGTGGATTACGTATGGAATTTCCCCCTTGGATTCTTGTACGGTAAAACACAGCGTAGTAAAGTACCAGCAAAGTGGAGGAGCTCAGGCAAATCTCACGTACACTTTGCTTTTTCCGTTCCGTGAGGAAATTGACCAGATTTTGAAATCTGCGAGATATCAATTCTTCATGCGGATTTTATCCTTTTCAATGCAAAGGTGGGATCTGCAGGAAAAACCGCATCAGATCCGCACCAAAACTCACACGTTTTAAATGAGGAATTGGTTCGGAAACGCACAGAAATCCACATGGAAATTTGTGTGAAATTTCTGCAAGACAGCCGGCGCCCCTACAGAAGGTGCGGAACTGCACGAACTGCTGACTGGCTGTGGATTTTAAAATCAGCACAACGGATCAATTTCCCCTCGGAAGAAACGCAAAATGTACATGAGATTTGTCTAATCTCATTTACTTTTCTGGTACCGTGTTCGGCCTCATTCAGATCCGTGAAAAGGTGCTCAGCGATGTCTCCGTGAAGGATCCGTGTGTGCGTTTTTTGCTGTCCGGGTGTCATCCGTGTTTCGCTGACACAACTGAAAAATAATTTTCAAAGCATCTCGTCCTAATGATCCGCGAAACACGGAGGGAACACAGATGACATCCGTGGTTTTCACAGACTATAGATTATAATGGGCGTGATGGATCCGCGAACATGGACAAAATAGAGCATGCATCCGTGCTAAAAAAAAAAAAAAAAAAAAATGGACCCACTAATGTGTGACTACACACATTAAAATGAATGGAACAGTGTGAATGAGGCTTTACGCTGCAGTATTTCTGTAATCACACTCTGTGCAGTCACCCTACTAGAGGGGCGGTAGATTTGGGTGCTCCGGCTCGGCTCTTCTGCTCCGGTTGGAGGAGCCATCACCTCTCCTGACACCTCTGTTATACTTGTATTTCCCATGAACTCGCAATTTTGGATCATCTCTCCTCAGAAGTATGGGTCATTCCTCTATTATTCTTCCTGGTAACATATGAAGAACCCGACAGCTTGGACTAGTTACCTGTTTCCCTGGTCAAAGAGGCGTGTCCCTGCACAATCTAACAATGGCGGCACTGACTGTGTAGGGGCACAGCCCCAAAATGGTAAAACCCAGTTCATTCATGCAGTTTCAAAAGTTTTCACTTAAATCTCAGGAGTCATCTAGAGCAGTGTTTCCCAACCAGTGTGCCTCCAGCTGTTGCAAAACTACAACTCCCAGCATGCCCAGACAGCCTTTGGCTGTGCAGGCATGCTGGGAGTTGTAGTTTTGCAACAGCTGGAGGCACACTGGCTGGGAAACACTGATCTAGAGCTGCAGAATCCAGGCTGTAACAGTCAAGAGCTGGTGCTGCCCAGAGGGGGAGTGCATACCAGACCACGGAGGAGCAACCGTCCACCTTGTATGAACTACAACACCCAGCATTCTGCGTTCAAAGCCCTAGATGATGACTTTCTTCAGCTATAGACACAGGGGCGGTGTACAGCAGTCCTGCATCCGCCTTCCTCCTACATGTGCACCGCCTGACAGATTGTATAACCCCGTCCAGGAACTAGCACTGTATGTACATACAGGAGCCAAGCCGGACGTTATACACACACAGGGAGCTGAAGAGCTGACGCTCTGATTAACCCTTCAGGAACATAAACCGAATAATACATAATAGGACACAGTTGATTCGCATAACACTTCGTTAGAATGCTGTTCGTAGCGAGCGCTCTGTGCATGTTAGAATGTATTGGCTCCTATGAGCCGAAGCTATTACTTCACCTAATAACTTCAGAAATTAATTTCTACTGTAAAAAACCTTCTACCGAAGTCGGGTTCAGTTCCAAGGTGCCACTTGGAACCGAAACTGAGTTCGGTAAAAGGTCTTTAACCGTAGAAATGAGTTTCTGAAGTTATTACCCGAAGTCCCACGAGACTTCGCAAAGTAATAGCTTCGGCTCATAGGAGCCAACACATTCTAACATGCACGGAGCGCTCGCTCCGTACAGCATTCTAACGAAGTGTTATGCGAATAGAATTCAGAGGTTTCATCCGAAGTCGATTCGCTCATCCCTAGACACAGCAATTTTCTGTGTGGTGGCGCACGCTTTATATGCAATACGAGGGCAAATGGACGCCATAGACCAAGACCCCCCTCTAGGAGTCATAGTGGCTCGTCCATGGAGCGTGTCCTGGTGAGAACAACTGATTGCTGGAGATCACAGCATCCATGATGGCGATCATTGCACTTTCACACTGGCGCAAAACAGATACCGAATAACATGACATGGCGACGTGCAATTATCAGCCGTGCAGACAATGGCAGGGAAAGGAGGCAAAACCATTCCGCACAGGCTTCCTCTTCATGTGAGCACAGACGTGCCATGAGGCTCTCAGTACCTTCCAGCCCTCTGTCTTTGGGACACATCACAAGGATTGTCCGACTGAAGGCTCCGATGCATGCCAATGTATAAGCATACCTCACCCATAGGCTGCCATGTTAACAGAACATTAAAGGGGTGGCCCAGGCTACAGGTAATGATGACCCAGCCTGAGAATAGGTCCTCGGTACTGAAACCAGGCAACCCCCACTGATCAGCGGTGACACCGGAGACTATACAGTGTAAGAAGTGGATGCAGAAGGCTCCACATATTGTGCAGATGATGTGTATGGAAGCTGAGCTGCAGTACCCGGCACAGCCACTACATTTCATAAGGCGCTGTCTGCTTCCGGGGAATGCCCGAAACAGCTGGTTGGTGGAGGGTGTCAGACCTCCACCGATCCGATATTGATAGCCTAGAATATCAGATCAATACTGAAGCCCTGGAAGCCCCCTTGGAAGGGGTTGTATGAGGATCACAGAAATGTTCTTCTCTACTGCAAAAAAATAAATAAAAAGTATACCAGCCGCATGGGTAACTAAGGGATACTCTTTTGGGGGTAAATGGAGCACTGTGGGTGGGGTCCCATGTTCTGTGTCAAGCATGTCCACTGCTTCTTTATTCAAACTCTATGGGACTACCAGACATAGCCAAGCACTGGACTCGAGTGCAGTGCACATGGCCGACCGATACTCCAGTCATACAGGGTTCGGACCCCCGCCAATTCTTGTGAACTGATGCTCTATTCATACAAAGTTAGGACCACCTCCCCCCTTCACTTGAACGGGTCCGCAAATCTGGAGATGCGGTGGAGAACGGAACCACGGAACGGAAGCACTACGGAGGGCTTCTGTGGGGTTCCGTTCCGTAAAAAGATAGAACTGTGGTTTCCTCCACAGACTTCAATGGGTTTGTTAAATAAACAGAAAACAATAATTGCTTACCGGTAATTGTTTTTCTCGATACCCATGACGGCACCCATGCGAATAGGACCTCCCATCCGAGACAGGAAACCTGAGGATATAAAAAGTTGACACCCCTTCCACACCCCAGTGATTGTGATTACCGGTAAGGATGTGATACTACCACCACAAATAGGAAAGATAGAGAGAAGAAGAAAATCTCCTTTTATTTTTTTTTTTTTATTTTTTTAGGGAGGGAATTTTGGGGGGTGCCGTCATGGGTATCGAGAAAAACAATTACCGGTAAGCAATTATTGTTTTCCCCTCCCCCATGACGGCACCCATGCGAGAATAAAATATAAATCAAAATTTAGGGAGGGACTACGGCCCCAAGAACTTTCCTCCCAAAGGCCGCATCCTCATTAAGTCTGAGTCTATAATGCTTAAAGAAAGTATGCGGGGTGCTCCAGGTTGCAGCCCGGCAGATCTGACTCAAGGTAGCGTCCGCTCTCTCCGCCCAGGAAGTGGCTACAGCTCTTGTTGAGTGAGCCCCGAACCCTTCTGGAGGTGGAAGACTAGAGGAAGAATAAGCTAGTGAAATGGCATTTTTGACCCATCTAGCTAAAATCCCCTGGAAACCTTCCGCCCTCTATTCTTCCCTTGGTATTGAATCAAAAGGTTCTCATCAGTCCTCCAGGCAGATGTAGTTTCCAGGTAGAAACAAAGACATCTCCTCACATCAAGGCAATGAAATTTTTCTTCTTTACCATTGGAAGGATTCGGGCAGAAGGAGGGAAGAACAATATCCTGATTTAAATGGAACTGCGAGACTACCTTGGGACGGAAGGAAGGAATGGGTCTGATAATAACCCTATCTTCCAAGATATTAGTGTATGGCTGGAAAGCAGAGAAAGACTGAATCTCAGAGACCCTTCTAGCAGATGTAATGGCAATCAGAAAGGCTAACTTGTAAGATAGAATATCCAAAGGGATGTCCTGCAAGGGTTCAAAAGGACGCTCTGTTAGGGCTGTAAGAACTATATTTAGATCCCAGGGAGGAGTGAGGGAACGTAGAACCGGACGGACCCTGGAAGCGGCATTCAAGAATCTCCTGATCCATGGATGCTCGGCCAGCCTATAATCTAAAAAATAGCTTAGCGCCGCAACCTGGACCTTTAGTGTAGAGGCCTTCAAATTCTTCTCTAACCCAGCTTGTAAGAATTCTAAAATCTTGGGAATTTCTGGAGGAGTCAAAGGATTCGGAGAAGCCCCTAAGAAGTTAGAGAAAACATCCCACACCTTAAGATATTTTTTAGCTGTAGACTCCTTCCTACTTCTTAGAAGAGTGGAAATTACTCTGTCAGATAATCCCCTCTTTACCCAGATGCTCCTTTCAACTTCCAGGCTGTTAACCTCAATGTCTCTGGGTTGGGATGAAGAATAGGCCCCTGGAAGAGAAGATCCTCCCTTACCGGAATTGTAAAGGGGGAAGAACCGCCATCTTCTGAAGGATCGAGAACCAAGCTCGCTTGGGCCAAAAGGGGGCCACCAGGATGACGGATGCTCCCTCCTGAGAGATCTTGTTCAAGACCTGAGGAATTAAACAGAAAGGCGGGAAGGCATACCCCTCTTCCAGGCTCCAGTTCTGGGCCAAGGAGTCTATCCCTGTTGGCATGTCCCGGCTGTTGAGGGAAAAGAATCTCCCCACCTTCCTGTTGGACTGGGTTGCAAAAGATCTATGGAAGGATTTCCAAAAATCTGGGTAATCTGCCGGAAGGAATCCTGGTTTAGACACCACTCCCCTGCCTTATCTGGGTCCGACTCAGGAAATCTGCGACTAGATTGTCTTTCCCCTTAGATGGACTGCCGTTAGGCCTAGATTTCTGTCCTCCGCTACCCTGAAGATCTCCTGACTCAGGCGCAGAAGAGAATGAACTCTCGTCCCCCTGCCGGTTGATGTATGAGACCGTGGTGGAATTGTCCGAATAGAACCGAACATTCTGATTCTTTAAATCGGGGAGGGCTACTGTTAGTGACATCAGAACCGCCTTCAATTCCTTGAAATTTGATGACCTGTTTCTCGTGACCTGATCCCATCTTCCTTGCCAGCCTCGGCTGGCCGTGTGAACTCCCCACCCCCAGGGGCTGGCATCCGTGGTGATCGCCACTTGCTGATTGATAGTCCATGCTTTCCCTAACGAAAGGTGACTGGGATCTAACCACCATCTCAGGGATATTCTGGCACTGGAAGATAGATGGAAATTCAGATCCAAGGATTCCCTGGATCCGTCCCACTTGCTTAGGATGTCTGACTGCAATTCTCGGGAGTGGTACTGCGCAAACGGGACTGCCGGGATGGCTGCTGTCATCAGACCTAGGACCCTCATGGCCTGACGGAAGGAGCAATCGAAGGCCAGGAAGAGATCCTGAATGACTTCCATGGTCTTGCCTACTTTTTCCTCTAAAAGGAAACTCCTTTGCAGACAGGAATTGAGTTGGATCCCCAGAAATACACAAGTCTGGGAGGGGCTTAGATAGGATTTTTCCCAATTTATCTTCCATCCCAGGGACTGAAGAGTCTCGCACACCACCACCAGATCCTTCTCTAATTGATCCCTGGAATGAGAGAAAATCAGAAAGTCGTCTAGATAAGGAACAAGGGAGATCTTCTCTACCCTCAGATGAGCAGCTACCTCCGCTATAATCTTGGTAAATATTCTGGGGGCCTGAGATATCCCAAAGGGAAGGGCTTTGTATTGAAGGTGCAACCACCTTCCCTCCACAAAAACCGCTGTACGGAGAAACCTCTGAGAATCTGTATGAATCGGAACATGATAATAAGCGTCCTGTAAATCCAGGGTCGCCATCCAGCAGTTCTGGGAGAGAAGGTTCACCGTGGATTTCAGGGTTTCCATTCTGAATCGTTTGTACCTCAGGCTTTTGTTTAAGGATTTCAGATTCAGAATAACCCTGAAGGATCCGTTTGGTTTTCTTACGAGAAACAGAGGAGAGTAAAATCCTTTGCCCCATTCTGACTCGGGAACCATGGTGACAACCCCTTTTCTAAAAGGGAAAGAACCTCTAGTTCTAGGACCTCGGCCTTCTCTCCGGCGAAAAAGGGGTTCGAGTAAAAAATCTCCTGGAACACTTTGGAATTCCAATCTGAAACCATTCTTTATTGTGTTTAGTATCCAAGGATTCTTGGATACCTTGAGCCAATGTGCCAGAAAAGAGGAAAGCCTTCCTCCCACCTGGCTCCTGGCGTCACTGGGATTTCTCTTTCCCTGTTTATCACCGGTCTTGAAAAGGAACCCACTGGATCTCTTGGAGAACTTGTCTCTATCCCCCTATCATGCTGTCTATTTCTCCTGCCTCTGAATCCGGACTGACGGCCACGAAAAAGGGCTTCTTCTTTGGAGTGGGGAACTTCTTTTGTCATCAGAGGCTCTTTCTAAGATATCGTCCAAAGAGGTTCCAAAAGTCTCTTTCCCTCACATGGCAGGGAACACAGACGAGCCTTGGACCCCTGATCCCCCTTCCAAGACCTGAGCCAAACCGAACGCCTAGCCGCGTTGGAAAGGGCTGCTGCTCTGGCTGAAAAGCGGACCACATCGGTAGAGGCATCCGCCAAAAATCAGCAGCTCTATGGAAGGTTGGGAAGGACGCCAAAAGCTCTTCTCTGGGGGTCTTATCTTTAATATGAGACTCCAACTGAGAAAGCCAGATCTTTAATGATCTAGAGACCCAGGACGCTGCAATAGCAGGTCTAAAACTCGTGGAGGCACATTCCCATGATTTTCTGAGGTAAACATCGGCTTTCCTATCTAAGGGATCACTCAGGCCCCCAGTTCCTCAAATGGAAGGTCTGCCCTCTTAGCAATCTTTGCCACTGGAGCGTCTACCAGGGGTGCTTTATCCCAGACGTTAGCTACTGTGTCCTCGAACGGATATTTACGTTTGACCGAGTTAGGGATAAAAACTTCCTGTCTGGGTTTTCCCATTCTTTATGGATAAGAGCCTCAATATTTTTGTGGACAGGGAAGCATCTATGGCGTCTGGGTCCCAAGCCCTCAAAGGCCTGATCCGCTATGGACCTAGATTCTTTAACGTCTTCCAATTGCATAGTCACTTTGACCGCCTTTAATAGGGGCTCCACATCCTCTAAAGGAAATAACGCTCTTCCTGCTGATTCCTCTTCAGATGACGAGTCAACAGAGGAGAGTTCTCCTGATTCACCCAGGGCCTCTGAGTCCTGAACATCCGATTCAGATATTTCTATCCCCAGAGTTCTTGATGGACCTTTCTGTTTGAGCGTCTTCAGAGAGGATTTAACCTCTGACTTTACTAGTGCCCGAATGGTCTTAGAGAGACTTTGAGATTCCTGCATAATAAGTTTATCAATGCAAGGTTGACACAGGGCTTTAGCATAGGAAGATGGTAACGGGCATTTACAATTACCACATTCCTTGTGTCTGGACTTCCCTGACGCTTTTTGGGGCCCTTAGGTGCCTATGGAAAAACATAAAACATAACCGCCAATAAGATTTTTTGAAAAAAAATATACATCTTACCCAGGCGGTGTTCCCCCTCCTCAGGACTGTACCGGACTAGCAGGTCTTGAGGACTCATTGGGGTCGGCGCGGCCTGTCTCCACTGGCTCGGACATGGTCTGCTTCGGCTCCAACTTTCTTCTTTCTCAGCTGCCAGTCAGCCTGGGCTGGCTGTCCCCTCTGCTGCCGAATTTATTTCGCGCCTCAGGCCTTCCCCTGTGCAAGAAGATTTAAACTTGCCGCCTAATCTTCCTCCTTCCGGGTTCTGACGTCACCGGAAGTGACGCCCTGGACGCCGCACGCCCGCGCATGCGCCGTCCGCATCGCGGCCGCCCTGTTAAAAGGAATTAATCCGGCGCCCTATAGAAGCCGGGACGCCGGGGCCGGATGCTGGAGGAGATCAGGGACCGCCTGGCACGGCCACAGCGATCCCTCTCGGAGGCCAGGGGGGCGCAGAGAGGGAGCAGTCTTCGCGGTGGCTTCCTTAGAAGTCTTACACCGCCCGGGAGGACACCATACAGCCACAGGCCTGGCTCTCCCCAGCCCTCCGGGGTGCAAGTCTTGAGGTAGGATCCTCGGGATCTCCCATCCGAAGACAGGAAACCTGAAACTGGGGTGTGGAAGGGGTGTCAACTTTTTATATCCTCAGGTTTCCTGTCTCGGATGGGAGGTCGTATTCGCATGGGTGCCGTCATGGGGGAGGGGAAAATCCACAACATAAACTGTGATAAATAGTGTGGCTTTATGCTTTTTATGGCATTTTCATGCAGATTTTCTTCATACGAATAGGAAAAGTATGCAGGTAGCCTTAAAAGGGTTTTCTCAGATTTTTATACGGATGACCTATCCTCAGATCAGGTCATCAGTATCTGAATGGTGGGGGTCCAACACCCAGGACCCTCGCCGATCAGCCGTTTGAGAAGGCACCGGTGCTCCTGTGAGCGTTGCTGCCTTCTCTGTGCTCGCGAAGCACAGCGCCGTACATCGTATAGTGGCCGTGCTGGGTATTGCAGCCACAATTCACTTCTACAGTGCTGAGCTGCGCCAAGTCCACGTGACCGATGAATGTGACGTCACTGGCCTAAGGAAAGCTGAGACAAGGCCTCTGCGCTACTGGGAGTGCCGGTGCCTTCTCAAAAAGCCCTGGTGTCGGACCCCCGCCGGTCAGATACTGATAACCTATCCTGAGGATGGGTCACCAGTAGTAAAATCTCAGACAACCCCTCTAAGATACGAATCTGCCATGTGTTCTGCAAAACAACAAACCCCCAAACCTCTGCAGAAGAAGAGATGGCTGCAGGAATGCGGTTATGCAAAAATAGACTAATGCCAGTGACGAGTCGTCTGTAATAACTTGGTGGATATAGACTTCGATTTTACAGAGTGAAGAGTGTCAGAATAATCCCTCATAAATCACTTACAACCTGTAAAATCAGTCATAAAAATACTAGGAGTCATCCTGAGACGGAACACATCACATCGCTGTAGGCCGGACACTCTACGGGCCAAAATCATGGCTGGGCTGAAGGCTGCCAACATGGAGGGGCCATGGCTATGGACGCCACCCAGCGTCTCCGGGAGAGGAGGGGTGGGCTTCAGCTCTTCTGTCAGGACAAACCCTTCTCGTCATTAATGGGTGTTGGGCTCACGGGGACGATTAACTGTATGGTGCACAACAACGGAGTGGTGGTTTAGATAATGGACCTCAGAGCCCTCCATAAGTATAGGTTCACCAATGTCCTCTATAAGACCACCGAGCCTAAAATGTGGAGGCCATTCCTAAACCCTAACTTATGATGATTGCACGGTCCAAGGACCAGTCAGATGCATGGGTTCGGCGCTAGGTGCCTACTCTAAGGTAAGCTCTACACACCCTCCAGAAACATGTCAAGCATATCATGGAGGGTTTGTACCTAGTAGGCCATTACAGATATAATAGAGGGATGGATAGGGGTTGTCCAACCTCCACCAACTCCCCTGTCCCAATCCTATCCATACAGTTCCAGGAATCTGAGATCTAGGCTGCTATATGCAATGAAGGACGTAGCCATCTCTACAGAACGTGCAAGTAACAACCAAGCGGAAGGGTCAGAAATCTCAGCTCCTGTGACGCCCGACAACGTGACACAGTCGTAGGATAAACAGCTTGAAGCAGTTGTCAGCTAGCGTCTATTAGGGCATAGCAATCTTATATATGGCAGTGCCCTCCAACCTGGAACTCCCCAGCTGTTGCAAAACTACAACCCTCAACATGCCTAGAGTGGTAGTTTTGCAACAGTTTGGGGACTCCTGTCAGAGGATCCCTCGCCTCTTCCTCCAGAGGGAGGAACCATATACTAAATTCAATGGGCGCCCAGATCTGTGCGCGCACTATGACCCGGCGACGCTCTGTGACATCAGGACGACAGTGCAGCGCGCGGAGAAGAAGATGGAGGAGCTGGGGAGCGGTGCCCCTACAGGAAAGGTAAGTACTGGCGCTGGGGACATGGCTAGGAGGGAGAGTTGGTGGCACTGGGGGGGGGGGGCGATGAGTTTTTAGAAAGAAAAACATTCTTTTAATTTGTTTTTTTGTTATTAGAGTACTCGATTAATCGTTGGATTAATCAATAGAATACTCAATTACAAAAATAGTTGATAGCTGCAGCCCTAATCTGAATACTTACGTCCATGCCAATTTTTTGTTTTTCCTTTACAATAAATTTGCAAAAAATTCTCTTTTCACTTTCTCATTAAGGGGTATGAGTGCAGAATGATGGGTGAATACTAGATTATTATTTTTTACCACCAACCCTATGTGACTGCCACGTGACACGACTGCGCTTCCTTACAGCATCCTTTCTTACAGCTCTGTTATTTCTCCTAGAAAGATATGAATAAACTGACGACTGGGCGCCACCACTCCCCTTGGCAGTCCGGTGTGTACACAGTCTGACACTGCCAAAATGGACTGGACAGTTTCAGTGTGTGGGAACATTTCCACGAGGAATAACAGAGGACTGCAAAAAAAAAAAAAAAAAAAAAAAATGAAGATTACTCTTACTGGTAATTGGATTTTCCTGAACCCACAACAGCACCACGAGAGACAGGAAACCTGAAGTAGAAAAAGTCGGAGGCTCTCCTCCCACCTCAGTATGTCTTTCCAAAGATGAGAGGAAACGCCGCCCCCTACAATTGTAACCAATCATTTTTTTTTACAACACCCAACACGTGTACCCACCTTTGGTTGGGGAATAAGGTTGCTGTCGTGGGTTCAGAAAAATCCAATTACCGGTAAGAGTAATCTTAATTTTTCCCCCTCACCCACAACAGCACCACGAGAGTGAAAACCAAGGAGACACTTAGGGTGGGTTGACAGCCGAAAGCACCTTAGTAGTAAAGGTTAGGTCAGAAGAAGAGTCTAACTGTAAACGGTAATGTTTGAAAAAGGTAGTCGGAGACCACCCAGCCGCTTTACAGATGTCCTCAATAGATACAGCAGCCCAAGAGGAGGATATAGCCCTAAGTGAGCCCTAAGAATTTCTGGGGGAGACTTCCCTGATGACGAATAAGCCGACGACACTGCCGACGTAATCCATCTGGCCAAATTAGTCTTTGATGCCGCCTGGCCCTTTTTTTTCCCCTGATAAGCAACAAACATCGAGGAAGTCCTCCAGTCTTTGGTCTTGGACAAATACTGTAAGACACCTTCTAACATCGAGACAATGATAGGATTCTTCCCTCTCAGAAGATGAGGAAGTACAATCGTCTGGGATCGGTGAAACCTGGAAGCTACCCTAGGAAGGAATGCTGGATCCGGCTGAATGATCACCCTATCCTCTAATATGGTAGCATAAGGAGGGTTTACGGAAATACAGTGAAGGTCACTAATCCTACGGGCCGATGTTAGAGCCACTAAGAGGCATAGCTTAAAGGATAAGCAACTGACTGAAATCTCTTCAATAGGCTCAAAGGGAGGTTTTGTCAGGGCGTTCAGGACTAGGTTTAAATCCCAAGGAGCTACCCCCTGGGTGAAAAATGCAGGAAACATCCGGAGATGGACCTAAAAAACCTAGATACCCATGGCTCCGATGATATATTTTCATTAAATAGAGCCGAGGGTGCCGAAACGTGAACCGCCAAGGCGCTAGGAGATAATCCTAACCGTCGCCTCTCTGAAGGAATTCTAATATCTGAAAAATTGGAGCTTGTGAGGCGATGTCCCCAAAAATCGAGATCAGCAAAACTAAGGAATTTCCTCCAGATTCTGGCATAAATAGAAATCGTCACTTTTTTTCCTAGATTTCAAAGAGGTTAATCAAGTCTGAAGAAAACCTCCTTTTGGCAAGCAGGAACCTCTCAAATGTCGCCATCAACAACAAGGGACCGCAGGTAATCGGGGCACCCCAGGGAGAAGCCACAGGGAACCTCAGGCTTCCCTCCAGAGACAGGAAACCATACTGAGGTGGGAGGACAGCCTCCGCCTTTTTGTACTTCAGGTTTCCTGTCTGCGGAGCCTTTCTCTGGTGGTGCCGTCATGGGTGAGGGGAAAAATTGTTGTTATTTTCATGGAAAAGACAGAAACGTATAAACTGATGACTTTATATTATATATACACTAGCAGAAAATGGAAAAAAGCTCCTGGAAAACAGATTGTGCGAGGAGATTGACAACTTATTAACGGATAGTGGTGCTTGGTCAAAGATCACACAAGTGGTGCCCCCTTTATTTTGGGGCTCTGCAGCAGGGTATTTGTTGAGGCGGGGGTCACATTAAAGGGGTATTCCTAGATGTCTTTTCAATTTCATGTCTAACATCTTTTGCATTGATACTTATAATTTGCCTACAGGTCCTACATCAAATGATGTTCTCCTGGCGCTTCCAGGATCACGTGCCGTACGTTGTGCACGCGAACCTAACCTGGTTACAACCCGCAATGGACGCGTCAGTCGTCACTGACGAGACGCTCATGGCCTGCCCTCTGTAAATGAATCTCTCGCTACACTGTACAGCACGCAATACTATACCGCCCCCTAAACAGGCAGCCTTGATCGCTGACCGGCATGATGTCAGAAGCCGTCCTGGTTAGGGGGAGGGATACTATTGTGTACTCTACAGCGCGGCTGTATACTCTCCCGCATGCGCTGTGGTGATGGAGCGCAGGGGGCAGGCCATAAACATGCCATCAGTGATGACTGACGCGTCCATTGTGGGCTGTAACCAGGCTAGGGTCACCTACACAACGTATGGCACCTGATCCAGGAGGTGCCAGGAGAACATCATTTGACCAGGAGCGCAGCACTGGTCCTGTCTCAACAAAGGTACTGGGTGGCATCTCCCCACAAGATGCCACTCATGTCATACAGATGCTGAAACCTGTGATAGGACCTACACCAGGTGCCGTGGAATGACGTGTCTCGACCCTACATAATGGCAGTAGACGCTCTCCTGACCCCTGTGAACTCTGATGTGGCCACCATTAGCACCAAGGCAGAACCTGCCTTCACCACTGATCACTATTGTTCGACACTGATGGCCACATCCGATTTCAAAGAAAAGCACCTACTGCCATCATGCGTACCGCAGAGACACACCGACCCAACACCAGGTGTCATGATGTGGGGCGCCATTAGCTACTATGGCCGTTCCTGTCTGGTATTCGTGGAAGGAACATTGGCCAGCCTTCGGTATATCCAAGTCATTGTGGAACCAGTCCTGCTGCCGGTTTTTGGCCTCAGATAACGGCCACCACACACTACCTGTGCAACACAACGCGTTATTCAAGGTATCCAGCTGGATCGTCAGATCTCCGTCATGGAGAATGTCTGGGGCCAGATGGGGCGACTACAATGCAGCCAAAAAGGAAAAGAAGCAGATACATCCAGACGGGACCCGGGAAAGAGCCCGCAGCGAGCAACGGAGATCTGGGAGGATCAGTCCTATGTAAAAGAGTCTCCCTCCACAGCGCTATACTCTAATTAGACCAAACGCCCAGAGAACCCCTTTAAAAGGGGGCATTACATCTTGTAAAGTGATGATCTGTGAACCCCTTCCAGCAGTTCTGAGAATGAAGTGGTCCCGGTCCTCACCTAGCACTATGGGGCCTTCTTTGCGCATGGGTGCGCTGTGCGGAATATGCAAAACTGAATGGGGGTGCCACATCTGAATGGCACCACTGTGCAGGTGCCACAGCAGTGGATCAGGACTATGACCCCTTCATTCTCAGGATGGGCGGGGGTCCCAGAAGCTGGACATCTGCCAGTCATTAAAATATGGCACATCCTAGTCATATACCATTGCAGTATGGCCTAGCCCTAGTACATCATGTCTACTCATGTCACCCAAAGAAGGGGGTCATATAAAACCTGCGTATACAGTGGTGCTTGAAGGTTTGTGAAAGGAGTCAAAAATATTACGCCTGGTCATTTATTTATGGAGGAAAACGATCCAATATCACATGTTTATGAGGGTCAAACGTATGTGAGCCTTCAGGATTAGAGGATAATTCGAAGGCGATGTCAGGTGTTTATGGGAGGACGATCAAGAGTGAGTGGGCAACGTGTTTTACTTGAAGAAAAGGGATCTATCAATGTCTGATCTTCAAAACACGCTTGTGGAAATTTATCATGGCACGGACAAAGATTTCTGAGGACCTCAGAAGAAGAGTTGTTGATACTCATCCGGCTGAAAAAGGTTACAAGACCATCTCTAACGAGCGTGGACTTGACCAATCCAGCCCGAGTACAAATGGAGGAATTTCAAGACCTATTGAGCCCTCTCCAGCTGTAGTGGACCAATAAAGATTACGCCTAGAGCAAGACATGTAATAGTCCACAAGGTCACGAAGGAACCCAATGTAACCTCTAAGCAACTCAAGGTCTTTCTCACAATATCTAATGTTAATGTTCATGAGTTTGCCATCTGGAAGACACAGAACCACAATGGTGTGCATGGAAGGATTGCAAGGAGCAAGCCACTGCCCTCCAAAAACCAACATTGCTGCCCATCTGCAGGTTGCTAAAGATCAACTGGACAAGCAAGAAGGCTATCAGCGTGCAGCGGTATTTGTCCATCCAAAACCCGGCATGTATGATGGTAAGCAGCCAGATCATTGCCGGATCCCATTATAGTCAATGGGGCTCAGGGGGTGAATGGCAGAATCCGGCAAAGCTGCATTCGGTAAACGCCGGAACCGGTTACTGGAGAGGAGAACGAGCTGCAGTTATTGCTGTACAAGGAGGTCACAGCAGATACTTAAAGCAGAGGTTCACATACTTTCGCCACACAAAGACGTGAGCTTGGATCTTTCCCTCCATAAATAACTGGCCAAGTCTAATATTTTTGACTCATTTATTTGGTTATCTTTATCTACTTTCAGGACATGAGTAAAAATCTGATGTAGTTTTAGGGCAAATTTAGTCAGAAATAAGGGAAATTCTAAAGGGTTCACAAACTTGTAAGCACCACAGTGTCATGTGTTTACAACTGCGAAAATGTTATAATGGTGTCATCGCTGTACGCCGCTCACCGCTCAGACAGTACCGCTACTGCAGTGTCACAGACAGACCTTTCAGAAGAATCAGCAACAACATGATGGTTTCCAAATGTAACTGGCAGAATCTTGAATGCAGCTCTGGAGTAGGATACAGACTGTGGCTGAGGGTCATCTCTACAATGGGGTTTCTCATCACACACAAATCATATAGACCAGGGATCAACAACCTTCGGCACTCCAGCTGTTGTGAAACTACAACTCCCAGCATGCTCTTTCCACTTGTGTAGGAGTTTAGAGAGCAGCCAAGCAAGTGTGCCTGATGGGAGATGTAGTTTCACAACACCTGGAGTGTGCAGGTTGCTGACCCCTGATATAGACTATACATGCATATCGGAGTACAGAGACCTTCTCCGATCATATAGTTATATACAATCCTGAGGAGGTAGGTGGTCCTCCGCCAATCATACATATATTATTAACGTTCCTGAGGAGGTAGGTGGTCCTCCAAATCATATATATATATTACATAAATTCCTGAGGTGGTCGTCCAGTCATACATATATTACTGAGGAGGTAGGTGGTCCTCCAGTCATACATATATATTGAGGAGGTAGGTGGTCCTCCGGTCATACATATATAATGAGGAGGTAGGTGGTCCTCCGGTCATACATATATAATGAGGAGGTAGGTGGTCCTCCGGTCATACATATATAATGAGGAGGTAGGTGGTCCTCCGGTCATACATATATAATGAGGAGGTAGGTGGTCCTCCGGTCATACATATATAATGAGGAGGTAGGTGGTCCTCCGGTCATACATATATAATGAGGAGGTAGGTGGTCCTCCGGTCATACATATATAATGAGGAGGTAGGTGGTCCTCCGGTCATACATATATAATGAGGAGGTAGGTGGTCCTCCGGTCATACATATATAATGAGGAGGTAGGTGGTCCTCCGGTCATACATATATAATGAGGAGGAGGTAGGTGGTCCTCCGGTCATACATATATATTACTGAGGAGGTAGGTGGTCCTCTGGTCATACATATATAATGAGGAGGAGGAGGTAGGTGGTCCTCCAGCCATACATATATATTACTGAGGAGGTAGGTGGTCCTCCAGCAATCACACACAGGCACATGAAACCCATACAATGTCCAATGTTATATCGCTGACACTAGCAGCCGCGAGGTAATACAGGACCAACAGGCCAGCAAATGACATAACTGCTGACGTCACAGCTGCGCTCTCTTAGCCGGTCACTGACCCAGTACCCGCCAGGTCTGTTCTCTACAGAACCGCCACTTACTCTCTCCCACCACCGCTTTCAGCCCGGACGGCGCCATCCTCTCCTGCCCCACCACCGTCACCAAACTACGGTCCCCAGAAACTTCGGCGACTTCCGCGTTGTGGCGTCACACTCACTCGTGACATCACGGGAGGAGCAGGAAGTCCGTTACCAAGGGGCGGGCCCTCGGTTGTCAGGAGGAGTATGCGGCGACCCAATGACGTCGATTATTTACCAGAGCGCTTGACGCAGCGAAGGGCGTGGGTTTAGTGATGTATCGGCTTTTCGGTAATAGGACGGCATCACTGCTTGGGCGGTGCCAGTTGAATTGAGGGGCGTGGTTAAGTCAAAGATGGGCGTGGGTTGCCTGCTTATTGGCTGCCGTGGGGGGCGTGGTTTCACATGAATAAAGTGTGTGGACTAGGCCGCGAGGTTGGCGAAAATCGCAGTGCTTATATAAGATAGGATTCAGACATGCAGGTATTATGCACTCACCTCTATTCATTGCCCAGCCAAATTTTTAACCCCTTAAGGACTGGATGTTTATTTTTGTGTGTTCGTTTTGCGCTCCCTGCCTTCCCAGAGCCATAACTTTTTTATTTTATCATTTACATGGCCATATGAGAGTTTATTTTTTGCGGGACAAGTTGTACTTTCCAATGCCACCATTTAATATTGCATATGATGTAGTGGGAATCAGGAAAAAAATGGTGTGAAAGTGCAAAAAAAAAGAAAAAGTTATTCCACCACAGTTTTACGGGTTTTTAAATTACAACGTTCGCTGTGCGATAAAACTGACCAGTTAGTATTATTCTAAAGGTCAGTACGAATCCGGCGATACCTAATATGTATAGTTTTTCTTGCGTTTTGATAGTGGAAAAAAAAATTCACATGTGGGGAAAAAAATCAGTTTTACTTTTTTGTTGCCATATTTTGACCCCTGTAACTTTTTTAGTAATTATGTGTACGGAGCTGTGTGGGGGGCTCGTTTTTTGTGACGCAATCTAATCTTTTCATTGATACCTTTCTGGGGTGTGTATGACTTTTTGATCACCTTTTATTTAATTTTTTTTTAGGAAATCAAGCAACCAAAAATGGCTATTTTCTATTACAGGCTATGGCTCCATAGGAAATACTACAGAGCAGCCAGGGTTTCATTCATAGAGACCCAGACTACTACAGGCGCGCTCCGGCTTCTCCGATCGCCACGCGGGGGAGCTGGAGTACAAACCGAAAGTAAAACTTACAGTTTGTGCGCGCTCAGATGCCGTGGTCAGGATTGACCACGCCATCTGAGCGGTTAAATGTCCGCGATCGGCATTACTGCCGGTCGTGGACATGAGCCGATGGTGTCTGCTTCAAGGAGCAGACGGCCACCCGCGGCTATGGTGCCCGCAGCGGGCGCCATCTTTAAACACCGGCACAGGGCTTACATGTATGCCCTGTGTCATTAAGAGGGCTGAGCCTCAGCACTCATCCACTATAAATTTAAGTTTTTGTTCACTTTCTACGTTGTTTGTCCACTAAGATTTCTTGGGTATGACGTCTGGGGTGGGGGGGGGGGGGGGTGTGGTCACCCTGGTTCCGCACGCCCCTGAAAAACCCATTGGGCTCCGTGGCGACACCTTGGGTGGCAGCTTAGGTGGAAGCCGCAGCACAGACTTGGTGTACCCTTGGAGTGTCCACCCTCCCACGACAGTTCCATTGTCTGTAGCTTTTTTTTTTTGTTTATGTTAAAGTACAATTCAATAAAATATATTTAAAGGGAATCTGTCACCAGCATAGTAGCATCATTTTTTTTTCATGAATCCTTATTTAATAAAGTACCTTATTTCCATAACTGTTGGTGGTTTTCTTTTTCGTCTTGTCAGTTCTTGTAAAAACCACTTATTCAGATATGCAAATGAAGGTCTTAGGAGCCCAGAGGGGCGTTCCTCCTTTAGCAAGGAGCCCAGGAACGTCCCCCTGATGGGCCGTGCCCGCCTATAATCTGTAAAATCGCCTCCCAGAGGCGAGGCTAAATACTCCGCAACCAACCCCCCCCCCCGCCAGCTCCTCTGTCAAGTGAAAGGATCGTCGGTGCAGGCACATGAATTATGGTTTCTGAGCAGCAGATCGTGCAGTCTACATGCAGATCTAGGAGGACAAGTGACCAAAAAAGTAATCCAGTAGGTGAGCACTTCACCTACACTTAGGCCTCATGCACATGACCGTATGTGTTTTGCGTCCTGCAAATTGCGGATCCGCAAAAAAAAACGGATGATGTTCCGTATGGCATCCGTTTTTTTTATGCGGATCTGTTGTAATAATGCCGATCCTTGTCCGCAAATTAGAAAAAAATTGGACATGCTCTATTTTTTTGCGGAACGGAAAAATGGACATACGGAAACGGAATGCACACGGAGTACCTTCGTTTTTTTTTGCGGACCCATTGAAATGAATGGTTCTGCAAAAAAAACGGGACGGACACGGAAAGAAAATAAGTTCGTGTGCATGAGGCCTTAATGAGCAGCATATGGTCAGGAAGGAATACTTTGTGCTGATCATCTGCGTGTGATTTGACCATATTAACATGAGTGACTTGTGGGAATTGCGCTCCGGGTGAGTGTGGTTCTGCGTTGTGGACTACAGGAACGCGTGGTATTATCATGAGTGACATGCTGTGTGCCTCTGACGTTATTGTTGGAGAGGCTTTGGATCACTGTGATCCTGTAGCAGTAAGGTCAAGCAGAGGCACACAGCATTATAAATCATTATACCGTGTGCCTCTGCAGTCCAGAACGGAGGATCGCGCTCAAACATGGAGGGCAATTCCAGCAAGGAAGTCGCTAGTGTGAACGTGCCCGATGGTGTATGGACCCATACGCTGCCTGGCCAAGAGGTCACACACTAATATTTCGCTGTGGCATAGTTTCCAAGAGATTCTGCAATGTCACATTTACATCTGTCCAGAGTTGCAATTATTTTTTCCCAAGATCTTGTATTGATGGGTGGGAGATTTGGACCAATGCGCAAAGTCTTCTCCAGCACATCCCAAAGATTCTCAATGGGGTTCAGGTCTAGACTCTGGTGGCCAATACATGTGTGAAAATGTCTCATGCTCCCTGAACCACTCTTTCACAATTTGAGCACCTGATGAATCCTGGCATTGCCATCTTGGAATATGCCCGTGCCATCAGGGAAGGAAAAGATCATTGATGGAATAACCTGGTCATTCAGGTGGTCGCTTATTCTTTGGGCACATAGCGTTACTGAACCTAGACCTTACCAACTGCAGCAACCCCAGATCATAGCACTGCCCCCACAGGCTTGTACAGGAGGCACTAGGCATGATGGTGCATCACTTCAGCCGCCTCTCTTCTTACCCTCTGGAACAGGGCTAATCCAATCTTCATGCCCCCCCCCCCCCCCCAGCAAATTGAAGCCAGTTAGCCTTACTGACAAGTGGTTTTCTTAGGCCTTTTTCACATGGGCGTCGCGGATTTGCTCTGGATGTGTCCCGGGTGCATTGCGGGAAACCCGCGCGAGTATGCACGCAATTTCAGTTAGTTTTAACTGCGATTGCATTGTTCAGTTTTGCACGCGCGAGTACAATGTGTTTTGCACGTGCGTGAGAAAAAAACTGAATGTGGTACCCAGACCTGAACCCGGACTTCTTCACTGAATTTCGGGTTTGGATTCGGTGTTGTGCAGATTTAATTATTTTCCCTTATGACATGGTTATAAAGGAAAATAATAGCATTCCTAATACAGAATTCTTACTAAAATGTAGATTGAGGGGTAAAAAATAAAAAAAAATGTACTCACCTCATCCACTTGATCGCGCAGCCGGCATCATCTTCTTTCTTCTTCTTTGAGGACCTGCAAAAGGACCTTTGATGTCAGCGCAAGTCCTGCTGAATGAAGATAAAAGATCAAAGGTCCTTTTGCAGGTCCTCAAAGAAGAAGACAAGGCCGGCTGCGTGATCGAGTGGATAAGGTGAGTTCATTTTTTACTTCTCAATCCTTATTTTAGTAAGCATTCTGTATTAAGAATGCTATTATTTTCCTTTATAACCATGTTATAAGGGAAAATAAGATAGTAAATTGACTTTAATCAATTTACTAACATCATCTCCTTAGCAACCATGCGTGAAAATTGCATTGCATCCGCACTTGTTTGCGATTTTCACGCAGCCCCATTCATTTCTATGGGGCCTGCATTGCGTGAAAAATGCAGAATATAGAGCATGCTGCAATTTTCACGCAACGCACAAGTGATGCGTGAAAATCACCGCTCATGTGCACAGCCTCATTGAAGTGCGGGTGCTATGCGTTCACGTCACGCATTGCACCCACGCAGAAAACTCGCCCGTGTGAAAGGGGCCAGCTGTTTCGTCCCAATCCCTTGAGTTCCCTTGTGTGTAGAAATGCTCCTACTTTCACCATTAAACATCTCTGATTTCTACTATTTGATTTCACCAAACATTTAAGTGATTGCCGATCACTCCAGGTTTTTTCTTCCCGACCACATTCCTTTCCTCGAAGATGTCCTTCCTTCCACTTTTTAATAATGCGTTGGACAGTTCTTAACCCGATTTTCGTAGTTTTATCTCCTTAGATGTTATCTCTGCTTGATACGTGCCAATAATTTGACCCTTCTGAGACAGAATAACATCTTTTCCATGGTTCCATGGTTGAGAAGCTCCTCAGTGCATCATTTAGGGTTTAAAAACTTGTTGCCAGCTAAAACCATCACCAATGCAGTAATTACCCAATGGGATGCTCTTAGGCTACTCTAACACTGGCGTCTTGTGCGGATCCGTCATGTATCTGCACAGACGGATCCGCACTGATAATACATCCGCATGCATCCGTTCAGAACAGATCCGTTTGTATTATCATGAACATAGGCAAAACAGATCTGTCTTGAACACCATTGAAAGTCAATGGGGGACGGATCCGTTTTCTGTTGTGTCATATTGTGTCATTGAAAACGGATCCGTCCCCATTGACTTACATTGTGTGTCAGGACGGATCCGTTTGGCTCAGTTCCATCAGACGGACACCAAAACGCTGCAAGCAGCGTTTTGGTGTCGGCCTCCAGAGTGGAATGGAGACTGAACGGAGCCAAACTGATGCATTCTGAACGGATCCTTATCCATTCAGAATGCATTGGGGCAAAACTGATCCGTTTTGGACCGTATGTGAGAGCCCTGAAACGGATCTCACAAGCGGATCCAAAAACACCAGTGTGAAAGTAGCCTTACCCATCTGCTTATTTAAATCCAGGTGGTGACCTTTTTTTTTTGGGCAGTGTAGATCGTTCTTTGCCAGCAGCAGATCGGAAGTACACTGCTGCACGCAAACAACGGGTCGTATGGTCTCTCACCTCTGGGACCCGCACCTATCGGACAATGGGGGCATATCCTAGCGATAGGCCACTATTGTCTGAGATGAGACGACCCCTTTAACGATCACTCCTCCTGTGGAGGAGATCGCTGCTCGCGATAGCAGTAATCTCCCTCACCAACATGCAGGTTGATATCTACTCACATTATTATTTCCCCTTTAAGAAGGGGGATATTACTTATTAATATCCATAAATGTTATCAATATCTGAGGTTGCTGGTATAAAAAGGCAAAATATTACCAATTATCAGATTATCAATATTCCCCTTTCCCCCCTAGTTTGTGGGATTGTTCTCCGTTTGTACCACAGCTACAGTATGTTGGCTTGGTATCACCAGGAATAACGCACAACTCTTGCAGATATAACATAAAAGACACCTTTACTTAACTACAACATACATGAATACTTTCAATATCATGGTCCTATTAGTATACATACACTTACCCTGGGCTCACACCTGAGCGTTTCTCAGACGCGCGTATTACAGCGCGTTTTTGCAAATAAGAAAACGCGCGTCATACGCGCGTTCGTGACTCTGGAGACCAATTGAAAAAGGCATATCTACACTTTAACGCGTTTTACGTGCGTTCCCATTGAAGTCTAAGGGTGCAAACGCGCGACAAAACGCCCCAAAGAAGCTCAAGAACTTCTTTGAGAGTAGGACGTTTTACAGCGCGTTTGAACGCGCTGTAAAACGCTCAGGTGAGAACCATGCCCATAGGGAAACATGAGTTTTCTCCTGTTGAGCGTTTTACAGCGCGTTCGAACGTGCTGTAAAACGCGCAAGTGTGAACTGAGGGTTAGGGCTCATGCACACGACCGTTGTTGTTTTGAGGTCCGATTTTAACAGATCCGTTTTTTCTGTATCAGTTTTTTTTTTCCTGTTTTAAGTCCTAATCCATTCCATGATTCCACAAAACATATCCGTATTCTTTCCGTATGCGATCCGTTTTTTTCTAATCGGAAAGAGTAACTTATTAATAACCAAACACATGAGCAATATGGGCTGGGCATAGCATTTCTACAGTATGAATCCGCAAAATACGGATGACATACGGATGTGTTCCGTATTTGTTGCAGACCCATTGACTTGAATGGGGAGCGGACCGTGATTTGCGGACAATAATAGGGCATGCACCAATTTTTTTGCGGAACGGCCACGGACATACGGAAACGGAATGCACACGGAGTAACTTCCATTGTTTTTGCGGACCCATTGAAGTAAATGGTTCCGCATACGGTCCACAAAAAAAACAAACGGAAATGGAAAGAAAATACGTTTGTGTGCATGAGCCCTTAGAATGTATGGTGGTCCCACTTCCCCCATCCAAGACTTCGCAGGAAGCAGGTCTGGCTGAGGAATGCCCCAGGGCTAGGTATATTAACACCTGCCTCCCCCAATTCATTGTACCTGTGATGTAAGCACAGCAAGGGGCGGGGTCAAGACTACGGAACCTCAGCCCTGTAACACCCCTCTGCCGATGTACCTAGAAAGTACAATTCCCATTTACAGAACCCCCACAATTACAAAGGCTAATAATAATATAATCCTTAAACGTAATGAGACCAAAAAAAAAGTGTAATAACATATATAGGTTTAAACAAAAAAAATTGTATATAAAGTGAAGGCACACTGTCATACTGCAAAAAATATTGCATCCTACAATGTATAGGCTAACGTTTTGGAACTGGGTTACTCTCGATATGTTTTCCTGCCAACTCACCCTTCCAGCTTCTAAAATAAAGTATTCTGCAACGCTTGCCCCTAATTCGGGCCGCATTCAGCCTCTTGTGGGTCCCGACGTAGCGGTTCCTCCATTAATAAATAGTTGTGCAGCACAACGCACACTTTCGCAACATCAATCATATCAACCTTTAAATTAATTGCTCGAATGAGAATCTTCCACTTGGCGACTTAAATTCCGAAGGCACACTCCACCATTCGTTGAGCTCTGGTTAGTCTGTAATTGAACACAAGTCTACATCTGGAATGTCTCGTCCCCGACAACCACAAACGGCATTGGTGGTCCATCTGTACCTAGCAATGGTCTCGCTGGCAGGAATTCCAAAATCTTGTGCCTATAAGAGACGCCCCACTGATGACGTTTTGAAAGCCATAGAACTATTTGTTCTGCCATATGCACCGATGTCTAAAGCGACAAACCTATATTGGGCGTTAACAATGGCATCAATATGATTGAAAAATATTCTTTGTAATTAAAAAATTCCGAGCCTGTACCATAAGGTTTTACAATCTGTATATGTGTTCTGTCCACTGCACCAACACAATTTGGGAATTGGCATATTTCCAAGAACTTCTCTGCAATCTGTAGCCAATGTTTGTTGGTGGGATGTAATCGGTACTCAATAAGTCCCACAAAGTTTAGGAAGTATCACATACTATGTAGGAGATGGTAGGAATTCCCATCCTAAACTGAAAATGCAGTGATGATAAGGTTTCTCCAGTAGCAAGAAATCTGTTTAAAAAACAAATAAAAAAATTGAAGAGACCCAGGGTATTGAAGCTGCAATTCTTAATTTGGCCAGCAGGTGGCCAACATAAGAAATGAGCAATTCTGTACCAATATGAATATTTAATAAACATAGTGGTACAGAATAATAAAAAAAAAGACACCGTTTTGTAGCTTCAAATATGAGCTACAAAACCATAAAAAAAAAAAAACCCTCAAAGTTTAAATCACCCCTCTTTCTACACTAACAAAAAATATAAACATCATGGGCAGCACCGCGTCCGAAAACGTCCATACTATTAAATTATAAAAATATTTTTCCAATACGGCAAATAGCGTAATGGAAAAAGGGTCAAAATGGCCGATTTGCCATTTTTTCATTGCTTCTCTTAGTTGATCTCTTAATAAAATGTGATCAAAAAGTCACACACACTCCAAAATTGTATCAATAAAAACTACAGATTGTCCTGCAAAAAATGAGCCCCCACACAACTCAGGAGATATTTTAAAAAAGTTATGTGGGTCAGAATATGGTGATATAAAAAAATGTATTTAACTTTATTTTTACACTATTTAGACATAAAAAACCTATACATATGTATACAAACCTAATCATACTGACCCAGAGAACGAAGGACAGTGTTGCCGCAAAGGAAAAGCTGTAGGGACAAAACCCGTAAAACGGTGGAGGAATTGCATTTTTTTCCAATTCCACCCCATTTCAAATTTGTTTCCTGCTTCCTACCTTGATGCCTGCTGCACGTGCGAGCGGGCGCCATGTTTGTCTATTGCTTCAGCGCCGTACATGAACGGATTCAAAAAGAAAGTAAAGCACGTACTGATCCGTTGTTTGCGTACTGGATCCATTTTGAATGGATCCACAAACGCAGATGTGCAAGTAGACTAAGACAGCTAAGCTCCCACACAGTGTGGTGGGAACACTGTGCAGTGTAATGGAGCCAACCTTAAATACCGATCACATCCCACGGACATGTGTAGAGCGCTTTCTATAAGAATTTAGCCATCTTCTTAACCCTGGACAACCTTTCATGAAGACCCTCCCAGGGTGGCTGGACCTGGGGTGGGATCATACCTGATCCCCATAGTAACATAACATAGTTTAAAAGGCTGGAAAAAGACATTTGTCCATCCAGTTCAGTCTGTTATCCTGCAAGTTGATCCAGAGGAAGGCAAAAAAAACTGTGAGGCAGAAGCCAATTTTCCTCACTTAAGGGGAGTACAAAATTCCCTCCCGACTCCAATCAGGCAATCAGAAGAACTCCCTGGATCAACGACCCCTCTCTAGTAGCTATAACCTGTAATATTATTACGCTCCAGAAATACATCCAGGCCCCTCTTGAATTCCTTTATTGTACTCCCCATCACCACCTCCTCAGGCAGAGAGTTCCATAGTCTCACTGCTCTTACCATAAAGAATCCTTTTCTATGTTTGTGTACAAACCTTCTTTCCTCCAGACGCAGAGGATGTCCCCTCGTCACAGTCACAGTCCTGGGGATAAATAGATGATGGGAGAGATCTCTGTACTGACCCCTGATATATTTATACATAGATATTAGTGATGATCGGGCACCAAAGTATTTGGGTATTCAGCCCGAACACATTGCTATATTCGGGTGCTCGGCCGAGCACCCAAGTATAATGGAAGTCAATGGTAGACAACCAGGCACCCCCTGCTCTGAAGAGGGGAGGGTGCCTGGTCTATTGGAAAAGGTCAGAAAGTGACAGAAACACCACCGAAATGGATCGTGAACAGCATTGGGACGATGTCTGGATGCATCTTGGACTCCCAGGTCGCTGCTGGGAACCATGTTGTCCGAATTGTACACCACTTTTACAGACTGACAAAATACGCACTCACACCCCCCCCCCCCATCCCCCCAAAATAAATAAATCAATTACACAGGAAAAATTGTTAGGAAACATTCTTTGCTGCCAAAAATTACAAGCAAGAGGCACTCCGAAACAGCCTGTATATCACCTAAAGGAGGGCCTCATTCACATTGTGGAACAATTGTTCAGGTAGTGGGACTGCTACACTCATAAAGCCTATGCACTAAGTGAATGGGCTGCCAAAAATTACAAGGAACCGGCACTTCAGTACACCCTTCATTACACATAAAGGAGGGCATCATACACACCCTTGAAAAATTATGATTGCTGGCCTGCTGGTGCCCCTCAAAAACATTTGGAGCAAGGACCTGCTGGTGACCCTCTAAAACATAAGGGGCGAGGGCCTGCTGCTGAGCATTGCAAAAAATGATGGGCGAGTGCCTGCTACTTAGCTGACTATTGAAAAAATGATGGGCGAGTGCCTGCTTCTGAGCTGACCCTGTAAAATATTGTACGTGAGGGCCTGCAGGTGAGCTACCCCTTTCAAATATTGTAGGTGAGGGCCTGCAGGTGATCTGACCCTCTAAAATATTGTAGGTGAGGGCCTGCAGGTGAGCTCCCCCTTTCAAATATTGTAGGTGAGGGCCTGCAGGTGATCTGACCCTCTCAAATATCGTAGGTGAGGGCCTGTGCGTGAGCTGACCCTCTCAAATATTGTAGGTGAGCGCCTGCAGGTGAGCTGACCCTCTCAAATATTGTAGGTGAGGGCCTGCAGGTGAGCTGACCCTCTCAAATATTGTAGGTGAGGGCCTGCAGGTGAGCTGACCCTCTCAAATATTGTAGGTGCGGGCCTGCAGGTGAGCTGACCCTCTCTGAAGAGGGACATGAAGAGATCTTGTGCACTGATTCCCAAACTCTTCAGCATCCACAGTCCACAGAAGAAGATGACTGTGGGGAATGGCAATTAGTGTTTCATGAGGTAGATGATGCGGATGTGACACAGTTGTCAATAAGTGAGGGTCTTGATAGGTCAAAAACACAAGTCAGGAAGTGGAAGAGGGGATGGTGGACGATAACATCACTAACCCAACCGGGTAAGGTGGCAAACCAAGCGAGGACAGCAGTACAGAGGGGGAGGGATACTCAGCACCGCAACAGGCTGGAAGAGGCTGTGGGATGGCAAAAGGGAGAAGGCGGGCCACACCAAATAGGCCCACGTACAGATGTCCTTAACCCAGGCCTTTGAACGTCAGCGCAAATACCCAGCCACCCCCCCAGAGGTTATAGCACTAAACGCACACCTTTAAAAATTGTGATCCCTGGAATTGTTACTATTTAGGCCTGTGGACACTGAGGCTTTCAAGCGGAGAGACGGATACGTTCTTGCAATGCATTTGTAGAGGGATCTGTAGCCGGAACAGTCTTCAAATGCTTTTGGTTTGCATGCAGATAGACAGATCTGGCAGGCAGTTCCGGCGACGGAACTGCTTGCTGGATCACTCTGCCGCAAGTATGAAAGTACCCTAAGAAGGATATCCTTGCACCACGTTACCTCTTTATATATCTTTACATATGTGTAACCTTATATGAATTATCACTTTGTACTATTGTTATACAATTTTTTGCTACTTGACTGTATACTATCATTATTTTATATGTAAAACCACCATGTAAACTTCAATGTTTAATTTTTTGTTTTAGTGTTTAAAAAAGGTCTAAGTTGACTGAAACGTCACACTGACACCTTTTAGTTACCGTACATAAGGCCTCATGCACACGACCGTAGATGTTTTGCGGTCCTCAATCCGCGGAGCCGCAAAACACGGAAGCTGTTCCGCGTTCCGTTCCGCAATTTGCGAAACGGAACGCTGCCTATTGTAGAAATGCCTATTCTTGTCCGCAAAACGGACAAGAATAGGACGTGCTATATTTTTTGGCGGGCCACGGAACGGAGTAAAGGACGCGGACAGCACACGGAGTGCTGTCCGCATATTTTGCGGCCCCATTGAAGTTAATGGGTCCGCGCCCGAGCCGCAAAATATGCGGCTCAGATGCGGACCCAAAATACGTTTGTGTGCATGAGGCGTAAGAAAAATAAAAAATTAAGACACCTTAATATCACCATACTCATTGGAGTGCTGAAGTTTCTATGTCGACATTTCTGCGGGCTAGGAACCCACAACCTCAGCACCCATCTACCCAGGACAAGAGGGCCATGCCATCCTACCGTACAACAGGTTGCCTGTCAGTGCTCTACTGCCAGGCTATAAAGCCATGGAGTATGATGCACTTCAGAGCAATACACAAGCTATCAAAGGACGGGACGAAAAAAATAAAAGTTACATTAAAAGTTATTGCCCCCCTACCCCACCTGCCCGAAAAAAACAACCTTTTTTTATAAAAAAAATATTACGTATACCGTATTTTTCACCCTATAAGACGCACCGGCCCATAAGACGCACCTAGCTTTTAGAGAAGGACAATAAGAAAAAAAATTTTTTCATTGGACCCCAGATCAGCAATCAGACCCCTAATATTAATCAGCCCCAATCAGATTTACAATGTTAATAAGACCTCAGATCAGAGCCGAATACAAAGAAGACCTCCAATCAGACCTCAGATGAGGCCCCCATGCCTCATATCAGCCCCCAGCCATTTTTAATCAGCCCCCAGAAGTGATATTCAGCCCCAGATCACAAAATAAAAAAACACTTACCTTTCCTGCTCCTGGACGCCGCTGCTTCTCACCCAGAGCGCAATCCTCTTCATCTTGCCGCCAGCTGTGCTGTGAAGGCTGGGCACAGCATGAGATCACAGAGCGCCCTCACACTGTGCGCAGCCTTCACAGCCGAGGACCAGGAAGTGGTGAGTACAGAGCCTTCACCGCTTCCTGGTCCTACGTTACTAATGAGCGCTTCCATAATGGAAACGGTTCATTAGTATTCGCCCCATATGATGCAGGGGCATTTTTCCCCCGCTTTTGGAAATGCGTCTTGTCTTACGAAAAATACGGTATAAATATATATGTATGTATAATGCAAATATATTTGCTGTATTTGTGGAAGGGGAGGCTGAATACAAGGCTAGTTATATGCACCTGTGGGCCCAGGCTGGCTGGTTACTAGGCTATTTATGGGCACCTGTGGGCCCAGACTGATGCCGATTCAGCTGATTTCACCTATCCACCCACACCATCTTACAGTCACTTCATATTAGGGTGGCCCCCTTTAGGCTGCCCTACCACAGCAGTTATGGCATAACTCCACTGCTTGTTGTAGATAAGGTTAGATAGGTTAGGTACACCTTTCTGATAGCCGATCCGACCACAAATACACACACACACACTGCTCAAAAATAACGGGAACACTAAAATACCACATCCTAAATATTCTAGTTGCAAATCTTTATTCATTACATAGTGGATTGCGTTGGAAACAATAGAACCTAAAAATGATCAATGTAATTCAAAAAGAATATTCAAAGAAGGTCTGGATTTGGAATGATGCTCAAAATCAAAGTGGAAAATCTAATTTCAGGCTGATCCAACTTCAGTGGAAATGCCTTAAGACAAGGAAATGAAGCTCAGTAGTGTGTGTGGCCTCCACGTGCCTGTATGACTTCCTTACAATGCCGGGGCATGCTCCTGATGAGGTGGCGGAAGTTCTCCTGAGGGATCTCCTTCTAGACCTGCATAAAGCATCAGTCAACTCCTGGACAATCTGTGGTGCAACGTGGCGTTGGTGGATGGAACGAGACATGATGTCCCAGATCTGCTCGATGGGATTCAGGTCTGGGGAACGGGCAGGTGTCAATATCCATAGCGTCAATGTCTTCATCATGCAGGAACTGCTGATACACTTCAGCCACATGAGGCCTAGCATTGCCATGCATCAGAAGGGGCCCGCTGCACCGGCATATGGTCTCACAATGGGTCTGAGGACCTCATCCCGGTACCTAATTGCAGTCAGGGTACCTCTGGCTAGCACATGGTGGGCTGTGCTGCCCTTCAAAGAATTGCCTCCCCACACCATTACTGACCCACTGCCAAAACGGTCATGCTGGGGGATGTTGCAGGGAACAGAGCGTTCCCTACGGCACCTCAAGATTCTGTCACATCTGTTTAGTGCGTACCTGCTCTCATCCGTGAAGAGCACAGGACGTCAATGTCGAATCTGCGAATCTTGGTGCTCTCTGGCAAATCGACCTGAACGGTGTTGGGCTGTAAGCACAACACTAACTTGTGGACGTCGGGCCCTCATGTAGTCTGTTTCTGACAGTCTGAGCAGACACATGGATATTAGTGGCCTGCTGGAGGTCATTTTGCAGGGCTCTAGCTCAGTCAGGAGGTAGCGGTCCTGCTGCTGGGTTGTTGTCTTCCTATGGACCCCTCCACGTCTCCTGGTATCTGCTCCATGCTCTGGACACTGTGCTGACGGACACAGCCAACCTTCTTGCCACAGCTGGCATTGATGTGCCATCCTGGATATGCTGCACTACCTGAGCAACTTCTGTGGGTTGTAGACACCGCCTCATGCTATCTCTAGGGGTTAAAGCAGTGGCAAAAAGGATGAGAACAGAGAAATGGTCTGTGGGCACCACCTGCAAAACCCACTCCTGTATAGAGGTTATCTTGCTAATTATTAATTTACCTGTTTGTTCAATTTGCACAACAGCAGGAGAGGTTGATTCACAATCAGTGTTGCCTCATTCACACGGCAGTGTTCGGTCAGTGATTTCCATCAGTGATTGTGAGCCAAAACCAGGTGCGGGTCTAGACACAGAACAGGAGCAGATCTTTCCCTTACCCTGGGAACACACCTAAGCGTTTTTCAGCGCGTTCAAACGCGCTGAAAAACGCACAACAAGTGAAAACCCATGTATTCCAATGGACATGGTTCACACTTGAGCGTTTTACAGCGCGTTTGAACGCGCTGAAAAACGCCAAACGCTTGTGCATGAGCTTCTTTGGGGCGTTTGCCCAAGCGTTTGCACCCATTGAAAAGCATGGGAACGCGCATATAAGAAAATATGCGCGTTTTCTGCTTCAAAAACGCGCATATGATCGTGCGTTTTTGTAGTAAAACCCAGCAGAAAGGCAGAATCTCCACCCACCTTTGCTGGGTGGGGATTCTTTTTTCATGCAAACTGTAAGCTGTCAATCAAAAAACGCCCCAAATACGCGCGTTGCAAAAATACAAAAACGCCTGAAAAAACGCTCAAAAAAACGCCTGATCCAAAAACGCCTAGGTGTGTTCCCAGCCTTATACCTTATCCCTGTGGAGGCTGCACGCCTGGCTTTGGCTCACAATCACTGATGGAAATCACTGACCAAAACACTGACATGTGAATGAGGCCTCATGCACACAACAGTTTTTTTTTCTCTGCATCCGTTCAGGTTTTTTTTTGCGGATAGGATGGGGACCCATTCATTTCAATGGGTCAGCAAAGAAATGCTGATAGTTCATCCGTTTGTGTTCCACGTCCGTTGTCCGGGTTTCCCTTTAGCAAAAAAAATAGTGCATGTCCTACTTTTTTGACACTTGCGGACAAGGATAGGCATTTATTACAAGGGATCTGTGGGGAAAAAAACAGATCCTCCCAAAAAACAGATGCCGCATCCGTTTTTTTTGCTGACACACAATTTGCGGACGCAAAAAACAACTGTTGTGTGCATGTAGCCTAAGACTTAAGCCTATTGCACACGACCGTATGGCTTTTTCAGCATTTTGGGGTCCGCGTGCATTCCGTATTTTGCGGAACAGAACAGCTGGCCCCTGATAGAACAGTACTATCCTTGTCCGTTATGCGGACAATAATAGGAAATGTTCTATGTTTGAACAGAACGGAAATACGGAAACAGAAGGCATACGCAATTCCTCCACCTTCCGTTTTTTATTGCGGATCCATTGAAATGAATGGTTCCGTATACGGAATGCAAAAAACGGAACGTAAGCGGAAAAATAAAACGTTCGTGTGCTAGAAGCCTTAACTGGACAGGTTGATTTCACAGAAGTGTGACTGACTTGGAGTTACATTGTGTTGTTTAACCCTTAGGATACCGGAGGTTTTTCACTTTCATTTTTCTTCCCTATTTTCCATGAGCCATAACTTTTTTATATTTCCGGTCACATTGCTGTATGAGGGCTTATTTTTTGTGGGACAGGTTGTACTTTCTAATGCCACCATGAATTATGGCATAAAATATAGTGGGAAGCGGTAAAAAAAAATCCAAATGGGGTGGAATTGGAAAAAAAAGCAATTCCTCCACCGTTTTACGGGTTTTGTTCCCACGGCGTTTCGTTTACGGCAAAACTGACCCATGCCCTTCATTCTCTGGGTCAGTACGATTACAACAATAGCCCATATGTATAGGTTCTTTATGTCTAAATAGTGTAAAAAAAAAAAAAATTAACTTTGATAAAAAATTTGTTTTTTACATCACCATATTCTGACCCCCATAACTACTACTGAGCTGTAGTTTTTATTGATACCATTTTGGAGTGTGCGTGACTTTTTGATCACATTTTATTAAATTTTTTGGGGTAAGAGCAGCAATGAAGAAATGGCAAATTGGCCATTTTGACCCCTTTTTCACTGTATTGGAATTTAAACTTTTATACTTTTTTTTATATATTTTTAACATTTTTTTATGTTTATTTTTGTGATGATTTTGTGGCTCATATATGTGCCTATAAATTATGTTTTTTAATTTTTAATTTTGGTCTATCGGGGATTTTTAAAATGCCATTAAAACTCAATTTTGCTCATTTCTTATCCTGGCCTACCATCTGGTGGCCACAATAAGAATTGCAGCATGAACACTTTCAGCCTCATCAGCGAGGCTAAAAGTGTTCGGCAAAAGTATCGATGCCCCAATTGGCCACATGGGGCATCGGTAGGAAGCCTGGAAGCGCGAGCTTCCAGGTCTTTGCGCATTTAGATGCCGTGATCTCACTTGGTCACGGCATCTAAAGCATTTAATTATCGCAATCGGCATTATTTTTGAATCAGATATGTCTTTATTGAAAGGAAACAGTTTTCCATTTTTATCATAATAACAAAAGTCCTAGGACCAAAAAGAATTACAAAAGACTTCATGGTACATGTGATCAATAGGTAGAGTACAAACCATGAAAAAAAAAAAAAAAAACAACATGAAAATCCAGGTAGACATCCGTACCCCACACACGATCCCAGGTAGACAATACATATTGGCCCTATCAAACCAATTAACAGTCCCCCCTCCCCCCAGTCCCTAATACAGACATGACAAACATAATGTCAAATAAAAGAAAAGAAAACTCTCCTCTTGTAGTTTACCTATACAGATTGTAATAGTAAGCAACTATTAGCCTACATACCTCATAATATCCCTCCCTCGGGCGCCGGCACCTCACATACATTACAGAGTAAGCAATCATACCCACCATACATACCAACCCATCACGTCACTCATCCATTTCCAGTACCAAACACACAGACCAGCTGGTATTAAGCCTCTCTATACCTTATATATCAAAACCCTGGCATATCTCCTCTTCCCACCCACAGCCACTCATCTACTACTTAAAGGGCCTCTAGATAGCGCCAACCATGGACTGCAGCATCCCGACTTGTCTATCCAAGGACCCCATATCGCCTCGAATTTAGAGAGACAATTACGTTTTTGATATACACCTCTTTCCAAGCGTATCACCGCATTGAGTCTACAGATATATTCAGACAGTTCCGGGGGTATTCCCTGAATCCATTTTGCAGCCAGCGTTTTGCGTGCTTGATATAGCATTCTATTAATACCAATAGTTACTACTGACTGTAAGTTGTCGTCGGGTAAAATACCTAACAAGCAAATTTTAGGATCCAGGGTAAGATTACAACTATGGACTTTATTCACTAGCTGTATCACACCCTTCCAGTAGCCCAACAGTGCAGGGCATCCCCATATCATGTGCAATCGGCATTATTGCTGAAAAAAGTTTTTTTTTAAGTCCATAAATTCTATGTACCCCAAATGGGTACAAATAAAAAGTACAATTCATCCCAAAAATTGCAATCCCTCATACAGCTACTCTGACGGAAAAATAACAAAAAAAATATGCTCTCGGAATATAGTGCTCTCAGAATGGCTTTTTTTTTTTTTTTTTTTCTCATAAAAGCCGTTCTTATTGTGAAAAGGCACTAAAACATAAAAAATACTATAAACACTGGTATCGCTTGTTATTTTTACCGCACAATCACTAGTGGGAAAATGGCACAAATATCAACGGTGGGATAAAAAAAAATTTTTTTTTTCACTCCCACCCAATTAAAAAAAAAAAAATGTATTCATAAAAGATCCTTAACAAATGACGGTATGTGTTTTCCAAAATGGTGCCATTGAAGAATGCAGCTCATTAATACAGCTACATCTAAGGAAAATATTTATTGAAATGCATTGATTAAAAAAAAAAAAACCTTAGTCATTAAAAAGATTTTCCGGGAGTAGAATACTGATGACCTGTCCTTGGGATAGGTCATCAATATCTGATCGTGGTGGGTCTGACTACTTGCGCTTGTCTATCTCTGGCAGTCCCATAGACATGAACAGAGTGGGTAGAGGGCGTATTCAACTGCCGCTCCACGGAGGACCACCATTTTCATGACTGAGGTGGTTCTAGTGGTGAATCGGGTAGATAGGTTCAAAAAACCCTTACCAGGTCCAGTAGTATAAGGTAATAGTAAATAACTGAGATATCGGAGCTATGTACAAAACATGTCTTTACTGTAGTCTGATACCATGTAGTCATATACATCAGGGGCCATATACACAGTGTAATGAGGGGGGACGGGGGGACGCTCTAGTCTTGCATGTAGAGCTTCTCTTTCTTCAGTCTCATGGCCTCCTTCATTTCCTGCAGCTGTCTCTTCTGTGTGACAATACAAAAAGGATCACAAGATTAATAAAAAAAAAAATCCAAAAATTCTACACGGCAGCGTTCATTTAAAGGTTATTCCGATATCTTCCGCCTTCTCTTTATAAGATAGGAATACCCCTCCTAGAGGCTCATTTGCATATAATAAAACATCCTTTTTCTCAGCAATGCAGACACATAGGAACACGGGACCAACACAGATGTCTTCAGCTGCCGAGCGCACATGTAACAGGTCAGCCGGTGTCATAGGGACATGACAGATGCCCTTTTTAACTTTACAAGGAGATCTGGCAATACCTATGCCCTAACAGAAGATGGCGCTATTGCGGGGGGCAGTAGCTACATGTTATACAGCTGACTGGTCAAAAGGAATTTCATGATCAGCTCCATGAGACCTTCACAGGAAGAGCGATAATGGAGAAAGTTGTTGGAATACTTTTCAGCCACTGGTTTTTCCCACTTTGGAACTGGCAGGGGTGGGGGGGCTCAAGGGTTGCATCTCCATGCCATCCTACCCTCTAAAAGAAGATTTCCATCCGAAATTTAAAAAATTACCACATACTGCTAAATCCGAGCACCAGCCAAAGTCTCTTCATATCACTTATTCACACGTCAGTCAATCACGGACACGTGTTATGGGAGATCCCCACCTCCAGCACACGGATCCATTGTATTCAATGGGCATATTCTGAGGTCCGAAACCTGCACTCCAATGGTGTTTCATTAACGGCTGTGTGTTGAGTTATTTTGAGGGCACACCACGTTTAAACTGTTATACAAGCTGTACACTGACTACTTTACATTGTCTCAAAATGTCAGATCTTCAGTGTTGTCCCGTGAAAAGATATAATAAAATATTTACAAAAATGTGAGGGGTGGACTTACTTTTGTGAGATACTGTATGCCTATACAGTGGCATCAGTCAGAGGCATACCTCAGGATATCCCCCTGTACACCTCCGACAAACTCCCCAAGCTCAATGCAAATACACCTTAAAAAGGCAGTTATGTTTTTTGTTGTTTTGTTTTTATTTGTGACAACCAGTTTTACAGCAGGGACACCAGTCAACAGCAGCCATATTGGAAAGCTGATCTCCCCACAACTTTTCTTCATATCATATCACCCCTCTTACTAATCACTCTACTACTATCATCTCTCCCCCGTGTACAGCCACCAGTGACCCCTGGGGGGTGGTGGGGGTTTTACAGGAAATTTCCTTCATGTTATCACCCCTTTTAATAACTCTATTACTGTCGTCTCCCCCCTGTACAGTCACCAGTTACCCCAGGGAATATGATACAGGAACTTTTCTTCATATCATCACCCCTACTACCGATCACAGCCTGTTACTGCCATCTGTCACACAAGGGGGGATAGTACAGGAACTTTCCTTCATGTTATGACCTCCATTACTAATCAGAGAAAATATCAGCCCTCGTGTTAGGGAAAGGGGCATTTTAGGGAGAATATAAGCCGTTCCCACATCTGATCAGGACATTTTTGGACTGTGACATAAATGTTTCCTGGATTGCAGACATTTTTGGTCTCTTCCGTTCTGGTGATGAACATGTGAAGATATATGCAAGCAGTGGCGAGACCTCCGACAAGCCTCCTCCTGACAACCACCCTGTTATTACCTGTTCATCTTGTTCCGGTGGATAAATCTCCCTCTGAAAAAAAAATGGAAAATAAAGTAAGAAAATACAATTTCTATACATTCATATATTATCACCTGGAAGTGAGCAGTATGGGCCCTCCAGCAGCTATATCCATGTCTCCCAGAGCTTACAATGCAACCCACTCGTCACAGTTCCTTAAGGCTACATTCACAGTAGTGAATGTAGTGGGCCCTATAATAGAAATGCCTTTTCTGGTCCGTGGATGCAGACAAGACTAGGACATCCGCGGAATCAGATCTACTGTGTGCTGTCCGCATCTTTTGTGGCCCCATTGAAATGAATGGGCCCACACCTGTTCCGCAATTTTGGACCCAAAAATACGCTCATGTGTATGCACCCTAAAGGGGTTATCCAAGATTAAACAATGTCCCCCATATGCCCGGGCCTCTCACACTGAATATGCTTACCTCATTGCCCACGCCGCCGCTTCTCCCCGTGCGCAGATGAAAACATCCGGTGTGGGGGGGGGGGAGCAGCCAATGGCAGGCGGGGGCGAGCCTCCCTAGCATCGCGGGTGACACTAGGGAAGCGCGTCCCAGTCTGCCATTAGTTGCTCCTCCCCCCCAGATGTTTTCATCCGTGCACGGGGAGAAGCAGCAGCGGCGGTGCGGGGACGAGGAGCGGCGCGGGGAGCGCGGTACGTATATTCACTGTGAAGGGCCCAGGCATATGGGGGGCATTTTTTTAGTCTTGGATAACCCCTTTAAAATTAGAGAGCACCTCCAGCAAGTCTTCCATGGAGTCACAGAAAAGCAGCGATTACTGAAACGCAGGCAAGTCACCTGAAGATGTGCCGTTCAGCACACTATAGCTGACAACCTCGAACAAATGTACTGGCGGCCACACTGGTTGTCAGCTAAACAGAATTTTTATCCATTGATTCACAGAAGTATATTTCAGACAGATCTCTATCTCAGACCCAACCTGTGGCTCTCCTGCTGTAACTCTCCGGAATGCATTAACAGCCCATGGCTGTCAAGGGATGCTGAGGGTTGTAGTTCTGAACCAGCAGGAGAGCTACAGGTCGAGGGAGCTACAGATGAACTTCTATTGAGGCGCACAGGAGGAGTACAGCCGGGTCCGCTGCTGATCGTAGGACATCAGGGCAGATATGGCATGTGTCAGAGAGGTGCTCCCTGTACTACAGGTGGAGGAGCTGGCGCGGTGCCCTAATTAGGGTCAGCGGTGTGGTGGTATTGGCATGAATGTAAGTAGCCCGCGTTTGAACGCGCTGTAAAACGCCCGACGCATAAACAAGTACTTGAGCTTTTTTGGGGGCGTTTGTCGCGCATTTTGTGATTGACACCACAGTAGTCAATCACAAGAACGCGCGTACAAACGCGCGTTTCCTATTTGCAAAAACGCGCTGAAATACGCGCGTAAGACGCGCGTTTTAAGAACACTCAGGTCTGAACCCAGGGTAAAGGAGGGTCACCAGAAAACCGAGGCCCAAAGCCTGAGGCTGCACGCCTGAGAGATTCTGATGATTCCAGTCAGGCCCAGTTGTCGATGTAGATGGTTATGGAGATGGATTTATACCCGCACAAGTTCGTCAGTACGAGAAGCAATTATTCCATGTGTCCACACCTACAGGTCGAGGACTTACCTTACGCTTCACTATGTACTCTTCAAAGTATTCCGGCTGGTTAGAGATCCAGAACATGGTCACAGGGAACGTCAGATACAGCGCCATCTACAGGGGAAGATGCGACATTGCACTCATTAGGGAAAAAAAAGTTCTGCAATTCCTAGGGTGTGGATTCGGACTCCACTTACAAAATGTCATATTGTTTTTGCTGCGGATTTTCATCCTACCCATTCCAATCGGAAGTATGGATGAGGATTGGACACGGAATCGGCGCCAAGAATGAATACGTCACTTCTTTTTTTCCATGCGGTTTTTAAAACCGCAAACAGGAAAAAAACAAAAACATGCAGTGTAAATTACCAGTGACATGGGCGAGAGGTGGACTGCATGCGTTTTCTGTGTGGATTTTATGAGCGGAATCCACGCCAAAAATTACCAGAGGAAAAACGGGGTCAAAGGTATTTAAAGGGGTTTTCTGGGAGTTTCCTCAGGATTAGTGGGAGACCAACACCCAGCACTGCCCCGATCAGCGAGCGCCATGGTCTGAACTGAAACTGCACAGCTAGGGAGCCACACCAGAACTGAAGTACGAAGGTGAGAGAACCCCTTTAATAAAAACCTGGTCCAGGGTGCTCTGGACCTCAGACTGGGGTGAAGGTTCACCTTCCAACAAGACCATGACCCTAAGCCTACAGCCAGGAGAACACAGGAGCGGCTTAGGGACGACTCCAGGAATGTCCTTGAGTGGCCCAGCCAGAGCCCTGAACCCGATCGAACATCTCTGGAGAGACCTGAAATAGCCGTCCACCGATGGTCCCCGTCCAACCTGATAGAGGCTGAGAGAATCTGCAGAGAAGAACGGCAGAAGATCCCCAAAATCCAGGTGTGCAAACCTTGTGGCCTCATCCCCAAGAAGCCTGGAGGCCGTAATCACTGGCAAAACGGCTTCACTTAAGGCCTCATGCACACGACCGTTGTTTGTTTCCGCGTCCGTTCCGTTTTTTTTTACGGATAGGATGCTTCCCCGTTCATTTCAACGGGTCCGTCAAAAATGCGGATGGTCAACCGTTTTTGTTCCACATCCGTGGTCCGTGTTTACATTCCGTCAAAAAAATAGAGCATGTCCTATTTTTTTTCACGTTTGCGGACAAGGATAGGCATTATTACAATGGATCTTCCCAAAAAAACATCCGTCAAAAAAAAAAAACGGTCCGTCATCCGTTTTTTTTTTTACGGACACAAAATTTGTGGACGGAGCGGACGCGGAGGCAGGCAACGGTCGTGTGCATGTAGCCTAAGGCTAGTTTCACACTAGCGGCAGGACGGATCCGACAGGCTGTTCACCCGACGGAACAGCTTGTCGGATCCATCCTGCCACTAGTGAACGTGTGCCCCCGGACTACCGATTGACTATAATAGGGGCGGGGCGGAGTTCCGGCGTAGGCACAGCAGCGCTCTGCGAGAGGCTGCTGGAATAAATGTCGGACATGACGTAGTTTTATTCCGGCAGACTCTCGCCGTGCCTCCGCCCTGTCCCCTTTTAAAGTCAATGTGGCCGGAGCGGTAGCCCGGGGTCACACGTTCACTAGCGGCAGGACGGATCCGACAGGCTGTTCCGTTGGGTGAATAGAGTGAATAGCCTGTCGGATCCGTCCTGCCGCTAGTGTGAAAGGGTCTGAATACTTATGTCAGTGCAAGACTTTAGTTTTTCCTTTTCAATAAATTACAAAGATTTCTAACATCGCTCTCACGTTCGCATTCTGGGGGACTGAGGGCAGAATGACGAGGAAACGTGATTTTTATTTATTTTTTAGCACAAGGAGCAATGTACAAAATGTGAAAAAAGTAAAAGGGTCTGAGGAATTTCTGAATGAATATTACACCGCTGGTCTGCAACTTCACCAACCTACACTACAACCCCCAGCATGTTCTGGGCAGAGTCCACAGCTCTTGTGACACCACAACCCCCAGCATGTCCTAGGGAACAATCTACAGTTTTTCTGCACGCTTTTCCGACCATTTCAGGGGGGAGGTAGGACCCCCACCGACCTGATAGCTATCCCCCTTCCTATCTAAAACTGGAATACCCCTTTAAACCATTGCCACCACAACTCCCAGCATGATCTTGGACAGAATGTGCCATTCTTGAGCTGCAGTGACACTACAACCCCCAGCATGCACTATTCCATAATCCTCAATTCTTGCCACTACAACCTCCAGACAATCTCCACATCGTCAGCTGTTCTGACACTACAACCCCCAGCATGTACTAGGGAAGAAGCTACTGTTTTTCTGTTACTGTAACACTACAACCCCCAGCATGCACTATTACATAATCCTCAGCTATTGGCACTGCAACCCTCAGCATGTTCTAGGAAACATTCTGCAAGCCTCTGGAGAGAACCTGCAGCTGTAAAGCTATTGTCACACTACAACTTCCAGCATTCCCAAGGTCATAATTTATAGCTCTGGTGACAGTACAACTCCCAGCATTCCCTTTGTGACACTCTAACCCCCAGCATGCCCCATTACAGAAGCTGCAGCTGTTGTGGCACTATAACCCCCAGCATGACCTAGGAAACTTCATGCAAGCGTCTGCTGCACTACAACCCACAGCATACCCCAGCAGAGAACCAGTTCCTAAGTTACTGTGACACTACAACCCCCAACATGCCCCTGAACCGCACATGCAGTTTCTGAGCTGTCTATCACGACATGCTGGGATCTCTAGTGCCACAAAAGGCAGCATTTGACCTTCATAAGACCCCTTTACTCCGTCCACTCTCGTCACTCAGCCCCCCGCAGTGGCGCCGCTGATCTCGGGCTCCTCTGTAGACACGCGCAGTATTTACCCTGAAGATCTCTAGTTTGACCCCCATCTTGCTCACAAGGCCGCCGACCACGCCTCCTCTGCTTCTATTGGCTGCCGCGCCTGTCAATCAGCGAGATGTCAGGGAAGGCACACAGAGCGCGTGACGACGTGCGCGCTCCCGGCGGCGGCCTCATAACATGGAGGCGCGCCCCCTAGCGGAGGAGCGTGAGACTAAGAGGGTAGAGCAGGCGAGGGGGTGTGGCCGCAGTGGACTACGACTCCTAGCAGGAAATGCTGGGAGTAATAGTTCCACCATTTAATAACATAATAAGCAGCCATTCTTGGATTGGAGTCTTGGCGACTTTCCTCTTAGAAAGCGATAATCATAAGCTGCAGCTTTTTTTTTTTATCTGTTTGGAAAGCAAAACAGAGATGGTGAAATGAGGAGCTGAAAGAGAACTTTATTAGAAAGTCGTGGGACTTTTCATTATAGGAGCAGTGCGCCCCCTCCCATAGCATACAGATACACAGCGACTGCAGCCGCATCCCCCTCCTCCCTGCCTCCTATACATTAGACTACAGCTCATCCGGTATATAGTACAGGCGCTGGCAGGCTGTAGAAGTTAAAAAAATCGCATATCAGACGCTGTTTTGTTAACAGCGTCTGATATGCCTGCTGCTCGTTCCTCTGGTGGTCCCTTTTGCTTGGGACCACCAAAGGAAACATATGTAAGTGCACCAATCACCACACAGACCCCCCCCACCCATCCCCCCCACCCCCGTCACTGATTAACCCCGATTAATCCCTGATCACCCCATGTCACCCCCTGATCACCCCCTGTCACCCCCTGTCACTAATCACCCCCTGTAAGGCTCATTCAGACGTTCGTATGTGTTTTGCGGATCCGCAAAACACGGACACCAGCAATGTGCTTTCCGCATTTTGCGGATCCGCACATTGCCAGAACTATATAGAAAATGCCTTTTCTTGTCCTTAATTGCGGACAAGAATAGGATATGCTCTATCTTTTGCGGAGCTGCGGCCGGATGTTTGGGGGCCGAAACCCGGAAGTTCGCGGCCGCAGCTCATAGATGCTGATGCGGCGAGCACATAGTGTGCTCTCCGCATCACCGCCAGCCCCATTCACACTGAATGGGTCCGCATCTATTCCGCAGAATTGCGGAATAGATGCAGACATTTTTATGGACGTGTGAATGGGGCCTTACTACTTTTTTTCTTTTTGCACATTTTTTGGCAGAGATTTTTTCATCCACATTGATCGATGCGAATGAAGAAATCTGTGCCGTTCATTTTTTTTCTTTTTTTTAGCGCAGAGGCTGAACGGAAAAAAAAAATCTCATTACCCGTATGCTCAATATACGGAGAATCGCAGAAACTCCTAATGCTGGCCATACGTGTAATGATTGCGGAGACCCTCAAATGCCAGGGCAGTACAAAAACCCCACATGTGACCCCATTTTAGAAAGAAGACACCCCCAAGGTATTCCGTGAGGGGTATGGTGAGCTCATGTAAAATTTTATTTTTTTGTCACAAGTTAGTGGAATATGAGACTTTGTAAGAAAAAAAAAAAAGTAAATTTCCGCTAACTTGTGCCAAAAAAAAAATCTTCTATGAACTCGCCATGCCCCTCACGGAATACCTTGGGGTGTCTTCTTTCCAAAATGGGGTCACATGTGGGGTATTTATACTGCCCTGGCATTTTAGGGGTCCTAAAGCGTGAGAAGAAAAATGCGTAAAAATGCCCTCTGAAGTCCTAAAGGTACTCATTGGTTTTAGGGCCCCTTTGCGCATCTTGGCTGCAAAAAAGTGTCACACATGTGGTATCGCCGTACTCAGGAGAAGTAGGGCAATGAGTTTTGGGATGTATTTTTATATATACCCATACTTTGTGTGAGAAATATCGCTGTAAATTGACAAGTTTAAGCTAGGGGGGCTGATGTGGTTAATAAGGGTATTCCTAACCATCTGAACATACCTTCTCAGTCCTCGACACTACATCTTTCTCTCCACAACGTTTCACCCTATAAGACGCACGTAGGTTTTAGAGGACAATATGAAAAAAAATATTCTTCATTACACCTCAGGTCAAACCACTAATCAGACCCCCAATGTTAATAAGACCTCCCTTAGATCAGACGTCAGCTCAGACCCCAAAGTAAATGTAAATGACCCCCAATCAGACCTCAAATAAGTGCCCCATGCCTCTCATCATCCCCATTATTGCCCTGTGAAATCCTAAAGGTACTCATTGGAATTAGGGCCCCTTTGCGCATCTTGGCTGCAAAAAAGTGTCACTCATGTGGTATCGCCGTATTCAGGAGAAGTAGGGCAATGTGTTTTGGGGTGTATTTTTATATATACCCATACTGTGTGTGAGAAATATCGCTGTAAATTGACAAGTTTAAGCTAGGGGGGCTGATGTGGTTAATAAGGGTATTCCTAACCTTTTGAACATACCTTCTCAGTCCTCGACACTACATCTTTCTCTCCACAACGTTTCACCCTATAAGACGCACGTAGGTTTTAGAGGACAATATGAAAAAAAATATTCTTCATTACACCTCAGGTCAAACCACTAATCAGACTCCCAATGTTAATAAGACCTCCCTCAGATCAGACGTCAGCTCAGACCCCAAAGTAAATGTAAATGACCCCCAATCAGACCTCAAATAAGTGCCCCATGCCTCTCATCATCCCCATTATCATCTATGATGCCTCTTATCAACCCTGTTATTATCCATGATGCCTCTCGTATCCCCATTATGATTCTCATCATCTCCTTTATTATCCATGATGTCTCATCATCCATGATACCTCTCATATCCCCCATTATGATTCTCATCATCTCCTTTATTATCCATGATGTCTCATCATCCATGATACCTCTCATATCCCCCATTATGATTCTTATCACCCCATTGCCTCAGATCAGCCCCAAGTTTTCTAAAATAAAAAAACACTTACCTCTCCTGCTCCTGGATGCCGCTGCTCCTCACCGCCCGCGCTCTGTGTTCCTCCTGCTGTCGGCTGTGCTGTGAACTGGCGTGCACAGCGCGATTTCACAGAGCGCCTCACACTGTGCGCAGCCCTGCACAGCCTACAGCCGAGGACCAGGAAGCAGTGAGTACAGAGCCTTCACCGCTTCCTGGTCCTCCCCCTCCTGCCGATTTTTGCCACGGGCAACGAAAATGCGATTGCACTGTACATGTGAGCCCGCACCTGGAAGAGCCAATATCAAGGGGCTAAAGAGCCACATGTGGCTCTAGAGCCGCAGTTTGCTGACCACTGACCTAGGGTGCATTCAGTGCAGCTTTCCCTGGGGATAACAGCTCCATGCCAAGGGATTCTGAACCTACGACCACCAGCTAACCACTGATCTGGTTTTTATATGAAAAGGGCTGGTCTTGATGGACAGCCTCCTTAAAGGGACACTGACAGGCCCAATAAGCATTCTGAGCTCTATATAGGCAGGCATAGGTCTTGTAATAAGTATTCTAAACATATCAGTATACCCTCTTCCCACCTTATATATGCAGTAAAATCAAGTTTTATAACCTGGTTGAACGTCCTGTCTTTGTGCCCAAGGGGTGGTGTCTCTGCTTCTCTCGTGCCCAGCCGCGCCCCAACCGCCGTTTGCAAGCTCTGCCCAGCTCATCATTATTCACTTCGCTGGGCGGCAGCTTCTGTCCCCGTCGCTCCGAGATCCCGCGCATGCCCAATAGAAAGCTATGGGAATTGGCCTCACTAGCAGCTACTGGGCATGCGTGGGATACCTTCCCCGCACTCCCAGTGGCCACATTCTTACTGCGCCTGCGTGCCCTAACCATCGGTGAGGCGGCTTCAGCCTCTCCTGCTGCGCCTGCGCCGGTCTAGGATCACAGCCACTACACACCAGCGCTTCATAGCGCTAGTGTAATGCTGCCGATATGTGTGCCGGGGAAGGTATCCCGCACATGCCCAGAAGCTTCTAGTGAGGCCAATGCCTATAGCTTTCTATTGGGCATGCGCGGGATCTCGAAATGTCGGGGACAGAAGCTGCCGCCCAGCGAAGTGAATAATGATGAGCTGGGTGGCGCTTGCAAATGGCGGTTGGGGCGCGGCTGGGCACAAGAGAAGCAGAGACTCCGCCCCTTGGGCACAAAGACAGGGCGTTCAACCAGGTTATAAAACTTGATTTTACTGCATTTATAAGGTGGGAAGAGGGTATACTGATATGCTTAGATAGAATACTCATTACAAGACCTATGCCTGCCTATATAGAGCTCAGAATGCTTATTGGGCCTGTCAGTGTCCCTTTAAAGGGGTTATCCAGGATGTTAATATTGATGGCCTGCACACCTGCCGATCAACTATTTGTGTAGTGGATGGAGCCGCTAACTGCAGCGCTGCAGTAACCAGCTTCATACAGTACACAGCGGACGGCGCTGTGTAGCTTTGACACCTATTTTCACCGGCAGGGGTGCTGGGTCCTCACCGCTATGATGTTGAATGCCTATCTGGTGGATAGGCCCTCAATATAAAATACTAGAAGCCCCTTTAGAGTCTTTGTTAAATTAAATAAGGAGCAGCACATCATAAGAGCAGCACATCATAGTGTATTTTATAGTGCAGAACTTTTAGGATTTTTAACTCTGTCTACCAATACAGTAAAAATATGAATAATTGCAGTTTTCAACTTTGCCACTAGATGTCAGAACTGAGAGCCCCCGCAGTCTTCAGTGGCCTCCTACTATGCATATTTGGGCTTTATTGTCCCAAAGTTCTATATCTCTAACAATCTGAGCTCAAAGTTTTATGATTTTTTTCATTTTACTCAAACAGCAGAATAAAAAATAAGAAAAGAAAAAATCCAGCAATTACTGGCGACCTCTGAGTCCATTTATTGTAAGTTACATTGCAGTCACCTAGGGTACATTCATACGACCATATGTATTTTGCAGACTGCAAAACGCAGGTCGGAAAAATACGGATTACATCCATGTGACGTCTATGTTGCATCCATTTCCTTTGCTGATCTATACACTTCAATGGGCCCGTGGCCCCCATTTGCGAACCAAGAATAGGACATGTTCTATCTTTTGTGGAACGAACATATACTGTAGATGTGGAAAGCACATAGAAGACATCCAGCACTATAGGAAAAAGTGCCAATCCGCACTCCCATGGTGCTGGCCAGTGATGCTTTTTCCTATAGTGTGCAAGCACGACGACCACTAATGGATTGCAGGGTGGTCTGTAACCATGGAAACGAGCAGTGTATAATGTGGTGGATAAATGAATCCGGCCAGCAACGGAGGCAGTTCCCTTGTCACTCATTGTAAATCCATGGAGGAAATCCGCACTATAAGGCCCCTTTCACACGGGCGAGTTTCCCGCGCGGGTGCAATGCGTGATGTGAACGCATTGCTCCCGCACTAAATCTTGTCCCATTCGTTTCAATGGGTCTGTGTACATGAGCGGTTTTTTTTCACGCATCACTTCTGCGTTGCGTGAAAATCGCAGCATGTTCTATATTCTGCGTTTTTCATGCAGCTCTGGCCCCATAGAAGTGAATGGGGCTGCGTGAAAAACGCATTGCATCCGCGAGCAAGTGCGGGTGCGTTGCGTTTTTCACTGATGGTTGCTAGGAGATGTTGTTTGTAAACCTTCAGTTTTTTATCACACGCGTGAAAAACGCATCAAAGCGCATTGTACCCGCGCGGAAAAAACTGAACAACTGAACGCAATCGCAGACAAAACTGAATGGCTTTGCCTGTGAAATCGCACAGTTTTCACTGAACGCATCCGGACACGCTCGTGGGAAAAAGGCCTAAATGGACATGCTGTGGATTTAAAATCACCGCCACAGGTTATCTTACTTGTGTCTACAGTTCCTAATCAGGCCTATGTGTCGCCATGGTTACAGACTACAATCAATCCCTGTGTAGTCTGATCCTGCAATCTTTCTTTACTCCACTTGCTCTCCTTGCTCCTTGCTCTTCTTGCTAGGAGATGGGACAGATATTAGGACCAGTAGCATAACTAGAGTGTTATGGGCCCCCCCCATTTTTACAAAGAGGCCACAGATTTTCTTTACACTAAGGAATCTTTCACATGAGCCGTTGCCATGCGGGTAATCCTCTGCATGAAAGAGTGCCAAGCCCCGTCCTGGACAGCGGAGACACAGAGCCTTAACATGATAGATAACGCTCCATGCCTCTCTGGGATCTCTTTACTACAAAATCACAGTGAGATAAAGTTGTCACAGTGATTTTGTAGTAAAAAGGTCACAGAGAGGCAAAGAGCATTATCAGTCATGTCACTGCTCCATGTCTCTGCTGTCCGGAACGGGGCTTGGCTCTCTTTCATGCAGCGGATTACCCGCACAGCAACTGCTCGTGTTAAAGAGTCCTAACCCCAATGCACGGCTACACTCACCCAGTCCTAATAAAATCTGGTCCTACCTCATCCAGGGTGTCGCTGGCGTAGGCGTGATGTCCGCTGGATCCAGAACAAGGTCCCTGTGGTGAGAAAAAAAGAATAATCACATAAGGAAGGGATGGTGACTGCCCCTGTGAAATCACCAGCAGGGGGCGCTGTGCTGGCCTGTAAGACACAGTACCACACAGTACTAATGCCTACAAACAAAAAAATGCAACAGCACTCTGCAACCAGATTTCTGCCCAAGATAGAAGCTATAAGAGGACATTGGTGTACGTTTTGATCAAAAGGTAATAATCCACTCGCCACGCCAAGGCTGTCCCGTGAGTGGTACTAACGCTAAATCTGACCTGTTATGGGCCATGACAGCCACATAAAATCCTCCTAACGCTGAATCTTACCTGTTATGGGCACATTTTGAAGGGACCACAATGTGGCCCCTCACAGTACTAATGCCCACATTGTGGTCCCTTCAAAATAGTTATGTCCTCCTTGTGGCCCCTCACAGCAGTTAGGCCCACCTTTGTTCCTGTCACAGTAGTTATGCCCACTTTTGTGCCCCTCACTGTAGTTATGGCCAAATATGTGCCACCTCACAGTAGTTATGGCCAGATATGCGCCCCATCACAGTAGATATGCCCAGATATGTTCCCCCTCACAGTAGTTATGGCCAAATATGTGCCCCCTCACAGTAGTAATGCCCACATATATGCCCCCTCAAAGTAGTTATGGCAGATTAGGTGCCCCCTCACTCTTGTTATGGCCCCCCTTTTGCCTCCAGTCTGCATGATAAAAAAAAAAAACACACAACACATACTTACCTTCTTCCCTGATGACTAGCTCCCACCATCACATTGCTCTGCTGGCTGTGCTGAAGGCCCACAGCGAGCAGCGCCATGTGTGGCCTGCAGGGGGAGTGCTGGAGCTCAGAAGAACATTGAAGCAGGGAGCTGGGTGGGTTAGTGCGCACCCCCTCCCCACTTGCCTCTGTGCACACATGGGGCGCATATTGTACATGTTTGAGGAACCCTCTGACGGGGCCCGGCATTGTCACTGTACTTCATGCCGAGCCCCGTCAGAGTGCTCCGCGATCGTTACGCCCCTGATTAGGACTGCATGATCAGATTGCACAGGTTTGAGCTTAAAATGACTTGACCACAAAGACTTAAAATGCTGCGGTTATTAAAGGATTAAAGAGGACCTGTCACCTCTCCTGACAGGCCTGTTTTAATAGCTTCATGCATTCCCCATGTAATAACAATTCTGGAGCATCTATTTTTATGACTCTATGTTGTGCCGTTCCTTTATTTTTTCTACTAGAAGTTATGAATGAATTACAATTAGCCTTCAGTAAGGGTACGGAGGGGAGGTAACCAGTTGGGGGTGTGTACCTGCATAGACTCACTCTATCCAATTAGTGCTGCTATTGTCAGACTGTGCAGGTACACGCCCCCAACTGGTTACCACCCCTCTGTAGCCTTACCGAAGGCTAATCGCAATTTATTCATAACTTCTAGTAGAAAGAATTTTTAGCATGTTGGGAATGCATGGAGTTATTAAAATAGGCATGTCAGGAGCGGTGAAAGGTCCTCTTTAATGCACTGATACTAATTTGGGAATAAATGTATTCCGGGCTGTTCTAGGTCATTGTACAACGTATGTACGCCTGTCCGTGCTGTTGTGCAACCTGGGGATTATCACATTATGTAATGGAAAAGAGACAACTGATCAGATGATCGACTCTAAACCACCTGTATTTTTCATCCACGTGAGATAGAAATGTGGTGAACATACTGCATATAGGATTATTTTCCTTATCAATGGTGCCCATAGGGGTGGAAAGAAAACTCCACTTGTGAAAGTTTCACTTTAGTAGGGAGGTTACAGGGCAAACAGCTAATATTTGAGTCCCCCCTCCCCTCCCCCATTACCTACTGTCCAGTAATTGTCAACATTTTTGACTAACAAATTACTAGGAGGCTCTGAAACCAAGGGGAGGTTTTGAAGAAATAAATTAGGGTTGATATTTTGAGGGCAGTCAACACTGATTGTGAACCTTATATTTTGTAAGCACTGTTTTTATATATAAGACTTTAATGTTTAGTTCTTGTAGTTGTAAATAATCCACAGCCTTTCTAACAGTGGAGTGGCATCTCAATGGCTGACGAGGTGTGGACTGTGTTTGAGGTGCTATTTATGCTCAATCAGCAGATATTTTCCAGACCTTGTGTCAGTTTGCTGTGAAAAATCCAACCGTGAAGAATCCGTGTTTGGTCCGTGTGTCTGTTTTTCTCGCCCTCCATGTGTCATCTATATTCCATGAACACTGCTCAGCTTAAAATAAATTTTTAGGGTATTGCTCCGTAAAACACTGACAGAACACTGAATTACTAGGAGGCTCTGAAACCAAGGGGAGGTTTTGAAGCAATAAATTACGGTTCATATTTTGAGGGCAGTCAACACTCATTGTGAACCTATCTCTCCTCCCGCCCTCAGGGACACACAAATGATTAAAACTTGAAAGTGTGTTATGACTTTAAGTAGGGATAGACAAGGACCGTGAGCCCTAAGGCTAGAACCCTGCCCGCTTTCCCTATCTACTTGCTGTACAAGCCCTAGATAGCTAGACCGCAACTGGTCGACAGTCTCTATGCTATTTAAGTGCAGATATGGACAAACACAATACCAGAGTTGTACATAAATGTGTCGGAACCAGACAAGCTATGCAGTACCAAACTAGAGACAGAGAATGGTCAGAAGACAAGCCGAGATCAGAACCAGACAGACAACGCAGAACCAAACGAAAGACAGAGAGTGGTTAGGAGACAAGCCGAGGTCAGAAGAACGAGCACAGGAACCAGGAACACAGCCAGTGAATCTGAGACTATCACTGGCAATGGTGTATGGCCAGGAAGGGGTTTAAACAGAGCATCAAGTCTTTGGATCAGAACCTGGTAGGTCCATGACTCGGGGCTCCATTAGTCAGAAACACAAGTACACAGTAATAGAGCCACTGAGCAGTCACCCCACTGCTAATCTCATCCAGCACATGCCCGCTGCAGGTAGAAACAGAGCATTACGTCTTGTTGCTAAGAATGCTGTCACGTCACCAGGGGGTGTGACCCAGCAGCACATCTCTCGCCGAGGCTGCGTATCGTACCGCTGGAACCTGGACAGGTAAGGGTACTTTCACACTTGCGTTAGTGTGATCCAGCAGGCAGTTCCGCATGCTGCGGTATTATGTCCGGCCAAAACACCTGACAGTGACTGAGCGGAAGGCATACTGATGCAAACTGAAAGGATTTCTCTCCATTCAGAATGCATTGGGATATGCCTGATCAGTTCTTTTCCGGCATAGAGCCCTTTTGACGGAACTCTATGCCGGAAAAGAATAACGCAAGTGTGAAAGTACCCTAAGTTTCTTAGAAAGAGTTAGGTATTCTGTTATTTTATTCTTTATAATTGCTTTGTCATTGGTCTGTCATTTTTGATAGTGTCCTTTTTATATTTTGTAAGCACTGTTTTTATATATAAAAGTTTAATGTTTAGTTCTTGTAGTTGTAAATAATCCATAGCCTTTCTAACAGTGGAGTGGCATCTCAATGGCTGACGAGGTGTGGACTGTGTTTGAGGTGCTATTTATGCTCAATCTGCAGATATTTTCCACACCTTGTGTCAGTTTGCCGTGAAAAATCCATCCTTGAAGAATCCGTGTTTGGTCCGTGTGTCTGTTTTTCTCGCCCTCCATGTGTCATCTATATTCTATGAACACTGCTCAGCTGAAAATTAATTTTTAGGGCATTGTTCCGTAAAACACTGACAGAACACTGATGCCATCCATGTTGTGTCAATGATTTTTCACGGGCCCATAGATTTCGATGGGCATGTTTGGTCTGCATCATGGACCAAAGTACTGCGCATCCCCCCGATGTGTGAACAAACATGTTAAAATCAATGGGTACGTGTGCTGTCTGTGAAAAATGTGGAAGGCGCAAGTCCTTGAAAAACATAAATGTGAACGAGGCCTAATCAGTGTATGGATTTAACTGTAGTCCTGGTGTCTCAGGGGAGAAATGATATCTTCTGCAGCACACTCAACATGGAGGGACATACTGTAGAGGAACAAGGAGGGTGGAGCGTAAATATCAAAATGAAGGTGTCGTCCATAGCCACCATGTATAACGTGAAACCTTTGCTGTGGAAGTATTGTCAGTAGCAGCAGGTCAGCACTTTCATGTTATGCCTTCACAGTGCCAACTTTTCTCTATCTTTAGGAAATTTGACTTATATTTGAAGGTGATTTGATAGTAAATTTGATATCTCCTCTTTTTTTGGCCCTTGGTCTCACTAACCGCCAAATTGTTTCACAGAATGCTGAGACATAAGCATGTTGGTGCAATGACTTTAAATTGAGGGTGTACTAACCTACAGCGCCTGGGGCGTCAGCAATCCTAAATACAGGCCTGAGCTTTATTATAACTTAACCCTTTCTGGGCACAGCTAGTTATAACCTTTAGGCCTCATGCACACGACTGTATGTGTTTTGCGGTCCGCAAAAGAAAACGGATAACGTTTCGTATGGCATCCGGTTTTTTTGCGGATCCGTTATTTTTGCGGATCCATAGTAATAATGCCTATCCTTGTCCGCAAACTAGAAAAAAATAGGACATGCTCTATTTTTTTGCGGAACGGAAAAACGGACATACGGAAACAGAATGCACACGGAGTACCTTCCGTTTTTTTTGCGGACCCATTGAAATGAATAGTTCCGCATATGGTCCGCAAAAAAAACGGAACGGACACGGAAAGAAAATACGTTTGTGTGCATGAGGCCTTAGTTTGTCATCTTCACCTCCGTCTTTCTGGTAATGTAGGTGTATGATACCTTGTTTTACCGGGAAACAGGTACTTTTACATTTATACACCGTATATTGTATGTATATTCTAATGCCCGGGGCAGTGTCGGACTGGGGTTCCTTGGGCCCACCAGAGGAAATTTTTCTTCAAAAGTCCAAATTATAAGACAACCTTCAATTGCCATTTTAGATTCTGTGTATTTATAAATTTTTCAGATTTTTTCCTATCATTTTCCTAAAATGTTTTTTATTATAGTAAATTAATTATTTAAATCACTGAAAATAAGTGCACCACAAGGATAAGCATCTTTGTCAGGTGCTTATCCTTGTGTTGCACTCTTTTCCAGTGATTTATGTGTTTTATATATTTTCATCCGCACAGTGTTTCATTTTGTGTAGGATATTTGCGTGGTGCATGTGGTTCGCGCCGGCATCCTCCACTGTATGCAATTTTTGCTGGGCCGCTCGCTGCGAACCACATGCGGAGGAGCTGCTCCCCCAGTTAGAAACACGCAACAGCGTTTGGGGTTTGAGCAGTTCCACCCATTTAGGCCACGTTTATTTCAGTGATTTTTGCTTGATAAATTATTTGTTTTAATCTAGTAGACATCTGATAAAGCTGAGACAGCAAGTTCACTAGTGCCGTTGGGTGGGAAGCTCATGTAAATCCATTCTGACTCATGTTGTGACATTGATCGATATGCCCATCGTTGCTTCATAGAGAATCTGTTGTATAAGGGCAGGTATCCATAGCACAGAAACAGTGTGCACCACCCCGTGTACACGCCAGGCACACCCTAAATATATTATACCTCTGACCTTATGACACTTTATTACTTGTTAGCAAGTTTTTATTAGGAAACAACTTACGGCTCGTTCACACGAACATTCCATGTTTTGCGGTCCGCAAAACATGGATGACACCCGTGTGCCTTCCGCAATTTGCGGAACAGGCGGCCCATTATAGAAATGCCTATTCTTGTCCGCAAAACGGACAAGAATAGGACATGATCTATAATTTTTGCGGGGCTACGGAACGAACCCTGTGTGCTGTCCGCATCTTTTGCTGCCCCATTGAAGTCAATAGGTCCGCATCCAAGCCGCAAAAAATGCGTCTCGGGTGCAAAACCAAACCACAGTCGTGTGAATAAGCCCTTAACCTAAGGTTATCGCATGAACTGGAAATGACCATCGCTGCTCTCAAATTCATAGTATGCTTTCTGATAGCGATGACGAATTACTTGTATTACGCAGTTCTGCTGCTAAAACCTACGGGTACAAACCTGACCGACCCCGTTAAAGGGGTCCATTTGGCACCATTGGTGTCTCCCATGTAACAGATCCAGCGCTCCCATTAATTTGGTTGTTTTGGCCCAATAACGGCGTAGAACAATGAGACTGACCAACCCAGAGCCAAAGTTACAAGTTGTATAACTTTGGGGGTAAGATGTACACAATTTAAAACATTTTTTTTCCACAGGATTACTTCAAAATTTAAAGGCTATGTACACCTTTGGGTCATTTTTTTATTATTGCATTGTACATATTTTGAGCTAAAAATAATTTTTTCAGTTGGTCTTTGTTAACAATATCAAATCCTTTTTTCTGTACAGAGCTGAGATGCTCCACTAGCTGCCTGTGGATTTTCTGTCTTTTCCGTCATCTGAGGAGCAGACAGACTCCTTATCTCTGCTCTCTGCTCATATAAACACTCATCATAGCTCAATCTTTATGACCTCTCAGAAGTTTACAGATAAGGTTTATTAGATGACCGACACGAAGTGAAAGTGAAAGTACGAATCACAGAGTTAGAAAAACAGTTAACCCTTTGTGACAGAAAGGCTCAATATTTTTAATAAAGGCCAATTGAAAATATAAATTCTAGCCAAAAATGAGCAAAATGCAATCATAAACAAAAATTTCCTCCAAAGCTGTACATAACCTTTAACCATTTCCAGACCAGGCCATTTACCCCCTTCCTGATCAGGCCTAATTTTGCAAATCTGACATGTGTCACTTTATGTGGTAAAAACTTTGGAACGCTTTTACTTATCGAAGCCATTCAGAGATTGTTTTCTTGTGACAAATTGTACTTCATGTTAACCACTTCAGCCCCCCCTACCTTAAACACCCTTAAAGACCAGGCCACTTTTTACAATTCCGCACTACACTACTTTCACCGTTTATTGCTCCGTCATGCAACTTACCACCCAAATGAATTTGACCTCCTTTTCTTCTCACTAATAGAGCTTTCATTTGGTGCTATTTCTTTCTTGCTGACATTTTTACTTTTTTTGATATTTTACTTTTTTTGATGAAATTTTTGCAAAAAAATGATATTTTTCACTTTATGTTGGAAAATTTGTCAAATAAAACTACATTTCTCTAAAAATTTTTCTCTAAATTTATTGTTCTACATGTCTTTGATAAAAAAAAATGCAATAAGTGTATATTTATTGGTTTGGGTAAAAGTTATAGCGTTTACAAACTATGGTGCAAAAAGTGAATTTCCGCACTTTGACTTTCTGAGCACCTGTCCTGTTTCCTGACGTACTACAATGCCCAGACAGTAGAAATACCCCATAAATGACCCCATTTCCGAAAGTAGACACCCTAAGGTATTCACTGAGGGGCATAGTGAGTTCATGGAAGTTTTTATTTTTTGTCACAAGTTAGCGGAAATTGATTTTTTTTTTTTTTTTTTTACAAAGTCTCATATTCTACTAACTTTTGCCAAAAAATACAATTTTACATGAACTCACCATACCCCTCACAGAATACCTTGGGGTGTCTTCTTTCCGAAATGGGGTCACTTGTGGGGTATTTATACTGCCCTGGCATTTTAGGGGCCCCTAAAGCGTGAGAATCCAAATGCGTAAAAATGCCCTGTAAAATCCTAAAGGTACTCATTGGATTTAGGGCCCATTTGCGCATCTTGGATGCAAAAAAGTGGCACACATGGGGTATCGCCGTACTCAGGAGAAGTAGGGCAATGTGTTTTGGGGTGTATTTTTACATATACCCATGCAGGGTGTGAGAAATATCTCTGTAAATGACAACTTTTTAAAAAATTTATACAAAGTTGTCATTTACAGAGATATTTTTCACACCCAGTAGGGTATATGTAAAATACACCCCAAAACACATTGCCCTACTTCTCCTGAGTACGGCGATACCCCATGTGTGCCTCTTTTTGCATCCAAGATGCGCAAATGGGCCCTAAATCCAATGAGTACCTTTAGGATTTTACAGGACATTTTTACGCATTTGAATTCCAAACTGCTTTTGACGTTTAGGGGCCCCTAAAATGCCAGGGCAGTAAAATACCACACAAGTGACCCCATTTCGGAAAGTAGACACCCCAAGGTATTCGCTGATGGGCATAGTGAGTTCATGGAAGTTTTTATTTTTGGCACAAGTTTGCGGAAATTGATTTTTTTTTTTTTTTTACAAAGTCTCATATTCCACTAACTTGTGCCAAAAATAAAATTTTACATGAACTCACCATACCCCTCACGGAATACCTTGGGGTGTCTTCTTTCCGAAATGGGGTCACTTGTGGGGTATTTATACTGTCCTGGCATTTGAGGGCCCCTAAGCGTCAGAAGCAGTTTGGAATCCAAATGCGTAAAAAATGTCCTGTGAAATCCTAAAGGTACTCATTGGATTTAGGGCCCCTTGCGCATCTTGGCTGCAAAAGTGGCACACATGGGGTATCGCCGTACTCGGGAGAAGTAGGGCAATGAGTTTTAGGGTGTCTTTTACATATACCCCTACTGGTTGTGAAAAATATCTCTGTAAATGACAACTTTGTATAAAATTTTTTAAAAAGTTGTCATTTACAGAGATATTTCTCTCACCCAGCATGGGTATATGTAAAAATACACCCCAAAACACATTGCCCTACTTCTCCTGAGTACGGCGATACCCCATGTGTGCCACTTTTTTGCATCCAAGATGCGCAAATGGGCCCTAAATCCAATGAGTACCTTTAGGATTTTACAGGACATTTTTACGCATTTGGATTCCAAACTGCTTTTGACGTTTAGGGGCCCCTAAAATGCCAGGGCAGTAAAAATACCACACAAGTGACCCCATTTCGGAAAGTAGACACCCCAAGGTATTCGCTGATGGGCATAGTGAGTTCATGGAAGTTTTTATTTTTGGCACAAGTTTGCGGAAATTGATTTTTTTTTTTTTTTTTTTTTACAAAGTCTCATATTCCACTAACTTGTGCCAAAAATAAAATTTTACATGAACTCACCATACCCCTCACGGAATACCTTGGGGTGTCTTCTTTCCGAAATGGGGTCACTTGTGTGGTATTTTTACTGCCCTGGCATTTTAGGGGCCCCTAAACGTCAGAAGCAGTTTGGAATCCAAATGCGTAAAAAATGTCCTGTGAAATCCTATAAGGTACTCATTGGATTTAGGGCCCTTTGCGCATCTTGGCTGCAAAAAGTGGCACACATGGGGTATCGACGTACTCGGGAGAAGTAGGGCAATGTGTTTTGGGGTGTATTTTTACCTATACCCCTACTGGGTGTGAAAAATATCTCTGTAAATGACAACTTTGTTTAATTTTTTTAAAAAGTTGTCATTTACAGAGATATTTTCACACCCAGTATGGGTATATGTAAAAGTACACCCCAAAACACATTGCCCTACTTCTCCTGAGTACAGAGATACCACATGTGTGCCACTTTTGCAGCCAAGTTGCGCAATTCGACCCTAAATCCAATGAGTACCTTTTAGAACGGTATTTTTACGCATTTTTCTTCTCACGCTTCAGGGCCCCTAAAATGCCAGGGCAGTATAAATACCCCACATGTGACCCCATTTTGGAAAGAAGACACCCCAAGGTATTCTGTGAGGGGTATGGTGAGTTCATAGAAGATTTTTTTTTTGCCCAAGTTAGCGGAATTTGATTTTTTGTTTTTTTCACAAAGTCTCCCTTTCCGCTAACTTGTGACAAAAAGTTCAATCTTTCATGGACTCAATATGCCCCTCAGCGAATACCTTGGGGCGTCTTCTTTCCGAAATGGGGTCACATGTGAGGTTTTTGTACTGCCCTGGCATTTGAGGGTCACCGCAATCATTACACGTATGGCCAGCATTAGGAGTTTCTGCTATTCTCCTTATATGGAGCATACGGGTAATGAGATTTTTTCCGTTCAGCCTCTGGGCTGAAAGAAAAAATGAACGGCACAGATTTCCTCATTCGCATCGATCGATGTGGATGAAAAAATCTCTGCCAAAAATATGCAAGAAAAAAGAGGGGCCTGGCGATTGCCAGGACATAGGGCTCCGCCCAAACATCCATACCCACTCAGCTCCTATGTCCTGGCAAACGTGATTTCTCCATTCACATCGATCAATCCATCGGTGTGGAGGAAGACATCTTTGCCAGATTTTTTGATACAAAGTGTTTGCCAAAGCATATGAACTCCAACACCTCTCCTCAGCTCACATGCCAGGGCAAACGTACCTGTCCTGCAGAGGAGAAATCTCGTCTTGCAGCGCCGCATACACTGACTTCACGTGTCTTCTGATAGCAGCAATGCTTCTCTCAGAATTCACATCAGTGCTGCGGCGTTTTCGTCGGTTGGTCCGTTGGTCTGTTGGTATACCTGGAAAATAAAGGGTGGTTATGGGGAAAAAAAAAAAAAAAGAAGAAAAAACAGGCAGCAGGCACATGACTTGAACGTTGCAAACTTTATAAAACCAGAACATTTTAAAACTTTTATAAAACATGAACATAAAAACCTGAACTAACTCAAGATTTTTTTTTCTTGCTACCTGTTTAATTTTTTATTTTTTTTTACCATTTCACTCTTTATTTTCCTAGCAGAAACCTCTCCTTTCCCATGGGACAATGTGTAAAGTGTAAATCACACAGAGATGGTGCGAAGTACATTATACGCGTTATCCCAAGTGAAAGGAGAGGTTTCTACCGTTTCACACTTCTGCTGTAGCACACCAGCACCGTCCCTATGTGTTAGGGTCTCTCAAAACCTAGTGTCCTGAGAGACCCTAGAGCCTCAGTGGAAAAAAAACTACCTGTGTAGTGCTGTCCCTAGGTCCCTAAGTGTACCTGAGTGTGGTACTTCCGGAAACACTCTCCAAGGCATAGGGCAGGGTGGTCAGGACAGTCAGGACAGAAATAACGGGTGTCACGCCTTATTCCACTCCTGCTACAGACACGACATTTTTTTCGGGGTGGCGGTTGGTTTGAGGTACCCGGCACAACGCTAGGGAAGTGCCGCTCGTGTAGACGGCTAACTACACTGGTGGATGGGGCCACGGAACCTCCTGGGTACAGGAGGTTCTCGACGATCTCTTCCTGGAATTTTAGGAAAGATCCAGTTCTCCCAGCCTTACTGTAGAGAACGTACCGTATTTTTCGCCATATAAGACGCACTTTTTTCCCCCCAAAAGTGGGGGGAAAATGGCAGTGCGTCTTATATGGCGAATACTACCATTTTCCTATAGTTAAAGCTGATACATCGCACAGCCTGCGATGTATCAGCATGGAAGGAGGAGGGGGCGGAGCCTGTCAACACGCGGCGGGCGGCCCGCCGCTCACAGCGTGACTGCTTTTATACTATTTTTAATCTTTATTCATGTCCCCTTATTCCCTATAATCCCAGTACAGTAGCTGTATGCTAACCTGCTATACCGATCCTCTAGCAGGCAGGCGGTGCGACGGCAGGCTGCTGTGTAACGTCCTCACTGGCGTCATCTGCCTGCTCCTTTCACTTTATGAATGAAGCAGGAGGAGCAGGCAGATGGCGTCAGTGAGGGCGTTACACAGCAGCCTGCCGTCCACCATCTGCCTGCTAGAAGATCGATATAACAGGTGCAACAGCTACTGCACTGAGATTATAGGAATAGAGGACATGATTAAGATTATAAATGGTATATCTTTGGATAACAATGTAATGGGGGCACCTGTGGATGACACTGTAATTGGGGTGATCTGTGGATGACACATATAGCATAAGATGCTATATAGTGTCATCCACAGATCTAATCCATTACAGTGTCATTCATAAATGCCCCCATCACAGTGCTATCCACAGATCCCCATCACAGTGCTATCCACAGATCCCCCATCACAGTGCTATCCACAGATCCCCCATCACAGTGCTATCCACAGATCTCCCCATTACAGTGTCATCCACAGATCCCCCCATAACAGTGCCATCCACATCTCCCCCACATAACAGTGCCATCCACAGATCCCCCCCCATAATACTGTCATGCACAGACCACCATTACTTCAAAAGCACACCGTTTGGTTAAAAATATTTTTTTTCTTATTTTTCTCCTCAAAAACCCAGGTGCGTCTTATACGCCGGTGCGTCTTATAGGGCGAAAAATACGGTAACTATTATATAGAGCCAATTGAATCAGATAAACAGACACTTTTTTATACCAGCGTCTGGTCTTTCGGGAAACCAAATAAGGGGCCAACATCTGGTCGTTGAAGTCCACCCCTCCCATGTGGAGGTTATAGTCGTGGACTGAGAGGGGCTTTTCAACGACACTGGTTGCCCGTTGAATTTGTACTGTCGTGTCTGCGTGAATGGAGGAGAGCATGTAAACGTCACGCTTGTCTCTCCATTTCACCGCGAGCAGTTCGTCGTTACACAGTGCAGCCCTCTGCCCCCTTGCAAGTCGGGTGGTAAGAAGCCGTTGGGGGTAGCCCCGGCGACTAGGTCGCGCGGTGCCGCAGCAGCCAATCTGTTCTAGGAACAAATGCTTGAAGAGGGCCACACTTGTGTAAAAGTTGTCCACGTAAAGATGGTACCCCTTGCCGAATAAGGGTGACACCAAGTCCCAGACTATCTTCCCACTGCTCCCCAGGTAGTCAGGGCAACCGACCGGCTCCAGGGTCTGATCTTTTCCTCATAGATCCGAAATTTGTGCGTATAGCCTGTGGCCCTTTCACAGAGCTTATACAATTTGACCCCATACCGGGCGCGCTTGCTCGGGATGTACTGCTTGAAGCCAAGGCGCCCGGTAAAATGTACAAGGGACTCGTCTACGCAGATGTTTTGAGCAGGGGTGTACAAATCTGCAAATTTCTGGTTGAAATGGTCTATGAGGGGCCGAATTTTATGGAGCCGGTCAAAAGCTGGGTGGCCTCTGGGACGGGAGGTGGTGTTGTCACTAAAGTGCAGGAAACGCAGGATGGTCTCAAAACGTGTCCTGGACATGGCAGCAGAGAACATGGGCATGTGATGAATTGGGTTCGTGGACCAATATGACCGCAATTCATGTTTTTGGTTATGCCCATGCTGAGGAGAAGGCCCAGAAAAGTTCTAAGTTCGGAAACTTGGACTGGTTTCCACCGGAAAGGCTGGGCATAAGAGCTTCCCGGGTTGTCGGCGATAAATTGAGTGGCATATCTGTTTGTTTCTGCCACGACTAAGTCAAAGAGCTCCGCAGTGAAAAACAGCTCAAAAACCCCAGCGCCGATCCTATCTGAGCTGTTTCCACCCGAACTCCTGACTGGGCGGTGAAAGGGGAACTACTGGTGCGGCTGAAGATGGGGGCTGCCAATCAGGGTTTGCCAGCACCTCAGGGACTCTAGGGGCTCTACGGGCCTGTTGTCTTTGCGGTGGCTGCGACGGGGAAACTATTGCACGTGCCACCGTACCAGCTTCTACTGCCCTTCTGGTGCTCGCCACTTCACCATGTTCTACGGCAGTGCTGGTAGAAGGTCCAGGACGGGCTGCGCTGCTGGTGTATGCCTCACCACGTAATCCGGCAGCGCCAGCCCCACTCTGCTGCCCTTGAAGCGGATCCTGCGCAACCTGCGGTCTAGCAACACGGGGCCGGGTACGCCTGCTTCTATCAGGGACCTCCACCTCCTCGTCAGAACTTTGGGTCAGAGAGCCACTGCTTTCTACAGGTTGGTATTCTGACCCGCTGGATTCGTCAGATGAGGGTTCCCACTCCTCATCCGACTGGGTCAGAATCCTGTAGGCCTCTTCAGAGGAATACCCCTTGTTTGACATTTGGCCGTCTAAATTTAGGGGTATTCCCTGAGACTACCCAAGAAAAAAGCAAGCCTGTCTTACAATTGAGAGGGTAGCGAAGTACAGAAGCCGCTGCGATTGATAAAAATATCAAAACTGATTTTTTTATCGCCGCAGCGCTTGTGAAGGGATTGTGCAGTGATTACAAAAAAAAATTTTTTGTCACTGCGGCGGGGTGGGCGTGGGTGAACGCACGTGTGGGCGACCGATCAGGCCTGATCGGGCAAACACTGCGTTTGGGGTGGAGGGCGAACTAAAGTGACACTAGTACTATTATATATCTGACCGTGATCAGTTCTGATCACTTACAGATACTATAAAGTGACAAACGCTGATTAGCTCTACGCTAATCAGCGAACCAGTGACTGTGGTGCGGTGGGCTTGGCGCTAACGCTAACTACCTACCAAAGGGGACTAAACTAAGCTAAACCTAACAGTCAATCTTAGTGAAAAAAAAAGTGACAGTTTACACTGATCACTTTTTTCCCTTTCACTGGATGATTGACAGGTGCTGAAAGGGGTGATCAAGGGGTTAATTTGGGTGATGGGGGGCTGATCAGGGGGCTATGTGTGGTGCTTGGTGTACTCACTGTAGAGGTGTGCTCTCTCCTGGGTCCAACCGACGAAAAGGACCCAGGAGAGAGCACAGAAGCCATTTAATCCATCATATTTACTAATATGATGGGTTAAATGGCTCCTGATTCGTTTTTTTGAATGTCATCAGCCCGCCAGCGCTGCCGATTGGCTGGCAGGCTGATGACCAAGTTCTTCTCATTTCACCGCTATGCGCGATCTGCGCATGCGCGGGCGCTTGTGCCCGAAATCTCGCGCATCGCGAGAGGACGCCCCGATGCGTCCAAACAGAAGATCCCGGCCGCCCGCAGGACGCAATCCTGCGTACGGCGGTCGGGGACTGGTTAATGGCAAATTTTAGTCAATCCGTTTTACCTTTATGTATAAAAAAATCCAAAAGTTAATGAAAACTCACTGTTTTTTAAATTTGAATCCCTCTGCTTTCAAGCCTCATAAAATATTTATTAATTACATTCCCTGTTCTGTCCTTATGTGTGAAGATACATAGCTTGACAGACATCTAAACCTTTCCTGGCAATGAATTGACAATGGAGTATCATCCAACTTTGTCTTTATTACAAGGATATACATATGTGAACAGATGCAAACAGGCGGTAATGTGGCTATGTGACATACCAGCGATGCTACCGTGAGCTTAGATGTGAAGGCTGACTCCAGGGACTTCCAGACCATGTGCTAGCTCTGGAAAGATGGCTGTAAATGAGGAAGTGACTGCTATGTGCAGGGCTGATAATGTCACTGAGGTATGGAAGCTGGAGTAGACCAAACTTCTAGTATGAATTGCTGCAATTGTATGTAAAATGTCCACTAGAGGGTGCTGTTACACAATCAACAAAGAATTATACATAAAGCATATTAACTATACATGAAAACTACGAATAAATTAACAATAAACTTGCTGAAGGCATGACATTCCCCATATGTCTACTTTATGTTGGCATCATTTTACTGGCTAATTTCACACTAGCGTTTTTACTGGATCCGGCAGGGTTCAGCAAAAATGCTTCCGTTACTGATAATACAACCATCTGCATCCGTTGTGAACAGATCCGGTTGTATTATCTTTAACATTGCCAAGACGTTTTCTATTGTGTCATATTGTTTCAGAGAAAACGGATCCGTCTCCATTAACTTGCATTGGGGGTCATGCCGGTATGCATTTTGGGGTACATACGACTTTGTGATTGATCGATATTATGTTTTTTGTTAGGTGACTAAAAAAAGCTGTTTTGGCATAATGTTTATTTGTTATTTTTTACACCGTTTACTTTATGGGGTAGATCATGTGATATTTTTGTAGAGCCAATTGTTACGGACGCGGCAATACCAAATATGTATTTTTTTTTTAGAAAACAAATCATGTTTTTGTGTGGCAATTTTCTTAGAGCCATTTTTTTTATTTTTCTGGCTATGGTCTTGTGTGGGGGCTCATTTTTTGCGGGATGAGGTGACGTCTTTATTGCTAACATTTTGGGGTACATATGAATTTTTTGATTGATTAACATTATGTTTTTTGGGAGGAGAGCTAACTAAAAAAATAATCTGTTTTGGCGTAATGTTTAATTATTTTTTTTTTTTACGGCGTTCACCTGATGGGGTAGATCATATGATATTATTTACAGAGCTGGTCTTTGCGGACATGGTGATACCAAATATGTCTTTTTTTTTCCTTCTATTTATTATTATTTTTTGAACAATAATTTTTATTGATATTTAATCAAATATGTAATAATGATTGACAGCGATTAAGATGTACAACAATACAGGTCGAAAAAATATTGTACACATAGTTTGTATCCAGGACAGTCACCGTACACAGGGTCAGATATTGAACTCAAAATCACGGTATGTAAGTTGAAATTAATATGAGTACAAAGAACATAATGTAAAAGTACAGGATTTGCGAGTACTTAAATAAGCTATAATTCAAATAAGCAGTGGTACATTATTAAATACTCAAACCCTAATGAAGGAGTCAGATGGAATGTTGCACTCACTACTTTGGAACCACGCCAACTAGTTGCAGAGAAAGACACATTTTCTATTTCTTGAGGATGCCCAAATTCCTTCAAACCAGCAGATGTTATCTATTTCCCTGATTTCTACGAATTTCCCTGAATTCTACGAATATTGGGTATATCATTATCGTTCCAACAAGATGCAATTTTGAGTCTAGTTGCAATAATGCAATGCATTAATGATAGATCAATGTTGTATAGGAAAGGTACCAATACCTATAGGTTGAATCCTGTACGAGCAAATATTGGAAATAAGTGTATACATCTGTCTCCACAACTGCCCGACCGGAGCGCACTCCCACCACATATGAAAGTATGTACCTATGGCTGATTGACACCTCCAACATAAAGGGGATAGAGTGGGGTATATTTTTTCAACAATTGAGGTGTTTTGTACCATCTGTACAGAATCTTTCTGGCATTTTCAAGGTGGCCAGCACATCTGGAAAGTTTAGATGTTGTTGGAAAGGATTCGAGCCATTGAGCTTCAGAGATGTCTCTCTTTCACATGGGCGAGTTTTCCACACGGGTGCGATGCGTGACGTGAACACATTGCACCCGCACTGAATCCTGACCCATTCATTTCAAAGGGTCTGTGTACATGAGCGTTTTTTTCACACATCACTTGTGCGTTGCGTGAAAATCGCAGCATGTTCTATGTTCTGCATTTTTCACGCAGTTCTGGACCCATAGAAGTGAATGGGGCTGCGTGAAAAACGCATTGCATCCGCAAGCAAGTGCGGGTGCCATGCGTTTTTCACTGATGGTTGCTAGGAGATGTTGTTTGTAAACCTTCAGTTTTTTATCACGCGTGTGAAAACGCATCAAAACACGCATTGCACCCATGCGAGAACAACTGAACGCAATCGCAGGAAAAACTGAATGGCTTTGCCTGTGAAATTGCACAGGATCACTGAACGCATCCGCAACGTATCCAGACCTAATCCGGACACGCTCGTGTGAAAAAGGCCTTAAGGTTGTCTTTCCACTGTGCCAGGATGAGGGAGAGAGGGTCTTCAACGGTGCGTTTAAGAATTTGATAACCCTTTCTACTAGACAATAACCAGTCTTGTAGGCTCACGGTGTTAGAGTCACATAAAAAAAAACCTTAGGGGATTGTAAGAGATGTCTTATTTGAAGGTATTTATAAAAATCCCTATCGGGAATATTAAATTCACGTTTCAAAAAGGCAAAATCCACAAAATTGTTGTTATGCCATAATTGTTATGCCATAAACTAATGGACAAATCTGGAATTACCAGTTCGCATATTTTCGCAGAGGAGGAGAAAAGAGGGGCAGGGAGAAGCTTCTGATCTCTGGAAATGGGATTCCAAATATTAGTAATAGCTTGAAGACATATTACAGGGGTTTTTATTTTCACATTAAATATACTTTGAGCAGTAAGATGAAGTAGTATGGGAGAATGTCCCATAAGTGCATTTTCGATAGATACCCATTTTTTAGAGGGATAATTTTTGATTAAAGATTTAAGCAGGTCTAAAATGGCAGCTCTATAATAATGTTTGATAGAGGGGACATTGAGACCTCCCCGGTTAAGAGGTTTATAAATAATGGAGGATTTGTTTGACTCGAGGTCTGGTTTTACCCCACATGTGATGGTCAAGTAACGACTGCAATTTCTGGATAAATGAGTTAGGGATGGAAATGGGAACATTACGAAAAATGTAAATCATTTTAGGAAGGACTATCCTTTTTAGAGCAGCTGTTCTACCTAACCATGAGAGAGAGTGAAGATTGAGATTGCTGATACTAAATTTTATTTTATCTAGTAGGGGAGAATAGTTAGCTTCAAAAAGTTTATTAGTGGGGTAGGTTGGATGTATTCCCAGATAAGGTAGGGAGTCATTTAACCAAGGAAACCTATAGGTGTAATGAGCCCCTGCTCGCTGTATTCCGCTCTCACGGCACTCCCTGATGTGACCACAATATCTGCTGGTTCCGCCATTAATGATCCAGCCTCAAACGACCGCTCATGTCGTTTTATTTCTCACAGAACTAACACCAGTCAGGCTGTATGTAAGTTCAAACTGACAAAATTCTTTATTGAATTCACCACATATAGTTATATTGACAGTTGGAACACCTCTTTCTATTGGTCAATTGTAAAACCCCCTCTGATTGGCTATGCAAATGAGGTAAGCAGGGATTAGTTCAAGAGCTTGGCTAGAAGGCAGATGGGTGTGGCCATTGTCACAGAGAGATTCAAACCATGACATTACCCCCCCTTCCGGGAAACAGTCCAACAGCCACAGTGGGACCCTCACCGGGTCAACTCGAGGATGTTGGAAAAGTAGTCTTATGGTTCCAGGTCGGTCTGACGGGATAATCCATCCACATTCCCGTTTTGAGGCCCTGGCCGATATTGTATGGTGAAATTGTAGGGTTGCAAAGCCAGGCTCCACCTTAGTAATCGACCATTCTCTCCTGCCACCCGGTTTAGCCATATCAAGGGATTGTGGTCTGTCATCACGGTAAAAGAACGTCCATACACGTAGGGCTGCAATTTCTTTAAATCCCAGACTAAAGACAAACATTCCTTTTCCATGGCAGCATATCCCACTTCACAGGGTAACAACTTGCTGCTGAGATACGCCACGGCTGCTCCTTCCCGTCGTCGCCAACTTAGTACGGCTTCCAATCCGAACATGGAGGCGTCTGTATGTATGATAAAGCGTTTGTTAGGATCGGGTGCCGCCAGTATGGGAGCTTGTGTTAGGGCGGTTTTCAACTGTTGAAATGCTGTTTCGCACTCCAGGGACCATAGGACCTGTCTAGGGAGATTCTTTTTGGTCAGGTCTGTCAGTGGTTTGGCTATGTCACTATAGTGGGGTACAAACTTTCTGTAGTACCCGGCTGTCCCTAAAAATGCAAGTACCTGGGCCTTGGTTCTGGGAACCGGCCAGTTTAGGATGGCCTCGATTTTTGCAGGCTCTGGCCTCTGCTTCCCACATCCCACTCTATGTCCCAGATATTGTACCTCAGACATCCCGATATTACACTTGTCTGGCTTCAGGGTCAGGCCTGCAGCTCTGATTCTATGCCCAGGTGCCTGAGATGCTCCTCCCATGTCTGGCGAGGGTCTCTACCTTGTGCACTGCCAAGTGAGTGTATCCAGGAAGTGTTGAGAACATCTCTTTCCGGTCCTAGAGTAATTCCCTGACCTGTTCTTGTTCCTGGGGTCCTAACCCATCTCCCAACTGAACATCTTCCACCCCCCCGAATGGTTACTGATTGCGGGAAGCAAGTCCCCGGTGGCAGGAGCGCATATGGCAGCTACTGCCTCAGCCCTCTTGTGATAGGCCTTCATCATATTGATGTGGAATGTTCTCTTAATTCTTGTGTCTGCACAGCTGGCGACCACGTAGGTGGTGTCGCACAGCTGTTTTACCACCTGATAGGGGCCCTGCCAGAAGGCCTGTAGTTTATTTTGCTTAAGGGGTTTTAGTACTAGGACCTTCTGCCGACACAAAAAGTGCGATTCCGAGCAGATGGATCATACCAAACCTTCTGCTGACTCTGGGCTGATTGCATATTCTCATGCACTAGCTCGGTAAGTTCCCGCAGTCGCTCCCTGAGTTCCAAGACGTAACTAAGGATGGGGAGGCCTTCCAGGTCCTCTCCCCTTCCCACTGTGCCCTCACTAAGTCTAAGGGTCCCCTAACCCTTCGCCCATACAACAGCTCAAATGGTGAAAACCCTGTGGACTCTTGAGGTACCTCCCTGTAGGCGAACAGTAGGTGGGGAAGATATTTCTCCCAATCCTTCCTACTCTCCACGAAGGCCCTAAGTAGCTGCTTTAGGGTCCCATTAAATCTCTCACAGAGCCCGTTCGTTTGGGGGTGGTAGGGAGTGCTCTGGAGGGATTTAATACCACAGAGGCACCAGAGCTGCTGGGTCAGCTCGGCGGTGAACTGATTTCCCTGATCAGACAATATCTCCTGGGGAAATCCTTCCCTAGTGAACACCGCAGTAAGGCAGGGTGTGCAGAGAGGCTTTTGGGTGATGCACTGCCTTTCCTACCCTCTGGCAGGTCTCACAAGTCCGGCAGTATTCTCGTACCTCTGCATGTAACCTAGGCCAGAAGAAAGCACGAGACAACCGACTCCGGGTCTTAGCTATCCCTAAATGTCCAGCCAAGGGGATATCGTGAGCCAGCCTCAATAGCTCCTGTCTGTACTTCTGGGGTACGACTAGCTGTTTGTGGGGGCCCTCGCGCTTCCCGTTGCCCACTCCTTCAGTGTAACGATAAAGAAGCCCCCCCTCCCACTCTATTCTGTCTTCCCCTAACCCCCCTGGATCCTTGCCCGCCCTGTCCCGATAGCACGCTAAAGTAGGGTCACTCCGGGTTTCTTGCCTAACGTCGGAGGGAGAATCCCAGGACATGTCGGGTAACGTGGGAGGATTTGGGCTTACCTGGGTCCCCATAGGAGTGGAGTTGCCTTGTAGGTGGCTTTGTTGTCTGGTGGTCACGGCCATGGCGGTCTCTGGTGCAAAGGAGGAAGTCAAATGCCCCAAGTCGTTCCCCAAAAGTATTTCTGCGGGTAACTCACGGAGTATCCCTACTCGCACTTGTCGCTTCTCTGAGCCCCAATCCAGGTGAACTCTGGCGGTGGATAAATGCAGCACCTTGGCCCCTGCTACCCTGACTGCCACAGTCTGGCTGGTTCGGGCAGACTGAGGAACCATGTGAGGCTGAATAAGGGTAATCGTAGCCCCGGAATCACGAAGTCCCTGGGCCGGCTGCCCATTAACCCATACCGCCTGACGATGGTGCTGCCGATTATCTTCAGCTGCAGCCTGGTTGGGATCAGCCTCGAACAGCTCACCAAACTCTTCCGGAACATTTAGAGGGTTGGCCTCGTTCTGAAGGCAATAATTTGTCGACCTAGATGACTGGGCAGTCTCTTGTTACCACAGGGATCGGTTAGGACAATAACGCTGCAGATGATCCATCTGATTACATGTATAGCAATTAGGCCCGGTAGAAGGTTTTGATCGGGCTAAGGGTCTAGAGGCAGCCCACTGAGATACTGGAGTTGGGCTCGAGGTCGGTACACTGGGCCGCGGTAGTGGATAGCGCTGGCCTCCAATGGACCTCCGAGAGTCCAGATATTCATTCGGCCAAAGTCGCCGCTTGCTGTACCGTCTGTGGCCGCTTATCTCGCACCCAATTCCGTACTATCAGAGGGGTGTGGTCACAGAACTGCTCTAAGAGAACTAGCTGGGTGATGTCCTCTATGGTATGAGCATGGCTTCCCTGGAACCAGCCCTTGAGGTTCCGCTGCAGACGATGTGCCCACTCCACGTAGGTATGTTGCCTTGTTTCTGAGATTATCGAAACTTAATCCGGCTGGCTTCAGGGGTAATGGTAAATCGGGCTAGCAGGGCTTCTTTTACCCGGTCATAATCCATGGCCTTATACGCATCCGCAGCTTTGCCAGTTAGGTTACTCGCCAGTAAGGCGACCCGATTTTGGAACGACACTTTATGTATCTGGCACAGACTCTCAAAGTCCTGGAGGAACTCTTCTATTTCCTCCTCTCCTTCCTTAAATAATTTGAATGCGCGAAAGGGCAACTTACGGACAGGTGCTGTATCTCTAGGTGCTGTCTCTGATTGCCGCATTTCCGCCATTCTCCACTTATTTTGTCGCATTAATTCTCTCTCTTGTCGCTCTAGTTCTCTCTCTTGCTGCTTATCCTGCAGCTGGATGTCTCTGATGGCATTCTGTATGGCGGTCTCGGATGGGTTGGCACCATATAATGCCAACCGCTCTCTAACTCGTTGCTGAAACAAGTCTTCCACGGACCGAGGTCCAGCATCACTATCCCTCTGATCCATCTCAGCTAACTCACTGATCACGATGGCCTTGTTCTTTGTCCCAGCGGTCCCTCCTCGGCTCTCAAGTAAATCTTTCAGCGTGTCTCTCTAGCTGGACATTCCTTGTGGTGATTTGGAGTGTCCCAGTAACTGGAGAGCCAATCCCACCGCTGCCTCCAATGTAACGAGCCCCTGCTCGCTCTATTCCGCTCTCATGGCACTCCCTGATGTGACCACAATATCTGCTGGTTCCGCCGTTGATGATCCGGCCTCAAACGACCGCTCGTGTCATTTTATTTCTCACAGAACTAACACCAGTCAGGCTGTATGTAAGTTCAAACTGACAAAATTCTTTATTGAATTCACCACATATAGTTATATTGACAGTTGGAACACCTCTTTCTATTGGTCAATTGTAAAACCCCCTCTGATTGGCTATGCAAATGAGGTAAGCAGGGATTAGTTCAAGAGCTTGGCTAGAAGGCAGATGGGTGTGGCCATTGTCACAGAGAGATGATACTAGATTTAATTTTATCTAGTAGGGGAGAATAGTTAGCTTCAAAAAGTTTATTAGTGGGGTAGGTTGGATGTATTCCCAGATAAGGTAGGGAGTCATTTACCCAAGGAAACCTATAGGCATTGGAGATTTTTTTAAAATGTGCGTCAGTAGCCCCAGACTAAGCATCTGAGATTTATTTATATTAACCCTATAATAAGAGGCCACTCGATTCCTGGGAGTTTATTGTTATTCCCTGAATGTATGGAGAAGACCTAATATGCTCTGCAAATGGTTCCATAGCCGGAGCAAATATTAAGGGCGACAAGGGGCAACCCTGTCTGGTTTTGTTTTTGATAATAAAAGAGTTTGAAAGAAACCCAGAGGAGTAAACTGAGGTATTAGGGTTGGAATAGAGGGTCATCACTGTAGACAGGAAGAAACCAGAAAACCCAAATCTGATTAGGGTTTCCTTCACATAGCCCCAATGGAGTCTATCGAAACGCCTTCTCGGCATCTACAGATAAAAGCAGAGAAGGCGTCCGGGAAGCATGTGTCATATCTATCAAATCTATAAAGCGTCTGGTTCCATTTGATGATTGCCTGTTTTGGATAAAACCTATTTGGTCATTGTTGATAAGCGATGGCAGTATGTTAATTATTCTATCTGCTAGAATTTTTGCATATATTTTAATGTCAGAATTGAGTAATGAAATTGGTCTAAAGTGAGAAGGCAAGTCATTTGATTTGCCAGGCTTAGGGAGCGTTATTATCAGTGCATTAAGCATTTCTTGGGGTATATCACTCTGTGAAGCTAATAAATTAAAAGTTCTAACTAGGAAAGGAGTCAGAATGGAAGAGTATGTCTTGTAATATTCACTGGAGAGGCCATCTGGGCCTGGCAACTTGTTGCGTTTCAGCGAATGGATAGCTTTAGAAACTTCCGAAGCGGTTATATCTTTGTTTATGTTTTGGCATTGAAGGCGAGACAATGTAGGAAGACGGAATGGGTTAGGTTGGATAACGTCTCGGGAGGTTTCTAGGTTATACAACTCAGAGTAGTATTTAGCAAATTCTTCTGAGATTAGTTTGGGGATTACGGTAACTATTTTCCTTTTGTTTTGAGTCAGTAGGTAAGGGATTTTAGTTTTAGCTTCTCTTTTTTTTTATCCTATTGGCTAACAGTTTTGAAGCTTTGTTGCCTTGCCAATAATGGTCCGACTTAAGTTTTCTCAATTAAAATTCATATCCACTATGAAGATGGAGGTATAGGTGATGTCTAGCTTCTATTTTTAAAATTTTTTTAAATAACGTATTTGTGAAACTTTTTTTTTTTAAACTCTTTTTTTAATAACCGTATTTTCCAGCGTATAAGACGACTGGGCATATAAGATGACCCCCTACTTTTCCTGTTAAAATATGGGGTTTGGGCTATACTCGCTGCATAAGACTACCCCTCTTCTAACGCACACCAAATAAAAATGAAACAGACGATCCGAGCATGAGAAAACCACTGAGAGCAGGGAGAGGGGGCTGCTTCAGGAGCGACTGGCTGGGATGCAGCGCATCAAATTGTTACATAATGATATATAACGTATATGTAGAGTGGCACCCAGGGATCTCCCTGCACTTAAAGGGAATCTGTCACCTGGCTATCCACATATTTTTTTCCTTTAGCCTAGGGCAATAAAGTACCTTATATCCGGATCTGTTGTTCTTTTTGCCGTGTGTCTTGTATTTTCTGTTAAAAACCGCTTTATCCATTATGTAAATTAGGCTGTAAGGAGCCCAGAGGGGCGTTTTTTCTCTTCCAAGGAGCCCAGGAACGCCCCCCTGATGTGCCCAGACCGCCTAAATTTGAATCTAAAGAACGCCTCCAGCAGCTGAAATCGCATCCCAGAGGCGAGGCTAACGGCTCCGCCCCCCGGCTACCTCCGCTCTCTGCCCGGAATACATCCCTAATCTCTGCGGCCTCTGGAAATCTTGCGCAGGCGCAGTGCCGGCGATTGCCTGCGCCTGCGCGATCTGACGGCAACTGAGGGCAACAGCCTCAATAGTGTCACTGGGCATGCGCCGAGCCCAGTGACGTTTTCGGAGCGCTGTTGCCCTCAGTTGCAATTGGATCGCGCAGGTGCAGGTAACCGCCAGCACTGCGCCTGCGTGAGATTTCCAGCAGCCGCCGAGAAGAAGATCGGGGATGTATTCCGGGCAGAGAGCGAATGTAGCCGGGGGCGGAGCCGTAGCCTTGCCTCTGGGACGAGATTTCAGCTGCTGGAGGCGTTCTTTAGATTCAAATTTAGGCGGTCTGGGCACATCAGGGGGGCGTTCCTGGGCTCCTTGGAAGAGAAGAAACGCCCCTCTGGGCTCCTTACAGCCTAACTTACATAATGGATAAAGCGGTTTTTAACAGAAAATACAAGACACACGGAAAAAAGAACAAAAGATCCGGATATAAGGTACTTTATTGCCCTAGGCTAAAGGGAAAAAAAAATTGGTGGATAGCCAGGTGACAGATTCCCTTTAATACTATTATCCCTGGGCGCAGCTCTATACATACATATCACTATCTAACAATCGCTGGACCATTGAAAGGTCCTCTTAAGTTACAGCACGCAGTATACCGGCGGATAAGACGACCACCGATTTTGGAGAAGATTTTTACGTGTCTTATACGCCAGAAAATACAGTATTTTTGATTTTTTTTACACTTTGTGTCCCCATAAGGTCATACAATACCTCTGGGGGACATTTAACTTTTTTTTCTTTTACATAGTAGCCTAGTAGCCATTATACTGCGCTGTACAGCCTCAGTGCAGGGCTGATCGAGGTCTGTGGGAGACCCGACAGCTCCTGCACTCTCCCGGCGATCACATGACCACCGGGCCGGGACAGGAAGCGGCACATCGCTTCCTGATCTGTATACACAGTGCTCGTTCAGTGCTGTGTATACAGCGGTCTCGAAGGCAGGCACGGTCCCTGCCTTCTCTCTGGGGTGCCCTGCTGTTACTGACAGCGGACCCCCTGCTCGGCAGGTGCACGATTAGCGTGCAGCTGCCATCTCTAAAAGGACGTTCAGAAACGTCCGATCAGAGATAAACTCGACCGCCCAGGACGTTTATAATCAATGGGGGATCAGGAAGTGGTTAAGAGCATGTCATAATAAATGGTTGATGTGCTTTCTTCATGAATATACCGGGGTCATAAATTATGGATGCGTTTTACCAAGACTGCTGCAAAGGAAAACTAGTTTAGTTACCCATAGCAACCAATCAGATTGAGCCCTTAATTTGCTACAGGAGCTCTGGAAAATGAAAGGCTCAATCTGATTGGTTGCTATGGGTACCTAAGCCAGTTTTCCTTTGGAGCAGCCTTGATAAATCTCTCTGTATGTGTCTGTCCTATTCTTAACCCAAATTGCCAATTTCTGTTGCCACTTTGGCTCTTAGTATTACGGACTGGTTTTCCAATGCTTTCTGAAAAGGTAATCAATATTTGATTGGTGCAGGTCGTACACCCGGGACCCCTGCCGATCAGCTGTTTGAGAAGGCACCGGCGCTAGCAATAGCCCCATGACCTTCTCTCAGTTTTCCCTAAGCCAGTGACGTCACTCTCATCGGTCACATGACCTATGCGCAACTCAGCTTCATTGAAGAGAATGGGGCTGAGCTGCGATACCAAGCACGGCCACTATGCAATGTACGGCGCTGTGCTTGGTGAGCTGAGAGAAGGCCGCAGCGCTCACAGGAGCACCCGAGCCCTCTCAGACAGCTAATCCTGGGGGGTGGGGGGCGGTCCGGGGTGTCGGACACCCACCAATCAGATACTGATCAGTTAAAAAATCTTGGAAAACCCCTTTAAGCTTTAAGATGGTCTTGAATCATTATCATTCAAAAAGGTTCCAGAGCTTTCTACTATATTTTGTTTGCATTCCCAGGCTTCAAAACTGTTCATCGCTAGTCCTGCTCTCAGCTGAGAAGTGGGTGCACTAACAGTGACATACCTTTAATTAAAGCAGACTACAAAACTACTACAGGGCCTGAGAGGGGGAAGGGGGCCTGTGCTTAACTCTTTCTTCTGTTCCCAACATGAAAACATTCATTTTCATGCAGCCACCACTAGGGGGAGCTCAGTGCAAAAAGATTAGTGCAGCTTCTATTGAGAGCAATGATAACTGTATAAATTCCTATGCACTCAGCTCCCCCTAGTGGTGGCAGCCAGTTTAGTAATATATCATCTGAAGAGAAGCAGTGATTTAGAGCAGTATGGAGGAGATTTATCAGCGTATTTATAACAGTGGACGTACAATGAGAAATGTGGTGTTCAGAATGATCACCATAATTTTGAAACACCTCTTCCACTTTTTCCGACTTAGGAGGCCAAGGGCAACTTATTTTTTATTAAAGGGGTTCTGCAGTTTGTTACCACTGATGATCTATCCTCAGGATAGATCATTAGCATGTGATCGACCGGGGTCCGACACCCGGGACCCCCACCGATCAGCTGTTTGAGAAGGCCGCGGCGCTGCAGGAGCGCCGCGGCCTTCTCACTGTTTACTGCTGCCAGTGAACAGAGCAAGTCGGATACAAGTCGTGACGTCACTGGGCGGGGCGCTAGCAGTGGTAAACAGTGAGAAGGCCGCGGCGCTCCTGCAGCGCCGCGGCCTTCTCAAACAGCTGATCGGTGGGGGTCCCGGGTGTCGGACCCCGGCCGATCACATGCTGATGATCTATCCTGAGGATAGATCATCAGTGGTAACAAACTGCAGAACCCCTTTAACTTTGTATTTTTTAGGTTAAAATTTATAATAAGCAATAGCAATATTGGGTGGCTCACTTAAGGTAGATATGGAACGGGTGTTCAGAGTCCTGGTGGATCTCACCTAACCCCGAAGAATGTATTTATTAGTAAATAGCTAGATCAGGACGAGCACACCTCACACTGGCCCAGCAAATTAATCATAAGTATATTAAAAACTTCTATCTATTAGTAAATTAGTACAATGGATCCATATCACATACAACGCAACGCTAAAATTAATGGTTAAAATTAATAGGGATAACGCTTAATATTCATATCATTAATCCATATAATCCATATAATTCCTAATTAATACATTGTCAAGGTTGATAGTATTCTATACATTCCCTGTTGGAGACATATAATGATAACTGTAGGTCAAAAGTTCATCATTCTATTCGTCCAACATCCACAATAATATAGTCAGGAGGAGTTATTTAATCACTAAAAGTCCATTAAAAGTTCATAATGAAACCAGCGGGAATCCTCAGTAAGGTAAAATATCCTTAGTCTCTACGTTTAAAGTGCGCTGTGGTTTGCAATTGGGGTAACTCCTTATATTTATAAGTCATTGATTTGAACATCATCATGCCGTACACCAATATGAATATGATCCTTGTATTACCACCACATCACCCAGGGGCGTAGCTAATGGCTCATGGGCCCTGGTGCAAGAGTTCAGCTTGGGCCCCCCTTCCCTCAGTACTTTGTGTGTCTTCTTATGCAGCACAAGGGTCTTTGGGCCCCCTCAGGCTCCTGGGCCCGGTAGCTACTGCTACCTCTGCACCCCCTATAGCTACGCCCCTGACATCACCATATTCTAATGCAGCACCCTCCTTCAATCGGTCCAAGCAGTACCTGTTTGATTGTGAGGCTATCGGCTCCGCTGTATTCACTGGCGTCCCACGTGGTTTACATGCACTGAGTACCTTACCTCCTCTGTCGCTGCTACACGGACTTCTGCTGTAGCGGGGGTATCGGTTTAGCCTCCGATGGGGTGACAGGGGTAGGAGCGCTCCTGTATGCCAAAATTTCTTTATGTGACTTATATGATCTCCCCTCCAGGTGTGGCAAGTGCTCAAATTGCAAGATTACTACCTTTCCGAAAAAAACAACAATAGTTAAATCATCCATTAATTCATATATATACATGAAATAAAAGAACATATCATGTAACTCGACAAATATAATATATCTTATCAAATGCCCATGTAACAAGCAATACGTAGGCAGGACCAAAAGGACCTTGAAAAAAAGAATCTTGGAGCGTGTTAGTAATATTAGGAAGGGTTATGAGAAGCACACCTTATCCCACCATTTTAAAAAGGTACATAACAAGGATCCAACAGGCCTAGTTTATACAGCCTTAGAGCGTGTGGAGAGACATTGGAGGGGAGGAGATCATATAAGTCGGATGTCCCGAATAGAATCGAGGAGGATTTTCGACTTTTACTGTGTGGTACCTAATGGTCTGAATGCAGATTATGAGATTTTTGGTTTTCTGTAGCTGGTGGATGTTCCCCACCGATATGAAGACCCAGGGGTCTATATCACACTCTGGGTCTCCTCTTAGTGGTGAGCATCCACCATATATACTTCACTTCAATATATTGTAGTTAGAAGTGTTTAAAAAAAAGGGGGATTGTAACCAGCATTGCTGCGGATACATGATTATGAAGAGGACTGTATACAGCAATAGAATCTATATCGAGCTAATGGATACAGTCCCAACATGATTGATACAGTATATATGTTATACTTAAATATAGAAAAGATCCGGGGATCCATCGTTGAGAATCGTGGATTATTACACGACATGTGGCTCAATCAATCCATTCCGGGATTTCTAATTGATCCAGAGCCGTACACACATAGACTATAAATTATTGAAAGCAATGCGGCGGTAGCTTTACCACTGAGGAAGGGACGCGCTAGTCCCGAAACGCGTCTGGTGCGAAGACCCCCGTAATACAAGAAATTTTGGCATACAGGAGCGCTCCTACCCCTGTCACCCCATCGGAGGCTAAACCGAGCAGCGATACCCCCGCTACAGCAGAAGTCCTTGTAGCACCGCCAGAGGAGGTAAGGTACTCCGTGCATATAAACCACGTGGGACGCCAGTGGATACAGCGGAGCCGATAGCCTCACAATCAAACAGGTACTGCTTGGACCGATTGAAGGAGGGTGCTGCATTAGAATATGGTGATGTGGTGGTGATGAAAGGATCATATTCATATTGGTGGACGGCATGATGATGTTCAAATGAATGACTTATAAATATAAGGAGTTACCCCAATTGCAAACCACAGCGCACTTTAAATGTAGAGGCTAAGGATATTTTACCTTACTGAGGATTCCCGCTGGTTTTATTATGAACTTTTAATGGACTTTTAGTGATTAAATAACTCCTCCATGATATGAATATTAAGCGTTATCCCTATTAATTTTAACCATTAATTTTAGCGTTGCATTGTATGTGATATGGATCCATTGTACTAATTTACTAATAAATAGAAGTTTTTAATATACTTATGATTAATTTGCTGGGCCAGTGTGAGGTGTGCTCGTCCTGATCTAGCTATTTAGTTAAAATTTGCTTAATTAAAAAAATTGTCCATTTATCAGAAATTTGGGACATTTTGCTTTGTGTCTTGCATTGCCTGGGAGTGTTTGACACACGTGTACTAGGAAATTAGCTGGGACAGGGGAGCCCATAGTAAATATTGCTATAGGGCCCTGTGAGATCTCTCTGGTAGTTTGCTGCAATGTATCAGTGTGGAGTCCAGGCTGATTATCTCACAGAGCATTGTCCAGACTGGATTCAATTAAATCCACCTCTCAGCTGAGAGCAGGACCAGGTATGTAGAGGTTTACTGTGTCTGAATGTAAACCAGAGTTTTCATTCACTGACAGCAAACAAATATCAGGAAAATGGTGATGAATTAGACACAAATTACGTCACAAAGTTTCCTGCCGGAGCCCATTATCCATAATGGTCTTGCACAGTTTCTCGGGTTGAAAGCTGGATCTCATGCCGAAAACCAGGGCAGTTTCCAGGGCGGGTGGCCGCCCAGGACGCTGTGAGAAGGGGGGCGCCGAGAATGTGGGCAGCAGTGGCGGCGGCAGGACAGAGGCAGATGAGCGCTTCCATTGTGAAGCGTTCATCTCCATAGTCATCGCATCGCTTCCAAGGAGGTAAGTATTGGGGGGGCAGAAAGGAGACTGGCACATGATGGGGGGAGAGAGGCACTTATTACTGGCACATGAGTGGGGGGGGGGGAGACTGGCACGTATTACTGGCACATGCGGGGGCAGAGAGGAGACTGGCACATGATGGGGGGGGGGGAGTGGCTCTTATTGCTGGCACATCAAGGGGGGGGGGGGAGAGGAGACTGGCACTTATTACTTGCCCATCAAGGGGGGGAGAGAGGAGACTGGCACTTATTACTGGAACATCAAGGGGGGGGGGGATTGGAGAGGCACTTGTTACTGGCACATGGGGGGGGGGGGATTAGAGAGACACTTGTTACTGGCACATGGGGGGGGGATTGGAGAGGCACTTTTCACTAGCACATTATTGGGGAGCATCTATGGGGACATTTACTAAGACCACAAAGAAGGGGTATTTTATAAGGGGGGCTCTGTGTGGTACTAGTATTATCAGAGGGTTTATCTGTTTCTGCAGTATAGTATTGAAGACCACAGCGACACAGTATTGGGGGTAGTAGGATGAATTGTCCAGAAGATGGGAGGATGATGGAAAAGTATTAAACTGAGGTTTTTTTTGTTGTCAAACTGCAGAGACGAAAACTGGTGGTCTGGTCTGCAGGTCTGAAAGGAGAAGATGAGGAAAGAGACCATCTACATCAAAGGAGACGTCACTGGATGTAAGAGGTATGGGGCGCTGTATTTCTGTAGTGATCGGAGCAGGGGCGTATCGATCGCCGGAAGTGCCCCTCCCGAGACCAGGCTCTGGATCTGCCACTGCGCCGGACTGGCCTGTGCCCAGTGGCGGGGGCAGTTGACATTAGGCAAGTCATCAAGATTAGACTAAGTGAGCGGGGCCCCATGTAGTAAAAAAAAAAAGATATATGGTGAGACGGTTACAAGTACTCTTCTGATATGATTCTATCGAGCAGTTAAGATGGGGGGGGGGGGGTTTGACACTCGCCCTGAGAGAAATTTTACCTAGAAACTGCACTGCCGAAAACCATCCGAATTCCCACCGTAACCTATTAAAGTCAATGGTTGCACGGTCCTATCCGGCTATAGCTTTACTGCATCTGTTAAAGTAGCCTAAAAAGAGTTCTTGAAAGATGATTATTTAATGGATTTCAGCCTTTACACTTTGCTTGCTTCCACCCATGTTGCCAAAGTGCACAAGACGGTATTTTCCATCTGCTTCCGATCCACATATTTTTTTAGCAGCTAGAACATGGACCCGTTAAATTTCTAATTTCTGGGGCTGCATCTGCGTGGCCATGCCACAAGTTATAGAACATGTCCTATTCTTGTCCTTTTTGCAGACAAGAAAATACATTTTTGCAATGGATCCATGCATCCATATTTTGCAGATCCGCGATTTGCAGACCACAAAACGGATACGGTTGTGTGCAGGAGGCCTAAATCCTGATATGGTCATAAAGTACGGTATTTTATATCTAATTCAACACCTTCAGGAAAATATCCATGTGGAATAATGAACAGACTGCAATCCACAGAATGCCCATTACTGGTGCAGACCCCACGCCACTAATTAGTGCCATTGAATCTCCATGCGGACAATCCACGTGTGGATCCACACGCCAATCCCCAACACAAATCCAAGTTTCAGATGTGGATTTCTGCTGCAGATGAATTTCAAATCCAGATTGTGAAGTGCTCACAAGTATAATAACCTACATTCTTAGGCCTCATGCACAAGATCATTGACTGTTTTGCAGTCTGCAAATTGCGGATCCGCAAAACACAGATACCGGCCGCATGCATTCCGCATTTCACGGAACGGAATGGCCGGCCCCTAATAAAACAGTCCTATCATTGTCTATAAGAATAGGACATGTTCTATTTTTTTGCGCGGCCGTGAAATGGATGCAAAAGGACTTACGACTTGCAAAAAATGCAGATCAGATGCGGACCAAAAATACGTTCATGTGCATGAACCCTTACTGAGTGTCTTTTCATAAGATTGTGCAGAGAACTGTCATGCCACATGTTGGCGCTGCCTCTGGCAGGCATCTAATAATGCTCTTTACAGATTGTAGATCTGATAAATGCCTACATCAATATAAACAGCAGCATGCGACACTTCCGCCATCTCCGTAATCGCAGTCATTCCATGACGGTTGTCTGCGCTGTGTTTAGTTAGCGCACTTCTTATTCTGTGGGTACATTTCCTATTCTATCATAATCTGCAATGATTCCAGAGGCAAGACTTCGAGCACTTGGTCCCTAATGCAAAATCCGTGGTCGCCACCTGTACCATTTATAATACCGGTTCCTTCCCTTCAGGCACCAGGACCTGGGTGCCTCCCTGCACATCCCTACAGCTATGCTTCTGCCATCAGATTTCCCAGACTCCTGAATGCAGTGATACCGGAGCTCAGGGTGTTTAGTAGCAGAATGTAACAGAATTGTAACAGAGTTGAATGCAGGAGGGCATGTTCTTCTGCCAGCCAGGTGCATAAGTCTTAGATGCTTCTAGTATTAATTAATGCTCAGAGCATCAGATTGCAACGTACCCGATGGGCAGCTGTGAGAAGGGCTTGGGCATCCCCTGGGCATCGGCCCAACAGGAAATTTCATTGTAGGGTCTATGGCCAGTTCGCGTAGTGTGGGTGTGTTTAAGCTGGAAGAAAATGTCAGACATGGCAGGGTAGCCTTATCGATTTTCATTTTTGTCTATTTACCTAAGAAGAGCAGGCAGGTCTCCTTAGTGCTGCTGTTTGGATTTATTTAGGGCTCCGGTCTGGGGTCTGAATTTATCTAGGGGTCTAATCTAGGGTCTGGATTTATTCAGGGGTGTGGATTTAGTGATAGGTCTGGTCTGAGGTCTGGATTTATTTATGGGCAGGGGGGCCTGGATTAATTCACGGTTCAGGTCTTGGATCTGAATTTATTTATGAGTCTGGACTCATTTATAGGTCTGGGTTGGGGTCTGGTAAATGCACTTGGGGTGTCTAGATTTATTTATGGGCCTGGTCTGTGGTCTGGATTTACGGTATGTAGGGATCTGGTCCATGCACTTAGGGGTTCTGGATTTATTTATGGTTCTGGTCTGGGGTCTGGATTCCTTTAGGGGGTTTGGTCTGGGTTTATTTAGGGGTCTGATCCATGGTCTTGATTTATTTATGAGTCTAGATTTATGTGGGGTCTGGTCTTGGGTCTGAATTTATTTAGTGGTCTGGCAGAGAGTCTGCATTGATTCTAGGGTCTGAATTTATTTGGGTATCCAAGTCACATGTTCTACTTATGATTTAATCAATTGGCACATCTATGGGGGCATCAACAAGCCAATTATATAACATGATCCCTGCTATGTAATGGTTTTATGATATATTGGGAAAGAATGTAATTTTTCTGTCCATCACAGGAGGAAGTAATCTTCTATTGTTCTCATCAACTTACTAACAAGTAAAATATCAGTTTATTACGGGGTGGTGTCAAGCGGGTACACACCTATCGAAATTATAGGGTGGCATCAGTAGACGTCTTAGCATGTGTAGTTAAAAAAGAGAAAGCATATAAAAAGGGACAGGGTGCAGTTTTTGTATACTTGCACTTTGCGAGGAAAGGTAGGTAGCTGTTTCAGTGGCAGCAATGTAAGAGCAGATGGGGGACATTATAATTGTGATGTGGGAGGCGTAAAGTAGAATTTAGCATTCTGTGGATAGAATCAAATATGTGCTTTATTACGGTACTGGGGTTAGAGGGTAAGGTAGGACACAGCATCTAGTGCATGGGGTTACAAGGGCAGGAGAACATTGGCTTCAGTGAATAGGGGGCTACCGGCTGGGATAGAATTTAGGTTTGAGGGTGATCCTAAAGGTAACTGGAAGTATTGAGTAAATTGTGTGAAGACACAGATCTAAATTCTCCATCACATAGAGTCTCTACCCTTTTGCTTTGCAGAAAAATGGCATTCCTGGCGCTCCTGGTGTGCAGCCTGCTGGTAGCCTCATCATGTAAGTATATATGGTGGCGGTAGATAACATGGACTATCGCTGACCATACACACTAGACGACTATCTAATGTGTATGGGGGCCTTCCGATTCTCCCTCAAAGGGGGGATAAGGATCATGCAGTTGGATTTCAATTGCTTCATACTTTTTGGGGGAAGATAAGACGGCACTGAAGGTGTCTGACAGCAGCTCTGTCCCCTCTCCTCGTTCAAGACACATGCATGCTCGGCCAAGCCAAGTGAGCATGGGGAGGGATCGGGAGTGATAGCTGAATGAGCGTTGTGATTAAAGCTTCTCTACTTGTGGCGACCAATAGTTGCACAATTTTGTGGGTTAAAGAAGGTACTACCTTCAAAATCATGCATCCTCTGGCCTAATCCAGCCTAAAGTTACTGCTTCAGATGTACTAACCAGATGGTCTTCAAGGTCTTCGTGGATGTAGTCAGGAATGGGTAGAACATAAAAAATTAGATATCCATGTGGCTAAAAAAAAGCACCTCTGAACCTGGTGCACTCATGCAACACGTGGGCATGCCATTGATTTTAGCGGACTATGTGTAATTCTGTATTTCTTGGGTGGTGGAGCTTCAGGGAATTGAACATTGGCTGATTCTACATTCTACTTTGAAGGGTAAAAGTCATTACCAGGCTTTAATGTATATCATGTATCGGCACTACGGAACAAACAGAGTGGCGGTGCACGTGTCCTAGGGCAGTCCTAGGGCAGGCGTCCCATGTAGATAACTGGAAAAAAGGACCGGCGCTCGCTGTTGCTATATAATCTTGCTGTGATTTATCGTCACATTACAGTGACGCGTTTCGGCACTCAATGTGCCTTTCTCAAACTGTGGGAAAAAAAGGGGGTTATGCAGCAGCACTCTGCAAACACAAATAATGTAGAACAATGCCATAGAAAACACTCTGGTGCTAATACTACACTAGTTTTGCAAATGAGATGCTTGGCAAATTATTTTGTACAAAATTATTTGGGCCCGTCTGCCAAACGTCACGGCGATCTCGATTAGACGGGTTCCTAACACTAAATCCTACCTGTTATGCGACACGACGGCCACATACTATCCAGGGAGTGCAGGTTCCACATGCATGCTGGGTCCACTCTGCTTTTTATCATTTTTGGTGCCATAACGGCCTCCATTGAATCCAGGGATGCAGGTACCAAGCCCGATACTCTTCCTGGTGCCAAAATGGCTACTAATAGATACAAATGAGAGCAGGCTACAGCTTTATACTTACTCTAATTAAAATCAGCCTATAGGGCAGACAGACTAGTCAGGGGTGCAAGACTGAATGTAGTCAGCCACACCTCCGGTACAAACTGCACATCCCTATGCACAGGTGCACGCTGCCATGGCTTGAGACATACAGGGAAAAAAGGGGGGAAGCCATGGCAGCGTGCATGTGCGCATAGGGACGTGCTGACTGACCCCCTTTTTCCTTGAAGTTTCTCAAACTGTGAACATACAAGGAACCTTTGCCCGTTTAAATAACCCGCCAAATCTCAGACGTTACGTGAGGTTGTCATGGCAACCAAAACAAACAAACACAGTAAAAACAAGAAAGAAAAGGGAAAGGGGGGGGGGAGGTGAGGTAATCGAACACCGAGAGTCCATCGCATAGTAGATAATATAGTCCACAGAAAAAATCAAAGTCCATAGAGGAAATCCATCTTGAGGATATATAATCATGAATTCATTTCAAGTTCGCTGTAAAAAATGATATATATCAGTGGCGTAACTAGAAATGACTGGGCCCCACAGAAAATTTTTGAATGGGGCCCCCTCCCCCAGTAATTTTTTCACAACCCCTTCCTTTCATGCCGCACCCTTTCCTGTGGCTACTAAAGATCGCTCTCTCAGACCAGGCCCAGCAGCTGTTCCATCCGTTTTCTGCACTGTCTATACTGCCACTGTATATCATTTCATTGTGTAATAATGTTGAGGGGCCCTGACAAAATCTTTTAGCACTTCTCCTCCTCTTGGATGGGCCCCTTCTGGGTCAGGGCCCCAAAGCAGCCGCTTCCCCTGCTTCCCCTATAGTTACGCCCCTGATATATATAATTGTTATCATGATCGTAAAAATCATAAGTAACCATTTAATGCATAGTCCCGATTACGTCCTCTGGGTTCCGGTGTCTGGAGACTGGAGGCAGGAGCTTGTTCCTATCGCCACCTCGGCGTGGTTGGTAGAGTAATTGCGCATTTGTGTGTTTGTGTGAGTCGAAATTGTACGGAATGGGTAACATCAGGTTTCCTTTTCTTATGGTAGATTTATGTTTTGAAAATCTGTCCTTCATCCTAGCGGATGTCTCCCCCACATACACCAGGCCGCAGGGGCATTTCAGGATATATGCAATAAATTGACTATTACATGTAAATGTGCCTTGTACTGGTGTCCTTTCCCCTGTATGTGGGTGAGTGAGAGGTGTACCTCTTATGATGCTGGAGCAATGTATGCAACTCGGGCAAGGAAAGGTTCCATGTCTAGGAGTGGAGAATGTACTTTGTCTGGAAAACCCTCTATTACTCCCAATATCAGCTCGGATTATTTTGTCTCTGATATTGTTCGTTCTTTTGTGACAGATCATAGGTGGTCTCTGAAATTCCTCCACCTGTGGATAGGAGTGTGCTACCACATTCCAATGTTTTTAGATGACAGATCTGATCTTAGTCATCCAAGGATGATATGTCACAATGAAGGGAATGCGTGGTTTCTTTGGGGCTCTCTCTACTTGTATCAAATCTGACTTCTTCCGCTGTTCTTCCAATAAATGTCTAGGATAACCCCTAGCCAAAAATGTGTTAGTCATTTCATTTGATCTGACCTCACTGACTATCCGCTTCACCCTCTGATATTGGGAGTAAGGGAGGGACCTTTTTGTGGAAATAAGACGCTTGCTTTGAAATGTGATTAGACTATTTCTGTCTGTTTCCTTCACATATAAGTCAGCTTGAACCTGTCCATCTGGCCCTCTTATTACCCATGTGTCCATTTTTTGTGGGTCATGATGTACTGTAAATCGGAGTTCTGGCCAGATGGAATTAATATAGGTGGTGAATTCCAAGAGGGTTCGGACGTCGCACCGCCAAACGCTAAAGATATCATCAATAAATAATAAGGCGTCGCCAAAAAATGCTGTGTCGTTGATATCATTCATTGGAATATATGAATACACTTAAAGTGGGCCATATATGAATTTGCGTAAGGCGGTGCGACGTGCGAACCCATGGCGGTCCCCTGTTGCTGCTGGTAGAATGTGTCCTGGAACAGAAAGTAATTCTGCTCCAAGACCATCCCAAGGAGTGAAAGAAAAAAGTATTTCTCACGATTTTTATATGTGCTCTGCGTGGATCCCTCATGAGTGATGGACGTGTATAAGCTGCACACGTCAAAAGTGACAAGAATGCACTCTGTATCAATGTGTAGTGATTTAGGCTCCATTCACACACCCGCAAAATAGGTCAGCATCGGTTCCGCCATTGGTGCGGACCCATTCATTTCCAATGGGGAATGAAAAGATGCGGACAGCACACTATGTGCTGTCCGCATTTGTATTTCCGGATCCGCACTTCCGCATCTGCACTTCCGTTTCTGCCAAAAAATAGAAAGTGTCCTATTTGGACAAGATCAGGCATTTTCAATTATAGTGCCGGCGATGTGCGGTCACATTGCCGGTGTCCGTGTTTTGCAAAACATTTACGGACGTGTGAATGGACCCTTAACCTCGCTCAGAAAATGGGATGTATCCCTTTAGTATGATGGCTCAAATTTGGTAAGCGGTGTCAAAACTTTCTCTAGGAGAATCGCCGGTGAGGAAAGGATGGAATCAGTCAATGCCACAATGGGTCTACCTGGGGGTCGGGTCACGGATTTATGCACTTTAGGTAGCGTGTAAAACACAGGGGTGATCGGGTGCTGATTTATGAGAAAATCGCCCAGTTCGGCATCCATTATTCCATCCTCTCTAGCTCCATTCACAACAGTCTGCAACGTATCCTTCATCAGGATCAGTGTGGAGCGGCTGATATGTCTCTGTATCTCCTAGTTGTCCAAGAATCTCAGACACATAATAATCCTTACCCAATACTACAAGGCCCCCCCAGGGGCGTAGCTAACGGCTCATGGGCCCTGGTGCAAGAGTTCAGCTTGGGCCCCCCTTCCCTCAGTGCTTTGTGTGTTTTCTTATGCGGCACAAGTGTCTTTGGGCCCCTTCAGGCTCCTGGGCCTGTAGCGACTACTACCTCTGCACCCCCTATAGCTACGCCCCTGCCCCCATCCCCCCCCCACCCCCCCCGGGGTCTGCTGGTTTAAAGACAAGGGATGGATCATCAAGCAAGTGATCTAAGGCAAATCTCTCTTCAGTAGTTGAATTGTGGTGATAGTGAAAGTTACCTTGTTTAAATTGATGCAGTAGTCCATTGATGGACCAAGTTTATGAAAGTCTTTACAGGGTGGTAGTATGTGCTTTTCATTTTCTGATCAAACTGTTCCAGAGTTAATCCACCCATATTGGTCTTATCACTCGGTGGAGAGGTGTTGCGATCAACAGAAAAGTGGGCTTTTAAACATACACGACGAAAGAACCTTTGCAAGTCCATATCCAGATCAAAGGTGTCCAAACCCGCAGTGGGGCTGAAGGATAGACCTTTCTGTAATATGCTCATTTGTGCCCGGCTCAGATTTTTACAAGACAGGTTTAAGACTAAGGTTTGGGTGGTACCTGTGATCGGTCCACCTCTCCTATGATGGCTCCCCGCTCGTCTGGTGTTCCCTTTCATTGTTGTTTGCGTCTTCCTAAAAAACGATTTTTGTATTCTCGCTGCCAGAGCCAGAGGATGCGGATCCTGTCCGTCGGTCTCTTGGTCGCGCTTGTGGTAGTGCCCGTTGTATCCTGCCATTTATATATGCAGTTGGAGAGATAATACTCTAGTATTTAGCTCTCTTAGTTTTTTTTCCATATTAGTTTTCGAGTCCAAACAATGTTTATTGTCTTTTAAATCAGTTAAATCCTCAGGTGTCAGGCGGTCTTTCTATTGGCTCTCAATAGTAGATATATTGGCTATATAGTCCGAAGAGCATTTATTTAATATGTTGGCAAAACGGGTACAGTAATCTAGGTTGTCACCGAAAAGTGTCGGGCTGAGATTCACCCGTAGCCCCCGGGGTATTTTCTTTGTCCTGTGGTATTCGGCTAATGTGGCCGCATGTAGCTCGAGGGAGACTAGATGTTTGGATTCCTTCTCCAGATTCCTCCTTTTTAATTCACCGGATGAAATTTTTAAGAAATCAGATGACGCGGTGATCCTTGCCACGATCTCGTCAGCTTGTACATCGTTGTAGGCAAAAGAATTCATCTGGTCCTGTATTAATTCTTACAACCCGTGTGCTCCTACCAGAAAGCAAAGTTGAATATGTATCGATCGGCACTACGGAACAAACTGAGTGGCGGTGACGTGTCCTAGGGCAGGCGTCCCATGGAGATAACTGGAAAAAAGGAACGGCGCTCGCTGTAGGTATATAATCTTGCTAGACCCATTGTGGCTTCCAATGATTCCATCCTTTCCTCACCAGCGATTCTCCTAGAGAAAGTTTTGACACCACTTACCAAAATTGCGCCTTCATACTTAAAGGGAGTCTGTCACCAGGTTTTATCATCTTAAGCTGTCACCATTGCCATGTTCAAAAAACTACCTTCTTTCCTGCAGTGGTCTTCTTTCTTCATTTCATGTTGTCATTTTGATAAAAATGACAACACGAAATGCAAATGAAACTCCAAGGAGGGGCGTTTTTTTAAATCTCTGGAGCCCAGTAACGCCCCCTCTGCAGTTCCCAGCCCGCCTTAATTTGAAGCCCAAGCACGCCTCCTGATCCAAAAATATCCTCCCACAGCTGAGGCAAACAGCGCAGCCCCCTCCGCTACATCATCTTTTACTTTCCAGCTACGCCCCGTTCTTCTTCCTGTTAGCCGCCGGAAATCTCGCGCAGACGCAGTGCCGCCGACTGCCTGCGAGATCATAAAGCTCCTGAGGCAACCACGCTGAGATTACGTCACTGGGCTCGGTGCATGCCCTGTGACACTTTTGAGGCTGTTGCCCTCAGGAGCTATATGATTGCGCAGGCGCAGGAAAGAAGGTAGTTTATTGAACATGGCAATGGTGACAGCTTAAGATGATAAAACCTGGTGACAGTTCCCTGTAAGGGATACATCCCACTTTCTGAGGGAGGTTAAACCACTGCACATTGATACAGAGTGCATTCTTGTCACTTTTGACGTGTGCAACTCATACACGTCCATCACTCATGACAAAGGGATCCACGCAGTCAAACAATTGTTAACACAGAGCACATATAAAAATACTGAGAGATACTTTTTTCTTTCACTCCTTGGGATGGTCTTGGAGCAAAATTACTTTCTGTTCCAGGACACATTCTACCAGCAGCGACAGGGGACCGCCATGGGTTCGCACGTCACACCACCTTACGCAAATTCATATATGTCCCACTTTGAGAGTGTATTCATATGTTCCGATGAATGATATCTGCGACACAGCATTTTTTGGCGACGCCTTATTGATGATATCTTTAGCGTGTGGCGGTGCGACGTCTGAATCCTCTTGGAATTCACCACCTATATTAATTCCATCTGGCCAGAACCCTGATTTACAGTACAACATGACCCACAAAAAATGTCCTTTCCAAAGTACACTCTCCACTCCTACATAAATTGCTCCAGCATCATAAGAGGTACACCTCTCACTTACCCACATACAGGGGAAAGGACACCAGTACGAGGCACATTTCCATGTAATAGTCAATTTATTGCATATATCCTGAAATGCCCCTGCGGCCTGGTGTATGTGGGGGAGATATCCGCTAGAATGAAGGACAGATTTTCAAAACATAAATCTACCATAAGAAAAGGAAACCTGATGTTACCCATTCCGTACCATTTTCACTCACACAAACACACAAATGCGCAATTACTCTACCAACCACGCCGAGGCGGCGATAGGAACAAGCTCCTGCTTAGGAGAGAGGCTTACTGGATTCATCGTCTCCAGACACCGGAACCTAGAGGACTTAATCGGGACTATGCATTAAATGGTTTCTTATGATTTTTAAGATCATGATAACAACTATATGTATAATTTTTTACAGCGAACTTGAAATAAATTCATGATTATATATCCTCAAGATGGATTTCCTCTATGGACTTTGATTTCTTCTGTGGGCTATATTATCTACTATGCGATGGACTCTTGGTGTTCAATTACCTCACCTTTTTTTTCTTGTTTTTTTCTGATTGTTTGTTTTGGTTGCCATGACAACCTCACATAACGTCTGAGATTTGGCGGGTTATTTAAATGGGCTAAGGTTCCTTGTATGTTCACAGTTTGAGAAAGGCACATTAAGTGCTGAAACGCGTCACTGTAATGTGACAATAAATCACAGCAAGATTATTACCAGGCTTCAGAGATATCCTGAAAATAAATGAATGAAACCCTGAGGCTTGTCTGTTGAAGGTGAAAATGTTACACAGGTTGGCATCACTTATGGAGCCAACTGTGGAACTAACTGAATGACTCACTTAATTTGTGGATTTGCAGATTCACAGCCACCCTTTGGAGGTTATGGTGGTGGTAACCCTGGAGGTGGAAATCCTGGAGGTGGAGGATACGGTGGTGGAAACTCTGGAGGTGGAGGATACGGTGGTGGAAACTCTGGAGGTGGTGGAGGATACGGTGGTGGAAACTCTGGAGGTGGTGGAGGATACGGCGGCGAAAACTCTGGAGGTGGTGGAGGAAACTCTGGAGGTGGTGGAGGAAACTCTGGAGGGAACACCGGAGGAAACTCTGGAGGGAACACCGGAGGAGGCTCTAATACTGGAGGATGTACATGCAAATTGAGTTGTGTGGATGTAAAAGCCAACGGGGAAACCGCCAAGTGCCAGGCTGGTAAGATAACTTTTGTTGTCTTGGACATCTTCTAAACGGTTTCTGACGTCAATATGTGAAGCAGGAATAATGTTCATAGTTACAAATATGGTGGCGGAGGGATTCCTATGAGAAATTTATGAGAAACCATTGACTAAAATCATAAAATTGTTGTTATTGCCACTAGAGGGAGCTCTCTATATATATGTATATATATATATATATATATTGTGGTAATGTGTACTGCATAACTGGGGAGATTGTGAAGATCCCACAGAGATACCTCAGCTGGGTGAGGTAAATGAAGTCCAGAAATGGAGTCATGAAGCAGGCGCCGGAAGTAGAAGCACTTTGGGTAGTCAGCGCTTTCCGGCGGCTGCTTCATGAGTAATTATCGCAGGTTAGTGAATGTACAAGAGGATTAGATTTCATCGAAAGGGGGAATATAAATGTAATTTTAACTCCTAAGATGCCTGTGGCCACCGGGGGAGCACAGGAGGCAGAAGCACAGCGTCCGCACAGCCCGTCTCCCCTTTATAAATAGGAGACGGATGGCCCTTAGCAACGCTCATTTCAGAGAGCGCTGCTAATAGCCATTTCAGACCCAGTTTTCTAATAAAAATAAACGTTTTGGAGAAATAGGTAACATTTTTCTAATGTACTTTATCACTTGCCCCAACCATTAGCAAAAAACATTATGTTTCTAGCTGGATGATATTTCCCTTCTTACTTTCAGGATATACTGCCATATCTTGTTCCTGTGGATCAGGTTGTGGATCATACAACTTCAAGGGCTCCGACGTGTGTGTCTGTCAGTGCAATAACATAGGTTGGACAAGTGCCCGCTGCTGCAAGAACATCTAATAATGTCACCCGGATGTCACCTTTATCTCACTGTTTAACACATTAATTCATTTTTGATAACAATAAAATAAATTTTTGAAAATATCATAAAAATACTTCATTTCTTCATACTGGACGGCAGAATCAGAGCCGCCACTAGAGGGAGTATCAATGTTTAAATAGTGTAATGAGCGGCTCAGCTCCCTCTAGTGGTGGCTGCAGGCAACAGGAGTAACCTTATGTCTGTGCAGGGGATCTGGGGCCCTCTATGAGAAATATATGTATTCAAAATATAAAAAATATTACACAAGGACAGAATTTGGGATATTTTTAGAAGAAAAACAAAATTATAAATGTTGGACCTAAACTGGTAAATTATAGCACAGCAACATGATAAAGTAAAGTGCAAGCGTAGGCCAGTGAGTGGGTTTAAAGGAAATGTGTCATGCTTTCATTTTCAGGTTTTTATATCAAAAAAATATTTATGATTTTTTTGTTTTCTACGTGTTTCATGTCCCTTTCTTTATGAAAAATAAAATCCTGAAATCAGCAGTTTTCACACAGGCCACTAAGCTTAATACTAGACTAACACTTGCTGTAGAGATCACCCATCAGCAGTCATCTCATTATCCTCTTATCATAATAGCACACAAATAGGATTTAGAAAGCAACCAAAGATAAGAGTGGGATTAACATTTAGCAGTCCCCACTAGCACTATTTTGCCGAAAGATGAACCCTCAGAGGAAAACACATCTAACGGGTAATCGGGAATGGATTAAGGCCCCTTTCACACGGGCGAGTTTTCCGCGCGGGTGCAATGCGTGAGGAGGACGCATTGCACCCGCACTGAATCCGGACCCATTCATTTCTATGGGGCTGTGCACATGAGCGATGATTTTCACGCATCACTTCTGCGTTGCGTGAAAATCGCAGCATGTTCTATATTCTGCGTTTTTCACGCAACGCAGGCCCCATAGAAGTGAATGGGGCTGCGGGAAAATCGCAAGCATCCGCAACCAAGTGCGGATGCGTTGCGATTTTCCCGCATTGTTGCTTAGCAACGGGACCCAATCTCTATTATTTCCCTTATAACATGGTTATAAAGGAAATAATAGCATTCTTAATAAAGAATGCATTGTTAAATGATGAGGAAGGGGTTAAAAATAATAAAAGTTAACTTACCTTAGCCACTTGATCGCGTAGTCGCGATCTGTCCTCTCTTTCCTGCAGCATCTATGATCTAAAGGACCTGTGATGACGTCACATCACATGGCCCAATCACATGCTCCATCACTATGGTGATGGCGCATGTGATTGAGCCATGTGATGCTGTGACATCATCACAGGTCCTTTTCCTACAAGCAAGCTAACGGAGAGGATGCCGGGCTTCGCGATCAAATGGAACAGGTATGTTAATATTAGTTTATTATTTTTAACCCATTCAGCACCGGGTTCAACATTAGGAAGATGGCCAAGGGTATTATTTCACATTATAACTATGTTATAATGTGAAATAATACCAGCGGGACAATTTCTGAAGTGCAGGTTCGGGTCTGGGTACCAAAAGTGCAGATTTTTCTCCCGCGCGTGCAAAACGCATGACAGCGCTTTGCACTCGCAGAGAAAAATCGCTGCGATTCCCGCAACGCACCCGCACTGTTTGACGGAGTGCACCCGCAACGCCCGTGTGAAAGGGGCCTAAGTGTATCATAGGCTCGGGGCTGTTTACCCATCTAGAGTCCCCTCCCTCCATTTGCCCTGAACATCCCCCCAGAATTCTCATAGTCATGTGGACCACATATGGTTGTAGTAGTTGTATTAATGACACCTGGGCGTTTGGGGAGGCTATGGGCCCCTTACTGACTTTAGGCCTGGGGCTGCAAACCCAAACCCCCCTATTATAATCCGCCATTGTGGGTAATGCATGATGAAGACCAGGTTGTGGTCCAGAGGGACCTTACACTTTTCTGCCCAGGAAGTGGCCACAGATCTACAAGAGTATGCCTTTACTTCAAAGGGCAAGTGAAGCCTTACCAATTCATAAAAGTTCCTGATGTCCTCTTTTAGCTTTTGTAGCTTTATTGGCTCTATAACCCTTATTTGAGCCTTGAAAGTGAAGAAAAAGAGTTTCCGACTGACGGAATGGGTGGGTTTTATCCAGGTGAGTAAAGTGAGATCGTTTGACATCAGTGAATCTCAAGGAAAACCTGGTAAGAAGGAACTTTTGCCAAGAACTCAGGCAGAGTTCTCAGGACAACTGAATCTGGTACTACCCTCAAGTAAGGCCCGGCACAGAACAAGACCTGAAGTTCACTGATCCTCCGAGCTGAGGTGATGCCAACCAAGAATTAAGTGTTGTATGAGGATAGTTTAAAGATGGCTTCTGTTCAAAGGGAGGTGAACAGATCTGTTTAAGAATGATTGTCAAATCCCAAGATGAAGCTGGATCATGGTACGAAGCCCCCCCACATGGCTGCACCTGCAGAGAGAAGTATTCTTACCTGCTCCCCACTGCTGGCTTTCAGCTCCTTTGGTCCCCCACCACTGCTGAACCGCTTCAGTCTCCATGTGTCAACATCCGGTTTTACGGCCACTTTAGCCTATCACTGGCCGCGGCAGTGACACGTCTCCCTTACGTCATGTCAGTGGGTCACCCCAGGGCCCAGAGAATGACTTGTCTTCCTTCACTTCAGGGCCCCATTCTGGAAATAGCAGCAGGTGGGTCTCTCAACATTCTGGCATTTATGGCATATCCTAGTGATTATTGTTGATCACGAATTTTCGAATTGCAAATTTTAATCGCGAATATCGGCACTTCGATAAATTGCGAATATTTAGAATATTGCCAAATATATTCGCATAAAATTTGCATATGCGAATTTTTATATGCGATTTTTCGCAATCAAGGAAATAATGACTGGAGATTACGAATTTGCGAATTTTCGAATATATGGCGAATATTCGCCCAAATATTCGCGAAATATCGTGAATTCGAATATTGCCCCTGACGCTCATCACTACTAGTGATATGCCATAATTGTTAAAATGGGATAACCCCATGAAATTTGAAAATTCCATGCCTGCCAAGGAATGCTCAGGCTATCCACAAAATGTAGGAGGCAGCAAGCTGAGTAACAGATTTTTTTTTAACCTACATATTGTCTTTTAGCAAGGTGTCAGAAGGAACCGGAGGATAGAGGTTGTAACACGTACTGGACTAAGCCAAATAAACCTCTGATATACATCTTCTTTGGGGTACACCATGATAATATGTGCTGCCAAGAAAAAATATATAAGGCCCATGTGCTGAGAGCCAAGGGGTCAGAACAGCTCCTGACATACAGTAAGGTATGCGTACCAGGTAAAATGCTCCCGGTTACATATACAGTATATATAATAAGAGGGTAAAAAATGTGTCTTGTGGTTTAATTGTGATGCTGAAGTCACAGAAAATAATACACTATAGAAATAGATGCAAACATAACATATAGAGTAAGCCCTCACTCTAATGATAAAATCTGAGACTCTTAGCAATATTTTGATCAAAACACATCTGTGCCCGCCTACCCAGCGCCAAGGTGGTCTCAGGTCAGGCAGGTCCTACGCTATACCTACCTATGCCGTTGGGCATCTATATTCAGGAGCGCAGACCCTGCACATATGGTGTGTTGCACCTAGTCACCTCTATGTGCATCAGCAACCAATGAGAGGAGGAGCACGCACAGCTATATGTACCACCTAATCAAGGTCTCCTCTTAGATAGGTGGGGCAAAAGTGCACATGAATGCTACTCCCAGGATAAAAGCGCATTCATACCTGTAGGTGCCACTCCTTCAAGACAAATCAAAAAAATCACAGAAAAAAAGATACAAAACATCCTGCACGATACGATAGGAAATATGCGGAAGTGCATGGCTACATTTATAAAGTCACAGAAAATAATGCACTATAGCAATAAATGCAAACATAACACATGGACTAAGCCCTGACTCTAATGATAAAATCTGATGAAATGTTCTGTGACTTTATAAATGTAGCCATACACATCCGCATATTTTCTATCATATCGTGCAGGATGTTTTGTATCTTTTTTTCCATGATTTAATTGTGATGCTGTCCTGATATTTCATGATTGAAGAATTAACTAATCGCTGATAATTGTCTCATCTATCCAGCGAGGTGTAACATCTTTCACCCGTTTGTGTGCTGACATAGGACGATCCGTAAATATAAAGATAAAAAAAATAATCCACCATTCGTGATGATCACAGCTTATCTACCCCCTCCCTGCACAATGACCTCTGCACAGGTCACAGAGCATGCCCACAACACTCTCCTATAAAAGTCCCCTCCAGGTTCCTGTGGTCCTCGTGGCTGCTGTAAAACATATCTGTCAAGCAAAATGGCCACCCCATAATCTTGTACAGAATGAAAAAAAATCACAACGTAAAAACAGAGAAAAGAATATATGTCAGTATCTGGCTTTAAAGACATATTCCCATCACAGACATTGAGGGCATATTACTAATGTATGCCATCAATGTCAGATAGGTTCGGGTCCCACCTTTGGGTTATCCAGCTCACCAAGCACAGTGCCCTACATAGTATAGAGCAGGGATGCTCAACCTGCGGCCCTCCAGCTGTTCTAAAACTACAACTCCCATCATGCCCTGCTGTAGGCTGATAGCTGTAGGCTGTTCGGGCATGCTGGGAGTTGTAGTTTTGCTACAGCTGGAGGGACGCGGGTTGAGCATCCCTGGTATAGAGGATGTGCTTGGTATTGCAGCTCAGCCCTATTCACTTCAATGAGCTGAGCTGTTCCTAGGCCATGTGACCGATGCATGGTGATGTCGCATGGCCTAGAACGTCCGCCAATCAGATATTGATAACCTATCCTGAGGATAAGGTCAGTAATATAATTTACCTGATAAACCATTTAAATTTGGCTAAATTACCATATAAACCCAAGGAACTTAAAGAGGTAAAATCCAAAGTACAGAATAATTAAAAAAACATATCATGTAAATTGGGTTATATTCATAGTAGTCTGTTCCAGAGTATGATCAGATAAAGACCAGAATAAAGATACCTGGACTGAAAATAAGGCATGCCTTATCACTGTGCTATCAGTCACAGCCCTCTCGTCCCCTGAAATACAGATTCAGAATACTAGATTGCAGGTAAACAATGAAAAGGCTTGCATCCTTCAAACAGCTGATTAGCAGGAGTGCGGAGAGTTAGACCCTCACCAATCTAATATTGATGGCTTATTCCGAGGGTAGACCATCAATATTCTGTAGACAGAGAAACCCTTTGAAGCATGTCTATAATATACATTTTATTTTCCATAAATCAAGATAATACATTTTGTAATATGTCTCATTAAAAACATGTCTACCTCCTCTTTTCAGACACCTCTTTCCCCTTATAGCTGGGTATTATACTGCTTCAGCCTTGTGCTGAGGTTAAAAAAAATTCTATCCCCCCCATCATTCTGCACTCAATACCGCATGATAATAAAGTTAAAACTGAACATTAGAAATCTTTCTAAGACATAAGTATTGAGACCCTTTACTCAGGACTCAGGTGAAGCCCCTTTGGCAGTGATTACAGCCTCCAGTCTTCTTGAGTATGATGCCACAACAAGGATTTAGAGATTTTCTGCCATTTTTCTCTACAGATCCTCTCGAGCTCTGTCAGGTTGGATGGGGACCGTTAGCGGACAGTCATTTTCAGGTTTCTTCAGAGATGTTCAATTGGGTTCAAATCAGCGATCTGGCTTTGGACACTCAAGGAGATTCCTGGAGTTGTCCCTAAGCCACTCCTGTGGTGTCTTGGCTATGTGCTTAGCGTCATTGTCTTGTTAGAAGGTGAACCTTCAGCTCAGTCTGAGGTCCAGAGCACTCTTAAGCAAGTTTTCATTATGAATATCTCTGAACCAGAGAGAATATATCTCCACTCATTTTGCCTTATCCTTGACCAGTCTTCATGTCCCAGCAACTGAAAAACACTCCACAACATGATGGTGCCACCAGCATGCTTCTCTGTAGGGATAGTATTGGGCAGGTGATGTGCAGTGCCTGGTTTCCTCTAGATATGACTAAGAATTGAGGCCAGAAAGTTTAAGCTTTTTTGCAAACTTGAGGTGGCCATTTATGTGTCTTTTACTGAGGAGAGGCTTCTTTCTGGCCACTCTGCCATAAAGCTTAGATAGGTGTAGTGCTGCGGTGATGATTGACCTTCTGGAAGTTTCTCCCATCTGCACAAAGGATCTTTGGAGCTCAACCAGAGTTACCGTTGAGTTCTTGGTCATCTTTCTTACCAAGGACTTTTTCCCTGGATTACTAAGTTTGGCGGGATAGCCTGCTCTAGGAAGAGTCATGGTTGTTCCATACTGCTTCCGTTTAAGAAATATGTGCTCTTGGGATCGTCCAACTGAGCAGAAACGCTTTTGTACTCTTCTCCAGAGCTGTGCCTCCACACAATCCTGTCTCGGAGCTCTACAGACAGATTTCCTCCTCATGGCTTATTTTTTTTTTATCTGATATGTATTATCAGCACAGGGGGTATGTTCTTTCTGCTCCAGAAAGAGTCTGCTCTCCTGAACATAGCTGCCCAACGGCATAGTTAGGTTCAGAGTAGGACCTGCTTGACTGAGACCACCTTGGCGGGGGTAGGTGGGCACAGATGTGTTTTGATCAAAATATATTGGCTAAGAGTCTCAGATTTTATTATATCAGAATGAGGGCTTAGTCCATATATAATGCTTGCATTATTATTTGTTCTCTGTGTTTTTTCATGAATGTAGCCATGCACATCTGCATATTTATTTGTCATATCATGCAGGATGTTTTTATCTTTGTTTTTTATCTTTTTTTCTGTTTTGTTTGTCCAGCTCTCTCACAGCAGTTGAAGAACAGAGCTGATCACATGTGTCCACCCCAGCGAGATGGACAGAGAAATTAGAAAAAGAACAAATTGCAGGTGGCCATATACAGGTAAATTTTATTAAATAACTATGGCTATGCTATTTTTTTTTTTTTTTTACATGCAATTAGAAGTATTCAGGTCCAGGTGCTGCCTTGGAAATTGCATTTTTCGTGGGACAACCCCTTTAAGGATTGGAAGATTCTTTCTTTGCCTGGAAATAGAGGATAAGAAAGTAAATAGAAAGGGGAGAGGAAAAAGCAGAGCAACCTAAATGTCCATAGATTCAACCCAATCAATATCAATCAATTATCCCCCCTCCTCAATTCTCTGCCCCATATAAAGTTACATTGGTGAGGTTTGGCAACTGGGACCACCACAGCATAGCTCTGGACAACTTTGGCAGCACACAAAGATATAGTTTTGGCCCTTAGATTTCTTTGTTACCGAGGAAGAATAAATTCTACAGAGAGGGTCTTTTGCTCTGGGTGACTACAGCTTGCTTGTTCTAGCGTTACATGGACAGACTATTGATTTCAATGGGAACAGTGTAATACTTTTTTCCCCTGCAGTGGTGCTACAGGGAAATTGAACACCTTCATTCGGGTTGACCAGCAGAATTTGGCTGATTCCAGGTGTCCCAGGAGTAGATTAGTTTATTATCCAGGAACCTTTCTAACATAAAGGATTGTCCAAGTTGACAGACTCACCTTTTTGCCCTTTTTAGCCTTCTTATTGGCTTTTGCAGTTTTTGAATGGGTTTTGTTTGGATCTTTACTGTTTTTCTCCATGCCTTCGGTCGCAAATTCCAATCTGAAAGAGAAATAGAAAATGTGACATAAGTCGATGTTCTGTGAATTAGTGGCTGATTTAATAGCTTCCCAGGAATTTGCTGTCCACCATGCATATTAGATCACTGGCAGCACCCATGTCAATGGCCAATCAAAAGATGATGTTTCAGAAAATTACTTTATAGGCCATATTTCTCACTTTATAAGATGCACCTAGCTTTTAGAGGAGGAAAATAGGAAAAAAAAAAAATATTTTTCATCAGGCCTTGTATCGGACCCCAAATCTTCATCAGACCTCAAATCTGACAACCCAACCTTCATCAGGCCCCGAAATCAGACTCTAATCAGACCTCCAATCTTCAACAAACCTCAGTTCAGGGCCCCCAGTCTTCAACAAACCCCAAAATGAGACCCCCAATCAGCCCTCCAATCTTTATCAGACCGAAGACCAGACCCCCCAATCGGAACCCCAATCTTTATCAGACTTTAGATCAGAATCCCCAATTAGACACCCAATCTTTATCAGACCTCAGATCAGGCAGTAAAATAAATAAAAAAACTTACCTCTCTTGTTCCGGACAGCACGTTCTTCCTGCACTTACTGCTCTCTGGTCTTTTGCCAGTGCCACACATGCACTGTGACCTGATGTCGGACAGCATCTGGACACATGCAGTAAGGACACAGCACAGGAAGACCAGGGAGTAGTGAGTACAGCCAGCGCTAGCAGCACAATACTCACCACTCCCTGCGCCTCCTGCATACTAATGAGAATGAATGACCACATTTGAAGGGGGGGGCAGCGTGTCTTACGAAGTGAAAATTACGGTAATAACATTTTTATTGTTATCCGATTTTGCAGGAGCACACACAACAGGCTGATATTCTCTGCAGCTCACTTGTCAGCTTTGCTGTGCAGACTGGAACATCTCTAACAGTGGATGAGAGATTTAATGACAGCTGCTGGACGCCGATGTATACAGCTCCCCTGCTACTCCCTGGTCTTTGAGGGTGTAAGGAGTCAGTATAACAATAAACTCAGCACAGGTAGGTGAGTGTTAGGACCTGAGCTACTTGAGAAACCTTGGCGCGGTGCTCGGGCTCAGACATGTCCTCCACAGTAGAATATGTTGGCTAATTCTCAATTTTAACATCAGAATGAGGGTTAGTAAGACCGCAGAGTTCACCTGTCTGTTCTGTTATTATTGTTATATTGTTTATCACATCCACACAACTGCCACCGTGTGTAGGATGTCTAATGTGGTACTTGTGGTCCGCTGCGGGCATCCTCCATTGTATGCATTTTTGCTGGGGATCACCATTAGCAACGGGCAACAAGGGCAAGATCTGCTCCCCTGTTTATAGATGCACAACTGCATTTGGGTTTGAGCATTTCCTGCCTGTTTAACACCACGCCATTTTTTCAGTCGTTTTGTAAGGAGTCAGTACTTTATTACTGTAAGGTTCTATTGACATTTTTCTGCATTTGTTGCAGCTACCATAAACCCTACACATCTGTATCATCTATGCAAATAATGCATATGCTATGCTAAGGCTATGCAGATAATGACCCAGTCAATGCAAAATATAAAAGCAAAAAAATAAACAGTTAAAAACATACTTCTCATGAAAACATCCCCTCCCCATATAGCTTATTAGAGTGTCTTCACACATGTCAGAACTTCTGGGCATATTATGGTACATCCCCATTGAAATAGAGACATTCAGCTTCAGAAAATCCACAACACATCGTTATTAATTACGGAACACTGGGCAGGGAATTACACTTTTCAGGTCCATACGATAACATGGCAGAAGTCTGTATGTGGTGTATTCTTTGGTGGAACTTTCTGACACGTGTGAGCAGACCCTCAGGGACCTCCTGACTTGTAGCCCTCTATTTAGACTAGAGCAGCGCAGTTTCCTCTCTGGTGGACCTGGCACGCCCACGCAGTACGTGGATGGCAGTTCATTTTAATGACTGTTATGTAATGCCACATTTAATTTGGATCGTTCACCGAAATGTGTGGGCAGACGCAGGGGTGGGATTCAAATTTAACAACAGGTTCCCTACTCAACGGCGGACACATGGCGTCAAGACTTATGTTTACATATCCATACACCATATATATGCAACACACATACACATAAATACCCCATATACATGGTACGCATACATAAATGCACCATATATACACTACACACACATAAATAAACCATATACAGTATACACTACACATAGATACCACCCAACTAAGGAGCTAATCTATCAGTCACTGCCAGAGCGCCGGATCGGGACTCAGCCGGTAACATGGTTCTCCAATCCAGTTGTAATTTTCACAGCTGGATCTGGAGAACTGGAGCGAACTGGCTGAATCCCATGCCTGGGCAGACAGTGTCTAAATGGGACAACCAATTCATCTAATTAATGAGACATTCCCCTTTTAAGACCACAAGTATGTTCACATCAGCATTTTGAAATCGGTCTGGCTGCTCTGGCAGAGGAACAGCCTGCCGGAGTTCATCGTATCTGGCATAGCTGGATAAAGTCGGGAACCGCCAGATCCCTATAGACTACGTTGAGATTCGATGGGAGATCCGGCCGCTTTACAGCATAAATGCCTGCTTTAAGTTGAACAAAAAGTCCTGTGTGCATGATTTTTTGTCCGACCAAAAGTCGCCATGATGTCGGAAAGTGGCCGGATTCACATCGCATCCCTTTGTAGTCAATGGGAATCCAGCTTGCTCAGTATTAACCAGCTATTCCGGATACGGTAAGCTCCCGCAGGAACAGGCTGACGGCTTTCAAAATGCTGATGTGAACATACGGTAAGTGGTCTATCTCCCAACCTACATCTCTGTTGCTGCTGCTTCTGCTACTGCTGACACCGCTGCTTCTGCTGCTGCCGACACCACTGCTTCCATTACAGCTGATGCTGCTCCCCCCGTTAAAGCTGACATTGCTGCTCCCGTTAAAGCTGACGCTGCAACACCCGCTACAGATGACACTGCTGCTGTTGTTCCAGGCGTCATTGATTCTTCTGTTGCAGCTGATACAGCTGCCTCCACTGCAGCTGACACCGCTGTCTCCACTGCATTTTCCACGACAGCTTCCACTACAGCTGCTGCAAAATCATCTGGGATCTCTAGGTCTTCCACAAAGCCTCCAGCAAGATCACCTGCAGCTCCACCGATTACCTTGGAACAATTCAGAGATTCCCCTGGAATTCGACAAACAGATTGGGGGAGATTTATAAAACTGGGGCAAAGGAAAAACAGTTTTGATAAATCTATCGCTATTATATGTAGTGTCCCACTCCAGTTGGATGGGAATACTCCAAATTGCTATATGTCATTTCATGCCATTTTATACATTTCCTTTGTCACAGCTGCTAAATTCCTATTTCAGGCTGGTGAATTCATTACATACATCCAACAATAGAGGTCTCTGTAATACCATTTATATAGTTCAGTCACAGGAAATTAGAGAGAGATTAGGAGTGAGGAGTTAGGAGTTAGGAGAAGAGGAAACAGACTTGGCTCTGTCCTCCTGGGCCTAGCCCAGGGAGTGCAACTACTTCAATGTTTGTAGTCCAAGACTAGGACTTATCGATCTTTTACTGTAATACCCCTTCCAGGGACCCTTCCAAGGATTAAGAGAATAATTACTGTATCTTGTGCAACCTTTTCAAAGAATGGAGCAGAGAGTTTGCCTTCCATGAGGGAAACCGCCCTTGGGTTGCTGAATTACTGAATCACTGAATATTGCTGAATTGCAGAATAGAACTTACAGAGGATCCAAATTATTATTGAAAGGCTGAGTAACCAGAGCAAGATCAGGAACCAAGTAAGATCATCACTACTATACAGTTGAGCTGGAACCTACATACACTACCTCACTGAGCCTGTTATTGGGATTTACAGCTTCACCATCTGTATTTATGACAAAGTGCTGCTATACTTATTGCAAGACAAGTAAAGTTCCAAAGCACCTTATACAGCTATACCATCAAGGGCACCTCAACTTCCATCTGGCTGGTGTTCCCTGCAAAAGAGAGTGCCCCAGAGAGTTTAGTGCTGTCTTCCCCATCACTGAACACCGGCCCAGGGAGGCTCTGCTAACCGTGAGTACAAGCAACTACTACCCCTTCGGCCCACCGTAGCCTCACGTGTTGCCCCTGCAGCCCGGTCACTGTATATATATATACACCGTATGAAACATCCAAGTGCTTTGTAAGCGAAACATCTATTTATCCACCTGTCTGTCTGTCAATGAACGTATAGCTATTTGGGTTGCCAGGACCTAAAATTTAACACGGACCCTCACCACACCCCTTTATGGAGACCACGTTCCCACATCACATAAAAAGTAGTTAGGAAATAAACTGTCAGCGGTATGTGGAATTAAAGGAGATGTACCAGATTTCGATATTGATGGACTATTCTCAGGATAGGCCGTCCATGTCTGATAAATAGGGATCCGACAACTGGCACTCTCGCTGATCAGCTAGTTCCAGTGTTGGAAATCGGCGACAAAACTACACAGCGCAGTCCATTGTGTAGGCAATGCTGCTCTGATTCACTTCATTGGGAGCACCACTGCAGTACCCTGCTCTGTCTACTACATAATGGATGGCGCTGTGTCCCTGGGGTGCTGACTTCCAGCGCCAGAGCAACTATGAAACAACTGATTAGCAGAGATGTGGGGAGTCAGACCCCTGTTCATCTGACCCATCCTCACCAATTCCTTTCGTCAGGTGAACCTCTTAAAACTTACAAAAACATAGAGGGAGATTTATCAAACTGGTGTATAGTAGAACTGACTTAGTTGAACATAGCAACCAATCAGATTCCACCTTTCATTTTCCAAAGAAGCTGTGAAAAATGAAAGGTGGAATCTGATTGGTTGATATGGGCAACTAAGCCAGTTCTACTTTACACCAGTTTGATAAATCTCCCCCATTATTCTCATTCTCTAAAAACATATCTTAATGTTTTTAATTTTTTTTACACACTTCTTTGATTAAAGGGGTTGTCTGGGTTCAGAACTGAACCCAGACATATCCACATTTTCGCCCCCCCTAATATGAGCATTGGAGCATTTCAGCATGATTCAGCGCAGGGCAAAGGCTTTTTTTAGGAGATTCAGTGATGTATCGGGCTCTCCATAGGGACTGCTAGGCAGAGGCTTCTTCCCAGCAGTGAGCCCAGTGACATCACCATCACTAATGGGCGGGCTTTGGCGCTGTTCTAGCCTGTAAAATGGCTAGAGGAGCACTAAAGCCCACCCATCAGAGCGGTGATGTCATCGAATACACTGCTGGGTGAAGCTTCCGCCTAGCAGTGTGAAAATACAAACAAAGAAGCCCTTGCCGTGTGCAATGTGGGGCAAGGGAGAGCATCGGAGCATGCCTGGGTAAAAATGGGGATATTTATAGGTTCAGCCCCTGTAAAAATGCCGCGCTTTCTTGATGAATGAGAAGATGTGACTACTACCACCAATCATTGCCTGAGTTTACATGCCTGCCCCCTCCAGCATCCTTATCAATGGAGCTCACTTGCTTCCATTGCCCAACCAGCCACGGAATTCTCTTAATTGCAGTTCCTTAAAAATACGTTGAAATTGTCCCTTGGGTATACTTTTGATCCATGGTTTATAGCGACAGCTGGTTACATCAATATGTCCGTTATGGTCTGTGGGTTTGAAAAATGTTCTTGTATTTCGCCTCCGTCCTTCAACGAAGATCTCCAAGTCCAAAAAGCTAAATGACTCCCGATAAATGACACTCTAAGGTTTTCCGTGAATTTTATACTCTACTCATTATTGTTGATTTCTGTAATAAATTCCTTTAACTCGTCCATATAAGGAACTATCAAATAAATGCCAAAAAGAGTTAATGAAAACAGAGAGATATATATATTATTAATATTTATTTATTTTTACTTCTAACTGGGGATTACAAAAATAAAAGGATATATAAATAGAGAGGAAAAAATGGAACAGACAGAAGGAAAGGATAAGATGTGCAATCTTACAAAGAGTGCAATCTTACCTGTACAGGGAAGAACTGATGGCCACAAAAAAGACACCTAAGAAGCTAACTATGGAAAATTTCCCAGACAGGATAGACAAGGAAGAAATGGAGGAAATATAGGATATCTGCCCCAAGGTTACAGGTATGAAAACTATACGATAGGAGTGAAGACCAACGTGAATTTTTTTCCCCGAGGAGAGCAGATTTGGAAACATAGATAGGGATCGCTACAATGGGAATTATAGGCAATACAATAATGCCTACTATCAGAACTGAAGGCCCCAAAAAATGGATGCTATGGAAGGAATTATTCAAATAGAAACCATCAATGGAGAAATAATTATTATAGAAACCCAGACTGAAGAGGAAATTTAGCAAAAAGTGATAAAAATGAAGTCCTGGAAAAAGAGAAGATCGAAGTGACAAACATGTTTGAAGTACTTAGAAGGGAAGAGATAGAAGAAAAAAATTCTACATCAAACCACCAAAGGAATACAGTTGGAAAAGGAGATAGTGAATCATGAACAACCCCTAAAAAAATCCCGCTGAAAAGACGGCTGTCAGTGGAAGCAAAGGGAAAAAGAAGAGGCACAGGTCCAAAAACAAACAAAAAGTGAGAGAGACTTATACATTTTTTATCTCAGCACACATGTTAATGGAGGAGGAGACTGAAGTTGTCAATAAAGGTCTGAGATTTGCCCCCACCAATAGATGTAGTAAATTCCAACTATATGAAGATGTTCACAACTTAATATATGTAAATATATGACATCCAATAAGACAATTCTCAATCAGCAAATAAGGGAAGAAGAAAACTACGTACACACATCATTAAATAAACAAGTCAACTTTTTATCCAAAGAAAGGAAAGACAAACAAACCTTACTAAGGCCTCTTTCACATTTGCGTTGTGAAGATCCGGCGTGCACTTCCGTCGCCGGAATGCACGCCGGATCCGGCACAACGCAAGTGAACTGAAAGCATTTGAAGACTGATCAGTCTTCAAAATGCTTTCAGTGTTACTATGGCAGCCAGGACGCTACTAGCGTCCTGGTTGCCATAGTTGCAGTGGGGAGCGGGGGAGCAGCATACTTACATTCCGTGCGGCTCCCGGGGCGCTCCTGAATGACGTCAGAGCGCCCCGCGCGCATGGATCACGTGATCCATGCGATCACGTGATCTATGCACTGGGGCGCCCTGGCGTCATCCTGGAGCGTCCGGGAGCCGCACGGAATGTAAGTATGCCGCTCCCTACTCTCTACTATGGCAACCAGGACTTTAGCGTCCTGGCTGCCATAGTAACCATTGACAAAAAGCTAAACGTCGGATCCGGCGATGCGCGGAAACGGCGTTTAGCTAAAGGCCGGATCCGGACTAATGCCCTTAAATGGGCATTAATTCCGGATCCGCCGTTACGGCATGTCTTCCGGATTTTTGGACGGAGACAAATCCGCAGCATGCTGCGCTTTTGTCAACGTCCAAAAAACGTTGACATACTGAACGGAAGACATCCTGATGCATCCTGAACGGATTTCTCTCCATTCAGGATGCATGGGGATAATCCTGATCAGTAGCTTTCCGTCCTAGAGACCCGAGGACGGATCTCTAGGATGGAAAGCTAAAACGCCAGTGTGAAAGAGGCAAGAAAAAGAAACAAATTTAGAAGAAAATAGAACTGTAGTTATTAAGCTGGCAGACAAGGGGGGGGGGGGGCATTGTCTTTTTGGACAGGAGTGAGTGTGAGAAAGAAATGGTCAGAATTCTATCTGATGAAAATACATGTAAAAAGAATAAAGAAAAACCATGTAAATGAATATAAAAAGGAACTACAAAACCTATTAAAAAGATAGTAAGATATTAAACAAGAAAGAATATCATTTCCTGAATATTGCTCACCCCATTACCCCGATTATCTACTACTTGCCAAAAGTGCGTAAAAATCCTAGAACCCATCTGGTGGACCAATAATTCCAGAGACAGATTCAATCACCAGTAGGGTGTCGACTGTTTCTTCTAGAAAGATGTGAAAATTGCCCCTTTGTATTTGAAAGATACAGGGGATATCCTGAAGACAATAGGAGATGATAGAGTTTTTTTGGAGGATATGTATTTAGTAACAGTCAACGTGACCTCACTGTACATCATTACTTCTAAGGACATGGTTTGAGAGAAAATTAAGAGAGCCTTGCACAAGAACAAAAATAATTTATTGCAGAATGCATAGATTTTTGTCTGGTATGGAGAGAACTTTTATTCCCCAGATGAATGGAACAGCGATGGAAACAAAATTGACTCCAAGTTTTGCTAACTTCTCTATGACATAATGGGAGAACCTATTTATTGATCCCCTGCTTCAAAAACAAGAGGGAAGTAACCTGACATTGTGGAAAAGATGTATAGACGATTGTCTATGTATATGGAAAGGGACACTGGAGGAGTTAAAGGAATTTATTACATACATCAACAATAACAGGGGAATATAAAATTCACTGAAAACACCAGTCAGGAGTCATTTAGTTTTTTGGACTTGGAGATCTTCATTGAAGGAGGGAGGCTAAATACAAGAACATTTTTCAAACCCACGAACCGTAGTGGACATACAGTATTGATGTGACCAGCTGTCGCTATAAACCATGGATCGAAAATATACCCAAGGGGCAATTTCAATGTATTTTTAGGAACTGCACCAAAGAACAGGATTATAGGGAACAGAGCCAAGTAGTAAATCAAAGATTTATAGAGAAGGGATATAACAAAGAGGACCTAAAGAAAAATATGGAAGAAATATACAAACCCTTAAACCAGAAAGAAGGGAAGAAGACAAGTTCAAGTATGCATTTTTGACTCAATTCAATGTGACTCATGTACAAATAAAACATTTTTCTTTTTTTTTTAAACTGGAGGGTTTTAATAAAATGACCCAGTTTTAGGTCCAAGTTTACCCAAAGTTATCCCTTTTATTTAAAAAAAAAAAAAACACCAACAGTCAGAAATAAATTGGTCCATAGCAATTTATTCTACAAGAAAAAAGATCCCCTAAAAAGGTTCATTCACGTGGTGCTGTTTTTGTCTAGTCTGTAAGAATCGGTCCAAAGAAAAGAAATATAACAACAAGGTTGATAACATCTATTCAAACACTAGGAAGAAGGAATTTAAAATACATGGAAATTTTACGTGCAACTTTAGTGATATACCTCCTGGAGTTCCCGTGTGGGCTCTAGTATGTGGGAAGAACTATGAGGAAGCTCAGAATTCAAGAACATATTCGGAACAATAAAAAGGGTCTAGAGACACACAGTGTATTGGCAAATTTTAAAAAATGTCACGGGATGAATCCCAGAGGTCTGAGTTTTACTGGTGTGGAGCTAAAAACAAATGGAGAGGTGACGACCATATTAAGAATATAAATAGAAGAGAGGTACAGTAAATATGAAACGTGCAAACATCACAACCCATGGGTCTAAATATAAAGTGGGATATTAAATCATGTTGCGTGGAATAAATGTCACAAAATGTGGTCTTTGAGAAAAAACACGTATATATTATTGATATACTGTTTATAGGTGAAGCTTTAAGAGCGGGGAATATCGGGGTCATTCTGTCATGAAAATATTTAGTAGGAGTAGAGATCGTGGAGAGAGACAAAAAACTGAATGAGAGACCAGAAAGGTTTTTACTGGTTGGATTATTCCACGTCATGAGGACGTAGTATCCTGTAAAGGGAATTCCATGGCTGATTGGGCAATGAAGACACGTGACCTCCATTCATAAGGATGCTGGAGAGGGTGGGCATGTAAACTTGCACCCTGATTGGTGGTAGTAAGTTTTGACAGTGCTGACAGCACTTTAATTGGTTGTATGGTTCTGTTCCTGATGAAGCAGAGAGAAACCCGGGTTGGGCAAGTCTGAAAAAACACTTTTTATATGCTGTTTTAAAAGTTTTAAGCTTGTGAGTCAATTAAAATGTCTATGCACCATTGGTGTTAGTGGATCTTCACTATGTGGCGCCGCTTTTGATCAAAGTCTACAGCAGGAGACATCGACACTGAGAAAAAACATCACTATCGATGGATTGCAGTACAGAGGAGCAGCGGAGATTGAAGATGGAGAGCGGTCAGTTGGTGGATCTACTTTGTGACAGCAGCTGCTTCGTTTTGAAGAATGTAATTCCTACCTCTCCAAGAAGTATCTGGGTGTTCCTGTGGCATGGATCCGGTAATGTAGATCTTCGCAATCGGATATTGATGACCTATCCTAAATGTAAGCCATCAATAGTAAAATCTTGGACAACCCCTTGAACATGTTTCTCACCTGTCGCATCCCCCACCACTCCAGTGCCAGAGCTATGTTCACAATGAGACAGAGATGATATAGCATACTTAGCTCATTCAAGCAACCGTATCTGTTTTGCAGTCCGCAAATTGCCATGTGCCTTCCACATTTTACGGACAGGAATGGCCATCCCTATGATAGAAATGCCTATTCTTGTTCGCAAAAATATGTTCTATCTCTTTTGCGGGGCCGCAGAACGGAAGTACATGCTGTCTGGCTGTCTGCATCTTTTGCGGCATCTTTTAAATGGATCGGTCCGCATCCGTTCCGCAAAAATGCAGAAACAGATGCAGACACTAATATATGGTTGGCTGAATGAGCCCTTACTGGCATCACCATTGCGAATTCCATTAACGCTTTCCTGACCCGAGGTATATGCACAGAGCAAATTACAGGTGAGTTCTTGTTGTGGGCTCTGGAGCTAAGCACGCTTTACAGTGCATTTAGAAAGTCTTCAGACCCTTTCCCTTTTTCCACATTTTGTTATGTTACAGCCTTGTGCTAAAATAAAAAATAAAGAGTTTAAATTTTTTTTTGCTAATTTATTAAAAAAAGATAAAGAAAAATGTACCATGGACATAAGTATTCAGACTCTTTGCTATGACACTTGAAATTTAGCTCTGGGGCCCCCCATTTCTCTTGATCATCTTTGAGATGTTTCTACACCTTGATTGGAGTCACCTCTGGTAAATTCAGTTTATTGGACACGATTTGGAAAGACACAGCCCTGCTTATATAAGGTCTCACAGCTGACAATGTATATCAGAGCAAAAAACCAAGCCATGAGGAGGAAAAAAACTGCCTATAGAGCTCTGAGACAGGATTGTGTGGAGGTGCAGATCTGGAGAAGTGGACACTAAAAGTCCTAAGAGTGCAGTCACCCCACCAAACAAAGTAATTGTGGGAGAAGGACCTTGGGAAGAGAGTTGACCAAGAACCCAATGGTCACTCTGGCTGAGCTCCAAAGATCCTTTGTGCAGATGGGAGAAACGTCCAGAAGGTCCATCATTACTGAAGCACTCCATGAATCTGAACTTTATGGCAGAGTGGCCAAAAAGAAGCCTCTCCGCAGTAAAATACACATGGAAGTTTGCAAATAAAAGAAGCTAACGGACTCTCAGACTGTGAGAAACAAGATTCTCTGGTCTGATGAAACCAAGATTGAACTTTTTTTTTCCTAAATTCTAAGTCTAATGTCTGGAGAAAACCAGGCACTGCTCATCACTTGCCCAATACCATCCCTACAGTGAAGTATGGTGGTCGCAGCGTCATACTGTGGGGTTGTTTTTTAGCAGCTAGGACAGGGAGACTGGTCAGGGTTGAGGGAAAGCTGCATGGAGCAAATTACACAGATATTCTTAATGAAAACCTGATCCAGAGTGTTCTGGACCTCAGGCTGGGCTGAAGGTTCACCTTCTAACAATGAGGTATTCAATGCAGATTGATGGGGAAATATTAGATTTTTTTTATTTTTGCACAAGGCCACAACATACCAAAATGTGAAAAAAGTGAAAGGGTCTGAAGACCTTCCAAATGCATTGTATATGCGGTGAGTAAATTTCAGGAGCGTTATTCATTGTTACGGGGGGAAATAAAGGCATGGTGACTGTTTTGATGGGGGCACTGTGACTGGCGCTGTATGAGGTTTCTGGGATTGGTTTGGGCAGGTACTATATAAAGGGTGCTGTGATTTGTATGGGAAGAGTACTGATGGCACTGTGATTTTAATCTGTTGTAGAATTGTTGCTAGAATAAGGGGTACAGAAGCTGGCTCTATATAGGTGGGTAGTGACTGTTTTGGGGAGTCACCGTTTCACTTTCTTATAGGGGGTACTATGATTTGTATGGTGGGTGTGGTCTCTGCAGATGGTATTGTGATTGCTATGATTGTGACTAGTGTTTAGCGAATTGAGCATCGGATCATCAATCCGAATTTGATTTGTTCAAACACTTCTGTAGACCTGTCCCCGTACAGCATTAAAATGTATTGCCTATGTGAAGCCAAATTTCGTTTCATCCGAAGTTGCGCTACACTTCAGTGAATGAATTCGATATTCATTTCTGCATCTTTAAAAGCATTTAAAATTAGGAAGTGAAGTTAAGTTTGGTACCAGCTGGTACCTCGGTACCAAACCCAACTTCGGATTTCTAATTTTAAAAGTTTTTAAAGATGCAGAAATGAATGCCGATTTCCTTCACCGAAGTCTCGCACGACTTCAGGTGCAACTAATTTTGTCTCCACGAAGGCAATACATTTCAATGCTGTACGGAGACAGGTCTCTGACAACATTAAAACCGCGTTTGAACGAATCGACTTCGGATCTCAGATCCGAAGCTCGATTCGCTCAAGCCTAATTGTGACCCCTTAAACTGTGACTGTGATGTTTAAATATAATCAATAGACTGACCAACCATAACATTAAGACATAAATAACATTGATTATCTGGGGACAATGACCCCATCAAAGGATAGGATATATTAAAGGCCTTATCCAAAGAGTAAAGTAAAAATTCTAAATCAGACCTCATATAGTCCATAACAATCTCTTTCTAACACAGCTAGAACCAGCCCTGTACCTCACATGGATCCAGAGATCTCCACATTTACTACTCCAATTTCTCTGCTAGATTTATTTCAGGCTAGCAGCTCAGGTTGGGGTGTCCTTTCCCAGCACGGGTGTCCTTTCTGCTGTAGCTCTCCCCATATAACTGTCACAGCTTCTAACAGGAGAACTGTCTAGTGACAGTTGAAGATTTAAACTGAGCACGTGCGACCAACTCAGTGAGGTGGACTGAGAAATAAGGAAAAGAACAAACCAGATTTTATTGAGTAACTCACTGGCTATGCTAAATATTTAACTACATGCAATTACAAAAGTATTCAGATCCAGGTGCTGGTTCTAAAACTGTGAATGTGGTCTAGTACCTTAGTCCTCATTGAGCAGCAGCTTAAGCATGTAAGGGATATAAGCAAACACCTTTCAGAACAACTGCCTAACCTTCATTTTTATACTGTTCAAACTGTTGAATTTCATGCTGTGTATACAATAGTTTTTGTTTTTGTGCTGTTTTCTTGTTCATACTAATGTAATTATTGTTGCTCTGCTGCCATTTAGTGGCAAAACTATGCACTTTTACACAGTGAAGAAAGACCTTTGGATGATGTCACTTCCTGTTTGGCAAGGCAGGTCCTCGAGAGCAGAAGAATGAGTAGCACAGCTCTGCAAGCTAGAGGCACTTTTTAGCCTCAACCCTAACTTTGAGAGACTTTGTGAGTGGTGTGGTGATCTCTGAGCAGTTGTTTGAGGCGTATTCCTCAATTAAGAGAGAGAGGCTGGTTCCTTAGTTGGCCGTGCCTAGGCCCGATGTCAAGATGTGAACCCAAGGACCCCTGTGTTCCAGGCGGCAACTCTTCCAATGGAGCTATTCAGCTTACTGGACAGCTCCTGTGCTGATGCCTAGTTCCCTGTGCCTCTTGTTCTGTTCCTGCCTCCCTGGTTCGCTCCAACTTGTTCCCTGATTGGACTTCCTATTTAAGTCCAGCCTTGCACTTCCTGCCTTGCGAGATTATTGTACTCTCAGCCTGTAATCAAGCGCTCTATCCTGCGCTGCTGTGAATCCTGACGCTCATCCTGTGCATCGACCACTGGCTTCCTCTTGACTACGGTATTTGCCTACTCCTCTAATACTGACACTCATCCTGTGCATCGACCACTGGCTTCCTCCTGACTACGGTATTTGCCTACTCTTCTAATATTGACGCTCATCCTGTGCATCGACCACTGGCTTCCTCCTGACTACGGTATTTGTCTACTCCTCTAATACTGACGCTCATCCTGTGCATCAACCACTGGCTTCCTCCTGACTATGGTATTTGCCTACTCCTTTAATACTGACGCTCATCCTGTACATCGACCACTGGCTTCCTCCTGACTACGGTATTTTCCTACTCCTCTAATATTGACGCTCATCCTGTGCATCGACCACTGGCTTCCTCCTGACTACGATATTTGCCTACTCCTCTAATACTGACGCTCATCCTGTACATCGACCACTGGCTTCCTCCTGACTACGGTATTTGCCTACTCCTCTAATACTGACACTCATCCTGTGCATCGACCACTGGCTTCCTCCTGACTATGGTATTTGCCTACTCCTCTAGTACTGACGCTCATCCTGTGCATCGACCACTGGCTTCCTCCTGACTACAGTATTTGCCTACTCCTCTAATACTGACGCTTATCCTGTACATCAACCACTGGCTTCCTCCTGACTACGTTACCAGCCTTGCAATTACTCCAAGTAGTTGCAATAAAAGACTCCGAACCAGACCCGGACCGTTACACCCGAATTGCAATACATACTGTCGTAGCAGCGATGTGTAAGAAAGAGATGCCACTGCAAAGTGAGCACAAATGTGGCAACCTGAAATTAAGTGACTGTTCAAAACAGGCACTGTAACTTATAAGACTGTGTTCCCCCAATGGTGAGGAGAAACTAGCAGCAAAGACTGTTACCAATATCAATGTTTTTGGTGAACTACCATTTTGCTTGTGTTCCTGTATATATGTTCCTGTGCAAAGAGACTATATTAAGTCATGTGTCCTCCAGCAAAGTCTTCTGCTCTGCTATAGTCCTGTGTGGCCCCCATCTCTCAATCCATGTATCATTGCCCCCAGTTAGACAGTAGGGGGCACCTCCACTGCACCCCAACAAGCATGCACCCTGCTGTTCCATTCATTCTCTACAGGACTGCTGAAGACAGTTGATTACAGCACTTGGCTATTCCTGGCAGTCCCATAAAACGCAAATGGAGCAGCAAGGTGCAATCTTGATCTGCTAGTACATCAAGGACGGGGCAATGGGACCCCAATTTTTGGACTTGGGGGAATCCAGCAGTAGTGCACCCAACAATCAGTTAGTTATACCTAATAACTTCAATACTTGGCACAACACCTTTAAGTTGGTGTATTGAAAGAAGGAAAAATGGTCACGTGTCTCATGATTTTAGCAAGGCTCAAACTTTGATAGTTAGAAGATGAGCTTCTCCAAAACGACAGGTCCTGTGGAGCGTTAGTGCCTCCCAAAAGTGGTACAAGGAAAGACAACCAGTGAACTGGTGATAGGTTCATGGGCTCCAATTCGCATCACAACTTGCTGCATATGGGGCTGTGTAGCCACTAGGGTGGCCAGATGGTTTTTGGTCGAACAGACTGGCTTCCCGGCTCCCAGTCCTATGTCCGGACAGACGTTTGGGAGTCCTCTTTTTCTATGGTGGTATGCTCAGACATTGGCATTGCTCTGAGCGTGCAACCACAGCACTGACGTCAGTCACTAGAGTGATATACTGCTCTGTGACTGTCTTGAGTGTGATGACCCAAGCTGTTCACTCATTGCTGGATTGGCTCATCATCATGGTATGATTAGTCTACTGTATGGAGGAAGTGGGGGCAGAGTGGCATTGGAGACTGAGTGGTAGCACATTGTGGCAGAGTGGTGGCACACTGGAGGGAAGAATGGTTGGACTTTGGAGAGAGAGTGGTAGAACATTCGGGCAGAGTGGTGGGGGGAAGAGTGACTTTGGGACAGAGTGGGGGCACATCGGGAGCAAGAGTGGTGGTACCTTAGAGGTCACAGTGTTAGCACATAGAGCGTCAGAGTGGTGCCACTTAGAGGGGAGAGTTCTGCCAATTGGGGTAGTGTGGCATGTAGTCAGAGTGGTGACCAAGACCTGGGCCATGGAGCAATGGAAGAATTGGTTTGGTCTGATGAATCACATTTTCTTTTATATCATGTGGATTGGCTGGGTATCACTTCCCAGGGGAGGAGATGGCAGAAGGATGCATTGTTCTAGACAATGTTCTGCTGGGAAAGCTTGGGTCCTGGCATCATGTAGATGTGACATGTTCCACCTACTGTACATAACATTGTACAGATGAAGTAAAGTGCTCCCCTTTATAGCAGCGGTATTCCAGTGGCCTCTTTCAGCAGGATAATGCCCCAACCACAATAGTGGCTCAGTGGTTAGCACTGGTGCCTTGGGGTCCTAGGTTTAAAGCCAATTAAGGACAACATCTGTGTGGAGTTTGTATGTTCTCCCCGTGTTTGTGTGGATTTCCTCCGGGTTCTCCAAAGACAAACTGATAGGGAACTTAGATTGCAGAAATTAGATACTGCAGAATACGTCAGCGCTATATAAGTGAGGAATAATTAAACAGAGTTCAGAGTGATAACTTGTTCCCTTAGTCCTATTGGGCTGGAAAAAAAGTGAGATCCATTGAGACTTCACTTGAAAACTTACAGGATTTATAGTCGCCCTGTCCCCTCTCCTGACACAACTACTTGCATCCCCCATGTAATAACAATTCTTGAGCATCTACTCCTATGACTGTGTCGTGCCATTCTTCTGTCATTCCTATCTCTCTCTCTATCTGACTGTCTAATATCTATCTGACTGTCTAATATCTATCTGACTGTCTAATATCTATCTGTATGAATCTGAGAACAATATTATACTTACATATAGAACACATATTTTCTTTATTGCAGCATTTACTTTCTGTAGAAAAATGAAAATAGTTAATCAAGTTTTTGAATATTCATTGGTTGTCATGGGTTATTGTATTTGTATCAGTCTACATCTGTCTGTCTGTCTGTCTGTCTTCAGATATATTAATCCTCATCTTAATTCTTAACGGGTTAAGTCAACGATAACAAGAAACTTTTGATTGAGTTTTTAAATGGCTTTTTTGATGTGACATAACACTCAAGTGATATCACCTTCCTGTGTTATCTATCTATCTATCTATCTATCTATCTAATATCTATCTATCTATCTATCTATCTATCTATCTATCTATCTCTCTCATATGTATCTATCTCATATCTATCTATCTCATATCTATCTATCTATCTATCTATCTATCTATCTATCGTATGCAGCAGATTTACACATGGTTTAGCCCTATGGTCATGTAATAGGTTTATTACATACAAAATAAGTGACATGACACTTTTTCCCTGTGGCCTATTTTCATCTGCTGCACAGCCAGAAATCCATGTGGAAATTTTCCCATGCACGTGATCTGTTACTGGAAATCTCATTCACGAGATGTGGGTTGTTAGTGGATATCAGCATTCAGGTGGAATATATACAGTCAGCATTTCCAGGAACAGTCATATATTATACAGGTTGATAACCTTGAAAGATAATTGCAAGATTTCCACACATTTTTACATCTTTCCACAGAAACCTATATAAACAGCACCTCAATGTTATAAAAAATGTAACCCACAAGTGATGAGAAGAAGTCAATGATAAGTACCGTACTTAATAAACACCAGACACCAGGATACTCGGTGGCCCTGAGGTGAAATTATATTGGATTATTAGGCCATGGGTTGTGTCTGTTACTACAGCTCCACTGATGTGAATGGGCTGAGCTGCAATCCTCAATCCTCCGGTGGACAGGGGTGGTGCAGCCATGGTTTTCTAATTCTGTACAACCCCTTTAGATACTTTTTTTTTAATCCGTGTTTTTTTATTCTGGAGCAAAAGATGCTGTCGCCAGAAAATACATGTAGGGAATTATAAAACTCCCTACAAACACTGGCCCAGATTTACTTAAAGGGGTTATCCCATGCCTAATGTAAAAAATGAAAATCCGACAGCACATATCTCTTTCTAATAAAGCTAGAACCAGCCCTGTACCTCACATGGATCCAGAGATCTCCCCATTCATTACTCTGCTAGATTTATATCAAGCTGACAGCTCAAGGGGAGTGTCTTTTTTGCTGCAGCTAAGGGGGCGTGTCTCAGCTCTCCCTATCACAGCTCAGGGGGCGTGTCTCAGCTCTCCCTATCACAGCTCAGGGGGCGTGTCTCAGCTCTCCCTATCACAGCTCAGGAGGTGTGTCCATGCTCTACCTATCACAGCTCAGGTGGCGTGTATCAGCTCTCCCTATCACAGCTCAGGGGGCGTGTCTCAGCTCTCCCTATCACAGCTCAGGGGGTGTGTCCATGCTCTGCATATCACAGCTCGGGAGGCAGTTGAAGGATGAAACTGATCATGTGCGGCCATCTCAGTGAGCAGGACAAAGAACTAAGAAAAAAAAAAACTTCAGGTGGCGCTGTACAGATACATGTTATTGAATAACTCATATGCAAAATTTTTAATTATATGCAATTACAGAAGAATCTCCTCACATAAAATTTGTCTAAAAACAATTGGGCACTAAGGTTTTTCTTTTTTTTCCGACCTAACTGGCAAGGGAGTAGAGCAGGAGGGGGAGGGGGAAGTTATCATATCTAATATAAAATTCTGTCTGAAATGACGCCAACCAAATAGTTGGTATAGAGTAAGAGAAAATTGTCTATAAAAGTGTCACTATATTTTATGCCAATTTCCTGGCATAAATGACTATTAAAATCTGCATCACTTAGGGACTGGAGTAGGTTTCAGCAGTGGCGTACCTACCATATAGGCAGACCACGCAGCTGCTATGGGGCCCGTGAGGAAGAGGGGCCCGTAGTGGAGGAGAGGCCCCGCCCCCTTATTGCTCCTGTCTATTTCTCTAAAGCTAAAGGACCTTTGATGATGTCATCACAGGTCCTGTAAGGGAACTGCACAGTGTAAAGTGTAGTTCCCAGGTTAGGACAGTGCATCTGCCAGGACCTGTGATGACATCATCTTCAACATCACAGGTCCTGCAGGATCTAGCAAAGGAACTGCTTGAAAAATGGTGTAGTTCCCAGATTTGAAAGGTACATCTGTCAGGACCTGTGATGACATCAACCCCTAACAGCAAGTATTAGAAGTTTGCCATCAGCTGAGCTCTGCATTGATCCATACAGACTGGAATGGAGTGGTAAGAGGAGGTCCTCCACTTCTCGTCATTTATCGCCCCCCCCCCCCCCGCCCTCTTTTTACTCATTGCTCACTCATGTATAATACATCAGACAGTTACAGTGACCCCTACCTCATGTAACTCACACACAGTGACCAAAATGTATAACTGACCACATATATCTGTACACACTGCATCTACAGTATTATACCGTGTATGTGTCATATCAATACACTGCTCTGTCTCGGGAGGGGCACTTCCTCTGCATCCATCATACAGTGGGCACACGTCCGGTGTCTGTATATTGCGGACCTGCTGTTATTGCGGGCCACAATACAGGCATGGCCATGTGCATGAGCCCTTACACATGGTAAGCTTAGATATGTGGTTCAACAGGCAGTATTACACATGATAAGCTCAGATACAGTGGTTCAGCCGACAGTATCATACACAGCCTTCGGCTGCTATCAGTAATATTTTCCTTTGAATCTACATCCTTCCCAGCACATGATGACATCACACAGATATGCTATTTTGACCTTCTCATCGTGGCCGATCTTTGCAGACAGGTTTAGCTTGGCAGGAAGCAACTGCTAAGCCTGCCGGTGTTCCGTTAAAATATGGTACCTGTAAAATCTTGGTACTCTCGTCACTTCCGCTATGACATACAGCAAGAAAGGGAGGTGTGATCGCTAAAGTCGGCACCCGATTAGCTTAAAAGAAGGCGAGTTGGCGCCTGCGCACTGCCAACCTGGGTACCATAATTTTACTGTTAGCGCATGTGAACGCGCGTGGAGGGAGGGAGGGACACAGGCAAGGAGGGGGAGGGACAACCAAACGGGGTACCATAATTTTGCATTCAGCGCCTGGAACACGCAGAGGGAAGGAGGGTACTGTGAATTTACGGTCCCTCCCCTCCCTGCGCTCCTTCACAAGCGCAAGCTGTAATGTTTCGTTACCCTGCTTGCTTCACGCATGCGCAGTGGCCCGTAAATCAACGGTACCATTCCTCCCTCCGAGCTTATGTGAAGGCTCGGAGGGTACCGTCGATTTACAGGCCACTGCGCATGCGTGAAGCAGGTAGGGTACCGAAACATTACAGCTTGCGCCTGTGAAGGAGCGCAGGGAGGGGAGGGACCGTAAATTCACGGTACCCTCCTTCCCTCTGCACGTTCACAGGCGCTGAATGTAAAATTATGGTACCCAGTTTGGTTGTCCCTCCCTCTCCTTGCCTGTGTCCTTCCCTCCACGCGCGTTCACATGCGCTGACAGTAAAATTATGGTACCCAGGTTGGCAGTGCGCAGGCGCCAACTCGCCTTCTTTTAAGCCAATCGGGTGCCGACTTCAGCAATCACACCTCCTTTTTAGTGTTGATCACGAATTTTCGAATTGCGAATTTTAATCGCGAATATCATCAATACACATTTGCATAAAAATTTGCATAAGAATTCGCATAAACTGTTATTTAAAAGCTATCTTAAAGCTATTTTTATGCAAATTTTATGCAAATTTTTCGCAATAAATTATTTCCGAAAATAATGACTGGAGATTACGAATTTGCGAATTTTTGAATATATGGCGAATATTCACAAAATATTGCGAATTCGAATATTGCCCCTGCTGCTCATCACTACTCCTTTTCTTGCTGTACGTCATAGCGGAAGTGACGAGGGTACCAAGATTTTACAGGTACCATATTTTAACGGAACACTGGTCTATCAACTACCTAGAACATGACCTCACTTTCTGCTGCTGCTGTTGAGATACCAGTCACAGCAGAGGCAGAAGATAATTTATTCACTGTACTTGCCTGAAGCTGTACAGGGAATCCCAGGAGTCCCAGCTCTGACTCCATATATGGTTGTGTCCATATATGGAGTCAGTGCTATGAACATGAAGGGGGTATCCCCAAGCATTGTCAGTATGCTTGGGGACACCTAATGTATTTTAATGTAATTTAGCCTCTATTTCTGAAAGGTTGCCACCAGGATTCAAACTCATAACCCTTTACATCAGAGGCAAGAACACTAACCACTGAGCTATGGAGCTCAATGGTAAACTGTGCTAGAAGTTTTAGGTATTCCCATACATCAGAAGTATAATTTTATATATTTTTCGTTCAGTTTTTGTAAAAAAATTGTATGACACAAAATAAATGCGTAATTACGATATAGTAATTACACATTTATTTTTGTATTTAATGATACTTCTGCTGATGATACATGATACACTACTATGAGGTTTTTCTAGCACAGTTTAGCATTAAGCTCCATAGCTCAGTGGTTAGGGCTCTCGCCTCTGATGTATAAGGTTGTGAGTTTGAGTCCTGGTGGAAACCTTTTAGAAATAAAGGCTAAATTATGCATTCATGTATATCAGAAGTATGAATATATATATTTATACTTCTGATATATATATATATATATATATATATATATATATATATATAGAAATCTATTACTGAGGTTTTTAGCCACAATATTATGTATCAGTACTCTGCTGTATATACTATAAATCTATACACACTGCATCTATTATACCTCGTACCTCACATAACAGTACACCGGCTGTCTATACTATATATCTGTACACACTGCATCTATTATACCTTGTACCTCACATATCAGTACTCTGCTGTATATAATATATCTCTGTACACACTGCATCTATTACATCTCGTACCTCACATTTTAGTACACTGCTGTATATACTATATCTCTGTACACACTGGATCTATTATATCTCGTACCTCACATATCAGTACACTGCTGTATATACTATAAATCTGTACACACTGCATCTACTATACCTCGTACCTCACATATCAGTACTCTGCTGTATATACTATAAATCTATACACACTGCATCTATTATACCTCATACCTCAAATATAAGTACACTGCTGTATATACTATAAATCTATACACACTGCATCTATTATACCTCGTACCTCACATAACAGTACACCAGCTGTATATACTATATATCTGTACACACTGCATCTATTATACCTTGTACCTCACATATCAGTACTCTGCTGTATATAATATATATCTGTACACACTACATCTATTATACCTCATACCTCACATATCAGTACACTGCTGTATATACTATATATCTGTACACACTGCATCTATTACATCTCGTACCTCACATATCAGTACACTGCTGTATATACTATATCTCTGTACACACTGGATCTATTATATCTCGTACCTCACATATCAGTACACTGCTGTATATACTATAAATCTGTACACACTGCATCTACTATACCTCTTACCTCACATATCAGTACTCTGCTGTATATACTATAAATCTATACACACTGCATCTATTATACCTCATACCTCACAACAGTACACCGGCTGTATATACTATATATCTGTACACACTGCATCTAATATACCTTGTACCTCACATATCAGTACACTGCTGTATGTACTATATATCTGTACACACTGCATCTATTATAACTCATACCTCACATATCAGTACACTGCTGTATATACTATATATCTGTACACACTGCATCTATTATACCTCTGTACCTCACATATCAGTACACTGCTGTATATACTATAAATCTATACACACTGCATCTACTATACCTCGTACCTCATGTATTAGTACTCTGCTGTATATACTATATACTATTGTAATCCCAATCCGGCCCTGATGGCATCAATTATAAAACGCAGCAGAAAGCATAGTTCATGGAACAAAGGGAGAGGCCTGGAATGGGTAGTGGGAGGGGCTATAAAAGGGGAATGGGGGCCCAATTTAGATTCTTGCTATGAGGCCCAGTGATTTCTATGTACGCCCCTGGGATTTAGTCTAGGTGCACAGACTGCCGAAAGATGTGTCTAATTTAAAGGGAATCTGTCTGTCATCAACATTATTAGTGACAGAAATGCTCATTTTAGCAGTGTGTCTCTCATGAGCTAAAGGTAAGTGGTTGCCGAGAAACAGGATCATAATCATTGCAGCCTAGGCTTTGAAAAGAGTCCAATCTACCTGAGAAGAGTCCTGGTTATTATAATCTCCTGCTCTCCCGCCCGTCTGCTGATGGTTGGCAGTTCTCTCCTAGAGAGAAAGGAAGAAATCTAGGTAGAAGCCTGTCAGTCATCAGCAGGAGAGCAGGAATTCATGAATAACCAGGACTCTTCACAGGTGGCCGGGACTCTTTTCCAGGCCCAGTCTGCAATGATTGTGATGTTGGTTCTCGGCAACCGCTTACTTTTATCTTATAAATGACAGACCGCTGAAATCACCTCACCTGTCTCTACTTTATACTGCTGTTAGTATGGGCAGCATAAAGTTGATGCCAGGTTCCCTTTAAACCTGCATCCTATGGCAGTATAGGGCGTACAATGACGCCCTGTGTTTTCTGTAGTGGCATTTTAAGGCTAGCATCTATCTGCATCACTTTTCTTTCCATGAGTTTTTTCTCACATGTTTTTAATACGGTTTCTGGTGCGGTTTTGGCAAGGATTTTCATTCCTGTACATTTTTAATGGAAATTCTGGAATCGATGTCACGAATGGACAGCAGGCTTCTTTTTTCGGCAGTGCAGTTTTAAAATTAAAAAAAAGTGCTGTGTGGTTTAACATTTTTGTCGTGGAATCTGTGCCAAAACCCACACCAAAAATCCTCAGTATAAACCTAGCCTGGCAGTTTTAAAAAAAAATCATAGCATGCTCTAGGTGTGGCATTTTTCAAACATTTCTAATAAATTTCTATATAGAAAAAAGGGTCTGAAAAAGAAATGAAAGTAAAATGCAGTGTGACTAAAAAAAGTAGTCTCGCAAAAAACACATTTATTTCATGAGGCCAAAGAATGTCAATTCCCCCCCCCCCAAAAAAAAAAAAAGCATGGAAGCACCCTTGTCCCCTTAAGGATCAGGCTCATTTTCACCTGCAAATCTGACCAGTGTCACTTTATGTGGTGGTAACTTTAAAATGCTTTTACTTATTCAGGCCATTCTGAGATTGTTTTTTCGTCACATATTTTACTTCATGGTAAAACTGAGTCAAAAAAGTTCCAAAAATACCAAATTTACGAAAAAATTTGAAAAATTAGCAAATTTCCAAGTTTCTATTTCTCTACTTCTATAATGCATAGTAATACCTCCAAAAATAGTTATTAATTTACATTACCCATATGTCTACTTCCTGTATGGATCATTTTGGGAATGCCATTTTATTTTTTGGGGATGTTACAAGGCTTAGAAGTTTAGAAGCAAATCTTGAAATTTTTCAGAAATTTTCCAAAACCCACTTTTTAAAGACCAGTTCAGGTTTGAAGTCACTTTGTGAGGCTTACATAATAAAACCACCCATAAATGACCCCATTTTAGAAACTACACCCCTTAAGGTATTCAAAACTGATTTTACAACCGTCGTTTACCCTTTAGGTGTTCCACAAGAGTTAATGGAAAATGGAGATAAAATTTCAGAATTTCGATTTCTTTTTTTTTGGCAAATTTTCCATTTTAATAAATTTTTTCAAGTAACAAAGCAAGGGTTAATAGCCAAACAAAACTCAATATTTATTGCCCTGATTCTGTAGTTTATAGAAACACCCCATTTGTGGTCGTAAACTGCTGTTTGACCAAACAGCAGGGCACAGATGGAAGGGAACGCCATAAGGTTTTTGGAAGGCAGATTTTACTGGACTGGTTTTTAGACACCATGTCCCATTTGAAGCCCCCCTGATGCACCCCTACAGTGGAAACTCCAAGAAAGTGACCCCATTTTGGAAACTACGGGATAAGGTGTCAGTTTTGTTGGTACTATTTTAGGGTAAATATGATTTTTGGTTTCTCTATATTACACTTTTTTTGAGGAAAGGTAACAAAAAATAGAAATTATGAAATTTCATCTCCATTTGCCAATAACTATTGTGGAACACCTAAAGGGTTAACAAAGTTTGTAAAATCAGTTTTGAATACCTTGAGGGGTGTACTTTCTTAGATGGAGTCACTTTTTTGGAGTTTCTACTCTAGGGGTGCATCAGGGGGGCTTCAAATAGGACATGGTGTCAAAAAACCTGTCCAGCAAAATCTGTCTTCCAAAAATCATATGGCGTTCCCTTCCTTCTGCGCCCTGCCGTTTGGCCTTACAGCAGTTTACGACCACATATGGGGTGTTTCTGCAAACTACAGAATCAGGGCAATAAATATTGAGTTTTGTTTGGCTGTTAACCCTTGCTTTATTACTGGAAAAATTGATTAAAATGGAAAATTTGCAAAAAAATCGCTGTTTTGGGACAGTTTTTATTTTTTGTTATTTACATCGTTGATCTGACAGGTTAGATTGTGTGCTATTTCTATAGAGCAGGTTGTTACGGATGGCACAATGCCAAATATGACTACTTTTTGGGGTTTTTTGTTTCAGTTTTACATAATAAAGCATTTTTGAAAAAAATAATTTTTTTAGTGTCTCCTCATTCTGAAAGCCATATTTATTTATTTTTTTGGGCGACTGTCTTATGTAAGGGGTCATTTTTTGGCGGGATGAGATGTCGGTTTGATAGGCACTATCTTGGGGTGCATATGTCATTTTGGCCGCTTGCTATTACACTTTTTGTGATGTAAGGTGACAAAAATGGCTTTTGACACCATATTTATATCATTTTTTTTGCTGTGTTTACCTGAGGGGTAAGGTCATGTGTTAATTTTATAGAGCAGGTTGTTACGGACGCGGCAATACCTAATATATATACTTTTTATTTATTTCAGTTTTACACAATAATATCATTTTTGAAACAAAATAAAATCATGTTTTAGTGTCTCGATAGTCTGAGAGCCATATTTTTTTTATTTTTTTGGGCGATTGTGCTATGTAGGGGCTCATTTTTTGCGGGATGATATGGCGGTTTGATTGGTACTATTTTGGGAGGTATACACCTTTTTGATCGCTTAGTATTACACTTTTTGTGATGCAAGGTGTCTTTTTTACACCATTTTTTTTTTATGGTGTTCACCTGAGAGGTCATGTCATGTGATATTTGTATAGAGCAGGTTTTTACGGACGCGGCTATACCTAGTATGTGTAGTGTATTTAATTTTTTCAATTTTTATTCAGTGATAAATGTTTTTTTTTTTTTACGTTTTTTTTTCACTTTTATTTTTGACCCAGACCCTCTTGGTCCTTGAAGATCCAGTGGGTCTGATGTCTGTATAATACAGTTCAGTACGCTATATAGTTTACTGTACTGTATTTTTACTTTTACACTTAGTCTGATCAGACTTCTGCCTTTAGCAGAAGTCTGATCAGACTTTTCATTACCATGGCAAGCAGGACACCTGTGAAGGCGTCCTGTTGCCATGGTAACCATCACCCGCTGCCAGAAAAGGGCAGCCAGTGATGAAGAGGGAGGGGAGCCCCCTCCCTCTGTGATCCCGTGAAGAATCGGGGGCTGCAAGGGCACATGGGAGAGGGAGGGAGCTCCCTCCCTGTTAACCCCTTCCATACAGCGGTCAGCTGTTTATAGCAGAGTGTCAGCAATGTGCTGACACTCTGCTAAACCACTGGCCACCAATAAATATATTAGAGAGGAGGTGAGCGGGGGATCGCGATCCTGCCCTCCGCACCGCCCGCCTCCTGCACTGCCCGCCGCACATATAGCACCGCCTGCACCCTCCCCCTGCACCGTCCACGGCCATCTCAAAAAAGCCTGCAGGAAGGGGGGATAAAAACAAAAAACCCCGCAATTTTTAAGTTTCTGTCACAGACCGCGGGGATCAGAAACTGCAGAAAGCGTTGCAAACTGCAGGTCTGAATTGACCTGTGGTTTGCAGCGATCGCTGATACAGGGGGGGGGGGGGTCACAGGACCCCCCCTCAGCATTGTCCCAAGGTACCTGCTGAATGATTTCAGCAGATACCTTGTTCCGATCACCGCAGCGGTGACCGGAACTACACAGGGCGTACATGTACGCCCTTTGTCGCTAAGAGGTTAAAGGCCCACTTTAAATAGAAATATCCAACATATAACTTATGATTGGGAAAGGACATTTTTTTCACTATGCAAAGACCCTGGCACATTCTGCAATACCACATACTGGCCTATGTTCCCGCAGAAATTGGGCCTAGAGTTAAGATCATAGCAAGATATCATACCAGATATACCTCCCTTTGGCACTTAGGACGCAATGAAAATTCAGTGCAAGCTACAGGCACCATGTTATAGAGCAGGAGGAGCTGAGCAGATTGATGTATAGTTTTATGGGAAAAGATCTAGCCAAACTTGTGTTTTACTGAATTAAACCTCTGCTCTTTCTAGGAGTCATGTGGGCGGTCCTACAGATAGCTAGCTAAGGTCTATGATTTTCAATGCAGCTATCTGTCAGTCACTAATAGGACCGTCCAATCGTCCACATGACTCCTGGGCACTATGTGCATGCTATAGTTGTAAATACTGGTCGAAACTGATTATACAAATGGATTCAGTTTGTAGGTATAGGTAAGTAGTTGGCAAACTGTAGTAATCCTAACCTAAGCAAATTCTCAAAATTCCAAAAGGAAGAATAGGGGTGACCAATGTGCAGCCATGTCTGCCTCTAATCCATTTCAATTCAGCCTTGTGTCTGATTACCAATGTGAGAAAACTTGTGTGAGGCCTGTTGACCTATCATAAGGAGAGGCCATCAATATCCAAATCATGGAGAACCCCTTTAAAAGGGTTGTCTCACAAAGTTCATTTATCGTACAAGATCCTGGCGGCTGCTGCCAATGGTTTGGGCACTACGAAAAACAGCCATTGATGATAATGATGGGCGCCCCTGGTCAACACAAGCGTAATGAAGATCCGCCAGTTATCAAGTACTCAATCCCCAGGAGATAAAGAGATGCTGAAATTCCTTAATCTCAGGCTTACCACTATTTGGTCTATCAAATGCGTAAGAAGCATTCAATGAAAACATCTCCCTGTGGCTTGTGTCAAATAATTGCAGTAGACTTGGAAGACATGAACTGCACAGTGCTCTTGGCGCTTCCTAATTTAAGAAGTACTTATCATCATCGACCACGTTACAGACAAAGTGGAGTTGCAATCCAGTCACCGGTCACTTTTTCTACAACCTTGTGTCAAGGTCGGTGCAAGTGTCACTCCACTCTCCCTGTTTGCTGTTGGCTAAGTTGCTGATCAGTCTCCCTATTTAGCTGGGCTGTGATTCCACCTCCTCGTCTGAGCTTTGATTCTCTCTAGTCTCTAGTAACCAGTGAAGGTGTGATCTCTTGTCTCACTACCCGTGTATCGTACCTTGCCTGTCTACCGATTCTGCTCCTTGCCACCTGCCCCGACCACACTATGCCTTTTGTCCTTGGTGCATCACATCGGTGTCTCTGACATCTGTAGGTCAGCTGCCATCTACACCAGAACTACTCCAGAAAGTAGCGGCTTGGTTGGCTCTCTGTCGTTAAGTCCAGATCCCAGTACAGGGGTTAAAAGGTGAATACCAGGGAACTGCCAGTACAACAGCCTTAGGTTTAGCCCGAAGTCAAATTGGTTAGTTGGCACAGTGGATCCACACACCCGCTGTCCGTTAAACCTTGCTAGCTTAGTAGAACTGACAGTGCTACACCTACTTACTCCCCTGTTACACTGCTGGGACTGCCTGAATCATTGCAGAGGCTGCTGTAATCACAGGGCCTAATAAGCAAGCAGGTTCTCTCTAGACAATATTTACGTCAAGATATTAAAGTTAATTTTAGGTATATGCATTGTAAGTACACTTTCTAACTCATTAGGGCAGTCCTGCCAAAATGTTTTTGCTGCTAATTACATATTTGGCTACAGTTTTAGAGATATAAACCAGATATAATTATTCTAATTGATTAACTGCATTTATCGACCTCCATTACTGCATAATGCCATGTACCTGTACATTATATAGCCAAAAAAGTCACTTACCACTGCTGTCATCCTCTACATTCCCTTCTTTACCATTATCCCCTAAAAGATGTAAAAATATTGAATACGGTATACTGCAACATTTTGGCTTTATATATCTGGCAAAATTATCAATACTAAAAAATAGATTTTATACAGTGGTGCTTGAAAGTTTGTGAACCCTTCAGAATTTCTTATATTTCTGCATGTATTTTACTTAAAACTACATCAGATTTTTATACAAGTCCTAAAAGTAGATAAAAATAACCAAATTTAAACAAATGCTACCATTTAAAGATGCACACTGCCACCAATAGTCAAAAAAAGGTACTTTAGTACCTTTAGTATTACAAAATAGTTAAAATACATATATAATAGACACATAAATGACATAACAAGTTCCATAATACGGTCTATAAATATTGCGGGGAGTGGTAAGTTAAATTAAATGCTCAAGTATGAGCTTTAAATCTAGTATATAAATCTGTAATTAAAGGTAGTACAAAATATATGTATTTTATATAAAATGCATGTACTATATTTTAACTATTTTGTAATAATAAAGATGTACCATATTTTTTGCCCCATAAGACGCATCAGCCCATACGACGCACCTAGGTTTTAGAGGGGGACAATAAGAAAAAAACATTTTTAATGACACCTCAGGTCAATCCACCAATCAGACCCCCAATGTTAATAAGACCCCAATAAGACCTCAGCTCAGACCCCAATGTAAATGACCCCCAATCAGACCTCAATGCCTCTCTTCAGCCCCCAGTAGCCTCTCTTCAGCCCCAGTAGCCTCATATATTCTCCCAGAACCCTTATATATGCCCCCAGTAGTCTCTCTTCAGCCCCCAGTAGCCTCATATATGCCCCCATTAGCGTTCATCAGCCTCATATGTAATAAAATAAATAAAACACACCTTTCCTTTCCGCGCTCGGTCTTCCTCGTTTTCAGTCTGCTGTGCTGTGACCCGGCGTGCACAGTGTGAGGTCACAACGCGCCCTCACACTGTGCACAGCCCTGCAGAGCTGACAGCCGAGGACCAGGAAGAGGTGAGTACAGAGCCTTCACCGCTTCCGGGTTCTTCGGTACTAATGAAGCGCTTCCAAAATGGAAGCACTTCATTAGTATTCGCCACATAAGACGCAGGGGCATTTTCCCCCACTTTTGGGGGGAAAAATGCGTCTTATGGGGAGAAAAAAATACGGTACCTTTTTATTGAATATTGGTGTCAGTGTGAGTCTTTTAGATTGTATTGGAGTTTATAGTTTTCGGTTAGCACCTGCATGTAATTGTACTTTGGTTATGCCCAGATTCGATAGGTGTATCATTTATTTATTGAGAAAAAATATCCATTATCACATGTTTGTGAGTGACAAAAGTATGTGAAACTTTGCTTTCAGTAGCTGGTGTGACCTCCTTGTGTAACAATAAGTGCAACTAAAGGTTTCTGGTAATAGTTGATTAGTTCTACACATCTGCTTGGAGTAATTTTAGCCCATTCCTCCATACAAAACAACATCAACTCTATTATGTTGGTGGTTTCCTTCCATGAGCTGCTTGCTTCAGGTCCTCCCAAAACATTTTTGTTGGATTGAGGTCAGGAGGACTTTGACTTCCAAAACGTTAACTTAAATTCTTCTTCAACCATTGTTTGGTAGAACGACTTGTTTCCATAGGATCATTGTCTTCACGGCCCACATGTTTTTGGGTTCAGCTCATAAACAGATGTCCTGACATTTTCCTTTTGAATTTGCTGGAATAATTCAAAATTCATTGTTCCATTAATGATGGCAAACCGTCCTGGCACAAATGCATCAAAACAGGCCCAAACCATGATATTAACACCACCTTGTTTTACAGATGGGATGAGGGTTTTATACTGGAATGCAGTGTTTTCTTTTCTCCAAATATAACGCTTCTCATTTAATCCAAAAACTTCTATTTTTGGTCTCATCCATTCACAAAACATTGTTCAGATAGCCTTCTGGCTTGTACAGGCGATCTTTAGCAAACTGCAGACAGGCAGGAATGTTTTTGTTTTTTTTTGAGCAGTGGCTTTTTTATTGAAATGCCATCATGCACACCATTGTTGTTCAGTGTCCTACTGATGGCGGACTCATGAACATTAACACATCTAACTAATGTGAGAAATGCCTTTAGTTCCTTACAGGTTACTTTGGGTTCTTTTGTAACCTCGTAGACTTTTACATCCCTTGCTTTTGGCGTGATCTTTGTCGGTCAACCATTCCTGGGTAGGGTATAATTGGACTATGAATTGGAGTCCAAACTCTTTTCGCAACCTTCTCCAACCTCATGAGAATCAACAACTCCTCTTCTGAGGTCACCAGAACTCTCCTTTGTTTGTGACATAATACGCTTTTACAAATGTGCTGTGAAGATCAGGCTTAGCTAGATCCCTGTTCTTTAAATAAAACAGGTTGCCCACTCATCCCATTGATTGAAAACCCTTGACTCGAATGTCACCTTTAAATTCTCACAGACATGTGATATTGGATAATAATAAATGAACAAGTGTAATATTTTAGACTAATTTTTTTTTATCTGATTATCTTATCTACTTTTACATTTTGTGTGAAAATCTGATGTAGTTTTAGGTGAAATTCATGCCAAACTATAGAAAATTCTGAAGTGTTCATAAATTTTTAAACACCACTGTATGTTCAGAGATAGGCCTACAGAGTTTTTGAATTATCATTTCATACTGATTTAAATAATTAATCATTCATTCATGCATTTGGTCCAGAGGTTTAAAGATTGCACATCATACTATATTTGGTTGAAGCCTTGCCAAAAAAAAAGTTTAAGATTTTTGACCATACTCTTGACACATCACTTGTCTACGATTGCCAATCGTTTGTAATATCACTCTGATGACGTATCACACATATGACCATTGGTTTATGGTTCCTCAGGGAGGTTTCTAACTGGTTTGGGGTTACTTGGCCTGAAAATATTTGGGAACCACTAATCTAGGTGTGCTAATAGGACAACATTCATAACGTTTCACAAGTTCCATGCTCTATCTTATTACGTGTGTCTTCAGTGATTTCCAGTCTTTGATATGAATTACCTTGTTGATCAAATCTGTCTGGTTGAGTCTCTCTTGTGTTTTTCTGCATTATTTTCTAGTTATCCTGTGGAACATACATATGAATTAGCATTCCTGAAGACAATGTACACCGGTTCTCTAACAATATTATCTTGTTCCTATTTTAAAAGAATGCATCCAAGTCTAGGCCCTGAGAAGGGAACTTTGTATGCCGTGGATGCTGCAGCTGATGCCAAACATGGACTAGTCCGCAAAAGAGGCAAGCTGGACTCAAAGGTGGTTATTCTGGGGGCATTGCTACGGGTGAGGCATGAATGTCCAAAACTGGTTGGTAATTATGCTTTTGGTGTCAGCACTTCTTTTTCCAGAAGTTGCAGAGGAAAATACTGATTGGATGACGAGACGTAGTGTAGTGATGAAGAAGCGGTGCTCGCATGGAGCGCCGCCTCCTCGTCTCACAGCTGATCGACGGGGGTCCCAGGTGTCGGACCCCTGTCAATCTGATATTGACGACCTATCCTGGCTATAGGTCATCAATTTAAATGACTGCACAACCCCTTTAATATATTCCCCTCTGTAAACTTAGTCTAAAAATGCACCAATTTTGTCATAGTGGCTAGCCAATGCTGGATGGTAGATTTTGTGTATCTTTGGACACTTTTTTCTGTTTATACCTATTAGTTGGCGTAGCTTGTGCCAAAAATTTGGTTCATTAATAGGCTAAAATCTGTGGCATCAGTAAGGGGTAAATATTCCCGAAAGAGACATGATAGTGTTCCATCAATACAGTATTTATTTGAGAAATACATTTAAATTTGTAAACAAAAAGGTGGCACTTTTGAGATGTTTTCCCCAATTCTCATTAATTTTGGGCATCCACCACTCCATCAGAAGGAGGGTAAGAGCTCCCCTCTTTTCAGGATAACTGGGCGAACTAGCAGTTGGGTCATTTCTGAAAGGCTTTCTTGGATACATACGATATTCCATGACAGTGGACTTGTGCAACCAGGGAGACACACACATTCATTTAGGTTGTCTTGGGTAAGACATTTAAAAAAATGCAGCACTCTTGAAATTGCTATAATGCTAATATAACAATGTCATTGGTCTCATTAAAGGGAGCAGGTTTGACCCCTCAGGCAACCCTTCACAAACACTTTCCGCTCTTGATTGATGTCTCATGGAATTGGCGTGGGGTGATACAGAAGACTTCAATCAAGAGTGGAGAGGCGGGGAGCTTTGGGGTGCCGCCAATAAGGGCAGTTCACTGAAGAATGAGCGTCCATTCGACACATTAGCATATGCTTTATTAGCGTATGGCACCTGCATGAATATAACATAATTTTCTAAGATGCTTACGTTACCACAGCAAACATCGGCATATTTTAACTGCTTTTCTTAAGCCTGATTTAACATTGGCAGTCCAACCTATCTACAACAATAAGACACGGCTTACACCTAGCCCTACATTAACTCCGCCACCATATGTATTGTATCCCTTTGAAAATACTCATTAAGACAAGGGAAAATATACCTAAAATATACATAAATACTTACTTTCTACTCTTTGGCTTGGAGGACTACTTCTCCAGTTTCACAATCAATATAAGGACTGATGCATGGATCTTGATAGACAAGAGTTTTATTCTCTGATAACGGGCAGGGAGTGCCTGTGTTAATGAGCTACTAATGTAGTAACCATTTATTACTGTCAGTTTTATTGACTTGGCCATTTGAGATAGCTATTGGTTGAAGACTCAGTGTGCCTCGTTTATTTTACATATCCCATACCCAGCAGCTTATCTCCCACAGGGACAAAGGATCGAGCTCAAGGGCATATGCAACCACTATGAGGAACTTGGATAGAATGGACCCATGCAACTCTTTTCTACTGGGTGTCTGAACCATGTGTCATCCATCACTCCCCAGAAGCCCAACTGCATGAACAAACAATGAAAGGTGCAGCGGAGGGTTGTTCAGAGGGTCAAGGAAAAGTAGTGGGACATTTCTTTCCCTCAACATCTGCAATTAAGAGTTGGCAGGCTCCCATACACATTACATGTTGACCGATGATTATTTAATGTGTCTGGCCAATTTCAAGGTGGTCTTCCAGATATCTCACCCATCACTCCCCAGAAGCCCAGCTGCACCTGAAGTGCCTGCCACCAGCCCAGAGTCTTATCCTTCTGACTCTTCCATAAACATGCAATTGAAAAGGGGGAATAAGCCTTTTCCAAACCCCTTGTTGCCTACAGAAACAAAACATTGAGCTGTTGAATTACGGTACCAAGAAAAATTGTCAAACTTGGGGTTGATCAGTACTGAAACAAGACAATATACCAATACCTTAAAGAACAGTACACAGATCTTTTATACCTAGGACAGCAACCAAGGCATGAGGGCATCCTCTATGTCTAGAGCAAAGAAGGTGTCACCTTCAACACAATTGGAGATTCTTTACTGCAAGAGCAGTGAGACTATGGAGCAATCTGCTAGAGGAGGTTGCCATGGCTGATTCATTGAACACGTCCAAGAAGGGACTGGATGCCTTTTTTGAATGCTAAAAATATTTACAGTAATGGAACTTCTGGAACTGGACTTCTGGGCATAGAATGTTGATCTAAGCAGTGTTGTGTGCGAATATCGGCACTTCGATAGTTAGAATATAGTGATATATATTCGTGATTTCAAATATTCTAGATTTTCAATCTGTAACCTCCCTTCTTGGTTGTGGACCAATGAGAAGGCTGCAATGTCTTTGTCTGAGCTTATCAACATCCCCAACAACCAATAGGAAGGTTGCCTACCCCTTTAGTGTATAAGAACCTCCCGAGCAGCCACTATATGCAGTATTTTGCAGATCTGAGAGAGACATCAGTGTTATTGCTGTGCTCTGTTCTTTCCTGTGTCATGACATTAGATAGGTAGTTAGTTAGTTAGCTATCTATATAATATAGATAGTTAGTGGGAGATAGTCAGTGTAGGTTAGATAGTGATATAGTGTAGCTAATAGGTTCCAGTGCAGGGTGTTAGGTAGTGTGATAGGTTCTGCTGTCCATACATACATGCTACAGACATAGTGCTGTGATGTCACAACAATACTTAGTGCACCAATCACTAATATGTAGTCAGACCTGTTAAAATGTGAAGTTGCACGTATTCGCATCATTAGTGCCGATTTCGCAATCCAAGATGGCGCCCGGGTCAGGATGTGTGAAATCGCTCGAGTTCTCATGAGAACTCGAGCTTCTTCTCCCTGGCTAAGAGCGGGGTGCGCTGATTGGATGCGCTCCGTGCCAGGGAGAAGAAAACCGTGCCAGGGAGAAGAAAACCACACCTGGGAGAACTTCGGGAGCCCGCCCAGTTGAGCCAAATCAGCTCATTTACATATGAGGCACCAAAGCTTAGGCCATAAAATGGCTGCAGTAGCGTATGTGACCCCATCTGGAAGTTTACAGGCCGAGGAGCAGAAGGAGCACGGATTGGGCACTCGTTGCTGGAACAGAGCAACGAATGTAGTAGATGTTCCATGCAGTCCTATGTAACACCCCACATAACACAATAGTTCACTGTGTTATGTGGGGTGTTACATAGGACTGCAGGTAACATCTATGACATCTGTACTCAGAGAGCTATGAGATGGTGGGGGTCCGACTCATGGCACCCCCGCCAATCTGCTGTTTGAGTAGACCGTAATGTCCCAGTGAGCGCCGCAGCCTCTTTGCTCCTTACCAAGCACAGCTCTGTCCATTTGATAGCACTGTGCTTGGTACTGCAGCTCAGCCACAATCACTCAGATGGGACAGAGCTGCACCTAGTCCATGTATACGTTGAATGTGATGTCATATGGCCTAGGAAGAAACTGTGGCGCTCACGAAGCACCGCAGCCTTTTCATACAGAAAAAAAACTAAAACTTAAAATGGAGGAAGCGGCCCAAGTTGGGTAAACAGCCCCGGGCCTATCATGCACTTAATCCGCCCCTGGTAAGACCCTATAGACTGCTATGAGTGCCATATCATGTTTCTGTAAATTTAACAACGTAAATATCAGTAAATGGCATATGGAATGTCTAATCTGGGCAGCCCCTTTAAGGCTAAGCTTGTGAAATACTGAAACAAAGTATATTAGAATATGAAATCCGAGGCTGAAAATGCACGAAGTGAGAATTCACCCTAGGAGATCACAGCAGATGATGTCTCCCATAGATAGGCATCTATGCTATACATCACCTAGGGACAGGCAGCAATGTTATACATCACCTTGAGACAGACTGCAGCCAATTTATACATTACCTAGGGAAAGGCTGCAGCTATGTTATACATCACCTAGAAGTCAGGCTGCAGCCACGTTATATATAATCTAGGGACAGATAGTCTAGTTATACATCACCTAGTGACAGACATTCATGTTATTCATAATCTAGAGACATGCTGCAGCCATGTTATACATAATCTATGGACAGACATCCATGTTATACATCACTTAGAGAGCAGCAGCCATGTTATACGCCACCTGGAGACAGGCTGCAGCCATGTTATATATAACCTACAGCCATTTTATACCTCATCTAGGGACAGACAGCTATCTTATACATCTAGAGTCAGACTGCAGCCATGTTATACATAACCTAGAGACAGGTTACAACCATGTTATATATCACCTAGAGACAGGCAGTCATTTTATACATCACCTAGAGACAGGCTGCAGCCATGTTATACAAAACCTAGAGACAGGTTACATCCATATTATATATCACCTAGAGACAGGCAGTGATTTTATACATCACCTAGAGACAGGCTGCAGCCATGTTATACTATCTCTGGATACATAACGTTAACATACACAGGTTAAGACAAACAAGAAAAACCCACGCAAATATTGTGTAAAATTGTCTGACCCTAAAAAGCCAGCTCAGCATCATCAAATAATCCTAAACAAAAAAAGTAAAACTGAGACTAAATAGGCTAAAAATAACAAATAATTTTTATTAAGTACATAAATAAAGCAAGAAACAAAAATACACCAAAAGATATGGTACGAATCACTCCTGAAGAATAATGTAACACAAGTGTATACTAGTGATGAGCGAGCATGCTCGGCCGAGTATTGGTTCGGCTTGAGCATCGCTATGCTCGGTGCTCTGCTTTACTCGGCCGAGCACCATGTGTATTTGTCGCATTGCTCGAGTCTCCTTCCCGCGCGTTTGGTGCCTTCTAAGCAGCCAATGAAGGTCCAGGTAAGTAATTCCCGTCAGTGTAAGGCCATTGCCATGTTAGCGGTAAGCCTTACACTGATTGGCTGGCCGACACACGTGATAATTTAAAGATATAAAGAGTGTGTGTTTAACAGCAGTGCAGCACCTTTTTTTTTTTTAAGAAGGGGTTTGCTTCAGCACTTTCAGGGACAGGCGTCACCAGGAAGGGACAGATAGTGCAGGGCTTGAAAATCCCTTTTTTAACTTCTAAAAGACAGAAAGATTTCAGATTAGTGACATCTACAATATGTCATCATTAAGCAGTGTGTTGGGCAGATATTATAAAAAGGGGCTTATTCACTACAGTGTGCCTGGTACTGAGATATACACTGCACCATCATAAAGCAGTGTGTTGGGCAGACATTATAAAAAGGGGCTTATTCACTACAGTGTGCCTGCTACTGAGATATACACTGTACCATCATAAAGCAGTGTGTTGGGCAGACATTATAAAAAAGGGCCTTATTCACTACAGTGTGCCTGCTACTGAGATATACACTGCACCATCAGAGAAATTATTTGTTCTAGGGAAATTAACCTAACTTGTGCCACATCTGTGTGTGCGTTCAATCTGCAACCGTTATATTAATTACTCCAGCAGAGAGTGATTTATATTTTGGTCATAGTTAACTAGTTTTGGGCACATCTGTGTGTACGTTTAGGCCGCAACCGTATATACAGTATTCCCGCAGAGAATACATTTTATTTGGGACAAATTTGTATCCAATATAGAGCTACATCCGAATACAGTGTGTATTGTCAAAATTACATTATCTCTGGGCTGGTGTAGTGCCGAAAATCTTAATTTTTCTGTATCCAGTACCTTACTGGAAGCCAATACAGTGTGTATTCTAAAATGACATTATCTCTGGTCTAGTGTAGTGCCAAAAATCAGTATTTTTCTGTATCCAGTACCTTACTGGAAGCCAATACAGTGTGTATTGTAAAAATTACATTACCTCTGGCCTAGTGTAGTGCCAAAGATCTGTATTTTTCTGTATCCAGTACCTTACTGGAAGCCAATACAGTGTGTATTCTAAAATGACATTATCTCTGGCCTAGTGTAGTGCCAAAAATCAGTATTTTTCTGTATCCAGTACCTTACTGGAAGCCAATACAGTGTGTATCGTAAATATTACATTATCTCTGGGCTAGTGTAGTGCTGAAAATCTTTATTTTTCTGTCTCCAGTACATTACAGCAAGCCAATACAGTGTGTATTGTAAAAATGTCATTATCTGTGGCCTAGTGTAGTCCCGAAAATCTGTATATTTCTGTATTCAGTCCATTACAGCAAGCCAATACAGTGTGTATTGTAAAAATTACATTATCTTTGGGCTAGTGTACTGCTGAAAATCTTTATTTTTCTGTATTCAGTACATTACAGCAAGCCAATACAGTGTGTATTGTAAAAATTTCATTATCTGTGATCTAGTGTAGTGCCAAACATTTGTATTTTTCTGTCTCCAGTACATTACAGAAAGCCAATACAGTGTGAATTGTTAAAATTACATTATCTCTGGGCCAGTGTACTGCTAAAAATCTTTATTTTTCTGTATTCAGTACATTACAGCAAGCCAATACAGTCTGTATTGTAATAATTTCATTATATGTGGCCTAGTGTAATGTCGAAAATCTGTATTTTCCTGTATCCAGTACATTACAGCATGCCAATGCAGTGTGTATTGTAAAAATTACATTATCTCTGGGCTAGTGTAGTGCCGAAAATCTGTATTTTTCTGTATCCAGTACTGTCCTGCATCAGAAAACTGTGTCTTTAGCCGACAGTAAAACAATTTGTGCCACATCTACAGACAAAACCATTAATATGAAGAAGGCAAGCACAAAGGGAGGGGGAAGTGGGCATGATCCTGATGGTGCAAGCAGAGGCCGTGGCCCTGGGCATGATGCTGATGGTGCAAGCAGAGGCCACGCTGATGGTGCAAGCTGATGGGCACAATGAAACTGCCTGCTCCCAGTGTACCAGAAAAAAAAAAAAATCCACCTTCATGTCCAACTTAGCTGGGCATTGCAGGACAACACTGTCCAAGTTGGACCAGTGCGAACAGGTGGTCGGTTGGATTGCAGAAGATAATGCTTCCAGTCGGTTAAGCACCACCCTCTCTTCCACGAAGTCCAGTCTCTGTAGCCAAGAGTCTGGTCAACCGAATCCTCACTTTGATCCTCCTTCCTCCCACCATGTTGCGTATGGCCAAACAAGTGATCCCACACTCGGATATTCACATGACCTCTTTTCATCGCCAGTACTTGGTTAGGCTCTCTCGCCAAGCATGCTTGAAGAGGTACCTGAGATATTGTGCCCTGATTTCCATCCTCTTGAGCCTTCACAGTCTGAAGAAGATGACGGTGGTGAATGGCAATCCTTCGTTCATGAGGTGGATGATGATGAGACACAGTTGCCAATCACTGAGGTGGTGGTTAGGTCAAGTCGGGAGGATGAGCAGAATGAGGAAGTAGAAGAGGAGGTGGTGGACGATGAGGTCACTGACCCAACATGGGAAGGTAAAAAGCTGAGCGAGGACAGCAGTACAGAGGTGGAGGGATCCGTGACACCGCAACAGTCTGGAAGAGGCAGTTGGGTTGCAAAAGGGAGATGTCGGCCCACACCAAACAGGCCCGCAACCGTTACACCGAGCACCCCCATGCGTAAATCTACCTTGCCAAGGGGTAGGTGTTCCGCAGTATGGCACTTTTTTGAGGAAAGCGCAGACGACAAAAGAGTGATAGTCTGCAACCTTTGCCATACCAAAATGAGCCGGGCGTGATCACTAGCAACCTCACCACCACCGGCATGATCCGCCAGATGGCATCCAAACACCCTAATATGTGGGCCGAACGCCTGGGTTCACACTCTTCGTCTGCGGGTCCCACCACTGCCTCCACTTCCCCTGTGTTACGCACTGATGGGCAATCCCCTGTCGAAGGCGCATGACCCTCGCCCTGCACCTGGACTTTCGCATGAACCGTCACCAACAACATCCACTTCTCTGTCCCAGCGCAGCGTCCAAATGTCGATAACACAGGCATTTGAACGCAATTGGAGGTCGGCAACCTGACACACATTCCATGCCTAGCCCACATCTTAAACTTAGTGGTTCAGCGGTTTATCAAAACCTACCCCAATTTGCAGGAGCTACTAGTGAAGGCGCGCCGCTTGTGTGCCCATTTCCGAAAGTCGTCCACAGCTTCAGCCGGTCTGTCAACGCTGCAGCAGCGCTTGCGGATTCCAGCTCATTGACTGTTGTGCGACGTAAGCACGCATTGGAACTCTACGTTCTACATGTTGGCCAGGCTTTGTGAGCAGCAGAGGGCAGTTGTGGAATACCAGCTGCGACATGGTTGTCACCTTTCCAGTCAACTGCCACTATTCACAAGCGAGGAGTGGGCATTGATGTCAGACCTATGTGAGGTTTTAAAAAAACTTTGATGAATCCACACAGATGGTTAGTGGCGATAACGGTATTACAGTTGTGTTCAAAATTATTCAACCCCCACTGAAATTGTTTTGGCCAGTTTGACATTGATTTTGATTACAATTAAATCAAAGAGGCACTTGTAAGTCAGACAAATATAACATAACATTTATAATGAAATAACCACAAATGTATTTTCTGTGCTCACATCATTATCAGTTTTATTCAACCCCCAAGTGACATTCAATCTTAGTACTTAGTACAACATCATTTTCCAGTTATAACAGCTTTTAAACGTCTGAAGATGATGAAATGCCGCGCTCTAGCAGTGGATGGGATATGGATTATTCCCGTCCGTGTCTCAGCTACTAAAGTGTAATGATGTACCTCCGGTACCACGTATCTGTATAGCAAACACTCACCGAAGGCTGGTCGGTGCGGGCTAGTATCCTCCTGGATGCCTAAATCCTGCAGGGTGTGGGGGTGAATGGTGTGGTCGGCAGCAGCGGTAGCAGGAGCACGGTCTCTCTAGTCGGCGTGTCTGGGTCGCGCCCCGGCCGGTGGCGCGATCCTCAGTTTGCACGCACGCACGTTCAGGGCACAGGTGACGTCACCACTGCGGCTACAGGTAGTCGCAGGCACTGGGCTTCTACGCGTTTCGGGTATTAGCGATACCCTTCGTCAGGAAGTCAGACCTAATGTGCTCCCTGCCTATTGCCTCTATTTAACCCTTCACTCCTTAACCCTTTGATTGCCGGTTCGTTCTATTTTATTCAAAGCCAAACACCTCTATCTCCATATTTAGACCCACTGGAGCCAAAGTATCCATATTAAATATATACTTGGTTTCTGCCCTCGACATAGCCTTAATATAATCTCCCCCTCTTCTGTGCCTTTTTATGATTTCTAAACCACAGATACTTGAGCCATTAAATTTGCTACCATGAAGGTCATTGTAGTGTCGTGATAAAGGGTGTCCCTCATATTTTCTTTCTATATTGTAGATGTGTTCATTTATTCTCTTTTTCATTTGCCTCTTAGTTCTCCCTATATACATTTTTGGCAAGGACATATAATTGCATATATCACCCCTGGCTGTTACATGATATATGTTCTTCAATGCCATGTGTATATGTACCCCCTGTGTTTGTTATTGTAGTTATGACTTTATTTTTTGATTTTTTGATTTTTTGATTTGTTACACCCTTGGCACTTCCTACATGGAAAGAATCCCTTTAATGGATCCCCACTATTTTTATTTATATTTCTCTTATGTTTAACTCTATCTTCCTCTTTGCTCACATGTTTGCTGGTGGGAGCTATGATGTTCCCTATATTTTTGCCCTTTTAAAAATATACTTAGGGTTGCGTGGGATTAATTCTCCTACTATTTTATCCTCTTTTAGGATTTCCCAGTGTTTACCTATTATTTTCTTGAGGCTCCCCACTTGCCTATTATACGGCATAATTATGGGGGTATTGTCCATAGTTCCTGTTCCACTTTCTTGGTTGTGGGGTTATCCATTAAGAAACATTGCCTATCCATTTGCCCTATCTGATTTCTACACTCTATTAATTTTTCCCGCTGGTATCCCTTATTTTCAAACTTCAACTGCATCTTATCTGCTTCTTTTTCATAATGTTCTTTTTAGTGCAGTTTCTTCGCAATCTCACAAATTGACTCTTGGGCACATTCTCCAGCCATTGGGGCAGGTGGCAGCTGTCTACTGCTATTAGACTATTAGCATCCGTTGGTTTGGTGTAAGTTTTTGTGCAAATCTTGCCATTTTCAATAAAAATAGATAAATCTAAAAATTTATTTCTTTTTACTATATGTTAGAGAGAACTCTAAATAAAACTCATTTTTATTTAATTCTATTAAAAATTCTTTCAAGCTATCCTCACTCCCCTCCCAAATAAAAACTATGTCGTCGATGAAACGCTGCCATAGGGCGAGGCTCGCACGGGGTCGGCCACCATCGTAGATGTATAGTTGCTCCCACCATCCTACATACAGATTAGCGAACCCGGTGCGAACCTCGTCCCCATAGCAGTCCCCCACCGCTGTAGGTAAAATTTATCATCATACATAAAATAATTTTTATCCAGTATAAAACTAATACATTCCTCTAAGAACTTAATCTGTGTTTCTGTCATCTCTCCTTCTCCCTTAAAAAGAATTTGGTCGCTTCACATCCTTTTTCTTTTTCAATTATTGTGTACAGGGACTTGACGTCCAATGTTCCCAGTATGTATGAATCCTTCCATTCTGTGTTGTTTAATATCTGGAGGATGTGTTTGGTATCCCTGATGTATGCTGGTAGGGACTGGGCATACGGCTGTAAGAACTGGTCCACATATCGGGATAGTGCACTGGTAAGGCACTCTACCCCTGATATGATGGGCCTACCCGGGGGATTTTTTTGGTCCTTATGAATCTTTGGGTTATGATAAAACCCTGCGATTCGTGGGTATTGGTTATCAATGAACATTGCTTCGTTCTTCTGTAGAATCCCCAATGTTTTCCCTTTTTGAATGAGTTCTTTTAGCTCTTTCTTGTATTTTTCAGTGGGATTTTGCTTCAATTGGAGATATGTTTTTTTATCACTCAGAATGTTCATAGACTCCTTATGGTATTGTTCCCTATCCATAATAATTATCCCTCCCCCCTTGTCCGCCGGTCGGATGATGATATCGTTGTTTTGTTGCATGGACAATATGGCCTTCTTTTCCACTCTTGAAATATTATTCAAATATTGAGGTTTCTTATTGATTTTGAATTTGCGTATTTCTCTGGTCACCGTGTTCATAAATGCATTAAGTGCTGGGGAATATTCTTGTAGGGGATGGTATCTGGACTTCGATTTTAGGTTCGTATGTATATAAGGGTCCTTGTTATCCTCGTCCCCTCCCTGTCTCCCTATCTCTTTTTGTTTCTGTTTTCTATTCTTTTTTATAAAATATCGTTTTAAAGCTAATCAGATAGGGCAAATGGATAGGCAATGTTTCTTAATGGATAACCCCACAACCAAGAAAGTGGAACAGGAACTATGGACAATACCCCCCATAATTATGCCGTATAATAGGCAAGTGGGGAGCCTCAAGAAAATAATAGGTAAACACTGGGAAATCCTAAAAGAGGATAAAATAGTAGGAGAATTAATCCCACGCAACCCTAAGTATATTTTTAAAAGGGCAAAAAATATAGGGAACATCATAGCTCCCACCAGCAAACATGTGAGCAAAGAGGAAGATAGAGTTAAACATAAGAGAAATATAAATAAAAATAGTGGGGATCCATTAAAGGGATTCTTTCCATGTAGGAAGTGCCAAGGGTGTAACAAATCAAAAAAATCAAAAAAATCAAAAAATAAAGTCATAACTACAATAACAAACACAGGGGGTACATATACACATGGCATTGAAGAACATATATCATGTAACAGCCAGGGGGTGATATATGCAATTATATGTCCTTGCCAAAAAATGTATATAGGGAGAACTAAGAGGCAAATGAAAAAGAGAATAAATGAACACATCTACAATATAGAAAGAAAATATGAGGGACACCCTTTATCACGACACTACAATGACCTTCATGGTAGCAAATTTAATGGCTCAAGTATCTGTGGTTTAGAAATCATAAAAGGCACAGAAGAGGGGAGATTATATTAAGGCTATGTCGAGGGCAGAAACCAAGTATATATTTAATATGGATACTTTGGCTCCAGTGGGTTTAAATATGGAGATAGAGGTGTTTGGCTTTGAATAAAATAGAACGAACCGGCAATCAAAGGGTTAAGGAGTGAAGGGTTAAATAGAGGCAATAGGCAGGGAGCACATTAGGTCTGACTTCCTGACGAAGGGTATCGCTAATACCCGAAACGCGTAGAAGCCCAGTGCCTGCGACTACCTGTAGCCGCAGTGGTGACGTCACCTGTGCCCTGAACGTGCGTGCGTGCAAACTGAGGATCGCGCCACCGGCCGGGGCGCGACCCAGACACGCCGACTAGAGAGACCGTGCTCCTGCTACCGCTGCTGCCGACCACACCATTCACCCCCACACCCTGCAGGATTTAGGCATCCAGGAGGATACTAGCCCGCACCGACCAGCCTTCGGTGAGTGTTTGCTATACAGATACGTGGTACCGGAGGTACATCATTACACTTTAGTAGCTGAGACACGGACGGGAATAATCCATATCCCATCCACTGCTAGAGCGCGGCATTTCATCATCTTCAGTCTTTTCTTTCTGCAAACAGAGGGGGTGACAGCCCTGTTTTCGTGCCGCTGCTTGTGGGAGACCAGACAGTATTGGTGCGCTACTGACCTTATTTATTTGCGAGCTTTTAAACGTGAAGCATAGCTTGACACAAGTGTCTTGCAGCGATCTACGGGTATCTTCGCCCATTCTTCATGGGCAAAAGCCTCCAGTTCAGTCACATTCTTAGGCTTGCGCGCTGCAACTGCTTTCTTTAAGTCCCACCAGAGGTTTTCAATCAGATTTAAGTCTGGTGACTGCGATGGCCACTTCAAAATGTTCCAGCCTTTAATCTGCAACCATGATCTACTGGACTTGGAGGTATGCTTGGGATCATTGTCCTGTTGAAAGGTCCAACGTCTCCCAAGCCTCAGGTTTGTGACGGACTACGTCACATTTTCATCCAATATCTCCTGGTACTGAAGAGAATTCATGGTACCTTGCACACGCTGAAGCTTCCCTGTACCTGTAGAAGCAAAACAGTCCCAAAGCATGATTGACCCCCCGCCATGCTTCACAGTAGGCAAGGTGTTCTTTTCTTCATAGGCCTTGTTCTTCCTCCTCCAAACATAGCGTTGATCCATGGGCCCAAACAGTTCTAATTTTGTTTCATCAGTCCACAGAACACTATCCCAAAACTTTTGTGGTTTGTATACATGACTTTTGGCATACTGCAGTCGACTCTTCTTATTCTTTGGAGACAGCAAGGGGGTGCGCCTGGGAGTTCTGGCATAAAGGCCTTCATTACGCAGTGTGCGCCTTATTGTCTGAGCTGAAACTTCAGTACCCGCATCTGACAAATCTTTTTTCAGTTCCTCAGCAGTCACACGGGAACTTTTCTCCACTTTGCGCTTCAGGTAGTGCACAGCAGTCGAAGTCAGCATCTTCTTTCTGCCACGACCAGGTAGCGTTTCAACAGTGCCCTTTGCCTTGCATTTGCGAATGATGCTTCCTATGGTGTCTCTTGATATGTTTAACATCTTTGCAATCTTCTTATAGCCATTGCCCTTCCTGTGAAGAGAAATCACCTCTTCTCTTGTCTTCCTGGACCATTCTCTTGACTTCACCATGTCTGTAAACACACCAGTAAATGTCTAGAAGGAGCTGAGTATCACAGTCATTTTAAATCTGCCTAATTGGTGCTTATTATGCTGGATTGCTGCTCCTTGACATCGACAGGTGTTTTCAATACCTGATCGAAAACACTTGAATGAACCTCTGTTCTTAAGAGTGGTCGTCTTTAAGGGGTTGAATAATTGTGTCAATGAAGAAATCACAAAAAAAACATTTAATACTCTATTACAAAAACAATTGATGTCATTTTAGTTGCATTTGGTTCTTTAAAAAGTCCTTGTAAGATTTCATTCTGAACACAATTACAAATGTACACTAAATTCCCTAAAACCCTTTACAGCATTGGGGGTTGAATAATTTTGAACACAACTGTATCTGTGTAACCATCCCACTGCTGTGTCTACTCAAATGATCACTGCTCACAATAAAGAAGGATGCTTTAAAGGTGGCAGATGAGGTAATGGGGTAGAAGATGACACAGGGTGATAGCCAGACCTCCCCCAGTTCGTCTTCTCAGCGCCAATTGGGCCATGAAGAGGAGAAGGAGCTGGAGACACTTGCTTCTGCTACAGAGGCTAGTACCCATGGAACTTTACTTACATCTGTTCAGCGTGGATGGGCAGAAGAGGGGGAGGATGAGAGAATGGAGAGTCATTCTAAAGTTGACATAGACGTCTTGCCCGTTGGTACTCTGGCACACTTGGCTGACTTCATGTTAGGCTGCCTTTCCCGCGACCCTCGTGTTATACGTATTTTAGGTAACACAGATTACTGGGTTCACTCTTCTTGACCCCCGCATGTAGAACCTGTAGGCCATCTCTCATTCCTGTGGTGGAGAGGACGAGTAAAACCGTCCAATACCAGAAGGTACTTGTTGAAAGATTGCTCCAAAATTTTCCATCTGACAACGCGGCCACCAGAGTCCGTACTTCCTTAGGCAACCGAGGAAGAGAGACAAGGGGAAAATACAGTAGTTCCAACAGAGGCAGGGCAACACTTTCCAAGGCATAGGACACTTTCATGACACCCTGCCAGCAACCTCACCCTGAATCGCGGCCTAGTGCTACAAGGAGGAAAAGGTTTTGGAAGATGGTGAAGGAATACATTGCAGACAGTGTCAGCGTCCTAAATGATCCCTCAGTGCCTTACAACTACTGGGTGTCCAAGCTGGACACGTGGCATGAATTTGCTCTCTACGCCTTGGAGGTGCTGGCCTGCCCTGCCGCCAGTGTATTGTCTGAGCGTGAAACACCCAAAACGAGGATGACCGGGAAATCTATAAGATGAGGCACAGAGAGGCCAAGCAAGTTATAAGAGCTTCTAAAGCTCAGGCAGAAGAGAAATTAGCTCAGTCAGTGAAAAAAGGTGATAAGACATTCTTCAGATACATAAATGAAAAAAGGAAATTAAAACAAGGAATTACCAAATTAAAAACAAAAGACGGAAGGTATGTGGAAGAGGATAAAGAACTAGCTGACTGCCTCAATGAATACTTCTGTTCAGTTTTTACAAAGGAAAATGAAGGAGAAGGACCTCAGTTAGGGAGGAAGACTAATGAATCCTTTGATGCATGTGTCTTTACAGAGGAAGAGGTTCTAAGTCAGCTGTCTAAAATTAATACAAATAAATCACAGGGGCCTGATGGGATACACCCAAAGCTATTAAAAGAGCTTAGAGGTGTACTAGCAAAACCATTAACAGATTTATTTAACCAATCACTGGTAACAGGTGTCGTCCCAGAAGATTGGAAATTAGCAAACGTTGTGCTAATTCCCAAGAAAGGTAGTAGAGAGGAATCTGGCAACTATAGGCCAGTAAGCCTGACATCAATAGTGGGGAAATTAATGGAATACTCAAGGAGAGGATTGTGGAACATCTAAAAACCCATGGGTTGATTGATAAAAAACAGCATGGGTTTACTTCAGGGAGATCATGTCAAACTAATCTTATTGACTTTTTTGATTGGGTGACTAAAATAATAGATGGCGGAGGTGCAGTAGACATCGCTTATCTGGACTTTAGTAAGGCTTTTGATACTGTCCCACATAGAAGGCTTATCAATAAACTGCAGTCTTTGAGCTTGGGCTCACATATTGTTGAATGGATTAGGCAGTGGCTGAAGGACAGAAAACAGAGGGTTGTAGTCAATGGAGTATATTCAGACCATGGTATTGTTACCAGTGGGGTACCTCAGGGATCTGTTCTGGGACCCATATTGTTTAATATCTTTATCAGCGAAATTGCAGAAGGCCTCAATGGTAAGGTGGATCTTTTTGCTGATGACACAAAGATTTGTAACAGGGTTGATGTTCCTGGAGGGATACACCAAATGGAAAAGGATTTAGGAAAACTAGAGGAATAGTCAAAAATCTGGCAACTAAAATGTAATGTCGATAAGTGCAAGATAATGCACCTGGGGCGTAAAAACCCAAGAGCAGAATATAAAATCAGTGATACAGTACTAACCTCAGTATCTGAGGAAAGGGATTTAGGGGTCATTATATCAGACGACCTAAAGGTGGGCAGACAATGTCATAGAGCAGCAGGTAATGCCAGCAGAATGCTTGGGTGTATAGGGAGAGGCATTAACAGTAGAAAGAGGGAGGTGCTCGTGCCGCTCTACAGAGCACTAGGGAGACTCATCTGGAGTATTGTGTGCAGTACTGGAGACCATATCTGCAGAAGGATATTCAAAGAAGAGCTACTAAACTAGTACATGGATTGCAGGACAAAACTTACCAGGAAAGGTTAAAGGACCTTAACATGTATAGCTTGGAAGTAAGAAGAGACAGAGGGGATATGATAGAAACTTTTAAATACATAAAGGGAATCATCACGGTAAAAGAGGAGAGAATATTTAAAAGAAGAAAAACTGCTACAAGAGGACATAGTTTTAAATTAGAGGGACAAAGGTTTAAAAGTAATATCAGGAAGAATTACTTTACTGAGAGAGTAGTGGGCGCATGGAATAGCCTTCCTGCAGAAGTGGTAGCTGCAAATACAGTGAAGGAGTTTAAGCATGCATGGGATAGGCATAAGGCCATCCTTCATATAAGATAGGGCCTGGGGCTATTCATAGTATTCAGCATATTGGGCAGACTAGATGGGCCATATGGTTCTTATCTGCCAACACATTCTATGTTTCTATGTTTAAGTTAGTGCTGCTGGTGGCATTATAACAGATAAGTGTATCCGCTTGTCCAATGACAATGCTGACAGATTGACTCAGATAAAAATGAACAAGGATTCTCCACTCCACCAGAGGAAAGCTAAGCTAATGAGGAACAAAAATGCAATTTAAATGTATGGTTTATAATATACTCAATCCACAAGATTTAGATGCACCCTTTTCACCGCAAAAAAAGGGTATATGTTTGAATCTTGTTTTCTCATCCGTCTTCTCCTCCGCCTCCTCTTCCATACAGAATATATATGCTCTCACGCTCGGCTTCAGGCCCTCACCTCTAATGCTTTATACAGTCTGCTCACCTGTAGGCCATCACTGCAATGTTTTATGGGGTTCGCTCACCTTCAGTCTCTCACCTCCAATGCTTTATACAGTCTGCTCACCTGTAGGCCATCACTGCAATGTTTTATGGGGTTCGCTCACCTTCAATCCCTCACCTCCAATGCTTCATACGGTCTGCTCACCTGTAGACCACCACTGCAATGTTTTATGGGGTTCGCTCGGCTTCAGACCCTCACCTTCAATGCTTTATACGGTCTTCTCACCTGTAGGCCATCACTGCAATGTTTTATGGGGTTTGCTAGGCTTCAGGCCCTCACCTTCAATGTTTTATACAGTCTGCTCACCTGTAGGCCATCACTGCAATGTTTTATGGGGTTTCCTAGGCTTCAGGCCCTCACCTCTATAGTTTTTTTACGGTCTGCTCACCTGTAGGCCATTACTGCACTGTTCTATGGGGTTCGCTCACCTTCAGTCCCTCACCTCCAATGCTTCATATGGTCTGCTCACCTGTAAGCCATCACTGCAATGTTTTATGGGGTTCGCTCACCTTCAATCCCTCACCTCCAATGCTTTATACAGTCTGCTCACCTGTAGGCCATCACTGCAATGTTTTATGGGGTTCGCTCGGCTTCAGACCCTCACCTCTAATGTTTTATACGGTCTGCTCACCTCTAGGCCCTCACTGCAATGTTTTATGGGGCTCACTAGGCTTTAGGCCCTCACCTCCAATGCTTTATACGGTCTGCTTACCTGTAGGCGATCACTGCAATGTTTTATGTGGTTCACTCACCTTCAATCCCTCACCTCCAATGCTTTATACGGTCTACTCACCTGTAGGCCATCACTGCAATGTTTTATGGGGTTCGCTTACATTCAATCCCTCACTTCCAATGCTTTTTACAGTCTGCTCACCTGTAGGTCATCACTGCAATGTTTTATGGGGTTCGCTAGGCTTCAGGCCCTCCCCTCCAATGTTTTATACGGTCTGCTCATCTGTAGGCCATCACTACAATGTTTTATGGGGTTCGCTAGGCTTCAGGCCTTCACCTCCAATGTTTTATTAGGTCTGCTCACCTGTAGGCCATCACTGCAATGTTTTATGGGGTTTGCTCACCTTCAGTCCCTCACCTCCAATGCTTTATACGGTCTGCTCACCTGTAGGCCATCTCTGCAATGTTTTATGGGGTTCGCTCAGCTTCAGACCCTCACCTGTAATGTTTTATACGGTCTGCTCACCTCTAGGCCATCACTGCAGTGTTTTATGGGGTTCACTAGGCTTTAGGCCCTCACCTCCAATGCTTTATATGGTCTGCTCACCTGTAGGCCATCACTGCAATGTTTTATGGGGTTCGCTCACTTTCAGTCCCTCACCTCCAATGCTTTATACGGTCTGCTCACCTGTAGGCCATCACTGCAATGTTTTATGGGGTTCGCTCGGCTTCAGACCCTCACCTCTAATGTTTTATACGGTCTGCTCACCTCTAGGCCATCACTGCAATGTTTTATGGGGTTCACTAGGCTTCAGGCCCTCACCTCCAATGCTTTATACGGTCTGCTCATCTGTAGGCCATCACTGCAATGTTTTATGGGGTTTGCTCGGCTCCAGGCCCTCACCTCTAATGTTTTATACGGTCTGCTCACCTGTAGGCCATCACTGCAATGTTTTATGGGGTTCGCTAGGCTTCAGGCCCTCATCTCCAATGCTTTATACGGTCCGCTCACCTGTAGGCCATCACTGCAATGTTTTATGGGGTTCGCTAACCTTCAATCCCTCACCTCCAATGCTTTATACGGTCTGCTCACCTGTAGGCCATCACTGCAATGTTCTATGGGGTTCGCTCACCTTCAGTCCCTCACCTCCAATGCTTTATATGGTCTGCTCACCTGTAGGCCATCACTGCAATGTTTTATGGGGTTCGCTCACCTTCAGTCCCTCACCTCCAATGCTTTATACGGTCTGCTCACCTGTAGGCCATCACTGCAATGTTTTATGGGGTTCGCTAGGCTTCAGGCCCTCACCTCCAATGCTTTATACGGTCTGCTCACATGTAGGCCATCACTGCAATGTTTTATGGGGTTCGCTCGGCTTCAGGCCCTCACCTACAATGATTTATACGGTCTGCTCACCTGTAGGCCATCACTGCAATGTTTTATGGGGTTCGCTAGGCTTCAGGCTCTCACCTTCAATTCTTTATACGGTCTGCTCACCTGTAGGCCATCACTTCAATGTTTTATGGGGTTTGCTCGGTTTCAGGCCCTCACCTCTAATGTTTATACGGTCTGCTCACCTGTAGGCCATCACTGCAATGTTTTATGGGGTCCGCTTGGCTTCAGGCCCTCACCTCCAATGCTTTATAAGTGTCCGCTCACCTGTAGGCTATCACTTCAATGTTTTATGGGGTTCGCTCACCTTCAGTCTCTCACCTCCAATGCTTTATACGGTCTGCTCACCTGTAGGCCATCACTGCAATGTTTTATGGGGTTCGTTAGGCTTCAGGCCCTCACCTCCCATGCTTTATACGGTCTGCTCACCTGTAGGACATCACTGCAATGTTTTATGGGGTTCGCTCAGCTTCAGACCCTCACCTGTAATGTTTTATACGGTCTGCTCACCTCTAGGCCATCACTGCAGTGTTTTATGGGGTTCACTAGGCTTTAGGCCCTCACCTCCAATGCTTTATATGGTCTGCTCACCTGTAGGCCATCACTGCAATGTTTTATGGGGTTCGCTAGGCTTCAGGCTCTCACCTTCAATGCTGTTTACGGTCTGCTCACCTGTAGGCCATCACTGCAATGTTTTATGGGGGTTCGCTCGACTTCAGGCCCTCGCCTCTAATGTTTTATACGGTCTGCTCACCTGTAGGCCATTGCTGCAATGTTTTATGTCTTTCACTAGGCTACCGGCCCTCACCTCCAATGCTTTATACGATCTGCTCACCTGTAGGCCATCACTGCAATGTTTTATGGGGTTCGCTCACTTTCAATCCCTCACCTCCAATGCTTTATACAGTCTGCTCAACTGTAGGTCATCACTGCAATGTTTTATGGGGTTCGCTCACCTTCAGTCCCTCACCTCCAATACTTTATACGGTCTGCTCACCTGTAGGCCATCACTACAATGTTTTATGGGGTTCGCTAGGCTTCAGGCCTTCACCTCCAATGCTTTATACGGTCTGCTCACCTGTAGGCCATCACTACAATGTTTTATGGGGTTCGCTCAGCTTCAGACCCTCACCTGTAATGTTTTATACGGTCTGCTCACCTCTAGGCCATCACTGTAATGTTTTATGAGGTTCACTAGGCTTCAGGCCCTCACCTCCAATGCTTTCTACGGTCTGCTCACCTGTAGGCCATCACTGCAATGTTTTATGGGGTTCGCTAGGCTTCAGGCTCTCACCTCCAATGCTTTATACGGTCTGCTCACCTGTAGGCCATCACTGCAATGTTTTATGGGGGTTCGCTCGACTTCAGGCCCTCGCCTCTAATGTTTTATACAGTCTGCTCACCTGTAGGCCATTGCTGCAATTTTTTATGGCTTTCACTAGGCTTCCGGCCCTCACCTCCAATGCTTTATACGGTCTGCTCACCTGTAGGCCATCACTGCAATGTTTTATGGGGTTCGCTCACCTTCAGTCCCTCATCTCCAATGCTTTACACGGTCTGCTCACCTGTAGGCCATCACTGCAATGTTTTATGGGGTTCGCTAGGCTTCAGGCCCTCACCTTCAATGTTTTATACGGTCTGCTAACCTGTAGGCCATTACTGCAATGTTTTATGGGGTTCGCTCACCTTCAATCCCTCACCTATAATGCTTTATACGGTCTTCTCACCTGTAGGCCATCACTACAATGTTTTTTGGGGTTCGCTAGGCTTCAGGCCCTCACCTGCAATGTTTTATACGGTCTGGTCACCTGTAGGCCATCACTACAATGTTTTATGGGGTTCGCTAGGCTTCAGGCCCTCACCTCCAATGCTTTATACGGTCTTCTCACCTGTAGGCCATCATTGCAATGTTTTTTGGGGTTCGCTAGGCTTCAGGCCCTCACCTGCAATGTTCTATACGGTCTGCTTACCTGTAGGCCATCACTGCAATGCTTTATGGGGTTTGCTAGGCTTCAGGCCCTCACCTCTAATGCTTTATACGGTCTGCTCACCTGTAGGCCATCACTGCAATGTTTTCTGGGGTTCGCACACCTTCAGTCCCTCACCTCCAATGCTTTATACAGTCTGCTCATCTGTAGGCCATCACTGCAATGTTTTATAGGGTTCGATCACCTTCAGTCCCTCACCTCCAATGCTTTATATGATCTGCTCACCTGTAGGCCATCATTGAAATATTTTATGGGGTTCGCTCGGCTTCAGGCCCTCACCTCTAATGTTTTATATGGTCTGCTCACCTGTAGGCCATCACTGCAATGGTTTATGGGGTTTGCTAGGCTTCAGGATCTCACCTCCCATGCTTTATACAGTCTGCTCACCTGTAGGCCATCACTGCAATGTTTTATGTGGTTCGATCACCTTTAGGCTCTCACCTCCAATGCTTTATACGGTCTGCTCACCTGTTGGCCATCACTGCAATGATTTATGGGGTTCGCTAGGCTTCAGGCCCTCACCTCCAATGCTTTATACGATCTGCTCACCTGTAGGCCATCACTGCAATGTTTTATGTGGTTCGATCACCTTTAGGCTCTCACCTCTAATGCTTTATACGGTCTGCTCACCTGTTGGCCATCACTGCAATGTTTTATGGGGTTCGATCACCTTCAGGCCCTCACCTCCAATGCTTTATATGGTCTTCTCAGCTGTAGGCCATCACTGCAATGTTTTATGGGGTTTATTCACCTTCAGGCCCCCACTTCTAATGTTTTATATGGTCTGCTCACCTGTAGGCCATCACTGCAATGTTTTATGTGGTCTTTTTTGTCTTTTTTTTAGGGGGCAGGATTTTGAGCATGTTTTTTTTTGCTATGTAAAAGATGGCCAGTCCAGCACCGCGCACAAAAACACCTCCCACAAAATGATGTGGGTGCCGGTCACTTGATGGCCAGTCCGACCGACCGGATCATGGTCAGGTGGCGTCCGCCGCAGGTCCTACAAAAATGTACTTATGCACCATAATAAATGCAGTGGATATAGGCGAGAATCGCAATGGATGAACAACAGACACAATGGATTACATAGTAAATACGTACATGTATATATAATATAATAAAAAAAAACACTCAATTGAATTAGAAAAATAGTGACACATGACAAGTGATAAATAATGAAAAAATACATAGTACCAAAACATGAGTTTTCATAAAAATAAATAATGATATGTTATAAAAAATCTATGTGTTTTAATAAATAGATAAAAAATAACAAGAAGTTCATGTGATGTACAGGAAGTGAATATTTCATTTAAAAAACTATGCATAAAATGTAATAATACATAGACCGTGCATAAAAATAATAATTGTGGACAAAAATAAAATAAATAATTGAAATTAATACAACAAAAACCGTGAAAAAAAATATTATTATAAATGTCCATTCTTAAAAAGATATTCTTTATAATGAGACGTATGTCCATTCTTGGAAATGTCCCGAAGATATCCAACGTCAATATCATAACAGGTGTCATATGAGAACAGGCAAAGCTGGAAAAATATACAAGAAACACAAATGTAAGTATATTAAAAAACACTCAAACAAGGACATGTGATAAAATCACATACATAAATTAAAAAGGATTGTTTAAATAGATAAACAAAAACCGTAAAGCACGTGCTGCTCAGAGAAAGGGAGCAAAGCTCAGAACATCATTGAGTCCCCTCGGTTGTAGTGTCCAGGGTCCATATCCAACGAGTTTCACATTGTGATAGGGCCTTCATTATATTTCCTCCCCGTAAGCCCAAATCGACATGATCAATACCACGTACTTTCAGAAGGAGTGGGTCGCACCCATGATATTGCTTAAAATGCCTAGGAACAGGTTTAAGGCTCCCCATATCTTGGTCTTCAAAATGTCCCCTGACAGTGTTCCCTGACCCTTATTTTCAGTTCACGGGTTGTAAGACCGACATAAATTTTAGTGCATGGACATGTCGCATAGTACACCACAGCTTTTGTGCTGCATGATATACTTTGTTTAATACAGTATGTTTTTGTCTGTGTAGAATCAGTGAAATCAATAGCTCCCTCTCTATATTAGGGCATGCAATGCATTTTCCACACGGTAGGCAGCCCAATTTCCCTTAGATACAAAAATTGCTCCAATATTTTTTGGGGAATAATAAGACTTAGGCCTCATGCACACGACCGTTGGTGATTTGCGGTCCGCAAAACACAGAAGCTGCTCCGCGTTCCGTTTCGCAATTTGCGGAACGGAACGCGGCCCATTGTAGAAATGCATATACTTGTCCACAAAACGGACAAGAATAGGACATGCTCTATTTTTTTGGGGGGGCACGGAACGGAGCAACGGATGCAGGCGGCAGACGGAGTGCTGTCCGCATCTTTTGCAGCCCCATTGAAGTGAATGGGTCCGCGCCCGAGCCGCAAAATATGCGGCTCGGACGCGAACCACAACAACGGTTGTGTGCATGAGGTCTTAACCAAATGATCCCTTAGGTTTTTTGACCTTCTGGCGACCAAAGATGGGGAAGCCGTAACAAAACGTTCTAAAATAGAATCCGTGCGTAAAATCAGCCAAAACCTCTTTAATAGATCATACATGTTATCCCATTGGGAATGATAATTGGTGATAAACCTTACCTTATCCTCAGGTTTACTTCTTGGCTTTGGGTGTTCCAGATCTTCCCGTGGCATATGCTTTGCCCTGTTATAGGCCCTCTTAATAGATCTTTTACTGTATCTCCTTTCGAGGAATCGATTTCAGGATGATGGCTTGCCGACGCCGTTCGAAATCTTCCTCTCCAAAACAGATGCGTCTTATTCTAATGAATTGACCCACTGGGATCCCTCGAATTTACTGTTTTGGATGTGATGATGATGCGTGTAATAACGCATTCACTGATGTTTCCTTTTCTGAAGACATCTGTCTGTACAAAACCCGTTGCATTAACTTTAACCGTTACATCCAAGAAATTGATGCTCTTAGAATCACAATTGAAAGTTAGATTGATGTTGTAGTCATTGGTATTCAGGTCCGCAATAAATTGTTGCAGGGGTCAGATGTTCCATGCCAGATCAGGAAAATATCGTCAATGTACAGGGTCCAAAAAATGACCTGGTCTATAGACGTCTCCCGATCTGACATGAAAAGTTCCCTCTCCCACAGCCCCAGGAACAAATTAGGATATGAGGGCGACAGGTCGCCCACACAGCTGTCCCCTGGAGCTGCAGGTAGAAGGAACCATTGAACTTGAAAAAGTTATGGGTCACTACAAACCGTAACAAATCCAAAAAATGTTCTGACATTTCCTTTTGCCTATTATCAATGGATAGGTAATAGGAACAGGGTACATCCATGTTATATATCACAGAGACAGGCAGTTATGTTATACATCACCTAGGGACAGGCAGCCATTTTATACATCACCTAGAGACAGTTAGCCATCTTATACATGAGCCAGAGACAGGCTGCAACCATGTTTTACCTAACCTAGGAACAGACAACCATGTTATTCATCATCTAGAGAGCAGCAGCCATGTTATACATTACTGTACAATTGAAAGGAGTATCTAAGACCTGTTGGGCTGTCTCTAGCTGTCTCTGAATACAAAATGAGATATGGCCTTTAGCCTGTATACAAGATGAGATACGGCCTCTAACTTGGATACAAGATTAGATACGGCCTCTAGCCTGGATACAAAATAAGATATAGTTGGGCATGGAGGCATACAGGTTCTTTATGGTATCCTGCTGCTTATTTGCCCCAAATGTTACAGCTGGACCTATAGATCCTGCACACTCATAGGTTGCCAAAACTGTTGTCCCAGCTGGTCCCATAAATGCTTGATTGGAGATCAATCTGGTGACCGGGCAGCCAAGGAAGTGCTGTAATCTGACGGAGACATTCCTGGGAAACCCTTGTGTGTGTGGACGAGCATTTTCCTGCTGAAAGATGCCAGTTAGAAGCCCTGCCATGAGAGGAACACATGAGGTCGAAGGATGTCCTGCACATATCACTGAACTGTTAGTGTCCCTCGTATCACTACTAGGAGTGACCGACTGTCCTATGTGATGGCTCCAAAGATCATCACGCCAGTAGTTTGGGCAGCGTGTTGCTCCACAGCAAAGACAGGATTGAGGTACATACCGGGAAGCCTCCATATGCGAACCTAATTATCATTGGCTCCCCAACAGAACCTTGATTCATCGCTAAAGACGATACAGTCCAGGTCTCTTGTATACAATAATACTGCAATCAAAGGTAACAGTGACATCAAATTTCCTTTTGCTAAGCACCTGGAAATGGTCCAGCCAGCAACCTGTGTCTAGATGGTAGACAATGATACTATGCACATGCTATTCTGCGGATCAAACAATCCTCTCTATTGTTGTGTCGTCAGGAACCTGTTCTCCATAGTAACATAGTAACATAGTACATAAGGCCGAAAAAAAACATTTGTCCATCCAGTTCGGCCTGTTATCCTGCAAGTTGATCCAGAGGAAGGCAAAAAAAAAAAAACTGTGAGGTAGAAACCAATTTTCCCCACTTAAGGGGAAAAAAAATTCCTTCCCGACCCCAATCAGGCAATCAGAATAACTCCCTGGATCAACGACCCATCTCTAGTAGCTGTAGCCTGTAATATTATTACACTCCAGAAATACATCCAGGCCCCTCTTTTATTGTACTCACCATCACCACCTCCTCAGGCAGAGAGTTCCATAGTCTCACTGCTCTTACAGTGAAGAATCCTTTTCTATGTTTGTGTACAAACCTTCTTTCCTCCAGACGCAGAGGATGTCCCCTTGTCACAGTCACAGTCCTGGGGATAAATAGATGATGGGACAGATCTCTGTACTGACCCCTGATATATTTATACATAGTTATTAGATCTCCTCTCAGTCGTCTTTTTTCTAAAGTGAATAACCCTAATTTTGATAACCTTTCAGGGTACTGTAGATCCGCCATTCCAGTTATTACTTTAGCTGCCCTCCTCTGAACACTCTCCAGCTCTGCTATGTCCGCCTTGTTCACAGGAGCCCCGAACTGTACACAGTACTCCATGTGTGGTCTGACTAGTGATTTGTAAAGTGGTAGGACTATGTTCTCATCACGGGCATCCATGCTCCTTTTGATCCAACCCATTATCTAATTGGCCTTGGCAGCAGCTGCCTGACACTGGTTTTTACAGCTTAGTTTACTGTTCACTAAAATTCCTAGATCCTTTTCCATGTCAGTGTTACCGTGTGTTTTACCATTTAGTATGTATGGGTGACTTGTGCAGTATGCCAGACCAACAGGGGAAAAGTCTCTGTGAGGTCACGGTGTGAGCACAGGTAGGCTGTGGGTGAAAACACAGTTTTTGGTTTACTCACAGTTTTGTCATCCCCTGGCAGGGCTGCACAGTTAACGGAGGAGAAGAGCACTGGATTCTCCAGGGCCCACTCTGATGTAAGGGACACAGGCCAGATGGTGGCTGAGGTGCCCTTGGTAGTAACTTGGCTTTACGTGCTTATGGTTAGATCCCTTTAGTCGTGACGCCAGTACCGTTGCGGTACAACAATAGTAGGAATAGTAGTAGTAATTGAGAAGCAGAAGACAAGTTGAATCCAATTCACAACTTTTACTAACTGATATCTCCTTGGTAACAATTACATCCAAAAGTAATACAGTCTCTCATATCAATGAAGGCAAGATATGGTAAGTCCACAGTTCACAGGCTTTCTATGTGTGTACAGCTGCGTATCAGGCAAATAGTTAATAAGTCAGTATTTCGGGTCTGCAGCTCTTGCTTGTCACTAATCCCAATCAAGGTGATTTGCAGATATCTTAACTTTTACTTCAGTGCTTTCTAGCAGATGGCCTTTCTGCTCTCAGAATTTAAACTGGCGGTGAGGCTGCCGGAAGCTATATATCCTACACCGAATACAGAGGTTCCTGGAAAGCCCTATAAAACGGCTGATATACTCCTTTGTCCTTTCTCTTGTTACTTTTAAAACATGTCACTGGTCACTCCGGAGGAACGAACTGTAGAGGTGGGTCTCACCTTTCCATGTTTTGCCTATTTCTTTGGCTTTCATGATTTGGATGCCTCCTTGGTTTTCTATGGACTATGGGGCCCAAGAAAGCTGAGAGAGAGGGGCTCTCCTCTCCCCAGCTATAGCATGTCTGTACTTCAACCTTGGACTCTAGACTCCCAGACTCCCTGACTAGACCTGAGCTGGTCTATATATATGGACTATGACACTATTTCCCCATCTAGTGGTAAAACTAGTGTAGTGCAGCAAATTAGCCTGTGAATGAGGATCTTACAGGATAAATCACACAAATGTATGGCAAAGTATGACACGAGATAAGAGATAGCATAACAACACCACAAAATATTAAAGGGTCCAATCTTCTAAATAAAAATTTAGAAGAGCATAGGGCCAGTACTGACCCCTGAGGTACTCCACTAGTGACAGTTACCCCACCAATACTGACCCCTTAGGTACCCCACCAGTGACAAAGACCCAATCTGAGTGTGTACCGTTAATAACCACCCTCTGTTTTCTATTACTGAGCCAGTTACTCACCCACATACAGACATTTTCTCCCAGTCCGAGCATTATCATTTTATATACTAACCTTTCATGTGGTACAGTGTCAAATGCTTTGAAGAAGTCCATTGATTCGCCGCTGTCAAGTCTAGAACTTACCTCCTCATAGAAACTGATTAAATTAGTTTGACATGACCGATCCCTCATGAAGCCATGCTGATATGGCGTTATTTGCTTATTTTCATTGAGGTGCTCCAAGATAGCATCTCTCAGAAAACCTTCAAACAGTTTACCCACAATGGATGTTAAACTTACCGGCCTATAGTTTCCAAGCTCTGTTTTTGGACCCTTTTTGAATATTGGCACCACATTTGCTATGCGCCAATCCTGTGGAACATTCCCTGTAAGTATAGAGTCCTTAAATATCAGAAATAAGGGTCTGGCTATGACATCACTTAGTTCTCTTAGGATACAGGGGTGTATGCCATCCGGTCCTGGCGATTTGTCTATTTTAATCTTTTTAAGTCGCTGTTGTACTTCTTCCTGGGTCAGACAGGGCACTTTAATGGGGAATTTACTTTTACATTCTGCATTTCATCTGACAGTTTATTTTCATCAGGGAATACAGTGGAGAAAAAAATATTTAATAGCTTTGCTTTCTCCTCATCGCTCTCTTCAACTCCCCCCCCCCCCTCCCCCCCCATGGTAAAGGGCCAACACCTTCAGATTTATACTTTTTACCATTTATATAATTGAAGAACATTTTATGGTTAGTTTTGCTCTCTTTGGCAAATAATCTCTCGGTCTCTAGTTTGGCCGTTTTTTTTTGTTTTTTACATATTTTATTTTTTCCATATAGTTTTTCAGTGCTTCCTCGCTACTTTCCTGTTTTACTGATTTTAATGCTTTCTTTTTGTCATTTATTGCTTTCTTTACAGTTCTATTTATCCACACTGGTTTCTTCTTGTTCCTTAATCTTTTATTCCCATAAGGTATGTACCTCTCACAATAAGATTTTAGGATGCTTTTAACCCCTTAAGGACCGGGGGTTTTGGGATTTTTGCGTTTTTGTTTTGCGCTCCCTGCCTTCCAAAAGCCATAACATTTTTATATTTCCGCTCACATAGCCATATGACGGCTTGTTTTTTGCGGGACAAGTTGTACTTTTTAACGCTACCATTTATTTTTGCATGTGATGTAGTGGGAAACGGGAAAAAAATTCCAAATGGGGTGAAATTGCAAAAAAAAGCAATTTCACCACAGTTTTACGGGTTTTTAAATTACAACGTTCGATTTGCGATAAAACTGACTGGTTAATTTTATTCTTCAGGTCAGTACGAATCCGTCAATACCTAATATGTATAGTTTTTCTTGCGTTTTGATAGTGAAAAAAAAATTAAAAGTGGGAATTTTTTTTATTTTGTTTTTTTGTCGCCATGTTTTGACCCCTATAACTTTTTTGTAATTATGCGTACGGAGCAGTGTAGGGGCTCATTTTTTGCGGGGCAATCTGAACTTTTAATTGATACCATTATGGGGTGCGTATGATGTTTTGATCACTTTTTATTCATTTTTTTTTAGGAAATTAAGCGTCCAAAAATGGCGAATTAGCCATTTTGACGCTTTTTTTCCGTTTTAATGTTTACCGTATGGTGAATATTTTTTAATATTATTATAGTATGGGCGTTTTCGCACATTGCGACACCTATTATGTGTAATATTTTTATTTTTTTATTTATTTTATTTTCATTTTGGGGAAATTTTTTAAACTTTTTTTTTTTTTTTTTTACCACTTTCTTATAGTTCCCATAGGGAACTATAAAATGCCATCATCAGATTGCTATTCTCATATATTCCAATGCAATAGCATTGGAATATATGAAAAAATCGCATATTTCCTATGGAGCCTATTACAGTCATAGGCTCCATAGGAATACTGTGTAGTACCCTAGGTTTCATTCACAGAGACCTAGGCTACTACATACATGCTCTGGCTCCCCCTTGTGGCCATCAGGGGAGCCGGAGCACAAACCGAAAGTGAAACTTTCGGTTTTTGCGCGATCAGATGCCGTGGTCAGGATTGACCACGGCATCTGAGGGGTTAAATGTCCGCGATCGGCATCGCTGCCGGTCACGGACATGAGCTGCGGGTGTCAGCTTGATGAATCAAGCGTTTACCCGCAGCTCATGCGCCCGCTCCGTGCGGGAGCGGGCGCCATCTTTAAAGTGCGGACGAAGGGCGTACATGTACGCCCTTCGTCCTTATCCCATTTTGCGGCTGTATTTTTATTTTTGAGGACTTTGTCCCAGTTAGTTAGGCCTATGGCCTTTGTTAGTTGGCTAAATTTAGCTTTTTTGAAGTTTGGTATTTTTGTTTCTCCCTGAAGAAACACTCTTTTAAATGATAATTGGAAGGTTATTACTTTATGATCACTATTTCCTAGGTGTCCCCCAACCTGCACATCTGTTGTTCTGTCAGGTCTATTGGTTAATACTAAGTCCAGTATGGCCGTCCCTCTAGTCGGGTCCTGAACCAGTTGGGAAAGGTAGTTGTCTTTGGTTATTGCCAAGAACTTTTTTTCTTTTATGCGATGTACAGCTTTCAGTTTCCCAGTCTATATCTGGGTAGTTGAAGTCCCCCATAATAACCAACTCGTTACGATTTGCGGCCTCGTCTATCTCGTTTAGTAGTAGATTTTCTGTGAACTCTGGTATATTAGGTGGTTTATAATAAACTCCTATTAATAATTTATTATTGTTTTTGCCTCCATGTATTTCTACCCACAGTGACTCCACATGTTCATGTCCCTCATTTATATCTTCCCAGACCGTGAGCTTTATACAGGACTTTACATAAAGGCAGACCCTTCCCTCTCTCCAGTTTTTGGCAATCCTTTCTAAACAGACTGGAACCCTGTACATTAACTGCCCAGTCATAGCTATCATCCAGCCATGTCTCAGTTATTCCCACTATGTCATAGTCCTCCTCACACATCACAAATTCCAGTTCCTCAGTTTTATTAGTCAGGCTTCTGGCATTAGTATACATACAATTAAGAGGTTTATGTATATTTTTTACCCTACACCTTTCCTTCTGAACTGTTCTAGTCCCTCCTTCCATTCCTCCCCCAGTCCCACTATCTTGCCCCTGGTCTCTATCGCACCCATATTCCCATCCTATAATGTAATTATGCTCCCCCAGTCCCTAGTTTATACACTCCTCCAACCTTCTAGCCATCTTCTCCGCCAACACAGCTGCCCCTTCCCCATTGCTGTGCAGCCCATCCCTACGATAGAGCCTGTAGCCGACAGAGAAGTCGGCCCAGTTTTCCAGGAACCCAAATCCTCCTTCCTCCCTAATCTCCCACTGCCTTTCTTTTGTGGCTCGAGGTACAGGTAGTATTTAGCAAAATACTACTTTTGAGGACCTTGCCCTAAGCTTTTGACCTAAATCCCTAAAATCATTTTTAAGGACGCTCCACCTATCTCTAACTTTGTCATTGGTTCCGATGTGGACCATGACCCCTGGATCTTTTCCAGCCCCTCCCAGTAATCTGTCAACCCGATCTGCGATGTGTCGAACTCGAGCGCCAGGAAGACAATACGACCGTTATCTATTTATCCATGTGTGCGTTCCCTCACATAAACACTGCTCCCATCACCTAACAGCTAGGCCAGAACGGCCTGGATGGCAGACAATTCTTGAAAGAATCATCTTGCTTCTTGACTTGCCTGTCATTTTGTTTGTGTCAAGGCTCTATATTGTCTCTTCTGGTAAACTGACTACTGGCTTTTTTCTGGATTAAGTAAATAGAAAAAAGGTGGGAGGCACTCTGCTAACATCTGGGATATATAGAGATCGCAAAGCAATACAGTGGTAAACTATTTCACCCTGTATTGAGTATACCTATGCATAAAAAATAAAATAAAAACATAAAAACCCGATATCAGATCGGCGAATAGGTCATATGACAATAAAAATCTATATATAGATCCTCATAGCATTGTATCCTCCATAGAGGTCCAAATAATATGGACTAATTGTCTAAGTTGATACGTCCCATAGATTAGTTGTAAAAAGCAAGCCTAGTGGCCCAAAGTTATTGTTAATTGCAGGCCTTGTGGCTATAATATTTCACCTCCAGAGGGTCAAATTTGGCTTTTTGGGATAATAAAGTCCGCTGTCAGGAATGTTCCTTATTATCTCCAAATCGATCTCCGATTCAAATATACAGCAAATGTTAAGTTGCGCAGGGCAATGAACTCAATGCTCCGTATAGTGAGGCATATAATACAGCCCAAACCACTCAGCTCTGCGCTACAGTGTTGCCCATTAGCATAGTGTCATAATTGATAGAGAGAGGTAGTTACATTACCACCGGCATAAGTATCTGCGGTGTCCTTCTCTCTCCAGTGTGCTCGCTGTCTGTATCTTCCAGGACCTGCCGCGGCGTCCCACGTGGTCCCTCCGTCATACAGTGGCGTCCCACGTGACGGTGGCAGCGGCGTCTGGTTGGTCAATCTTCCTTTAGGCTGTTATACCGGATGGCTTGATGTCATGCAGGTTCCGAATGAATATTCAGGTAGTTTGTCATCCAATGGAGTAGTGTATAGATGTAATATAGCGTCTCCTCACTTTTATAACCCAAACGCGTTTCGGGGCAACCGTATATCTGGCCCCTTCATCAGTGCTTGTTTAGTGAGGAAAATCAATGTCTTTTTATTGGTCATCCTCGTTCCCAAAGCCTACTGGGAGACAAACGGGATATTTCCAAAACCTGGAAATTTAATCCAGTTTTTAAATGTCCACATTCCAATTTTAGGAAACAAATCCCACAATAAGGAGAATTCATATATTGTATACTATAAAAGCATATAAAAATACTCACATTTAAAAATAATGACATATTAATATTGATAGATGTATACACTTATAGAGTTTAGTACCTATTCAACCATTTTTCTTATTGTTGCTATGGGAGGTGGATCGCAATACCCGTGGTAACCACGGGAATCGGGTTGTGGCCAAGAAAGAAATAATACATAGATGTCAAGGGGCAAAGGCCCAAACAGGGAGGAGGGGTCGCTGTGTTGATAGACAACCAGACCAAGACCCCTCATCCCCCAAGGGCCCAAACCCCACGTATTATAAGAAGCCAAACAACTCCATCTCCGCGTTTAGCCCTTTTGGAATCAGTGAGTCAAACTCAAATATTCTTTTTGTTTCTGTTCTCGACATGTGTGCTATGTGGTTTCCTCCCCTCCATGAACGTCTCATCTTCTCTATTGCTGCGAATGAAAGACTGGAGGGATCGCTACCATGTACTTCTTTATATTGCCGTGATACAGAGTGTGATTCATAACCATTCCTTATTTTCCGAATGTGTTCTGCTATTCTCTCCTTTAGGGACCTTTTTGTCCGGCCTATATATTGTCGTCGACAAGGACACTGAAGCACATAGATCACATCTCTTGAATTACAGGTTAGTCCCTCTTTGATATTCATGCTAAACGTATTTTGAGTAGATTCTATCCTTGTAATTTTTCTTGGGGTGGGATTATTTTTGCAGCAAATGCATTTTCCACATTTGAAGAAGCCTTTGAATGTGAGCCAATTTTGATTAGGATTACATCTTTTGTTCTTAATGGAAGGGGCTATTTTTATCCCCAAATTTGGAACTTTTGTATAGGTTATCTTTGGGGTGATTGTCAAAAGGGTCCCCAATATCTTATCTTCTAAAAGGTATCCCCAATGTTTTTTTAACAATTCTCTCTATTTGTTTATAATGAGTACTATAAGGGAGTATAAGTCTCATTACTTCTCCATCTTCTTTTCCCTTTTGTGGTTTGAAAAATTCTTTTTGGACTGAATTTTCCAACACCCATGAAGGGTAATCTCTATTTATGAATTGTTGCTTCAAAAATTCTGCCTCCTTCTTATATTGACTCTCTTCAGTACAATTGCGTTTTAACCTCCTCAGCTGGCCGTTTGGTATATTCACCAACCAGCTGGGAAGGTGGCAACTTGAATACCTAATAAAACTATTTTTTGCAGTCAGTTTCATATGTGTGCTACAAACTACTTTTTGTTCTTTCACCTCAATGTTCAGATCTAAAAATTGAATCTCCGTCTTGCTGATCATAGAGGTGAAAAGAAGACCTTTTGTCATTGGTATTTATTTCCTTCAGAAAATCTTGCAGTAGCTCCTCCGTGTCTTGCCATATGAAAAGTATGTCATCAATATATCTCCGCCATAGGGCCAGACTCGCCCCCAGTTTAGGTGCAATGGTCTCCTTTTCCCATTGGGCTATAAATAAATTTGCATAGCTGGGGGCGAATCTGGTCCCCATGGCGGTCCCTCTCTGTTGTAAAAAGAAATCTCCTTCATAGAAGAAATAATTATGGGTCAGTATATATTGTACCCCCTCTGTTATATATGAAATTTGTTTATCCTTCAGTAATCCATGCAAGGTAAGTTGTTCTTTTAAAGCCGCTAGACCTGCCCTATGCTCTATAACAGTATATAAAGAGCCGACATCAAGTGTGCCGAGAATCCAGTCCTTCCCCCAATCCATCCCTTCCAAAACTTCTATGATATGAGTCGTATCTTTGATATAAGATGGTGTATTGTTTACCACTGGTTGTATTAGTTTATCTATATATTGGGATAGATTGGAGGATATCGATCCGATTCCCGACACAATCGGTCTCCCCGGTGGTGCCTCTAGATTTTTATGCACCTTTGGGAGGCAATAAAACACAGGTATCCTTTTTGGGGTATCCAATATAAAATTAGCTTCCCAATCCAAGAGGAGGCCATCTTCCCTACCTTTTTCAACAAACTTCTTCAGCTTATTGAAATAGTCACCAGTTGGATCGGTCTGTAATCTCCTATATGTACATCCTTCTTTTAATTGTCTCTCACATTCCCTGTTATAGTCTAGGGTATTAAGAACCACTGTAGCTCCCCCCTTATCAGCAGGGCGTATAGTGATCTCATTTTTTTCTTGTAGTTGTTTAATGGCTTCTAGTTCTTTTTTGCTTAAATTATTTTTCTTTTTATGTAGATTTAGTCCTCTCAGATCCATCTCCACATTTTTCTTAAATGTAGCTATCTCGGGACTGATCTCTTGGATCGGAAATTTTTTTGATTTTGTTTTTAGTTCTGTATGTGTATATTCCCTTTTACCATCCTCCACCGTTGTTTCTATCGGATTCTTCATGTAATATCTTTTAAGACATAACTTCCTGATACATTTTTTGTACCCCAATAAAAGTTGAAAATTTGTCTAATGGTGCTGAAGGTGCATATTTTAACCCTTTGTCCAATAGTGTGGTTTGTGCTTCTGTAAGTACCACTGTGCTTAAATTTATTATATTCGATGTGCTCTGTGATGATTGTACCAATTTCTTTCTGGAGTGTCTACCCCTTCTCGTCCTTCTTCTCTGGTGTATTGTCGTGTACTCATCTGCATTTGCATTGTCCTGTGATTGTTGTGTTGTTGTGACTGTCTGTAGTGATGTCCCTGATCGCTTCTCTGAGTGATTCCCCTCGTGTTTATATCTTGTCTTTGATATCTGTCCCTCAGGTTGTATTTGTGTCCCTGTGAATAATTTCTCGTTTCCCTTTGTGGTGAGTGTAATGTCCGAACATGCCGTGCCCTCGTCCTGTGATGAGGGGGGGTCTGGTCTAAAAAAAGAGGGGATGCCAATGCTTCATATCTGTTGTTAAGAGAAATGTTGATTTGATCATTCAGTGTAGTTCCCTCTTTTCTATCTTTGTCCTCCCTACCACCTTCTTTCTGATTCTCTCTCTCTTGTTTTTTATTTTTTGGGGGGATTTGATTGCAGTTTCGTATTTTTTTAGATTTTTTATTTAGAATATCTTTTTCTAATGAATCCAAACTTTTACAAATCCGCTCTTCCCATTTAGTGACCAGTTCATCTTTGGGATATTGTCCTATGGTCTTTTTTAAGGAGCCAATTTTAACAGATATCTCTTCCACTAATTCTGTCCTCCTTTTAATTATCATTCTCACCAAGTTACTAGATTGTAGTTTCAAAAACGTATCCCATTCTAAATTAAAGGCTTCATTCATTAGGTCTCCTGCTGGTGTTTTAGTCAGCATCAGGCCTTTAGGTATCATGTCTCTCTGTAAATACTGTGTCAATGTTTTAATTTCCCACTTATTTCTTAATTGTTTTTGTAACAATTTTTCCAACTCCTTGAAAACATCATCAATTGATCCATTTAAGCGATCCACATCCTCTTCATTCAGATCAAAGGTGAATGATTCCACTTTACTGCATTTGGTCTCCATATGTTCCCAAATGTTCATCTTGGAAGTTGGGGTGCTCAACTGACAAGGGCCGCAAAGAATCAAAAAGTGGGTTAGATAACCAGTGGCTACACCCAGTACCTTCCAAAAAATGATTGTGGTGCACAACCCTTGGTCTGCCCCTATACCAAAAACGAATAAGTAAATAGAAAAAAGGTGGTAGGCACTCTGCTAACACCTGGGATATATAGAGATCGCAAAGCAATACAGTGGTAAACTATTTCATCCTTTATTTTCTGTATACCTATGCATAAAAAATAAAATAAAAACATAAAAACCCGATATCAGATCGGCGAATAGGTCATATGACAATAAAAATCTATATATAGATCCTCATAGCATTGTATCCTCCATAGAGGTCCAAATAATATGGACTAATTGTCTAAGTTGATACGTCCCATAGAATAGTTTTAAAAAGCAAGCCTAGTGGCCCAAAGTTATTGTTAATTGCAGGCCTTGTAGCTATAATATTTCACCTCCAGAGGGTCAAATTTGGCTTTTTGGGATAATAAAGTCCGCTGTCAGGAATGTTCATTATTATCTCCAATTGCCCCTTGACATCTATGTATTATTTCTTCCTTGGCCACAACCCGATCCCCGTGGTGTTAGCTACCAATGTGACAGGTATTGCGATCCACCTCCCATAGCAACAATAAGAAAAATGGTTAAATAGGTACTAAACTCTATAAGTGTATACATCTATCAATATTAATATGTCATTATTTTTAAATGTGAGTATTTTTATATGCTTTTATAGTATACAATATATGAATTCTCCTTATTGTGGGATTTGTTTCCTAAAATTGGAATGTGGACATTTAAAAACTGGATTAAATTTCCAGGTTTTGGAAATATCCCGTTTGTCTCCCAGTAGGCTTTGGGAATGAGGATGACCAATAAAAAGACATCGATTTTCCTCACTAAACAACCACTGATGAAGGGGCCAGATATACGGTTGCCCCGAAACGCGTTTGGGTTATAAAAGTGAGGAGACGCTATATTACATCTATACACTACTCCATTGGATGACAAACTACCTGAATATTCATTCGGAACGGCATGAAATCAAGCCATCCGATAACAGCCTAAAGGAAGATTGACCAACCAGACGCCGCTGCCACCGTCACGTGGGACGCCACTGTATGACGGAGGGACCACGTGGGACGCCGCGGCAGGTCCTGGAAGATACAGACAGCGAGCACACTGGAGAGAGAAGGACGCCGCAGATACTTATGCCGGTGGTAATGTAACTACCTCTCTCTATCAATTATGACACTATGCTAATGGGCAACACTGTAGCGCAGAGCTGAGTGGTTTGGGCTGTATTATATGCCTCACTATACGGAGCATTGAGTTCATTGCCCTGCGCAACTTAACATTTGCTGTATATTTGAATCGGAGATCGATTTGGAGATAATAAGGAACATTCCTGACAGCGGACTTTATTATCCCAAAAAGCCAAATTTGACCCTCTGGAGGTGAAATATTATAGCCACAAGGCCTGCAATTAACAATAACTTTGGGCCACTAGGCTTGCTTTTTACAACTATTCTATGGGACGTATCAACTTAGACAATTAGTCCATATTATTTGGACCTCTATGGAGGATACAATGCTATGAGGATCTATATATAGATTTTTATTGTCATATGACCTATTCGCCGATCTGATATCGGGTTTTTATGTTTTTATTTTATTTTTTATGCATAGGTATACTCAATAAAGGATGAAATAGTTTACCACTGTATTGCTTTGCGATCTCTATATATCCCAGGTGTTAGCAGAGTGCCTCCCACCTTTTTTCTATTTACTTATTCATTTTTGGTATAGGGGCAGACCAAGGGTTGTGCACCACAATCATTTTTTGGAAGGTACTGGGTGTAGCCACTGGTTATCTAACCCACTTTTTTCTGGATTAAACCTATGACTACAGTTTATGCTTATATTGACTAGTAACTGACCTGTCTCTAGATTTAACTCTTATTTAAGGCATTGACTGTGTCTGTCTCCTGGTTTTGACCCTGCTTACTGACTTTTCTTTGTATCTTCCTGGTCATTCTGTAGGGCCTGCCCTACTAGTTTCCAGCTTCATAGATGTAACTTGGGTCCCTAGCAGCAAAGTCCATCTGGCCTTGCAGCAAGTTCTGGTAGCCTTAGCTTCCTATGACCCAGAGTGGTCTTAAAGGCTGGTAGCAGTTTTGGGGTTAAAAATCATGTTAAGCATCGCTTAGAGACAGACAGTCATGTTATACATCACCTAGATACCAGCAGCCATGTTATATACCACCTGGTGACAGGTAGCCATTTTATATACTTAGAATTAGACAACCATGTTACGCATAATCTAGAGAAGGTATGTGAGCAACATTTTAGCTACATGTTAATTATAGAATTCTATGAAATGCAATTCTCTGGATTGTATTGGAGTTTGCATTTTGTTTGGGAAATTTTATTAAAAAGGTGAATTGATAAATATATAGAGTGAAACTCACTAACACAGCTAACCATTCCCACTTTCCACCCACTTGTCAAAAAGATTGAGCGGTGTAAAAAAAAAAAAGTCACAACCTTTTGGCACAAGTGAGCCCAAAAAGGCAGAAAGGCCTTATTTTGCGACCTTTTGAAGCCAGAATACTGGAGCACAAAGAGTGAAAAATCCCCCCTGAACATGAGTGACCACTGGGACTGAACTGGTCAGGTTGACATTCAGAGAGGGAATCAGAAGGACACTATGGGGGCACCACAACAAGTACAGTATGTAACAGCAATACACAGGAACATTTTTCTTTAATCATTCCAAATGATTTATTTTTCTGTTCTGAGAGTTCTAACACAGAAAAATCCCCAGCGAGGCGCAGCCTGCTGGAAATGACTCAAGACTGGTCTGGGGCCTACACGAGACCCCAGCCAGCCTTCACACACATCGACACCCCGTAATCACATTTGCGGGGTGCTAATGGGAGACAGAGGGAGTCCACTCCCTCTGTCACCGCTTTACATGTGTCGGGCGCCATTAACCATGGCATGTAAAGTGGTAAACAGCACGGATTGGCACTTCTGCCGGTCCGGGCTGTTAGAACAGTGCCACGGCTCTCATGTCATAGCTGGGCCCCAGCTCCCCGCTGCACGGGGGACCCGTGAATCGCTTAGACTGGGCCACCGTAAAAAAGCGGCAACCCAGCCTAAGGCCCCTTAATAACTGACATAAGAAGGTGTATGGGTGGTCACTAAGGGGGTAAACTAATATTGGGTACACAATGTGCTCCTCTCCATTCACAGACAGTGCATTTGGAAACTCTTCAGTCCCTTTAACTTTTTTCACATTTTGTTATCTTATGGTCTTGTGCTAAGATAAAAAAAATTCTAATGTTTCCACATCATTCTGCACGCCCCTTGAGGAAATGGAGCGAAACGTGTGTCGGGGGTGGGCCTCCCTCTGACCTGACTTCTGAATCCTGTATTTGGTGCTTTTTAGGTATATATATTTATTTATCTCATAGCTGCATTAGCCTGTGATACTTATTGCAATTGTACGCACTTTATATTTATTACTATCTGGCTCATGCATTGTAGCTAGTTATAACATACTGTCATCAAAATGGTACCTGCACCTTACATGTACGTTTATGGATACCAGTAGTCGGCGGGAGAGCCTTATGTCTTGACTCTTCACCTGTGTTGCCGCCATGTTTTATAATTATGTATGTTCTATTTTTTATTATGTTCATATTCATTAATAAAGATTTATAATTTTTTCATGCGTGTCCCTTTGTTTTTGTTTTTTTTGGAGTTAGTTTATGCAGTCACGCTGAACATTACGATATGTATGTATTCCCAGAGTTGTTCCTAAGCCACACCTGTCTTGGCTGTGTGCTTGGACTTCTTTCTGGCCACTTTGCCATAATGCCTAGATTGGTGGAGTGCTGCAGTGATGGTTGTGCAGCGTCCCACTAGTACACGTGGGTACTGCAAAAGTGTTTTATTGTATTTTTATGTCATCTCTTATCTCATGGCATACTTTGTCATACATTTCTGTGATTTATCCTGTAAGATACTCATTCACAGGCTGATTAGCCGCACTACACTAGTTTCACCACTAGATGGGTGAATAGTGTCATAATCTATATATAGACCAGCTCAGGCCTAGTCAGGGGAGTCCAGTCTAGAGTCCAAGGTTGAAGTAGAAACATGTTGTAGCTGGGAAGAGGAGAGGGGGCAGGAGAGAGCCCCTCTTTCTAAGCTTTCTTGGGCCCCATGGTCCATAGAAAACGAAGGAGGCATCCAAATCATGAAAGCCAAAGAAATAGGCAAAAAAAGGAAAGGTGAGATCCACTTCTACAGTTCGTTCCTCCGGAGTGACCAGTGACAACTTTTACAAGTAACAAGAGGAAGGATTATTTTATACAAGAAAGACAAAGGAGTATATCAGCCGTTTTATAGGGCTTTCCAGGCACCTTTGTATTCGGTGTAGGACATATAGCTCCTGGCAGCCTCACCACCAGTTTAAATTCTGAGAGCAGAAAGGCCATCTGCTAGAAAGCACTGAAGTAGAAGTTAAGGAATCTGAAAATCACCTTGATTGGGATTAGTGACAAGCAAGAGCTGCAGACCCGAAATACTGACTTATTAACTATATGCCTGATACGCCGCTCCCCCGGCGGACACCCAGGCGTTAATCAAGTAGCTTTTTAATCCGGACATTGTATTACAAGATGTTGCAGGGTAATCCAGATGGTAAAAGAATTATGCCAACAATAAACTCCTAGCTCAGAAGATAGATTCTGCTACTCAGAAAGCTAAGCACACTATGAGCAAAGCATCACTGGGAAACAGGGAGTGGCTAGGCTAAACTAACTGGAAACCTGAAAATGGGGGGGGGGGGGGGTTAGAGGAGCATACCAATACACAATACAAGATACTGGAACAGAACAATGAGAGACTGTATTACTTCTGGATGTTACTGTTACCAAGGAGACATCATTCAGTAAAAGTTGTGAGTTGGATTCAACTTATGTTCTGCTCCTCAATTACTACTACTATTCCTACCATTGCTGTACCACAACGGTACTGGCGTCACGACTAAAGGGACCAAGCCATAAGCATGTAAAGCCAAGTTACCACCAAGGGCACCTTAGCCACCATCTGGCCTGTGTCCCTTACATCAGAGTGGGCCCCAGAAAGTTAATGTGCTGTTCTCCTCTTCACTCTATGCAGCCCTGCCCAGGGACGACAAAACTGTGAATAAATCAAAAACTGTGTTTTCACCCTCGGCCTATTTACACTCACACCATGACCTCACAGAGACTTTTTCCCTGTTGGTCTGGCATACTGCAGTTGACTTTCTGGAAGTTTCTCCCATCTGCACAAAGGTTCTTTGGAGCTCAGCTAGAGTGACCATTGGGTTCTTGGTCAACTCTCTTCCCAAGGTCCTTCTCCCACAATTACTGCGTTTGGTGGGGTGACTGGCTCTAGGAAGAGTCCTGGCTGTTCCAAACTTCTTCAATTTAAGAACTATAAAGACCACTGTGCTTTCAGTGTCTACTTCTCCAAACGTGCACCTCCACACAATCCTGTCTCTGAGCTCTAGGCAGTTTTTTCCTTCTCATGGCTTGGTTTTTTCTCTCATATACATTGTCAATTGTGAGACCTTACATAGATAGGGCTCTATCTTTCCAAATGATGTCTAATCAACTGAATTTAACACAGATGACTCCAATCAAGGTGTAGAAACATCTCAAAGATGCTCAAGAGAAAAGGGAGGTCTCTAGAGCCAAATTTCAAGTGTCATAGCAAAGAGTCTGCATGCTTATGTCCATGTGAAATGTTCGTTTTTCTAAACTAATGTTTTCATTTCTTATTAACACCTTAATGACCTTGCCATTTTTCACCTTAAAGACCAGGCCGTTTTTTGGAAACTTGACATGTGTCACTTTATGTGGTGGTAACTTTGGAATGCTTTTACTTATCCAAACCATTCTGAGATTGTTTTCCCGAGATACATTGTACTTAGTCAATATAATTCACCTTAATTTATAAAAAAAAATTCAAAATTTGAATTTCTATGCTTTTAAAGGGGTTGTCTCATCATGGACAATGGGGGCATATCTCTAGGATATGCCCCCATTGTCTTATAGGTGCGGGTCCCATGCGCGGTATGCTCCCATTCATTTCTATGGGAAGCCGGCTTGGTGGTGGTCGGACTGGAGTCCTCCAGCCACCAGCTTGCGGGGCTCCGCTCTGTATTTAGGTGCGGGTCCCAGCGGTGGGACCCGGACGTATAAAACAATGGGGGCATATCCTAGCGATAGGCCCCCATTGTCTATGACGAGACAAACCCTTTAAGGAAGATAGTGATACATCATAAGAGAGTTATTATCTTACATTCCCCATATGTCCACTTTCATGTTTGCATCATTTTGTAACTGTAAATTTATTTTTAGGATCCTATAAGGCTTAGAATTTAATAGAATAAAATAAGAGGGGTACTCAAACACCCTTGGCATATGGATTTATCAAACACATTGAAATTTTAATTCCTAAAAATAATCCAAACACATATAAAAAGAGTTAAGATAAGAATCCCAATAAAACATAACAATCAGAAGTACTCAAAATCCTCCTATAAAATCAAACTTAGGATATAAGCCAATAGATCTTCCGTATCCCCTATATAACCAATTTGCTCTATTGTCCGCCGAGCTCAAGTAATAATGGTATATATTAAATTCCACCTGTACAGATAAAAAATACTGCAAATCTGCTTTCTCTCAGTGTACTTTACCGCTCCATATAGATCGCAGCTGTAGCGTTTTGACCTCGGTCTCCCGCTGCTTGTAAATTCCTCCTCTGATCTGCCAGGACCTTCCGCGGCGTCCCACGTGGTCCAGCCGTCTACACGTGGCATCCCACGTGACGGAGGCAGAGCGCCCGATTGGTTGTATATTCCAGACGTTCTGGTCTGGGTGATAGATATTATAAAATCCTCTTTTCTATGAGCTGCAGTGTCACACCATATCCATTTGATGGCAGACTCTCACTGGCACACGCCACGGCAATACCTAATCCATGTGTTTTTTAAAATATCTTTTGGTTTTAAACAATAAAAGCATTTTCTGAAAGCCATATCTTTTTTATTTTTTGGCCGATTGTCTTATGTAGGGACTCATTTTTTGTGGGATGAGATGATGGTTTGATTGGCATTATTTTTGGGTACATATGACTCTTTGATCACTTGGTATTACACTTTTTGTGATGAAAGGTGACAAAAATGTTTTTTTTTTTAGCACAGTTTTTTTTACGGTGTTTACGGTGTTGACTGGACGGGGTGGATCATGTGTTATTTTTATAGAGCAGGTTGTTATGGATGCAGCAATACCTAATATGTGTATTTTATTTTTTCTATTTTTTTTTTTTTGTCCCACTATGGGACTTCAACATTTCAGGGTCTGATCCCTGTTTCAATACAGCATAATACAATCTGTATTGAACTGTCAGTGCCTTACACTGTATGACACTGACAGGTGCCTAGGAGACCCAGACCTGAGGCTGGATCTCCTGGACTTCTGTAGCTGGCAGTCCCGATGCCTGTTAAAGCACGGGGACCAGATGGGGATGTACAAGCTGCCGCAAACCCCCTGTAGGACGCAGTCAGCGTGACCGGGGCATACAGGGGGTTAATCTGCCGGCATCGTTGTTTTCACCGATGCTGGCGGATACAGCAGGGGCACGGCTGTCAGTATCCGAAGGGCCCCTGCTGCTGATCGCGGCAGAGCGTGTGGGGCAGCCGGTTAACCCTAGGATGAGCATTCTCGTCGGCAACCTGTTAAGAGAGATTGAGTGCAGATTGATAAGGGAAAATGTTCTTTTTATTTTAATACAAGGCAGCGACTTAACAAAATGTGAAAAAGTGAAAGGGTCGGAAGACTTTCGAATGTAGTGTACAAAACTAGATTCTGCTATCTTTCAAAATTCTGTAATCACAAAGCAATGGATTATGGAAGCACAGGTCACAGTTTCAGGGCTCAGTAGGTCTGACAGTGGAGGACAGATAAGCTGCTGTCGGTTTCCAAGGGCTAGAAGCTTACGTGGTTGCATCTGTGGCAGATATTGTGGCACCTGTGCCGAAAATGGTTGCATATATGCCGGAACTCCAATAGATATTGCTGGTTCTGTGGACAATATGATTAGTTTATTGAGGATAATAGCGCAAAATGATAACCATACAGCACAAAGGAGGTCATCTATTAAGATCAGCGTTTTAGACGATAATGTTGGAGATACAACAACTTACAACTTAGTCTATTGCTGGATTGACTGCAGTTCACAGTTATAACACTAGATGTCACTGTTACTAATGCTCACTTGTGGTCTTTCTATGCATTTCTATGATGCGTTGTATTTCCTGTACATTGAGGTGAACTCACTAATTTCTTTTTCCTGTCTGTGTCATTGGCCACTTATGGTGACCTTCTGTTATTGCACGCATGTTCCAATAAAGCCAGTTCCTGTTACTCCACAATGTCTGATCTGAATTGACTCCGCTGCACCCAGCAATCATACTCTACAACAGGTTATGGGCCCAGTGACCAAGTGCGGCCCAGGCAGAGCAAAGCCCCGAACGGGAGACAGTGTGGCTGATGCGGAGATCGACATAAGGAAGCTTTCCAGAGACATCTCCTCTAGACAAGTAAGACTGATCATATATAAAGGAAGGAGAATGGCCGGAAACTAAGAGGTTAAACTCTCAGTGGCCAAGCTGAACAATGACAATTATCAGCTATGGAAGTTTAAAGTGGAAATGCTATTATCCCGAGATGACTTGTGGGAGGTCACCACCACAGAGAGGCCACTGGACAATGATCAGGACTGGGACAAGAAAAACAGACAGGCACAGGCCGCCATAAGCCCATAGCCCATAGAGGATGATCAGCTCATTCACATACACCATGAGGGCACAGCCAAAGGCATGTGGGATGTCCTGAAAAGACTGCATGAAAGATCCAGTTTAAACAGAAAGTTGTTTCTGCTGTGGAAACTTTACAAAATGAGGCTTAGCAGAGAACGGGACACGCGGGAGCATATAAACGCCATGCTGGAAGTAAGTGATTGCACAACTCCTATCAATCAGGGAGAATATAACAGACAGTCACGCCGCAGCCATGTTGTCGTGCAGTTTACCCGATACATATACTGCACTGATCAATGCGCTGGAGACACGGCCCGAGACAGATCTGGCACTGGCATTTGTAAAAACCAGGCTCATAGATGAGTATCAAAGAAGAAAGGAATTAGTGCATGACTCCACAGAAAGCGACACCAGAACCGCTCTGAAAGCTACAGACGCAAGGAAGGAGACCAGGGTGTGTTTTAGATGCCACAAACAGGGACACATAAAGAAAGACTGTACTATACGGAAAGCAGAGCAAATGAGACAGCGTCCCTCTTATACTAAACAAAAGGTCAAAGCCACAATCTCTGGTCCATGGGAAGGAAACTGGAACGCCACATTTAAAGTGACATTCAACCAGGGGCGTAGCTATAGGCTCATGGGCCCTGATGCAAGAGTTCAGTTTGGGCCCCCCCTACCTTTAATACCGTTTCCATTTCATACACCACGGCGGTCCTTACAGCCTGCCCGCTAGACGGGCAAACAAATGGCTTCATACAGTAGAGCCGTAAGGACTGATGTGGTGTACATCAACAACCAGTACAGCGGCACACGAATATACCCAAGGAACCCGCTTTTTGTTTTCTATGAAACCAGGATGGGATGCGACGACTGGCACCCTCACGGGCTGGCATGGATTCCACAGGAATCATCTGGGTACACCCGTAACATCTACGGCTGAAACAGCTTATCAACATAACTAGGGGCTGGCATGGCATAAGGTTGGCATCTGGACTGCACAGAAATCATCAAGGTACACCTACAACATCAAAGCTTGACACAGTATATTGGTACTGTTAGGGGCTGGCAGGGCACATCTAATATTGGCATTTGGAGTCCATGACAATTACCCAGGTAGACCTATGACATCTAAGGCTGGCACAGTATATCGGCATAATCAGGGGCTACATGTCAGGGGCTGACATACTGTTAACGAAGCAGCTAAGGCAGACATAACCAGCACTCACTGGTAAATCTCAGGCTGGCATGAGCATATTCAGCATAATAAGGGGCTGCATGGGCATGCCAGCTAAGTCAGTGGCTGGTACAGTGTAAAGAACAGCACCTAACTTCTAAGGCTACCAGTGCACCCATGACAAGAGGGCTAGCACACTGATGCCTAGGGCTGTTTTGGTTGACACAAGGCATGGTGGCACCAGCAGCAGTGTACACAGAAACCGGCGCAGTGTGGGCCTCGTCTATTCCCCCCGGCCCCCGCACGTACCCCGCTCCCGACTCACACTCTCCGCTCCCTCAGCAATTACATCCCGGCTCTACTGACTCAGGTACAGACCCCCGGTAGTGGAAGACAGTGGATGGGGGGGGGGGGGGTCATCTCCATGAATACAAATTACGCTGTAATTCTTGTGTGTAGCTGTGTGACCCGGGAACTCACCCCACACAGTGTACAGAGCCGGGGAAAAGACAGAGGGGCAGGTGCACGACTAGCGCACCCAGAGCAGTGTCAGCCAGTGATAAAAACAGTGCCACAAGGACCACAGTTGTCAGTGCTTTATAACAGTATATAGTAGGTATTGTAAATAGGGCTTTACTCTATCTCTCCTGGGAGGCCCCGTGGGCCCCCCTGACTTAGGGGCCCGGTCTCAATTGTGACCGCTGCGACCCCTATAGCTACGCCACTGCATTCAACCATAAATGTCAAGGCTGGTGCATCGACTCGGGGGCAACCGATCACATGACGAGTTATAGAAGTTTTTTCATAGAACTTTATCTGAATAACAAAGAAACTATTTACCTTGCAGATAGAAGTAAAATACATGCAGAAGGAAAAGGGCATGGAACCCTTGTATGCCCTGATGAAGCGGGACACAATTTAGCCATTCCAGTGAGAGATGTGCTTTATGTTCCTGATCTAGAAGGAGGACTCTTATCTGTGAAGCATCTAACTGCCAGAGGACTCACTGTAAAATTCCAAGGTGACAAGTGTTCTATCCTGGGCGGCAAGCAAACAATAGCAAGTGTTAAGCTGGATGATCATCTGTATCGCCTCAACACAGTGAAGGAAAAGATGAGACTATGTACACATAAGCACAATGACTGTATACACATGTGGTACAGGCGTCTAAGTCATAGTCACCCAGAATGCCCAGTGTCACCCAGTTTCCCCTTGTCCAGTTACCGTTAAGTGTGAATGTTGGATCAAATCCAAAGCTATAAGAGCAACACTTCCCAAAGTCAGTCAGAATATACTACTTGGCCTAGTTCACAGTGATGAATGTGGTCCCCTAAACCCACCTACACCTGGAGGCAACAGGTACATAGTGACTTTCATAGACGACTATTCAAGATACACAGTCACCTACCTAATGCAACACAAGAGGGAAGTTCTTGACAAATTACTGACTAAGTAGTAAAGACCAGTAACAAGTTTCAGAGGAAGCCTCTCCTACTTTGGAGTGATAATGGAGGTGAATTCACAGGATATAAGATACAAGAGTACTTAAAACAGAACATCAAAAGACAGTCCCATACACACCAGAGCAAAATGGTGTAGCATAAAGAAAGAACAGAACTCTGACTGAAATGATCAGATGTATGCTGACACACTCTGGACTACCAAAAAACTACTGGGGTGAGGCGGCAATGACAGCCACATACAGTATTTGCAGAACAGACTTCTTTCCAGAACAGTGAAGAAAACTCCATATGAACTGTGGCACAATGAGAAGCCAAGTGTAAAACACCTAAGGGTTTTTGGATGCAAAGTGTTCATTTACATTCCCGAAGAAAAACGCACGAAATTCTAAAACAGAGCATTTGAAGGTGTCTTTGTTGGATACAGTGCCAACGTTAAGGGTTACAGAATCCTAAATCCCAAAACAGACAAGGTTATCGTTAGCAACAGCAATACTTTTGTTGAAGATCTGAGAGACAATGTAATGACAACAGAAGAAGCAAGAACAGAAGAAAAAACTGACACTGACTAGCCCACCTCTGTAACTTCTTGAAGTGGGGGCAGACTCTTCTAGTACTGAGGAGACGACACAAGCAAGCTCAGACACAAAACCAAGACGCTCAACGAGAGAAAACAAAGGTAAACCACCCGAATGTCTATCATACAAGGCCAGTGCCAATGAACTGCCAAGGCCATGGCACTGCCAGTGCCAATGAACCTGCAACCTTGGAAGACATATCTCAGCTTTCAGAACAGAAATAAAATCCATGCATGACACTAAAACAAGGACACTTACACAACTACTACCTGGGTTCAAAGATGAACAAAGGCCAGACCTAGTATGCAAACTTCACAGGAGTATATGTGGTCTAAAGCAAGCAGTCAGAGCTTGGAATGTAAAAATAAATGAAGTGCTTACACATCAGGACTTTCAAAGGAGTAAAGCAGACCCCGGCTGATACACAAAGAAATTGGCAAACAGATGGATCTATGAGCTTATTTATGTGGACGATATCCTGATTTGTTTTGAGCAAGAAGGGGATGAAGCAAAAATACTGCAAACCCTAAGTCAGCACTTTGAGACCAAAGATCTTGGCAACATAAAGAATTATGTCGGCATCCAGATTGAGAAAGAGGAAGATGGCAGCTTTCTTCTGAACCAAAGACACAAAACCAAAGACACTTGAGTTACTTTATTGCCCGACTGAGGATATGACAGCAGATATCCTTACAAAGCCCCTGACTGCTGAAAGACACTCGAGGCTTACAAAGAAGATGGGTTTAACGGACTAAGCCTTAGCTATTTGGAAGGGGTGTTGGAGATACAACAATTGACAGCTTAGTCCAGGGATGGGCAAACTGCGGCTCTCCAGCTGTTGCAAAACTACAATTCCCAGCATGCAAAGACTGCTTACAGCTATCAGCCTACAGCAGGGCATGGTGGGAATTGTAGTTTTACAACAGCTGGAGAGCCGCAGTTTGCCCATCCCTGGCTTAGTCTATTGCTGGATTGACTGCAGTTCACAGTTAGAACACTAGATGTCACTGTTACTAATGCTCACTTGTGGTTTTTCTATGCATTTCCCTTACGTCCTACCAGCAGCACAGATGGGGTTAGCCACCCCCCGTGGACTGGCAGGACCGGCGGAATGTTTAATGAGCCCAAGACTAATAACTCAATTTAACAATTAAGTATCTCCTTAAAAGGAGGAAGTCAACCCCCAGCCCACTGTGTGTTTTTTTCTGTCCTCCTGGACAGGTGGACTAGGCGGTTTGTTCCCCCCTTTCTTATGGAAAGTGTGGGGAGCCTTCTTTTTCGTTTGGGTAACGGCGTTGCCTTTTTTCCTAGGTACCTTGTCAGTTTGGCCGGCAGCTTGTTTGCTGCCGGCCCCGTGCAGTTGCGCCTGGCTGGGGTATTTTGGCAGCGTCCTTGGTCCAGGATTCCCGGTCCCTGTGCGCCGCCATCTTCCGGAGGTGACGCGGGGACTCTCCTTTTGCGTCACCTCCGGGTAATCCATAGATGCGATTTTTTTTTTTTTTTATGCATCTTCCTGTGGAGGATTTACTGGGGGAAGGGTGGATTGGCTATCCCTCCCCTTCTCCTATTTTGGGAGGCTGTGTGCTCCAGTTCAGTCTCTGGCTACATATGCTTTTTCAGCTAGCTTCCTAAAATTGGTGTTGTTCCACTTGTGGTGTTTTTTTCCTCAGCTGCCTCCGGTCTGTTTTTCTTCCTTTCTTGCATAGATAGGTGGTTTACAAATGTTTCATTTGTCCCTTTTTTTCCCGCAGTGATGTCTCCTCCGCGGGATTCGGAAGGCAGGAAAGTGGATTCTAAGAGGAAGCATCTATCCTGCTACCATTGCAGCAGTCAACGGTTATTGTAAGCTGATCATACCTGCACTCGTAATATTGCAGAAGCTAAGCAGCTTTAGGCTGGGCTAAGACCAGGATGGGAGACCTCTGTCCCGGTAGAGAGACCTTCTTGGTCTCCTTAGTTTCTTCCTCCTCGGATAAGGAGGAGGAGCTGATATTGTGTTTTCTCCCCTGGAAAGACACAGAAGTTGCTCAAGTCCATCAGGTCGGGGGACCATGATGTTGACTCGGGGGGGAGCCTCCGTTCCCGCTACTCGGGCACATCGTGTCTTCAAAGCGGATGAGACCCTCCTCTATGTCATGATATAGAGTGGAAAAAACCTGGAAAAGGTCCGGTTTTAACAAAGAAGTTTAAATCCATGTTCCCGATGGCTTAACCCTTGGTGGATTCGTGGGGATCCATTCCCAAGGTGGACATGGCTATTGCCAAGTTGTCCAAGCGCACTCTGGTTCCTGCAGACGATGGGTCTAGCTGCAGGACCCCCTTGCAGAGTGCACACTAAGACGGGGTGTTGCGGCTTCCACAGCCATAGCGGCTTTTTGAAGTCTCTTCGTTCCTCTGATCTCGCCTGGATCAATTCAAGTTGATGTGAACCAGAGGTTTGAACCAGATGCTTTCAAGACCATCAACCTGGCTACGGACTTCTTGTGCGATACCGCACAGCCCCAGTTGAAGCTAGCGAGGAAGCTTCCCGCTAGCAAAGCAAGTCCTGGATATGAGGCCAAACACAGATCCTTGCTCTTGAAGCTAAGCAGCAGGTCTGTGGCTCATGGGAGACCAAGTGCCTTTGGCACCCTGTAACAATACTATCAAATAATGTCAGGGGCCTATATATAGCATGGCCCTGAGATCGGCGGCCCATATTCCATTTGGAGGAGCCAAGGATGGAAAATCCACCTCCTGACTACGGGCCTCTTTGAGGCTCTTGCTTAATTCCCGTTACTCCTGCCATCCTGCCAATAAGCTTCATGTACCCGTCGGGAGTCATCTCTCCCACTTCTGAGAAGAATGGATCCAAGAGATCTAGGATCCCTGGGTCCTGAATATCATTTTCAACGGTTATTTAGTCAACAACACCTCTATTCCACTGGACAGGTTTGTCAAGATCAACCTTCTACAAGCTGCCAAGGAGGCGATGCTAGAGGCGTACATTCAGGACTACATTTGCAAAAGGCTCTGGAGGAGGTTCCGGCAGGAGAACGGGTACTAGGGATCTATTCACCAGTTTTCTGGTTCCCAAGACTTCAAGAGATCTCCGGATGATTATCGATCTGAGATATTTCAATCGATTTATAAGGAAGGTGAAGTTTCGTGTAGAAACCATCAGGTCAGTAGTTCACGTCGTCAATCCTGGAGACGTGATGGCAACCCTGGACCTCAAGAATGCATATCTGCACATCCCGATCCATCCTGGTTCCAGGAAGTATATCAGGATCACAGTCCAGGTGTCCGGTGTCGTCAAGCATCTTCTGTTTCCCTTCTCTTTGGCATTTCTTCTGCCCCTCACACTTTTACCAAGGTGGTGGTTCTGTGGTGGCGGCTTTGAGGCTTCAAGGACTGACCATCATTCCTTATCTGGACGACTGGCTTTGAAAGCCTCTGCTCTAGCGGTCCTAACCCAACTTCTTCAGGTAACAATCTCCTTTCTGTTCCACCTAGGTTGGATCATCAGCTGGTAGAAGTCGAACGTGAGCCCGTCGACTTCAGTAAGATATCTAGGCTTCATAACCGACTCCGCTGGGATGTCGCTCCAGTTGACTCCAGAAAGAAGATTCCGGGTTCAGAACACGGCAAGTTCCCTTCCCGGCGAGTTCCAATCCGGACTCTCATGAAGATGTTGGGGCTCATGTCAGCGTCTGCGGAAGCAGTCCCTTGGGCTCTATGGCACCTCCGCCCTCTACAGTCGGAGGTCCTCTCCTAATGGAATGGCAGCCCTGCTGGGCTAAACTCCCTGTGCTCCCTGACTTGGCAAACTCGGTATTCCCTCAGATGGTGGTGCCATCTTTTAGACGGAAGTCTATGACCCAGCCAGTCTGGGTCATATTGACTACAGATGCGTCCTAAGTAGGCTGGGACGCTCACCTAGACGACACTCCAGTTCACGGGACCTGGTTTCCTCAGGAGTGGCTTCTTTCATCCAATCTCCGCGAGATTCAGGCTATCCGGCTAGCCCTCCTTCACTTAGCCCCTCAGATCCGGGGCAAGCGGTGAAAGTCCAGTCAGACAATGTGACTGCGGTACTTTACATCAACCAGCAGGGAGGCACAAGATCACTTCCCCTCTTGTCAGAGATCGGGGTGATTCTGGATTAGACAGAGTTGTACCTTCCCACTTATCTGCGATCCACATCCAAGGCTCCCTCAATATGATAGCGGCTGAGCCGCGGTCTTCCGTCGGTAGAGTGGTCTTTACATCCGGAGAATCAAGCAGATAGTCCTCAAGTGGGTATGCCAGAGGTGGGTCTCATGGCAACAAGGTTCAATGCCAAGGTGGAGAGGTTCTGCTCCTCTACAGGGAGGACAACCCCTGGCGTTAGACGCTCTGTCAATATCCTGGAGGTTCAGGCTGGCTTAAATCTTCCCTCCCTTTTCCATGATACCGAGGGTATTGATGAAAATCCGTCAGGATCAGGCCTCGGTGATAGCCATCATACTGTTTTGGCCGAAGAGATCCTGGTTTACCTAGCTCACCCAGTTGAGTCGAGGACAATATTGGAGGCTCCCCACAGCAGACCCTGGTGTCGTGGGACACTCTCTGCTCAGATCTGCACAGATTCAACCTGACAGCCTGGAGGTTGATCAGTCCCTTCCCGGAATAGAAGGGCTTTCAGAGTCGGTCCTGAGAACGCTGTCTCATTCTAGAGCGGACCCTACCAAGAGAGCCTACTCTTGTATTATGAGGATATTCTCATCCTGTTGTACCTCAACTGAGGAGGCGTCTGCAGATCCGCCCCTCTCCGCTATCCTTCAGTTCCTGCAAAACGGCCTTGATAGAGGCCTTGCCCTTTTTACTCTGAAGATTCAAGTTTCAGCCATCTCAGCTTGCCTTAACAGGCTTTTTTCTCAGGACCCGCTGATCAAACGGTTCCTTAAAGGAGCTGAAAGATTAAAGCCTACAGTACTGAGACCCCTTTTTTTTCAATGGGTTTTTCAGTAGTTCTCAGGGGGTTAGCATCTCCCCCCTTTGAACCGTTAGAGGAGGTGGACATCAAGTTCGTCACTTGGAAGTTTGTGTTTCTCCTTGCAGTGACTTCAGGGCCGGTGCAAGGATTTTTGCCGCCCTAGGCAAAAGAAAAGTTTGCCGCCCCCCCCCCTTATCATTCTTCACCCCCTCCTTTGTCATTCTCCCCCCCGTCATTCTTCACCCCTCCTTCTTTGTCATTCTCCCCCCCCCCCGTCATTCTTCACCCCTCCTCCTTTGTCATTTCCCCCCCCCCCTTGTCATTCTTCCTCCCCTCTTGTCATTCTTCTCCCCCCCTCTTGTCATTCTTCCTTCCCCCCTCTTGTCATTCTTCCTTCCCCCCTCTTGTCATTCTCCCCCCTCTTGTCATTCTTCCTCCCCTCTTGTCATTCTTCTCCCCCCTCTTGTCATTCTTCCTTCCCCCTCTTGTCATTCTCTCCCCCCTTGTCATTCTTCCTCCCCTCTTGTCATTCTTCTCCCCCCTCTTGTCATTCTTCTCCCCCTCTTGTCATTCTTCTCCCCCTCTTGTCATTCTTCTCCCCCTCTTGTCATTCTTCCCCCTCTTGTCATTCTTCCCCCACTCTTGTCATTCTCCCCCTCCCTCCCCGCCTGTAATGTAGCGTGGCCGAGCGCTTTATGGTCCACGGGTACAGGAGCTTTAGATTCCTGTACTCTGACGGACTGACAGGAAGTGCACACTGTGTGCGCACTTCATGTCAGTCCGGCCGGGTACAGGAGACACATGCTCCTGTACCCGCGGCCATAAAGAGCTCGGCCGCGCTACAATGGACTGACAGGAGGGAGCGCTGAGCGCTTCCCTCCTGTCAGCTCCTCTCTTCATGCTGAGCCCGGGCGGTGCGTCCTCATGGACGCGCCAGCCCGGGCAGTGCTGCAGCCGCCTGAGGCTCAATTCAGAGCGCTCTGGCGGCTGCAGCCAAGGGGCGCTCTACGCGGTGGCCTAGTCCGCTTATAGGACGCGCCGGCCCTGAGTGACTTTGGCCAAGAGGGTCTCTGAGCTTCAAGCTCTCTCAGCACATGAGCCCTATTCTTACATGACCGGGACCTTCTTAGATTCCTCCCGTATTGTAGGCCTAAAGTTCCTTCCTTCCAGAGCATCAACCGGGTGATATTCCTCCCGGTTCTGTCGACATCTACCACCTCCTCCTAGGAACCTGCTAGACATCCTCTGGACGTCTCGAGATGTCTCCGGATCTATGTGGATAGATCAAGGAGTTCAGGAAAGATGAGAATCTGCTAATCCTGTTGCCGGTAAGTTTAAAGGCTATAAGGCATCCAAACCTTCCATCAGTCGGTGGATTGAGGAGGCTATTAAGGAATCCTTTGTTTCCACAATCTCTGGACCCTCCGGGATTTGTGAAGGCCCACTCTACTAGAGTTGTGGCTACTTCTTTTGCCGAGAGGAGTCTTCTGCCTCTCAACATGATTTGCAAAGCTGCCTCCTGGAGCTCTGAATCGACATTCATCTTCCATCATAGACTAGATGCCAGTCTAGCTGAGTTTTCGGCCTTTGGGCAGACTTTTCTTAGTTCTGCCAGGCAGGAAGGCCCTCCTAGGGGTTTTTTCTTGCTATCTCCCCATCTGTGCTGCTGGTAGGACGTAAGGGAATCGTTAATTTCTAACGATAATTTGTTTTCCCTTAGTCCTAACAGCAGCACACAAATTTCCCACCCTAGTAAGTCTAGTTTTTTTCTTGCTATAAACACAGTGGGCTGGGGGTTGACTTCCTCCTTTTAAGGAGATACTTAATTGTTAAATTGAGTTATTAGTCTTGGGCTCATTAAACATTCCGCCGGTCCTGCCAGTCCACGGGGGGTGGTTAACCCCATCTGTGCTGCTGTTAGGACTAAGGGAAAACAAATTATCGTTAGAAATTAACGATTCTATGATGTGTTGTATTTCCTGTACATTGAGGTAAACTCACTGACTTCTTTTTCCTGTCTGTGCCATTCACCATGCAAGGTGACCTTCTGTTATTGCACGCAAGTTTCAATTAGACCAGTTCCTGTTACTCCACAATGTCTGATCTGGATTGACTCCGCTGCACCCAGCAATCATACTCTGCAACAACTACAACCCCCAGTATGCTCCCTTACAGACCCTGCAGCTCTGGAGCTGTCACCACCACAACTCCCAGCATGATCTTGGACAGAATCTGCCGTTCTTTGGCTGCTTTGACAACCCCCAACATGTCCCAAGATGTAATCAAAAAATCTTGCGCTTTTGTGACACTACAACCCCCAGTATGCACTATTACATAATCCTCAGCTCTCTGCTCTTGCCACTACAACCCAGACACAATCTCCACCTCTTCAGCTGTTCTGACACTACAACCCCCAGCATGTACTAGGGAAGAAATCACAACAATGCCCACGTTGTACCCTCAGGATACTACACATTTATTTACAAAAAGGTCACATAGACCTACTAAATCCTTTTAGGGGTTACAACATAGATATTAAAACGTAACCTTTATTATATTTTTATAAAAGCTGATACATTTATTTATACACCCAGTCCCATTAAAATTATCAGGGAAGGAATCAGATATTCCACTCAATACTGAATGTGTGTAATCCTCTTTTACTTGGAGGTGCTGCTTATGGCTGCAGTTCACTTTGCTGTGTTATAATGTGTGCATCTGCCATAGGTTAATGTAATGGGATCTGTAGTGTCAAAACAGGCAGCAGACCAGACCGCAGCATTACAGCATTTGACCTTCATAAGAACCCTTCACTCCGTCCACTCCCGTCACTCAGCCCCCAGCAGTGGCGCCGCTGATCACACAGCCGCTGATCTCGGGCTCCGCTGTAGACACGCAGGGTATTTACCCTGAAGATCTCCAGTTTGACCCCCATCTTGCTCACAAGGCCATCGACTACGCCTCCCATACTTCTATTGGTTGCCGTGCCTGTCAATCAGCGCAATGTCAGCGAATGAACACCGAGCATGTGACGATGTGTGCGCTCCTGGCGGCAACCTGATAACAGGGAGGCGCGCCCCCGAGCAGAGGGGTGTGAGACTGGGAGGATAGTGCAGGCGAGGACTGGAGGTGTGGCGGACTACAACTCCTAGCAGGAAATTCTGGAAGTAATAGTTCCACCATTTAATAACATAAGAAGCAGTCAATCTTGGGTTGGAGTCTTGGAAAACCATATTCATAAGCTGCAGACAACTTTTTTTTATCACCTGTGGTAGTGCACTCCTTATCACTGTTCTATTAATTGGTCCAGGTCCAGATGCTCACACACTGTAGTTTGTAGCAGGCATTTTATTAGGTGTACATCGTAGCTGCCATTACACATGTGGCTGACCCAAGAACAACAACCAACGAGTTGCAATAACGCAGTTGTACCAATAACTAAGTAGTAAGACCCCTAGCGGCCATACACAGCATAAAACATATTGCAGTGTTGAGCGCGAATATTCTAATTGCAAATTTCTATTGCGAATATCAGCACGAATATTTTTTTTTTATTTTTTTTTTTTTTTCCATCTGAACCCATTACCTAGTATACCTACCTGCTTCTTGCTGGTGGGCCAATGTGATAAGGCTGCAATATTGTAGTCTGTAGTGAATTAGAATATTCTACATTATTTAATTTATTTTCTCTTATGCAAAAATCGGCAATGTAATATTCGCATAATGCAAATATTCTAAAACACGAATATATAGCACTATAGAATATAGTGCTATATATTCGTTGTTTAAGATATATTCGTCATTTTTTTCCATTTTAATGTGAACAGTCATTGGCCCAAAAGCAACTTAAAGAGGACCTTTCACTGGTCCACAGTTTATCAGTTAAAGCTATGTACATCCAGAGCGGCACCCAGGGATGTCCCTGCACTTACTTGTATCCCTGGGTGCCGCTCCGTTCGTCCTCTGTAGCCCCCGGTACCGGCGCTCCTGCTGCTGTAATTTTGCCTGGGGCGGAGGCTTCTTCTTCTGCCTTGGGCGTCTCCTTCTCCCAGGGCTGAAGCGCTGGCCAATCGCAGCGCTTAGCTCATATTCAGGATATGATACCGGGGGCTACAGAGGACGAACGGAGCGGCACCCAGGGATACAAGTAAGTGCAGGGACATCCCTGGGTGCTGCTCTCAATGTACATAGCTTTAACTGATAAACTGTGGACCAGTAAAAGGTCCTCTTTAAGCAGGGAGGAATAATGACTTCAGATGAAAAAAAAATGACAAATATTCTAAAAAACGAATATATAGCACTATATTCAATATAGTGCTATATATTCGTGTTTTAGAATATTCGCATTACGCGAATATCACATTACAGATTTTTCGCAATCAATTGATTAATCTCGAATACGAATATTCGCGAATATATGACGAATATTCTAACGAAGTATCGCGAAGTATCGCGAATTCGAATATTGCCCCTGCCGCTCATCACTAACTGCTACATCCTTTCCCTTTCAAATGAAATAACAATGAAATATAACTAACATAAAATGGTGAACATGAACAAGTAGAACATCGCTATAGGTTAGATATAATCCTGGAGGTAGGCTGGCTTTCTGATTGTTCTGCCAGCACGCGTAACATATGAGGTTTCTTCACACAAATCTTGTAGTTCCTCTGATTCTGGCAGTCTATTCTGTGGGACTAGCTGTCTCTCACCATCAGTGGCGTACACACAACCCATGGGGCCCCGGTGCGAAACTGATTCATGGGCCGCCCCCCATTTCTGAGAGAGCTGCTAAGGGCCATTTCAGCCCCAGTTTACTACTAAAATTAAACATTTTGGCTAAATAAAGTATATTACAAAAATGTTACCTGTCACTTGCCCTACACTTTAGCAAAGACAAAAAAAAAAACTATATGGCAGTTACACTTTAAGCTTTGGGCTACTAAGGGCTCTTTCCGTGTGGCTAATCCACTGTGTGAATGAGTGCCAAGCTCCATTCCGGACAGCAGAGACTCGGAGCAGTAACATGATTGACTGTCTGTGATCTTTTAACTACAAAATCACAGTGGCAACTTTATCTCACTGTGATTTTGTAGTAAAAAGGTCACAGAGAGGCACGGAGCATTATCAATCATTTTGCTGCTCCGTGTCTCTGCTGTCCAGAACGGTGCTTGGCACTATTTCACGCAGCGGATTACCCGCATAGGATCTGCTCATGTTAAAGAGCTCTAAGGCCAATGGTTACACTCACCCAGTCCTAATAAAATCTGGTCCTACCTCATCCAGGGTGTCGCTGGTGTCGGCGTGATGTCCGCTTGATCCAGAACAAGGTCCCTGTGGTGAGAAAAAAAAGAATAATCACATCAGGAAGGGATGGTGACTGCCCCTGTGAAATCACCAGCAGGGGGCACTGTGCTGGCCTGTAAAACTGAGCCATGCCAATGTATAGCAGGGTAATCTAGTGCTACAATACAGTACTAATGCCCACCTTGAGGCCCCTCACAGTACTAATGCCGACCTTTGTTCCTGTAGATATGTGCCCCCTCACAGTAGTTATGCCAAATATGTGCCCCCTCACAGTAGTTATGCCAAATATGTGCCCCCTTACAGTAGTTATGCCCAGTTATGTGCCCCCTTACAGTAGAAATGACCAGAATATGTGTCCCCTCAAAGTAGTAATGCCAGATTATGTGTCCCTTCACAGTAGTTATGCCAGATTATGTGTCCCTTCACAGTAGTTATGCCAGATTATGTGTCCCTTCACAGTAGTTATGGCAGATTGTGTCCCCTCACAGTAGTAATGCCAGATTATGTGCCCCTTCACAGTATTTATGCCCAGTTATGTGCCCCCTCAAAGCAGATATGCCCAAATATGTGCCCCCTCAGAGTGGTTATGCCAGATTATTTGCCCCTTCGAAATATTTATGCCCAGTTATGTGTCCCCTCACATTAGATATGCCCACACATGTGCCCCTCACAGTGGTTATGCCAGATTACCTGCCCCCTCACAGTTGTTATGCCTTCATATGTGCCCCCCTCACAGTAGTTATGCCACTTTAGGTGCCCCCTCAAATTAGTTATGGCCCCCCTCTTGCCCTTTGCCCCCAGTCTGCAGCCTTAGAAAAAAAAAACACATACTTACCTTCTTCCCCGATGACAGGCCCCCACTCTCATCGCGCTGCTAGCTGTGCTGAAGGCAGATTCCTGGGTTTTCAGATCTCCTCCCACAGCCAGCAGTGCGATGTGGGGCCAGCAGGAGGAGCTCCTGAGCTGCGAAGATCAGTGAAGCAGGGAGGAGAGAGGTTTCCCTGCTTCACTATGGAAGCGAAATGCCGGCCAGCTGGGTGTGAGTGAGTGCGTGCAAATCCCCCCCTCACCCCACATTATATATGTAATGGAGCGCTCTGATGGGGCCCGAAATTGCCACTGTACTTCATGCTGGGCCCCATCAGAGCGCTCCATTACATGTGAGTACAGCGGTTTTTATCATGATTTAGGGTGGCCTGCCGGCCTGGGGGGTGGGTCCACAGGCGGCCCCTGCGACCCCTGTATGTACACCACTGCTCACCATGCTCCTCAGCAGTGTCTGTTTCTTTGTTGCTGGTATTTATAGTCTCATTGCTTTGAGTTCCCATATACTGTTCCAAGGGCCCTGTATCATCTCTTTCTTGTGTTTTTCTCAGATGTCTCCAATTGCTTCTCAATCTTCTTCCTTTGTTATAATTTCATAGGACTGTGGTCCTAATTTCTGGACGACCTTCGCCTTTTGCCAGTGTTTGTTATATTTGCCTATTGACTGAATCTGTACATTTTCATTGCTCTGGAGAACAGGCAGATCTTTTGCAGATTTATTGTAATAGAAAGCTTGCCTATCTTGATTCTTCTTCAGTTTGGCTTTAACATTGCCCACAAGCTTTGGCTTTAGTAGTTGACCTACAGTTGGTAAGAGAGTCCTTGTACGTCTACTCATAAGCGGCTGTGCTGGACTGGTGTCTAGACCTTGTGTGGGCTTGTTTCTGTGGTCCAGTATAGACAAGTATATATCTGTGCAGCGTACTCAAGTTAGGGTTCCTGGGTATTGTAGTGCAATTATGACCACTAACCTGGAACAGGCTGACTCTCTGGTACTTCTGCAAGGACAGGTAGTTATAGGTAGAGTTCGTGACGCCGGTGCCAATTAACGGTGGCACACCGTTCGCTGATAGTAGGAATAATTGAGGAACCACGTTGTAATAAAACAGAACTTGAACTTTACTGAAGCTTTGGCAGTAGTCATACATGGACATAGATGGAAGCGCAGTTCCTTAGAAGACGGTTGGTTTCAGTACATTTAATGGCAGGCGACATGTAGCAAGGTGATCACAGAGGGTTAACACACAGGACTCTCGCAGTACAGGCGGCTTGCACTCTCTACCTGTCTGATCCTGGAACATGGACACTATCCTCCAAGGCCCCAATGCCCTCTCTCGGCTTATATCCTTGGGATAATAATTATTGAGTACCTCCTCTGATATTGGTAGTACCTCTTGCTGTCTTGGTTACTGCTCTGCCTTCCCTCAGCTCACTCAGGCTGGTGACCAGTGATGCTCCTGCAGGGATCCTTGTCCTGTATGCAGCTCGACTAAGGAGGCAACACTTCTCCACTAGTCCTAGGGTCTGGACTGCTCCTCCTAGGGAATGAATCTTCCTAGGCTGGACCCTCTCAGGCTATAGGGCCTGGGCTGACTTCAACAGGCTCAAGGCCTGAGCTAGAACTTCACAGGCTCATGGCCTGGACTTAGACTTCACAGGCTCATGGCCTGGACTTAGACTTCACAGGCTCATGGCCTGGGCTTAACTGCCTTTCCTTTCCCTGACTGGGCCTATATATAAACTAGGGCTCCCTAGCTCCCTCTACTGACCTAGAGCTGGAATGGCATCCCTAGCAGGCCTGCACATGGCAATATAACAGTAACAGGATAGTATACAGCATTACATGAAGATATTTTATACCAACCTCCCCATAAATAAGGGGAAACGATAACACACAAGTGACCCTTCTGTAGTGATGGGCGTTACAGCTCCCGTACACTACATCTGTACCTGCCTGTTTTGCTTTCTGCATGAGTCTTTTGGCTGTTTTTGCTGCTGACTCTGCTTTACCATTACTCGGAGGATATCCTGGAGATGATGTCTGGTGCTCAAATTCCCACCTCTCCCTGAATTTTTTTAACTCTTCAGATGCAAATTGAGCAGCATTGTCAGAGAACACAATATCCACGATGCCATACCTGGCAAAATGGGCCTTGATTTTTTTAATTACTGTTTTTGCCCTTGTGTCCTGTAAATAGTCTATCTCCCAGAAGATGGGAAAAATAGTCCACAGTTACCAGATATTCTTTCTCATTCCACATGAACAGATCACTTGGCGGTTTCCCCGTTGGCTTTTACACACATGCCCCCCCCCCCCACACGCACACTGAATAAGGGTTTACACGCACGCACACACACAGGCACACACAAACTCCCCTATGGCCCGCCGGATGTTCTTGGCCGAGGAGGCATACGCCCAGCTTGCCTCCGAGTCCGAGAGCCCCAGTGAGGATGAGGATGACCCCAAGTTCCTTTTGTCATCCGCATCCTCCTCATCATCTAGCGATGATGATGAGCCCCCAAGGCGGCGAAAACGCCGCCAGGGGACCGCCATGCTAGGGACCCTGTGGCCCACCCTAATATGAGCAGCTCTGGGGATCGTACTAGTTTTCTGGCCCACCAAATAAGTTCACCTGAGCCCCCTACCAGTGAACTTGCATGGTGTACCCCAGAGAATTTTCAGCCCGCGATTCCTGATTTTGTTGGTCAACCAGGAATCTAGATTCCCACAGTGGGCTTCACTGAGTACGATTATTTTAGTCTTTTTTTCAGTGACCCCTTTGTGAATCTGATGGTGGAGCAAACGAAGCTGTATGGCTGTATGCCCAACAGTTCGTTGCTCAACACCCGGGCTCTTTTTTGGCTAGGTCCGGTGGCTGGACGCCCGTCAGTGCAGCCGAGATGAGGACGTTTTGGGGCCTCGTGCTGCACATGGGCCTAGTCAAAAAACCTAGTACCAGGCTGTACTGGAGTGGGGACGTCTTCTACCAGAGGAGGAAACAGGTGAGGGGAGCGACATTTACATGGCTGCTGGAAATAATCACGTAATTTAGAATAAGACAAGTGAGTTCTATGCATGTGACAATTCTTCTTAGCTCTATCCATGCCCAACTAGCAGTAGATCACTGGTCCATGTGATTATAGGACAAGGGTCCCAAAAAAGTCAACCTTTAATTGCCATTTTAGATTCTGTGTATTTATTAATTTTTCCATTTTTTTCCCAATCATTTTCTTAAAATGTTTGAATTTTTATTTTTTTATTATAGTAAATTATTTGTTGTGATGTGGTAGACATCTGATGAAGCTGAGACAGCAAGTTCACTAGTGCCCTTGGGTGGGAAGCTCATGTAAATTCATTCTGACTCATGTTGTGACATTGATCGATATGCCCATCGTTGCTTCATAGAGAATCTGTTGTATAAGGGCAGGTATCCATAGCACAGAAACAGTGTGCACCACCCCGTGTACACGCCAGGCACACCCTAAATATATTATACCTCTGACCTTATTATACTTTATTACTTGCTAGCAAGCTTTTATTAAGTAAACAACTTAACTTCAGGTTATCTCAGGAACTGGAAATGACCAGCGCTGCGCTTGAATTAATAGTATGCTTTCTGATACTTAATCACTCAATTCTGCTGCTAAAACCTAAAGTACAGACACAAACCCGACTGACCCCGTTATAGTCAAAGGGGTCCATTTGGTGCATTGGTTAACAGATCCAGCGCTGCAATTAATTTTCTTGTTTTGGCCTAATAACAGAGGAGAACAATGGGACTGACCAACCCAGAGCCAAAGTTACACTTACTTAGTATTTAGTAATAATTTTGGGGATGGGATGGGCACCATTTTAAAAATGTTTTCCTACAGGATTACTTCAAAATTTAAGGCTATGCACACCTTTGGGGCATTTTTTTATTATTGCATTGTACTTATTTTGAGCTAAAAATCTTTTTTTTCAATTGATCTTTATTATTGATATGGAATCCTTTTTTTCTGTACAGAGCTGAGATGCTCTACTAGCTGCCTGTGGATTTTCTGTCTTTTCCATCATCTGTGGAGCAGCCGGACTCCTTATCTCTGCTGCCTGACATTATAAACACTCATTATAGCTCAGTTCTTACCTTACTGATAAGAATGAGGCTTTAATAAGTGTTTATGACCTCTCAGTAGTTTAGAGATAAGGTTTATTAGATAACCAGCATAACGTGAAAGTGAAAGTACCAGTCACACAGTTAGAAAAACAGTTAACATTTTGTGACAGAACGGCTCAATATTTTTAATAAAGGCCAATTGAAAATGTGATTTTTTAGCCAAAAATGAGCAAAATGCAATCATAAACAAAAATTGCCTCCAAAGGTTTACATAACCTTTAAGAGCATCTCATAATGGAAAGGTTATCAGTATTTGGAATTGACACCCCCGCCGATCAGCTGTTTGAGAAGGCACCGGCCCTCGCAATAGCCACATGACCTTCTCTCAGCTTTCCCTAGGACAGTGACATCACTCTCATTTGCGGAACTCAGCCACATTGAAGTTATTGGGGCTGAGCTGCGATACAAAGCACGGCCAGTATACAATGTATGGTGCTGTGCTTGGTGTGCTGAGAGAAAGCCGCAGTGCTCACAGGAGCGCCGGTGCCTTCTCAAACAGCTGATTACGGGGGGTCTCGGGTGTCGGACACCCACTGATCAGCTAAAAAATCTTGGAACACCCTTTAGATGGTCTTGAATCATTATTCAAAAAGGTTTCACAGCTTTTTATTATACTTTGTTTGTATTTGGTGCACTAACAGTGACATACCTTTAATGGAAGCAAACCACAAAACTTCTACGGAGCCTGAGAAGGGGAAGGGGGCCTGTGCTTAACTCTTTCTTCTGTTCCCTACATGAAAAGATGCATTTTCATGCAGCCACCACTAGGGGAAGTGCAAAAAGATTAGTGCAGCTTCTATTGAGAGCAATGGTAACTGTTAATTCCTATGCACTCAGCTCCCCCTAGTGGTAGCAGCCGGTTTAGTAATATATCATCTCAAGAGAAGCAGTGATTTACAGCTGTATGGAGGAGATTTATCAGCGTATTTTTGACAGTGGGCATACATTGAGAAGTGTGGTGTTTAGAATGATCACCATAATTTTGAACCACCTGTTCCCCTTTTTCCAACATAGGAGTTGGATAAAGTGGCTAAAGAGGCCAAGGGCAACTTATTTTTTATTTGAATTGTTTTTTTTTTGTTAAAAATTGCTTAATAAAAAAATTGTCCATATATCAAAAATGTGGGACATTTTGCTTTGTGTTTTGCGTTGCCTGGGAGTGTTTGACACACGTGTACTAGGAAACTAGGTGGGACAGGGGAGCCTATTGTAAGTATTGCTATGGGGCCCCATGAGATCTGTGTACGTCCCACAGTCTTGACCAGAGATGCCCAACCCGTGGCCCTCCAGCTGTTGCAAACTCCCCTCGCTATTAGGGCATGCTGGGAGTTGTAGTTTTGCAGCAGCTGGAGGGCCGCAGGTTGAGCATCCCTGGTCTAGACAATGCTCTGTGAGCGAAACACGTCAGCAACCGTTGCACAGATCTCTCTGGTCGTTTGCTGCAATGTATCAGTGTGGAGTCCAGGCTGCTTACCTCACAGACATTGTCCAGACTGGATCTGCATTGAATCCACCTCTCAGCTGGGAGCAGCTATGTAGAGTTTTACTGTGTATGAATGTAAACCAGAGTTTTCATTCACTGACAGCCAGGGGAGTAGCTAAAGGCTCATGGGCCCTGGTGCAAGAGTTCAGGTTGGGCCCCCCTTCCCTCAGTGGTTTGTATGTCTTCTTATGCGGCACAAGTGTCTTTGGGCCCCTTCAGGCTCTTGGGCCCGGTAGCGACTGCTACCTCTGCACCCCCCATAGCTACGCCCCTGCTGACAGCAAACAAATATCATGAAAATGGTGATGAATTAGACACAAATTGGGTTAGAAAGTTTCCTGCCTGAGCCCATTACTTATAATGGTCTTGCACAGTTTCTCGGGCAGAAAGCTGGATCTCATGCCGAAAACCGTCCGAATTCCCAATGGATCCCATTAAAGTCAATGTGGTCTGGCAGTGCATGGTATGTTAAATAATGAATACACTGCAATCCACAGCATGCACATTACTGGTGCAGATCCCACGCCACTAATTAGTGCCACTGAATCTTCATGCGGACAATCCACGTGTGGATCCACACTCCAATCCCCAACACAAATCCAAGTTTCAGATGTGGATTTTTGCTGCAGAGGATTTTCAAATCCAGATCGTGAAGTGCTCACAAGTATAATAACCTACATTCTTAGGCCTCTTTCACACGGGCGTCATGTTTGACGCCTGGATAAGAGGCGGGTGCGTTGCGGGAATATGTGCGTTTTTCCCGCGCGGGTGCAAACGTTTGCAAAACGTTTTGCACGCGCGTGAGAAAAAACGCCATGTTTGGTACCCAACCCGAAGCCGGACTTCATCACTGAAGTCCGGTTTCGGGTCTACTGGAGAATTGATTATTTCCCCTTATAACATGGTTATAAGGGGAAATAATAGCATTCTTAATAAAGAATGCATTGTTAAATGATGAGGAAGGGGTTAAAAATAATAAAAGTTACCTTACCTTAGCCACTTGATCGCGTAGTCGCGATCTGTCCTCTCTTTCCCTGCAGCATCTGTGATCTAAAGGACCTGTGATGACGTCACATCACATGGTCCAATCACATGGTCCATCACCATGGTAAGATGTGACGTCATCACAGGTCCTTTAGTTCTTAGCTGATGCAGGGAAAGAGAGGACGAGATCGCGACTACGCGATCAAGTGGCTAAATGAGTTAACTTTTATTATTTTTAACCCTTCCTCATCATTTAACAATGCATTCTTTATTAAGAATGCTATTATTTCCCTTATAACCATGTTATAAGGAAATAATAGAGATTGGGTCCGTTGCTAAGCAACAATGCGGGAAAATCGCAACGCATCCGCGCGGTTGCGGATGCTTGCGATTTTCCCGCAGCCGCATTCACTTCTATGGGGCCTGCGTTGCGTGAAAAACGCAGAATATAGAACATGCTGCGATTTTCACACAACGCAGAAGTGATGCGTGAAAATCACCGCTCATGTGCACAGCCCCATAGAAATGAATGGGTCCGGATTCAGTGCGGGTGCAATGCGTCCTCCTCACGCATTGCACCCGCGCGGAAAACTCGCCCGTGTGAAAGGGGCCTTAGGCCTCATGCACACGACTGTTGGCTGTTTTGCAGCCTGCAAATTGCGGATCCACAAAACACAGATACCGGCCGTGTGCATTCCGCATTTTCGCGGAACGGTAAGGCCGGCCCCTAATAGAACAGTCCTATCCTTGTCCGTAAAACAGACAAGGATAGGACGTGTTTTTTTTGTTTTGTTTTTTTGCTGGGCCGCAGAATGGACATATGGATGCAGCCCTATTGAAATGAATCGGTCTGCCTCCAATTCACCAAAAATGCGGATCGGATGCGGACCAAAAATATGTTAATGTCATCATGTGCATAAACCCTTACTGAGTGTCTTTTCATAAGATTGTGCAGAGAACTGTCATGCCACATGTTGGCGCTGCCTCTGCTAATAATGCTCTTTACAGATTGTAGATCTGATAAATGCCTACACCAATATAAACAGCAGCATGCGACACTTCCGCCATCTCCGTAATCGCAGTCATTCCTTGACGGTTGTCTGCGCTGTGTTTAGTTAGCGCACTTCTTACTCCACTGGTACATTTCCTATTCTATCATAATCTGCAATGATTCCAGAGGCAAGACTTCGAGCACTTGGTCCTTAATGCAAAATCCGCGGCAGGTCGCCACCTGTACCATTTATAATACCGGTTCCTTCCCTTCAGGCACCAGGACCTGGGTGCCTCCCTGCACATCCCTACAGCTATGCTTCTGCCATCAGATTTCCCGGACTCCTGAATGCAGTGATACCGGAGCTCAGGGTGTTTAGTAGCAGAATGTAACAGAATTGTCTAGGAGCGTGGGCAGGGGCGGACTGGGAACTTAAACTGGCCCTGGAAAAAAAAACTAAGTGTCCCAATTTTGTAGGCCGGTCCAAATTAATAGAAGACAGGACCAGTATAAGTAGGCAGGGACAGCAATATTTCCCCAGCAGAACCAAATACTCAGTGCAGCACAAAATACTGCCGCCCCTGCAGCAGCCGTCCAGAGGAAGGCAATACATTTGAATGCAGGAGGGCATGTTCTTCTGCCAGCCAGGTGCATAAGTCTTAGATGCTTCTAGTATTACTAAATGCTGAGAGCATCGGATTGCAACGTACCCGATGGGCAGCTGTGAGGAGGGCTTAGGCAGACCCCTGGGCATCGTTCCACCCAAAAATTTCCCTGTAGGGTCTATGGCCAGTTCGGCGCTGAGTGTGGGTAAGCTGGAAGAAAATGTCAGACATGGTAGGGTAGGGTAGCCTTATCGATTTTCATTCTTGCCTATTTTCCCAAGAAGAGCAGGCAGGTCTCCTTAGTGCTGCTGTCTTGATTTATTTAGGGCGCTGGTCTGGGGTCTGAATTTATCTAGGGGTCTGATCTTGGGTCTGGATTTATTCAGGGGTGTGGTTTTAGTTATATGTATGGTCTGGGGTCTAGATTTATTTATGGGCAGGGGGTCTGAATTAATTTAGGGTTCTGGTCTTGGGTCTGAATTAATTTATGAGTCTGGATTTAAATGGGGGTCTGAATTTATTTAGTGGTCTGGCAGAGGGTCTGCATTTATTCTAGGGTCTGAATTTATTTGGGTATCCAAGTCACATGTTCTACTTATGATTCAATCAATTGGCACATCTATGGGGGCATCAACAAGCCAATTATTTAACATGATCCCTGCTATGTAATGGTTTTATGATATATTGGGAAAGAATGTAATTTTTTTGTCAATCACAGGAGGAAGTAATCTTCTATTGTTCTCATGAACTTACTAACAAGTAGAATATCAATTTATTACGGGGTGGTGTCAAGCGGGTACACACCTATCGAAATTATAGGGTGGCATCAGGAGACGTCTTAGCATGTGTAGTTAAAAAAGAGAAAGCATATAAAAAGGGACAGGGTGCAGTTTTTGTATACTTGCACTTTGCGAGGAAAGGTAGGTAGCTGGATCAGTGGCAGCAATGTAAGAGCAGATGGGGGACATTATAATTGTGATGTGGGGGGCGTAAAGTAGAATTTAGCATTCTGTGGATAGAATCAAATATGTGCTTTATTACGGTACTGGGGTTAGAGGGTAAGGTAGGACACAGCATCTAGTGCATGGGGTTACAAGGGCAGGAGAACATTGGCTTCAGTGAATAGGGGGCTACCGGCTGGGATAGAATTTAGGTTTGAGGGTGGGCCTAAAGGTAACTGGAAGTATTGAGTAAATTGTGTGAAGACGCAGATCTAAATTCTCCATCACATAGAGTCTCTACCCTTTTGCTTTGCAGAAAAATGGCATTCCTGGCGCTCCTGGTGTGCAGCCTGCTGGTAGCCTCATCATGTAAGTATATATGGTGGCGGTAGATAACATGGACTATCGCTGACCATACACACTAGACGACTATCTAATGTGTATGGGGGCCTTCCGACTCTCCCTCAAAGGGGGGATAACGATCATGCAGTTGGATTTCAATTGCTTCATACTTTTTTGTTGGGAAGATAAGCCGCCACTGAAGGTGTCTGAAAATAGCTCTGTCCCCTGTCCTCGTTCAGGACACATGCATTCTCGGCCAAGCCAAGTGAACATGTGGAGGGATCGGGAGTAATAGCTGTCAGCTGAATGAGCTGTGTGCTTGCCCAGCTTAAAGCTACTCTACTTGTGGCGACCAATAGTTGCACAATTTTGTGGGTTAAAGAAGGTACTACCTTCAAAATCATGCATCCTCTGGCCTCGTTTCAAAGGTACTAACTAGGGATAAGCGAACGTCATATTTTGAAGTTCGAATTCCAGTTCGGGTTGGGGTATATGCTGAAGTGCGTTATGAATTCTGTTACCACGGAGCATAACGCAATTCCACGACGGAATGCATAACGGAATTCCTTTAGAGGCATTCCGTTATTCATTCTGTCATAATAGAAGTCTATGGCCAGCATAACGGATCTGTTCAGATCGGATATGCAGGCCATAGACTTCTATTATGACGGAATGAATAACGGAATGCCTCCAGAGGCATTACGTTATTTGTTCCGTCGTGGAATTGCGTTATGCTCCGTGGTAACAGAATTCATAACGCACTTCAGCATATACCCCAACCCGAACTGGAACTTCAAAATATGAAGTTCGCTCAACCTTAGTACTAACCAGACGGTCTTCGAGGACGTGGATGTAGTCAGGAATGGGTAGAACATGAAAAATTAGAAAAAGCACCTCTAAGAACCTGGTGCACTCATGCATCACGTGGGCATGACATTGATTTTTGCAGACTATGGGCCAGATTTATCATTACACTTACATCTTACTCCACTTTTACATATGCCCAAAGTCACTTTTGGCTAGTCAGATTTATTAATGGTGCTTTAAAACTGTGATAAATGTGGTTTGACGGTAGCAGTTTATCCTTCAGTAAGTGGCTTTACAAAAGTCGCACGTCTTTACAAAAAAGTCGCATGTTCTATTAAAAAGTTGCATAAGATAAGCATGGTCCCCCCTGGAGTGAAATTGCACATTTTTTTGCGACTTTTTTGCGACTTTTTAAATGGTCGCAATAGTAAATCTGTCTAGAGATTCATTTACATTAGAAAACACGCCTACTTTCACAAAACTGGAGAGCTTAGTGCAGAGCTTATAAAGTCACAAAAAAAAGCGCAATTTTACCGATTTTTCTGCGACTTTTTCACTCCATGAAAGTAACTGAGGCTTGTCTGTTGAAGGTGAAAATGTCACACAGGCTGGCATCACTTATGGAGCCACCTGTGGAACTAACTGAATGACTCTTAATTTGTGGATTTGCAGATTCACAGTATATCTGGCCACCCTTTGGAGGTTATGGTTGGGGTAACGCTGGAGGTGGAAACCCTGGAGGTGGAAACTCTGGAGGTGGTGGAGGAAACTCTGGAGGTGGTGGAGGAAACTCTGGAGGAGGTGGAGGATACGGCGGTGGAAACTCTGGAGGTGGTTCTAATACTGGAGGATGTACATGCAAATTGAGTTGTGTAGACGTAAAAGCCAAGGGGGAAACCGCCAAGTGCCAGGCTGGTAAGATAACTTTTGTTGTCTTGTACATCTTCTAAATGGTTTCTGACGTCAATATGTGAAGCAGGAATAATGTTCATAGTTACAAATATGGTGGAGGGGGATTCCTAGGAGGAATTTATGAGAAACCATTGCGTAAAATCATAACATTTTTATTGTTGCCACTAGAGGGAGCTCTATATATATACAGTGGTCCCTCAAGTTACAATATTAATTGGTTTCAGGGCGACCATTGTATGTTGAAACCATTGTAAGTTGAGTAATTGGTTCCAAGCCCCAAAATGTAATCCAAGATAAGAGAAAATTAAGATTTAAGAAAAATAGGCAGATAACTAAGACAGATAAAGCAGGTCCTTGCATATAACAGCCAGGAATTGCTTCTAACGAGCAACTAATACAGCGATTTTACCGGGGAAGTGGCCTTGATTGGTTGGGTCTAAGTCTGAGGCATTGTATGTTGAGTCTAGTTTCAACTTATGATGAGTTAGAAAAGACCATTGTATGTTGAAAATATTGTATCTTGAGGCCATTGTATCTTTAGGGATCACTATATATATATATATATATATATATATATATATACACACAAGTATCTCACAAAAGTAAGTACACCCCTCACATTTTTGCAAATATTTTATTCTATCTTTTCATGGGACAACACTGAAGATATGACACTTTGATATAATGTAAAGTAGTCAGTGTACAGCTTGTATAACAGTATAAATTGGGCGTGCCCTCAAAATAACTCAACACATAGCCACTAATGTCTAACCCGCTGGCAACAAAAGTGAGAACACCCCTAAGTGAAAATAGCCAAAAGTGTCAATATTTTGTGTGGCCACCATAATTTTCCAGCACTGCCTTAACTCTCTTGGGCATGGAGTTCACTAGAGCTTCACAGGTTGCCACTGGAATCCTCTTCCATTCCTCCATGAGGACACCACAAAGCTGATGGATGTTAGAGACCTTGCGCTCCTCCACCTTCTGATTGAGGATGCCCCACAGATGATCAGAAGGGTTTAGGTCTGGAGACATGGTAGGCCAGTCCCAGCACCTTTACCCTCAGTTTCTTTAGCAAGGCAGTGGTCGTCTTGGAGGTTTGTTTGGGGTCGTTATCATGTTGGAATATTGCCCTGCGTCCCAGTTCCTGAAGGGAGGGGACCATGCTCTGCTTCAGTATGACACAGTACATGTTGGCATTCATGGTTCCCTCGATAAACTATAGCACCCCACAGCAGGCAGCACTCATGCAGCACCAAACCATGACACTCCCACCACAATGCTTGACTGTAGGAAAGACACACTTGTCTTTGTACTTCTAACCTGGTTGCCACCACACAGGCTTGCAACCATCTGAACTAAATAAGTTTATCTTGGTCTCATTAGAACACAGGACATGGTTCCAGTAATCCATGTCCTTATATCTGCTTGTCTTCAGCAAAGTGTTTGCGGGCTGTCTTGTGCATTATCTTTAAGAGACTTCCTTCTAGGATGACAGACATGTAGACCAATTTGATGCAGTGTGCGGTGTATGATCTGAGCACGGACAGGCTGGCCCCCCCACCCCTTTAACCTCTGCAGCAATGCTGGCAGCACTCATACAACCTCTGGATAGGACGCTGAGCACGTGCACTCAATGTCTTTCGTGGACCATGGTGAGGCCTAATGGAACCTGTTTTGTTAAACCGCTGTATAGTCTTGGCCACAGTGCTGCAGCTCAGTTTCAGAGTGTTGGCAATCTTCTTATAGCCTAGGCCATCTTTATGTAGAGCAACAACTCTTTTTTTCACATCCTCAGAGAGTTCTCTGCCATGAGGAGCCATGTTGAACTTCCAGTGACCAGTATGAGAGAGTGTGAGAGAGATAACACCAAATTTAACACACCTGCTCCCTATTTATACCTGAGACCTTGTAACACTACTGAGTCACATGACATCGTGGAGGGAAAATGGCTAACTGGGCACAATTTGGCCATTTTCTCTTAGGGGTGTACTCACTTTTGTTGCCAGCGGTTTAGACATTGATGGCGTGTGGAGTTATTTTGAGGACACACCAGATTTACACCGTTATACAAGCTGTACACTGACTACTTGACATTGTATCAAAATGTCATGTCTTCAGTGTTGTCCCAAGAAAAGATATAATGAAATATTCACAAAAATGTAAGGGGTGTACTGACTTTTGTGAGATATTGTATATATACCGGTAAATGGATTTATCAGTATGATTTAATAGATGTAGACCATGGGCACCATTAAGCTTGAATTCCTCCCTTTAAAAATTTAGCATTTATCCCTAATTTAGAAAATGCAATTATCTATTTAGTCTCTTATGACAGAAAATTACACGGCATATCTAGCACTGACCTGATATGTCAATAGCTTTAAAGGGGTTGTCCGGGATCAGAGCTGGACCCGGACATACCCCCATTTTCACCCCTCTGGCCCCCTGATATGAGCATCGGAGTATTTCATGCTCAGATGATTCCCCTTGCCCTGCGCTGTATTGCTCAGAGCAAGGGCTGTTTGTTTATATTTTACACTGCTAGGCAGAGGCTTCCACCTAGCCATGGGCGTAGCTATAGGGGGTTCAGAGGTAGCAGTCGCTACCGGGCCCAGGAGCCAGAGGGGGCCCAAAGACCCTTGTGCTGCATAGGAAGACACACCAAGCACTGAGGGTAGGGGGGCCCAAGCTCAACTCTTGCAATGGGGCCCATGAGCTGTTAGCTACACCTCTGCACCTAGCAGTGTCACCAGTGACATCACCGGCACTGATGGGCGGGCTTTACGCTGCTCTAGCCGTTTCACAGGCTAGAGCAGCGCTAAAGCCCGTCCATTAGTACCGAGCTCACTGTTAGGCAGAAGCCTCTGCTTAAAGCCTGGTACATCACCGGATCTTCAAAACAAGCCTTTGCCGTGTGCGATTCAGTGCAAGGCAAAGGAGAGCATCGGAGCATGAAATGCTTCGATGCTCATATCAGGCGGGCTGTCTGGGTCAAAACAGGGATATGTCCGGGTTCAGCTCTGAACCCGGACAACCCCTTTAAAGGAGTTGGCCACGTAACTGGGTCCCGGATCGTTTGCTCCCTGGCATCGGTTGGTTCACTTGGTTACCCACTGTCAATGCCAATGCTTGACCGCAGAAGTGTCCTGTCCCCATTGAGTCACATGACCACTTGACATGACACAAGGGGAGCAGGCTGCTGCTGCACCAGTGATTGGTTGCAGTGGCATCAAATCGGATGTTGACAATGGGGGGCCCAAGAGAGGCAGCCGAGGCCTGGGAGCGAAAGAGCCAATTCACTTGAACCCCTATTTTTGTAGAGAAGCTGATATTTGATCCGCAGGAACAAAGTAAAGTTCTTTTTGGATCGAGTCCTAGTTTTGGATGAAATAAATGCATGCACACCCATACATAAACCTCTCTGTATGTAAGCCCTAATGCACTAAGAAATGGCACTAAATTCTAGTAACCGACAAATGACACCAATGGCTACGTGTGAAACATGAATGGATGTAGCAATCACCAATGCTATTTACCAGCTGCCTTATATGCTGTAATTATGTATGCAGTGTAATGGGGTGGCTACACAATGACTGCGGGCTGTATGACAGTTTGCTACAATGTAGCAGTGTGTAGGTAAAAAGTATCAGGTTAGCTCAGTTAAAGGGGTTATCTAACCCCTATAATGACCCCCCCCCCCCTCCAATGCTCGGGCCCCTCACATAGATTATACTTACCCCGGTCCCCGCGTCGCTCCTGATCCCCACACGGCCGCCTCTGCATTGTGTGTGACGCTAGGGAGGCTGGTCACCATTGCGGCCTGCTATTGGCTGCTTTCCCTGTCGGCCATGCAAGGATCAGGAGCGACATGGGTGCCAGAGAGCGAGGCTATATAATCTATATGCGGGGCCCGGGCATTAGGGGGATCATTATAGGGTTTGGATAACCCCTTTAACATCTTAGCTGTGTCAACAGGGCTACACCTGTAGGGAGTTTCAGCATCTGGACATAAACAGGGATATTTCCATTGACATCAAGCAGAGATCTTGAAGATGTTGCAGAAAGGAATCCCAAAGTATACTGTATTTGTAGAACTTTATATTATTCCAACTAAAGGGATTGTCGGATCTGGTTAATAAAGTAAATCCAAAAATAAGGCTTATGAAATGGAACCAACCCCTTTTAAAGGGTTTATCTGAGAGTATACAAATGTCCCCCAATATGCCGGGCCCCACACATTGAATATACTTAGCTAGGTCCCCGCTTCCTGCGCCGCTCCTGTTATCCGCACCGCCGCTGTTGCTTCTCTCCGTGCGCGGATGAAAACATCTGGTGTCGGAGGGGGAGCAGCCAATGGCAGACGGTGACGAGCCTCCCTAGCATCGCGGGTGACGCTAGGGAGGCTTGTCCCCGTCCCCGCCTGCTTGCTGCTCCCCTCCCCCCGACACCGGATGTTTTCATCTGCGCACGGAGAGAAGCAACAGCAGCGGTGCGGATAACAGGAGCGGCGCAGGGAACGGAGACCTAGGTAAGTATATTCAATGTGGGGGGCCCGGAATATTGGGGGACATTTTTATACTCTCAGATACCCCCTTTAAGTTATTTACACATTAGAAGATCCCTTAAAAGTATCGTCCTATCTGGACATGTCTGGCATAGCAATAGGATCTGCCATAAATGTCTCATAGCTATGGGTCTCACCTCTGATACCCACGTGGCCTACCGATATGCCATTAATGACCCAGATGGGAATACCCTTTTAAAGGGGTTGTCCCATCTAGGAAATTAATAACGTATCACTAGGATATGCCATTAATGTGAGAAAGGCGTGGGTCCCACCTCTGGGACCCGCTCCTATCTCCAGAACTTTGAGCAGAAGCGTATGTGCGGCCACCTTCTGTCACCACCATGGGGGTTTGTCGGCTTGGCTATTTCCGGCAGTCCCATAGTGATGAATGGACAGGTGGCCGTGATTGCCTGGTGTGCTCTCCATTCACACACGCTCTCCCAGCTATTTTAGGAACTCATGCGCAGTGTGCCCTCCTTCACTTCAGGGGACCTGCTCTGGAGATAGGAGTGGGTCCCAGAAGTAGTCCCGCTCCTAGCAAAATGCGATCAGTGTCCGAGATGGAAATACCCCTTTAAGCTTTCTCCCACTAAACCCCTCCATTTACAATATAATTCCTTAAACAGCATCAGAAAATACTATTTTACTGAAGGAGTAGTAGATACTTGGAGCCAACCTCCAGCAGATGTGGAAAATCAACAGTAAGTGAATTCCAAGATGCCTGGGATACACACTGGCCTTGTAGGGTTATCTATAGGTTGGCATTATGTTTCTATCTGGATGACATTTCCCTTCTTACTTTCAGGATATACTGCCATATCTTGTTCCTGTGGATCGGGTTGTGGATCATACAACTTCAGGGGCTCCGACGTGTGTTTCTGTCAGTGCAATAACATAGATTGGACAAGTGCCCGCTGCTGCAAGAACGTCTAATAATGTCACCCGTATGTCACCTTTATCTCACTGTTTAACACATGGATTCATTTTTGATAACAATAAAATACATTTTAGAAAATATCATAAAAATACTTAATTTCTTCATACTGAACTGCAGAATCAGAGCCGCCACTAGAGGGAGTATCAATGTTTAAATAGTGTAATGAGCGGCTCAGCTCCCTCTAGTGGCGGCTGCAGGCAACAAGAGTAACCTTATGTCTGTGCAGGGGATTTGGGGCCCTCTATGAGAAATATATTTATTAGGACAGAATTTAGGATATTTTTAGAATAAAAACAAAATTATGCACGGTGGACCTAAACTGGTGAATTATAGCACAGCAAAATAATAAAGTAAAGGGCAAGCGTAGGCCAGTGAGTGGGTTTAAAGGAAACGTGTCATGCTTACATTTTCCATCAGGTTTTTATATCAAAAATATATTTATGATTCTTTTTAGTTTTTTACATGTTTCATGTCACTTTCTTTATGAAAAATAAAATCCTGAAATCAGCAATTTTCACACAGGCCACTAAACGTAACACTAGACTGACACTTGCTGTAGAAATCACTCATCAGCAGTCATCTCATTATCATCATATCATAACAGCACACAAATAGGATTTAAAAACCATTTTGCCAAAAGATGAACCCTCAGAGGAAAACACATCTAATGGGTAATCGGGAATGGATTAAGTGTATCATAGGCCCGGGGCTGTTTACCCATTTTGGGTCCCCTCCCTCCTTTTGCCCTGAACATCTCCCCAGAATTCTCATAGTCATGTGGACCACATATGGTTGTAGTGGTTGCATTAATGAGCCTGGGCATTTGGGGAGGATATAGGCCCCTTACTGACTTTAGGCCTGGGGCTGCTAACCCAAACCCCCCTATTATAATCCGCCATTGTGGGTAATGCATGATGAAGACCAGGTTGTGGCCTTAAGCCAGACCCCAGATGGCGATGAAATAATCCCTTTCTGAATATAAAATCTGAAAAAGGGAATATAAACCAGAAACAAATTGTTGGTTAGAAAGCAGATTAGAAATAAACGGAACATTGACTTTCTCACCACTAGATGGCGCCACTTCACAACCTCTGGAGGCGGAGTATAAGCACGCCGTGCCCTGCGAGCTCTTTTGCTAGGCAGCGCTTCTAACTGCTGATCTCCGGCGCTGTTCCCTGAAGTTCCGCCACCGGCGCTCCATGTCTCGCTTCTTTCGCCGCTCCTGTAGAGGCTTCGGGCTGGGCAAGGCAGCGCTGCAGCCACTCTTCTCCCCCTGCCGACTACGCTCTCGGGATTAATTGCCGCAGAAGGTCCTTCATTCCTGCTGGCGCTTGTCCCGGAATTCTTCAACTGCAGGCACTAACAGCAATGCCCCCTTCTTTAAGGGTCCATTCACACGTCCGCAAAATGGGTCCGCATCCGTTCCGCAATTTTGCAGAACAGGTGCGGACCCATTAATTTTCAATGGGGCAGCAAAAGATGCGGACAGCACAACGTGTGCTGTCCGCATCTGCACTTCCATTCCGCGGCCCCGTAAAAAAATAGAACATGTCCTATTCTTGTCTGCAGGCACAGACAAGAAAAGGCATTTCTATTATAATGCCAGCCATGTGCGGTGGGAAAAATGCGGGATGCACATGACTGGTGTCCGTGTTTTGCGGATCTGCAGTTTGCGGACCGCAAAACAGTTGTGGACCTGTGAATAGACCCTGAAACTTCAGATTTCCCGCCACAACTGGATCCAGCCAATCAACTATGAAGAATCTTCCCGCTGCTGACCACTGGAACCAATGAGCTGCTGACCCATCAGGAACTGTTGCTGGGCAAAGAAGATCCTGGACCGGCTGGAACTGGAATTTATCACTTCAGGTATGCCCTGTGGAAACAGAACACAAAAAAAGGGAGACGGGACGGGCACCAGTACCACAGCCTACCAGCCAGAACAATAAAACCACCACAAATTACCTCACTAATTTGCAGTGACTGTGTCCCCATGAGTCCCCCAAGCTAATCGCTAAACAGTATAGCAATAATATAAACATGTTTTTTATCTTCATTCTCAAAGACCACGTTTTGTGACATTTAATCTATACTAACATAGGGGGAGATTTATCAAACTGGTATAAAATAGAACTGGCCTAGTTGCCCATAGTAACCAATCAAATTCCAGCTTTCATTTTCCAAAGGAGCTGTGATAAATGAAAAGTTGAATCTAATTGGTTGCTACAGACAACTAGGCCAGTTCTATTTTATACCAGTTTGATAAATCTCCCCCATAGTTTGTATGGCTGACAAAAGCCATCCAGTTCGGCCTGTTATCCTGTATGTTTAACCAGAAGAAGGCAAAAAATCCACGCAGCATGATTTACTATCCTACTCTATATTTAGACCCATGGGTTGTAATATTTGCACATCATATATCCACTCTACCTTTTTTCTAATTATATTCATTATAAGGTAGCCACACAGGCTACACAAAAACTGCACCATGTAAGGAAGCCTTTTAGGGGATGTTTTTTCTTGTAAAATAAACTGCTGCTATGACGGATTCTCTGTAACTCCTCGTCGCTTCTCCCGAGCAATCCCCCCCCCCCCCTTCAGGATGGCAGAGTGGTGGAGAGTGTCAGCTGGAACATACAGCTGACACTCTACTTGAAACAGCAGACATAACCCATTCCATGCCGTGGTCCTTAGGGACCGCTGGAAGGGGCTAACCATCGGGCTGCTGCTCTGCTGTGGCAGGGGTTGATGCTTGAATGATTAATGTGGAGAACATGCCCCAAACCCCATCCCCCCTGTTCAGGATGGCCGTCCGCGCCCTCCTTCCCCCCGTTCTGTATGGCCGGCACAGCGGTGCAAGTCAAATTCCCCCTTCTTCAGGATGGCCAGTGGAGCGGTCCTGCATCCCTCTCACCCCCCACCATTTGAAGGTTGGACACCTGAAATTCTTTTATTGTGTAAATCCCAAATAAAAAAAAGACATATTTGTATCACCGCATCCGTAACGACCTGCTCTATAAAAATATCACATTAGGGTGCTCAAAAAGATGTATTGATGCATGGCAGCGTTCAAAAGGGAAGTAGCGCCATAGGGCTTTTGGAGGATAGGGCTTTGAATCTTGAATCTGATTTACGTTTCATTATTATTTTTACTTACACTGCCGTCAATACTCTTCTTGAAGCATAAACTCCAGTCCAGTCCGACTCCAGTCCTCTCAAACTCTTTTTCTTGAATCTCAGATTCTCTTCTTCTCTGACTCAGGCTCTCTCACTCTCAGCCACCGCCCAGGAGTAGCTGCAGGCGCGCGCAGGCAGGAAGAAGCTGACCAGGTTCCAACACAGACAGAGCGATGCGTGCCGTGCGAGTGGGCGGAGTTGCGTAAGGATGGCCGCATATCATGTGCCTACTTAGCAAGAGCAAACCCCAGGGCCCCCCCCCCCCCCCGGATCCAAGCCGCACCGCCGCTCTCTCCATTTGCCTACTTACTAGCAAACCACCCCCCAACCACCCCCAACACCCAAAGGCAGGACTGAAGCACATACCAAGAAGCTTCCATATGCGAACCTAATTTGCTCCCAAATAGAACCTTGATTCGTTGCTAAAGACAATACAGTTCCAGTCTGTAGCAGTCCAGGTCTCTTGTATACAATAATACTGCAAACAAAGGTGACAGCGACATCAAATTTTATTTTCCTAAGCACCTGGAAATAGTCCAGCCATAAACCTGTGTCTAGGTGGTAGACAATGAAACTGTGCACATGCTATTCTGCGGATCAAACAATCCTCTCTATGGTTGTGTCGTCAGGAACCTGTTCTCCGTGTTTGCGTTCCCTTACATAAATACTGCTCCCATCACCTTCTAACAACCATCCTGCTTCTTGACTTGCCTGTGATTTTGTTTGTCTCAGGGCTCTATATTGTGCGATATCCTATTGTCTCTTCTGGTGAACTGACTATTGTCTTGATTCTGGATTAAAACTGTGGCTGCAGTTTATGTTTATATTGACTCTCCAAGTAACTGACTTGTCTCTAGATTTATCCATGATTTATTGCATTGACTGGGTCTGTCTCCTGGTTTTTGTAAAATATCGTTTCAAATATTTTATGTATCAAAAATATAATAACTTGATTGGTAATCCTCTCCATATGTAGTGTATGCTTATTTGGAGTAAGGAACACCAGGAGGACTCATTCACAAGGTTTCAACAGGAGTTATATAAAAAAAAAAAATGCGATTTATTGTCAATCTTCATAAAAGTTGATTAGCAAGTCTTAGTCTACTTGTCCGTGTGTGAATATGAAAGTCCTTGAAGTATCATAGTTGAAGGGTAGGTGTCTCCTCCTCAAGATCCATGTGTTTCCTCCATCTCCTATAGCAGCAAACACCCCCAACAGAGAGAGTGTAAGAAAATCTTTGTCTGTCTCTGGCAATCATTTATACCAGTGATGCTCAACCTGCGGCCCTCCAGCTGTTGTAAAACTACATCTCCCACCATGCCCTGCTGTAGGCTGATAGCTGTACACTGTCCGGGTATGCTGGGAGTTGTAGTTTTGCAACATCTGGAGGGCCGCAGGTTGAGCATCCCTGATTTATACCATAGAAAACAGGCGTGTATGCACTTTACATTGTCATATATGGTAGACTTCAAATATAGGTTTTGACGTTCTCATACAGACCTCCCATTGCCAAGTACATTACTATACATGGTGTCAATCAATGTAAAGTGTGATACATACTTAATATTAAATATCAATTAATTTAGATCACATATTATTTACCAGTTTTGACCCTGCTTACTGACTTTTCTTTGTACCTCCCTGGTCATTCTGTAGGGTCTGCCACTAGTTTCCAGCTCCATAGATGTAACTTGGATCCCTAGCAGCAAAGTCCATCTGGCCTTACAGCAAGTTTTGGTAGTCTTGGGGTAGCCTTAGCTTCCTATGACCCAGAGTGGTCTTAAAGACTGGTAGCAGTTTTGGGGTTCACTGGCTGTGATCTAGACGGTGACCTTAGTACTCCCTAAGACATGTTACACATCGCCTAGAGACAGAAAGCTGTGTTATACATAACCTAGAGACCAGCAGCCATGTTATACACCCCCTAGTGACAGGTAGCCATTTTATACATTTGTTAGAAATAGGCAACCATATCATGCATAATCTACAGAAGGTATAAGATCAACATTTTAACTACATGTTAATGATAGAATTCTATTAAATGCAATTCTCTGGATTGTAGTGGAGTTTGCATCTTGTTTGGGAAATCTTGTTAAAAAGATGCAGTGATAAATCTATGTTTACTCTCATATTATTAAACAAAAGTAATATCCAAATAGATAGGGTTCAAATCAACTAGTACATATACATTCAGAATCACAGTCTATATCAGTGAAAAAACAAGGCATAAGGTGGAAATGTATTAGTTATAGTGACAGCTATTGCAATTCTTTAAATGTCATCAGAAATAGCTAAATCTAAAGTGTAAACCAATAACCGTATAAAATATAGAAAAGAGGTGGAATAAAAAAAAAAGGGTAAAGTAATATAAATGTTAGGGTCCATTCACACGTCCGTGTGTGCTTTGCGGATCCATGGATCCGCAAAACACGGACATTGGCGATGTGCGTTCCGCAATTTGCAGACCGCCCATCACCGGCACTATATAGAAAATGCTTTTTCTTGTCCGCAATCGCAGACAAGAATAGGACATGTTTTTTTTTTTCGGGAACGCGATTGCGGACCCGGAAGTGCGGATCCGCAATTGTGGACCCTGGCGGGATATCGTCTGTCCCCATTGAAATTAATGGGTCTGCAATTCCGTTCCGCAAAATGCGGAACAGAATTGCGGATGTGTGAATGGAGCCTTAGGGTCCATTCACACGTCCGTGTGTGTTTTGCGGATCCACGGATCCGCAAAACACGTACATCGGCGATGTGCGTTCCGCAATTTGCGGACCGCACATCGCCGACACTATATAGAAAATGCCTTTTCTTGTCCGCAATTGCGGACAAGAATAGGACATGTTCTATTTTTTTCGGGAACGCAATTGCGGACCCGGAAGTGCGGATCCGCAATTGCGGATCCGGGCGGGACATCATCTGTCCCCATTGAAATTAATGGGTCTGCAATTCCGTTCCGCTAAATGCGGAACAGAATTGCGGACGTGTGAAAGAACCCTTATAGAGAGGAATGAGGGAAAAGAATGAAGGGCAGGGGAGGAGGTGAGGAATTTTTTATGCCAACTCCCTAATAGTGCTGATCGTGAATATTCTAATCGTGATTTTTTTATCGCCAATATCGGCACTTCGAGAATTCGCAAAGATGTAGAATATAGTGCTACATATTGGTAATCGTAAATATTCTAGATTATTTTTCATCAGTAACCTCCCTTCTTGCTTGTGGGCCGATGAGAAGGCTGCAATGTCTTTGTCTGAGCTTAGCAACATCCCTAGCAACCAATAGGAAAGTTGTCTACCCCTTATTATATAAGAAACTCCCCAGCAGCCATTTTCTGCTGTTTTTTTCAGTTCTGAGAGAGAGAGAGCAGTGTGATTGCTGTGCTCTGTGCTTTCATCTGGATCCTATTCCTTATCCAATTACATTAGATAGTTAGCTCATATTTATAATACAGATAGTAAGTGGGAGATAGTCAGTGTAGGTTAGATAGTGATATAGTGTAGCTGATAGGTTCCAGTGCAGGGTGTTAGGTAGTGTGATAGGTTCTGCTGTCCATACATACATGCTACAGACATAGTGCTATATCTACTGAGACCTGATAAAATGTGAAGTTGCATGTATTGCGCAAAAAATCTGTGCATCATTAGTGTCGATTTGCGCAATCGTGAAAATAATGACTGGAGATCACAAATTCGCAAATTTATTGCGAATATTATCCGAAAAATTTGTGAAATATCGCGAAAAAAAAATATTGCCTATGCCGCTCATCACTACTTCCTTCACTAATGCCTAGATGACACACGCTCCCCAGTCCCATCAATATATGATAATGCCACAATGTCAGTTTCTTAACATCACTTGGAAAGCTCACCCAAAAGCCTGGAAAACTCTGTGGAGTAAAGGAACTGAAAGTGAGCTCCATCTAGTATAGAACCTATCCCCCTGATCATGAGAGTATGCAATCAGTTCTTCCATTCTAAATAAATGTCAGCGCTCAGCAGCCCATTCACAGAGAGATGGTGCCTCGATTTCCAGTGCCTCGATATCACTAATCGTGCTGCCGTGAGGAAGAACCTCAGAGCACTTTTCTTCATTTGGGCTGAAGTCCCTGGTACTAAAGAAAGAAGAGTCACTTTGGGTAGGTAGGGAACTTTCTTCCCTGAAAAATTTGCCATAAACCTGGAGCACTTGGTCCCAAAATTTGCTTATAGTAGGGCAAGACCACCATATATGTGGCACGGTTCCCTCCTCCTGTCGACATTCGGAGCATTCGGTGAAGGGTCGTTGGGCAGTAATACCACCTGGAGATAATCTTAAAATTATTTTCTTTTGTGTGGGTTGTTACGGACAATCCATGAGAGAACGTACACATCTTGAGAATGTCTTCCGGTGAAAAAGTGAGTTGTAGGTCTTCCTCCTATTTTCGAAAATAGGGAGCTACATCTGGATTGCTCTGGTCCAGTAGGATCTTATACATCTTTGATAACAGTCTGAAGTGAGTGTCCGATTTTAGAAAAAGGGTGTCAAAGTCAGTCAAGTTATGACAAAGTTTTTGGCTGAGTAAGCTATTTAAGAACGATCTCAGCTGAGCATACATGAGCCATAGAGAGCCTTTAAGCCTGTCTTCCAGATCAAGGGATTTATAGGACACCACTTTTGCATTCTTCATGACATCACGGACCCCGGAATACGAATATCCATTCCATTTTAGGAACCTCTCTACCCTTAATCCAGGGGTGAAAGCAGGATGAGGGGCGTCGTAGGACCTGGTCTCTGTGATATCTGAAACTTCAAGACTAAGCTGTTCCATTGAGTAAGAGCATGACGAACTAGGAAGGGCCATTCCTCTAATGGTGGTCTATCGTTCTGAGTCATCCATGGAGCAATCAACAAGTCCATCGGGAAGAGTTCTTGTTCCAGCTGGACCCCAAGTTTCAGAGATGATCTATTAGACCAATTTAGGATCCGCATGAGGATTGCTGAAGCATGGTACAGTTTTAGGTCTGGCAGTCCCGCTCTCCCTCTACTTTTGGGTTTGATCAATACCTTAATGTTTATCCTAGGTTTACTCGTACCCCACACAAAGCACGTTATGGCTCTGTGAAGAGTCAAAAAGAATCTACTTGGTACACAGATGGGTATTGTTTGAAAGAGATACCTGTACAAAAATCTCGGTAAGATATCCCTTTTGACTATACTCATCCTGCCAAACCATGACAGAGATTTCTATGAATATCTCTGCAAATCTACTAGGGTCTTCCTCTGCAATGGTAAGTAATTGAGCGGATATAGTAGGTGTAAGTGAGTTGGGATCTGCAACCTTAGGTAGCTGAGGCTCTGAGTCTGCCAGCGAAAAAAAAAAGTTGCTCTGTACAAGGAGCACATCAGTTGCAGTGAGCGATATGTTCAGCTTTTCACTTTTAGTAAGGTAATCTTGAAGTTACTGAGATAGCCAAAGCGCTGGAATTCACTTAGGATAGATGGGAGAGAGGTATGAGGGCTCGAGACATACAGGAGGAGATCATCCGCATAAAGTGGTAGTTTATGCTGGCAATCCCCGACCCGTATTCCAGAAAGGTCCGGATTCCTTTTCAGTGCATTGGCTAGATGTTCCATTACGTACAGCAGGGGCAAGAGAGGGCACCCCTGCAGAGTCCCATTTCTAATAATAAAAGAAGGAGCTAGTATACCATTTGCTCTGACTCTAGCTGTGGGGTTGGTGTAAAGGGCAGAGACTCTATCCACAAAGCTAGGCCCTAATCCTATTTGTTTCGGGGAAGCTATCATAAATCTCCAATGTACCCTATCGAATGCTTTTTCAGCATCTACTGATAGGAGACACAAAGGATCCTGATGACTACTCGCCCTGGAAAAGATTCATAGTTTGAATGGTGTTATCCCTGCTTGGCACAAAGCCTACTTGATCCCAGTGAATAACCTCCGGAAGCACTTTGCTGAGGCGATTTGCTAACAGTTTAAAATACATTTTGATGCCACAATTAATTAACAACATGGGTCGATAATTTTTGCAGACAGTCACATCTTTGTTAGGTTTCGGGATCACGACTATATGTGCCTCTAAGGTTTCTTTAGGAAAGGCTTTCCCAGGTTTGTTGGAGTTTTCAAACAGATAACTGCGAAACACTTCGGCATTTCTACAGGTAGATTCTGTGAGGACCTTTTGAAGCTGATCTTTGCCAGGGTAAGCTCAGTAAGTAGCTCAGGGTCCAGTGATTGTTTGTGTGAACAATAACTGATGTACCCTCTTGAGCAGGCATCCTCAAACTGCGGCCCTCCAGATGTTGTAAAACTACAATTCGCACTATGCCCTGCTGTGGCTTGATAGCTGTAGGTTGTCTGGGCATGCTGGGAGTTGTAGTTTTACAACATCTGGAGGGCCGCAGTTTGAGGATGCCTGCTCTTGAGTCTATCTCCATTTTGAATAAACACCCCTCGTAGTACACATTTTAGTGCCTCCCATTGCAGAGGAAGAGCCGTAAGATCCGATGAGTGATCCAGTATGAAACCCTTAATGGCGGATTCTAGGTCCCCAAAACACACACTGTCACGAAGGAGAGCCTCATTTAGGCGCCAAGTCCATTCCCTAGCCACCAGTCCCAGTAACTCCTAAGATAGGAATATTGGAGATTGGAGAGTGGTCAGACCAGATGGAAGTCTCTATATGTGTGTTTGGGTGGATGGTCAGTTCATGGTGAAAGTTCAGGAACATGTCCAGTCTACTGTAAGATTGGTGGGTTGGGGAAAAATAGGTGTGATCTCTGTCCTTAGGATGCAAAATGCGCCATACATCTACCAGTTGCCTATAGTGTAATGCTTGTTTTGCTCGAGAAATTGTTGAGCTAGGAACTATTGATTTCCCCATGGAGGAGTCCAACGAGGACTCCATGGTCATATTAAAGTCACCCCCTAGCAGCCCTATCCCTTCAGCGAAGGCGTCTAATTTGGACAGAATACGTAGTGATAAATCTAGAGTGAAACTCACTAACACAGTTAACCATTCCCACTTTCCACCCACTTGTCAAATGGATTGAGCGGCGTAAAAAAAAAGTCACAACCTTTTGGCACAAGTGAGCCCAAAAAGGCAGAAAGGCCTAATTTGCGAAGTTTTGAAACCAGAATTCTGGAGCACAAAGAGTGAAAAATCCCCCTCCCATGTCTCTAACTTAATGTATGAGGTGAACATTTACTGTAAGATGTATTTACAGATTTTATATAGGGAGTTGGGACTCTAGAGCTCTACTGATAGCACTTTTATTACAGTTGTCAGTTGTCGCCTTTTGTTCTGAACATCACAGGTCTTCCATTTTGCTTTCTTTATTATTGTTCGTTTGAGTTCCTATAAAGAGATATAGCAATACATTAGTCCTGTCAATTTTATATCAGAATTGGGTGATCCAGTTAAAGGGGTTGTTTCACAAAAAATATTCTACATTTCTCAAATCAGCATATATCAAGGGGAGAAAATCAGAACTGGATCGCACATCCACAATGTTATGTTTAGATCTAATTAAACTCACTTCTCAGTGCAATATTAAAGTGTACAGCCCCCTATACTGCATGCTGTACAAGAGGCATTAGTGTACATTTTGATCAAAAGGCATAAGCCCACTCACCACGTCAAGGACCTACTCTGACAAATAGGCGCAGCACAGTGCGGTGACAAAGCGGCACTGCCCTAGTGGGTGGCAGAACCCAGGAGTCAAAGGGCAGCCCTGCTGTCTGACAATGCCACCCATGGCACTGGGTCTCACTGACCCACCAGCACAGCTCCACAAAAGCAAAGGCCACCACGGAGTACTGCACCATGTGAACAGTTGTCTAACACAGTGTTTCCCAACCAGTGTGCCTCCAGCTGTTGCAAAACTACAACTCCCAGCATGCCCACACAGCAAAAGGCTGTCCAGGCATGCTGGGAGTTGTAGTTTTGCAACAGCTGGAGGCACACTAGTTGGGAAACACTGGTCTAACACATGTCCTTTGCTATCAAGAACTGCAGAATTCTGCGGAATTAAAACCACCTGTGCCGAATGGGAGGAGTGCTGATACCAGTAATAAAGAAGAAAGATTCGACATGCATATATCAAGGGGATAAAAACAGAACTGGATCGCACATGGCATTGTCAGATAGCGGGGCTGCCGTTTGCCTCCTGGGTCCTGCTGCCTACTAGGGCAGTGCCGTTTTGTCACCGCATTGTGCCACGCCTTTTTCAGAGTAGGTCCCACTCTTATAGGCAACCTTGGCGTGGTGAGTGGGCTTATGCCTTTTGATCAAAATGTACACTAATGCCTCTTGTACAGCATGCAGTATAGGGGGCTGTACACTTTAATATTGCACTGAGAAGTGAGTTTAATTAGATCCTAGCATAGCATTGTGGATGTGCGATCCAGTTCTGTTTTTCTCCCCTTGATATATTTCTCAAATCAGCTCCTCGATCTGAATACTTTTGTAATGGCATATAATTAAAAATTTTGCATAGCTGTTGAGTTATTCACTGAAATCTAGCTGTATAGCGCCATCTGCTGTTTGCCCTTTTTAAAAATTCTTTGTCCAGCTCACTGAGAGGGAAGCACACGCTCAGTTCCATCCTTGAACTGCCACCGGCTGCAGCAGAAAGGACATACTCCCTGAGAAAGTAGATGCCCCTAAGCTGTCAGCTTGTAATAAGTCTAGCAGAGCAATTGGACCAATGAATGGGCAGATCTCTGCACCTCCATGTGCACCTACAGGGCTGGTTTGTTAGAAATAGATTATAATGTACTATACTGTATATAACTAATTTTCATTAGTTCATTATTCATGGGATAACCCCTTTAATGGTTAGGGTACTTTTCAAGATCTCTGCTTGTTGTCAGTGAATGGAAATTGTCATGGTACGATTTGGGCAGTAGGACTGAGCTGCTAAACATGCGTGACCACTGGTACTGAACTGGTCAGGTTGACATTTAGAAAGGGAACCAGAAGGACACTATGGGGCACCACAACAAGTATGTAACAGCAATTCCCAGGGACATTTTACTTTAATCATTTAATCAATGATATTTTTTTCTGTTCTGAGAGTTCTAACACAGAAAAGGGACAATCCCTTTCAATATGTATGGGCAACCCTGACTAAATGTATTGAAGCGGAGTTTCACATAAAGATATAAACAGGAACCTTTTAAAGGGGTCGTCTCATCTCAGACAATGGGGGCATATCACTAGGATATCCCCCATTGTATAATGGGTGTGAGTCCCATCAGTGGGACCTGTGTCTATATCGAGAATGGAACCTCGAAAGTGGTGGAGGGTGCACTGCGCAGCCGCCCTCCATTCATTTCTATGGGGCTACCGAAAATAGGCGAGCGCTGGCTCTGCTATTTCAGTCAGGTCCATAGAAATGAATAGAGGGCGACTGCGCGGTGCACCCTCCACCACTTTCGAGGGTCCGTTCTTGATATATATGCGGGTGGCCGGTCATGCGCGGTGCGCTCTCATTGACTTCTGTGGGGAGAATGCTAGGTGGTGGCCGGACCGGAGTACTCCAGACCCCACTTTGCGGGGCTCCGTTCCCTATATAGGTGGGACCCGTACTTATAAGATGATGGGAGCATATCCTAGTGATATGTCCCCATTGTCTGGGATGAGAGAACCGCTTTAATTTATTTTTTCTTTTAATCCATTAACTTACATGGCTAGGCCGAAGAGGGTCAAGATGCAGCTACAAAAGTCGATGCAGAGCTGGCAGCAGTTCACTAGATAATGTGGATAAATCATAATTAGAGTTTAAGTAATAATAAATCACGTTAATTTACTCAATGCACACAAGTTCAATCCTCAGGGCAACGAGGCCAGAGAATGAGGAGCAAGATGGAGAATCTTGGGGGTCTTTCTGTAAACTCTGAAAGTCACGCTGAGTAAAGGCTAGTTTGGTAGGATCCGCTGTGGTTTCAGACTCTTTTTCAATATTTTAACCCAACAGGTCTACTATCTTGGTTAGTAAATGGGCAGGCAATGGAAAAAAAAAATAAAAAAATGAATATATTGACCTGTCTAATACTTTCTTTTCGTGGCCACTGGCAGCAGCCAACCATGACTTTCAGCCGTCTTGCTGGCAATGTTTCCTCTAAGCCTCTGAATACCTGGTGGTCTTGTACAGTAAAATTGCTAATGTCAGTATTCCTGTTGATTTAGGGCAATGAAGGCGCTATTCTCAATATACCTGGTGGTCTAGAGCAGTGAAGGTGTTAATCTCAGTAGACCTAGTGATCTAGGGCAATAAAGTGGTTAAGGCTGATTCACGCAACCCCGCTTGGTCCGGGAAAAATAGCCCATGTGCCGGCTGCATTTCCTGGGCCGATTGCGTCTCTTCTAACTCTGACTCCATGATAGTTATTTATGATACAATCATTTCATATCTGATCATGGGCGTAGCTATAGGGGGTGCAGAGGTAGCAGTCGCTACCGGGCCCAGGAGCCTGAGGGGGCCCAAAGACTCTTGTGCCGCATAAGAATACACACAAAGCACTGAGGGAAGGGGCCCCAAGCTGAACTCTTGCACCAGGGCCCATGAGCCGTTAGCTATGCCCCTGTATCTGATCACGGATCTAGTGTACTGTACTCCCATGATGATGTAAAATATTGCTGCAATCAGATAAGTACTGATTGTATCATAAATTATAGAGGAGCCATGGTCAGTGTGGGAGATGTGAGCGACACACAGCCAATATTTCCCAGAACGAGCATAGTTGTGTGAATCAGTCCTTCATGTCAGTATACCTGGTGGTCTAGGTCATTGAAGGGGAAGATGTCAGAATCCTTTTTGGTCTTGGGTAAAGAAAGGTTTAATGTCAGTAAAGCTGAAGATGGGCTCAGTAGGAAGTCTATGAGCCCGTCTCCAGCCAATGTTCAGCAATAAGGAGACACAGTGAGAGCGTCTATCACATAGGCCTGTGATGGCTAACCTCCGGCACTCCAGCTGTGGTAAAACTACAACTCCCAAGATGCACACTTGCTTGGCTGTTCTCAGAACTCCATAGAAATTAATGGAGCATGCTGGGAGTCATAGTTTCACCACAGCTGCAGTGCCGGAGGTTAGCCATCACTGACATAGGCGATTGGTGAGGATCTTAAACCCTGGCCGATCAAAACCTTTGATATGTCGCTACTACATATCAAAAGTTTTTTGAAAGTACAGATATAGTTTAAAAATGATTCTGTATTTTTGGTTACTTTATAGGATTTGCATTATTTAAAGGGGTTCTGCAGTTTGATACAACTGATGATCTATCCTCAGGATAGATCATCAGCATCTGATCGGCCGGGGTCTGACACCCGGGACCCCCGCGATCAGCTGTTTGAGAAGGCAGCGGCGCTGCAGCAGCACCGCGGCCTTCTCACTGTTTACCTCTGCTAGAGCCCCGCCCAGTGACGTCACGACTTGTATCCAAGTGGCGTGGGCGAGGCTAAGCTCTGTTCACTGCAGCGGTAAACAGTGAGAAGGCCGCGGTGCTGCTGCAGCGCCGCCGCATTCTCAAACAGCTGATCGGCGGGGGTCCCGGGTGTCGGACCCCGGCCAATCAGATGCTGATGATCTATCCTGAGGATAGATCATCAGTTGTAACAAACTGCAGAACCCCTTTAATTAGTGAGCTTCTGGTAGTGTGGACTCAGATACTTACTTGAAAGCTCTACTGCCCTGTCCTGATTTGAAGTTTGATTTCCCATTTGTGCTGCAGTAATGGAAGAAAAGGTTAACCATGAAGCCACTCTGATTACAGGTATATAAAGCATATATGACGAGTGTAAAAATATTACAACTCCATGAGAAACAAAATATCTGAATGCATATCCTTCACTTAAAGTGACTGTCTTCTTCAGGTCTAATCATGCTATTTTTAACCTTGGGTCCAAAATCCTGTGATGATCATTTTCTTGATCTAGTTCTAGTAGTCAGTGCTCTGACACAGAGCTCCAAATCCCCTGCTTAGACATAGAATTAAAGGACTTTTACAGGTGGTGACCTATCCTGTAATTGAAGGGGTTCCGACTCCCGACACTTTTGCTGATCAGCTGTTAAAGAGGTTGTCGTTCTCCCATGAGAAGATTCCTCACAGCTTACCAAGCACAGTGCTGTCCGTTTCACAGCTCAGGTATGGTATTGCAGCTCAGGCCTATTCACTTGATGTACAGATGGGACTGTGTCTTCTTGTTGTTGAATGTACTACAACTCCCATTTTGCACTACAGTAAAGCTAGCCTAATTTACTGACCCCTACATCCCCACACACTGGCCACTGCAAGGACATCCCAAACTACCATCAGGCAGGAACCCCAGCAACAGGGAGTGCGCAGAGGTAAAAAAAAAAAAGGTTGCACTTTTCATGGTGACACATCTTATAGTCACAGCCGCTACCACTCCCATCCTCTTCTCTGGCTCCTCAAGGACTCGCTGCAAAATTTCAAGGATATGCTATCAGTAAATGATCTTAAGGGGTCCCACAATTTCCTGGACGACAGGCAGCTGGGCTGACCCTGAGCAGGCAAAACCAGCGAAGGGGACCCAGCACTGAACCAAAAACTGGTGCCACCAAACGCCAAAGTTATGTAGAGGCCTGGGCCTTTAACATAGCTCTTGGAAGGCAACGATTTAAAAAGGAAAAAGAACGCTTGTTCAGCAAGGCCCAAAACAGGCTGGTCACTAGGGGTTAAGGCCTTTATTTAGGCTTGTTCATCAAGGGGTTAAATTCCAATATGCTGGCACATCTTAGAAGTCCTGAGGATGCCACATTACTGGAATTTTATCGTAAAATAGACGGACTGCAATGATTTACTCTTCAAGATTGTTGATATTAGGTCCATAATGTGTTCTTCTCTATCCACATACAAAGCTGGATTCTGACTGCAGAGGACAGAGAAACTTCTGTCAGTTTCCAAGGACAAGAAGCTGAATTTGGAAAGCAGCTTTGGAAGTGATTGGAGAAAAGGGCCACACAATTAGGGTGCATACACACGGCCGTGTCTGTTTTACATAAGCAACCTGAGTATCTGAAAAACTCAGGCGCCAGCCATGTGCACCCCACATCACGTTGCGGGTCTGCCATTGACTTCAACAGGTCTGCATCCAAAAATAGGACACGGGTTAAGACTCCCTTTATCTAGAGCTGATTGAGTATCGCTAGTTAAGATGGTAATTCTACCTCAATTTCTTTATGTTCTTAGAAATATACCTATTTGGATAGAGGACAAGTATTTTAAACTTCCGGAAAGAATAATTAATGATTTAGTCTGGGGAAGAAAACGAGTGAGACTCAAACTAGAATACTTATATAAGCCGTTGGAGTGTGGGGGCCTAAACCTCCCATACTTCAAGGGCTACTTTATGGCAGCTCAGCTATGGACGTGCAGTGAATGGTCAAATAGTACAGCTTTGAGCCGCCTAGTAAGAGCCTCCACGTACAATAATATATTTATTCTCTTAGAATCTAAAGATTGGTGCTATAAAGAGACTATAAAATAATTTTTGAAAATGTGGGCTACCATTAGAGAAGGGGTCTCAAACTCGCGGCCCGCGGGCCATTTGCGGCCCTCAGTACAATATTTTGCGGCCCGCCTTCACAAAAATGAATGAAATCGCATTAGTAAAAAAAATCACACGCTCACAGTCCTGCACTATAAAGTTATACAATGTCCCCTCATTCATAAAATATCCCCTTATTCAATAAATCATGCCCCCTCACTTATTACTGAAGATACCAATAATCGCAAGAGCTTACGAATAATGCAGGCATATCGGCTGGGCGGACGGCAGCGTGACTCCCTTATGTCACGTGCCCACGCCGCCTACTTTATGAATGAAGCAGGCGGCGCAGGCACGTGACGTCAGTGAGTCATGCTGCGGCCTGCCGTCCGCCCAGCCGACATGCCCGCATTATTCGTGCAATCCACATATCCCCCATCACAGTGCCATCCACAGATCCCCCATCACAGTGCCATCCACAGATCCCCCATCACAGTGCCATCCACAGATCCCCCATCACAGTGCCATCCACAGATCCCCCATCACAGTGCCATCCCCAGATCCCCCAATCCCCCATAACAGTGTCCATCACAGATCCCCCATCACAGTGCCATCCACAGATCCCCCATCACAGTGCCATCCACAGATCACCCACAGATCCCCCATAACAGTGTCATCCCCAGATTCCCCATAACAGTGTCCGTCACAGATCCCCCATAACAGTGTCATGCACAGACCACCATTAGTTCCAAACCCACCAATAACACACCTTTTGGTTAAAAATATATTTTTTTCTTATTTTCTTCCCCAAAAATCTAGGTGCGTCTTATGGGCCGGTGCGTCTTATAGGGCGAAAAATACGGTACTTTGCGCCTAGCGCAGACGTCATTTCCGTGAAATCCCTTATGCGGCCCAGCCTTACCCAGACTTTGCCTCCTGCGGCCCCCAGGTAAATTGAGTTTGAGACCCCTGCATTAGAGGATGGTTGGGGGTAAAGGGATCACGTATATTCACGCCTCTCTGGCACAATAAGTATCTACAAATATTAGATGGGATAGCAACGGATCAATTCTGGCAAAAGAATGGGATTCTTTATGTGGCACAGGTTGTTAAGAATAAAGAAATAAAGACGTTCGCGGAACTAGCACATAGCGTTCAGATTCTTTCATGGTTTAGGTACTTTCAGCTTCGGTCGGCACTTTATAATTTGAATGATAAATCACGATTGGAAATAGATACTTTGTCTCCACTAACTGAATGGCTAGGTAAGATAGCACTAGGAAGGAAGATTTCTAATATATATAAGTAATTAATTAACTCACGTTTTTTTGAAACACAATCACCAGGACTAAAGGACTGGGAGTTGGACTGTCCAAATATAAAATTGGTGGGTTAGGGGAGTATTTTTACTAATCAATGATGTACTTTCTCATAACTTTAATCACGCTTTAACACAGTTTAATATCTATCACAGACTCTATGTTACTCCCACCTGGCTAAACAAGTGTGGATTAAGAGATACCTCTAGCTGCCCTCGTTGTGATAACGTCGGAGCGGACCACTTGCATATGCTCTGGTACTGTCCAGGCTTAGTAGCATACTGGAATGGTATCAAAAATCGCCTTATCCGGGAATTCAAAATACGCATATCTCTTGAACCACAAATGTTTTTATTGAATGATGATGATAAATATCGAAAGATTCTACTGGGTAGAATATTATTACTGGCCAGATTACTGATCACTGGAAGTTGGTTTGCACGCCACACTCCAGAAGTTAATAACTGGATAAACTTGGTCAATAAGATTAAAAACTATGAATGGATTCTTTATAAGCACAGAGGTGGATTAGATAAATGGAATAAGATATGGGAAGGTTGGAAGCTCTGATGGGCACTTATGCGGTATTTAAGTAATTTTTTTTTTTTCTTTTCTCTCTTTTTCCTTTCCTTCTACTCTTCTCCCTTCCCTTCATCCTATGTTGTTTGAGGGGGGAGGGGGGACAGTGGACGCATCGCAGGTGGGGGGGGGATAGGATTTGGTAAGAAAGTGGAGTTAGCTAATTATACTAAATGTTAATTCTGATTGTGTACATTTTTTTTACTCCTTTGTATACTAATAAAAGTCGTTAAATAAAAAAAAAAAAAATAGGACACGGCCGTGTGACTACACCCTTAGTCCAAGGTAAGTACAGCTAAATATATAGAAACAATATGTAAACTTACAATTTAAAAAAAAAACTACGGTGTTGCTTACGTGGCTGATTTTGCTTCATCTGTGGATGGACATAGGGACCAGGTGCAACTACTCCAGATACAGTTGGTACTGTGGATAATATGGTCAATTTACTGAGGATAATACCGCAACATGTTAACCATACAACACAAAGTGTGCACAAGACGATACTAAGGTACAGTAATTGTCATTGTTAAAGATATCTCTCACTCTGTTGTCGAAAACCAGGCTGGTGTATGTGCAGTACCCCAGATGGGGTATCTTCAATTCTTTGTTAATGCACTGTTAAGGTAATGTGCTGCATTTAATGTTATGCAATATGCCGCCATGTAACGCACGCAGCATGTTCCGCAGCATGAGTCAGAAGTGGCCAGAGTTAACTATTCTGGCCCTTCACCCTGGCTTCAGAAGATTCTACTGTTCTAGGAGTAGGCAGTGTGTGAGAACGGGTCCTGGAGGAGAGACTGACTGCAGACGCTCCTTCCTCCAGGCATTCAGTTTGAAGTTTACGGAGACTAACAGTTCTCTGTGTGTCCTCTGCCGCTCCTACATAGAGTAAAAAGTTGAATTTGGAGAATTTTATGGCTACAGTATGATAGTCAGCAAGGTAACCAGCATAAAGCATTACAGACTTTGCTGCTGCAACGGGGAAACAAGTTAAAACCCGGATGATTTGTGGATTCAAAAGCAACAACATTTTAGCCAGCAAGGTGATCAACGTACAGCATTCTTAGACCTGGCTGCAGTGGAGGGATAACAAGTTCATACATCCTGCACATTTCAAGTATGATTTTAGCAAGTCATATTATAAGAACCGCATGCTGCTATGCGCACCGCGGACATTGTGATGGATTGTAGTTGGCCAGAAATCCCAGTACTAGAGACTGTAGTAAAACAAAGTGCATTCTGAGGGTCATTACTTCGAACTACTTGCTTAACTCATGTTTGGACGTCTGTGTGGATTTTGCACTGTGTGCCGATAGTTGTTGGATGTACTCCAACTTCTATTTGATGCACAGTAAAGAGAAACATTCGGTTAAGTTCAATCGGGCCTGGCTACTGATTTTCCTAACACGACACGCTGGCCATTACATCACTTCAAGCCCTGCTTTGCACCCAATGAACATTTAACATCAAGGGCAACCCGAAGCAACACAGGGTGCCCTTCCTTGACTGCACCGACCCAAGGAAGTGACTGCCTGAGGGAGTACACTGCGACACATATCACCAGGGCCACTGCCACCCATCCTCTGCTCTGACTCCTCAGGGGCTTGTTGCATATTTCTAAATAGAAATAAAAAATTCTGTGGCATAACTAACCATGACGCCTTCTCTATAGGATTTGCCGGGTGTCTTCGCCATAGCAATGCTGCTGGGTCCTATCAGACCCTGATCAGCTCTACATATGTGTGCATTCACACGACTGTATTTTCAGTCTGCATCAGATTCACATTTTTTGTGGATCACACGCAGACCCATTCTTTTCTACTGGACTGCAAAAAATACGGACAGCGCACAGATGCCTTGGTGCCGCAAATCATAGAACATGTCCTATTCTTGTCCAGTTTGTCAAGAATATGCATTTTTTTCAACACAGCCTGTAAAAACTGCAGGATGCACACAAACTGCATCTGTATTTTGCATATGTGTGAGACCTTAAAATGGATACAGTCATGAAGATGATCCCAATGTGAAATGACTCCACAGGGGGGCTATTTTTTCCCTGTAACAGGAGCTCATTTGGATGCCCCAACTACAGTGGGAAAGGTGCAAAATAAAATAAAAGTATAAATGACTATGTAATTTTTTTTTATATTTCCATCATTTAAGGGCATTAATAGAATTTATTAAGGCCTTATTAAGGCCCTTTTATTACTGATTATCAAGGGGTTAAATTGCAATACGCCATGTTTCTTAATTATTCCACATTACTGAAATGAATTACTCTTCAAGATTGCTGATGCTGAGTCCACAATGTGTTCTTCTCCATTCACATACAAAGCTGGATTTTGCTTTCAGAAGTCTGTAACCAGAGAGCAGTGGATTATGGGAGCTCTGGTCACAGTTGCAGAGCTCATGTGTCTGACTGCAGAGGACATAGAAACTGCTGTCGGTTTCTAAGGACAAGAAGCAGAATTTTGAAAGCTGCTTTGGAAGGGATTGGAGAAAAGGGTCCCAAAATTAGCGCAAGGAAAGTACAGCTTAATATATAGAAACTATATGTAAAGTTACAATAAATAAAACTTACTTTGTTGCATCTGTATATATTGTTGTGGCGGATTTTGCTTCATCTTTGCTTGTGGTGGTACTATTTGGACAACATTAGGAACTCCTATAGATAATGGTAATGATGTGGATGATATGCTTAATTTAGTGAAGATAATGCTGCAACATGGTAATCATACAGCACAAAGTGTGTACAGGACAACGATACTAAGGTACAGTAATTTGTAATGTTGTTACTTTGCTGTTAAAAACCAGGCTGATGTACGTCTAAATAGAAATAAAAAATTAATTGGAATAACTAGAGCCGTGTGGGCCCAAGGGCAAAACTTGTACATGTATGGCACTTTGTTCTGGGCTTTAATTAAAGTCTTGTGGACCCCAGGGCAAAACTTGTATATGTATTGCTCTTTGTGCTGGGCTTTAATCCGGAGCACGCTATGACACTTCCTCTATTGGGTCTGCAATCACATGATCAATGCTTGTCTTGGGCATAACAGAACTGTTGGGTCTTATCAAACCCTTATCAGCTATGCATACATGATATCACTCCTCAGGTGAGCTGTATTCCCATGTATCGGGGACCTATTTGGATGCCTTAGTTACTGTCAAAAAGTGCAAAATAAAAAAAAGTGTAAGTGACTATCTAATAGGTTTTTTATTATTATTTTTACAGCCTTTTGGGTCATTACTAGAATTTTTAAAGTGGTTTTCCACGAGTTAGATATTGTTGACCTATCCTCAGATTTTATAGGCTCATATATGAGCTTCAAAATCATTACAAAAAATGTAAAAAAAAAGTTAAAAAAATATATAAAATTTTTTAAAAATATAAAAGTTGAAATCACCCCTCTTTTCCGTATAAAAAAAAAAACCTAAATAACAAAAAATATAAACATCATGGGTATCATTGCCCGTACTATTCAAATATTCAAATATTTTTCCAATACGCGAATGACATAACAGAAAAAAGGGTCAAAATGGCTAATTTGCCATTTTTCATGGCTTTTTCTTACCCAAAAAAATGTAATAAAGTGTGATCGAAAAAGTTACAAACACTCCAAAATGGTATGAATAAAAAGTGCAGATTGTCCCGCAAAAAATGAGCCCCTATACAACTCAGTAAAAATAACTATAAAAAAGTTATGGGGGTCAGAATATGGGTGTATGGGTCAGTTTTGCCGCAAACGAAACGCTGTGGGAACAAAACCCGTAAAATGGTGGAGGAATTGCGTTTTTTTTCCAATTCCACCCCATTTGGAATTTCTTTACCGCTTTTCACTACATTGCATGCCATAATTAATGATGGCATTAGAAAGTACAACTTGTCCCGCAAAAAATAAGCCCTCATACAGCAATGTGAACGGAAATATAAAAAAGTTACGGCTCAAGGAAGATAGGGAAGAAAAATGAAAACGCAAGGATGAAAAAACCTCCGGTCGTGAAAGGGTTGACTCTCAGAGGACCTTGCGATTTTCCATTTTAGCGTTTTCATTTTTCACTCCCTGCCTTCCCAAAGCCATAACTTTTTTTTTTCCATTCACATAGCCTTATAAGGGCTTATTTTTTGCGGGACAAGTTGTACTTTCTAATGCCACTATTTAGTATTGCATATAATGTAGTGAGGTGCTAGAACAAAAAAAATAAAAATGGAGTGGAATTGGAAAAAAAAACACTTGTATAGTTTTTCTTGCTTTTTAATACTCAAAAAAAAATTTAAACGCCATATTCTAACCTTATAAATTTTTTGTAGTTATGTGTACAGAGCTGTATTTATTGCAGGGCAATCTGTACTTCTCAGTGATACCATTTTGAAATGTGTGTGACTTTTTGATCACTTTTTATTAAATTTTTTGGAGGGACGTGAAGTGACAAAAAATAGTGAACTGGCCTTTAGAATTTTTTTCCATTATGCCATTCTTCGCTGTATGGGATAAATAATATTATATTCTACTAGTGCGGACTTTTTTTTTTTTTACTCTTTTTAAGTCGCCCTAGGTGACTATAACTGGCAATCGTTAGATTGACAATTGTGTTCTGTTATGGGTATATATCTATCACAAAACACACCATCTACTGTATTTCTATACAGTGCTGGCACCTGCTGGCTTATATTGGAATATTCCAGTGATGGGTATCAGAGCCTGCTTGAGGTTCTGAGCCCTCAACGGAGTACTACAGCTCCCCCAATCTCAGCCGGGAAATGCTGTTACAGGTGCGGGAGCACGGCCTCTGAAGGGTTAAATGTATGCGATTAGCCTAAAAACCCAGTGACTTTTGGATCTGGGCCCCCCAGACATAGTGCCCCAAATGATAATTATCGTCCCTTTGGTACCCCAAAGAGTAAACATACCTCTTTTTTTGTGGCACACCCCATAAATGGTCTCTCTTTAGAATATAGTGTTATGTCCTCATGTTATAATAATGCCCCTTTGTGCCTCAATATAATGCCCCACTCATATTCCTATAATGTCCCGTTTTGTGCCTCCACATTGTTATGATGTCCCGTTCTGTGCCCCCAAATTGTTATAATGTTCCAGTTCTATACCCCCACATTGTTATGATGTCCCCCTTCTGTGCCCCCACATTGTTATAATATCCGCTTTGTAGTAGAAACAGGCGTAGAAAATGATGAATGAAATAGGCCTGCCAGCCCGCCCACACCACACCCCCTCTTATCATGTCCCCCTTCTGTGCCCCCACATTGTTATAATGTCCGTTTTGTGCTTCCAGATTGTTATAATGGCCCGTTCTGTGCCCCCTCATTGTTATAATGTCCTGTTCTGTGCCCCCGCATTGTTATAATGGCCCGTTCTGTGCCCCCGCATTGTTATAATGTCCTGTTCTGTGCCCCCGCATTGTTATAATGGCCCGTTCTGTGCCCACGCATTGTTATAATGTCCCCGTTTTGTGCCCCCGCATTGTTGTAATGTCCCCGTTCTGTGTTCCTGCATTGTTATAATGTCCCCGTTCTCTGTTCCTGCATTGTTATAATGGCCCCTTCTGTGCCTCCACATTGTTATAATGGCCACGTTCTGTGCCCCCGCAATGTTATAATGGCCCCGTTCTGTGCCCCCGCAATGTTATAATGGCCCCGTTCTGTGCCCCCGCATTGTTATAATGTCCCCGTTTTGTGCCCCCGCATTGTTATAATGTCCCCGTTTTGTGCCCCCGCATTGTTGTAATGTCCCCGTTCTGTGTTCCTGCATTGTTATATTGTCCCCGTTCTGTGTTCCTGTATTGTTATAATGTCCCCTTTCTGTGTTCCTGCATTGTTATAATGGCCCCTTCTGTGCCTCCACATTGTTATAGTGTCTTATTCTGTGCCCCTGCATTGTTAAAATGGCCCATTCTGTGCCCCCACATTATAATGTCCTCGTTCTGTGCCCCCACATTGTCATAATGGCCCCGTTCTGTGCCCCCGCATTGTTATAATGGCCACGTTCTGTGCCCCCGCATTGTTATAATGGCCACGTTCTGTGCCCCCGCTATGTTATAATGGCCACTTTCTGTGCCCCTGCATTGTTATAATTGCCCCGTTCTGTGCCCCCGTATTGCTATAATGTCTTAGTTCTGTGCCCCCACATTGTTATAATGGCCACGTTCTGTGCCCCCGCAATGTTATAATGGCCCCGTTCTGTTCCCCCACATTGTTATAATGGCCACGTTCTGTGCCTCCGCAATGTTATAATGGCCCCGTTCTGTGCCCCCACATTGTTATAATGGCCACGTTCTGTGCCCCCGCAATGTTATAATGGCCATGTTCTGTGCCTCCGCATTGTTATAAGGACCCCGTTCTGTTCCCCTGCACTGTTATAATGGCCATGTTCTGTGCCCCCACATTGTTATGATGGCCACGTTCTGTGCCCCCGCATTGTTATAGTGGCCAGAAGTGGATCCAGCAGGAAGGAGAAGTAAAAGTTCTCCTTTTATACTGTTTTTACCATGCTTGAATCTACTTTTGTCTTTTGTTTAAAAAAGTTCATGGAAAACTGCGACAAAAAAACGCTGAATTAGGACTTCTTCACACTTGGGTATGAAAGTATGGGTCAGTGTGCTGAACGAATCCCTTCATTTGCAATTTGTTCCATTGTTTGCTAGAAGTTGTCCAATGTCATCTGTATTTGTTAAGTTTAAATGATTAACCATTTTTCTGCTGTTTTTCCAAAGTTGCAAAAGTAATGATAAAAAAATTGGAAAAATATGCACATTTAGATCACGGGTTTTTAAATTGAACCCATTTTTGTGACCTGGGCCTCTGCTGGGCCTTTCCGACCCCGCTCTAGCACATCCATGGGCCATGTGGAGAGATTAAATCCTTGTTCCTCTCAGGACACAACCTGGACTTTTGGGGGGTTCCTGTCTGGTGGTGGTTGGAGTGCCCTTGATGTCAGGTGGACATGTAGCAGGGTGCCAGGGAGGAGGGTAAGCAGAGAGCCAGCAGATGACCATGCCTCTTTGGTTACAATAAGTCCAGTTTCTCTATACCTTGAGCATTCCTAGATGGACCATTCTGAAGCACAGGACTTATGTGTCAGTTATTGCTGCCATCTTTACCTCTGGGCATCCCTAACTTGTATGCCTCCATTTGGCTTGGATTTGGGGGGACACCTGGAAAAGTTTTTTCCCTAGTGTACCCCCTACCATATTTTGTCTCCCAGGAGGACATGTCATATATTCAGCTGCTCATGGGCTCTTTAAACAATAGAAAATGAATGCCCTTGCTATACAATAACTTACGACACACACAAAAAAAAATCCCCAAAACACACGCAAAAGAATCTTACCTGGCGGAAGTGGTGGATAGGGTGACCTTGGGTTCACGCCTGGAGGGAAGGCCATATTGTCAGGATAACAGGCTGCAGCAGAGATAAGAGAGTCCGCATATTATTCTTTTAGAAAGCAATGGTCATGTTTCTATGTTAACGGTCTCCACGCTGGTTATTTATGGATGATTTTTAAAAAGTAACTAAACTTTGTTACAATTTTTAATATGTTGTCCCTTTTGGGGGGGTTCCTGTCTGGTGGTGGTTGGAGTGCCCTTGATGTCAGGTGGACATGTAGCAGGGTGCCAGGGAGGAGGGCAAGCAGAGAGCCAGCAGATGACCATGCCTTTTTGGTTACAATAAGTCCAGTTTCTCTATACCTTGAGCATTCCTAGATGGACCATTCTGAAGCACAGGACTTATGTGTCAGTTATTGCTGCCATCTTTACCTCTGGACATCCCTAACTTGTATGCCTCCATTTGGCTTGGATTTGGGGGGACACCTGGAAAAGTTTTTTCCTTAGTGCACCCCTTGCCATATTTTGTCTCACAGGAGGACATCGGACATGTCATATATTTAGCTGCTCATGGGCTCTTTAAACAATGGAAAATGAATGCCCTTGCTATACAATAACTTACGACACACACAAAAAAAAATCCCAAATACACACGCAAAAAAACTTACCTGGCGGAAGTGGTGGATTGGGTAACATTGGGTTCACATTGACTGGAGGGAAGGCCATATTGTCTGGATAACAGGCTGCAGCAGAGATAAGAGAGTCCGCATATTATTCTTTTAGAAAGCAATGGTCATGTTTCTATGTTAATGGTCTCCGCGCTGGTTATTTATGGATAATTTTTAAAAAGTAACTAAACTTTGTTACAATTTTTAATATGTTGTCCCTTTTGGGAGCTCCTGTCTGGGGTTGGTTGTAGTGCCCTTGATGTCAGGTGGACATGTAGCAGGGCGCCAGGGAGGAGGGCAAGCAGAGAGCCAGCAGATGACCATGCCTTTTTGGTTACAATAAGTACAGTTTCTCTATACCATGAGCATTCCTAGATGGACCATTCTGAAGCACAGGACTTATGTGTCAGTTATTGCTGCCATCTTTACCTCTGGACATCCCTAACTTGTATGCCTCCATTTGGCTTGGATTTGGGGGGACACCTGGAAAACTTTCCTTAGTGCACCCCTTGCCATATTTTGTCTCCCAGGAGGACATGTCATATATTCCGCTGCTCATGGGTTCTTTAAACAAAGGAAAATAAATGCACTTGCTATTCAATAACTTGGGACACACACAAAAAAAAAATCTTACCTGGCGGAAGTGGTGGATAGGGTGACATTGGGTTCACGTTGCTTGGAGGGAAGGCCATATTGTCAGGATAACAGGCTGCAGCAGAGATAAGAGAGTCCGCATATTATTCTTTTAGAAAGCAATGTCATGTTTCTATGCTAACGGTCTCCACACTGGTTATTTATGGACGATTGTTAAAGAGTAACTAAACCTTTGTTACAAATTTTAATTGTCCCCACTGCCCTAATAAAACTATTTCTAATACTTTATTGATCGATTTTCTATTTTTATGACACTTTTCCTTCCCTAAAGCCCACCATTCCCTGTGCGCTTAAAACTCAGGTCTCTGTACACCGCTGACAGCTCAGCGGTGTACGGAGTATGGAGTACACATTTTATCAATGGGGCTGCAGCAGCGTTGTGAGTACGGGGAGGAGCGCACATTGCTGCTCCTGCCCGTGTTCCCTGGATGATTACTAACTCCTGGCATAGCACATGCGTACCCTGTATCAGCGGTGTAGGGAGAACTGAGTTTTAAGCTCTCACGTACGGGAACCGCCCTGTCACGTGACCCGGGTGCGACTGTCAAGGGTCGATCTATTACACTCACTCAATCTCTTGCTTCCCTACACACAGGACTCAGACTGAACCTAGATCACAGCCTTTCATGGACTCCAACACGCTGCCACCATCTATGACATTTAAATTAATACACCAATAAATTAAGGGATCATAGAAAACCCCACAGCGCCCCACTCGCCAGCAGGCTCGCAGTAGCACAGGCCACACTCATAGCAAGTACACGGTAATGCAAACCGCACTGATACACTTAAAAATAGAGGTTACTGGGCTCATTTAGGGCAAAAAAGATGCGCTTTAATGTACTAAAAAGGTACAGGGCTTAGTTACAAAATTTAAAAACAAATAAGAGACATACAAAACGTGCACAAAACAGTTCCAGCTACGGAGGAAGGGGCGATCAGAAACCCCGAAACGCGTCTAGCCAAGACAGAACCCCAAGCATTTTGACTACTGGAAATCGCAATATTCTTCCGGATTCGCACAGAAAATATTGTCCATCACCGTGTAAAGGGTAAATGAAAAAAAGATATTGCAAGACCTGAAGTCTGTTTGCACATGCCAAACATTCACCAACGCGGGAGGACTACATTCGCTCGGAGACTATCGACTTCTACAGATATAGAATTATCGAATAGAGCGACTTCGTGGTGCAAAAAGTAATGCGGTAAGACCGTTTGAATTTATCCGGCAGAATTTCTCAAAAATTTGCAGTAATATTATTCCAGCGGGACGCCGCTATACCTTGCCTTATTCTAATGTGGGATAATGAACAATCAGCCCCCGATTAGACATATACTGGACCGATTTCAGGACATTGCGAATATTGTTGTCTACAGTTTGGGACTACTTTGCGTTACTAGTGGTGTTAGTTATACGCAAACTGCTGCCACCACATTCCTCAAGACTTTTCGCATTCAAGTGCGAAAAAGTCGGGAAGGAATTTTTTTCCCCATAAGTGAGGAAAATTGGCTTCTGCCTCACAGGGGTTTTTTGCCTTCCTCTGGATCAACTTGTAGAAAACAGGCCGAACTGGATGGACAAATGTCTTTTTTCGGTCTTATATACTATGTTACTAAGTGTATTGCGAAAATATTGCATACATTACGAAAATCTCTACCATTCATGCGAATATTGCTGCTACTATTTATTCACATTAATAGAGTACCTGTATAGTATCATGCCATGTTGATGCCATTTTACTTTCAGATTGAACAAATTGTTATTATATGCCACTATTTAAGTACCATATTACGTGTTTTGTTTTAGGTCAAGAATTAATTTTATGCTGTATATTTTTGTGATATTAAATTTTTAGAGAGTTCAGATATCCTAAGAGTGCCTAGTTCTTTTTATAATTCTACATGGATTACTTATAATCTTTATGGTTTTTTAATTTGTCCATGAAAAATGTTGGCTGTCCGTAATTTTGGGATAAATTGTGCAGAAAAAAGACAAATTCTGGTTGGCAACTCTGCTAATGTCCCACACAGAAAACCTTGTTACAACTACCTTTGTTAGCAGGAGGATTCTAATTCGAATTGTATCAAAGGTGAATGTGTATTAGCTCCTACTGATCCAGACGGAACGGCATTATACAAAGTGGCATGAAAACGTGTAGAGCCACACAACAGATATAAAGACTTACATAGATAATAAAAGTTATGAGAAATGTTGTCCATTTCTTACATAAGCGCACAGGGAATGGTGCGCTTTAGGGAACTAAAAGCGTCATAAAAATAGAAAATCGATTAACAAAGTATATTAGAGATAGTTTTATTAGGGCATTAGGGACAACATATTAAAAATTTCAACAAAGGTTTAGTTACTCTTTAACCTGTTGGTGCTATCTGGCATACATTTGCAGTGCTGCAGCTATACCGCCATAAATGTACATCTCCGGGATGGTGCAGGAGCTGTGCCCACACCTTCGTCAGTGAGTGTCAGCAGTATATTACAGTCGACGCTCTGCTGTAACAACCAGGATCAGAGAAAACTTCGATCCCTGGCTGCAGCTTCCTCTGCCACCCCATTAGTATCTCTGCAACACGATTGCAGGGTGCTGTTGGGTCTTCATTAGTGTTGAGCGAACAGTTCGAGCATCGTTCGGGTTCGTACCGAATTTTGGGGTGTCCGGGACCCGGACCCGAACCCGGACATTTTCAAAAAAGTTCGGGTTCGGGTTCGTCGTTCGGCATGTATTTAGGCGCATTTTGAAAGGCTGCAAAGCAGCCAATCAACATGCATCATACTACTTGCCCTAAGATGCCATCGCAGCCATGCCTACTATTGGCAAGGCTGTGATTGGCCGAGTGCAGCATGTGACTCAGCCTCTTTATAAGCTTGTGCGCACGTCGGGACGTGCTCACTCCCGATGTGAATAGAACAGGGATAGACGCAGCTGATGCTAGGGCGAGAATAGGCAGGGATAATTGAATAACTGGAAGCAAATTTCTCTCCTCCACCTGTGATTCATCTGAACAACTGCAGCTGAGCTGCTTTTTTGATAGGGATTGGCTATTTTTAGAGTGGCCAGAGTGATTTTCCATCCACATGTACCTGGGCTGACCGCCGGCCGCCATTTTGCGACTTGTAGTGCTGCAGCAGAAGCTGCCACAGTGTGCATTCCAAAGCTCCAAACAAGTCAGACATCTACACCTGGGATTCAGACCAATAGCGATTTAGCAGCACAGTCCAAGGCTATTTTTTTAAAGGTTGTGCAGACCATTTTGTGGCACATGTTACTGGGCTGATAGGCGCGGCCATCTTGGGACTAGTGCTGCAGCACAATCTCTCCCAACGTCCATTAATCACTTGTAATAGTGGTCTGTGCCATAGAAATCCTACATCAGGGACTTGGGTGTGCTTGTGTCACCCTACTAATACCAGTCCACCTGTAATCCATACAGTCAAAAGACTGAAAGTATTCCAGTGAGGGAATTTTTTTTATTTAAAAAAGGCCAAGTTAGTTTATCTGGCGTTCAATATACTAGATACAGTTGGGCCTGCGTTTCATACATCTGGAATTAGCAAACTAATGTGCTGGGGTTGGGAAAACATATATGTACCCATACTAGAATCTGTCAAAGAAAGCGGTACTCACATGTAACAGTCATTCCATCTGTAATCCATACAGACAAAAGACTGAAAGTATTCCAGTGAGGGAATTTTTTTTATTTAAAAAAGGCCAAGTTAGTTTATCTGGCTTTCAATATACTAGATACAGTTGGGCCTGCGTTTCATACATCTGGAATTAGCAAACTAATCTCCCAGGTTGGAAAAATATATATGTACCCATACTAGAATCTGTCAAAGAAAGCGGTACTCACATATAACAGTCATTCCATCTGTAATCCATACAGTCAAAAGACTGAAAGTATTCCAGTGAGGGAATTTTTTTATTTAAAAAGGCCAAGTTAGTTTATCTGGCGTTCAATATACTAGATACAGTTAGGCCTGCGTTTCATACATCTGGAATTAGCAAACTAATGTGCTGGGGTTGGGAAAACATATATGTACCCATACTAGAATCTGTCAAAGAAAGCGGTACTCACATATAACAGTCATTCCATCTGTAATCCATACAGTCAAAAGACTGAAAGTATTCCAGTGAGGGAATTTTTTTATTTAAAAAGGCCAAGTTAGTTTATCTGGCGTTCAATATACTAGATACAGTTAGGCCTGCGTTTCATACATCTGGAATTAGCAAACTAATGTGCTGGGGTTGGGAAAACATATATGTACCCATACTAGAATCTGTCAAAGAAAGCGGTACTCACATATAACAGTCATTCCATCTGTAATCCATACAGTCAAAAGACTGAAAGTATTCCAGTGAGGGAATTTTTTTATTTAAAAAAGGCCAAGTTAGTTTATCTGGCGTTCAATATACTAGATACAGTTAGGCCTGCGTTTCATACATCTGGAATTAGCAAACTAATGTGCTGGGGTTGGGAAAACATATATGTACCCATACTAGAATCTGTCAAGAAAGCGGTACTCACATATAACAGTCATTCCATCTGTAATCCATACAGTCAAAAGACTGAAAGTATTCCAGTGAGGGAATTTTTTATTTAAAAAGGCCAAGTTAGTTTATCTGGCGTTCAATATACTAGATACAGTTAGGCCTGCGTTTCATACATCTGGAATTAGCAAACTAATGTGCTGGGGTTGGGAAAACATATATGTACCCATACTAGAATCTGTCAAAGAAAGCGGTACTCACATATAACAGTCATTCCATCTGTAATCCATACAGTCAAAAGACTGAAAGTATTCCAGTGAGGGAATTTTTTTATTTAAAAAAGGCCAAGTTAGTTTATCTGGCGTTCAATATACTAGATACAGTTAGGCCTGCGTTTCATACATCTGGAATTAGCAAACTAATGTGCTGGGGTTGGGAAAACATATATGTACCCATACTAGAATCTGTCAAAGAAAGCGGTACTCACATATAACAGTCATTCCATCTGTAATCCATACAGTCAAAAGACTGAAAGTATTCCAGTGAGGGAATTTTTTTATTTAAAAAGGCCAAGTTAGTTTATCTGGCGTTCAATATACTAGATACAGTTAGGCCTGCGTTTCATACATCTGGAATTAGCAAACTAATGTGCTGGGGTTGGGAAAACATATATGTACCCATACTAGAATCTGTCAAGAAAGCGGTACTCACATATAACAGTCATTCCATCTGTAATCCATACAGTCAAAAGACTGAAAGTATTCCAGTGAGGGATTTTGCTTATAAAAATAATATATTTCATTGTGGTGCGAGTTGAATCGCAACAATGAAGAAAAATACTATTAAGGGACGAGGAGCGGTCGTGGTGGTGTCCGTGGAGCCTCTGTTGCTGGTAGAGGACGTGGCCGTTCGGCTAGGCGCACACAGTAGGGAACGAACTCCCTCAACTAGCCGGCAGAATGTACCGCAATATCTCGTGGGGCCCAATGCCGCTCTTAGGATGGTAAGGCCTGAGCAGGTACAGGCGTGTCGATTGGGTGGCCGACAGTGCTTCCAGCACGTTCACCACATGGTCTTCCACCCAGTCTTCTGCGGAAAGCGCACAGGTGGCACCTGAAAACCAAGCCCATCAGTCTGTCACATCACCCCCAAGCATATCAGGGAAACGGTCTGAGCCACAAGTTATGCAGCAGTCTCTTCTTCTGTTTGAAGACTCTGCTTCCAGGGTTTCCCAGGGGCGTCCACCTAGCCCTTCCCCAGTGGAGGAAGACATACCATGCACTGACGCACAACCACTTATGTCTCCAGATGAAGAGGACATGGGAATACCACCTCATCGGAGTCCGCACGTCTCTGATGATGACGAAACACAGGTGCCCACTGCCGCGTCTTTTTGCAGTGTGCAGACTGAACAGGAGGAGGTCAGGAGGAGACTGGGTGGAAGACGATGCAGAGGACGCATGAGGTCTTAAGACCCCACATGGACTAAAGGTCGTGGCGATGACTTTCACAGTTCAGAGGAAGAGGTAGTGGTGAGACCGAGACAACAGCGAAGCCAAAGAGGGAGCAGGGGGCCAAAGCAGACGAGCCGCCGCCCCAGAGTTCGCCTCTGCTACTGGACATCGCCAACAGGGACCCAGCCCCACAAAGGCAGCTTCAAAGAGTTCCCTGGCATGGCACTTCTTAAACAATGTCCTACCGACAAGACCGAGTGACTTGCACGCTCTGCCATCAGAGCCTGAGGCGAGGCATTAACGTTCTGAACCTCAGCACAACCTGCATGACCAGGCATCTACATGCAAAGCATGAACTGCAGTGAGGTACACACCTTAAAAACCAGGCACTCGCTGAGGCTCCCCCTGCTCCCTCTACTGCTGCTGCCTCGGCTTCCGCCTCGAGAGGAATGTTGCCACCTGCCGAGCAGCAAACAGAGGATGTGCCACCGACACCACCACCACCGCCACCGTCAACTAGCGTCTCCACTATATCACACAGCAGCGTTCAGCTCTCAATATCTCAAACCTTAGAGAGGAAGCGCAAATTCCCCCCGAGTCACCCTCGAGTCCTTGGCCTGAACGCCAGCATTTCTAAACTGCTGGCCTTTGAAATGCTGTCATTCCGGCTGGTGGACACAGACAGCTTCAAACAGCTGATGGCCATGGCTGTCCCGCAGTATGTGGTTCCCAGCCGCCACTACTTCTCCAAGACAGCCGTGCCTTCCCTGCACATGCAAGTGTCCGATAAAATCAAGTGTGCACTGCGCAACGCCATTTGTGGCAAGGTCCACCTAACCACAGATACGTGGACCAGTAAGCACGGCCAGGGACGCTATATCTCACTAACTGCACACTGGATGAATGTAGTGGCGGCTGGGCCCCGGCGGACAGTTCCTTGGCGCACGTCCTTCCGCCCCTAGGATCGCAGGGCATCATTCTCTGCCTCCTGTAGCCTCCTCCTCCTACTCGGCTTCCTCCTCCACTGCTTCCACCAGCTCATCCGGTCAGCCACACACCTTCACCACCAACTTCAGCACAGCCCGGGTAAACGTCAGCAGGCCATTCTGAAACTCATATGTTTGGGGGACAGGCCCCACACCGCGCAGGAGTTGTGGCGGGGTATTGAACAACAGACCGACGAGTGGTTTCTGCCGGTGGGCCTCAAGCCAGGCCTGGTGGTATGCGATAATGGGCGAAATCTCGTGGCAGCTCTGGGACTAGCCGGTTTGACGCACATCCCTTGCCTGGCACATGTGCTGAACTTGGTGGTGCAGAGGTTCATTCACCACTACCCCAACATGTCAGAGCTGCTGCATAAAGTGCGGGCCGTCTGTGCGCGCTTCCGCGCTCACATCCTGCCGCTGCTCGCCTGTCTGCGCTACAGCGGAACTTCGGCCTTCCCGCTCACCGCCTCATATGCGACGTGCCCACCCGGTGGAACTCCACCTTGCACATGCTGGAGAGACTGTGCGAGCAGCAGCAGGCCATAGTGGAGTTTCAGCTGCAGCACGCTCGCGTCAGTCGTACTGCCGAACAGCACCACTTCACCACCAATGATTGGGCCTCCATGCGAGACCTGTGTGCCCTGCTGCGCTGTTTCGAGTACTCCACCAACATGGCCAGTGGCGATGACACTGTTATCAGCGTTACAATACCACTTCTATGTCTCCTTGAGAAAACACTTAGGGCAATGATGTTAGAGGAGGTGGCCCAGGTGGAGGAGGAGGAGGAGGATGAGGGCCTCGCTTCTAACACTTTCGGGCCAGTCTGTTCGAATTGGCTCAGAGGGAGGTTTGTTTAAGCAGCAGAGGACAGGTTCACAAGTCGCCAGCCAAGGCACTGTACTGGAGGACGAGGAGGATGAGGAGGAGGAGGTGGAGGGGGACGAGGATGACGCAAGTTCACAGCGGGTGGCAGCCCAGGCCCATCACTGGTGCGTGGCTGGGGGATACGGTGGACGATGACGATACGCCTCCCACAGAGGACAGCTTGTCCTTACCCATGGGTAGCCTGGCCCACATGAGCGAATATATGCTCCAATGCCTGCGCAACGACAGCAGAGTTGCCCACGTTTTAACGTGTGCAGACTACTGCGTGGCCACCCTGCTGGATCCCCGGTATAAAGACAATGTGCCCACTTTAATTCCTGAACTGAGCGCGACCGTAAGATGCGCGAGTACAAGCGCACGCTGATAGAGGCGCTCTTGAGAGCATTCCACATGTCACAGGGGAACAGGTGGAAGGTGAAGGCAGAGGAGTGGCAAGAGGTCGCCAACGCAGCTGTGTCACGGCCAGCTCATCTGAGGGCAGGGTTAGCATGGCAGAAATGTGGAAAAGTTTTGTCTCCACGCCACAGCTATCTGCACCGACACCTGATACGGAACGTGTTAGCAGGAGGCAGCATTTCACTAACATGGTTGAACAGTATGTCTGCACACTCCTCCACATCCTGACGGATGGTTCGGCCCCATTCAACTACTGGGTTTCGAAATTGTCCACGTGGCCAGAGTTAGCATGTTATGCCTTGGAGGTGCTTTCCTGCCCGGCGGCCAGCGTTTTATCTGAACGCGTATTCAGCACGGCAGGGGCGCCATTACTGACAAGCGCAGCCGCCTGTCCACAGCCAACGTGGACAAGCTGACCTTCATAAAGATGAACCAGGCATGGATCCCACAGGACCTGTCCCTCCCTTGTGCAGAGTAGTCCTTATTAACTGCCTAAAACATGTCTTGTTGTGCTACGGGCCACTTCTTTTATTTGATACAAATTTTATGAAACCCACAGTTGAATGAAACTCTTCTCTGTCTGGGCGCCGGGCCTAACCAGATGAAAGTGGCCGGTTAAACTAACGGGTGACATGAAGCCATAACCTCTGCCATGCTACCTCTGTCTTCTGTCTGGGTGCTGAGGCCTAAGTCAAATAAAGCGGTCTTCTGCTGTGCTGGGGATATGAAGCTAATCTCTGACCTCTCTCCTCTGTCTGGGTCCAAAGGCCTAAATCACTGAAAGAGGCCTTCTCCTGTGGTGTGTGATATGATGCCAGAATATGTGCTGTGGGGCCTCTCCTCTTCCTGGGTGCAGGGGTCAAATAAACTAAATTGTGGCCTACTCCTGTGGTGGTTGATATGATGCCTGATTCTCTGATGTGGAACCTCTCTCCTCTGTTTGGGTGAAGGGGTCAAAGTAACTAAATGGTGGCTTCTCCTGTGGTGGCTGATATGATGCCAGAATATGTGCTGTGGGGCCTCTCTCCTCTTCCTGGGTGCAGGGGTCAAAGTAACTCAATGGTGGCTTCTCCTGTGGTGGCTGATATGATGCCAGAATATGTGCTGTGGTGCCTCTCTCCTCTCCTGGGTGCAGGGGTCAAAGTAACTAAATGGTGGCTTCTCCTGTGGTGGTTGATATGATGCCTGATTCTCTGCTGTGAAACCTCTCTCCTCCATCTGGGTGTAGGGTCAAAGTCTTTCAAAGTCGCCTTCTCCTGTGCTGATTGATATGAAGCTGATGGTTGTGCCATCTGACATGGTTGCCGGGGTCCCATTAAATTGGGGCCTACTCCTGTGGTGGGTGATCTAAATGCCTGATTCTCTGCTGTGTAACCTCTCTCCTCCGTCTGGGTGTAGGGGTCAGCAACTCAAATGGTGGCCTACTCCTGTGGTGGGTGATATGATGCCTGGTTCTCTGCTGTGGGACCTCTCTCTCTGTCTGGGTCCAAAGGCCTAAATCACTGAAAGAGGCCTTCTCCTGTGGTGTGTGATATGATGCCAGAATATGTGCTGTGGGGCCTCTCCTCTTCCTGGGTGCAGGGGTCAAATAAACTAAATTGTGGCCTACTCCTGTGGTGGTTGATATGATGCCTGATTCTCTGATGTGGAACCTCTCTCCTCTGTTTGGGTGAAGGGGTCAAGTAACTAAATGGTGGCTTCTCCTGTGGTGGCTGATATGATGCCAGAATATGTGCTGTGGGGCCTCTCTCCTCTTCCTGGGTGCAGGGGTCAAAGTAACTCAATGGTGGCTTCTCCTGTGGTGGCTGATATGATGCCAGAATATGTGCTGTGGTGCCTCTCTCCTCTTCCTGGGTGCGGGGTCAAAGTAACTCAATGGTGGCTTCTCCTGTGGTGGTTGATATGATGCCAGAATATGTGCTGTGGGGCCTCTCTCCTCTTCCTGGGTGCAGGGGTCAAAGTAACTCAATGGTGGCTTCTCCTGTGGTGGCTGATATGATGCCAGAATATGTGCTGTGGTGCCTCTCTCCTCTGTCTGGGTCCAAAGGTCTAAATCACTGAAAGTGGCCTTCTCCTGTGGTGTGTGATATGATGCCTGAATATGTGCTGTGGTGCCTCTCTCCTCTTCCTGGGTGCAGGGGTCAAAGTAACTCAATGGTGGCTTCTCCTGTGGTGGCTGATATGATGCCAGAATATGTGCTGTGGGGCCTCTCTCCTCTTCCTGGGTGCAGGGGTCAAAGTAACTCAATGGTGGCTTCTCCTGTGGTGGCTGATATGATGCCAGAATATGTGCTGTGGGGCCTCTCTCCTCTTCCTGGGTGCAGGGGTCAAAGTAACTAAATGGTGGCTTCTCCTGTGGTGGCTGATATGATGCCTGATTCTCTGCTGTGAAACCTCTCTCCTCCATCTGGGTGTAGGGGTCAAAGTCTCTCAAAGTCGCCTTCTCCTGTGCTGATTGATATAAAGCTGATGTGCTGTGTGCCATCTGACATGGTTGCCAGGGTCTGATTCAATGGGGGCCTACTCCTGTGGTGGGTGATCTAAATGCCTGATTCTCTGCTGTGAAACCTCTCTCCTCCGTCCTGGGTGTAGGGGTCAAAGTCTTTCAAAGTCGGCTTCTCCTGTGCTGATTGATATGAAGCTGATGGCTATGTGCCTATCTCGACATGGTTGCCGGGGTCCCATTAAATTGGGGCCTACTCCTGTGGTGGGTGATCTAAATGCCTGATTCTCTGCTGTGGTAACCTCTCTCCTCCGTCTGGGTGTAGGGGTCAAAGTAACTCAATGGTGGCTTCTCCTGTGGTGGGTGATATGATGCCAGAATATGTGCTGTGGGGCCTCTCTCCTCTTCCTGGGTGCAGGGGTCAAAGTAACTCAATGGTGGCTTCTCCTGTGGTGGCTGATATGATGCCAGAATATGTGCTGTGGGGCCTCTCTCCTCTTCCTGGGTGCAGGGGTCAAAGTAACTCAATGGTGGCTTCTCCTGTGGTGGCTGATATGATGCCAGAATATGTGCTGTGGTGCCTCTCTCCTCTGTCTGGGTCCAAAGGCCTAAATCACTGAAAGAGGCCTTCTCCTGTGGTGTGTGATATGATGCCAGAATATGTGCTGTGGTGCCTCTCTCCTCTTCCTGGGTGCGGGGTCAAAGTAACTCAATGGTGGCTTCTCCTGTGGTGGCTGATATGATGCCAGAATATGTGCTGTGGGGCCTCTCTCCTCTTCCTGGGTGCAGGGGTCAAAGTAACTCAATGGTGGCTTCTCCTGTGGTGGCTGATATGATGCCAGAATATGTGCTGTGGGGCCTCTCTCCTCTTCCTGGGTGCAGGGGTCAAAGTAACTCAATGGTGGCTTCTCCTGTGGTGGCTGATATGATGCCTGATTCTCTGCTGTGTAACCTCTCTCCTCCGTCTGGGTGTAGGGGTCAAAGTAACTAAATGGTGGCCTACTCCTGTGGTGGGTGATATGATGCCTGGTTCTCTGCTGTGGGACCTCTCTCCTTTGTCTGGGTGCTGTGGTCAAAATAATAGTAAGTGACCTTCTCCATTGGTGGGTGACTTGAAGCCTGATTCTGTGCTATGGGACCTCACTCCAATTAATATTGTTTAATTTTTATTTATTTTATGTTAACTCATCATTTCCCTATCTACATTTGTTTGCAGGGGATTTAACTACATTTTGCTGCCTTTTGCAGCCCTCTAGCCCTTTCCGGGTGTGTTTTACAGCCTTTTTAGTGCCCAAAAGTTCGGGTCCCCATTGACTTCTATGGGGTTCGGGTTCGGGATGAAGTTCGGGTCGAGTTCGGATCACGAACCCGAACATTTTTCGAAAGTTCGGCCGAACTCGTCGAACCCGAACATCCAGGTGTTCGCTCAACTCTAGTCTTCATGGCATTTGAGGGCCTGATGAAGTAAATGTAAAGAAAAAAGTTAAATACCATGTTAAAACATTTGTGAAAACAATAAAGAATAAAATACAAAACATGATACCTAAAAAATAAACTAAATTAAAAAATAAGTACAAAAATATACATGCAGTATTTGGTATTGCTGAATCAAATAGCCAGCACCCTCTCTATATATATTATCTATCTAATCTATCTATCTGTCTGTCTGTCTATCTATCTATCTGTCTGTCTGTCTGTCTATCTATCTATCTATCTATCTCTCATATGTATCTATTTATCTATCGTATATTTATCTATCTATTGTATCTATCTAGTAGAGAAAGAAAAAGATGTAGTGGTCAGCACAGCAGTAATTACGTAGATCCGGAGTGCCAACAGCCGAAGTAAATCCACCAACCCGAAGAATAAATAAAAAATAAGCTCCATGGCACTTCCCAAAAAAATACGTATGTTTAATCACCAGATAGCAACATTTCGGTCCTCTTAATGGGACCTTTCTCAAGCAGTGGCAAAGATACAATGGTGCCCAAGACAAGTATATATACACCCTCATAATAATTAATCATCAGAGACAATCAATAAATAAAAACGGGCGCCGTCTTTACTAAGACACAGTCTGTAATGTGAGACACCCAAAGACATAGATTGGATCCATGCTGGTCAGTGCTCCTCCTTATCCATTGATTTATGATTTTAAGCTTACACCTAATTGTTCACATTTGTTTTAAGTTTTTAATTATGACTACTCATGGATATATTGTGAACATACACATATTATTATATTTTTACTTTTTATGGTTTTATGCATATTGATTTATCATGGCACTTTGGTGTCACTAGGTGATTTTTGTATTCAAATCATGTATATAATTAGATTTATTTATTGATTGTCTCTGATGATTAATTATTATGAGGGTGTATATATACTTGTCTTGGGCACCATTGTATCTTTGTCACTGCTTGAGAAAGGTCCCATTGAGAGGACCGAAACGTTGCTATCTGGTGATTAAACGTGCACATTTTTTTTTGGGAAGTGCCGTGGAGTTTATGTTTTGTCTATCTATCTATCTATCTGCAGTGGGTACCTCCCCCAGGACCCTTTCAGAGTAAAAATAAAGTAAAGTACTTGATTTGTCGTGACGCCAGTTGCAGTGAAGCAACAAGGACACACGGCCCCTTTTAGTGATACTGTAGTAGGTGGTACCCAGGTGTAGGAATGCCAGAGTGGTGTAGGGTGGCCTAAATGTCCCTTATTGGTGTTGTGCACGTGTCACGGTGCTCCTACCTGGATACGCTGGACCCTAGGCGTTGGCTCTGCAGCAATGAAAAGTAGGTTGTTGATGAAGAGGATGAGGAAATAAATTGAGTACAGTCCTTGTGATGAAGTTGATAACAGCTTTACTTGAATAAACTTTCCTCCAAACGATTTACAGGCTTTGTCTTGGTCTCCAGCAGGCTTTGGCATTAACTGTGGCAGGCAAACTCCTTACTGCTACGTCAGTTGCTCTCTGGCTCTGCTGTGCTAACAGGCTTAGATAGGAATCGTTTCCTTTCCTTTCTGCTGTACTTAACTTTGTAGTCTGGTCTGTCTTTAGCTTTATCCAGGGGACTTTCTTCCTGGTATTTGAGGCTCTTTGGTTTGGCCTCCTTGTCCAGCAGAGCAGAAGGTGCTCTGGCTGGCTTGGACAGAGCCTTCACCTCGCAGGGGGTACTCCAGACTGACCTCTCACTAACTAGTCCCTCCGTCTAAACAGAGAGCTAGAATAGCAAGAAGGGTTCCCTTCTAGGTAAAGTAGCTCTGCCATTTATGCCGCTATCTGCTGGTGAACCAGGTCTATTACACTTAAACATAATAATTACTGGGAAATAGGAATACACATTTTGCAGGCCCTGGAAATAAATACAAGGGATGGCATGAGGTTAGCCATAGGAGATGGTAATGCACCTCTGGGACGTTACATATCATAGAAACATAGAATGTGTCAGCAGATAAGAACCATTTGGCCCATCTAGTCTGCCCAATATACTGAATACTATGAATAACCCCAGGCCCTATCTTATATGAAGGATGGCCTTATGCCTATCCCATGCATGCTTAAACTCCTTCACTGTATTTGCAGCTACCACTTCTGCAGGAAGGCTATTCCATGCGTCCACTACTCTCTCAGTAAAGTAATTCTTCCTGATGTTACTTTTAAACCTTTGCCCCTTTAATTTAAAACTATGTCCTCTTGTAGCAGTTTTTCTTCTTTTAAATATTCTCTATTTTACCGTGTTGATTCCGTTTATGTATTTAAAAGTTTCTATCATATCCCCTCTGTCTCTTCTTACTTCCAAGCTATACATGTTAAGGTCCTTTAACCTTTCCTGGTAAGTTTTGTCCTGCAATCCATGTACTAGTTTAGTAGCTCTTCTCTGAATATCCTTCTGCAGATCTGGTTTCCAGTACTGCACACAATACTCCCAATGAGGTCTCCCTAGTGCTCTGTAGAGCGGCACGAGCACCTCCCTACTGTTAATGCCTCTCCCTATACACCCAAGCATTCTGCTGGCATTACCTGCTGCTCTATGACATTGTCTGCCCACCTTTAGGTCGTCTGATATAATAACCCCCAAATCCCTTTCCTCAGATACTGAGGTTAGTACTGTATCACTGATTTTATATTCTGCTCTTGGGTTTTTAAGCCTTACTAAAGTCCAGATAAGCGATGTCTACTGCACCTCCGCCATCTATTATTTTAGTCACCCAATCAAACAAGTCAATAAGATTAGTTTGACATGATCTCCCTGAAGTAAACCCATGCTGTTTTTTATCAATCAACCCATGGATTTTTAGATGTTCCACAATCCTCTCCTTGAGTATGGTTTCCATTAATTTCCCCACTATTGATGTCAGGCTTACTGGCCTATAGTTGCCCGATTCCTCTCTACTACCTTTCTTGTGAATTGGCACAACGTTTGCTCATTTTCAATCTTCTGGGATGACTCCTGTTACCAGTGATTGGTTAAATAAATCTGTTAATGATTTTGCTAGTACACCTCTAAGCTCTTTTAATAGCTTTGGGTGTATCCCATCAGGCCCCTGTGATTTATTTGTATTAATTTTGGACAGCTGACTTAGAACCTCTTCCTCTGTAAAGACACCTGCATCAAAGGATTCATTAGTCTTCCTCCCTAACTGAGGTCCTTCTCCTTCATTTTCCTTTGTAAAAACTGAACAGAAGTATTCATTGAGGCAGTCAGCTAGTTCTTTATCCTCTTCCATATACCTTCCTTCTTTTGTTTTTAATTTGTTAATTCCTTGTTTCCTTTTTTCATTTATGTATCTGAAGAATGTCTTATCACCTTTTTTCACTTACTAAATGCCATCTTTTTGTTTTTAATGATTTTGGCCACTTCTGCTGAGTACCACAGTGGTCTCTTCTTTTTGCTTTTACTGACAAGCCTAATGCACTTTTCTGTTGCCTTCAATAGAGTCACTTTTAAGTAGTCCTATTTCTCTTGGACTCCATATCTATCTATCTATCTATCTATCTATCTATCTATCTATCTATCTGATTTCCGAGCCAGTGATTTTGAGCCAGAACCAGGTGTGGCTCTAAACACAGAACAGGAGCAGATCTTTCCCTTATACCTTATGTCTGTGGAGGCTTCAATCCTGGTTTTGGCTCACAATCATGGAAATCACTGACCGAACACTGGTTTTCCACAGTTTGTGGATGAGAATTTTCCAAATCTCATCTAATTGCTGCTACTTTAATACGCTGCAGATTTCCACTCACAAACTTAGACAAAAAATACCTCAGAGACAATTTAAAAAAAGACGGATTTATCTAATGTATCTATCTATCTCCTATTTATCTATCCATCAATATTCTCACTCACCCATGCTTCTCCACCACTCTTCGTGTGTCACAGTATAGTCTCTGTCTCTCTCATCTGATCTCCAGTCAGGTGTGATGGGCACAACCTCCTTCTCAGAGGAGTTATACTTCCATTTCTTTCTTTGTAGGTTGTAGGTTAGGCAAGTGCATTTTTGTTTTTGTGAAATTCAATGTCTATATTATGTGACAGAAGTGGTGGATGGGTGTATATTTTCCCAAGGCTCCTCAACTCTATGTTTTGCATAAAGCAACCAGGGAATGTGAATGACAGAGCTTTGCAGATGTCTCTGTATTAGGGTTTGTTGAAAACCCGCTTTCAAGACCTGTGTTGCTGGAGTGGGGAGAGAAGAATGAGCCACCACTCCATCTGGACAGTCCGGGTCTTGGGCTGTTCGTTTTAGTTAGTCCACAGGTGTAATGGCCTATTTAGGGTCAGGAACCCAGTCACACCTCACTCTCAGCCTGGGAACAGGTCATCTTCTTGGAGACTGTTAGAGCACATCAAGTGGTACGGACTTTGCAGTTATGTTTGGTGCCTGGTATTAGGCTGGCACAGGGTCAGAGAGCTTCTCCTGCTGTATAGTTAGAACCGAACAGGCAGAGGATTTTTGTTTGTTATATTTTATTTTATGTCCTGTACCACAAACTGACAAAAACTTAGCTGAGGTCAGTTGAACGAAATTCCCACTGTTTGGAGCTAAAATCTCTACGTTGTGCCTGCTAAAGTGTGTCCGTTTACCCAGGAGATGACAACCTGGCTACCTAACCCCTACAATTATGGTAATGTAAAACATCACTGTGTTTAATAGGTCATCAATAAATCCTCATTTTAAATCATACCAATTAATCTATATATCCTAAATTTACAGCTGTGGAGCTTTTACCAAAAATCTAAAAAATTAAAACTCCTTTAAAGAGGTTGTTGAGAACTCTTTCACCAATAGAGAACCTACTGGAGATCAACTGAAGGCAGTGGAAACTGTTACTGCCGGGGGATAATGCCCATTTTAATAGAAAACATGATACATCTATATATCTGTTTGCGGACTGGGACCCTAAAGTGATGCAAAATACTTCCCCAGCACACAAAAATACCCAAGAATCTGCCCGTCTGTGGAAGCCGGTACCAGCTACCACGTACTGTCCTCCTACTCCAGTTGCCTTAGGATGGCAATACATGGAACTCAGTAGTTAGGAAGACACCTGCAGCCGCCGGCCAAGTACATAAACGCTTGACGCCCCCAGCATTAATTAACTGTGGGAGCTGTAGACTATTGCTTCTCTGGCTGGCAGCCGTGAGGAGGGCTCAGACGGTCCCCTGGGTAATGGCCCACTGGGAAGTTTTCCTATAGGTTCTATGGCCAGTTTGCCTATCTATCCATCTATCTATCTATCTATCTATCTATCTATTATTTATATCTATCTATCTATCTATTTATCTATCTATCTCATATCTAGCTCATATCTATCTATCTATCTATGATCAATATTTCTTTACCACTCTGATCTAATTTATTCCATAGCTAATGGATGAGAATTTTTCAAATCTCATCTAATTGCTGCTACTGGAATACCCTGCAGATTTCCATTCACAAATCTGGGCAGAAAATACCTCAAAGACAATTTTTAAAAAGACAGATTTATCTAATGTATCTATCTATCTAATATTTATCTATCGTCCATATTCTCACTCACCCATGCTTCTCCACCACTCTTCGTGTGTCACAGTATAGTCTCTGTCTCTCTCATCTGATCTCCAGTCAGGTATGATGGGCACAACTTCCTTCTCAGAAGAGTTATACTTCCATTTCTTTCTTTGTAGGTCGTAGGTTGAACAAGTGCATTTTTGCTTTGGTGTTATGTCTATGTCAATGTTATGATAATAAAATGTTAAAGTATTTTCAAGCTATCCATACATGATTTACCCCCCTCTATATATATATACTGAACTTACAGCTGTGGAGCTTTCACCAAAAATATGAAAAATAATTTAAGGAGGTTGTTCTATCTGGAGAGCCCCTTCACCAACAGAGAACCTGCTGGAGATCAGCTGAAAGCAGCGGAAACTGTTCCTGCCGGGGGATAATGCCCATTTTAATAGAATACATGGCATGTATAGAGGCATGGAGGGTCCTGTGAGTATTGAAGAACAGGCTAATGAGGTCAGAGAGGGCCATAGAATACTTCCAGATTTGTACACCTCTGTCTCCTGCTGATTTAGGAGCTTAGTGGGAAGGGTGGGCAACATTGGGAAACAGGGCAGTACATGAGGCTGAGACGCTGGGCACAAATTGTGGCAAACATTTCTTACTTCTGGAAGTGTATTCCATATATCTGAATGCCTACCAATCACTTACATTAGGGAGAAGAATAGGTTCATATGGTGGATATATGTGTACACAGTTGGAAGGAGAACTTTTGTCATAAACCCACTGTAAGTTAAGCTGTTGTGGTTCAAATATTGATTCAGGAGACAAAGGGGTCATTTATTAAGACCATCGTTTTAGACACCGGTCTTGATAACCCCTTGCACTGGCGGTGGATCCGCCAAAGTTATGAAGAGGCGCCGGCCTCTACTTAACTTCGGCACATCCACTGCCACTTCGAAATGTAAAACAGCTTCCTTGCTGGCTTAAATTTAGACTATTTTCTACGCCTAAAACAGGCATAGAAAATTATAAATGAGACGGGCCTACCCTGTCCACACCACATCCTCTTTTTTAGACCTGGTGTGAGCCGGGAAAAGTCACAGATGGTGGCGCAAATAACCTTTGTGCCACAATCTGCGAGAGACATATGCCAGAAAACTCGTGTATCTGAAGGTAAATGATCCCCAAAGTTCCTCAAGTCTCTAGACCCCTTTGCACAGATTTTTTTTTATAGTTAGTTTGGTTCCTAAGTACAAAATAGCCCACTACTTTAAAGTTTTTCTACCAGTTTTCTTCTGCAGAGTGTGTGTACGTCCTCCACCTAGATGGTGTTGCTGCTGAATCTGACATGTATCTGTTAGGGCAAAGATCCTGTTTCTGATGCCTCTCTTTGCTTTCCCTCTCACCTTCTGTCAGAGTTGGGATAGAAGCAGTGGGGTGGAGGATGCTGTACAGGGCAGCTATGTATGGAGAGGGGGAAAGAATGCACCAGTGGCATAGCGTGTGTTGCCATCCCCTGGGGCAAACCTAGTATTGCGCCCCCTAACCTGTGGATATGTGCCTTTTTATAGAATGACACTATGGCCCCACATGGTGTCATATTCGACAACTTAACATTAATAAATATTATAAATAAAGACAAACTACCAATTGTGGACACAAATGGCCACAGTATTTATTCAATTTTGGGGTAACCAATAAATATGACCAAAATTCATAAAACATTAACCCTTAAAATTCCAAATATATCAATAAAAGTCCATTACAGCAATTCTCTGTTCACCCAGAAGGCTGGGCGACTAACCCCCCCATATTCAACAAGACCGCAACAAAAAACCCGGGTGGACGGGCGGGAGATGATCTTCTTGCTTGAAATCTTCACAGCTGACAGACTGCAAACGGTGAGTGACCCGTATAAATACCTCCAAATTCCCGCCGCAGATGCTCTATAACCAATCCACACTAAGAGATAAAAATAGATCAATGCCCAACAACTGGACAGCAACCAATTCGGCCAATCCCACGCTGTCCTTGTCGCTGGCTAACTTGAACCTAAGGAGAAAGGAGAATTGAGGTGGGGGGGTCAGAAAACCAGCAAGAAATATTGTGTCTCAATGACACCATGAGGGGCAAATGCCAATTCTTGCCTTGCCCCTGTCAGTATACAAAGACCAATATTACCAATAACAACACTGTATAAGAGACAAAAATTAGTTCATGAACGTGTATTACCAGTTCTTAATGACTTGATAATATCAAGTTGATATTACACCATACTGATACTGCATATAATACAATATAAGACCATTATTACCAGCATACAGTGACCATATAGTAGTAGATACAAGTCCTACACAAGTGAATACACAATCAGTACAATGCAGGTATTAGCATGACCTATTTGTGATCTTAAATTGTGTTGGATAAGCCGAAACCAGGGCACAATGTCAAACACAGACAGAATAAACTATACACTTTGCTAATTACCAAGATACTGTATGAACTTAGAAAGCCTTAAGCAGGGACGGGCAAATTGTGGCTCTGCAGCTGTTATAAAACTACAATTCCCACCATGCCCTGCTGTAGGCTGATAGCTGTAAGCAGTCTTTGCATGCTGGGAGTTGTAGTTTTGCAACAGCTGGAGAGCCGCAGTTTGCCCATCCCTGGCCTAAAGCTACAATGGATACTGCCACTTAAAGAGTTTGTCTCACTTCAGCAAATGACATTTATCATGTATACAAAATCTAATAGAAGGCACTTACTAATTGTGATAGTCCATATTGCCTCCTTAGCTGTCTGGATTCATTTTTCCATCACATTATACACTGCTCATTTCCATGGTTACGACCACCCTGTAATCCATCAGTGGTGGTCGTGCTTGCACACTGTTGGAAAACTGAGCAAAACAAAACCTCTGCAACTGCTCAGATGCTGTACTCACCATTGACCACACCACAGCATCTGAGGGGGTTAACCCCTTAAGGACGAAGGGCGTACATGTACGCCCTTCGTCCGCACTTTAAAGATGGCGCACGGAGCGGGCGCATGAGCTGCGGGTAAACGCTTGATTCATCAAGCTGACACCCGCAGCTCATGTCCGCAACCGGCAGCGATGCCGATCGCGGACATTTAACCCCTCAGATGCCGTGGTCAATCCTGACCACGGCATCTGATCGCGCAAAACCGAAAGTTTCACTTCGGTTTGCTCCGGCTCCCTGATGGCCACAAGGGGAGCCGAGCATGCATGTAGTACCCTAGGTTTCTGTGAATGAAACCTAGGTTACTACATAGTATTCCTATGGAGCCTATGACTGTAATAGGCTCCATAGGAAATATGCGATTTTCTCATATATTCCAATGCTATTGCATTGGAATATATGAGAATAGCAATCTGATGATTGCATCTTATAGTTCCCTATGGGAACTATAAGAAAGTGGTAAAAAAAAAAAAAAGTTTAAAAATAAAAATTAAATAAAAAATATAAAAATTCAAATCACCCCCTTTCCCCAAAATGAAAATAAAATAAAAAAAATTACACATAATGGTGTCGCAATGTGCGAAAACGCCCATACTATAATAATATTAAAAATATTCACCATACGGTAAACATAAAACGGAAAGAAAGCGTCCAAATGGCTAATTCGCCATTTTTGGACGCTTCATTTCCTAAAAAATGAATAAAAAGTGATCAAAACATCATACGCACCCCATAATGGTATCAATTAAAAGTTCAGATTGCCCCGCAAAAATGAGCCCCTACACTGCTCCGTACGCATAATTACAAAAAAGTTATAGGGGTCAAAACATGGCGACAAAAAAATAAAATAAAAAAATTCCCACTTTTACTTTTTTTTTCACTATCAAAACGCAAGAAAAACTATACATATTAGGTATTGCCGGATTCGTACTGACCTGAAGAATAAAATTAACCAGTCAGTTTTATCGCAAATCGAACGTTGTAATTTAAAAACCCGTAAAACTCTGGTGAAATTGCTTTTTTTTTGCAATTTCACCCCATTTGGAATTTTTTTCCCGTTTCCCACTACATCACATACAAAAATAAATGGTAGCGTTAAAAAGTACAACTTGTCCCGCAAAAAATAAGCCGTCATATGGCTATGTGAGCAGAAATATAAAAATGTTATGGCTTTTGGAAGGCAGGGAGCGCAAAACAAAAACGCAAAAATCCCAAAACCCCCGGTCCTTAAGGGGTTAAATGACCAGGATCAGTATTATCTCAGATCCGTGTCACTGAAGGGGGTTGCTGGCCTGGTTATTTCACTATTACGTCATGAGCACAAAGGGGTTAATTAATCAACCTAACCAGCGCTACTTAGAGGGAGGCTCTCAGTGAGGCCAGCCAGGGCATGGGGCCTAAATGAGCACTGACAATGGATTAATATAAGGGATTATTACTGTGGTGCCCAAAGTGGAGCCTGCCCTGTTGTGCAGCACTTTGGCCACCACAGTAATAATCCCCATTTCTCCCACAGACTGTCACTACATATTAGGGCTCCCATTTACTTGCCCTGGAGGCAACTGTCAAATTAGACCCCCCAAAAAAAAAAAAAAATGACCCCTCTGGGCAACAATACTGGGCCTTAACTGAAGAAAAATACCTCAATCTACTCTGCACTAGCAGTGGTGCCAGTGTCACTGCATTCCCTAAATACGACACTGGCAGTGTGGCACTGTTTACGTTAAAATTGTGCCTCAGTCGTGGCTTGCTTGCTTCACTCATGGGCAGGCTGTAACTTGGCTGAGAGGCTCAGTCAGGCAGCGCGGGCAGGCTGAACACTTAGCCATCTTCTACTTGGTCCGCAGTGTCCTTCCTGCCTGGAAAGTGGGTGGCACCGATATAGGAGTGCTGCGCGCACCTGATAATTCATCAGACCACGTGTGGTAGGCCCAGCACTATGAAGTGCCTTTTGCGCTGTGGCATTAGAAGAGTTTTGATATCTCTGACCTTTTAGTCTAACCAGACTGTTTATTACTTTGTAATTCCTCTAGCTCCGTTCTATGGAAGCAGTAGGTTTAAAGAGCACATCAAATGCTTGAAATAACTTCTTTATTAACCTCAACTTTTCTTCATATATAACACTGCCACCTCCACAGCAGATAGTCCATGTACAAAACATGTGTTGAATAAAGTATCACAAAATGGTGGTTCAACTATTCAATCTTGTCATTCAACATAACATGGTGGATATATTTCTCTCTTCAATATTTGTACGCTCACTTTAAGTTATTAAAGCACTTTATGATCTTTTTGAGAGGTATATCTGAGGTTTAACCAATAGTTCTACTTGCTCTACTTGGATTGCAGTTTGATCTATACAATTGCTTTGAGCAGTTTGGATGCTTTTATGCAATTTGGTCACAATTTGCAATTTGGTGGAACTGTAAGTAAACACATATAACTAGTTCAGTATACAGTTCTATTCACTACATTAACAATAGGAACCGTATATAACTGTTCTAAATATCTATTTGGCCTCTTTGCTTCCACAAAACTCAGCTTTGACTGGAGTGAATGTCTGTTCAGCTTCTCTCCTCTGGTGTAATGAATTCTAGCAGCTCCTGCTAGGGAATTTCCCAGACAGGCTGAGTGTGAGGCTGGCTGTGATCGGCCAAGACTCCTGCTTAGTGTGATATTGGCTGTGATTGGCCAAGACTCCTGCTCAATAACAACAGCTTAACTCTATGCTTTCTGTTGCTAATTCTGCTGTGTCATTGAGCTTACCTTACAGTCATACAATGAATTTTAAAGGTATATTATCTTTTCTGCTTCTGTGAACACAATATATAACTGTTACATGACATCCAAAAACATGAAGTCACAGTAAATAACTCTGCTTTTGTCTTTAACATATAAACATATGAGCTGTATTAAGGTTATTAGCAGGTCTAGCTGCATACACATATAAGCCATATTATCAACCTAGGACAGGTTTTAGCTGGCCAGCTACAGCGCGCATGCTCAGTTCGGCTGATAACGCTCCTCAGCATTGTGGAGTCCACTAGCTGTGCAGCGCTTATCAGCAGACACAGTTCAGACAGAACATACTACTCGACTTAGCAATCAAATTAAAAGTCAGTTGACGGCCAGGCTGGCACCCCCCTGTAGTCTGGTACCCAGGGGAACGGCCTGTCCGAACCCCCCCCCCCCCACGCTACACCACTGGAATACACTGAGGGCAGAACGCACATGTTATAGAAAGGGAGGAAAATACTTACATGGCAGTTTGTCAGGGAGGAATCATATGCAATGTGTAATATAGTCAGTATCTATTAGTGGAAGGAATATGGCCACATGAGAAAAGTTTAAAACTAGGAGTAGGTTACAAACTTTTATTACAGGAAAATACCTCTTTCTCCACTTATCAGACTTCTCTTCTGCTCCCCCTCCAGGTTTATTATTTCTAAAGTCACTGCTCAAATGGCTTTTAGCGATGAAATAGCGGCAAAATGAAGGATAAGATTGCATCTGCAGCCTATACAAGACTTCGGGGAAAGGAAGGAGGGAGAGGCGGAGGGAGAGGACGCTGGACTAGGGTGTTACTTTCTCACCCCAAAGATGGATTCATCTCTCCACTGCTCAGTACTGCTGTATAAGGTCCTCCATACTGATGGTGCTTCTAAGGGTGTGCTGCAGAGAGGAGAGTAAAGTCAGCTCTTTTATACGTGTACATTAACCAGACGTTTTGTGAGGTGAGGGAGCCCAGCAGAGCATCACAAGCTGAGAGGAGAAGGAGCGAGGAGCCAGAGCTGGGACACAAGTAAGGGGGGTTCTGCCAAAACTCTCTCCCAGCCCTTCATCCAATGAGGCGAGGTGAGGCGATTGCCTTAGGCAGCACAAGGTAGGGGCAAGAGGAGGCAGCAGAAGGGCCATAGGCAGTGAGCGCTTACCTTGTGGAAACGCTCATCTCTACATATTCAACTGCTTCGCTGTACTCAGGACAGCAATTATTTTTTTCCTCTGAACACATGATCCCTCCCTGCTTCTTGCTTGTGGGCCAATGAGAAGGCTGCAATGTCTTTGTCTGAGCTTAGCAACATCCCTAGCAACCAATAGGAAAGTTGCCTACCCCTTACTATATAAGAACCTCCCCAGCAGCCATTTTCTGCTGTTTTTTGTCAGTTCTGAGAGAGCAGTGTCATTGCTGTGCTCTGTGCTGTGCTGTGTCACATTACATTAGATAGTTAATTAGCTTAGATATATAATACAGATAGTTAGTGGGAGATAGTCAGTGTAGGTTAGATAGTGATATAGTGTAGCTAATAGGTTCCAGTGCAGGGTGTTAGGTAGTGTGATAGGTTCTGCTGTCTATACATACATACTACATACATAGTGCTGTGATGTCACAAGTTCACAACAATAATTAGTGCACCAATCACTAATATGTAGTCAGACCTGCTAAAATGTGAAGTTGCACGTATTGTGCCAAAGTATTTGCATCATTAGTGCTGATTTGCGCAATCGCGAATATATTGGAGCACTCTATGTGCATATAAAGCTATTGTAATGTTCTGCCGTGCCAGCCATTTTCTCCAGTCTCAGGAAACTTGCAGCTTGAAAAATGTAGCAATAGTGACCCACGGCTGTATTGCGCGCGCATTACGTGTATATTACATTGTCGTTTTCGCAATCAAGAAAATAATCGCAAATTTGCGAATTTATGATGAATAATTGCCAAAATATTCGTGAAATATAGTGAATTCGAATATTGCCCCTGACGCCCATCACTACTAGGTAGGGATAGAAAACATTGTCAATTGTAGTGAAATTGAGTGAAATATAATAGGTGACAATGGGAATAAAGGGGAAAAGTTTTGAACAAAATTTTGAAAGGCTTCTCTCTCCCTCTATTTTTATGGTCAGACTTGCCATAAAAGAAAGTCAAGTGGGGGTCTTAAAAACCATAAATCTCGGATACTTATTAGGTCATGTAAATTGAAATGTGTCGCACAGCAGGCATGAAGATTTAAAAATGTTCATGCCTGCTGTGCGACAAGTGGGGTTCTACCACAGTGACTTTCACCATTGCCAAAAACTAGAGGTTCCAAGTCTCCACTCTTGGCCAGAAAGCAAGTGACATATGAATGTTGTATGTTCTCTACACAGGGAGAGGAAAGGGAACATCTACGGGAGCCATATGGGCCCATTCAGCTGTTTCCAACAGTACCATTTTCAAAAAGATCTTTCTTTACTTAGTACTAAAAGATCTGTCTTTCTTTACTTAGTGCAAAATATAACTTGTGGTACATCCATGTAGGAAAAAGATGGTTTCTGGACACTAATTTCTTGTTTCTTCAGTATTTATTGTAAATAATGCGGATAGCCAGTTACAGTAAATACGACGTTTCGGCAATAGCCTTCATCAGGATACTGGATGTGTCACAATGTAGAAAATTCGATGTTGGTGTATGTTTGGGCTCTATGGCCTATATGGCAATGCTCCTGGGGCCGTAGTCGAGCCGCCGCTGTTGCCATGCTCATGGAGGGGAGTGAAGGTCTCACAGGAGATCTGGATCAGATCCCTTGGAGTAGGAGATCTGACATGTGCTTCCTATCATCTCTATGTGTGGTCCGAACTCTCCTTCATGACAGGCGGTAAGACCAGCCCATTCCTAACAAGAGGGGAGCAACAGGGTGGTTAGTTCTGTTCCTGCCAACCATACCTCATATGCTGGTATGCTTGGCAGGACATAAAACAATTATAATACATGACATAACATATACTTGCAGATACCCCCAGGTCTGAAATTCTGAAGCAACATTGAGGCAAAGTGACTGAACCCTCACTTAACTTACTTTTATGGCCTGACTGGGTAACTGTTAAAAACAGAACATGGAGGACAGGGGTAGGCCATTTATAAGATTTTATATAAAGTACTTTTGGCTCATAGAGTTACAAATAACTTGGTGGACGTGCAGATACAGTTTAAAAAGAGAAAGTAAAGTTAAAAAAGACACCATTTTATAAACCCGACCACGAGTCTGATCCATCTACAGCTTCTATTATGCTCAACATTCGCTAACATTTGGGCCAGATGTTGGTCTCTGTGAGACTCTGTCCCCTACTATTAAAAAAATATAAAAAAAAAAAGAGATGTGAATATGGCACAAATATGACATGCACCATAATTTTCTACTTCTTTAAGTCCATTAAAATGTTGTAAAGTTATTATGAACTAGTAGAGGATAAGGAAGTGGAGTTCCACATATTGTTTCCAGGAATAAAATGTAACGAGACAGGACCTACAGGTTCAAAAAGCATTAATTCCCGGCATAGTAGGTCTTACATGCAAAGAAACTAGTTTTTTCAGTGTGCATAGTATTTCCTGGCATAAAACCCCCAACCAGCTATATGATTGAACAGAAATACAGTATGTTAGTTATAAAGGGTTACATTAGAGAAAGGGGAGATCAGCTGCTTTCTAGGAATAGAAAAATCTAACGTAGACATACAAGGTCTCTAAGACAACACCAGAAACTCTCACAAATTTTTTTTTAGATTTTAGATAAAGGTGGAATGGGTTAAATACATTAAAAGATGCATCTATTATCTCACTGATCTTGGCTGGTCACTTTCATAACCCCAAAAGAAGGACATCATACCCAGGGGAGATGTCACATTCATCGGTCACATGGCCTGGAGACTGTTATGAGTTCTGTAGGGGTCTACAGAAGTCATATCGACCAGCCCTGGGGTCAGCAGTGTATATAAGCCCCTACAGGTGGACTCCCAGTCGTGTGTTCAGGCCTTGCACCGAATAGATGACCAGGAGCCAGGAAGGGCTGGCCAGCTACTGCAATTGTAATGATTAATGCAGCGTAATGTAATGTCATGCTATGCACTTTGGTCACCAGCAGATAGGGTACCGTTGGCAATGTTTGGCAACAAGAATGGTACTTACCATCCTATTCCTCTCTTCTTGGTAGGAGAGGGCTGGTCTGACTTCCTGCCAGGACACTTTCAGCTACAGGTGCCAGAGTAAAGGTGTAGGAAAGGAAATGAGAGACGGCTGGCAAACATCTTCTGACACACTGTCAGCCACCATATCCCCATTATCTGGGAGGAGAATTTGCACTTGCCGGATGTGCTGCTATTTGGTTTTTGCACTCAATAAAGAAATATGTTCTTTATTTTATAATCTCTGTCTGGTTCCCTCAGCTTCACTGGACCGAGGGAGCAATGGCCTGAGTTGGAACAGCCTTCTCCTGCAGCTTCTTATGAGCAATGACCATGAAGTGGAGGGAACTGAGGAACTGGTAAGTGTCAGAAAAAAATTGGCAGTGAGGGGCGTAAAGCTTTTTCATTAAAAACTGTTTTAACGACTCTGCCTAACGATTCTATCCCACCAGACAACCCTTTCAAGTCAATGAATTCCCGCTGTGGCGGCTAACAAGTCATCACGATCCTAGATAAAGGTGTTAACTGTAAAGCCCTATAAGCCTGCACAAATAGGAACGCCCGTTCCCAATAATTGACTCATGTATTCGAGCATTCGATCGGCCAATGAAGGAGCAAATGCTCATTTCTCAGCTGATGGGCATGTTTTATCAGGATGAAAGATGCCCAACTGTCTGGAGCACATCTGTCTGTGTCATCAGGGATGTGATGCCCATAATCAGTAGAAATTAATTATTTGAGGGTTCTGACATTTGAAGTATGGTTTGGGGTCTAACTTATGGATTCTGGTCTAGGGTATGAATTATGGGGTCTGTTTTGGAATAATTTTGGGTTGTATTCTGGAATAATTGAAGGTCTAGTATGGGTTGAAGGCAGTATCCAAGTATATACAAATTGTAACTTTAACTGAAAATGGTTTTCCTGACCCAAAGTTACAAAACTAAACCCCCTTAATAAACTCATAACCAGAATAAAATAAAAAAAATAAAAACGATTGGGGGTAGGAACAGGTGAAGAGGACAGAAAGAGGAAGAACGGAAGGGAGATAAGTGGAGCCAGAGATCTTGCACCCGCATAATGGTGGCCACACCCAGGCAATACGGACTGTGTCAGAATCTGTTCCGGAAAAAACGGATGGTTTTGCATACAAGTTCAATTAGTTTTTTCTGTGATTGCGTTCAGTGTGTGCGTTTTTTCGAACCGGATTGTATCCAGATCACGTGTGTTTTTCACAAAACTAAAGAAAAATCTACATCTCCTAGAAACCATCAGTGAAAAACACATTGCATCTGGTTGCCTTTCGTTTTTCACGCAAACCTTATTCATCTCTATGGGGTAAAAAAAACGCAGTGCTCTTTCCTGAAGATAACCCATGAAAAATGGCGCTCATGTGCACAGACCCATTGAAATGAATGGATTAGGATTCACTTCGGATGCTATGCATTCACTACATGCAGAGGCTCAGAGAGGCAGAGGACAATAGTGGGCAGTGCCCCACTGCAGAGCAGCGGTACACTGCAAAACAGAGGTTAAAACTCTTTTTTTCTTGTGTGGTAAATTCATCCCTCTACATATGTATGCACAAGGTATTAACCTCTTCAAGACAGAGCTATTTTTACCTTGCTGCCCAGGCTATTTTTTGCAAATCTGACATGTTACTTTATGTGGTAATAACATTTTTACTTATCCAAGCCATTCTGAGATTGTTTTCTGGTAACACATTGTACTTCATGACAGTGGTAAATTTGAATTGATATATTTCACTAAAAAATAACCTTTCTAGGTATGCAGTAAAATAAGAAAAAACATAGGGGAAAAATCTCATTAAAACAAAGTGAACCAACCCCACTAGTGTTTGCAGGGATGGTTTACCTGCCACTTCAAGGCTGCGCTGCTCTCTGATGGAATGAAAGTGGTGTGCTACTGGAGGGGATATCCCTTCACTGGGTGGGTGCACCTGGATTTAACCCTACCACTGACTCCTTTCTAGGTGGGTATGGTCTCTATCCCCCTACAGTATCCCTACATATACAACTCCAACTTTATACGCACCAATCCTCCACTAGTTTGGCTATGGCCATGCATGCTGTCTATTCACATTCATAACACTGCTGGTGTGCTAACGTAATTGCTCGACGCGTTTCTGAGGCTATTACATTGCCTCTTCGTCAGGAGCATTTAATACCAGCCCAGACCGACATACAGTTAAACATCATGCACGCCGCTGGAGCATGCTGTATCAAAAGACATAGCCTCCGGTGTTCTGCCGAAAGTCTATAGTTTGCCGAAAGTCTATAGCGGAAGTCACGTGGCGCGCTGCGCAAGTGCACAAGCGTGCTTCCGCGAATCATTCCTGCAGCCTTCATTGCAGTAGTTCGCGCACCGCGCGTGCGCACACTTAAGGGTACAGAGACTTCTTAAAGTGACAGTCATCTCCATTAAAATACAGCTCCCCCCCAGCGCTCATTAATCTGTACCCTCGCGGGCTCGCTTCACTCGCCACGCATCGGGCTTGGCCTCGCTGCGCTTGGCATTTATTAAAACTAACTCTGCAGTATGCCGCCATTGATAGTAAAGAAGGAAATGGATGGTAAAGAAAGAGACGGATAATCTCTTTCTTTACCATCCATTTCCTTCTTTACTATCAATGGCGGCATAGAGTCTGTTTTACTGAATGCCGAGCGCAGCGAGGCTGAGCCCGATGGGTGGCGAGCGAAGCGAGCCCGCGAGGGTACAGATTAATGTAGATGCTGTATTTTACTGACTGATGACTGTCACTTTAAGACATCTCCATACACATAATTCTGTGCACGCGCGGTGCGCAAAGTACTTCAATGGAGGCTGCAGGGATGATTCGTGGAATTGCGCTTGTGCGCAGCGCACCACGTGACTTCCGCTATAGACTTTCGGCAATCTATAGAGATCTGGCAGAACACCGGCACTAGGATGGCCGTAGCGCAGCTGCTCCAAGTGCCTGTTTAAAAGGACTCCTCCCCGTCCCCTCTGGACTGGGCCAGCTCTGCGGGATCCAATCACTGTGGGGGAGTGTCAGATGCGGCACGCCCCCGTCCCGCCTCATCCTCGCTCGGCTGCTGGAGGCTGGATACGTATTAGAAGTGACTAGGGGCGGTCTTATTACTAGCAGTGACATTACATGAAGCCACTGAGCAAATATGGCTGAATAAACAGCAGAACACATATAGCTGGGTGAACAGCTCATACATATTGTGAGTATACAATCATGGTACAGAGTGAGATGAATGCCATTATTCACGATAGGAAATGCGGTTCATATAACGGGGCACGTAGTATACGCATACAGGGGCACATTATATAATGTTTAATTCCAGCAGACACAATAACTAGATAAGGCAAGCGTAAGCTTTAGACTCATTGAATCCCCAGTTTGTAACGTGAAAATCCACTGCGCTTCCTTGCGTAGAAGGAGGTTATCAATGTCACCCCCTCTAGGCGACCCCCTAACATGTTCTATGCCCTGGGACTTCACACAGTTTGGCATGTCCTGATGGCATAACGCCACATGTTGCGCTATGGGGGTATCCGCTTTATTGTCAATATCGCGTAAATGTTCTCCTATCCGTCTTCTTAATTCACGCTTTGTTTTTCCTACATATTGCAAATCACATGTGCATGTCGCTAGATACACAACGCCTATTGTTTTACAGTTGATAAAGGATCTAATATTGAATCTCCTTCCAATGGCACTGCTGGTAAATGTGTCCCCTTTTTTAATCGCCTGACATGCCCACACGTCCACTGCACTTGAACGTCCCCGATGGTTTTTTGGACAACCATGTAGATGATACCGGGGTGGAGAATGCACTATGCACTAACTTATCCCTGAGGTTACCCCCACGTCGATATGTAATCAGAGGATACTCTCCTACCAGGTCGCCTATATCAGGATCAGATCTTAACACTCCCCGATAAACTTTGAAAATTTCACGTATCTCCACATGTGCCTCATCATACGTGCCAATGATTCTGATCTTGGAATCCTCATCGGTACGATTCTTGGGGTGCAAGAGATTATCTCTGTTACAGGCCGCTGCATGGTGGTACGCCTGTCTCAGGGGTTCCATTGGATAACCCCTTTGCCTGAACCTGGCCTGTAGTTCATTTGCAGCTGTCTCTGAAATCGGTCCACTCTGAGCAGTTTCGTCTGGCTCGTAAGTACTGCCCTTTCGGGATTCCACGTTTAGGTGACATTGGGTGGCTGCTCTCCCATCGCAAAAGTGTATTGGTGGCCGTGGGTTTCCTGAACATCTTGGTTTTAATTCTCCTGTCCGGACCCACATTAATGTATAGATCCAAAAATATCCCCCTCCAGTAGCACACCCCTTTCATTCCATCAGAGAGCAGCGCAGCCTTGAAGTGGCAGGTAAACCATCCCTGCAAACACTAGTGGGGTTGGTTCACTTGGTTTTTTGTTATTTTAGTGCATACCTAGTAAAGGTTATATTTGAGCTACACTTCTTGACTAGTAAACCCTTATTGATATAGAGTCGCCAAGTTGGTTACATAAGTGTTGAAAGTTAACCCCTGGATTTTGATATATTTCACCCTTATTTTTAAAAAAATCCTAAAGTTGCCAGAAATTTGGAAAAAATACTCATTATTCAAAATTTCAATTTCTCTGCTTTTAAGGCCTCATGCACACGACCGTTGTTTGATTCCGTGTCCGTTGTGACATTTTTCGTGATTTTCTGCGGACCCATTGGTTTTCAATGGGTCCGTGGATAACTCGGAAAATGCACCGTTTGTCCTCCGCGTCCGTCGTCCGTGATTCCAGTCCGTCAAAAAAATATAACCTGTCCTATTCTTGTCCGTGAAAAACAGTTCACGGACCCATTCAAGTCAATGAGACCATGAAAAAATGTGGATGGCCATCCGTGTGTCATCCGCGTTCCGCGTCCGTTTTTTTTGCGGATCCCTTGGCAGGCACTTGGCAAAAATTGTCAGCCTGTCTTTTGGTAAAATCTTCTGGGTCATGTCCGCTAAAAAAAACGGAAGACACAGAAACACAACGGAAGGCAAAAACGGACACGGATCACTGAACAACGGAACCCCTTTTTGCAGACAGCATAAAAAAACGGTTGTGTGCATGAGGCCTAAAACAGATAGTGATACCTCATTAAATATGTATTACTTAACATTCCCCATATGTCCACTTTATGTTGGCATCATTTTGTAAATGTCATTTAAATTTTTAGAACATTAGAAGGCTTAGAATTTTAGAAGCAATTCTTAAAATTTTAAGAAAATCAGTTCCGGTCTAAAGTCACTATGTGGGGCTTACATAGTAAAAAAAAAAAAAATAAATGACCCCATTTTAGAAACTACACCCAAGATATTCAAAACTTGGAAAATGTAACTTTTTTTGGCAGATTTTCCATTTTAATCAATTTTTTTCTGAAACACAACAAGGGTTAACGGATTGGCTCCGGATGCATTCAGTGAAACTTGCACCACTTTGCAAGTAAGTTCAGTCGGTTTTGTCTGCGATTGCGTTTTTGTTGTTTTTTTCCATGCGGGTGCAATGCGCTTTGATGCGTTTTTCACGCGCGTGATAAAAAACTGAAGGTTTACAAACAACATCTCTTAGCAACCATCAGTGAAAAACGCATCGCATCCGCACTTGCTTCCGAATGCAATGCGTTTTTCACTGAAGCCCCATTCACTTCTATGGGGCCAGGGCTGCATGAAAAACACAGAATATAGAACAGGCTGCGTTTTTCTCGCAAAGCAGAACTGATGCGTGAAAAAAAAACGCTCATGTACACAGACCCATTGAAATGAGTGGGTCAGGATTCAGTGCGGATGCTGTGTGTGCACGTCATGCATTGCACCCGTGCGGAAAACTCGCTCATGTGAAAGGGACCTAAGCCTTCAGCTTTTTATCACATGCTTGAAAAACGCATCAAAACGCATTGCTCCTGCGCGGAAAAAACTGAACAACTGAACGCAATCGCAGACAAAACTGACTGAACTTGCTTGCAAAATTGCGCATTTTTAACTGAACGCCTAACTGAAAAACGCGGGACACTGCGTATGCGCTGGAGAGAGATTACGGCCCAGTGCGCAAGCGCCTAGGGGAGATCAGATGGCCATTTTTTCTGTTAGATGAATATATATATATATCTATATATATATATGTATACCTATATATATATACGCATTATATAGGATGCTGCACAGTATATTGAGGATCTGAGCAGTATATGGGGGGCTGTCTACGGAGTATATTGAGGTCTGCGCAGTATATGTGGGGCTGTCTGCGGAGTATATTGAGGTCTGCGCAGTATATGTGGGGCTGTCTGCGGAGTATATTGAGGTCTGCGCAGACAGCCCCCCATATGTGGGGGTGCAGTAGCACAGACCTCAATATATGAGATCTGATGGATTTTGCCGCGCTTGCGCACTGGGCCGTAATCTCTCTCCAGCGCATGCGCAGTGTCCCGTGTACAGCCAGAATTGCGATGTGAGATTTTCCATCCTTTGCTCTTTTGCGCATGCGCAGATCGTCCAAACGCCAGGAACGCCTACAACGTCACTTCCGGCGCGACAGGTAGGGAAATCGCATGAAGTAGGGAGATACCATGTTACACAGGCATGCAGTGTGAAGGACCGCCCCTCCGGCTTCCTGTCTTCTTAGCCAGAGACAGACAAGTCTAATAAACTAGCAAAAAAAAAAAAAATTTGACAGTTACCATTTAAGGCCTCTTTCACACGAGCGTGACGTATTAGATTCCGTGCGGGTGCAATGCGTTTTGACGCGTTTTTCACGCACGTGATAAAAAAATGAAGGTTTACAAACAACATCTCCTAGCAACCATCAGTGGAAAACGCAACGCACCCGCACTTGCTTGCGGATGCAATGCGTTTTTCACGCAGCCCCATTCACTTCTATGGGGCTAGGGACGCGTGAAAAACGCAAAATATAGAACATGCTGCGATTTTCACGCAACGCACAAGTGATGCGTGAAAAAAAACGCTCATGTACACAGACCCATTGAAATGAATGGGTCAGGATTCAGTGCGGATGCTATGCGTTCATGTCACGCATTGCACCTGCGTGGAAAACTCGCTCGTGTGAAAGGGGCCATATTGTAAATATTTAAACAGCCGTAACTAAGGAAAAAACTCAAGGAAAACAGTGGTATGTGAAGAAACTAAAGATTATTTTATGCATAATGCTGCTGCAGCAGTAACATATGCAAAAATAGTTTTTTTTTAAATGAAAACATGACAGTTACCCATTAACCCCTTAAGGACACTGCCATATTTCACCTTAAGGACTCTTTTACGCTTTTACTTATCCAGGCCATTCTAAGATTGTTTTTTTGTCACATATTGTACTTCATGACACTGGTAAAATGGAGTCAACAAAATTCATTTTTATTTATAAAACAATACCAAATTTACCAAAAATTTGGAAAAATTAGCAAATTTCCAAGTTTTAATTTCTCTACTTCTATAATACATAGTAATACCGCCAAAAAACGTTATTAATTTACATTCCCCACCGTTTTTATTTTTTGTTATTTACATCGTTGATCTGACAGGTTAGATCGTGTGGTCTATTTCTATAGAGCAGGTTGTTACAGACGCGACAATACCAAATATGACAACTTTTTGGGAATTTTTGTTTCAGTTTTTCATAATAAAGCATTTTTGAAAAAAAATATTTTTTTAGTGTCTCCACATTCTGAAAGCCATATATATTTTTTTCTTCTGGGCGACAGTCTTATGTAGGGGCTCATTTTTTGCAGGATGAGATGGCGGTTTGATTGGCACTATATTGGGGTGCATATGACATTTTGGTCGCTTGCTATTACACTTTTTGTGATGTAAGGTGACAAAAATGGCTTTTGACACCGTATTTATATTATTATTTTTTGCTGTGTTCACATGAGAGGTTAGTTCATGTTTTATTTTTATAGAGCAGGTTGTTATGGATGCGGCGATACCTAATATGTATACTTTTTATTTATTTATTTAAGTTTTACACAATAATAACCTTTTTGAAACCCAAAAAAATCGTGTTTTAATGTCTTCATAGTCTGAGAGCGATATTTTTTTAATTGTTTTGGGGTTATTGTCCTATGTAGGGTATAATTTTTTGTGGGATGAGATGACGGTTTGATTGGCACTATTTTGGGGTGCATATACATTTTTGATCATTTGCTATTACACTTTTTGTGATATGAGGTGACAAAAATATTTTTTATTTAACATAGTTTTTATTTAATTTTTTTTACGGTATTTACCTGAGGGGTTAGATTATGGGATATTTTTATAGAGCTTTTTATAGAAGTTTTTACGGACGTGGCGATACCTAATATGTATACTTTTTTTTATTTATTTTACTTTAACACAATAACAGCATTTTAGAAAAAAAAATCATGTTTTAGTGTCTCCATAGTCTAAGAGCCATATTTTTTTTATTTATTTGGGTGATTGTCCTATGTAGGGGCTCATTTTTTGCAGGATGAGATGGCGGTTTGATCGGTACTATTTTGGGAGGCATACACCTTTTTGATCGCTTGGTATTACACTTTTTGTGATGTAAGGTGACAAAAGATGGCTTTTTTTACACCATTTTTTTTTATGGTGTTCACCTGAGGGGTTAGGTCATGTGATATTTTTATAGAGCAGGTTTTTACGGACGCGGCGATACCTAATATGTGTAGCGTATTTAATTTTTTTACTTTTTATTCAGTGATATGTGTTTTATTTTTACTTTTTTTTTTATTTTTTTTTTAAAAAAATTGACCCAGACTTACTTAGTTCTTGAAGATCCAGTGGGTCTGATGTCTGTATAATACAGTACAGTACACTATGTAGTGTACTGTACTGTATTTTTTACTTTAGACTTAGTCTGATCAGACTTCTGCCTTTAGCAGAAGTCAGATCAGACTTACATTACCTGTCTGACCTAAGAAGAAGTACAACAGCGACTTAAAAAGATTAAAATAGACAAATCGCCGGGACCGGATGGCATACACCCCCGTATCCTAAGGGAATGAAGTAATGTCATAGCCAGACCCTTATTTCTGATATTTGCGGACTCTATACTGACAGGGAATGTTCCACAGGATTGGCGCATAGCAAATGTGGTGCCAATATTCAAAAAGGGTCCAAAAACAGAGCCCGGAAACTATAGGCCAGTAAGTTTAACATCCGTTGTGGGGAAACAGTTTGAAGGTTTTCTGAGAGATGCTATCTTAGAGGATCTCAATGGAAATAAGCAAATAACGCCATATCAGCATGGCTTCATGAGGGATCGGTCATGCTAAACGAATTTAATCAGTTTCTATGAGGAGGTAAGTTCTAGACTTGACAGCGGCGAATCAATGGATGTCGTATATCTGGACTTCTCCAAAGCATTTGACACTGTACCTCATAAAATGTTAGGAAATAAAATGAGGATGCTCGGACTGGGAGAAAATGTCTGTATGTGGGTAAGTAACTGACAGAAAACAGGGTGGTTATTAACGGTACACACTGATTAGGTCACTGTCACTAGTGGGGTACCTCAGGGGTCAGTATTGGGCCCTATTCTCTTCAATATATTTATTAATGATCTTGTAGAAGGCTTGTGCAGTAAAATATTAATTTTTGCAGATGACACTAAACTGTGTAAAGTAATTAACACTGAAGAGGACAGTATACTGCAACAGAGGGATCTGGATAGACTGGAGGCTTGGGCAGAGAAATGGAAGATGAGGTTTAACACTGACAAATGTAAAGTTATGCACATGGGAAGGAATAATGCAAGTCACCCGTACATACTAAATGGTAAAACACTCGGTAACACTGACATGGAAAAGGATCTAGAAATTGTAATAAACAGCAAACTGAGCTGTAGAAACCAGTGTCAGGCAGCTGTCGCCAAGGCCAATAAGATAATGGGTTGCATCAAAAGGGGCATAGACGCCCGTGATGAGAACATAGTCCTACCACTTTACAATTCGCTAGTCAGACCACACATGGAGGACTGTGTACAGTTCGGGGCTCCTGTGAACAAGGCAGACATAGCAGAGCTGGAGAGGGTTCAGAGGAGGGCAACTAAAGTAATAACTGGAATGGGGGATCTACAGTACCCTGAAAGATTATCAAAATTAGGGTTATTCACTTTAGAAAAAAGACGACTGAGGGGAGATCTAATAACTATGTATAAATATATCAGGGGTCAGTACAGAGATCACTCCCATCATCTATTTATCCTCAGGACCGTGATTGTGACGAGGGGACATCCTCTGCGTCTGGGGGAAAGAAGGTTTGTACACAAACATAGAAGAGGATTCTTCACGGTAAGAGCAGTGAGACTATGGAACTTTCTGCCTGAGGAGGTGGTGATGGTGAGTACAATAAAAGAAGGGACTGGATGTATTTCTGGAGTGTAATAATATTACAGGTTACAGCTACTAGAGAGGGGTCGTTGATCCGGGGAGTTATTCTGATTGCCTGATTGGAGTCGGGAGGGAATTTTGTACTCCCCTTAAGTGGGGAAAATTGGCTTCTACCTCACAGTTTTTTTTTTGCCTTCCTCTGGATCAACTTGCAGGATGATAGGCCGAACTGGATGGACAGATGTCTTTTTTCGGCCTTATGTACTATGTTACTATGTTACTATGGCAAGCAGGATGCCACTGAAAGCGTCCTGCTGCCATTTTAACCATTACCCGCTGCCAGAACAGAGCAGCGGGTGATGAGGAGGGAGGGGGGCTCCCTCCCTCTGTGCTCCCATCAAGAATCGGGGGCTGCAAAGGCACAGCAGCCCCTGATGGGAGAGGGAGGGAGCTCCCTCCCTGTTAAGCCCTTCCATACAGCGGTCCGTACGGAGCACAAGCATAGATGCTAGCCGTTTTTAGTAGAGTGTCAGCAATGTGCTGACACTCTGCTAAACCACTAGTCACAAGGGAATGGATTAGAGAGGAGGCGGGCGGGACATTGCGAACTCGCCCGCCTGCAATGAGCGCCGCCCTCCGCACCGCCCGCGACCCCCCGTGGTTTAAAATTATAATCCTAGGCATTTTTTAAGTTTCTGATCGCCTATAGGGGGAGGGGGGTTGTCACAGGACCCCCCCTGGGCATTGGGCCAAGGTACCTGCTGAGTGATTTCAGCAGGTACCTTGTTCCGATCACCGCCGGCTGAGCAGCGGTGAGCGGAAGTAGTCAGGACGTACCGGTACGTCCTGTGTCCTTAAGAAGTTAAGCCTCATTCACACGTCAGTGTTTTGGTCAGTGATTTCCATCAGTGATTGTGAACCAAAACAAGGAATGGAGCCTTTACAGACATAACGTATAAGGGAAACATCTGCACCTGTTCTATGTTTAGATCCGCACCTGGTTTTGACTCAAAATGACTGATGGAAATCACTGACCGAACACTGACGTGTGAATGAGGTATTACCCTGCATCTGCAGTTTACAGAAACACCCCATATGTGGTTGTAAAATGCTGTATGGGAACACAGCAGGGCGCAGAAGGAAAAGAGACGACTTTGAAGACCCCCTGATGCACTCCTAGAGTAGGAACTCCCAAAACGTGACCCCATTTTGGAAAGTACGGGATAAGGTGACAGTTTTGGTACTATTTTTGGTACTATTTTGGGGTCCATATGATTTTTGATCACTCTATATTACGCTTTTTGTGAGGCAAGGGGACTAAAAAATGGCTGTTCTATTATTTTTTTGTCATGTTCTAGTGAAGGTCCTACCGACCGCTAGAACATCTCAAGCAAATAAACACAAGGCAAGCAAAGACATGACTGTGAGCTGGAAACTGGATCAGCAAGTAAGGGACCAGTGGCAGGTAATAACGCTCGACCAAGTGCAGCAGTTTGACTTGGGGCCAAACCCAGAGGGCAGAGACTCAGTGAGCCCTGTTCTTCACAGAGCCCCTGATGGTGGGGATGAACTTAGCAGAGGGCTTACTGGCGCACCTCCAGGATGGTCCCGGTGCACTTACCTGCAGAGACTGACGGTGCAAGTACCAACAGTCCACACAAAACAAAGACTGGAATCCAGGCACACGTACTGGAACCAGCACACAAGCAGCTGCCTGGACCCCATGTGGAACGGATGCATCGCAGTCACAGGCAGAGCTACCCAGGCAGACAAGCAGTTGCTTGGACCCCAATGCAGAACAGATGAATGGCGGTCATATACACAGCTGCAACACAGGAAAACAAGTAGATGCCTGGCCCCCTGGCGGAACGACACATGTTGGTCACAGGCATAGCTGCATACAGACTAGATGTCCTCTTGCCGGAGAACCCAGGAGCCCTCTCACCGAAGGCAGACAGGACTAGCAGATGCTTGTTCCCCATGCGCAGATAGTCCATGGGTGAACAGAAAGAGCTGCACACAAGGCACAGACAGGCAGGAGTCTGGACCTCATGGGGGGCGACACATGGCGGCCACAGACAAGACGTGGAACCAAGAGACAGGACACGGAACAGACAATCAGATGTCTGGACCCCATGTGGAAAGACAAATGGAGGTCACAAGCAGAGTTGCAAAGACAGGCAGATGTCTCGACCCCATGCAGGACGACACATGACATGGAACCAGACAAGGTGACCTTGATGTTTAGGAGGTGGGCACACAGACAGGACAGATGGAATAACCCAGGTCAGGTGCATAGTAGACACACTGACCCTCAAAACCACAGCAAACGGGAATATAAAGTACATAGTGACCACACTCACACCAGACTATTAACCCCACACAAACCAGGAGACAGGGAGGGGAGCCCACATAAACAGAGAAGTATACACACATGCTGCCGTTACTACATGTCACCAGGAGCGGATTGGCCAAAATCCTTACAGGGAAATATCCCTGTGGGCTGATGCCCAGGGGGCCGCCCAAGTTCTCCTCTCTGCCGCTGGTACATAATGAGATCTCAGTGGTAACACTGTGAGAATCAGGTACTCATGTACCCAGCCAGAGACCGCACGTGCCCTCCTGAATTCATCTGCTGTGGCTCACATCTCACCTCCATCTCCTGCTCCATAACTTAGTCAGAGACAATCCCCCCACCTACAACATGGGGCCACTTTTAAGTTTTTTAACTTTTTGTTTTTTCCCCACTTTGGGACTTCAACTTCTTGGGGTCTGATCCCCTCTACAATGCATTACAATATATCCTGTATTGTAATGCACTGCCTGTCAGCATTACACTGACAGTGCCGAGGAGACCCGGTCTAAAGGGCTGGATCTCCTAGGCTTCCGTAGAAGGCTCCTAGTCTACCGCATGGATCCGCAGACCCCCGGAAACCACCTGTATGCCGCAGTCATCTTTGACAGCGGCATACAAGGGGTTAATCTGCCAACCGACATAGCCATTTACAGTGACGCTGTCGGTTACAGCAGAGGGTTTAGAAACACTTAAAGTTAATTTGTGAAGATTGCAAAGAGTATCTAGAGAGAGGCTCAGGGAGGACTACTACCTTCATTGAATTGCCTTAGTAGAGAAAGAATTTATTATATAACCAAACTGGCCTGGTCATCAGCCAGCCCCCCACGCCTGACCTTCTGCCTTGCACCCTGCTACTCATACATCTAATGTCAAGGACATCCCAGCCAGAACCAGGCAGGAGCCATAGAAAGTCCCAGGTGTGCCCCAAGGGAAGAAAGGGTGAATCCCTCCATGCACTGCATGCGCAGCCAGGGAGTGCTAGAGGGAGACGGATTAGCCAATCTGAGGACTACAACCACCCTTTTTGCCACCGCCACTACTCCCATCCTCTTCAGCTACAATGCTAACACTGTGCCTCCCCTCCGGCCCAGCACGCTGTACTATGATACATCATATTACGTATTATCCCTGACATCACTGCTCATATAATTCCTGTGCAGTGAGCTGCAACGTAGATTATTCCTGCACTCTGTGACATCACGTTGTGCATTATCCCTGTACTGTGACATCACTGTGTACATTATCCCTGTACTGTGACATCACTGTGTACATTATCCCTGCACTGTGACATCGCTGTGTACATTTTCCCTGTGCTGTGACATCACTGTGTACATTATCCCTGTACTGTGACATCGCTGTGTACATTATCTCTGTACTGTGACATCACTGTGTACATTATTCCTGTGCTGTGACATCACTGTGTACATTATCTCTGTACTGTGACATCACTGTGTACATTATCCCTGTACTGTGACATCACTGTGTACATTATCTCTGTACTGTGACATCACTGTGTACATTATCCCTGTACTGTGACATCACTGTGTACATTATCCCTGTACTGTGACATCACTGTGTACATTATCCCTGTACTGTGACATCACTGTGTACATTATCCCTGCACTGTGACATCACTGTGTACATTTTCCCTGTGCTGTGACATCACTGTGTACATTATCCCTGTACTGTGACATCACTGTGTACATTATCTCTGTACTGTGACATCACTGTGTACATTATCCCTGTACTGTGACATCACTGTGTACATTATCTCTGTACTGTGATATCACTGTATGCATTATCCCTGTACTGTGACATCACTGTGTACATTATCTCTGTACTGTGATATCACTGTATGCATTATCCCTGCACTGTGACATCGCTGTGTACATTATCTCTGTACTGTGACATCACTGTGAACATTATCCCTGTACTGTGACATCGCTGTGTACATTATCTCTGTACTGTGACATCACTGTGAACATTATCCCTGTACTGTGACATCGCTGTGTACATTATCTCTGTACTGTGACATCACTGTGAACATTATCCCTGTACTGTGACATCGCTGTGTACATTATCTCTGTACTGTGACATCACTGTGTACATTATCCCTGTACTGTGACATCACTGTGTACATTATTCCTGCACTGTGAAATCCAGGGCTTTTTTTCTCATAGAAAAGGTGGTGGAACTCACCCCCCCTCCCCTGGCCACGCCCCTACCCACCCCTAGGACCGCCCACTAAAACCACCCCTTCAGAGATACCGATATTTTGTTAACTTTCAGGCCGATAGCCGATATTTTATATATAATAATATTAGTTGGTAGTCACTGAGGTGGGGGTGTTGTGGTGTCGAAATTTGCATTTGGCACTTATAAATGTAAATTATTAATAAAGCCCGTGGTAACATATATATTTATATACACACACTAGTGCCAACTTCAAATTTCCACACCATCCCCCCTTTTCACTGACTTTATTAACCCCCCTTATCAGACCTCAGATCAGACTTAACCCCCCTTATCAGACCTCAGATCAGTCTTAACCCCCCTTATCAAACCTCAGATCAGATTTAACCCCCCTTATCAGACCTCAGATTAGACTTAACCCCCCTTATCAGACCTCAGATGAGACTTAACCCCCCTTATCAGACCTCAGATGAGACTTAACCCCTCCTTATCAGATCTCAGATCAGACTTAACCCCCCTTATCAGACCTCAGATGAGACTTAACCCCTCCTTATCAGACCTCAGATCAGTTAACCCCCCTTATCAGACCTCAGATCAGACTTAACCCCCCTTATCAGACCTCAGATGAGACTTAACCCCTCCTTATCAGACCTCAGATCAGTTAACCCCCCCTAAATAATAAACTCCTCTCACCTCTCCAGCTCCGCGGCTCCTCTTCATCTCCGGGTCCAGCGTCACGTTCCTCTATGTCCGGCCTACGCTGTACTGTCATGTGACAGCGTGCAGCGTCAGGTCATAGTGCGCTCACTACGTCCTGACGCTGTACGGGGTCAGAACAGTACCGCTGCTTCTCCGCTCCTTCCTCGTTCCTATACTAGTACGCACTTCCATAATAGAAGCGCGCACTAGTATTCACATTATCGGTGTATCGGCAAGTTACATGCCGATACCCATAATGTGTAAAATCCTAAATAGGTGGCGGAACGCCGTTCCGGTGCGTTCCGACAGAAAAAAAGCCCTGGTGAAATCACTGTGAACATTATCTCTGTACTGTGACATCACCACAAGCATTATCCCTGTACTGTGACATCCCTGTATGCATTATCTCTGTACTGTGACATCACTGTATGCATTATCCCTGTACTGTGACATCACCACAAGCATTATCCCTGTACTGTGACATCACTGTATGCATTATCTCTGTACTGTGACATCACTGTATGCATTATCCCTGTACTGTTACATCACTGTGAACATTATCCCTGTAATGTGGCCTCACTGTGTGCATTATCCCTGTACTGTGACATCACTGTGTGTATTATCACTGTACTGTGACATCCCTGTATATATTATCCCTGTACTGTGACATCACTGTGTACATTATCCCTGTACTGTGACATCCCTGTGTACATTATCCCTGTACTGTGACATCACTGTATGCATTATCCCTGTACTGTGACATCACTGTGTTTATTATCCCTGTACTGTGACATCACTGTGAACATTATCCCTGTACTGTGACATTACTATGCTTATTATTCCTGCACTGTGACATCACTGTGTAGATTATTCCTGTACTGTGACATCAGTGTACATTATCCCTGTACCGTTACATCACTGTGTGCATTATCCCTTTACTGTGACATCACTGTGTCCATTATCCCTGTACTGTGACATCACTGTGTACATTATCTCTGTACCGTGACATCACTGTGTATATTATCCCTGTACTGTGACATCACTATGCTTATTATTCCTGCACTATAACATCACTGTGTGCATTATCCCTGTACTGTGACATCCCTGTATATATTATCCCTGTACTGTGACATCACTGTGTACATTATCCCTGTACTGTGACATCACTGTGTACATTATCCCTGTACTGTGACATCACTGTGTACATTATCTCTGTACTGTGACATCACTGTGTGCATTATCTCTGTACTGTGACATCCCTGTGTACATTATCCCTGTACTGTGACATCACTGTGTTTATTATCCCTGTACTGTGACATCACTGTGAACATTATCCCTGTACTGTGACATCACTATGCTTATTATTCCTGCACTGTGACATCACTGTGTAGATTATTCCTGTACTGTGACATCACTGTGTCCATTATCCCTGTACTGTAACATCACTGTGTACATTATCCCTGTACTGTGACATCACTGTGTACATTATCTCTGTACTGTGACATCACTGTGTATATTATCCCTGTACTGTGACATCACTGTGTGCATTATCCCTGTACTGTGACATCACTGTGTACATTATCCCTGTACTGGGACATCACTGTGTTTATAATCCCTGTACTGTGACATCACTGTGTACATTATCCCTGTACTGTGACATCACTGTGTTTATTATCCCTGTACTGTGACATCACTGTGTACGTTATCCCTGTACTGTGACATCACTGTGTTTATTAACCCTGTACTGTGACATCACTGTGTACATTATCTCTGTACTGTAATATCACTGTATGCATTATCACTGTACTGTGACATCACTGTGTACATTATCCCTGTACTGTGACATCACTGTGTTTATTATCCCTGTACTGTGACATCACTGTGTACGTTATCCCTGTACTGTGACATCACTGTGTTTATTAACCCTGTACTGTGACATCACTGTATGCATTATCCCTGTACTGTAATATCACTGTATGCATTATCCCTGTACTGTGACATCACTATGCTTATTATTCCTTCATTGTGACATCAGTGTGTAGATTATCCCTGTACTGTGACATCAGTGTGTACATTATCCCTGTACTGTGACATCACTGTGTACATTATCCCTGTACTGTGACATCACTGTGTGCATTATCCCTCCCTGTACTGTGACATCACCACAAGCATTATCTCTGTACTGTGACATCATCACAAGCATTATCCCTGTACTATGACATCACTGTGTACATTACCGCTGTACAGTGTTATCACTGTGTTCATTATCCCTGTACTGTGACATCTCTGTATATATTATCCCTGTACTGTGACATCACTGTGTATATTATCCCTGTACTGTGACATCACTGTGTACATTATCCCTGTACTGTGACATCACTGTGTACATTACCCCTGTACTGTGACATCACTGTGTACGTTATCCCTGTACTGTGACATCACTGTGTTTATTATCTCTGTACTGTGACATCACTGTATGCATTATCCCTGTACTGTGACATCACTGTGTGCATTATCCCTGTACTGTGACATTACTGTGTACATTATCTCTGTACTGTGACATCACTGTGTACATTATCTCTGTTCTGTGACATCACTGTGTTTATTATCCCTGTACTGTGATATCACTGTGTACATTATCCCTGTTCTGTGACATCACTGTGTACATTATCCCTGTACTGTGATATCACTGTGTACATTATCCCTGTACTGTGACATCACTGTGTGCATTATCCCTGTACTGTGACATCACTGTGTACATTATCCCTGTACTGTGACATCACTGTGTACATTATCCCTGTACTGTGACATCACTGTGTGTATTATCCCTGTACTGTGACATCACTGTGTGTATTATCCCTGTACTGTGACATCACTGTATGCATTATCCCTGTACTGTGACATCACTGTGTACATTATCTCTGTACTGTGACATCACTGTGTTTATTATCCCTGTACTGTGACATCACTGTGTACATTATCTCTGTACTGTGACATCACTGTGTGTATTATCCCTGTACTGTGACATCACTGTGAACATTATCCCTGTACTGTGACATCACTGTGTACATTATCTCTGTACTGTGACATCACTGTGTACATTACCGCTGTACAGTGTTATCACTGTGACCATTATCCCTGCATACCTCCCAACTATTGAAAATCACAGAGGGACAATATTTTTTCATACTTGGCCACACCTCTAACTCTGCCCAAAATATTACTACACACGCTCAGCAGGGCTGGACTGGCCTACCGGGATCCCGGGAAATTTTCCGTTAGGCCGCCGGCCCTGGGGCGGCTGGGGCCGCTTTAACATGTGCCCTGCGGATTTGACTATTGGTGGCTGTGTCTCTATTACATAATTTAGTGGGGGCTAAATTAACTTGTGTGGGGGCAAATTACATAATGCAGGGCTGTCTAGGGGCCAAATTAACTTGTGTGGGGGCAAATTACATAATGCAGGGCTGTCTAGGGGCCAAATTAACTTGTGTGGGGGCAAATTACATAATGCAGGGCTGTCTAGGGGCCAAATTAACTTGTGTGGGGGCAAAATTACTTAGTGGGGAGCAGTGTGGTGGGCAAACTACATAATGGAGGGCCGTGTGGGGGCAAAATTACTTAGTGTGGGGGCAAATTACATAATGCAGGACTGTCTGGGGGCAAAATTAACTTGTGTGGGGGCAAAATTACTTAGTGGGGAGCAGTGTGGTGGGCAAATTACATAATGGAGGGCAGTGTGGGGGGCAAACAACATAATGTGGGACAGTGGGGGGGGGGGGAATTAAATAATGTGGGGCAGTGTGGAGCTAATTACATAATGTGGGGGGCAAATTACTTAAAGAGGACCTTTCATGACTTTTAAATATATAAACCAAGTATGCTCACATGTAGAGCGGCGCCCAGGGATCTCCCTGCACTTACTATTATCCCTGGGCGCCGCTCCGTTCTCCCGGTATAGGCTCCGGTCTCTTTCCTCACAAAGTTATAGTAGGCGGGGACTTGGTTATAGTAGGCGGCGCCTGCCCTTCATCTCCTTCTCCCCGGCTGTATCGCTGGCCAGTCGCAGCACAGAGCTCATAGCCTGGGAGTTTTTTTCTCCCAGGCTATGAGCTCTGCGCTGCGATTGGCCAGTGCTGCAGCCTGGGAGAAGGAGATGAAGGGCAGGCTCCGCCCACTATAACTTTGTGAGGAAAGAGACCGGAGCCTATACCGGGAGAACGGAGCGGCGCCCAGGGATAATAGTAAGTGCAGGGAGATCCCTGGGCGCCGCTCTCCATGTGAGCATACTTGGTTTATATATTTAGAAGTCATGAAAGGTCCCCTTTAAGGTGGGGCAGTATTACTAATAAGGACATTCTAGAAGGACATTACTATTGGTGGGACTATGAGGAGCACTATTACTATGGAGGGCACTATTATTTCTTCAGGACAGTATTTAGGGGCATTGGGGGGCACAGCGAGCAGCAGGATAACACTGTGGGGGCTCCAGGTTGGGAGATGATAGAAATGTGAGGACACTAAGATGTCCGTGTGTCACACTCAGCAGAGGCGAGGTAGCTGAGAGAAGTGTCTGGACCAAAGTGAGAAGATGATGACAGAGAAGATCTACATTGGAGGAGACGTCACCCTGGAGGCCCTGGATGTGAGGGGTACATGCTGCTGTATAGCAAGTACAGGAAAATGCGGGGGGAAGAGGGGACTTAGAGAATTGGGCCATATTCATTGGGACTGTATATATAGTGTATTTATGTATGTGTAACATGTATATGGTGTATTTATGTGTATTGGATATATATGTGTTGTGACGCAGAGCATTGAGTAGGGAACCTGTTCTTAAAAATTTCAAATTACGATGTGCTGGTGTAATTACCCAATGCTATGGGGCTGGTATATAATTTTTTCCAGGTCTGGTTTTCATACCCAGTCCGGCCCTGACGCTTAGTCCCCTTAATGCCCCCACATAGTAATTATTCCCCCTTTGTGCCAGCAAACAGTAGTAATGCCCACACTGTGCCCCGTTCACAGTAGTTATGCCCATACTGTGCTGCCTTCACAGTAGTTATGCCCACACTGTGCCGCCTTCACAGTAGTTATGCCCACACTGTGCCGCCTTCACAGTAGTTATACCCACACTGTGCCGCCTTCACAGTAGTTATGCCCACACTGTGCCGCCTTCACAGTAGTTATGCCCACACTGTGCCGCCTTCACAGTAGTTATGCGCACACTGTGCCGCCTTCACAGTAGTTATGGCCACACTGTGCCCCTTTCACAGTAGTTATGCCCACACTGTGCCCCCTTCACAGTAGTTATGCCCACACTGTGCCCCCTTCACAGTAGTTATGGCCACACTGTGCCCCTTTCACAGTAGTTATGCCCACACTGTGCCCCCTTCACAGTAGTTATGCCCACACTGTGCCCCCTTCACAGTAGTTATGCCCACACTGTGCCCCCTTCACAGTAGTTATGGCCACACTGTGCCGCCTTCACAGTAGTTATGCCCACACTGTGCCCCCTTCACAGTAGTTATGCCCACACTGTGCCCCCTTCACAGTAGTTATGCCCACACTGTGCCCCCTTCACAGTAGTTATGGCCACACTGTGCCGCCTTCACAGTAGTTATGCCCACACTGTGCCCCCTTCACAGTAGTTATGGCCACACTGTGCCGCCTTCACAGTAGTTATGCCCACACTGTGCCCCCTTCACAGTAGTTATGGCCACACTGTGCCGCCTTCACAGTAGTTATGGCCACACTGTGCCGCCTTCACAGTAGTTATGCCCACACTGTGCCCCCTTTACAGTAGTTATGACTAGAGATGAGCGAACTTTGAAAAAAAGTCCGTTGTTCGGCGTTCGGGTGGTGGTAAGTCGGGCATCCCGTTATGGATTCCACTATAGCGGCATAGGGAATCCATAAGGGGCGGCTGCCACCAACCCGAACTGTTGAACATCGGAAGGACCTGGGGTGACGTCACCGTCATGTGATCAGTGCAGGGGGCGTGGCTCAGCACGGGATCAAATCCAGCCCCCTGCACTGATCACATGACGGTGACGTCACCAAAGGTCCTTCCGATGTTCAACAGTTCGGGTTGGTGGCAGCCGCCCCTTATGGATTTCCTATGCCGCTATAGTGGAATCCATAACGGGATGCCCGACTTACCACCACCCGAACGCCGAACAACGGACTTTTTTTCAAAGTTCGCTCATCTCTAGTTATGACCACATTGTGCCCTCTTCACAGTTGTAATGCCCAGATGTGCCTCCAGCAAGACAGAAAAGTACGCCAGCCCTAGGGTGAAGTAAAAATTAGACTAGCACCTATATAAATAGGACGGAAAATAGGCGTAAACGTTTGAAAACTTCTGAATTAGTCTTAAAACTCAAAATAGGCGCAAGAGGAGCAAAATCGGTTTGCAAATAAGGGTACTTTCACACTAGCGTTTTGGATTCCGTTTGAGATCCGTTTCAGGGCTCTGACAAACGGTCCAAAACGGATCAGTTAAGCCCCAATGCATTCTGAATGGATAAGGATCCGCTCAGAATGCATCAGTTCGGCTCCGTTGCGCCTCTATTCCGTTCTGGAGGCGGACACCAAAACGCAGCATGCAGCATTTTTGTGTCCGTCTGAAGAGGCGGAGCCTAACGGATCCGTTTTTAATTACAATGCAAGTCAATGGGGACAGATCCGTTTTCATTGACACAATATGGTGCATTTGAAAACGGATCCGTTCCCCATTGACTTTCAATGTAATTCAAAACAGATCCGTTTTAGACTTTGTCATTTTTCTGTAAAACTAATGCAAACGTATCTGTTCTGAATGGATACAAACGTTTGCATTATAGGTGCGGATCCGTCTGTGCAAATAAACAAACGGATCCGCACCTAAAGCAAGTGTGAAAGTAGTCTTCGTCTTAAAAAAAATAAGACCGTTAGAAAGAGGCTTCATACTCAAGAACACGTGCAGAGCACAGTAAATGTGCCCCATGTCTGTAGTTCTTAGGTTTTCCTAATGGTGTTTTTGTGATGAGTTCAAATCAATATGTTCAACAGCCTGCTATGGGTGCAGCACGTCCAAAACTGCCGTGTTTCAATGGAATTCCCCTGATTGCTAGGACCACCTTTGCTACCATTTTTTTAATTGATTCAATACATCAAAAATGAATCAGCTTTGCAATGGATCTTCTGGATTTTTGCTTTTTATATGCATTGAGATACAGTACATCAAAAAGGTTTGGCAATGGGAAATTCTCTGAACTTGATGTCATTACGGATCACAGCCACAGGGGGGAGTCAGGAGATCGCTGCTGGTACTGGCGATGAGCCGTATTCACTGATGCAGCGCAGAGATGGCTTTCGTTTAGACGGGTTCTGGTTGGGATTCTCCACACATATGGAACCTGCTTCCACTCTCGGCCAAAAATCTTTTACCAAGAACTCGCTCGCAAGCACTTTTCCTAAAGAACACAGTCCTTATTTGCACTGTCCATTGAACTGAACTCCTGGCAGAAACCTTGTCCCAACCATCAAAGGCTGCAGCCACACATGGCGGTGGACGCGGTGCAGCGGAACTGCGCGCAGATAACCCGGCAGCCGCAAAGTTGTTGCAATTCTAACAAATTTCATCCATTTTTTTAACAGCTATTTGCTGCAAAACTGCGCCATGTGAACACGGCCTAAATAGTACAGAACTTTTACTGATTGCAGTACACTAAGGACTCATGCAGACGAAAGTGCCGTATTTTGCGGTCCGCAAATTGCAGAGCCGTAAAACACGGATGCTGCTCTTGTGTGTTCTGCAATTTGCCCATTTTAGAAATGCCTATTCTTGTCCCGCAAAACGGACAATAATAGGACATGTTCTATTTTTTTTTTTCAGGGCCACGGAATAGAGCGGTGAACGGGTCCGCATCCGAGCCAAAAAATGCACTAAGCAGTTCCTGTTGGCAACGCCCCCACTCTGGAGCCTATCCCTATCTTCTTCTTTAAATCTTCTCTAATAAAAGTTAGACATTAAATGTACCCCAAAATGGCGCCATTACAAAAACGGTCAGACGTTCTGCCTTTCAAGATGCAGAGATGAAGAAGTAATGGCCGTGTTTATGGGAATTCTTCATGGATGGGATTTTAATTAGACTGAAGTGCGTAGAAAGTAATGGGGGACATTTATCAATAATGATGCCATTATACTAACATCACAAGGTTCACACCACTTTTAAAATGTGACTTCGTTTTTAAATATAAACTTGAATATTTTCCGATTTGCGACATTTTAACGCTAAAGGCACTAAAATGCTACTTTTTTTTTTAACCCAAAATGCGCCATTTCAGCCACCCCTTGCCAGAATATTTGCGACATTTCCTGTGGTAAACTGCAACTTTTGTCTCAGACTCGAGAGTTTTTTGTTGAATGTCAATTTGCTGACAAAACCCTGATTAGCTCATTTCTATTCGATAAAAATAACCGCGTCCTGTTTTGATACTTACCTGTCACTTGTTCCCACCACAAGTTGGTTTTCTTTTCATAAGGCCTCCTGCACACGGCCGGATGGTTTTGTGGTCTGTTTTAAACTGATTAGTTTTTCCGTTTTTGGTTTCAGTAGTGTTTCTGTTTCCGTACGATTTCCGTTTTGAACGGATCGCAAACGGAAACGTAAGCATACAATAATGTTTTAACAGTAAGTACATTGAAAAATTGGGCTGGGCATAAAATTTGCAATAGATGCTCCCGCAAAAACAGAATAGATACGGAAGACATACGGATGCATTCTGTGTGCGTTACGTTTTTTTTGCTTCCCCATTGACTTGAATGGAGCCACGAAAAGTGATTTGCGGGCAATAATAGGACATGTTCTATCTTTGAACGGAACAGAATGCATACAAAGTACATTCCGTTTTTTTTTGCGGACACATCAAAATGAATGGTTCCGTATACGGAACGCAAAAAACGGAATGTAAACGGAAAACAAACAGCCTAAGTGCTCATGCACACGAACGTATTTTCTTTCCGTGTCTGTTTTTTTTGCGGGTCCGCAAAAAAAAATGGAAGTTACTCCGTGTGCATTCCGTTTCCGTATGTCCGCATTTCTGTTCCGCAAAAAAATAGAACATGTCCTATTATTGTCCGCATTACAGACAAGGATAGAACTGTTCTATTAGGAGCCAGCTGTTCTGTTCCGCAAAATACAGAATGCACAGGGATGTTATCCGTATTTTTTGTGGATCGTGTGCATGACCCCTTAATGTGACTTTTGACAAAAAGTCGCATCTTTATGCCATTACTGCGACTTTTTACACAAACAACCACCACATAAGCTGGATTACTTGCCTACAACAATCTGAGCCATTTCTGCTGATAAGAGGATTATAAATGAGGCGTAATATGCGCCAATTTGAAATTTATAACATGATGCATTGTTTATGGTGAGAATTGTGAGAATTTAAGTTAATATATCTGGTACAAATCAAAACTCCATTATTTTTTGCAAATTTTATGCCATAATTCTGGCGCAACATGCTTAGTAAATCATAGGAATGAATGACAGTGCGCTCCTGCACTAAGCAGGGTGCCAGTCCGGTATCACACGGTCCGTGTTCCACGGACGTGTGAATGCAGCCTTAGGGTCCTTTCACACTTGCGTTCTGAGGATCCGGCAGGCACTTCCGTCCCGCCGGATCCGTCAGAACGCAAGTCACCTGAAGCATTAGAAGACTGATCAGGATCCTGATCAGTCTTCGAATTGCTTTCAGGTTACTATGGCAGCCAGGACGCTACTAGCGTCCTGGTTGCCATAGTAGGAGCGGGGAGCGGCATACTTACATTCCGTGCGGCTCCCGGGGCGCTCCAGAATGACGTCAGAGCGCCCCATGCGCATGGATCACGTGATCCATGCGATCACGTGATCCATGCACTGGGCGCCCGACGTCATCCTGGAGCGTCCGGGAGCCGCACGGAATGTAAGTATGCCGCTCCCCCGCTCCCTGCTACATTTTACCATGGTAACCAGGACTTTAGCGTCCTGGCTGCCATGATAACCAGTCAGAAAAAGCTAAATGTTGGATCCGGCAATGCGCCGAAACGACGTTTAGCTTAAGATCGGATCCGGATTAATGCCTTTCAATGGGCATTAATTCCGGATCCGGCCTTGCGGCAAGTGTTCCGGATTTTTGGACGGAACAAAAAGCGCAGCATGCTGCGGTATTTGCTGCGTCCAAAAAACGTTCCGGTCCTGAACTGAAGTCATCCTGATGCATCCTGAACGGATTTCTCTCCATTCAGAATGCATGGGGATGATCCTGATCAGGATTTTTCCGGCATAGAGACCCGACGACGGATCTCTATGCCGGAAAACAAAAACGCCTCTTTCACACTTGCGTTGTTTCTTTCCGTCCTAGGGGCTCTAAGACGGAAAGATACTGATCATGATTATCCCAATGCATCCTGAATGGAGAGCATTCCGTTCAGGATGTCTTCTGTTCAGTATTCAAACGTTTTTTTGCCGCTGAAAAATCCGTAGCATGCTGCGCATTTTGCTCCGGCCAAAAATCCTAAAGGCATGCCGCAAGGACGGATCTGGAATTAATGCCCATTGAAAAGCATTAATTTGGATCCGACTTTAAGCTAAACGTCGTTTCGGCGCATCGCCGGATCCGACGTTTGGCTTTCTGAATGGTAACCATGGTAGCCAGGACGCTACTAAAGTCCCGGCTGCCATAGAAAAGTAGTGGGGAGCAGTGGAGAAGCTACTTACCGTCCGTGCAGCTCCTGGGGCGCTCCACAATGACGTCACAGCGCCCCTACGTCGCATTATACACTGCTCATTTCCATGGTTTACGACCACCCTGTAATTTATCAGCGGTGGCCGTGCTTGCACACTATAGAAAAAAGTGACGGTTTCTCTGATGGCCGGGACCGTTGGAGCTCACATAGGCTGAAGTTTTTTCCTTTATGTGCAAGCACGACCACCACTGATGGGTTGCGGAGTGGATGCAACCATGGAAACAAGCAGTGTATAATGTGATGGAAAAATGTATCCAGCCAGCAAAGGAGGCAATATGGACAATCACAATACATTAGTAAGTGCCTTGTATTAACTTTTTCTACATAATAAATGCTATTTGATTAAGTGAGAGGACCCCTTTAATGGGAAGAAAAGAGTCCTTCGAGTAAGGCCCCAAGCACATGACTGTATTTTTGGTTCTGCAAAAAATACAGATCGGATGTGGACCCATTCATTTCAGTGGGGCCACAAAAACTGCGGACAGCACACGGTGTGCTTTCTGCATCTATATGTCCGTTGTGCAAAAAAGAACACTTCCTATTCTTGTCCATTTTGCAGACAATAGGAATTTTTAGAACAGTGCAGGACGTGCGGAATGGGAAATTGCGGCATGCCCACGGCTGGTGTTTGTTTGTGGATCCACAGTTTGGGGACTGCAAAACAGATACGGTTCTGTGCATGAGGTCTAAAACAGTTGGTGGAATACGCCATATACTACGGCTTATCTCCGGCAGGCTGTTCTGGCAGGGAGCAACCTGACGGAGAGGTCTTGTTCTGGCATTGCTGGATGCTACCCGACACCCGCCAGCCCCATTCACTATTAAGGGGACCAGCGAGGTCCTGCCGCAATCCGGTAAATATGCCGAGAATCTGATGGGCAAGTAGTTTTTGTCTGGCCCATTTCTCTGTTTACCAGGTTGCGGTTGGTCCCCATGATGGTGAATGGGGCCGGACAGCGATGTAATCGCTTCAGGCAATGCCAGAACATGGAGAGATACGGGAAGGCCGTACCCGCCGGATCTAAAATTGCTAGCGTGAACTAGCCGTAGGCCTCATGCACACTAACGTATTTTGTTTCCGTGTTCATTCTAAGTTTTTTGTGGTTTTTTTTGCGGATGGGATGCGGACCTATTCATTTGAATGGGTCCGCAAAAAACGCGGACAGGACATCGTGTGCTATCCGCATCCGTATGTACGTTCCGTAGTCCAGCAAAAAAGATAGAACATGTCCAATTCTTGTTAGTTTTGCAGACAAGGATTGGCCGTTACAATGAATCCGCAAAAAAAAGGATCCCATCCAGACGTCAAAAAACATACAACAGTGTAAGGCCACATGCACACGACCGTATCAACCTGCTGATCACGTATTCACATTGGGTCTTGAATGTCTGTGAATACAGCGGGAACCATGTTTCTAAGAGTCTAATGGACATGTAGGAGCATTTTTTCCAATAAATCCTTGCACAGAGCCCTGGTGTGACTCATTATGTGGCCGGGCGTGTCCCTTCCTCCCCAGGACTTGGCAGCGCTGCCTCTTTGTTATAACATTCGAGAGAAAACAGATCTGAGCTGGCTGATGGTAAAGCAACGCCTTATCTCATCCACAAGGAACACTCCTACAGGTCATTTCAGGTGGCAGGTTTCCTACACGTGTACCTGTGCCATAGAGACAACTCCTAAAGGGCAGACGGCCTAAGCTGGGATCCTAACCCTCAGTTCACACTTGCGCGTTCGAACGCGCTGTAAAACGCTCAACAGGAGAAAACTCATGTTTCCCCATGGGCATGGTTCTCACCTGAGCGTTTTACAGCGCGTTTGAACGCGCTGTAAAACGCCCTACGCTCAAAGAAGTTCTTGAGCTTCTTTGGGGCGTTTTGTCGCGCATTTGCACCCATAGACTTCAATGGGAACGCACGTAAAACACGCGTTTAACACGCGTTAAAGTGTAGATATGCCTTTTTCAACTGGTCACGAATGCGCGTATGACGCACGTTTCCTATTTGCAAAAACGCGCTGTAATACGCGCGCGTAAAACACGCATCTCAGAAACGCTCAGGTGTGAACCCAGGGTTACTGATTGCACAGAATAGCCAATGAGCCAAGAATCCTAAGGCCTTATTCACACGTCCGTAGTGTGTTTTGAGGAAACACGGATCCGCAAAACACGGACGGCTGCAATGTGCATTCCGCATTTTGCAGACCGCACATTGCTGGCACTACATAGAGAATGCCTTTTCTTGTCCGCAATTGCAGACAAGAATAGAACATGTTCTATTTTTTTGTGGAAACGGAAACACGGATGCGGAAATGCGGACATCACATAGTGTGCTATACACATCCATTCCTGCCCCCTTTGAAATGAATGGGTCTGCCACCCTTCCGCAAAATTGCGGATGGGATGCTGATCCATTTTGCGGACGTGTGAATTAGGCCTAAAAGTTAATCGCTAACGAGCCTTCATAGGAACGATCGTTAGTGATTATCTGGCGGTCTTTCTAAAGGCAGAGACAAAACGGAGTTTCAGTTTCTGAGGGACCAGGTTACAACTGCTGCCCTTAAAAGTCAATGGAGAGGAGAGCAGAAAGAGCTACAGTGAGAGACACAGACATTGGTTCTGTTCCAGTGAGTGTTTTACTAGCTCTACCCAGTGATGGATTCACAGCAACCCCATGCAGCTGCACGTATGTTTGTGTGCTGTATATGGGAGACATCATAGCAGCTAGTCTCTGCCCACAGGCTCAGAGCAAACCGACAATTCAAAATGGCGTCTGCAGAGGGGAGAACCGATGATAAATGCAGAATACAGGTCACACAGCAAGAAAATAACCGTCCGCAGGATTTCTATATGGCTTTATTTAGGAAACTCAACAAGCGCCTTCATTATATGTGTGTGTGTCAATGTACATAGCAATCAGTTCTCCTCAGTGCAAATAATAAAACGTCCCATCATCCCCAAGACAGCTTGACGCGAGTTTCGAGGCCTCCTTGTTGCCATGGTGATTTAAAGGATAACTCCCCCATACTTACAGGTCCGTTTTTGCTAATTTTTACTTCCACGAATCCGTCAACTGGACGCAGTCATTTTCCTGAGATGATTTAATTGGTAATATCCTGGCAGGATAATCTCAACCCTCCTGTGAGAAAAGTTTACGATTGTCTTATATTATTCCCAGAGTTCAGACAATTTTTTTTTTACTAAGAGGTGTCCACACCGGCCTGGAAAAATACATACACGAGGTGGAGTTACCAACTTATCTGAAGATTAGGTATTCGGCATTTAAAGGGCAAGTCCACTTGCAATAAAGTCATTCGCCAGTGCAAAATATTTTCAGTCATAACTCGACCCCCCCCCCCCAATCCAGGTTCGCTGCATTAAAGCAAGTATAAATGGAGGCATTTAAATACCTTATTTTACTGCATTTCCAACCCAGGATGCATCACTTCCTATTGCTTTTTTTTTTTGTTAAAGCTTAGTTGTCGCTATTGTGTGCACATACCGACGTGCACGAGGGCACTGACTGAGCCTATGAAGTACGGGACAACCGCCACTGGCTGCCATACTGTTACTGAATACAAGGGAATACCCAAAACTGCAGCTGGAAATTGAATTTTCTTTTACTGTCTTTTCAAACTTTTGATGTGTCATAGTGTCACGCTCAAAAGTTTTGATTGGTGGGGTCCAAGAATGGAGATCCTCGCTGATGGGTAAAGCAAAGGGGTAGCTGAGGGCTGGGCCCTTTCAGTTGAGACAGCATGCAGTTCAGAGGTTCGTAGAAAGTACGAGTCCAGACACCGGGCATTTATCTCTTCGAGGACAGCCAAGCAAGGACGATTAAAGCCGAAGGGGAACGCCCCTCAGCCGAGTCCTTCTGCCCCTTTGTTTTAGGGATCAATCAGACCCATGCCAATCAAAACCAATCACCTTGACATGTCATGTGTTTTATAAAATGATACCCTTTAATCCTCCATAGTCCACCCAGACGATGCCACTGACGAGAACAGCTATAGAGAAGGAGTCAGGTCAGGCATATAAGGTAAGCCGGTGGGCAAGGTGCCCCTACAGCCTAGTTATGTCTACTATATTCTAGGGGCAGGCATCCTCAAACTGCGGTCCTCCAGCTGTTGTAAAACTACAACTCCCACAATGCTCTGCTGTAGGCCGATACCTGTAGGCTGTTCGGGCATGCTGGGAGTTGTAGTTTTGCAACAGCTGGAGGGCCGCAGTTTGAGGATGCCTGTTTTAGGGTTAAGCACCTTAAAGTGCAGATCTATTTCAACCCCATTGTGCTCATGTTTTTTTTTTTTTGCTAAAGATATAAACTTCTTTGCAGATTCTGTTCAAAATCTCTCTGATCCAAAGCTCCAGCTCGCCTGTATAGACAGAAATAAATAATATTCTTGTCAACAGCTACCACTAGGGGGAGTTTAAAACTGAATAATAAACTAGGATACTGGAAGCTCCCCCTAGTGGTGGCTGCAAACAACAAGAATGTTACCTCTGTGTCTATGGAGTGGATTCGGTGCTCTGTATCAGGTAAAGCCCCAACTGTAAGGCTCCATTCACACGTCCGTGGTGTGTTGCGGATCCGCAACACACCCAGCCGGCTCCCCCCATAGAAATACCTATTTTTGTCCGCAGCTAGGACATGTTCTATCTCTTGCGGAGCCGCGGACCGGAAGTTCGGGCCGAAGCCCTGAAGTTTGGGGCCGCGCCCTGAAAATGCAGAGAGCACATAGTGTGCTCTCTGCTTCATGTCCGGCCCCATAATGAATGAACGGGTCCGCATCCGTTCCGCAGAATTGCGTAATGAATGCGGACCCATTTGCGGAAGTGTGAATGGGGCCTTATAAAGGATAAAGTAGAAAATAAACCAGCACAGGACCCAAGACATGGACATATGGAATCCAAACACGTGCCCTAGTCAACTAGTGCAGACGCACCCTCAGCAGTAAAATCCCATACATGTGCTCTCCGACTACTACCTATACATGGCAGACAGTGTAAATGTACCACGGGTGCCAGGCGTATTCTCCATCAGGGGGTAAAGTTGCCAAGGCAACTATCCGATGGGCAGCGAGTATCATGAATTAGAATAGGACCCATGCACTTGCTGGGCGTCAGACTATTGCGCTGGTAACTGTACCACCCAGTGTGTGGTTGCGTCTCTCCGCAGCCATTGTCGGATTGGGCCGGAGGGTCCTGGACCTGGACAACCCCTTTAATTCTAAATCTATCGTAATTCCAAAATGAATTCATGCAGTGGCGTTGGTCCTTCAATTAGAACCAAACGAAAAGAAAAATCTGATGGAGGGTCCATTCACACGTCCGCATCTGTTCCGCAATTTTGCCGAACGGGTGCGAACCCATTCATTTTAATGGGGCCACAAAAGATGCGGGCAGCACACCAGGTGCTGTCCGCATCCTCACTTCCGTTCCGCGGATGTCCTATTCTTGTCTACAGCCAAGAATAGGCATTTCTATCATAGTGCCGGCCATGTGCGGTCCGTAAAGCACTTGCGGACGCGTGACTGGACCCTAATACAGCAGCCTGAGAAGGGGAATGTTACAATAATAATAATGTCATCAAAATTGATAACATAATTATTTAGTGTTTGATATCCAGCTTCCTTTAAAGGGAGTCGGTCAGCAGTTTTGACCAAGCTAAACTGCTGCCAACAGTCGGTAGGACCTCCGGAGAGCAGGCGAACACATAGTGTGGGGCCTTGATTGTCAGGATTATTAGGAATACAAACTTTTATACCAATTCTCCAAGTGCACTGGAGGCAGAGCTTCACTGTGAAGTGCTTGAGTGACAGCTGCAGCATCCAACCAGGAGACCACTCCAGCTGTCACTCAGAGTAGAGGGGAGGGGCTGCGAAGCAGCTCAATGCAGAAAGCACTTCCTGGTGAAGCTCCGCCTCCAGGGCACTTAAGGAGCAGAATAAAACTTCACTAATCTGGATAATAAAAGCTTCACAAAATATATGTTTGTATTGTTCTTCTAGTGCTGTCAGCAGTTTCGCATACCACAGCTACCTCTCTCCCCCCCCCCCCCCCCACCTCTTTTATGTAGACTAAGCTCAGCGGAGTGTGCATGCGTTTTCAGAGGAGCTGCCAGACACCTCTGGCGACAGCTGTGCGCATTGAAACCTTACAAAAAAAATAAAAATAGTCTCTGGAATACTCAGATCTTAAAGGGATATCCCCATCTCGACATTCATGGCATAGCCAGAGGATGCCATCTATCTCAATGTGGCGGTTATGAATGGAGAGGTGGCTGCGCATGCGTAGCTCTCTCTCTCTCTGTAAGAAATTTAAATAGCTGAATAAGCATGCTTGCCTATTTTCAGAGCTCCTATAGAAATGAATGGAGGTAGAAGCACGTGCGGCCACCTCTCCAGTAACAGCGGGCATGAGATGGGGCCCCAGTGGTGCAGCTATGGCATATCTTGTGTATATGTTGTAAATTTTGAGATGGGAATACTGCTTTAAATCACGCCTTTCTCTGTCCCTTACTGCCAAACGAACAAGAGTTTTGTAAAAAAAAAAAATTAGCTCCATGAAGAAGCTCATTCATGCAGCACATGTAAACACAGTAGGAAACATCTCAAGAGCTTTGAAAATGCACATTGTAATGTCTGTGGAGGTTTTTGTGCAAAACAACTTCTCTTTCAGGTTGTGGAGGCCCCAAACCGTCTACACTTCTAAACTGTGAGGCTTCAGATGATCAAACATCAGACACTGGCAGAGACAGCCAACTTTCATGAGGTCTTTGTGGCAGATGTATGGTGGCCCATAGACCTTCAAAGGCCACCAGAAAAAGCTTGATCTGCCAGTGAAGATCTCAATGTCTACGGAAAGTCATATCCCAAATATATCACCACTACTGAAAACGGAGAAAGGTTTTGTCGGCATCTGTTTGCGTTTCCTGTAGGTCCCATCTATCTCAAAGTGGTCCTTATTCCGAGTCTCAAGACTGAGGGCACAACACATAGTTTGGATTCACGAAGAACACAGAGGAGTCGAGATTTCTTGTCCCGATGACCATTCCACTTCATTCATTCAGAAGGAAATAGTACAGACAAGAATTTATGGCCAAAGTAAAGTACAGGTCACAGGTCTGTTCCGGTTTCTTATTTCAAAATCACAAGGGCCAAGGACCTAATGGTCTTCGGTTGGTCTCTAAGTCTGCACCGTTATCGGTATGCAGCTTCAAATAATTAAAATCTGTTTATTCACAAATGGCTTGATTTACCAGGAAAAAAAATAAACTTCAGATTACTCAAACTATGGTTTCGAGTACATCATTTTTTTTTTTGTATCAAAGTTTTTGGAAATTTCTGTACATTCCTCCAAGCGACTCAAAAATGGCGGTCTATCTGCACATCTGTGAGCCATGGCAAAGTATCACTCTAAATCACCACTTCCCCCTCCCCCTGCAAGAAAAAGAGGACGTTTTGTTATCTTATTTCGCAAAACCAACACAACTGCGTCCTTGGATCAGATTTTCACTTCTTCAGATCTTCAACGAACACAAAGGGCCACATGGGTTCTTCAAGAATGCCCAAGATTTCTTTCATGGACTGCGGCCATAGCTGGCTTCCCTGAAGAGGTTCCACCATCACAGCCCCTTCTTCTCAAGCCTTTCCAAAATAGACTGCAGTTTTTTCACGGCTTCCTTTCGAGCCTGCCGAATACTGTCCTGGCCCCCGGTTTCTACCGAATCTAGCTCTAGTAATTCCTTGGTCAACAGCTCTTCTAAATACCGGTAACTCATGTCAGTCTTTTTCCCTACGAATTCATCCACTTCTCTTTCCAGATCGACCACCCTTTCCAAGACCTGGGTGATCTTTAATATTCCTGGATGTGTGCCGCTTGAAGGATCGGGTGGGGAACTGCTGGCTTCTTTGGACCTAGGAGCGGGTTCTGGATTTGAAGGCTCCTTCCTGTTGTACATCTGGGGAGAGGCGCTGTAATGAGGGTTGGGTGGAGGAAGGTTTGGCTTGGGTTCAGAAGGCTGGCATGATTGAGGGTTATCTGAGGAATAGCCTGGGAACTGCCTCTGGTGGTTGTAACCAGGATTTTGAGGCGTATCCTAAAATTAGAAGGAAGAGAAAAAAAAATTAGTTTTTTTTATGACAAGTTATCACGTGTGTCTATCATCATACTGCTCCCATGTATTAGTTCCGGCCCTCAGGTATGTTGGAACAAGTAGATTCTACATGGGACAAGTGAAGCATCATCTCCACCATGGAGATCTTCCAAATAAAAGTCAAAATACATTAGGAACTTAGAGATGCTTAAAGGTAACATGTCATCTGGTTTGGAGCCACTAAATCAACATCATGCTGTCATAGGTCTGGTCTTAACAAGGAAGGCTGGGCCTGGGCTTAACATGGCCTTGGAGCGGTGTGTCAGCGTACCCTGTGTGGGGTCTATTCAGTCCCTGTCATTTGCGCCAGGATTAATGCTGTGACCTGGACTGAACAGACTAAAACAGGCTTTGCGGCAACCGCTCTGGGCAAAAAAAAAAACTATTAAAAAAATCTCAAGTGCAGAAATAAGCATGAGACTCAAAATCAACACTTCTGAATGTTGGGGCCCCACCAATCATGAGAAGCAGGGCCCATGTCCCCAGTTCAAGCGGAGGGGCAGTCATGCATGCGCACTACCGCTCCATTCAAATTCTATGAGACCGGCCTAGATAGCCGAGTGCAACTATCGGCTATCTTAGGGAGTCCCAGGAACCATGAATGGAGCGGTGGTGCACGTGTATACCAATCATGCGATTCAAACAAGGGACACAGGACACCCCGTCCTCCTGATCAGCAACATCTGCTCGACATGCAGTTTTACAAATCAATTTATTGACCTGTCAAACAGAATCGGCTTAGTTCAGGCTGATCCGATGCAGGACAAGTCGGCAATTCCTACCTTTACATCATAAACTGGCGACTGGACTTCTCCTCCTGGCCAGGGTGGTCTGCCTCCAGGCATATATTGTGTGCCATTTGGGTTTTGCGGTGGTGCGGAATGCCACTGGTAGTGGTTAGGAGCCCCATACATATTCCAGCTGTCATCTCTAGGACCCTGCTGTGGCAGAAATACAGTGCACAATCAAGGTCTCACGTCACGCTAGCATGTTTTGCTACGTTGGGCAACATAGCTACTGGTCAAAGGGGGGACCTGGCACACAATCTTTGCAGTGTTAAAACGAATGGAATACACAGATGACATGGACCTGCCAGAGCAAGAGGGCCACTCATAGATGTGGGGACCTGAGCTGGGGGCACCACGCTAACACGTCCATATGGCCTTATAGACAAATGGAAAGGGGTTGTTTCATGAGACAACCCCTTTTAGTAAGGATACTTCTAGTAGGGTTACAGAGGTCACGACGTGGCGCTAGCCTAAATTATTTGCTGGAGGTCCAGAAAATGCCAGGGGAGAATCTGCTGGGATATGTTGTTGCCGGAGGACACCTCTGGCCATCAATAGAGGAGGTAAGCATATGGGGTCTCCTGAGGTTACCTATGGAGGGTGCTGGCTACATGGTGGTCGCCTGAAGCTATTTACTGCCCTTACCCTGGGTTCACACCTGAGCGTTTCTGAGACGCGGTATTACAGCGTGTTTTTGCAAATAGGAAACGTGCGTCATACGCGCGTTCGTGACTCTGGAGACCAATTGAAAAAGGCATATCTACACTTTAACGTGTGTTAAACGCGTGTTTTACGCGCATTCCCATTAAAGTCTATGTGTGCAAACGCGCGACAAAACGCCCCAAAGAAGCTCAAGAACTTCTTTGAGCGTAGGGCGTTTTACAGCGCGTTCGAACGCGCTGTAAAACGCGCAGGTGAGAACCATGCCCATAGGGAAACATGAGTTTTCTCCTGTTGAGCGTTTTACAGCGCGTTCGAACGCGCTGTAAAACGCGCAAGTGTGAACTGAGGGTTACAGGGCATCTGTCAGCAGTTCTGTACCTATGACACCGGCTGACCTGTTACATGTGCACTCGGCAGCTGAAGGCGTCTGTGTTGGTCCCATGTCCATATGTGCCAACATTGCTGAGAAAAATGAAGTTTTAATATATGCAAATGAGCCTCCAGGAGCAACGGGGGCGTTACCATTACACCTAGAGGCTCAGCTCTCTTTACTGGCGCCTCTATGCACTTTAATTGACAGGGCCAGGTGTGATCGCCTTTAGACTGCCTTCCCAAAGTGCAGAGGGGGCGGTAGTTGCAGAGAGAGCAGAGCCTCTAGGTGTGATGGTAACGCCCCATTGCTCCTGAAGGCTTATTTGCATATACTGAAACTTCATTTTTCTCAGTAATGAGGACACATATGAAGATGGGACCAACACAGACGCCTTCAGCTGCCAAGAGAACATGTAACAGGTCAGCCAGTGTCATAGGGACAAATCTGCTGACAGATGTCCTGTAGAGCATACATGGTGGTATTTGAGGTGGTCTGACCCTACAATTGCAAAACACTTACTATGCTTGCAGTCTCCACCATAGATGATCATACGGTTGTTAATCACGACAGCTAAATATTCATCTCTCTCCCAGACTGGAGGGAAGCACGGCCACGGGTTACATAGGGCCCATGCTGATCACCTCTCAGGCAGGAAAACAATTAGAGGGAGAAGTGATCATTCTCCGGTTATAAAACGAGTTGCTCCACAGTAACGTTCACCCGTATCGTCTTGGTGAGTGAACGTTCTCACCTCTGTGATAAAATGAACTCCCTAAATATAGAGAGCGTAGATGCAGTTTATACAGCTAATCACATGGTACGATGGACTATTCAGTGTCATTGGGACAAACCTTCTATCAGTTAATGATTAGATAGTGCTGACATACTGTATACTATAAAGACACCGGCATCAGCCCCAGAGAGGACATGCTCAACCACAGACCCTCTAATCTCATGTGGTCAGAACCCCACCAATCAGACACTCTGGGGCAGATTTACCATTGAAAAGGTACCTTTTTTTTTTTTTTTCAAACAGCAGAGACCCGCGGCTAATGACCACAACCGACAATAATGGCGATCGCGGTCATTAAAGCCTTTAGACACTGATCAAGTGTGATCATGGCATCTAGAGGGTGTAAAACTCAGAAGCTTGCGCCTTCGGGCTTCTTATCGGCATCCTTTCCGGCCAATGAGAATGCCGGTAATTGAATTCAATACGCTGGGTGTCTCTGAAGAGACCCAGGGTATTGAAGCTGCAATTCTTATTTTGGCATAAGAAATGAGCAGTTCTGTACAAATCATGGGTCTAAAAGACCCAGGGTCTCTATTTTGTTATTTATGTATTTATTTTTTTTATTCTATGGAAAGGGGGGTGATTTAAACTTTTTAATTTTTTTTTTTTTTTTTATCATTCTGGCTGAAGAGACCCAGGGTATTGAAGCTGCAATTCTTATTTAGGCCAGCAGGTGGCAGGCCAACATAAGTAATAGGCAATTCTTTAGACCCATGATTTGTACAGAATTGCTCATTTCTTATGTTGGCCTGCCACCTGCTGGCCAAAATAAAAATTGCAGCTTCAATACTTTCTAATGCCAGAAAAAAAAAAAAGAAAAAAAAAAAGATTTTGTAGGCTCAAATACGATCTTCAAAAAAATCATAAAAATATAAAAAAAATATACATAAAACATTTAAAAATATAAAAAAAGTTTAAATCATAGAATAAAAATAAATACATAAATAACAAAATATAAACATCATGGGCATCGCTGCATCCGAAAACATCCATACTATTATTTTTCCAATACGGTGAATGGCGTAACGGAAAAACGGTCAAAATGGCCAATTTGCCATTTTTTCATCGCTTCTCTTACCCCAAAAATTTGTGATCAAGAAGTCACACACACTCCAAAATGGTATCAATAAAAACGAAAAGATTGTTCCGCAAAAAATGAGCTCCCACACAGCTCGTTAGATATAACTTGTAAGAAGGTTATGGGGGTCAGAATAAGTTTAAATTTATTTTGACACTATTAAAACATAAAAAGCCTATACATATGTGGTATCGTTGTAATCGTACTGACCCAGAGAAAGAAGGGCAAGGGGCAGTTTTGCCACAAACGGAACGCCGTGGGAACATAAACGGTGGAGGAATTGTGTTTTTTTTTCAATTACAGCCCATTGGGAATTCTTTTCCCACTACATTGTATGTATTAAATGGTGGCATTAGAAAGTACAACTTGCCCCGCAAAAAAAAAATCCCTCATACAGCTATGTGAATGGAAAAATAAAAAAAGTTATGGTTCAAGGAAGAAAAATGAAAAAGCAAAAACAAAAAAATCTCTGGTACCCTAAGGGTTAAAGAGGTCCTCTCACTTCAGCAAGTGGCATTTATCACGTAGAGAAAGTTACTACAAGGCACTTACTAATGTATTGTGATTGTCCATATTGCCTCTTTTCATCACATTAAACACTGCACGTTTCCATGGTTATGACCACCCTGCCATCCATCAGCGGTGGTCGTGCTTGCACACTATAGGAAAAAGCGCCAGCCTCTCTGGTGGCCGGGACCATGGTAGCAAACATAGGCTAGTGCTTTTTCCTATATTGTGCAAGCACGACCACCTCTGATGGATTGCAGGGTGGTCATAACCCCTGGAAACGAGCCGTGTATAATGTGATGGAAAACTGAATCCAGCCAGCAAAGGAAGCAATATGGACGATCACAGTACATTAGTAAGTGCCTTGTAGTAACTTTCTCTACATGATAAATGCCATTTCTGAAGTGTTGCTGACCTGTTTAAGACTGTAAATCTGCCCCTATCACCTATACTGTGGATGGGCGATAAGTAGTTACCTTTCTGGGACAACACCCCTTTAACTTTCTAATACAAGTGCCATTCCTACATTTAGATGGGAAAGGAGGCCGGCCATCTTGAGGTTAATTACGGTGTCCCTAAACAGCACATTTTCCCCATCCGTTTAACATATGGAAAAAACGCATACGTATAACGAATGCCTCAGACGGATGCCACACAGTGTCATCCGTTCACCATAGAGTTCTATTGTTAAAAAAACTACACTTCAAACAAAGGCCTAAAACGTGATGTGAACCCAGTATGAAACGGAATAAACCTACAGAAATCATTCACACAGCCAATACTCACTGGAGGAGGGTACTGAGGATACGGGGGATGCTGCTGAGGAATGCTGGGACAACCTTGCTGGGGGTATCCCCAATGGGAAGGAGCTTGAGGAGCCCCTTGCTGCATGGCCGACTTGTAGGGATCGACGGGATAGTGAGGCTGTGAGGGGGGTGGGTAGTAAGGATTTGCTGGGTGGAGACCAGGGTAAGGTGGGTTCATTGCAGACTGGTTATAAGGTGGTCCATATGAACCATTGGCATAGTGCTCCATCCCCTGTGAGGGAAGAAAATAATAAGACATTAAAAGACCACGTAAAGGAGTTTCATACAGGCTAGTGACAAAAACCGGAAAGGTGGACTGTCATGTGGATTACATAGATGAATGAAAGCGAGGCACCTTACAACAGTACCTCATGGGCGTGACTTTAACGGCATATAATATCCACAATCCCTGCTTAGGCCGCTGTAGATATTAGATGTAGTGCAGACAGAATTGCTTTGTCTAAGGGCGCATTCACACGACCGGGCAAATTGCAGATGCCACCTGTGTGAATTCCGCAATTTGCGGAACGGAGCGGGCGGCCTGTTTTAGAAATGCCTATTTTTGTCCGCAAGAATAGGACGTGCTCTATATTTTTTGCAAGGCTGCAAAACGGAACAACGGATGCAGACAGCCCACGGTGCGCTGTCCACATCTTTTGCGGCCCCATTGAAATGAATGGGTCCGCACCCATTACGCAAAATTGTGGTCATGTGAACGAGCCCCAAGGGTGCACTCACACAACCGTATTTTCAGTCCGAATCAAGCCCAAATTATTTGTGACTCACACGTGGACCCATTCATTTCTATGGAGCCGCAAAAAATGTCATCTGTGAGCTGTTTGCATGCGAGCTACAAATTATTACCCATGCACGCGACCGCGCGCATTCTGTAAAAAAAATAGAATAAGTCTGCAAAATACGCACCATGGATCCACTGATGGCAATGGGTGCGCAAATAAAAGGCGGACAACACATAAACCGCATTTGTACTTTTCCGATCCACAATTTGTGGACCACAAAATGGATCAGTCATGTGATTGCACCCTTAGACGTATATCCGAGTTTTCTTTCCCTCTGTGTGCTTTCTGAAAGTTAAGATTTACCCATTGTACTCCTACTGAGTGGACTTGTTAAAGGGGTTGTCAGAGTAATTTTTTTGTTCTTTGTATGTTTCCAACTAATCAAATGTAACAGCTTTACCATGCACTTACTGCATCTGTAGTTGCTCCTTTCTCAGATTTCACTGAGGGTCACATGACCTGTGATGTCAGCTTCTCTCCCTGCTCTGATGATGTTTTGTGCACAAGCCTGAGAGAGCAGATATGTCTCTGTACAGGAGAGCTCACTGTACTGGCCAGGCCCCCTGCACTGGCCCAGCTCTGGTTGTCTGCTCTCTACCTGGATTCTTCAGGAAAAACTTCAACCCCTTCAGCAGCACAGACTCAGGGCTGAAGGCTTTACCGAGAAGCTGCAGGCAGTGTGGAGACAAATGCTGGGCACAGTAGCTAACAGGAGTTCTGCAGAGCATTGCACAAGAACGGGTAGGGGGAAAACCCTGTGTATATCAGCAGTGTCATTGTACAGTGGGGCCTTGAATTCCTACACATACAACATGCTGCTGAGTATCCCAGCAGGAAGACATGTCACTCAGTGCAGCACTTGTATTCGCTCACTTTGCAGAGGGGAGGGGAGGGGCACAAATATTCATAAGGAAAACCTCAGGTATTGTTGTTATTGCATGTAAACAAAAAGGGCCAGAAGAGAACCCGTGAAATGAAATATAATTTTTTTTGCCTAAAACTTGCTTAGCTTAGTTATATATTGCTGCCCATCAGATTTACAGTGCTATATATTTTTTTTTCATAACTCAGACAACCCCTTTAAGGGGTGATGTTAGTGCACTTAGCCATTCCGGCACGTCCCCAGTTCTCCTCCCTCTCCCAGCATGCAGCCTCACACACAGGAATTGCAGCTGCATCCCGCTGACTTTTACTGTTTTACACTAGATGGCTTTAATTGTGGACAGAGGAGGAGATATCTGAACATTTACAGAGAGTGGAGGTCTGCAGGAAGATGGCGTTTTCTCTTGAGAGTTCTATTTTCACATGTACATAATAGATGAGGCTAGGTAACCCATTTACTTACCTGACCGCCAACTGTATAAGCAGGAGTATAGGGAGGACGGGGTTGACCAGCACAGGACCACCCACTAGGATCGTACCCAGGATATGGAGAATTCTAGGACAAAGCAGAGAAGGCAGAATAAGTTTTTACAATAAGTAAAACCAACGTGAATGAAACTGTCCTGACACCAGATACTTTTTATTATAAGACCTTTGAAAGATTGCTTGCAGTAGATGGCCTACCTAATATTAATAGAGAAGTCCTAGACAACACCTTTAAAGGCTATGCACACTTATGGGGGCAGTTTTTTATTATTGCATTGTACTCATTTTGAGGTAAAAAGCAATTTCTTCTTTAATTGGTCTTTATTAAAAAATATGGAGGCCTTTTCCTGAACAGCCTTGAGATTCTCTAGTAGCAGGATCTGAATTTTCACTGTTCAGTCAGGCACGGAGCTGGGAGGCTCCTTATCTCTGCTCTCGGACATTATAAATACTTATTATGGCTCAGTTCATATCTTACTGATAAGAATGCATCTTAAATAGGAGTTTATGACATTTTAGTAAATTTAGAGATTAGGGTTATTAGATGACCGGCACAAAGTGAACGTAATAAGTACCAGTCACACAGTTAGAAAAACAGGTAAGGGTACTTTCACACTTGCGATAGTGTGATCCGGCAGGCAGTTCAGTCGTCGGAGCTGTCTGTCGGATCCGCCGATCAGTGTTACAACTGACAGCATTTGTAGACGAATCCCGGTGCGGATTCGTCTATAAATGCATTGCAAGAACGGATCCGTCTCTCCGCTTGTCATGCGAATCAGTCTTGCAGTCTTTTTCACAGTTTTCCCGGTCTGCGCAGACCGGAAGGACGGATTCGACCTTCAGTTGTTTCGCATTGCCGGATCCGGCACTAATGCAAGTCAATGGGAATTAATGGCGGATCCGGCATTTTAGATGGACATAATACCACAGCATGCTGCAGTATTATGTCCGCCCAAAACGCCTGACAGTGACTGAACGGAAGGCATACTGATGCAAACTGAACGGATTTCTCTCCATTCAGAATGCATGGGGATATGCCTGATCAGTTCTTTTCCGGCATAGAGCCCTTTTGACAGAACTCTATGCCGGAAAAGAGTAACGCAAGTGTGACAGTGAAAGTACCCTTACCTTTTGTGACAGAAAGACTCAATATTTTTAAATAGAAACCAAATTTTAAAAAAAAAAACTATTTTTGGCCAAAATAAGTAAAATGCAACCATAAAAAAAAAAAAAGGAAAAAAAAAAAGAAGATTGCCTTCCTAGGTGTGTATATAGCCTTTAAGTGTCCTTCTGCTGAGATCCCCAGCGATCAGCTGTGTTCTTATGGGAAATTTGGCAGAAAGTGTTCAGTAGTCTAGGGTGCTGATATAAGGCGGGTGGGGATGAGCTGATGAGGTGGGGGCCACTGTGTAAAACAGCTGCCACATGGCCTCAACGACTGGGATCAACAATGATGCCAATGCCAGTCATTTAAACCCTTAGACCTCGACTACAGGGCTCCATCGCAATACAGCAAATATCCTATAGACTGCAATGGTAATCTTTGCAGTCTATGGGAGAATCGATCAGAGGATTGCATGTTTCCTATGGGAACTTAAAGAGGAGCTGTCACCTATCCTGACATGTCAGTCTTAGTAACTACTTGCATTCCCCATGTAATAATAATAATTCTGGAGCATCTATTCTTATGACTATGTTGTGTGATTCCTTTATTATTCCTACTAGAAGTTATGAATGAATTGCCAGCAGTCTGCAGTAAAGGTGCAGCTGGGTGCTACCAGTTGTCCCTGCACAGTCTGACACCAGCAGCTTTGATTGGACAGTCAGACACACCAGCTACTGTTAACACCCAGCAGTACCTTTACTGCAGACTACTGGCATTTTGTAAACTTCTAGGAGGAATAATACAGGAATGGCACACAGAGGGATAAAAATAGATTCTCCAAAATTGTTATTACACGAATACAAGTAATAACTAAAACTGACAAGTTACAGACAAGGATAGACTGTTTTATTAGTGGCTGTCCATTTCGTTTGGCAAAATGCGGAACGCACATGGCCGGTAACCGCGTTTTGTGGATCCGCAATTTGTGGCCCGGAAAAAACAGCAAACAGTCGTGGGCATGAGCCCTAAAAGTGATCAAAAAGTCGTACGCAACCCAAAAACAGTACCAATAAAAACTACAGTTCACCCCACACAAAAGGCCCTCACACAGCTATGTAGATGGAAATGTGAAAAAAAGTTATGGCTGTCAGAAAATGGCAATGCAAGGAAAAAATTCTTATTTTTTTTTGTTAAGTTTTTATTTTATTTTAAGTTTAAAAAAAAAAAAAAAAAAAATTATATATATATAAATTTTAAACGCACAGCAAAAACTAATATCTAAACCTGAAAAACCTTGTCAGAATGTTTTGTTTTTTTCAGTTTTACCCCACAAAGAATTTTTTGTTTTCCAATACAAGCTATGGTTAAATAAACAGTGCCGTTAAAAAATACTACTTGTCTCCCTCAAAAAGCCACCCCTTATACCCCCCAGTATGTGGCTCTTAGAGGGCGGGGAAGGAAACGAAAGTGGAACAAAATTAAAAATAGGCAGTGTCCCTAAAGGGGGAAGGAAATGGGTGCTGCTTCTCTACTGGACCAAGAACTGAGAACATCCATCCACCCATCCCATCCTCCAGCCCGTCCAATCCAATCTGTCCAATCAACCTGTCCATCATCCATCACAGCCAACAGCGAAGCACCGAAAACGAAATTACAACAACGCCTAAAACAGGAGCAGATGTAGAGGGACCAGAGATAAGTGGCGACTCCAGGAGCCGATCACCGTATGGAGAGCCGCGGCAGAGAGCTGCCCACCATGGACGATATGCGTTATATTGGATGCCAAGGATGGTCCATTCAAATACACCAGAGATGCCGCTGGTGTATGCCACGTGTAGACGTCAAGTGCAGGGGGTCAGCAACATCCGGCACTGCAGCAGTTGAAACTACAACTCCCAACATGCATACTTGCTCAGGTGTTTTTATGTCGTGCCCTGGAGCAGGGAGTACTTTGGACATTTGTGGACATTTGCTTATATCCCCTATGCAAAGTTAAAACTTCTTACTTTATTTCTCTTGAAAGGGTTAACATTTCATATATATGTTGTGACAGGGGTGTTGCTAGGGTCCTAAAACATCAGGGGCACGGGCCCAAGGCATATTTCTACCCCAACCCCCCTCCCCATAAAACTGAGCTCCTCCACCCACAGTACACAGAATATGTACAGCTCCTCCACCCACAGTATACAGTATATGTGCAGCTCCTCCACCCACAGTATATGTACAGCTCCTCCACCCACAGTATACAGTATATGTGCGCAGCTCCTCCACCCACAGTATACAGATATGATGTCGTCGCAGCTCCTCCACCCACAGTATATGTACAGCTCCTCCACCCACAGTATACAGTATATGTGCGCAGCTCCTCCACCCACAGTATATGTACAGCTCCTCCACCCACAGTATACAGTATGTGTGCGCAGCTCCTCCACCCACAGTATACAATATATGTGCGCAGCTCCTCCACCCACAGTATACAGAATATGTACAGCTCCTCCACCCACAGTATACAGTATATGTGCACAGCTCCTCCACCCACAGTATACAGTATATGTGCACAGCTCCTCCACCCACAGTATATGTGCGCAGCTCCTCCACCCACAGTATACAGTATATGTGCGCAGCTCCTCCACCCACAGTATATGTGCGCAGCTCCTCCACCCACAGTATACAGTATATGTGCGCAGCTCCTCCACCCACAGTATATGTGCACAGCTCCTCCACCCATAGTATACAATATATGTGCGCAGCTCCTCCACCCACAGTATACAGAATATGTACAGCTCCTCCACCCACAGTATACAATATATGTGCGCAGCTCCTCCACCCACAGTATACAGTATATGTGCGCAGCTCCTCCACCCACAGTATACAGTATATGTGCACAGCTCCTCCACCCACAGTATACAGTATATGTGCACAGCTCCTCCACCCACAGTATACAGTATATACGCACAGCTCCTCCACCCACAGTATATGTGCACAGCTCCTCCACCCACAGTATACAGTATATACGCACAGCTCCTCCACCCACAGTATATGTGCACAGCTCCTCCACCCACAGTATACAGTATATGTGCGCAGCTCCTCCACCCACAGTATACAGTATATGTGCGCAGCTCCTCCACCCACAGTATACAGTATATGTGCGCAGCTCCTCCACCCACAGTATACAGTATATACGCACAGCTCCTAGAAGTAGTTTACTGTGTAACACACTGATGGGCCCAACAGACATGGATGAAAGTGGACTTACGTGTAGCTTCCCTGCATTGCTTGCACTTCTCTGTGCTCCTTCACACTGGCACTGGTCACTGCTGGGCTGGAAGAGGCAATTCCCACATCCCTTTTGCTGGTACCAGCACTGGCGAGGACAGGTCAGAGAAGCTCTGGGGGTGGGGGGACAGACTTTACCACCATAAGCAGACAGTCTGACCTTTTAACCCCCTTCAGGACCACCGCTGGTGGACGTGACCTAAAGACCAGCGCCGTACATGTACGTCGGGCTGATCAGGCAGGTGCAGGAGCTGTGCTCACCCGATCAGCAGCACCGGCAGTCACTGACAGCAGCTGCATACACTGGAATTGGTGAAGAAACCGATGCTGGCGTATTAACCCCTTGCATGCCGCGGTCAAGGCTGACCGCGGCATGCAGAGAGTTTGCGGAGGGTACGGGTGCACTACACATCTCCATTGGGTCCCCGCGCTGCAGTGACGGGGACCCGATGGCAGGGAAGGCAAGCCCGATGCCTTCCATAGGCATCGTAGCTTGCCTTCTACGGAAGCCTGTGAGATCCAGCCATTAGGCTGGGTCTCACAGGCAGGCTGTCAGCATAAGGCTAGGGCTACATGATGACATTTGTCGCACCAATGTCACGCGACAATTTTATAATGATAGTCTATGGTGTCGCACTGCGACATGCAACATGCTGCGACTGCGACACGACAGTCGCAAAAAACCCATCCAAAATGGATTCTTCTGCGACAGTCGCGTTGCAGTATGTCACAGTGCAACACCATAGACTATCATTATAAAAATTGTTGCGCGACATTGGTGCCCTATGTGTCGCGCAAAACATGTCGTCTTGTAGCCCTAGCTTAAAAGCTGACAGCCAATGCATTACAATACAATACAGGGTGTATTGTAGTTAGTGTTCAGTGAACGTGAGTTCTGCGTCCAAAGTTCGGGTTATCGAAGAATCCTGTTATGGATTCCGCTACCGCGGACCATAATGGAAAATGGAATCCATAACGCGATTCTTTGATAACCCAAACCGTGGATGCAGAACCTAAAAAACAAGTTCGCTCTACAATAATTGTAATACAATGCAGAGGGGATCAAACCCCAGAAGTTGAAGTCCCACAGTGGGACAAAAAAAAAAAAAGCCCCTTTCCCAAAATAAAACACATAAAATTGTAAATAACACAATGTATTGTGTCGCACAAGAACGCCTATCTACCAAATGAGGTGCTCTCAGTGTATAGATACACCCAATCTATGAAATTATTATTTAAAATTAATCAATTAATATCTAGTATAGCACAACAAAAATGACCTCATTAAAATAAGTACCCATATACCCCATTCCTTAAATTCATAGTATCCCTAAAACTCTGCGCAGATTGTATCAGCAGGTAAATAGCAGCAAATGACTGGAGTGTAGTAACAGTAAACAATAAAAAGATAGCAGCAAATAGTAAATGTTGATACTTCTATTATAATTGATGGTCCTCAAATGGCGTCAATATAAGTCTCTTAATTCCACTCCAAAATACTTGGTTAAAGTTAGTCCCCTAAAATTCCTTGTAAAGACATCATTCTGTCCTTAAGTGACTTCTCCGTATGTAAGAGCGGCGTCCCGATGTAAATGATAGTTGAGCTCACAGTCAAGTGATGTAGCGCTTACATGTAAATTGTGACGATCTTACCGGGGTACACCAGGACTTCAGCCCCAATCCGGACACTGCCCAACTTCACCAGTGTCTCAAGCTGCTCCCATCTGTAACTCCTCCGCTGGATACTGGCGTTGCACGTGGACTCCAGGTCTCCCTTCGGTCCCGTGCAGCACTTACACACTTCTCCTTGCGCGGAAGACGGTACCTCGTTTGGCGGTCCTTGCAAGTAGGGGGGTATAGTTTGACCAGACGCGTTTCGGGGTATGTCAGTGACCCCTTCCTCAGTGCTAGCAAGGACCGCCAAACGAGGTACCGTCTTCCACGCAGGGAGAAGTGTATAAGCGCTGCACGGGACCGAAGGGAGACCTGGAGTAACGCCAGTATCCAGCAGAGGATACTCCAGTGAAATCTGCCCTCCAAAAACCATATGGCGCTCCTTTTCGTCTGCGCCCTGCCGTGTGCCCGTACAGCAGTTTACGACCACATATGGGGTGTTTCTGTAAACTACAGAATCAGGGTAATAAATATTGAGTTTTGTTTGGCTGTTAACCCTTGCTTTGTTACTGGAAAAAATGGAAAATCTGACAAAAAGGTGAAATTCGGAAATTTAATCTACATTTTCCTTTAATTCTTGTAGAACACCTAAAGGGTTAACAAAGTTTGTAAAATCAGTTTTGAATACTTTGAGGGATGTAGTTTCCAAAATGGGGCCACTTATGGGGGGTTTCTAATTTGTAAGCCCCCACAAAGTGACTTCAGACCTGGACTGATCCTTATTCCCAAAAAACAAAAATGTCATTTACAAAATGATCCAAACATGAAGTAGACATATGGGAAATGTAAAGTAATAACTATTTTAGGAGGTATTACCATCTGTTTTAAAAGCAGAGAAATTGAAATTTAGAAAATTGTGAATTTTTCAATTTTTTTTGCAAATTTTGTATTTTTTATAAATAAAAATGAAATATTTTGGCTCAAATTTACCACTGTCACGAAGTACAATATGTGACGAGAAAACAATTTCAGAATGGCTTCGATAAGTAAAAGTGTTTTAAAGTTATCACCACGTAAAGTGACACATGTCAGATATGCAAAAAATGGCCTGGTCCTTAAGGGTACTTTCACATACGGTAGGCAGTTCTGGCAATGGAACTTCCTGCCGGATCCGGCAAACCGTATGCAACCAGAAAGTTGATTTTGCCGAATCCAGATCCGTTAGACTTATTGATTGAAATACCGGATCCTTCTTTCTAGTATTTGGAATAACGGATCTGGTATTTAATTTGTCAAAGCTAGAAAGAACTGCACATGCGCAGACCGCAAAACCGGATCCGGCAATTTCCGGAACACTTGGTACCGGATCCGGCATTAATGCATTTTAATGGAAATTAAGGCCGGATCCGGCAAGTGTGGTAGTGTTCTGGAATTTTGGCCGGAAAAAATACCGCAGCAAGCTGGCGTGCCAGAGGTTGCTGACCCCAGGTACAGAGTAACACTACCATCAGTGCTGCCACACAATTACATTTACCATGTAGACAGCCCAATATATCCCTCCAGTACCAGCAGAAAAATACAAATACAAGACTGGGTATGCGATATTCAGGACAAGAGAGCACACAGCCTTACCTCCGAAGTGCATGAAGGAAGTGTCCTCTGACTTACCACAGGTATTACACAGTGAGTCATGGCGTGACGATCAGCCCACGTGATAAAGACCTGTGAGCACGCCCGGACAAATGCACAAGGAGCGCCTGTGTCATCATAACAGGGATTACTGAGATACCTAAGACGTCTTCCAAAATAAATGATGTATGACTGTGTGATGAAAGAACAATGGGACACAACCCGTCTGTACACCGGCGTACACGTAGATTGTTGTCCGGTCTGTATATCAGTGTATAGGACGCAGTCTCCTGTGTATATATATCATTTATATTAGGGATGTCCCGATACCGATACCAGTATCGGAACCGATACCGGCATTTTCACGAGTACTTGTAAAAATGCTGCCGATACCGGAAGTTCCGGTCCCCCAGCTTGTAGACAGTATTTAAGTAAACCTAATCTATGTAAAAGTAGCCTGACCTTACTAACTATTGTGGTCTCCCTCAGTCTCTTTCCCGGTTCCTCCATGCGCCTCCTGCCCCGCCTGCATCCTTCATTCATAAAGTGGGCGGAGCAGGAGGCGGGACAGGAGGAGCATGGAGGAACTGAGGGAGACTGCGCCACAATAGTTAGTAAGTTCGGGTTACTTTTGCAGAGATTAGGTTTACATAAATACTAGGGATGTCCCGATACCATTTTTTTAAGACCGAGTACGAGTACCGATACTTTTATTTAAGTACTCACCGATACCAATTACCGATACCTCGTATAAACAGCCCCGCAGTTACTGATAGCAATGAAAACAATTAAAGCTGGAATTTGGTTGCTATGAATAACGGCTTTTCTTTTCCTTTGTACAAGTGTTAATAAATTAATAAATGGTAATATAATAGCGTTTTCAAACCAATGTGCCTCCAGGGGGATCTGTTTTTGGGGGATCTGTGGATGACGCACCGTTATGGGGGGGACCTGTGGACGTCACCGTTATGGGGGGGACCTGTGGACGTCACCGTTATGGGGGACCTGTGGACGTCACCGTTATGGGGGACCTGTGGACGTCACCGTTATGGGGGGACCTGTGGACGCCACCGTTATGGGGGGACCTGTGGACGTCACCGTTATGGGGGGACCTGTGGACGCCACCGTTATGGGGGGACCTGTGGACGTCACCGTTATGGGGGGACCTGTGGACGCCACCGTTATGGGGGGACCTGTGGACGTCACCGTTATGGGGGGACCTGTGGACGTCACCGTTATGGGGGAGGGGGACCTGTGGACATCACTGTTATGGGGGGAACCTGTGGACATCACTGTTATGGGGGGGACCTGTGGACATCACTGTTATGGGGGGCGGAGGGGATCTGTGGATGAGGCTGTAATGGGGGATCTGTGGATGAGGCTGTAATGGGGGGATCTGTGGATGAGGCTGTAATGGGGGGATCTGTGGATGAGGCTGTAATGGGGGGGATCTGTGGATGACACTGTTAGGGGCTATGTGGATGACACATATATAGCATCTTATGCTATATACATGTCATCCACAGATCCCCATTAGTGTCGGGCCGGTGCAGCTTGACTCATACACCGGCTCAGCAGCTGCTATATTCTGTTTCATTAACCCTAACTTACTGTGCCCGTGATTACTAACTATTAATGCGCAGTCCCTTCATGCTCCTGCCCCGCGCCTTCTGTAATCATAAAGTGGGCGGAGCGGGCAGGCGGGACATGAGGCGCATGGAGGAACTGAGAGCTCAAGCTGCCCGATTCCTCCATGCGCCTCATGTCCCGCCTGCCCGCTCCGCCCACTTTATGATTACAGAAGGCGCAGGGCAGGAGCATGGAGGACTGCGATTAATAGTTAGTAATCACGGGCACAGTAAGTTAGGGTTAATGAAACAGAATATAGCCGCTGCCGAACCGGAACTTCCGGTATCGGCAGTGGTATCGGCGGCATTTTTACGAGTACAAGTACTCGTGAAAATGCCGGTATCGGTCCCGATACCGATACTAGTATCGGTATCGGGACATCCCTAATAAATACTGTATAGGAGCTGCGGGGCCGGTACCGGTGTATTAGAGCACACTGCACCGGCCCCCGCGAGTGTCCCCGCCCCCCCCCCCCCCTAATACCGATGATGACTTATGGGGGTCTGTTGATGAATGACAGTAATAAGGGACATGTGGATGACACATAAGATGCTATATATGTTTCAACAACAGATCCCCCATAACAGCGTCACCCGCAGGTCCCCCATAACAGCGTCACCCGCAGGTCCCCCATAACAGCGTCACCCGCAGGTCCCCCATAACAGCGTCACCCGCAGGTCCCCCATAACAGCGCCACCCGCAGGTCCCCCATAACAGCGTCACCCGCAGGTCCCCCATAACAGCGTCACCCGCAGGTCCCCCATAACAGCGTCACCCGCAGGTCCCCCATAACAGCGTCACCCGCAGGTCCCCCATAACAGCGTCACCCGCAGGTCCCCCTGGAGGCACATTGGTTGGAAAACACTGTTATATGCTCATTTATTAACACTTGTACAAAGGAAAAGTAAAGCAGTTTTCATAGCAACCAGATTCCAGCTTTAATTTTTTTCGTTGCTATCAGCAACTGCGCCGCGGTTTCTTTATACAAGGTTTGATAAATCTGCCCTGTTATAATTGGTATCGGAGAGTACTTAAATAAAAGTATCGGTACTCGGTCTTAGAAAAATGGTATCGGGACATCCCTAATTTATATAATAGGACTGTTCTCTGGTCTGTATATCAGTGTATAGGACACAGTCTCCAGTGTATATATATCATTTATATAATAGAACTATTCTCCGGTCTGTATATCAGTGTATAGGACGCAGTCTCCAGTGTATATATATCATTTATATAATAGGACTGTTCTCTGGTCTGTATATCAGTGTATAGGACACAGTCTCCGATGTATATATATCATTTATATAATAGGACTGTTCTCTGGTCTGTATATCAGTGTATAGGACACAGTCTCCGGTGTATATATATAATTTATATAATAGGACTGTTTTCCGGTCTGTATATCAGTGTATAGGACGCAGTCTCCAGTGTATATATATCATTTATATAATAGGACTATTATCCTGTCTGTATATCAGTGTATAGGACGCAGTCTCCGGTGTATATATATCATTTATATAATAGGACTATTATCCGGTCTGTATATCAGTGTATAGGACACAGTCTCCGGTGTATATATATCATTTATATAATAGAACTATTCTCCGGTCTGTATATCAGTGTATAGGACGCAGTCTCTGGTGTATATATATCATTTATATAATAGGACTGTTCTCTGGTCTATATATCAGTGTATAGGACGCAGTCTCCGGTGTATATATACCATTTATATAATAGGACTGTTCTCTGGTCTGTATATCAGTGTATAGGACACAGTCTCCGGTGTATATATATCATTTATATAATAGGACTGTTCTCTGGTCTGTATATCAGTGTATAGGACGCAGTCTCCAGTGTATATATATCATTTATATAATAGGACTGTTCTCCAGTCTGTATATCAGTGTATAGGACGCAGTCTCCAGTGTATATATATCATTTATATAATAGGACTGTTCTCTGGTCTGTATATCAGTGTATAGGACACAGACTCCGGTGTATATATCTCACTTATATAATAGGACTGTTCTCCGGTCTGTATATCAGTGTATAGGACGCAGTCTCCAGTGTATATATATCATTTATATAATAGGACTGTTCTCCGGTCTGTATATCAGTGTATAGGACACAGTCTCCAGTGTATATATATAATTTATATAATAGGACTGTTCTCTGGTCTGTATATCAGTGTATAGGACACAGTCTCCGGTGTATATATATCACTTATATAATAGGACTGTTCTCTGCTCTGTATATCAGTGTATAGGACGCAGTCTCCGATGTATATATATCATTTATATAATAGGACTGTTCTCTGGTCTGTATATCAGTGTATAGGACACAATCTCCAGTGTATATATATCATTTACATAATAGGACTGTTCTCCGGTCTGTATATCAGTGTATAGGACACAGTCTCCAGTGTATATATATCATTTATATAATAGACTATTCTCCGGTCTGTATATCAGTGTATAGGACACAGTCTCCGGTGTATATATATCATTTATATAATAGACTATTCTCCGGTCTGTATATCAGTGTATAGGACGCAGTCTCCGGTGTATATATACCATTTATATAATAGGACTGTTCTCTGGTCTGTATATCAGTGTATAGGACGCAGTCTCCGGTGTATATATATCATTTATATAATAGGACTGTTCTCTGGTCTGTATATCAGTGTATAGGACGCAGTCTCCAGTGTATATATATCATTTATATAATAGGAGTGTTCTCTGGTCTGTATATCAGTGTATAGGACACAGTCTCCAGTGTATATATATCATTTATATAATAGGACTGTTCTCCAGTCTGTATATCAGTGTATAGGACGCAGTCTCCAGTGTATATATATCATTTATATAATAGGAGTGTTCTCTGGTCTGTATATCAGTGTATAGGATGCAGTCTCCGATGTATATATATCATTTATATAATAGGACTGTTCTCTGCTCTGTATATCAGTGTATAGGACGCAGTCTCTAGTGTATATATATATATATCATTTATATAATAGGACTGCTCTCTGGTCTGTATATCAGTGTATAGGACACAGTCTCCAGTGTATATATATCATTTATATAATAGGACTGTTCTCCAGTCTGTATATCAGTGTATAGGACGCAGTCTCCTGTGTATATATATCATTTATATAATAGGACTGTTCTCTGGTCTATATATCAGTGTATAGGACGCAGTCTCCAGTGTATATATATCATTTATATAATAGGACTGTTCTCCGGTCTGTATATCAGTGTATAGGACGCAGTCTCCAGTGTATATATATCATTTATATAATAGGACTGTTCCCTGCTCTGTATATCAGTGTATAGGACACAGTCTCTAGTGTATATATATATATATCATTTATATAATAGGACTGTTCTCCGGTCTGTATATCAGTGTATAGGACGCAGTCTCCGGTGTATATATATCATTTATATAATAGGACTGTTCTCCGGTCTGTATATCAGTGTATAGGACAAAGTCTCCGGTGTATATATATCATTTATATAATAGGACTGTTCTCTGGTCTGTATATCAGTGCATAGGACACAGTCTACTCTCCAGTGTATATATATCATTTATATAATAGGACTGTTCTCCGGTCTGTATATCAGTGTATAGGACGCAGTCTCCGGTGTATATATATCATTGATATAATGGGACTGTTCTCCGGTCTGTATATCAGTGTATAGGACGCAGTCTCTGGTGTATATATATCATTTATATAATAGGACTGTTCTCTGGTCTGTATATCAGTGTATAGGACGCAAAGGCGGATTTACAACAGTGTCAGCTTATAGACTAGTGATAAGGGTAGGTTCACACTTGCATTTACCTAATCTGACAGGCTATGCTGAAAGAGGAAAAGTGTGGTAATAGAGGTGTCCAGATATCAAAATTATTTTTAGGAGTAAACACCCCTCCTTTACATTCTAGGATTGGGCCATAACCTTGTCCATGTTCCCTTCCCAAAGCCAGGTCAGGAGATTGCAGCCCAAAAAAATCAGTAAGATGGAACCACTTCACAGAGACCCCCATCATAAAACGTGAAGACCGCGTGAGGGTCATACACAAGCCTTACACAGATTAGAACCGTTAAAGGGGTCAGGAAAAGGCTAGCAACCTCTCCAGCCGAGGTCACACATAGAACCCCTATCTTGCGATATACATCAAAGAAATATGCGGCCTAATCCATAATTGGTCCACGTGCTTCCTCCTGAGAACTCATGCCATGGATATGCTTCCTTGGCATCAAAATCAAATAGATCCCAGCTCAGTAACAGGGAGCAATTAGCTAACTCCAGCTATCCTGCGGCGTGTTTGGGACGTTAGGACGGAGGTAATATGAATGTCTGAACAGATATTTTAATACAAAGATTTTGAGGCAGACCTGATGGGCAGCAGAGGTCCTAATGGGTCAGTACTGTACTCCCTGGGCTCCTCCTACAGCACAGGCCGGGGGTTATGGCGGACTGTACAGACTCTTGCTTCCCCAGGCAACTGTTGCATAACATATTAAGTTCTGTTTTTATACCTTTTTTTTTTCCAAACTGTTTTTTTGCACTGTGTGTATATGTCTGTATATTTTAGGTTAGGTTTTCTATGATGACCCCATTGTTTGTACTCACTGTCCTTTTGTGATATTAAAAATTTCACTTTAACCCCTACAGGACCTAGGACGAGAATGCTCGTCCTAACTTGTGGCTACTTAAAGGGATTCTGTCACCTGCTACTGTGGCTACTTAAAGGGATTTCTGTAATGGAATCCGTCCAGTAGTTTTGCAGAAAAACGACTTTTATAAATATGCTAATTAATCGTGAAGGTGCTCAGAGGGGCGTTATCTTCTACTTTGGGTGCCCAGTAACGCCCCCCTGCAGTGCCCAAAACCGGCTCCTTACTCAATAAAAACGCCTTCCTCCAGAATCCCTAACCGCCCACAGCGCCTCATCCCTCTCCTCCCCCTCCCTGACGGCCGAGCGAAGTATTCGCGCAGACGCAGTGCCAACCGAGGGCTGCGCCAGTGCGATGAGTAGGAGACTGAGGGCAGGAGCTTCATCGTCGTCACTGGGCATGCACCGAGCCCAGTGACGTCCGATGCTCGCTCTTCCCTGACATATTGGGTATCGCCGCATCCGTAACGACCTGCTCTATAAAAATATCACATGACCTAACCTCTCAGGTGAAAAAAATTTAAAAAAAAGCGTCAAAAAAGCTATTTTGTGGTCACCTTACATCAGAAAAAGTGTAATACCAAGCGATCATACACACCCCATAATCATACCAATCAAACAGTCATCTCATTCCGCAAAAGATGAGACCCTAACTAAGACAATCGCCCAAAGAATATAAAAACTATGGCTCTCAGACTACAAAGACACTAAAACATGATTTTTTTTTTTTACAGAAATGCTTTACTATGTAAAACTGAAATAAACAACCAAAAAAAAAAACTGCTATCTTTTGTTACCTTGCCTCACAAAAAGTGTAATACAGAGCAACCAAAAATCATATGTACCCTAAAATAGTAGCAACAAAACTACCACCTTATCATGTAGATTCCAGAATGGGGTCATTTTTTTGGAGTTTCTACTTTAGGAGCACATCAGGGGGTCTTCAAATGGGACATGGTGTTAAAAAACCAATCCAGCTAAATCTGCCTTCAAAAACTGTATGGCGCTCGTTTCCTTCTATGCCCTGCCGTGTTCCCGTACAGCAGTTTACGACCACATATGGGGTGTTTCTGTAAACTACAGAATCAGGGCAATAAATATTAAGTTATGTTAGGCTGTTAACCCTTGCTTTGTTACTGAAAAAAAGTTATTAAAATGGAAAATCTGACAAAAAAGTGAAATTCTGAAATTTCATCTCCATTTTCCATTAACTCTTGTGGAAAACCTAAAGGGTTAACAAAGCTTGTAAAATCAGTTTTGAATACCTTGAGGGGTGTAGTTTCTAAAATGGGGATCACTTTTGAGTGGTTTCTATTACCCTAAGTTCACACCTGAGCGTTTTACAGCGCGTTCAAACGCGCTGTAAAACGCTCAACACATGAAAACCAATGCTTTCCTATGGCCCTGGTTCTCACTTGAGCGTTTTACAGCGCCCGACGCATAAACAAGTACTTGAGCTCTTTTTGGGGCGTTTGTCGCGCGTTTTGTGATTGACACCACAGTAGTCAATCACGAGAACGCGCGTTTCCTATTTGCAAAAACGCGCTGAAATACGCGCGACTAAAACACGCATTTCGAGAACGCTCAGGTCTGAACCCAGGGTAATGTAAGCGCCACAAAGTGACTTCAGACCTGAACTGATCCTTAAAAAGTGGGTTTTGGAATTTTTCTGAAAAATTTCAAGATTTGCTTCTAAACTTCTAAGCCTTGTAAAGTCCCCAAAAAATAAAATAGCATTCCCAATATGATCTATACATGAAGTAGACATATGGGGAATGTAAAGTACTAACTATTTTTGGAGTTATTACTATCTTTTATAAAAGTAGAGAAATTGAAACTTAATAAAAATAACAGGTAGGTGGGGGCACTCAGTGCTCTGACAATATATAGATCCAACAGGTATTTTTGATAGATTGATACATTTTATTCTAATAATTTGAATAATTTAAAAACAGGCAATCTTCTAGATAGGAGAAATATATGACTGCTGGTCCTTCAAATATAACTAAATCCAGCTATATATATATATATATATATATATATATATATATATATATATATATTGAAGGGCTTATCAATGAGTACAAAATCCTGCAAACGAAAAGCCCCTATTAAAACTTAACCTTTACTTAGTCATATATATAAAAAAAAAACTATTTCCCCATTATACAAAAAAATAAATAATGTTGATGAATCTAGGAAAATATTCATATGTTGTCATATATGTGTCCAGGTTAAATCAGAGAGTTGCCTGGTCTCTGGTTTACATCAATGTAAGTGTTGCCCAATACAATGATTGTTCATGTCCCGGGTATATGTATGGCTGTTTTTAGATAACGAAGGACCAGGTCCTTCACTGGGTATCAGGTGCTTCACTCGGTAAGGGCGGAGGTCTATTATAGAATACAGCAGCAGGACCGGGAGTTATTTGCATCAACATTCCTTGCAGACCATTGAAAGAACTAAGAGTGACAGGATCGCGGTTGCTGGGACGCCAACTACATACAACGCTGAGAGACCACGTGGGACGCCACACGAGTCTCAGCGTGCACGAACCTTGTGCCGGCAGGGACACTGAATTCGGAGAAGAGCAGAGACCTCCGAGAACAAGGACGGGTAATGTAAATTATAATACCCTGTAATGCCCTTACCGAGTGAAGCACCTGATATCCAGTGAAGGACCTGGTCCTTCGTTATCTAAAAACCATAGCCATACATATACCCGGGACATGAACAATCATTGTATTGGGCAACACTTACATTGATGTAAACCAGAGACCAGGCAACCCTCTGATTTAACCTGGACACATGTATGACAACATATGAATTTACACTAAAGTAATTCACAACATGAACTGAATTTAGCTAAAATTGCGGTATGAAATGAGCATACACAGAACAACAACGTTGAAGTGGATTTTTTTGGATCATTGACTGTTGATTTTTATGGATTTTCTCTTTTTTGAATCATTGATTGGGGATTTTTTACGGATTTTTCTCTAGGGATTTTTGTGGACTTTTATGCCAGATTGTATTATATGAACTACAAGCACTGCACCAACTGAGAGCATACATATAGTAGCGCACCAGTAATGTGTGAAATTGTATGTTCTGAACAATATCGGAACATTTAAATCCACAAGACATCAGACTATATTTGCAGAAGGACCAGCAGTCATATATTTCTCCTATCTAGAAGATTGCCTGCTTTTAAATTATTCAAATTATTAGAATAAAATGTATCAATCTATCACAAATACCTGTTGGATCTATATATTGTCAGAGCACCGAGTGCCCCCCACCTACCTGGTATTTTTTTTACAGTACCTTGTTCAACGGTTTATTTGGGAGAACCAAAGGGGTGAGCACCGTTAGGTCCTGATATACGTTTAGGTGAGCCACCAACATATTCACTAATTTTTGTCTAGAAATTGAAACTTACTAATTTGCTAATTTTTCCAAATTCTTGGTAAATTTGGTATTCTTTTTTATAAATAAAAATTAAATTTTTTGACTCAGTTTTACCAGTGTCATGAAGTAAAATATGTGACGAGAAAACAATCTCAGAATGGCCTGGATAAGTAAAAGCGTTTTAAAGTTATTACTACATATAGTGACACTGGTTAGATTTACTAAAAATGGCCTGGTCCTTAAGGTGAAATAGGGCCGGGTCCTTAAGGGGTTAATAAGAGCCTTCTTGTGTTCTCACCATTTCATGACCTTGGAAGAAGCGTTACCGAGATTGCTTTAGTAACCTGTGACTGCTAGCAGCTGTAAAGCGTACTTGGGCGTTATTTAATGCAAAGGCGTCTCGTCAGCCTGAGTGGGGGCAGCTAAGATTGATTCGTTTTGGATGACATATTACAAATATGTATGCACAGAATATATATGCCAAATATTACATTATTTTATATGTTTAATCACGATTAATTAATTAGGTTTAATCGACTATGCACAATTAGGGCTTTTTATGTATATTTTGCACGGGTTGGCACTGTATTTATACACTCAGGCCTGTTTTTTGGTTTGATTGTTTAGTGATTTGTGCTGTGCTAATTTTCTGCATGATCATATCCCACATTATTGTAAGGTTACCGTCTCCTCTTATTATTTTTGTATATCCCCATTGTTTTTCCAATGATATCGATTCTAATATTGATTGTACTATTGCAGTGAACGCGCGCCTTGCTTTTATTGTTTACAGGGTTGCTTGGGTAACCTATCAGCTGTTGTAGCGCATCGCCGGGGTGCGCCGTGTCACGTGGGGACGCCAGAACGGTCTCCTTGGGTGGTGGGCTGGAGAGCACGACGTGCGTTCCACCCCTCCTCCTGATGAGTCGGCGCGCATCACCAGAGAGGGATGCGCTATACAACATACAGCAGCTGAATTGGTATTTTGATCATTTGGGCGGCATTCTCGGCATTTAAAAGTGGGACTCTCTGGCTATAGTTCATAACCTCCTGACGAAGCAGTGGCGAAACGCACGTCGAGGGTTCTTTGCCGACATATGCTGCCTTGAACACCCCCAATCATGTCCTGTGGTAGGTATAGGGTTGTTTCAGGTATCGAAGTTTCGATACTTTTAGACCAGTATTGATACAGAACTGGGATTTGCCTTTTATCGATACCAAGATTAGTATTTTATCGATACTAGGCTGCGCTACTGCACAGCCCAGTATCAGAGAACGTGGCTGCGCTGCTCTCAGCGCGGCCATGTTCTCCTCGGCAGCACGGGGAGAAGGAGGCAGTCTCTCCCTCCCCCTGTGTCGCCGCTGCCAATGAGGAGAGACGGGAGGGCGCACTGGACAACAATGATGAGTAACATTTAATATACAAATGCAGGCAGAAGAAACACACTGCCGGCACCCTGCCTGTGACTGGGCGCTGCGATCCGTGGCAATTAACCCCTCAGGTGCCGCACCTGAGGGGTTAACTGCCGCTGATCGCAGCGCCCAGTCACAGGCAGGGTGCCGGCAGTGTGTTTCTTTTGCCTGCATTTGTATATTAAATGTTACTCATCATTGTTGTCCAGTGTGCCCTCTCCCCCATCTCCAGTATTAAAGACAATGGTGGCCAGTGCGCACCCCAGTATTAAAGACATTGGTGGCCAGTGCGCCCCCCCCCCATCCCCCCAGTATTAAAATTATTGGTGGCAGTGGCCACAGGGTCCCCTCACGTCCTCCTCATTGGTGGTAGTGATCGGATCCCCAGCAGTGTAATGCTGGGGCTCTGTATCGGTTACCATGGCAACCAGGACGCTACTGAAGCCCTGGCTGCCATGGTCAGCTCCCTGCTGTTGTGTGCACTATGCACAGGGCAGCAGGGAGAGGGTGAGATCCTATTCACCCTGATAGAGCTGTATCGGGGTGAATAGGATGAGAAGATCCCAGGTTCTAGCCCCTAAGGGGGAAAAGTTAATAAATTAACTGTAAATAAACTGTAGTCACCTTGTCCCCCCAAAAAAATAGGATCGGAACTGTTCGATTATGGGCCGGATGTTCCATAAAATGCTGAATGCACGCGGCTATTATTGGCATTTAATTTATTTCGTGTGGTATCGAATGCTCTAGAGCAGGCATGCTCAACCTGCGGCCCTCCAGCTGTTGGAAAACTACAACTCCCATCATTCCATGACAGCCTACAGCTTTTATCCTACAGAAGGGCATCGTGGGAGTTGTAGTTTTACAACAGCTGGAGGGCCGCAGGTTGAGCATTCCTGCTCTAGAGTATCGCAATACTTTTTTATGGTATAGATACCGAATCAAAATTTTGGTATCGAAAAAACCCAAGGTAGGTATTATACGTAGGATTTTGTAGGATAGTTTTTTTGCCATATTACTAGTAGCTTCCCCTAATTAGGTGTTTTCTTCCTTCAGGATATATAGATATTTTGCTATATTACTATTTTGATATTCAGTGTGGACATTTTTGTATTAGGCCACATGGGATACGTGCAACATTTTTTTTGTTGGGGGGGGGGGGGAGATAGCGGCATATGTCAGCTGATTCTGGCACTTTTCCATGTCAGACGCTTATATACTGTGAATAATATCTGTGATACAATAAAGTTAATACATATTTTATACTATAGTGGACATGTTTCTTTTTTGTTCTGTGGTGGGCAATAATGTAGGTCGAAAAGGTGTCTCGTCAGCCTGATCTGACGAGTGGGGGGCAGCTCGGATTGATTAGTTTTGGATGACAGGGGGAGGTCCAGAGTGACCCTACAGGCTCCCATCCTGACTGTAAATCCATGATCCTGACAAGCAGCCTGACGGAGTTCCCCAGACCTGCTACTGGCTGCTCTGACCCCCAACCGACGCAAGCCCGGGGGAGCAGGGAAAGTATGACCAGTATGAGGGGCCCGGGCATTAGGGGGGACATTATAGGGGTTGGATAACTCCTTTAAAATTCCTAAAAATAATCCATTTTACAATAAATGTTCTTCTAACATACTTGCTGTTAAATATCACAACACAGTACTTGTATCCTGTCATCAGAATAACCCATTGAATATAGTGCACACATTATGGTGATCAGTAGGGTTGAGCGAACTTGTATTTTAAGTTCAGCGTCCAAAGTTCGGGTTCAGGTTATCAAAGAATCCCGTTACCACGGACCATAACGGAATTTGGAATCCATAAGGGGATTCTTCGATGAATCCGAACGCTGAACTTAAAAAAAACAAGTTTGCGCAACCGTCCTCCACTGCTCTACTTCCTTCTCCTCCTCCAAACACAGAGCACAGGAGCTCCGCCCCTCATGTCACATGATCATTATACCAGGCCCTTTACCACCTCTTATCAAATCCAGTACTGAGACACGCCCCCTGCACTGATCACATGACGGTGACGTCACCCCAGGTCCTTAGTGTTGTCCAAGGTTCGGGTTCATTGAAGAATCCCATTATGGATTCCAAATGCCGTTATGGTCCGTGGTAGCGGAATCCATAACGGGATGCTTCGATAACCCGAACTTTGGACGCCGAACTTAAAATACAAGTTCGCTCAACCTTAGTGATTAGTAAACTGCGTGAACAAAAACGGGGAAAATGTTTTCCCCTTCAGGAGTTCAATATTGATGGCCTCTCCAAGAGCCCCACCGATCAGCCGTTCAGAGGCGCACAGTGCTCCGCAAGCGCAGCGACCTCTTCCGAGGTCATGTGACGTCGCTGTACATCGGTCACACGGTCTATGTGCAGCTCAGTCCCACTCAAGTGAACGAGGCTGAGCTGCAATACCAAGCACAGCCACTATATAATGGACGGCGCTGTGCTTGGTGAGCTGCGAGGAGACCACAGTGATCCCCGAAGATCCAGTTAGCACGGCAGCCTCTCTGAGCAGCTGATCAGCGGGGGCGGCGGGAGTCAGACCCCTGCCAATCTATATCCTCAGGATAGGCTATCAATATCAAATTCCTGGGAAGCCCCTTTAATCCGTAATAACAATTCATAGAAATTAAAATCTTAATAATGTGGGTGGCCAAAAAAAAACAAAAACGGCTATGGCTATGAATAAGAAGGGAACTGGAGGGGGCACATGCTTTGCCTTTAGGGGCCGCAAAGTTTCTGATGCAGCCCTGGGCATGGGGTTGAGTAGCCAGTTACATCAGACCAGCCTGGCACTGCCCTGGCCCAAGCACATCACGTACGTGTGGATCATCACAAGGGGTGGCCCAGATACATGTGGTGATCCCAGGGCACTACTGACCGATCCCCCCCCCCCCCATACCTCCCAACTTTTTGGACAGTCAAAGAAGGACACCTATTGTTCATTGTGCGACGCTGGGTCCACACCTGAGCGTTTTACAGCGCGTTCCTACGTGTACAGGAGCTTCTTTGGGGCGTTTTGTTGCGCGTATTGTGATTGACGCCAGAGTGGTCAATCACACGAACGCGCGTTTCCCATTTCCAAAAACGCGCTGTAATACGCGCGTATCAAATACGCTCAAGTGTGAACCCAGCGTGAAAGGTCCATTTTTCCTGCATATTCATACACGTCAATCGTTTTCTTAGTTCACAGTAACACAAAAATGACCTGAATAGAGAAATTTATAAAATCCAAATTGCATCAAATAATGAAATAATATACAAGATGGGGTCTAATATGCAGATTAGAGTTGAGCGAATTTCCGCTTATGAAAACCGTTCACGCTTCGTTTAGTGGTAAAAGGTGAATTGCGTTATGGATTCCATTACCACGGACGTTCTGTTATTCATTCCGTCATAATAGAAGTCTACCGCCTGCATAACGGATCCGCCCCGTTTGCGTTATACAAGAGAGGACTCCCCTGCGTAACCAAAACAGATCCGTTTTGCAGCCCATAGACTTCTATTATGACGGAAGGCATTCAGTCATAGAATTGCGTGGTAACGGAATTCATAACGCAATTCACCTTTTACCACTGAACGAAGCGTAAACGGATTTTGCAGGCAGAATTCGCTCATCTCTAATGCAGATATATCGCACATGTAATAAAGCAGTTTTATACCTCAGATCAAAAAGAGGGACTTTGATCCAAAATAGGGACACTTGGGAGGTCTGCACCCCCCCCCCCCCCCGGCAGCGATGACACCACGTACAGCCACGTGATCCCTCCGTTTTTCTTTACTTCATTACATATTTCCGGTGTTCTGAGATATTTGGTAGGAAAATAGCATAGCTATAATGGATGGGGAGGAAAGTGTAATGGGCGGGAACTTTACATGTGGGCGGGAACTTTACATGTACTGAGCATGCTCAGTTCACCGGGGTAGGAAAATATCTGAGGAGAGCATAAATCTGTGACAACCCCTTTAAGGGCCAGCATAATGTGAGTGCTCCCAGTCTGGTAAATCCCTGGTGACCACCACAGCAGCCAGCATCACAGCAGTCACAGGGGTGGTCACCCACTACCCTCAGAAGTTCTCAATGCCAGCTCCTCCCACTTCTGCTCTGGATGGCTCCGCTTATAGGAGGCGGCCATATTGGCTGTCACCCAGCTTTCTCAGAACCAGATGTGGCTGGCAGACATAAGAATGGACTGCATATAGCGGGCAGTACCTGGGCTCCGGCAGCTCCTGCCATCTCTCCACCTCCGGCCCAGCTTCTTGCAGTCCCCTGAGGATAATATCCAGAACCCCAGCCAGAGGCGGCCTCTTCCTGCTGCTGCTGCCGAGCCAGCACGTCCCCGGGTGGATAATATCCGCTGCCATCCCCAGGTCTGTGCGTAGTCGACATGAAACTAGCAGCGCATACAACCAGCCGCACAAACGCACCACCACTGCGCAGGCGCGGTACGCGGCATGGGAACCGACCGTCAGCCAATCACGCCGGCAGAAAATAACCGCCAGCCAATAAGACTTCAGATTGCAAAATGTGACACGCCCAATACAGTTTCAACCGACCAATAGGGAGTGAAGACAATTATCCGTCACTTTACCCATAGGTTACCGCCTTCACTTGTCCTTTATAAGTACTCTAGCCAATCAGGAGTGAATATTTCGTCTACGTTTAACTCCTCTTACCCAATGAACGACCACCAGGATCTGCGCAGGCGTATTTCTAACAAATAATTTTCAGACCCCGCCCACTGAGAGTAATTCAACCAATCAGGACTCACAGGCTTTAGGGCACGTTATTGTCTACTGTCCAATCGGCGCGGTGATAAATGACAGCTGTGTAACCACGCCCATTCAGCCGGGAGCGAGAGTATGACGTCATGTGATGTTTATATTTGGCTACCTATGCGCCGGAAGCAGTTCTGTTTAAAGATGGCGGTGTTTCCGGTCGGCTTCTTGACGCGGTGTCCGGTGTGAGGTTTTGCCCCAAGCAGGGGGGCGGAAGAGAGAATGAATTATATGCCGGGGACAGCAAGCCTCATAGAGGATATTGACAGTCAGTATATCGCAAGGGTGCCCTGCTCTCCCTGACTCCTGTGGTGTGTGTAAGAAGTACGGTTGCCATAACAACCTCCTGCCTGGTGTGATGTGCTTACTGTCTGCTGGAGTCTGTACGAGGCCTCGTGTGTGTCTCTGATGGCGCCTAATTCTGTGCTCACTGTCGCCCCTTGCTGGCTGTAATGTATATCGCTTCTTGTCTTCCTGGAAGAGTGGGGGAAGGGAAATGACAACGATTTATGACCTAGAAAACTGGATGTTGTCTGTTAGCCCCATTTACTTGGTGACCAGACATGGGATGCACTTGCTGCCCCCTATGGACAGGGTAGAGTATGGCATCTGACTAGGGAGCCCACCTGCCTATGTACCATGCTATGTATTCTTTGTCTAACTTGGAAAGCCCATTTTCATATAGGCCCCGTTCACACAGTGCATTTAGCAACGGCAGTTTTTTGGTGCCACTGGCGCAATTGCGGTTTTGCCCCATTGGTGCTAATCCGTGAACGCTGCAGTCAAGGCTTCAAACCACCAGCTGTACCAATGACGGCGAAAAGAATAGGAGGCAGACTGTGTGTGGCCGCCGCCAGCTTTTGGGAGTGGACTCTACATTAATATCTGTCCTGTGAAGGAGTCCTTAAAGGGGTCCTCTCTCTTCAGCAAATAGCATTTATCATGTAGAGAAAGTTACTACAAGGCACTCACTAATGTATTGTCATTGTCCATATTGCCTTTGCTGGCTGGATTCATTTTTCCATATACACTGCTTGTTTCCATGGTTACGACCACCCTGCAGTCCATCAGCAGTGGTCATGCTTGCACACTATAGGACAAACCACCAGCCTATGTGCACTACCATGGTCCTGGCCACCTAAAAGGCTGGAGCTTTTTCCTATATTGTGCAAGCACGACCACTGATGCTGGATTACAGAGTGGTCAAAACCACGGATACGAGCCGTGTATAATGTGATGGATAAATGAATCCGGCCAGCAAAGGAGGCAATATGGGTAATCACAATGCATTAGTAAGTGCCTTGTAGTAACTTTATCTACATGATAAATGCCACTTGCTGAAGTGAGACAACCCCTTTAAGGAATTCAGGGTTTATTAGATGAGGGGTCCTCATCAATTAGAGCAGAGGGGGGCTACACCGTTTCAGGGGATCTATCACATTCATGTGTTTCAATGTGTGTAATGCGTTATTTCCTTTGTGGTGGCGCCGAGGGGAAACTGACTACTTACTGTCAGGTCATTCCTCCCCCACAGGTGATATCATGCGTTGGGGGACATGTTCAGATATATATTAAGGACGTGTTTTCCACCAACTGTCAGGATCAAGATCTGTTCCCTGATTGGAGGTCTTGTGACAAGACCTCCAATCAGCTGAGCATGGCCATGCGAAAGATCAAGTAAAAGGAAAACGCAATATTGGGACATTGTTCTGACTCTCCGCTAAGGTAAAAAGTTAAGATACGAACCTCCATTCTCGCGAGATTGCGATCTTTGAATCACTTGCAATAGGATTTCCTATTCTCGCGAGATCGTTATACCTGGATTACACGCTGTACGGCGAGAGACGCCGACCCAGGCACACCGAACTCAGAGTGTCGCCCCGCAACGTGTAAAATCTGCGGAGAGGTAAGCTAGCACTTTGATACCCCAAGCACTTGGGTGGATGATGATTATGACTATCATTATAAGCTAATAACCTAAGATTTGGGCAGAAGATGATTATCATCATAAGCTAACATCTGCTATATCCTAAGACTTGGGTGGACTATTTCCTCAATCTCATCTCACTAAAGGAGTGCTATGTATCTACTCTGAGGATCGGACTATAATTGAAGATGTTAAAGTACTAAACCTTATTTGATTCATCAAGATCATTGTAATACAAATATCTTATTTGGACTTTGGTTCCGTTTACATTATCTCACTGCTCATTCGACGTTTTTTACCAGTGCTTCTTTGGATTTTGTTTTTTTGGTATTGTGTATTTTGTATTTTAATCTCCTTGTTTTATTTTTTATGAATTTTCTATATATCTTATGGATTGTGGTTGAATAAATTGAATTTTATTATCAAAGGTATTATGCTGTCCAGATGTTGAGTGCACGCCCTGTCTAGTTTATATATCCCACCCCACCTGTCAGCTGTTTCAAGAGGCCAGTAAAATTGTGTCCATCAGTCACATGACCTTTGTGCCGCTCAGTCACGTTCAAAGGAATGTGTTTATGCTGCAGTACCAAGCAAAGCCACTACACAAAGTATGGCGCTGTGCTTGGAATAGTATGAAAAGCCTGCAGACAGCTGATCGGCGGGGATGCTGGTAGTCGGACTCCTACTGATATTGAGGGCAGAACAGGGGCCATTTGTATAGAGTGGGGGTCTCTGCAGCCCCCTCCCCACTCGGTGGTCCACCCTTATATAATGACTGTACATTTGTTTGTTTCAGAAAAACACTTGGTCCTACTCCGAGATGGGAGAACTCTTATTGGATACTTGAGAAGCATTGACCAGTTTGGTGAGTGTCTTGGAGGTTTTATTTCTTTTAAACGTTGGACTCTCAGCAGTTGCAAAACTACAGCTCTCAGCATGCCCTTCTGCTCTTAGGGCGTGCCGGACGTTGCAGATGCACGAGTGGCGTTTAAATATGGAACTAAAATTCAGCTTTTTATTGATGACGTGTCTGGGAAAGCTGGGCGACGGCCACCAGACTTGCTATTGCATGTAGCTTGATGGAGGTCATTCAGCTTTCCCAGACTCCTGGCAGATCTATGCTTCAGGTTAGGAGCCATCACTGGTAAGTCGGCCAATTTGCTACCAAACTGAAAAGATGGTGAATTTGCTCATGTGTCCCCCTTATTTGGGTTGTGTGACATAAACCCCTTTGCGATCTCCGCTGGACATGTGCAGTTAGCAAGCGCCATAGCCTCCAGGTTTCTGCTGTTTCAAACAGCAGAGACCGGGGACTAATGTCTGTGATCAGCCATAAGGCCAATCGCGTACACTTAACCCCTCAGATACCGTGTCCAAATGTGACCACGGCATCTGAACAGTGAAGATGCAAGAGCCGCACACTCCCGCAACAGCCATTTCTCAGCTTAGATCGGGGAAGCTGTTATATGCCAGCGATAGCTCGGTGCTTCAAGCAGGCTCCGATACCGATCGCTGATATATTCCAATACAGGCCTGCAGGTGGCAGCGCTGTATTGGAAGACAGTGAAATAGAAAAGTTCAAATCGCCCACCTATTTCCCCAAAATAAAAAGAAACAAAAAAATCATGGGCATCGCCGCATCCCAAAAATGCCTGTACTATTAAAATAAAACAATATGAATGGCATAACAGAAGATAAAATTAAAATGGCCAGTTTGCCTAAAAAAAAAAGTCACACACTTTAAAATGAAGTACAGATTGTCCTGCAAAAAATTAGCCCCCCACATAGCTCCATAGACACAAATATAAAAAAGTTATAGGGGTTAGAATAAGGCAATAAAAATAGAAAATTCATTTTTTTACAAAGATTTTTTTTTTTTTTTCACGTTATACCCACAAACTTTAATAAACTTTGTATTTAGACCCCCTGAGTTAATACTTTGTGGGACCACCTTTCGCTGCAATTATACCTGCATGTCTTTTGGGGTATGTCTCCACCAGCTTTTCACATCTAGAGGCTGAAATTTTCGCTCAAAATAGCTGAAGCCCAGTCAGATTGGATGGAGAGCGTCTGTGAACAGCAATTTTCAAGTCTTGCCAGAGATTCTCAATGGGATTTAGGTCTGGACTGTGACTGGGCTATTCTAACACATAAATATGCTTTGATCTAAACCAGGCATGCTCAACCTGCGGCCCTCCAGCTGTTGCTAAACTACAACTCCCATCATTCCCTGACAGTCTACAGCTATCATCCTACAGAAGGGCATAGTGGGAGTTGTAGTTTTACAACAGCTGGAGGGCCGCAGGTTGAGCATCACTGATCTAAACCATTACATTGTAGCTCTTTATATATGTAAATGGTCGCTCTGCTGGAAGGTGAACCTCCGCCCCAGTCTCAGGTCTTTTGCAGCCTCTAATAGGTTTTCCTCCAGCATTGCCCTGTATTTAGTTCCATCCATTTTCCCATCAACTCTGACCAGCTTCCCTGTCCCTGCTGAAAGAAAAGCATCCCCGCAGCATGATGCTGCCACTACCATGTTTCACGGTGGGGCTGGTGTGTTCCGGGTTATGTGCAGTGTTAGTTTTCTGCTACACGTAGCGTTTTGCATTTAGGCCAATAAGTTCAACTTTGGTCTCCTCTGACCAGAGCACCTACTTCCATATGTTTACTGTGTCGTCTACATAGCTTGTGGCAAACTGCAAACATGACTTATTATGACTTTCTTCTTGCCACTCTTCCATAAAGGCCAGATTTGTGGAGTACCCAATTAATAGTTGTCCTGTGGACAGATTCTCCCACCTGAGCTGTGGATCTCTGCAGCTTCTTGAGTGACCGTGGACCTCTTGGCTGCTTCTCTAATTGGTGCCTTCCTTGCCGTTGCTGTCAGTTTAGGTGGTCGGCCATGTCTTGGTAGGTTTGCAGTTGTGCCATACTCCTTCCATTTTCAGATGATTGATTGAAAAGTGCTCCGTTAGATGTCTAGAGCTTAGGATATTTCTTTAGAACGTAACCCTGCTTTACACTTCTCCACAACTTTATCCCTGACCTGTCGGGTGTGTTCCTTGGTTTTCATGATGCATGCTGCACTTCAGATTTTTACTTATTAAAAACTTTCAAAACTATGTATCGTTTTCTATTCACTTCAGATACTTGTTACTTTGTGTTGGTCTATCACACAAAATCCCAAAAAGATGCATTTAAAGGGCTTGTCCACTGTATTTATATTGATGACCTTTCCTCGGAGTAGGTAATCAATATCAGATCGGTCCGGGTCTGACTCCTGACACCCCCCCACGATCAGCTGTTTGAAGAGAAGGCCGCACTCCATGTGAACGCCGCCTTCTCTTCATTGTCTACCTGCCTGCTTTCGTAACCGCAGCAATAGTTACACCTAAGCTCTTAAGCGCCCCTATTCACTTCTATTGGATGGCCCTATACACCTGAATGGAAGGAGCCAAACAGCTGATCGGCGGGGGTGCCTGGAGTTGCTCCCGTCCCCCCCATCACTTCACGTTACACCCACAAACTTAAAGAAATGTGGAAAAGTTCAAGGGGTAGGAATAGATCTGGGTATATTAGAAAACTCAATTGCGTTTTATCTAAATGAAACCGGTACCCCCTTTAATGTTCCCTGCACCCGCTATTCTACCGGTGCCCTGGTGTTTTTTTCACATGTCATCTCATGGTTAATTAATTGAAACTATTATTTCCATGGTAATTTTCTCCCGTTGTGATATATTTGTGAGGTCTTTTGTAGACAGTTGTGGTATTAGTCTTAAAGGGGTTGTCCAAGTATTATAGCGCAGTTCTTACCTTTTGAAGCTAAGAATGTAGCTTTAAGGGCCCTTTACACGGGCTGAGAATCCCACAGATAAGGCTACATTCACATGATCTGCAAAACACATACACCGGCTCGTGTGCGGAGCGCACACGGCCGCCGCTATAATAGAAAATGCCTATTCTTTTCTGCGATTGCGGACAAGAGTAGGACATGGTTTATTTTTTTGCGGGGCCGCTGAACGGAACTACAGATGCAGACCTAACACAGTGTGCTGTCTGCGCCTTTTGCGGCCTGTTGAAATGAATGGGTCCGCACCCGTTCTGCAGAATTGAGCAATGGATGCGGACTCATTCATACAGCAGTGTGAATGAGCCCTTATCGCTAATAAGCATTCATAGAAATGCTCGTGCGCGCTTATCTGGAGGTGTAAATATGCCACCGATTACCCAATGAAGGAGCAAAACACTCGTTCATCGGATAATAGGTCTTTCATGTGGACACCTAAATTGTCTTTTGCCGGCAGCAGATCGTTCATAAAGTGAAAGTACAATTCCCACAGCTAGAAGTAGAATTAAAGGGGTTATCAGAGACTAAAAAATGTCCTCCATATGCCTGGGCCCCCACACTAATTCTACTTACCTGGCTCCCTGCGCCGATCCTGGTCCCCGTGCACGGATGAAGAAAACATCCGTTGTCGGAGGGATCAGCCAATGGCAGACGGGGACGAGCCTCCCTAGCATCACCTGTCATGCTACGAAGGCTCGTCCATGTCCCTGCCTGCCAGTGTGAGGGGCCTGGGCATATGGGGGACACTTTTTAGTCTCTGATAACCCCGTTAACCCTTTGACAGAGTGAATATTTGTAGAAAAGTCCCTTTTTAAAGGGGTTTCGGACCCATTAAAATAGGAGCAAATTTTTTATTACTTCAGTGCCCTCTGACTTCCTACTTGACATAAGCTGATAAGTGACCCCCAGTGATCTGCTGTAATCTGTGGGGAGACTTGGTAGTGAGCGTTCCGTTTCCCTGCAGCGCCGCCACAGGCGAGGCTAAGCATTACACAGCGTTTATCCACTTTCTGTGGACGGAGGGTGAGATGTTTATAACCGCTCTCCGCTCTGGCCAAAAGACAGGAATCCCGACCAGAGCCTTCCCTAATAATAAACCGGAGAGGCGCTTTAATGACTCATGCCATTGCCTTGAGGACTTCCTGGTCGCGTTATTCCCAGTAGCTCCTTTTAGCAGGAAGCCTGCTCTTGGGATGTGACTGATTGTTATTCAAATGATGGCAGGAAAATTGCTGGAACTTAAACATTTGTAATGCAAATGGCCTATTGCAGAGCAGAGAGGGGGGTCTCCAGAGGGCGCAGTGTTTTTTCAGATGTTATGTGGTTTTCATTGGCTCTGTGAGTACCACTAGGGGTTAAACCACCACCTTATATTTGTGCCAGGTAACGATCACCCAATAGTGGACCATGTGCATGCAGTCCAGTCATTCTCCGAGGGGATAAGCCTCCGCCAGAGGGGTCTGGCTGTGTCGTTCTCCTCTTTCCCCACTGATGTACATCCATGCTCAGCCAAACTGAATGTGTATGGGGGAGGCGGGCGAGATGGAGAACGCCAACGCTCGTCTGGGCAACAACCAAGTTGGAGACAGTTCTCAAACACCCTTTAGTGATGCTTTTCCGTTTTCTTGGTGCACTTGGTATAGATTGGAGTCATTTAGTGCTTTATCTCCATTGTCCTGTTGGATTGCTGCTTCTCGTAGCGCGGACAATCCATGTTTCTCATCCGTATCCTTGGGGGAACACAGGCTTGACTGTGGGTATAGCTGCTGCCACTAGGAGGCGACGCTAAGCACAGAAGTGTGGGCTCCTCTCCAGCTATACCCTTCCTACAGCCCTCTGTGCTTGCCAAGCTTCTTTCTGGCCCAAACCAAGACCCCCGCCCGCCCTCACCTGTTTATCGCAGAGTTCAGTTATTCTCCTCCGCCAGGGCCGCTTGTAATTGAGGCCCCGTCTTCTACTGCAGCCTACTTCTAAACCGCTAGCTGCAGGCACTTCTCACCCAGTCGGCATCTCCGCTCGCCCGGGGCTCCTTGCGGCAGCACCGCTGTACAGGGGGTGGGGGGAGAGACCTCTAGGGGGAAGTCACTTGGTGCGCCAGCGCTCCTCTTCATTATCGCTGGGGGACGACTCCATTAGGGGGCGGGGCATGAGTTCTCCCCGCTTCCCCCGTCCTTCATCCGGTTTCCTGGTGCAAATTCTTTGCACTTGTTTCTCTGACCCCTGCCCATCGCCTGCTCAGGAGGACCTCTGCAGACTCTATGTTCCCTACCTCCATGTTCCCATCTGCATTGGTCACCAGAAATATCTTCCGTTCACAGTGGGACCTTTTCATTACCAGTTTGTGGCCCTCCCGTTTGGTCTTGCCACAGCTCCCAGAGTCTTTACCAAGATTCTGGCCTCAGTCATGGCTCTGCTTCATTCCAGGGAATAGTGGCGATTCTGTACTTGGACGATATCCTGATCAAGGGTCCGTCATTCCGGGCAACGGCAGACAGCCTACGCATTGTCCGGGACACCCTGGAACGCTTCAGGTGGGTTCTGAACCCATCAGTCATGTCTTCAACCATCTTGGCAGCTGATGATTGTGGGCATGCTGTTCGACACCGATCGGGCCAAGATATTCTTGCCCCCAGACAAACTCTCCACTCTCCGTCGTCAGATCCTCTCTTTGTTGCGGCCTCAGCCTCTTCCCATTTGCCAGTGCATGAGAGCTCTCAGCCACATGGTCTTTCTTTGAAGCAGTGCTCTATGCTCAGTTCCATACGAGGGCTCCTCAGCAGCACCTTCTTATCATTTGGGACCGATCCCCAGCCTCCCTGGATCGTCTATTCTGTTGGTCTTGCTTCTCCTACTGCTTTTGCACAAACTGAGTTAGCTTAGTCCCTGTAGGAAGGGTATAGCTGAAGAGGAGCCCACACTTTTGTGCTTGGTGTCGCCTCCCAGTGGCAGCAGCGATACCCACAGGCAAGCCTGTGTCCCCCAATAATCGGAAGAGAAACGGATTTTACGGCAAGTACAACAATTTAGTTTCTCTCGGGGAGGAATAATAGAGGGACATCAAAAGGCAGCGTTTAAGGAAAGTTGCTCATAATTGACAGCAGCGCGTCTAGAACTTAGATTTTCCTCTAAACTTGTGATGGGATCGGCTAAATTGCATCCCCAGGATCTGTGAATTTTCACTATCTAGACCAGGGATGGCCAACCTGCGGCTCTCCAGCTGTTGTAAAACTACAACTCCCACCATGCCCTGCTGAAGGCAGTCTGGGCATGCTGGGAGTTGTAGTTTTGCAACAGCTGGAGAACCACAGGTTGGCCATCCCTGATCTAGACCATGAGCTGTGCCTAGTGTTCTAGTTAATGGTGCTTATGTCCAGTGCCAGGACACTGTGTGAGGGAGAGAAAAAAAAGACCCCTTTTTTCAGTCTGTGACAACCCCTTTAAAAACCCTTCAGCTGCAGGATATAGTCACGGGGCATCTGGCCGTAGACTGTAAGGGTACTTTCACACTTGTGGCAGAGTGATCCGGCAATCTGAATGCAAACTGAAAGCATTTGAAGACTGATCCGGCTACGGATCCGTCTTACAAATGTATTGCAAGAACGGATCCGTCTCTCCGCTTTTCATGCAGAGAGACAGATCCGTTATATATTTTTTTCACATTTTTACCGGAAGGACAGATCCGCCATTGCGGTATTTTGAAGGTAAGATCTGGCACAAATACATTCCAATGGGAAAAAATACCGGATCCGGCATGTGTTCTGGAATTTTGGACTGAGATAATACCGCAGCATGCTGCGGCATTATTTCCGTCCTGAAATGTCAAAAAGACTGAACTAAAAACATCGTGAACGGATGTCTATCCATTCAGAATGCATGGGGATAAAACTGATCAGTTATTTTCCGGTATTGAGCCCCGACAACGGCACTCTATGCCGGAAAAGAATAACACTAGTGTGAAAGTACCCTAAGGACTCCAGGTAGAAATGTTTCGAGGGCAGATCTGATCTCTAATCCTTACTTGTGTTTTAGCGAATCTTGTTCTGCACCAGACGGTGGAAAGGATACACGTTGGGAAGAAATACGGGGATATTCCTAGGGGAATATTTGTTGTGCGAGGAGAAAATGTGGTCCTTCTTGGAGAAATAGTAAGTAATCGGTGATGAAAACCAGCCTTCCACAGCATGCCTGGTGTCGCCAATGGGCTGAACTTGTCAGATTACCCATTTATAGTCATCCTCTGAGGGTAGGTCTGATCCTGACTTAGAAAAGACGAAAGCCTCATGCACATGACTGTAGCAGGTCCATGGCTGTATTACGGCCCACAAATGGCAGGTCCGCAATATACGGGCATTGGCCGTGTGCACACCGTATCATGGATGCAGACCCATTCACTTGAACAGGTCCGCAGACGGTGGGCACGGTTGGCACAGTTGTGTGCATAAGGCCTTAAAGGGGCTGTCTCACTTCAGTAAGTTGCATTAATTATGTAGAGGAAGTTAATACAAGGCACTTACTAATGTATTGTGATTCTCCATATTGCCTCCTTTCCTGGCTGGATTCATTTTTCCATCACATTATACACTGCTTGTTTCCATGGTTATGACCACCCTGCAATTCATCAGTGGTGGTCGTGCTTGAACACTATAGGAAAAAGCATCAGCCCTCTGGTGGCCCAGAGCGCGAGGGCGCACATAGGCTGGTGTTTTTTCCTATACTGTGCAAGCACGACCACCGCTGCTGGATTGCAGGGTGGTCTGTAACCATGGAAACGAGCGGTGTATAATGTGATGGAAAAACGAATCCAGCCAGCAAAGGAGGTAATATGGACAATCGCAATACATTAGTAAGTGCCCTGTAGTAACTTTCTCAACATGGTAAATGCCACTTACTTAAGTGAGAGGACCCCTTTAATGGGGTTGTCCGGGTTCAGACCTGATCTGCACTCATTCACCATAAAGTGGTGAGCGGTTTGGGTAGGTGCCCGAAACTATAATGTACAGCGGAAGCAGAAGGCTTGTCTATGGTGCCGTTTCTGGCATATGGGAGCTGAGCTGTAGTACCCTTCAGCTTCCACTCTGTACACTTATAGTTTCTGGAACCTGCCCAAAACAACTGATCGGTGGTGGTGCTGACCTGACCGGATATTGGTGACCTCTCCTGAGGATAGGTCATCCATAGCTGTAGCCCAGACAACCTCTTTAATGCTCTCATTGAGAGTTGGCTATCCCCTATATTACAGAGGGGCTTGGGGCCACACATTTATCTGCCTTTTTTTTTTCAAATGCTTTTCATACTGCAGGCTTTAGAATATAATGTCCATCTTCTAACTATCTTTTTATTTTTTCTGATCTAATATACCGTACTGATTAACTTGCATTGCACCGGTGAGGTTTTAAATTCTGCACCGCAGGTCAATTTAAGCCACGGATTTTCTTTTCTCTGCAGCGTGTGCATGGCGATTGTTTTGCAGTCCACAAATTACAGATCCGTAAAACACTGATCCCGGGTGTGCATTCCACATTTTGCACAATGGCCGGCCCTGAAAAGAACACTATACGTGTCTGTAATGTGGACAATAATCGGACATCTTCTATTCTCTTCCAGAAATTGACCTGTTGTGTGGATTTTTAAATTTACAGCATGTAATGGTTTGTTCGATTCTCCACTTTCTGTAAAGTAGTTTCCCCATAGACTTAAAGGGGTTGCCCGGGTTCAGAGCTGAGTTGCCTCCATTTTCACCCAGGCAGCCCCCCTGACTTGAGCATCGGAGCAGTTCATGCTCTGATGCTCTCCTTTGCCTTGCGCTAAATTGTACAGGGCATAGGCATTTTTTGGAGTTCCGGGCTCTCTAGGGCTGCCAGGCGGAGGTCCCCCCCCCCCTACAAAATAAGTCTGGGGGGTTATTCACACGGCAGTTTGTTTAAAGGCCTGTGAAGAACGGATGTAAAAAACATAGTTCTTATTTTCCCCATTTTCACCGACAGACAGCACACATACCATTTCTCTGAAAGGCATCGGTGAAAAAAAAAGTCTGTTAAAAAGTAAAGGCTTGTGTCCAGGGCTGACCATACACTTTTTAGATAGCCATATCTTCCCTGAACTGCGCCACCATGTAGACACTCGCTCCTGCATGTGTTCTAAATGGGTAGAGGGAAGAAAGTTGCTGCCAGCGACCTCTGGTGGTATTTGAGGACGTAGGGATCGGTCATGCTGCGTTTAATGTGGTCCATGTCGGTATAGAATTGCTCCGTGCACACCAGATAAGCAGCAGGTCCTGACAAAATGGGCAGTGTTCTCGGATCATGGACGGTAGTGGGTCAGATGGTCTAAATGATTGCGCTTCTTGTGTCTTTACAGGACCTGGAGAAGGAGAGCGACACACAATTGCTGCAGGTCTCCATCGAGGAGATCTTGGAGGAGCAGCGTGTGCAGCAGCAAAGCAAACAGGAGGCCGAGAGGGTGAAGGTGCAGGCCCTGAAGGAACGAGGCCTGTCCATTCCTAGAGCGGACACCCTGGATGAGTACTGAGCTCCTGCGTCCACACTTACACAGATCCCAGGGGGATTACTTTGCGTTTTTGCCTTTTTTCTGTTCGGACTTGTCTGCTGCACTGTATGAATAATGGTTTAAACTTATGTAATGATTTCTGTATGTGATCCCTAGATGAGAGCACTTATATTCCACGATGATGAGGGGAAGGAACCCCATTAAAGATTTCTTTTTTGACTGGTTTATTTTTTAATGATTGTGCTACTTCTCTTTATTCTACCAATCGTGTGAGGGTGCATGGCTGTGCAGATCTTATGGTTGGCGACTGTGGGACTGTTCACCTATATGACTGGTTTGTCCATGGGTGTAAAAAAAAAAAAAAAAAGTAATTTAGGCTAGGTCTACACGACGACATTTTGTCGCATGACAATTTTTATAATGGTAGTCTATGGCGTCGCTGCATCACGACTGTCGCAAAACAAATCCATTCAAGATGGATTTTCCTGTGACTGTCAGAATGTGACACCATAGACTACCATTATAAAAATTTTGCGCGACACATGTTGCAGTGTAGTTATGCCCTATTTTCTCTATTGTTAGCTTTCAGGGGCAGTCAGAAAGGGACCCAACAACTGGGAAATTAGAGCGAATATAGTGAATACACGTATTGAGGAATGAATGAAGGGGAGTGTGCACCCTACAAGTCACAGCCCCAGCTTCGGGGCCATATAGCTGGGCTTCTGTTCATATATAACAGGGATGGCCAACCTGAGGCTCTCCAGCTGTTGCAAAACTACAACTTCCAGCATGCCCAGACAGCCTACAGCAGGGCATGGTGGGAGTTGTAGATTCACAACAGCTGGAGAGCCGCAGGTTGGCGCTGCCTGGTATATAACCTAGCTAGTAGGTACTCAGTATTAAAAGAAAATGAGAAAGGAAGAAATGGGTGATATACCCTAAAGCCACAGCTAATGCTGATAAGTCATATAGCTAAGTGCTAGTGACTGATACATTTCCCTTCCTGACCACCCTGAGAAACTTTTAACTTCACCTTTTCAGTTCTTATGCAATAAAATTGATTTTAGAGAAGATAGTAGTAATAAAATTAGAATTTTAAAGTCTAGTTAGTGAGAGTGCAAAAAAAAAGTTATATGGTCCTTTGACCAATAAAAAAAGGGATAAATACTATTTGTCGTGCGACTTATTGTTGGCGTGTAGATCTAGCCTTAGGCCTCATTCACACGACCGTATGGCTTTTTCAGTGTTTTGCGGTCCGTGTTTTTCAGGTCTGTTTTTCCGTTTTTTGCTTCCGTTGTGTTTCCGTTTCGGTTCTGTGTTTCCGTTCCGTTTTTCCGTATGGCATATACAGTATACAGTAATAACATAGAAAAAATTGGGCTGGTCTTAAAATTTTCAATAGATGGTTCTGCAAAAAACGGAACGGATACGGAAGACATACAGATGCACTTCCATATGCTTTCCGTTTTTTTTTTGCGGACCCATTGACTTGAATGGAGCCACTGAACGTGATTTGCGGACAAGAATAGGACATGTTCTATATTTAAACGGAAACGGAAGGCATACGGAGACACTTCAGTATTTTTTGCGGTCCCATTGAAGTGAATGGTTCAGTATACTGAACTGAAAAAACGGCCAGTATACGGTCTGCAAAATACTGTCGTGTGCATGAGGCCTTACACTGGGAAAGTGTAGATCTGATTGTGTTCTGCCTAGAGGGGGCGGTGCATGACAAAGGGAATGTAAGATCACCATATGGGGTCCGGGTCGTGCTCTGCCCACATACCAGGGATGATGGTGTATTAGTCCAGGGTGGGCCATCTCTAACTGTACGTCCACTTTAGTGGTGCGTCCCTAAAAGAGACTATTACTGACAGGCAATAAAGACTTTCATATACTTAGTGTACGAACACAGTGTATATAGAATGTGATTACCATGCACTTTGTAGTTGTCTAGTGCGACTCTAAAGCTAGGTCTACACGACGACATTTGTTGCGCGACAATAGGTTGCGTGACAAATGGGGCACAACTACAGTCCCAACATTTGTTGCATTTATGTCGCGTGACAATTTTTATAATAGTAGTCTATGATGTTGCATTCTGACATGCTGCGACTGCAACGCGACAGTCGCAGAAAAATCCATCTTGAATGGATTTTTTGCGACTGTTGTGTCGCAGCATGTCGCAATTCGACACCATACACTACCATTATAAAAATTGTCGCGCGACAAATGTCGTCGTGTAGACCTAGCCTAAATCAACCTGTTTGTGGATTATTTTTGAATGTTTTTTTTTTTTTGAAAAATGGTTTTAAACCGTATAATTTTACACATTATAAAAAAAAAAAAATCCCCAAAATGATTTAATTAAAAGCCCTCATCTGCCTGCATCAACAGAAAGTTATGGGTGACACATATGTATAGGGTTGACAGTGAAAAATGTAGTGTAAAAAAAAATAACTGAATAAGAATGTAATTGCTGTGTGTGCCCCCACCCCCAACCCGACTTTGTGTCATAACGGATCCGTCATGGCTATATAAGACATAATACAATCAGATCCATTCATGACAGATGCATGCGGTTGTATTATTGTAACGGAAGCGTTTTTGCAGATCCACAAAAACCGCTAGTGTGAACGAAGCATGTGTGCTGAGCTATAAAGCTTCCGATGTAGCCGTGCAGTCCTGCTTGGCTTTGTGTCTCTTCAGCTCCTGCTCACTCCTCCACCCTCCCCTCTCCATAGACTTCCATTTGACATGTAATATGATTTGTCCTGGATGGAGGGAAAAAAAACATTGAAAAGAAATTAGCGGAGAGGAGCTAGTAAACAGGAGAACTAGACAATTCTCAATGCTAAAACATATTGCAAAGTTTCTTGTGGTCACTTGCACTATTGATTTATGCAAAGTTGTGTGACCATCTAAGTCCCGTCCCCGCCTTCTTTTTAAGCTGGTTTTTGAGCATTCAGATGTGGTTTTGGTTCAGTGTCTTAAAAAAAAAAAAACCTTACCATGGTTTGTTTTTTTCTCTCCCTTATTGTCTGGCATACTGGTTCTCATTGAGGAGACCTAGTGTACACGTCGGCCTGTAACGCATGGGTGGGTGCAGAGGTAGCAGTCGCTACTGGGCCGAGGGGGCCCCTTTTTCCGCATAAGAAGACACACAAAGCACTGAGGGAAGGGGGGCCCAAGCTAAACTCTTGCACCAGGGCCCATGAGCCTTTAGTTACGCCCCTGCTGTAACACATTAAAATGATCAAACAACAAAGAAAAACTTTGCACATTTGGTATCCCATGAATGGCAATGGCCCTTGAGAATGAAGGTAAAATATTTACACTGCATTGTGCATGACCTTAAAGGGGTTATCTGCCCCCCATATACCCGGGTCCCCTCACACACAATGTACTTACCTGGCACCTGCGTCGCTTCTGAACCCCGCATGGCCGCCTGATGCTTCTCCCCGTGTGCGGGGGTGGTTTCAGCCGATGTCAGGTGCTGACGGGAACGAGCCTCCCTAGCATACCCCAAAATGAACAGCACTCATATATTCATGTGAATGGAAAAGCCAAAAGTCTTCCCTGCCTCTTCCAAGAGGTTTTCAATCTTCTTAAGTGGTGACATCTTGATATGATGCCATGACCCAGTGATCTTTAGAATTAAGGGATTTGAGTGATGTATTTGCCCACTGGCTATGGTTCTCTGCACAGGCTGAGGTCCTGGGATCGCTTAGGCTACGTTCACAACTGCATCGTTTTTCTGTTCTAGGTCTGGAATAAAAAATAAAAAAACGTGACCGCCTAGGAATCATCATGACAGAAATGAATGGCGCCCAATGGACCCTATTGACTATTACTGGAGCAGTCATCTGCGTGATTTTGTAACTGAATCTGCAATGTCCGTATTTCCGTCCACAAACCACGTTCATGTGCACCCTACGTTTTTCTCACTCCCACCAGTAGAAATGGCTGTCCTCTTCCTCAATACAGACCAGAATAGGACATCTTTTCTAATTTGCAGAAGGGCCATACGGGTCCACAAGAAATACGTCCGTGTGTATGCTCCATAGAAACGAATGGGTCAGTGCGCGATCGCCATGGATGAGAAATACGGTCCGCGTCCTTGAGGCCATACTACGAGGTCGTAAAATCATTGCAAAAAATGTCCATTGTCTATCACGTGAGATGATAGCACGGTGCTGGCCTAGGGGCCTTTATCTGGTAGGACAGATCACAGCCACCATTATGTCTTCCTGGGTGGTGCTCCTTGGGTACTCTACCGGTCAGACCTTTGACTACCCCCTCCCCCACACCTCAGGGCATTCCTACCTGTCTCATACATCACAGCATGACCTGTTTTTCAGGGTAATACACTTGGACAACTTCCTCCTGCTCACCTTAGAGCAAAGGACAAGGAGGAGAAGTCCCTGTGGGACTTCCATGGACATTCTGCACATAGACAACTACATTATTGACTTTGACACGATGGTTTTACGTAAGACCTTTCTTGACAACATCTCGAGCTAAAATTAGTAAGGTATTTGCGCAGATTGACGGTATCTTTCCTGCTATCAAATACCAGGTATTGGCAGGACCAGTCGGACCATCTCTGAGCGCTATATATAGCAGAGCCGGGAGGCTTGTTGTGTGTAGCTTTCATCTGACGTGCGGCTGGAATGCTGAACTATAGTAGGGACCGGCTCGTCTGGTTCTGCAGGGACTTGGCTCGTCCTATTATGGCCGGTGATTTACAGGTTTTAGAAAAAGAGTTTATTTAAGCAGGTTTCTGGTCTATTGTCTGGATGAAGGATTTCTAGTCACATAGGTGAAGAGACTTGTCACTCTTAAAGGGGCTCTCCGCAGCTTCTATAAACCCGCCCAGAGGTTTTTTTCTTATGTTTATATACATCCTACAAGAGCTGCAGTGTTTGCTTAAAGGGGTTGTCTCACTTCAGCAAATAACATTTATTATGTAGTGGAAGTTATTACAAGGCTCTTACTAATGTATTGTGATTCTCCATATTGCTTCCTTTGCTGGCTGGATTCATTTTTCCATCACATTATACACTGCTTGTTTCCATGGTTACGACCACTCAGTGGTGGTCGTGCTTGCACAGTATAGGAAAAAATCACTAGCCTAAGGCCTCATGCACACGAACGTATTTTGTTTCCGTGTCCGTTTTTTTTCAGTATAGCATGCAGACTCATTCATTTCAATGGGTCCGCAAAAAATGCGGACAGCACACCGTGTGCTATGCGCACCCGTATGTCTGTAGCCCCGCAAAAAAATATAACGTACTATTCTTGTCCGTTTTAGGCATTGGTACAATGGAGCCGCAAAAAAAAAACGGATGGCATACAGATGTCATCCGTTCTTTTTTTTTTTTGCGGACCGCAAAACACATACGGCCGTGTGCATGTAGCCTAAGTGCGCTCTCACGGTTCCAGCCACCAAATAAGCTGGCGCTTTTTCCTATAGTGTGCAAGCACGACCACCACTGATGGATGGCAGGGTGGTCATAACCATGGAAACAAGCAGTGTATAATGTGATGAATAAAAGAAAACAGCCAGCAAAGGAAGCAATATGGATGATAACTACATTAGTGTCTCGTATTAACTTTCTCTACATGATTAATGCCATTTGATGAAGTGAGACAACCCCTTTAATTAAGTTATTTTTTAAGTAAGTTTTCCCACAATGGCCTATTTAAAGAACAGGTGATTAAAGGGAACCTGTCATCATCGTTATGCTGACCTCAATGAGGTCAGCATAAAATAGTGACAGAAATGCTGATGTCAGCGGTGTGTCACTCATGACCCAAAAGTAAGTGGTTGCCGAGAACCAGCATCATAATCATTGCAGCTCAGGCCTGGAAAAGAGTCCAATCTCCCTGAGAAGAGTCCTGGTTATTCATAGTCTCCTGCTTTCCCGCCCATCTGCTGATGATTGGCAGTTCTCTCCTAGAGAGAAAGGGAGAAAACTCTGTAGAAGCCTGTCCGTCATCAGCAGGTGGGCAGGAATTCATGAATAACCAGGACTCTTCTCAGGTGGCCGGGACTCTTTTCCAGGCCCAGTCTGCAGTGATTGTGATGTTGGTTCTCGGCAACCACTTACTTTTAACTTATAAATGACAGACCGCTGAAATCAACTCACCTGTCTCTACTTTATACTGCCGTTAGTATGGGCAGCATAAAGGTGATGGCAGGTTCCCTTTAATGTCTGATGGCGAGCACCGCATCACAAGTCCTGAGCCCCCATTTATCCTCAGCAAATGAGTGCAGCAGGAGGAGTTTGCATGAAGCATGTGCAGTGCCGCTCCATTTAAAGGGGTTTTCTGAGATTTTAATATTGATGACCCTTCCTCAGGTTAGGTCATCAGTACCTGATCTGCAGGGGTCCAACACCCGGGACCCCTGCCGATCAGCTGTTTAATAGGTACTGGTGCTCGCAGTAGTGCCACGGTCTTCTCTTAGCTTTCCTTAGGTCAGTGATGACATGTTCATTGGTCACGTGGTCTAGGTCAGTGATGGGCAACGTGCAGCTCTCCAGCTGTTGCTAAACTACAACTCCCACCATGCCCTGCAGTAGGCTGATAGCTATAGACAGGCTTTGCATGCTGGGAGTTGTAGTTCTGCAACAGCTGGAGAGCCGCACATTGCCCATCACTGGTCAAGGTGAAGCTCAGCCACATAGAAGTGAACGGGGCTGAGCTGCAATACCAAGCACGGCCACTATACAACGTACGGCGCTGTGCTTGGTGAGCTGCTCACAGTAGGTCCGATGCCTTCTCAGCTGATCCACGGGGTCCCGGGTGTCAGAAACCCACCAATCAGATACAAATGACCTATCCAGATGATAGGTCATCAGTAGTAAAATCTCTGAAAACCCTTTGTCTATGGAACTGACATAGGTTAGCCAAGCACAGCACTCAGCTGGTTCATCCACGCCATAGACATTGAATGAGCAGTTGGCCATAGCTCGACCTTTGCACCATTCAGACTGAGCGGCTCTGACCCTGTTCTAGTTATCAGTATGGGTGAGGAGAGGGAGTGGTCCCGCTCCCAGTCTAGATGGCAGTCCTACTGGCCGGAAGTGGAGGAGGCGGAGCGTACAGCGAAGGTGCGTGCTGCTGGAGTGTAAGCGCGCAGATGTTCAAGTGGCTGTGAGGTGAGGGCTGGCTGACTCTGGAGTCCTGGACCATTATATCTGGGGAGGAGGGGGGAGCAGGACCCTGGAGGTCTGGACCATTATATTTAGGGGGGAGCAGGACCTGGAGGGGTGTGGGGATGTTGGGGTGGGAGGTCCTGGAGGCTTGTTTGGGTGGGAGCTCTGGAAGGGGTTGGAGGTCCGAGAGGTATGTGGGGGTGGGAGATATGGGGGGGGGGCCCAGTCATTTTTAGCTACGCCCCTGCATGGATGTACTGCATGTAACATCTGTGTGGTGCCTAAGGACTTATATGGATTCTTAATCCTAGCACCCACTGTACCTCTAAGTTTAACATGACATCTTACTGGGGTATCCTCCTCCTGGAGCATTCTCACATGTTACATGTTGGCCAATAGGAACGCTATATTTTTTGTAGTCCTGCTTTAAATGGGTTGGGCCACTACTGCCGTTTTCAAATTGCAGTATGCGCTCCATGTGCCGTTTTTTTCAGGAAACTTCCCACGGACTTCTCTATAGGGAAAAAAAGGGGTTGGGCCACCATTAAATGTTAGTTTAATGATTCAGCGTTAAAAACGAGTTACCTTTGTAATTTACTTCCTGTTACAGAAATGCTCCACTTGTGAGATATTCTCTACTTCATTAAAATGGCGCCCTCTGGTGTTTAATCTGTATAGTAATGTGCACGTTCACCGACTGAGGAGGTCGCACATGCTCAGTTCTGTCCTTCAACTGCCACTAGCTATATCTACCGTCAGAAGCCGTGATAGTTACAGGGAGAAACCTGCACCAGAAAGAACATGCCCCCTGAGCTGTGATAGGAAGACAATTGTAGCAGAAAGGACATGCCCCCTGAGCTATAATAAGAAGATAAATACGGTAAAGCACATGAGCTGTGATAGGAGGAGACCTGCAGCAGAAAGGACCCCTCCCCCTGAGTTGTGATAGGAGAACTGCAGCAGACAGGACACACACCCTTAGATGCCAGACTAGTAGAACAATTGCAGCAATGAATGGGGAGATCTCTGACTCCATGTGAGGTGCTGGGCTGGTCCTAGCTTTGTTAGAAAGAGAGTGTCATGTACTATATGATGTCTGATTTTCATTTTTCACATCTTTCATGGAATAACCCCCTTAAGATATCTTCCTGACACTTTTTTTGTCGTTTTCAAATTGCAGTATGATCTGGATGTGCCGTTTTTTTTTTCAGGGAATTTCCCATCCCCAAAGGGAAAAAAAAAAAAGTTTAAAAAAAGTGTGACTAAAATAAACCATCCAAAAAAACATTCTTTAAAAACACGTCAGGAAACAAATTAGAGAATTTAACCTCACCCCGACCCTTTCAAATTAAAATGTAGAATGGGGAGCTATTTAGTGGATGCACTTAAAGGGGCAGTCTAGGATTAGAAAAACATGGCTACTTTCTTCTAAAAACAGTGCCATCTCTGTTCCCAGGTATTGCAGCTCAGCCCCAGGCACTCCAGTGAAGCTGAGCCGCTATTCCTTACACAACCCTCGGACAGACGTGGCGCTGTTTCGGGGAAAAATCTGCTGTATTTTCCACATCTTGCACAATACCCATAACCTAAGACAATGCCTGGCTGTGATTTTAGTTGGACCTGTTGACTGGGCCGGATGATGTCTGATGGAATGCATATGTTGTGTGGGAAACCAGAACAATATTGGAAGAACACCAATGTGCTGGAAATATCGAGCCATCTAACCCACATGGCGGACGTGTCACCACATATCACCAGGCGTATATAATACGGAGAAAGTTTTGGAACCCTTTGAACTCTTGTAGATCCATATTCTAGGAAAGCATTAATAATGCGGTAGCGGATGTGCACGTCACAGGGTGTTACACAAGCACTTTCAGCTTGCCTGAACAAGCAGCGTGTTAATGTAGAAGCAGTTACAAAACTCCGTATCAATCCATCCCTCTGAGTATTGTGCAAGCATTGGAGTCATTGGTCATCATGCTGACACCCAAGTCCCTCATCTAACTCCCTATTAGACCTGTTTGAGTTAATATGGGAGACTACCTCATTCAGGACTTTATTAGGGTGCATTCACATGACTGTAAGTGTTTTGCGGATCCGCAAAACACGGACACCGGCCGTGAGCGTTCCGCATTTTGCAGACTGCACATGGCCGGCGCTATATAGAGAATGCCTATTCTTGTCCGCGGTTGCGGGCAAGAATAGGACATGCTCTATATTTGTTGCGGGGCCGCGGAACGGAACAACGGATGCCGACATAACAAGGTGTGCTGTCCGCATCTTTTGCGGCCCCATTGAAATGAATGGGTCTGCACCTGTTCCGCAAAATTGCAGAACGGATGCCGATCCATTTATACGGTCGTGTGAATGCACCCTTAGCAGAATATTTCTATCTGGAGGACTGAAAGTGGACAGCCACTGATTTCAATGTACACAGTGTAATGCATTATTTTGCCTGCGGTGGTGCTGCAGGGAAATCGAACACCCACCGTTATAGTAACATAGTTTATAAGACTGAAAAAAGACATCTGTCCATCCACTTTGGCCTGTTATCCTGCTAGTTGATCCAGAGGAAGGAAAAAAAAACTGTGAGGTAGAAGCCAATTTTCCTCATTTTAGGGGAAAAATTCCTTCCCGACCCAATCAGGCAATCAGAAGAACTCCCTGGATCAACGACCCCTGTCTAGTAGCTATAATCTGTAATATCTTTACAGTCCAGAAATATATCCAGGCCCCTCTTAAATTCCTTTATTGTGCTCAGCATCACCACCTCCTCAGGCAGAGAGTTTCATAGTCTCACTGCTCTTAACGTAAAGAATCCTCTTTTTGCTCTTAACGTAAAGAATCCTTGTGTACAAACCTTCTTCCCTCCAGACACAGAGGATATCCCCTTGTCACAGTCACAGCCCTGGGGATAAATAGATGATTTTGGTGAACTCACCATCACCACCTCCTCAGGCAGAGAGTTCCATAGTCTCACTGCTCTTACCGTAAAGAATTGTCTTATATGATTGTGTACAAACCTTCTTTCCCCCAGACACAGAGGATGTCCCCTTGTCACAGTCACAGCCCTGGGGATAAATAGATGATTTTGGTGAACTCACCATCACCACCTCCTCAGGCAGAGAGTTCCATAGTCTCACTGGTCTTACCGTAAAGAATCCTCTTATATGATTGTGTACAAACCTTCTTTCCTCCAGACACAGAGGATGCCCCCTTGTCACAGTCACAGCCCTGGGGATGAATAGATGATTTTGGTGAACTCTCCATCGCCACCTCCTCAGGCAGAGAGTTCCATAGTCTCACTGCTCTTACCGTAAAGAATACTCTTCTATGTTTGTGTACAAACCTTCTTCCCTCCAGACACAGAGGATGTCCCCTTGTCACAGTCACAGTCCTGGGGATAATTAGATGATTTTGGTGAACTCACCATCACTACCTCCTCAGGCAGAGAGTTCCATAGTCTCACTGCTCTTACCGTAAAGAATCCTCTTATATGATTGTGTACAAACCTTCTTTCCTCCAGACACAGAGGATGTCCCCCTGTCACAGTCACAGAACTGGGGATGAATAGATGATTTTGGTGAACTCACCATCCCCACCTCCTCTGGCAGAGTGTTCCATAGTGTCACTGCTCTTACCGTAAAGAATCAGGTTCCAGTCAGCTTTATCCGCTGATTGCAGCTAGGCTCGGCAATGGGACACCTTATCATTAATCTATTTCTCAAAAACCATTCTAACAAAAAAAGGGATTGTAAAAGGTGCAGGAGCCCTTTAGGCAGAATGTAAAAATACTTCTACTCTTATCACCGAAGTGCTCGCCAACTGCATCCTATTAGGCTTGTTCAGAGTAGTAGTCAAGAGTTGTCTCATCTTTCAATTCCTTTAACAGGTTTTTCCCGTAAGAATTTTTTTCTTTTATCAAGGACCCGCAGCATGGCACCTGATACAGAAGATTCATACTTACCCGCTCCACGCCGCCCTGGTCCTCTGTGCTGCCTCCGCTGTCTCCATCTTCCTGTCCCCGTGCTGTTTACATCCAGCTGGCTATGGGTATATTCACATGCACCGCTGCAGCCAAATACTGGCTTCAGAGGTGACGTGGTCGCAAGCAGCACATCACGGCTGAAGCCAGTCATTGGCTGGAGCAGTACATGTGACCATGCCCATAACCAGCCAGGACATATACTATGTAATTGGTTTTCTGGATTTTGAAGTCACTTTGTGTATTCTACTTCCTACCCTGGCACGGCAGACCATCACTAAGGCCACAGTAACCCCCCTTCGTAGTAACTGTATACTGGTAAGTACAGCACAATGTTCCTCTCTTGATACCTTTACCTATTTCTATCAAGAAATCAACAAAGCAGTCATACTATTATCCCAATTCTACACCTACCATTAACAATGAGGATTACCCTTTGTTGTAGAATATCCCTTTGTAGCCATGCTGCGCTAATGTGCGCCAAACACAAGGAATTTCCCCGTGTTTAAAAGCATGTGTAATACGTTCTTTTCTGTAAGGACCGGAGGTACCTCTTCAGAGTCATGTAGAGTCAAGACGAGTTGATCCTTTCATCACGCTGATTCCGTTCCAAAAAAAAAAAGCGTATTACATGTGCTTTTAAGCACTGGGAAATTCCTTGTGTTTGGCGCACTTTAGCGCAGCATGGCTACAAAGGGAATTTCTACAACAGCTGGCGACAAACACTACAACACCTTTAAAATAAAATCTTTCCCTCACAGCAACAGTAAACTGACAATTAATGTAATATCTAAATAGGAGTTTTATCCGTCTCTTCTGACTGCTACATTAGGGCAATATTTTTTTAAAATTTTCAATGGTATAGCACTGCCAAAAAAAAATAAAAAAATGCCAAAAATAATACAAAAATTGTTTTTTTCTTTAATAGCCCTTTCTGGCGGAAGTGTCCTTTTAAGAGAATGGGACTGCATTGCGATACCAAACACAGCCAAATGATGGACGTGTCACCGTTTCCTAAATAAAAGGCTGGTTTTGGTAATCTTGCACTATCCCTTTAATGGCCCTTCACTATGACTAATATTGGAAGATCCTGACATTTCATGTTGACATTCCTTTGTCCTAAAAGAACATATAGTTGGGGGTTTTGAAGATAAAAAATGACTAGCCCTAGGGCACAAAAATTTGGTTTGCTAGGCAGATGTAATGCAGCTGTGACTGATGCTTGTAGTCGCTGTAAGAGAGGGAGGTAGAGCTGCATAATTCAGTCATTACTCTGAAGAGCTCACATGAGACCACACATTTGAGCATAGAACTGAGAGAGGTTCGCAAACACATGGGATTGGACCTTGTTATTTTGGGTGGACTATTTCTTTAAGTCATCCGAAAAGCTGGAAAACTGCATATAGCTCAACATTCCTACCATCGTTTAGACCAAAACTTGTATTAACAATATTCTAAAATTCCATTATAAAGAAAATATTAACATAGAGCAGAGCTGCATATAGTCACAGCAGAAAGGAACAGCCGGTCTGACATTGTGTGTAGGATGCTGAAGGTTCCCACAGAGGATGTTCTCAATCATTCTGCTGTAAGGAGGAGGATGCCGCTTCTAGAGCCAACTAGCTGGAACTTCATTGTGAAATAAAGCTTTGGTGTCCACCACCATGATGACCTATCGCTGGGGTATGACATCACTATGTAATCGGTGGGGGTCTGACTTCCACACGAAGGCAAAACAGCTCTACGTTAAATGCAGAAGCCTCTTTAAAGGGAATTTTTCATAAAGATTTAGGCCCTCAAGTCTCCAACTTGCTATCCAGGACACTGACCTCTTGAAGATATTGAGCAATTCGGCCTAAGTCAAAAATAAAAATTTGCCTGCTATATTCCAATGCGTGTCTGGATTCGTAGGGAAGGGGTCGCAACTTGGAAGACGTATGCTGGCCGATCCCTTTCCTGGCTTGATTGATGTCCCATAGGCTGGATATGTCATCAGGAGTCATCTCCAGTGCCACCCAGTGCAGGCGTAGTGATGTGGGGTGCACTAGCCTCGTCTTCATCTGTGCACTGCACGTGCCGATTGCTACTAGAGGTTGCTTGTGATGACTTCCTCAGCTTGCAGTACATGAATCAAGGCAGGAGGGGACCCAAAAATATTTGAGATTACATAGCTATTTATATTATGTTTTCCCAGGTCACCCATATTGTAGTCACATACGTCCTTCCTGTATTGTCTGTATAAACATTATAGAAAGAGTACATATCTTATGACCGCTGTAATAAATGGGGGTTAATCGACAGAAAATCACTCATAGACTCCTATTGTTTACAGAGAGGGGTGGATTACAGTCACCCTACTCCAGAGGCCAGAAAATCTGCATAATAGTCCGTATATGTACTGTATGTATATTGTTGCTATTCTGCCTTATCCGGCTGTACTATAGAGCTGTCATCTGTCATTAAATCACTTTCCTGTAAAATAATGAGATGACCCTGCTGATCTGTCCAGTCTACACAGTAAAGCTAATAACTGAACTGCAGAGAAAATAAATAAATAAATATATATATATATATATATATATATATAGTGTCCCTAACAGCCATGACAGTGAACCGTGTTTGGTGAAGAGACTTGTAAGAATGAGCCCCGAAAGAGAGCTAATCCCATACAATATGTATGTATATATATATATATATATATATATATATATATATAAATATATATGTTTAGGGATGTTTTGCATGCAGTTCTTCACCTCCCCAGGCTCTTACCTCACGGCTATGAAAAGAGTTAAGGCAGTACAATTACTTCCTGATTAGAAGAAGAGAAAAGTTTACTCTGATATTTCCTTCCTTAGTTCAGAGCCAACTTAGTCTTGAGCTGTGGACCTGACGTATTTCAGACTGACAAGTTACTAGTAATATGCTGCATTATAAGCCGACCTGGTTGTTAGGCAGTGTATCCATAGCAACCAGTCCAAAATGATTGAAGCAAGATTGGCACTGTGCAGAAGGGAGAAAAAATCGCTTGGCAACTGTCCACTCCATGCCAATCCCCATCAGGTGGTCTTCAAATCAGAATATTTAGTGGGAAAGATCTGAGGGAAAAGCCATTAATTATGCTGGATGTAGGCCAATAAAATTATTTTAGTCTTGAAAAAGACTGCTGTGGCTGACTCCCCCATTGCCAGTCCTCCATATAGTGATATCACATCCATTAAAGGGTGTATGCCATGACTGATGTCAAAAATTCAAATCAGGCATCACAATCTCTTTCTAACAAAGCTAGAACCAGCCCTGTACCTGACATGGATTCAGAGATCTCAACATTCGTTGCTCCAATTCCTCTGCGAGATTATCTTCAGCCAGGGGGTATGTCCAGGCTCATGGACCCCGGTGCAAGAGTTCAGCTTGGGCCCCCCTTTCTTCAGTGTTGTGGCAAGGGGTAGGGGTGCACCTAGCCTTTCTGCTGCCTGAGGTAAAAATTGAAATAACACCCCCCACCCCCACCCATTGCCAAATTCTCAACCTAACCCCTTCTCTCCAGCCCTACTGTTAAAGAGGACCCTTTCATCTAAAAAATCATAGTACAATTCTTACACTACCTTATTGTGCTTGTGCCAGTGATAGCCAGGGAGAAGGAGCTCAAGTTCTCGCGAGAACTGCGAGAACTTGAGCTTGCAGAGTTCCGGAACCCGCGCCATCTTGGAGTCCCCAGGGAGAAGTGAACACCGCCCAGCAGAACTAAGATGGTGATGCCTACTATAACCAAGACGCCTCATTTGCATAGGAGGCGCCAAAACTAACAGGGAGCGCAGCGGGCGAACGGGGGGTCCTTTGAAAAAAAAAAAAGGTGTCCGGACATCACTAGGCAGAAGCACAATAAGGTAGTGTAAGAATTGGACTATGATTTTTTAGATGAAAGGTCCTCTTTAAAGACATACTTGGAAAACATTACATATAGCACTACAGAACATACAGGGTAATACAGCGCCACATACCTCTTACATCCTTGGACATCTCCTCTGATGTAGATGTTCTCTTTCCTCATCTTCTCCATTCAGATCAGACTGCCATGATGATTTCTTTCAGCCATCGCTTGTCTCTGCAGAGTTTGACAGACATCTTAGTTTCCTACTTTCCATCCTCCTCCCACCTTCTCAACATCCCATCCTGCCACCTCCAATACTGTACCCGCTGTGCTCCTCAATACTATAGTGCAGAAACAGTCCCCCTGAAAATACTAGTACCACACAGATAGTGCTCCCTTCAATAATTTATATTTAAAGGTGAAAGGCGTCTCCTTCTACAGGAAGGCGCCTGGGCAACTTTGGTTCCTAGCCTCGTCTAGTTCTTGTTTAGCAAAGGTGTTTCTGTGAATCTTACCATTACTGTGTACCGGACCTTGCATCTTGTTTAAAGGACTGCCTGCCCCTGACCTTGTACCTCGTTTACAGACCTCGCTATATTGCTGCCTGCCCTGACCTTGTTTACAGACTCCGCCATACTACTGTCAGCCCTGACCTTGGACCTTGTACTCTGACCTTGCCACCGCCTGATCAGCCTCTGGCCTCCCACCACTCTCTGGATGTACCACACCATCTGGAGGTCAGTCCAGTAGGTCCACACCAAGGTTCCGTTCCTTTGTGTTCCAGCCCTCCACAGAGGTAGTACCTGGTATACCCCTCGGGAAAGTCTATCTTACCATCAGAGGTAAAGAATGAGGGGTGCACTTAGTCATCGACCTCTGAGGAGGTTGGTAATGTGGGACAGCGAGTTCGAACCTGCTAATCATTACACGCTAATAGTGTAAACATAATATCCCCCAAAAATTATTGTGCTACGATGATACTGTGCCAAGGTGCCCTCCACAGTAGCAGTGCTCTCCAGAGTCCCACCAATAGAAATAGTTATCTACCAGTGTGCACTTAGTGTTAACAGTGCACCCAATAGTAATAATGCCACCATTGTGCCAATACTACTAATCATGTTCCTCATAAACCCCCTAGTAGTAATAATTCTCCTTATAATGTGTGGCAGTAGAAAGATACCCCCATTATAATGTGCACTAGTACAAAAATACCTCCTTGCAATGTGCACCAGTACAAACATACCCCCTTATATTGTGCGCCAGTACGAAAGATACCTCCTTACCTTTCAGATCAGATCCCCGTATCAGATCCTCAGATCAGACCACCATATCAGACTCCAATATCAGACCTCAAAACAGACCCCCATATCACACCTCAGATCAGACCCTGATATCAGATCCTCAAATCAGATCCCCATATCAAATCCGCAGACCCCCATATCAGAACGTCAGATGAGACCCCATATCAAACCTCAAATGAGACCCCCATCAGACCTTCATGATAGACCCCACCCGCCAATATCAGACCCCCTTTAGACCACCATGTCAGACCCCCATATCAGACCTCAGATCAGACCCCCATTAGACCTCCATGTCAGACCATCCGCCCCCCTCCCCTTTCAAATAGGCCTGATCTACATCCAGGCAATCCCTCTAGCCCATCATTCAGACTTTATCTAGTCAATGGAGGGTCTTGCGTAGATACAGACTTTTGGTGGAGCTGTGCACAACCAACACCTCCCTGTTTTGCATAATTTTTACTACATTGTTTACAGGATATTGGAAAGTAGGTGAACAATTTGCTTATTTGGTCAAACCAGCACTGTGAGTTCAAACACCGATGTTGGAGAAGAAAGTTGTCCATTTCATGGAGCTTCTGATGCACCATTCTTGTGCTGATGTCACTTCCAGAGGAGTGAGTATCCAATGGAGGACATGCGATTTTTACACACAACTTGGCGGCCTGTTCCACGAGTTTTTGTGGCCTACTGCTTCATGTCTGCACTAATATCACTCTTACATGATTCCACTTCACATTCATATCACAGTGACTTGAAACTGTCTTGTGGCCAATACAGCATCCTATTTCTGCAAATGTACGTGTTTATGTGAAGTGAATGGGGCGGACACAGGAGGTGGGCTTGTGCGATTCTCAGAGGGGGCCATCTATAACATTATATTACTTTTCCTGCATAGTGAACGCAGTATAAAATAAAAAAGAATGACAGAATTTATGTTTTTGGTCACTTCACCTCCCAAAAAATTGTATAAAAAGAGATCAAAAGGTCATATATTCCCACAGATGGTAGCAATAAAAACATAAAAACATACAACTTGGCCCACCAAAAACAAGCCCTTATACAGATGCCTCATCAGAAAAATAAAAAAGTTGTTTCTTACAACACAGTGATTCAAACTACAAATGATTTCTAATAAAAAATTATGCAAAGTTAGTAAAGCAAAAAAAAAACATAAATATGGTATCAGCGTAGTCATATCAATACATAGAATAAAGTTATCATGTTCCTCGCATAGTGAACCTCATAAAAATAAAAATTTAAAACATTGACTGAATTTCTATTATTTGAAAATTGAACAAAAAGTGATCAAAATATTAAATGTACCCTAAAATGGTACCAATGGAAACTACAACAAGCCCTCACACAGTTTCGTCAACTGTAAAATAAGAAAATTATGACTCCTAGAAAAACATAAAAAAATTGTCATTATTCTCAGTACAAATTCTCAACCCTCAGTATAAAGTTATCTTTTTCATTTACACCATATACATATTTTTGGAAACATGTCATTTTTTTATATTCATGGCCTCATTTTAATAGATTCTATGAAACATCTGTGGCGTCAAAATGCTCACTGCACCCATAGATGAATTGCTGAAATGTTGTAGTCTCTGAAATAAGTCTTTTGGTGATGTATCTTATGTTTGGGCTCCTCAAGGCCTCTGCGAACCTCAAATGATGTCTGAAAAACATATTAAAAAGTGAAAGCCCCAAAATCCAAGATGCTCCTTCATTCATGAGGCAGGTCTTTGACTCAAGTCGTATGCTATATATGGGATACACATAAGGGATATTTCTTAAAACTGCAGAATTGGGGTACTAAATACTGAGGCCCTGGTTTATCATGCCTTTACTCCAGAATTCTGGCTTCAAAAAGTAACAAAATGAAGCAGTAAACATTCGTCTCTCCTTTCGTGGGAAAAAAATGTTAAATACGACCTTTTATAAAATCTATGCTAGCTTTCTCGCATAGTTTCTCCAAATGTGTTTTTCTACAAGAAAACTCTTATAAATTACTTTCTCGCTGGTAGAAGACCCGAGAACTCTAGCATCGTTTTGGTTTTGTTGATTCCGCTCTTTGTTGGGGGTTTGGTACTCCCCAGGTAGGCTCTTTGTCCCATACGTGGTGGTACTGCACCACTTTTAATAATTATTGGCACAGCATTGAGTCCTCCCTGAGGCAAATAGGTATTCTTCAATGTACTTTGGTCGTTTGAAGAGGCCTTCCTTTATAAAAGTCGTTATAGACCTTCTAGGATTAACCTAACTACCATTCTATTATCAGGTCAAGAAACATTTAATTCCTCTTCATTGGATTCAGACATCACCCCCCACGACCACTGTACAAGACTGGATCAACAGGGTCAAACAAGTGTACTAAATGGAGGAGTTGTCCAGCTGGGAAACAATTTTCACTCCAATTTTTTGAAACTTTGGTCATCTTGGCTTAAGTGGGTTAACTTGGATGCCTCTAAGATTTCTTAGTTCCCTGCTCTCCCTTCTCCAGTTCCCTGTTGCCCTTTTTTGGTTCATGACTTGGGTATTTTCCAAAGGGCTTTGACTTGTACGACAGAGTCCTTCTTAGCTATCTCTATGTACTTCCATCTACATCATTTTAATTTTACCCCATCTGATGTGTGCACCTGTGTTACCCCCTCTTTTTCCTGGAACCATAATTTTACTATAATAACGGTGACGATGTTCTCTTAGTATTTCTACTGTATATCATGATAGTGCTACCAATAGTTTCATGTTGGAGCATGATGCTACATGGTCACTTTGTTTTAAATTGTTATGTAACAAAAACTTTGTTTAACTAAAGAATTACACACAAAAAAAAGTCGCAAAAGGACTGCAAGTTTTGGGAATCACTTGGGCAATTTTGCATTTTTACACAACTCGATCTAGTTTTGAAATATGGGTGGGAAATTGTACGTAGTTAGCTATGTTATTGAGTTTCACTCCAGATTTATCACTGAGACTTTTTTTAAAAGTCGCAAAATAAGTTGCAATCTTACTCCAGGAGGAGGGCGGAGTGGGAAAACTGGAGGAGCTTTTCTAGACAAAAGTGTTAGGTTTAAGGATAAAACAAATTTATTAAACAACATGCAACAGTACGACAACGCAGACTCAAGTAAAACTGACTTCAAATATTCCTCTCATGATTAATTCCCCCCTGAGGTTTCTTTGTCTGTTAGCACCTGCTGAGTTTAAAAAAATTGGATGAAAATTAAAAATCTGCCAAAAATGTAAATGTTTACATTATTTTGCGTTCATTCCAGTGAAATACCTAAATGCTGTTTTGAATTCTGCAATTTTCTAAAAGTGGTGAATTATGGTGGGAGCGGTTGTTAATATATGGCCTCTGAAAGCCACTTCGGAACTGATTCGGTTCCTAAAAATATAGGTTTTGGAAGTTTCTTAATTTTTTTTTAAATTGTTGTTAAATTAATGTGCCTTCTACCATCTTCAAAAATAAAAGTATGATTGGAAAATGATGCCAACATAAAGTAGACATATGGTAAATGTTAATTACTGATTATTTTGTGAGGTATGATTATCTGTCTTCAAAGGAGAGAAACTCAAATTAAAAAAAAAAACATTTTAAAATGTCCTGTAAATTTTTGATTTTTTAAATATATAAAACAATATATACTGACTAAAAGTTATCATTAAGCTACAGTACAATTTGTCACAAATAAAAGCAGTCTCAGAATTGTATAAGTAAAAGAATTCCAAAATAAAGTGACACATTTGTCAGATTAAAAAAATGGGGCTCAGGTCCAAAATGGATTTGGTTGAAAGTTATGTGCCAAATCCAAGACAACCTCAAACGGAGCAGAACAACGGAAATCACAACCTGGCGTGAACCTACCCTTAGCCACATTCATTAAGGGTACTTTCACACTAACATTTTTATTTTCCGGCATTGAGTTCCGTCGTCGGGGCTCAATACAGAAAAAAAACGCTTCCGTTTTATCCTAATGCATTCTGAATGGATAGAAATCTGTTCAGGATGCATCAGGATGTCTTCAGTTCAGTCACTGTACGGCATTTTGGGCAGAGAAAATACTGTAGCATGCTGCGGTTTTATCTCTGTACAAAATGCTGGAACACTTGCCGTAATGCCAGATCAGGCATTAATTCCCATAGGAATGTATTAGTGCCGGATCCAGCATTAAAAATACCGCATTGACGGATCCGTTCTTCCGGTCTGCGCATGCATAACGGATCCGTTTCTCAGGATGGCAACCGGAGAGACGGATCCGTTCCTGCAATGCATTTGTGAGACAGATCCGCATACAGGTCTATCTACAAATGCTGTCCGTTTCAACACAGATTGCCGGGTCCGGCAGGCAGTTCCGGCAGGCTTCGCAGACTGGCATCACGGTTTCTATGGGCTGGCTCACGAGCAAGGATCAGCTACGCTACTCTTTCCCGTCCCAAAACCATGGGAGGAGCGGGATTACCTAATTTTATCTCATACTACAGAGCAGCCCTGACAAACTGTGTTTTGGACCTCTGCCACCACAGGGACAGTAAATTATGGGTATAGTTGGTTCATGACCTCGATCCCTCTCTCGCCACAGGAATCTTCTGGTTACCACCAACCCACCTATATCAACTCTTAGATCCCGCCCACCCGTCCCTTCTGCATATGCTAGCTAAACCATGGAGCAAGTTCGCGTCCAAGCTCAAATTGGTCACTGCATTTGGACCCCTAACGATACTTAACACTTGCTCCTCCCTACCGGAGGCCCTTAGACGCCTTCCCCCCTTGCACGTCAACTCTTCGCCTCAAATCAGGATACGAGACCTCCTTAACCCCAGTGGTATACGACCTGTAGTCGATCTGTCGCACATTATACCGCGGTCCACTGGGCAGTGGTTCCTCTACTTCCAGCTCCGCAATTTCTTACGCACCTTGGCCCCCGGATCGCAGCTGTTGACCCCTCTGCCTAATTTTGAGAAGCTTTGCCTTGCAGATTTTGGACCGGGGCACGCCATCTCATTAATATACGGCTTGCTGGGCACTGGGGAGATCGGGGACAGGCCCCTTAAGGTCCAAATTGCGAGTGCTAGGTTTGCCACGGAATAGGAAAGGGAACTAAATATCTCCCTAACCGACGATCAATGGAATAGGGCACTACTGTTCACACATAAATCCACTGTATCATGTCGATTGCAGGAACTTAACTATAAGATCTTGCTGAGATGGTATAGAACACCAGTGAAGGTCAATCGTTACTATCCCTCTGTCCCGGATACATGCTGGCGGTGTAATTCAGTGGTGGGTACCATGCTCCATATATGGTGGGATTGTCCGGGTGTATCTCCTTTGTGGGCAGACGTATTTGCTTTACACAACACTATATACTGTGCCACTGTGCATCCCTCGCCGTTGATTGGCCTGCTATCTGTGTACCCGGGACGCCCCAAGTTGGTAAAGAGGGAAGTCCTTAGAATCTTTAAACAAGCTATGAGACAAATTATCCCACGCAAATGGAGATCCGCGGACAGCTTGCAGAGAATATACTGGGTATCTGCCATGGACATTCTGGTCCGTATGGAAGAACTTGGTTCGGAATCCCATAATAGAGTTCAGACTTTCTCACGCTCATGGGAACCTTGGTTCCAATTTAGGAACTCAACCCAATTTACTAACTGGTTGAGCTCTGGCAATGTTGAGGCCCCTAGCTCCTCGAGCACCTAACCCTGCCTGCACCAGTCGGGTAGTTAAGACATAGGGACTGCCATCTACCCCTTATCCCTACCCCTGACTTACCCCCTTCCCTCTCCGGTCCCCCCCCCCCCTTCCACCTCCTATTTCCTATCTTTGTGTGTGTATTGTCCTGGTATCCCATGCTCACATGTCTATGATTGGCTTTGCTGTGCCCAGCGTTATGATTATCGTTTTCTCTGTAGCAGCCTTTGACATTTTATCACCAACTTTCTTGTCTGTTACGGATACTTGTATTACTTAATTATATTTTTAAATAAAAATTTATTGACCTATAGAAATATGGCTTTCAGAATGTGGAGACACTAAAAATATTTTTTTTCAAAAATGCTTTGTTATGAAAAACTGAAACAAAAAACCCCAAATGTGGTCGTAAACTGCTGTATGGCAAAACGCCATATGGTTTTTGGAAGGCAGATTTTGCTGGACTGGTTTTTTGACACTATGTCCCATTTGAAGCCCCTCTGATGCACCCCTACAGTAGAAACTCCAAAAAAGTGACCCCATTTTGGAAACTACGGGAAGAGGTGGCAGTTTTGTTTTGTACTATTTTAGGGTAAATATAATTTTTGGTTGCTCAATATTATACTTTTTTTGAGAAATTCTCAAATTTCATCTCCATTTGCCAATAATTCTTGTGGAACACCTAAAGGGTTAACAAAGTTTGTAAAATCGGTTTTGAATACCTTGAGGGGTGTAGTTTCTTAGATGGAGTCACTTTTTTGGAGTTTCTATTCTAGGGGTGCATCGGGGGCTTCAGATGGGACATGGTGTCAAAAAACCAGTCCAGCAAAATCTGCCTTCCAAAAACCATATGGCGTTCCCTTCTTTCTGTGCCCTGCCGTTTGGCCATACAGCAGTTTACGACCACATATGGGGCGTTTATGCAAACTACAGAATCAGGTCAATAAATATTCAGTTTTGTTTGGCTGTTAACCCTTGCTTTGTTATTGGAAAATGGATTAAAATGGAAAATGTTCCTAAAAATAGTCCCACCAATAGTAATTCCTTTCCCGAATGCCCTCATTAGTAATTGAGACCCCTACAGTGCCCCCAACAATGATAATGCTCCCCAAGAGTGCCTCTATTAGCAGAAGAGCCCTACAGTATTAATAATGTCCTCTCAGGGTCCCCAGTAGAAATAAGTCCCCCAGTGGTAATAAAGCTCTCTACAGACCCCTCAGTAGTAATAAGGCCCCCATAGTGCTCTTAGTAGAAATAAGGCAGATCTATAAGTCCCTCCTATAGAGCCCCCAGTAGTAATAAGAACACCTATAATGTCCCCTGGATTTATAATGCCCCTACAGTGTTCCCAGTATTTATACTGCTCCCTACTGTTATAATGCTCTCCCTGAAGTGCCCCCAGTATTTATACTGCCCCCTACTGTTTTAATGCTTGCCCTGAAGTGCCCCCAGTATTTATAATGCCCCCTGTAGTTATATTCCTCCCTTCGCCATGCAGTCCCATGTAAATAATATCACATCATCTCTACCATCCCCTCCAAAATACAGTCCCATGTAAACAACGTCACTGCCCTCCCTTCAGTCCCTCCAATATATAGTCCCATGTAAATTTTTACTATTTCCCTCCCTCCACCGTAGAGTCCCATGTAAATAACATCACACCATCTCTCCAGCCCCTTCCAACATTCAGTCCCATTTAAATAACATCACTCCCTCCCCCAGCTTCCTTCAACATACAGTCCCATGTCAATAACATTGCTCCCTCCCACAGCCACCATCAACATACAGTCCCATGTAAATAACATCACTGCCTCCCACAGCCCCCTCCGACATACAGTCCCATGTAAATAACATCACTCCCTCCCACAGCCGCCTCCAACATACAGTCCCATGTAAATAACATCACTCTCTCCTACTGCCACCATCAACATACAGTCCCATGTAAATAACATCACCCCCTCTCACAGCTGCCTTCAACATACAGTCTCATGTAAATAACATTCCTCCCTTCAGCTCTAACATACAGTCCCAGTTAAATACCCACAACTCCCAGCATTGCTCTTTATTTACCTCTCCTCATGTACCACAGCTTCCTCCCCCAGGACTTCTCCACTTCACTGCCGTCCTCTCCTGCACTGGTCACGATGGTGATATCGCAGGTCCTTCTCAACCACTGCCTGTTTTACTTGGTTGCATGACCTATCATGTCATCATAGGTCCTTCAGCTCTTCCAGTGCATTATATTAAATTGTATCTAGCAGGCAGGCAGGACATTTGGGGCCTGGGACAAAACATTAGGGGCCCAGGCTCTGACTGTTTTTACCTTGCAACGCCCCTGAAAGTCAATAATAAAGGGCGGCTGCTGTGGAGGTCACTGTTAAAGGGACAGGTGGTGTGGAGGTCTCTGTTAAGGGGCAGGGAACGGTGGAGGTCACAGTTAAGGGGGCGATCCACTATGGAGGTCAGTGTTAAGGGGCGGGTGCTGTAGAGGTCACTGTTAAGGGGACGGGGTGTTGTGGAGGTTACATTTAAAGGGAACGGAGCTCTGTGGAGGTCACTGTTAAGGGGGGGGTTATTAGTTTTATATTAGTTCCTCATATCCTTAGATCTCCAAAACATCAATCCTCTACAGATGGGCTCAACTGTAGAGGATTGATGTTTTGGAGATCTAAGGATATGAGGAACTAATGTATTGCTTGAATCCTTAGCCTGGCTGCAATTTGAACACAAAGAAACCGCCCAGCGTCAGGACCCAGAACGCTCCACCGCACAGACACGGACTGCCCCGCCAGCTTCCTCCTTGGGTCACGTGGGACGCCGCGTCTGAGACCCAAACACCATGCGGGACGCCGTAGGTGAACGGAGGTTAGCGGTACTCCATGCAGAGTGAAGCGGCAAGCCTGGCTGCAATTTGAACACAAAGAAACCGCCCAGCGCTAGGACCCAGAACGCTCCACCGCAGAGACACGGACTGCCCCGCCAGCTTCCTCCTTGGGTCACGTGGGACGCCGCTTCTGAGACCCAAACACCACGCGGGACGCCGCAGGTGAACGGAGGTTAGCGGTACTCCATGCAGAGTGAAGCGGCAAGCTAAGGGGCATCAGACCCTTAATATACTTATAGGTGTGAGCAAACTGGGTGAAGATTGTATGCTCTGAAGCGGTAATAAAAGAACGGCAGACCGTGGTCTGCACTCACTTCATTTCATATTCTACAGCAAGCACCGCTCCGTTTCATCGGTGCTGAGACGGGATATTAGTACGGCTATTCCATCGCCACATTGCGATTGTGCACGATTATTCCATTGCTATACTGTGACTGTATATCGGGACTGCAGCAACCACGGTCAGACGTGGGGAATTACTCTTCGGCAAGTTCTGTTATATGTTATATATTCCACATTTTACAGCAGGCACCGCTCCATTTTATCGGCGTTGAGACGGGATATTAGTACGGCTATTCCATCGCCACATTGCGATTGTGTATTATCACGATTATTTCATTGCCATACTGTCACGGTATATTGGGACTGCAGCAACTACGGTCAGATGTGGGGAATCACTCATTGGCTAGTTCTGTTATATATCCCATAAGTCACAGATATAAACGGACTGCTCAATGTGGATTATGACTTAATGATCAACTGGCTCAAGTATAGTCAGCTGCATACTAATTATTTTTTATCAATATTGTTTTCTAATATTGTTTATATTAGTGTTTTAATATGATTTTAATAGTACTCCAATAAATGATGAACATACCATTCTTGTGTTCCCCTATGTGGAGTGTGTCGCCACTATTCTACTAGTAGCCACTGTTTCGGTTTTGGGGTGAAACCTTGTGGCTGTGCACCTCCTTCTGTTCCTTATATTGGGTGTAGCCATTGATAACTATTTAAATTTGTCATGTTGAAAAATGGCTCCTGGGACACTTTGAAGAAATGGCTGTATCACTAGTTCCACAACCAAATCAATGTAACGCCGAGTTTTTAGTGTACCCGAAATGAAGACTAAAGAGGTCTGGCTACCGTACATTATGCCACCCCATACCATAATCCCAGGAGTAGGACCGGTGTGATGTTCACTTCTGAAGTCCTCTTCATGGCCTTGCCCACATGGTCTCCAGACAAATCTCTGGTTATTACTGTATCCAAAACAAAAGCAGGACTCGGCATTGAAAAAGCAACACCTGTAGCTGGGCATCTAGCTTGTAGCTCAATGTCATGAAGCTGGAGACCCATGAATACTCCGGACAGTACAGGAAGGCTTAGCTAACGAGAAGTAATTAGCGTATGTTCACACAGTTGCTAGCTAAAACACACGAGGCTGACTTCCAGAGATATCAGCCTCTGAAATCCAGGCATTTACTAGTGTTTTTTTATGCTTGGCCTGCTGCTCCATCAAAAAGGGGACATAGGTACCACATTCTCACAATCGGTAGGGGTCCAAGCAGTTGGAGCCCCAATGACCAGTTAGTTATTCCCTATCTACATGACATAACTAACTGGCAGTGCTTGGCACAGTAGTGTAAAAAAAAAATTGTATTTTGAAGCGTATTTCTGGACAAGTGTTTTACACACAGCAATACTCCTCAGATTTAGGGTCCATTCACACGTCCATGGTGTGTTGCGGATCCGCAACACACCCGGCCGGCACCCCCATAGAACTGCCTATTCTTGTCCACAGTGACCGGAAGTTCAGCGGCGTGCTCTGGCAATGCGGATGCGGAGAGCACACAGTGAGCTCTCCACATCCATTCCGACCCCATTCAGAATAAATGGGTAAGCACCTGTCCTGCGTGTGAATGGACCCTTAGCCGTGTGAACATACCCTTAGATATTAACCCCTTCCAGCAAAAGCCAGTTTGGACCAAATGCTGAAGCCCCATTTTCAAATCTGACATTTCTCACTATATCTGGTAATAACTTTGGAAAACTTTTACTCATCCAAGGCATTCTAAGAAAGTTTTCTCGTGACACTTTGTTCTTCATGTTGAGCTGAGTGAATATGTTTTACGTTAATGTATAAAAAAAATCCAATATTTACAGAAAATTAGCAATTTTCTAAATTAAAATTCTTCTGCTTTTAAGACAGTCAGTGATTCTTTGCAAAATAGTTGTAAATTAACATCCCCCATATGTCTACTTTATGTTGGTATCATTTTGTAAATGTCATTTTATTTTTTAGGCTTAGAATTTTGGAACCAATTTTTAACATTTTCTGGAAAATTTTCAAAACTGTCTTTTTTAAGGACCAATTCAGTTCTGAAGTCACTTTAAGGGGTTTACATATTAGAAACCGCCTATAAATTACCACATTTTACAAACTACCCCTCAAATTATTCAGAACTGATTTCGAAACTTTGTTAACCCTTTAGGTGCTCCACAGGAATTAAGGCAAAATGGAGGTGAAATTTAAAAATTTAATTTTTTTGTGCAGATTTTCAATTTTAATCCATTTTACCTGTAACACAGCAAGGGTTAACAGCAAAACGAACCTTAATATCTATTACCCTAATTCTGAAGTTTACAGAAACACCCCATATGTGGTCGTAAACTGCTATATTGGCTCAGAAGGAAAGGAGCGCAAATATTGTTTCTGGAGGGCAAAATTTGATGGAATGGTTTTAGGTGTCGTGTCACATTTGATGAGACCCTGAGAGGAACCCCTAGAAAGGAAACCCCCAAAAAGTGACCCCATTTTGGAGACTACACCCCTCAAGGAATTGATCGAGGGGTGCAGTGAGTGCTTTGACCCAAGTGTTTCATAGAATTTAGAAATGGTTGGCTGTAAAAAGGAAAAAATTAATTTTATTTCCAATAAAAGGTTGCTTTAGCCCCAAATTTTTCATTTTCACAAGGGCTAACAGGAGAAAATTTACCTCCCAAAATTTTTTAGGCATTTTTTCCTGACCCTATATGTGGTCATAAACGGCTGTTTGGGGACATGGCAGCGTTCAGAATGGAAGGAGAGGTATCTGGATTTTCTAACATGGAATCTGCCTAATTGTTTTTAGGGGCCATACCATTTTTATTTTTTGACTGAGCTGTGTGAGGGCTTGTTTGTTACAGAACAAGCTGTTGTTTTTTTGGTACCATTTTGGGGTACAAATTACTTTTCAATCGCTTTTTATACTATTTTTTAATAAGTGAGGTGGGCAGTATATATGATATATTATTTATATAAATAGATATATATGAACAAATTTACCATATTTTTCGCTTTATAAAAAACAAACTAGATTTTAGAGGAGGAAAATAGAAAAAAATATTTTGAACCAAATAGAATAGTTCACACTATTATGGGGGATCTGCGGATGACACATTGTTATGAGGATATTTGGGAGATCGGTGGATGATGCACTGTTGTGTGACTATAACCCCTCTCATGCTAAAGAATACAACCATGTACTGCAGTACATTGGTTTATTCTTAAGGATGAGGGGGGTTATAGTCACATTTAATATGAACTCTGTCCAGGGACTGTACTGTGTTTATATTAAATATGACCATAACTCTCCTCATCCATAAGAATGCATCCTTGTACTGCAGTAATACTGCTGGCCATCTTGATTTTCTGCACTATAGCTTTATAAGGGTGGGTTAACACTAGCGTTATGGTTTTCGTCATGGCTTTCCGCTGTAACATGGTTATAACGGAAAATAACCGAATCCATAAAACGGAGGACGGATCCGTTCTGGAGCCCATAGACTTGTATTATGATGGAATGCAAAACGGAAGCCTTTAAAAGGCATTCCGTTTGCTTTCCTTCATAATAGAAGTCTATGAGAAAGCATAACGGATCCGTCTGGTTCCCGTTATGGAAGACGGAAAACAAAGTCCTGTCAACTGGACTTTGTTTTCCGTCTTGTATAACGGGACCCAGATGGAACCGCTATGCTTTCTCATAGCCTTCTGTTAGGACTGAGCAAAACGAAACGCCTCTTAAAGGCTTCCGTTTTGCATTCTGTCTTATGGATTCCGTTATTTTCCATTATAACATGGAAAGCCATAACGAAAACCATAACGCTAGTGTGAACCCACCCTAAGACGCACTGACTTTTTCCTCCGCCTGGGGGGGGGGGGGGGGTTGATGATGATTTATTTTTCCACCAACGTAGCTGTGTTTTTTGTATGATGGGCTGTAGCTTTTATTCGTACTATTTCGGGATACATATGACTTTTGAATCACTTTTTAGTCTATTTTTTTTGTGAGGTGACAATAACAGCAATTCCATCCTTTTCGAAAAAAAAATGTATTGCGTTCACCATGCGGGATAAGTAACATGATCCTTTATAGATCTGGTAGTTATATGGATGCAGTGAGAGCAATTATGTGTCATTTATTTAAATTTTTTTTTTTTTTACTTTTTTTAACAATTATAAATGAGCGGATATGGGAAAAAGCAACTTTTTTTTACATTTTTTTCTTATCAAGTCCGCTGCCATGTTCATACAGAAATTGTGTACAAAGAGGAAGGTCCACCTGTTGGGCTGCAAGGGGTAAGATAGCTGACAAGGAACCGCTCTGATTGGTTGCCGGCTGCTCCAGCGCACTCCGGGGATGTGACACTTTATAGTGCCACAGCGTTGGTTAACAATTTGGACGTAACTGTACACCCGATTGCAGTGGGTTACATGCAGTCTGGACATACAGTGCGGGAAGGGGTTAAAGATATGAAATGTATCTGTTTTCTATAGCAGAAATGAATATCCTAATGTGGTACTTTCCAACTGAATACAATGCAGAGCTTTAGGCTTGTAGGAAGTCTTCGCTCTCAAAACTCCAGTCTTTCCTTCTTGGTCCTTCACGAGTTTTTTAAAACTTTCCATACAGTGTTCTGTACATAACCGTACACATAGTTCTCTGGAAATCTTGTGGGATTTCCCTCCAGGTAACCCGTGTGTCAAGTACCTACCTGCCTCGCTGCCGGCCTCAGTCAGTTACCACAGCAGCCAGTCCTGCCGACAGTGGGGCCAATCAGGGATGGCGGGCCAATCAGCCTCAATGCCAGTGAATTGTGCTTCCGGTCAGAAGGATATTTATACAGACATCAGTTGCCTGTGATTGGTCTTCTGAAGCACGTATTGTACTTGTTTGGATCCCAGGTTTTCTGACTTTTAGATTGTCCCTGACCTTGCTCCTGATTGCCGATTATTCCTCTTTTATCTCCTAGCACTGACCCCATCTGGTATTTGACTCTGTGTTTGTACCTTGCATTGGTTCTTATGTATCTTTGTGGTTTGGACTCTGGCCTGATTCTGACTTAGCTTTGGATTCTGTTCCAATCCTGGGTCTCCCTGTCTGTTTGGACCTCTTTCTGTCTCACTACTCTTTTACTCCACTAGGTTTAGGCCCCTGTACTTATTCAAGTTAGGAGGCGTCGCCAAGTTAGGGGGCTGCCATTTAAGGCGGATGGTCCAAGTAGGTAGGGACAGTGGTGTGGGTGGAGTACAGGGCTGCACTGTTCCCTAACCATGACACGACACCCAGGGTAGAACTGCACATTAAGAAAAAAGAACACACTATTTGGGTTCATTCAAAGGGAGTCTGTCACCAGGAAACTTGACGATAAACCAGACACAATGCCTTGTAGGTCTAGCTCAGCTGAATGTAGTGATACCTTTAACTTATTGACCTGCTGCTTCATTCTGGAGAAAATGTAGTTTAGTCCATATGCAAATGAACAGTTAAGTGCACCGATGCCAAGATCCAAGTCATTCTGTGCACCCAGCCTCTCTCTCTCCTTTTTGATTGACAGGGACCGGTTCCAGCATACCATCATCTTGCCTGGCCCTGTTAAGAAGGATCACATCACAGTGAGTGTCAGCAATGGATCTCCTGCTCTTCTTAGGCTGGTATGGGGGTTGGGGTGATTTTGGGGGTCCTAGACTTTACTGTCCCTGCATTCTGCAAATTTCTGGCAGAAGTTACAGTCAATGAAGGCTTGTAATAGTAATACTGAAGGGAGTCATGAAACGCCCCCTATCTACTGAGTGATGGATTACAAGTTCTCTTACTGCTCCCAAAGGGCCCTAATTTCATATGTCTGACCGTGTGGGGCCTACAGCACAATTCTTCACAACAAACTGATGGACACGCTGACCGAACCCAATGGACTGCGTGCAGCGTTATAAGCGTCCATCATGAGACAGATCCAGCACACCGTCACTTTCTGTTTTCTACTGATATGACAGAATAGAAAACCGGAAATGACAACCCAGATGTGACTGCACAGGGCATATCACACACACACAGCTCTGCCGCATAATGGATTTTATTACACGCAGACCGCTGCATAACACACCCTATGACACACTGCAAATCACACAGCAATACACGTTACACAACAGTGCCTTGCAAAAGTATTCACCCCCCATTGACTTTTTTCGTATTTTGGTGCCTCACAACATGAAATTAACATGGATTGTTTGAGGATTTGCATCATTTCATTTACAGAACATGCCCACAACTTTGAAGATGTTTTTTTTATTTTTTATTGTGAAGCAAACAACAAATAGGACAAAATAACAGAAAAAGTCAATGTGCATAACTATTCACCCCCCTAAAGTCAATACTTTGTAGAGCCATCTTTTGCGGCAATCACAGCTCCAAGTGGCTTTGGATAAGTCTCTATGAGCTGGCAACATCTTACCACTGGGATTTTTGCCCATTACTCCTTGCAAAACTCATGCAGCTCCTTCAAGTTGGATGGTTTGCGCTTGTGAACAGCAATCTTTAAGTCTGACCACAGATTTTCTATTGGATTGAGATCTGGGCTGTGACTAGGCCATTCCAACACATTTACATGTTTCCCCTTAAACCGCTCAAGTGTTGATTTAGCCGTGTGTTTGGGGTCAGTCCTGCTGGAAGGTGAACCCCTGTCCTAGCCTCAAATCACGCACAGAGTGGTACAGGTTCTGCTCAGGGATATCCCTGTATTAAGCACCATCCACCTTTCCCTCTGACCAGTTTCCCAGTCCCATCCCCACAGCATGATGTTGCCACCACCATGATTCACTGTGGAGATGGTGTTCTTTGGGTGATGTGTTGGGTTTGCGCCAGACATAGTGTTTTCTTTGATAGCCAAAAAGTTCATTTTTAGTCTCATCAGACCAGAGCACCTTCCTCCATACATTTTGGGATTCTCCCACATGCCTTTTCGCAAATTCACATCGTGCCTTTTTGTTTTTAGCTGAAAGTAATAGCTTTCTTCTGGCCACCTCTGCCATAAAGCCCAACTCTATGGAGCGTACTGCTTATTGTCGTCCTATGTACAGATCCTCCAGTCTCTGCTGTGGAACTCTGCAGCTCCTCCAGGGTTCCCTTAGGTCTCTGTGCTGCCTCTCTGATTAATGCCCGGTCCGTGAGTTTTAGTGGGCGGCCGTCTCTTGGCAGGTTTGCTGTTGTGCCAGGTTCTTTCCATTTGGTTATGATAGATTTGATGGCGCTCCTGGGGATCATCAAAGATTTGGATATTTTTTTATAACCTAACCCTGACTTGTACTTCTCAACAACATTGTCCCTTACTTGTTTGGAGAGTTCCTTGGTCTTCATGGCAGTGTTTGGTTAGTGATGCCACTTGCTTAGGTGTCGCAGCCTCTGGGGAAGGTGTGTATATGTAATGACAGATCATGTGACACTTAGATTACACACAGGGGGACATCATTTCACTATTTATGGGACTTCTGAAGGTAATTGGCTGCACCAGAGCTTTTTATGGGCTTCCTAACAAAGGGGGTGAATACTTACGCACATGCCAATTTTCTGTTTTCTATTTTTGAACAATAGTTTTATTTATATATTTTTCTCATTTCACCAACATAGGGTACTGTCACACTAGTGTTATTCTTTTCCGGCATAGAGTTCCGTCGAATAGGGCTCTATGCCGGAAAAGAACTGATCAGGCATATCCCAATGCATTCTGAATGGATAGAAATCCGTTCAGTTTGCATCAGTATGCCTTCTGTTCAATCACTGTCAGGCGTTTTCGGCGGACATAATACCGCAGCATGCTGCCGTATTATGTCCGTCCAAAATGCCTGATCAGTCACATTAATGCCGATTGACTTGCATTAGTGTCGGATACGACATTGCGAAACAACTGAAGGACGGACCCGTCCTTCCGGTCTGGAGAATTGTGAAAAAGACTGCAAGACGGATCCATCCATATGACAAGCGGAGGGACGGATCCGTTCTTGCAATGCATTTGTAGACGGATCCGCACCCGGATCCATCTACAAATGCTGTCAGTTGTCTCACTGATCGGCGGATCCGGCAGGCAGCTCCGAAGATGGAACGCAAGTGTGAAAGTAGCCTTAGAATATTGTGTTCTGATCTATCACATAAAATTCAGATTAACAAAACATTGAACTTAAGGCTGCTATGTAAGAAAATACGAAAAAAAGTCAAGGGATGTGAATACTTTTGCAAGGCACTGTAGACTACACAAGTTACACACAGTCCTGCAGTGTGCACATGACACACACACACAGCTCTGCATCTTACACACCGCACCGTGCACATGACACCCACCACTACACTGTACATACACTGCACACACAGCACCGTGCACATTTCACACACCACTACACTGTACATACACTGCACACACAGCACCGTGCACATTACACACACCACTACACTGTACATACACTGCACACACAGCACCGTGCACATTTCACACACCACTACACCGTACATACACTGCACCGTGCACATGACACACACCACTACACTGTACATACACTGCACACACAGCACCGTGCACATTTCACACACCACTACACTGTACATACACTGCACCGTGCACATGACACACACCACTACACTGTACATACACTGCACACACAGCACCGTGCACATTTCACACACCACTACACTGTACATACACTGCACACACACAGCACCATGCACATGACACACACACACAGCTCTGCATCTTACACACCGCACCGTGCACATGACACCCACCACTACACTGTACATACACTGCACACACAGCACCGTGCACATTTCACACACCACTACACCGTACATACACTGCACCGTGCACATGACACACACCACTACACTGTACATACACTGCACACAGCACCGTGCACATTTCACACACCACTACACTGTACATACACTGCACACACAGCACCGTGCACATTACACACACACACCACTACACTGTACATACACTGCACACCAGCACCGTGCACATTTCACACACCACTACACTGTACATACACTGCACACACACAGCACCGTGCACATGACACACACCACTACACTGTACATACACTGCACACACAGCACCGTGCACATTTCACACACCACTACACTGTACATACACTGCACACACAGCACCATGCATGACACACACACAGCTCTGCATTTACACGCACCGTGCACATGACACCCACCACTACACTGTACATACACTGCACACACAGCACCGTGCACATTACACACACCACTACACTGTACATACACTGCACACACAGCACCGTGCACATTTCACACACCACTACACCGTACATACACTGCACCGTGCACATGACACACACCACTACACTGTACATACACTGCACACACAGCACCGTGCACATTTCACACACCACTACACTGTACATACACTGTACATACACTGCACACACACAGCACCGTGCACATTACACACACCACTACACCGTACATACACTGCACACACACAGCACCGTGCACATTACACACACACACCACTACACTATACATACACTGCACACACAGCACCGTGCACATGACACACACCACTACACTGTACATACACTGCACACACAGCACCGTGCACATTTCACACACCACTACACTGTACATACACTGCACACACAGCACCGTGCACATGACACACACCACTACACTGTACATACACTGCACACACAGCACCGTGCACATGTCACACACCACTACACTGTACATACACTGCACACACACAGCACCGTGCACATTACACACACCACTACACTGTACATACACTGCACACACGGCTGTATAACCACACACAGGCAGACACTTTCACACAACCAAGTATCAAATCCTCATGAGTAAACCACAAGACCCTCCTCCAACACAGCCCGGACCTCGGCTCCTCCCCGGCACACGTGACTGATCACATGGTCATGACGTCATCAAAGGTCCTTCAGCCACTAGGACCTAGCATCTACCTTCTACATTCACCGCCTCCAGTTCCATGTTACTTCCTGCTGCCCCGGGGACCATCACCCCCCGGTCAGGGACCAGCACTGCGGAGGATTCCCGATCTCCTGCCGCCTCTACATCTCCGTGATCGGCCGCAGAGAGAAGAGCCGCTCCCCCCTCCTGTGCCCGGAGCCGCCGGTTATGGGGCTCCCGTTCCCCTATAAGTTCTTCGTCTAGGATCCCCCCGACTGTAATCCTCCTGCCCCCCGTTACCTCCAGGGGCCGGGGGCAGCTCCCAGTCGTCTCCAGGCTGTAGCCCGTGTACCATCCTCGCCATTACCCCTGCCTCTCACTAGATTTGCTCACATTCAAGGACCACAATCTGGCTCATTGAATTTTTTATATTTTTTAGCCTTTTTTTTTGGATTTTGGTAATGTATTGGAAAATCTGAGAGCCTTCTGCCCCCCAGAGCCCCCCACAGATCTCCCTGTCCTGATTCTAGGATCATTTTCTCTGTAAAGGGGAAAAAAAAAACCATAAAAAAATTCCCCATCCCGGGGGATAAACTGGATATTTTGGACCCCACGTTCATGTCTTCATCGGCGACTCGCTGCTTCGTACATTAGATTGGAGATTAATTGCGCCCAATGATAAGCGCTCCGTCCATTGAATGACTGGTCCGCTGCAAACTGGGAGATAATGGAACTGGAAAATATCGTCGCCAATACTGTGCTGCTCAAAGCCCGAGAAGGTAAGCAGTGACCGGTCGGTGGAAAACGGAGATTATTTTAGTTTTTTAGCTTGTTTTTATTGTTATCGTTATTTTTATTTATTTGTGTTTTTTTTTATTTTAGTTGTTTTTTTATTATAGTGTTTGTTTATATTTTTTTATTTTTACTTATTGCGTTTTTTATTTGAGTTAATTTTTGAAAATTATTCATTTTTTTTATTTTTTTTTGAAATAATATTTTGAATTAATTTTTCTTGTTGTTTTTATTGTGTCTAATAATCATTTAATCCTAGAAAATGAAAAATATTAACACCCCAACCGGGGAAATATCATAATTGCAATAAGCAAGTAAAAGCCGTTATAAAACGACCAATAACCGAGGAATTATGATTTTTATTTTTCTACTTTATTAGTTCATAACCATCTTGTCAGTCGCCCGAGGTACGATTAGGCCCCATTGTATTACTTGAGACTGTTACTAGTTTTATACTTGGTGTTTGGGCTGTGTTCACATGAGGATCGATCTGATTGTTTTGGTTTTAGTGCATCATTATTTTTCCCATCAAGATGACGGTTACTACAGCGGAGCGAATGGTCCCCATCATAATTTGGTGGGGGGTCTATCGGCCGCTGACTGTGACGGGACTGGCGCTGCATCGTGGCTTCTGTGTACGACCACACGCTGGTGTGAATTATTATTTCCGGCAATAATTTAGTAATTATCGGAGATGTTGTTGTACCTTGGGTTTATTTATTTATTTATTCTTATTCTTTTATTATTTTTTACTATTTTTTTTTTTTCCTATTCATAATTTTTTTTCCTATTATTCAGTTTTTTGTATTATTTTACTATTATTATTTATATTTTATTACTGCTATTTTTTGACTGCAGAACTGTTGGTTGAAATTAAAGCGGTTCTCCAGGCTTTAAAAAAATAAAACCCATCTGCTTTCTGCCCTGTTGTGGTCAGTACTTATCCCCTGGCCGGGCCGCCCATTCTGCCGTCTCCGCTGCGCTCCCACTTCAGCTGCATGTACTGTATATACTGACTTCAGCTCCCTTCACTATGAGGTTGGCGGTGTAGTTCGGATGCTGACTGAACAGTTGAACTGGGGTGCAGGGTGTCGGACCCACCGATCAGCTACTGAATTCTGAGGATGGGCCAACACTTAAAGGGATCTGGGACAACGATGGTATATCGCTAGGATATGCCATCAATGTCAGATAGGAGCCGGTCCCAAAGGAGGGACTCGCACCTATCTCCAGAACTGGGCCTCTGAAGTGAAGGAATGTACAGCCACCCCCCAATTCACCGCTATGAGACTGCTGGAAATAGCCAAGCGAGCCCAACCACCCCCCCCATTCATAGCTATGAGAAGTAAGGGCCCCCCACACAGGACAGAAGGGTTTCCGCATAGACCCTTGGCCCATTTTTTCCTCATTTGCTAAAAGTTGTTCCTTTAGAGCAGGCATGCTCAACCTGCGGCCCTCCAGCTGTTGCAAAACTACAACTCCCAGCATACCTGAACAGCCTACTGCTATCTGCCTATAGCAGGGCATTGTGGGAGTTGTAGTTTTACAACAGCTGGAGGGCCGCAGGTTGAGCATGCCTGCTTTAGAGGGTAGAGTCCTGACCAAGTTTTCACTCCCAGTAGAAGAGGAGATGATCCCAACTCGGCCCCCTCTGCCCCTGGGCCCCATAGCAGTCACCTGGTCTGCCTCTATGGTAGTTACGCTCCTGGCTATAAGACGGAAATGCCGGAAATAACCGAGCGAGCCCGGCCACCTCTCCATTCACCGCTATGAGACTGCCGGAAATAACCGAGCGAGCACGGCCACCTCTCCATTCACCGCTATGAGACTGCTGGAAATAACCGAGCGAGCACGACCACCTCTCTATTCACCGCTATGAGACTGCCGGAAATAACCGAGCGAGCATGACCACCTCTCCATTCACCGCTATGAGACTGCCGGAAATAACCGAGCGAGCACGACCACCTCTCCATTCACCGCTATGAGACTGTCGGAAATAACTGAGCGAGCTATGAGACTGCTGGTACTACCATAGCGGTAAATAGAGGGTGACCACGCATGCGTAGCTGCTCTCCTTCACTTTAGTGGCCCTGTTCTAGAAATAGGTGCAGGTTCCTCCCTTGGGACCCGCTCTTATCTGAAATTGATTGCATATCCTACTGATGGACAGACCCTTTAATACCGCCAGGATGCAGAAGACGTCCCATTCACCTCTATAGGACCACTCTGTAGAATACACTTGAATAGGAAGGAGCCGTCCCATAGACGTGAATAGGACGGCTTGTGATTACACTGCTCACTGCTGCGATCTTGATGGCGAGCAGCTAAAAAGAGCAGAGAAGGCACCGCTCGCATGGAGCGCTGCCTTCTCTTCAACCAGCTGATCAGCGGGGGTGCTGGGTGTCGGGCCCCCGCCGATCTGATATTGAGCACCTATCCTGAGGATGGGTCATCAATATTAAAATCTCAGAAAACCCCTTTAAGATTTACCACCTTAAAAAAATAAAAATAACCTTAAAAAAAACCCTCAACATTTTCTTTGCATCACCGCTTCCATCTTCCGAGCTGTGTGAGGACTTTTTTTCTGGGGTGAGCTGTAGTTTTTATTGGTACTATTTTGGGGTACATATGACTTTATGATCTGTCTTTTTTTTTTTTTTTTCAGGGGGAGTGATGACTTAAAAATGGCGATTTTACCATTTAGATTTTTTTTTCTCGTTGCGTTCCTAAATGTTTTCATGCTTTAGTTGTTTTTGGCATTTTCAGACATGGAGATTCCAGGCATCTTTATTTCTTACTGTTCATTTTTAGATTTGAATTGGGAAGGAGGATTATTTAATAAGTTTTTTACTTTTAGTCCCCCTAGAGGACTTCAACCTGTGGATGTTCATTTGCTTCCACCATAGACTGCAGTAGTATACTAGTGCAGTCTATGGGCATTCTGCAATCTCCCTTAATAGGCAGATTGCAATGGCAGGCCTGGGAACCTTGACAAGACCCCAGGATGCCATACCAATTCATCAGAGCTCTGCAATTTCGAGATTGGAGAACGGAAGGATCCCCGCCCCTCCCCCCCTCCCTCTGGCTAACCTCTCAGATTCTGTGGTCGCTATGGACTGCAGCATCTGTGGGTTAGATGCCAGAGATTGGAGGTATCTCTGATCCCGACCGCTGCGGGTGGTTGTCACAAGGTGATGAATGAGGTCAAGTGATTGTATCCTCACCGTAACTCCATATGAAATGGAGCTGACCTCCGCTGTGATCACTGGGGGAACTTCCATTTGCTACACATTTTCTCTGCAGCGGCCACTACAGGTGGAATGTAGTATTACACGTCCTTCAGATCGGCAGCTCCCAACTCTGGCTATTATAGAGGCACCGAAGGGCTGGACACCCCATCCCCCATGATGTGCCATATTACAGCACTTGGAAAAGGGGTTACCTGCATTAGACACCCCTTTAAGACCCAGCCCTTTAAGGGGTCAGTTAAGATTTAATGTGAAATAATAATAAATGTCACCTGAATATTATCCAAAACATTTTTTTTTAATTAATCCAGGTGTGATAAATTACCTTATTTCCATGTGTCTTCTTCTTTTAATTGTGTTTCTTGTATTTTCTTCCATAAAACGCTTTATCCAATATGCAAATTAGGCTGTAAGGAGCCCAGAGGGGCGTTTTTCCAAGGTGCCCAGGAACCTGATGTGCCCGGCCCACCTAAATTTGAAAAATAGGAATGCCTGTAGCATGTACAAGGCGAGGCTAAGTGCTCCACACCCGCCCCTATACCTCCACTCTCTGCCAGAACCATCCCCGATCCTCCTCTCGCTGGCAGACCGAAATCACGCGGACGGCAATTGCCTGCGCATTCGTGGCAACTGAGGGCAACAGCGTCACTGGGCATGCGCCGAGCTCAGTGACACCGTTGCCCTAAGTTGCCACGATTGCGCATGTGCAGGCAATCGCCGTCACCGCGCCTGCGCGAGATTTTGGGCTGCCGGCGAGAGGAGGATCAGGGATGTTTCTGGCAGACAGAGGAGGTAGCGGGGCGGGGGGGGGGGGGGGGAGCACTTAGCCTCGTCTCTGGAAGGCGATTTTACATGCTGCAGGCGTTCCTATTTTTCAAATTTAGGTGGGCCGGGCACATTGGAAGAGGAAAAACGCCCCTCTGGACTCCTTACAGCCTAATTTGCATATGGGATGAAGCGTTTTTTGGAAGAAAATACAAGACACACAATTAAAAGAAGACGACACATGGAAATAAGGTAATTTATTAAACCTGGATTAATAATTTTTTTTTTGGTAATATGCAGGTGACAGATTCCCTTTAAGAACTTGACAGGAGAGGGTGACTCATGGCCTCGACTTTTGATCTGTAGAAATCCTCTGTAATGTGCGCAGAGGATAGACAGATTACACGTACTTTACTGGTCCGATCTGGTGATTAGAAGTATTCTAGTAATTATGTCAGCGATGACTGCAGATAGTGGTGGCCGGACGGCACTCCTTTCAGATATCCAGCTTTTACACACACTTTACCTTTCTTCTTTTTGATATTTTTTATTTAAAAAAAAAAATGGCTCCTTTATTTTCCCAAAACAGCGCCACATCTCTCCACAGGTTGTGTGTGGTATTGCAGCTCGGTCCCTTTGCTTTAGTAGAGCTGATCTGCAGTTCTAGACACAACCCATGGACAGGTGTGGCGCTGTTTCTGGAAGATAATAGCCATGTACATTCAGTACAGGCCAATGAGCAGTTTCAGTAGCCCCCCCTACTGGTACTTAGAGGACCCCTCCCCTCTACTGACTTGTCTGTTCCAGTAACTACTTGCATTCCCCATGTAATAACTATTCTGGAGCATCTGTTCTTATGACTGTATGATATGCCATTGCTTAAAGGGGTGGTCACATCTCAGACAATGGGGGCATATCGCTAGGGTATGCCCCCATTGTCTTATATGTGTGGGTCCCACCGCTGGGACCCGCACCTATATCAGTAACAGAGCCCCGAAAGTGAAGGAGAGCGCTCTGCGCATGCGCAGCTGCCCTCCATTCATTTTCTATAGGGCCAGTGAATATAGCCGAGCTCTGGCTCTGCTATTTCCGTCGGCCCCATAGAAATGAATGAGAGCATGGGCTGCGCATGCGCGGTACGCTCCAATTCACTTCTATGGGAGCGGAGCTTGGTGATGGACGGACCCCCAGGGAATCTGGGGTCGTCCAGCTACAGCTCTCCCGGATCCGTTCTTGATATAGTTGCGGGTCTTAACAGTGGGACCCACACCTATCACACAATGGGGGCATATCCTAGTGATTATGCCCCAATTGTCTGAGATGGGAATACCCCTTTAATTATTCCTACTAGAAGTTATAAATCAATTGCCAGCCATCTGTAATATGGTCCAGATGGGTGTTACCAGCTGAGGATGTGTCCCTGCACAGTCTGATATTATCCAGGCGGACTGGGAACTTAAAACGGAAAAAAAAAGGAAAATTGGCCCTTTTTGTAGGCGGGTGACAGACGGTTGACCCAATGCAAGAAGGCAGGCCAGCAAAATACTGCCCCAGCAGAGCCAAATACTACAGTGCAGCACAAAACACTGTCGCCCCTGCCTCAGCATTCAACTGTATCATTGTCCTGGGGATGGCGATTCAGTTGAGTTCAGGAGGGGACTTGCGGTACTTGATGCTTCTAACATTAATGCTGAGAGTATCTAATCTAGGGCCAGGTCACCCCTGCCAGTAAATGCCGCCAGTGTCAGACTGTGCAGGGACCCCCCCCTCCCCCCAATGGGTAATGCCCAGGTGAGAACACTGTTATATTCCCCAACTGCAGCAGAATTCCAGAATGAAGACTTCAGCTGCTGCAGAACCTCGTTAATGTAAAGCCTGCTCCCCCCCCTTCTCTTTTTGATCAGTTACTGACTTGTAGCCATCCCTTCCTGCTCAATAAGAGGTTCTGCAGCGGCTGAGGGAGTGCTTTAAGACATAATGGAGACCTTGCGGAGCTCTGGGGTCACTTCAGATGAGGGGCTTGTACTTTTTCTATGGTTTTAAGGTACATGATATGATGTATACGGGGGCAGGGCTGCTGTACGGATCGTGGGAGCTGAATCTGCAGGTGTGAACATTACACAAATCTGATATATGATGTGCGGAGGAGATGTAAAACCATGAGCTTCCTGTGCTGGCAGGGAGGGTCTGGGGGTGACGTCAACTGGTGGGCCTGTTTTATTCAGCTTTTTCGTTTCCATTCCTCCCACTATCTCTGCCCCTATGGGACTCATTTATCAAAACAGTACAGCTGTCTTAGTTGCCCATAGCAACCAATCAGAGCTCAGCTTTTATTTTTTCATAACTCTTTGGGAAATGAAAGCTGAGCTCTGATTAGTTGCTATGGGCAACCGAGACAGTTTTGATAAACGAGGCCTCTTTATATGTTTATGGCAGCAGATTTGTATTATTTATGTGGCGTTTACAGATTTCTGCCTCGTCTCCACCTCTGGTGCTTCTTATTTCTGATGGAAGAACACAGACTGCCCCTATACACATGCATGCTCGGCTCAACCCAGTGTGCATGTGTTCTGAAGTGGGACAGGGGAGTATGCTGCCAGACACCTGACACCTGGTTCTGTTCATCTCCAAGTGGACCTCCATCTGTTGAAAAACTACAATTCCCAGCATGCCTGGACAGCCCATAGCTATTAGGGCATGCTGGGAGTTGTAGTTTTGCAACAGCTGGAGGGTCGCAAGTTGAGCATTCCTGCATTAGACAAACGATGGAAGAACGCATGTTGGGTCGACAGCTGTCTCTTTCTAAGCTGTCCCCGCACACATGCACGCTCAGCCCAGCCCAGAATGCATGTTTGCTGAAACTGGAGAGGTGAGTAAGCCGCTACTCCTCTGGCAGTGGATCATCTCGCAAGGAATAGAAGGATTGGGCGTACCGAAATCCAACTGCGCCATCCCTCTTTCCTTTAACCCTTCAACATCAGCTGTCAGGAGAGTCGGGGTACCCCACCAATACATATTAGAAGGTCAGCTGGTGACGCTGAAATTGGCCTACGTGTAATTTGTATGACCGGCCTGTTGCACTCTGGTGGCAGATGATGGGTGCATCCTGCTCCTCCACGGGACTCTGATCAAGATAATCATCTAGCATCCCATATACATGAGGGGATTACACTGGTAAAATATGTGACCTCGACGCCTCTGATCTCTGGGATGAAGGAGTTCTATACAGCTTGGACCCCTTTGGCACTGTTCAGAAATTCCTGCCCGGTCCCCAATTATGAAATAAACACCCCTTACTCCCCTTTTTAAATTTCCTGCCGTTTTCACGGAGCTGCCCCTTTATAATCCCATCTTTGTCTGCAGCTTTCACGTGCCATTGAATGATCATGTGACCTCTGCAGCCACCCCCTGGCCGCAGTGCCCTCGTGCCGTTTGTACACATATGAGCGCAGAGGCCAGCGATTGGCTGCAACGGTCATGTGGACAGTGAATGGCACGTACCCAGAGCGGGACATTAAAAAAATCTCCTGCTCAGTGGCAATTAAAAAATATTTTTTAAAAATTTGGGGAGCACAACAGGCATGCGTTTTCAGGAGCTGTGGTTTGACTGACAGCTGTCTAAGGCCTCATGCACACGACCGTTGTTAGTTTCCGCGTCCGTTCCGTTTTTTTTCACGGATAGGATGCTTCCCCATTCATTTCAATGGGTCCGTCAAAAAATGCGGATGGTCAACCGTTTTCCTTCCGCTTCCGTGATCCGTGTTTTCATTCCGTCAAAAAAATAGTGCATGTCCTATTTTTTTCACGGTCGCGGACAAGGATAGGCATTTTTACAATGATCTGCCATAAAAATCGGATCCGTCAAAAAAAACGGTCCGTCATCCGTTTTTTTTGACGGACGCGAAATTTCAAGGAGGAGCGGACGCGGAGGCAGGCAACGGTCGTGTGCATGAGGCCTAAGGGTACTTTCACACTTGCGTTGGTGCGGATCCGTCTGTTTATTTGCACAGACGGATCCGCACCTATAATGCAAACGTTCGTATCCGTTTGCATTAGGTTTAAAGAAAAATGAGAAAGTCCAAAATGGATCCGTTTTGAATTACATTGAAAGTCAATGGGGAACGGATCCGTTTTCAAATGCACCATATTGTGTCACTGACAACGGATCCGTCCCCATTGACTTATATTGTAATTAAAAACGGATCCATTAGGCTCCGCATCGTCAGACGGACACCAAAATGCTGCATGCTGCGTTTTGGTGTCTGCCTCCATAACGGAATAGAGGTGGAACCGAGCCAAACTGATGCATTCTGAACGGATCCTTATCCATTCAGAATGCATTGGGGCTTAACTGATCCGTTTTGGACCGTTTGTGAGAGCCCTGAAACGGATCTCACAAACGGAATCCAAAACGCTAGTGTGAAAGTACCCTAAGGTGTACGGCCACTTTAAAGGGTCTCTCTGGGCATTAAGATGGTTTCTTTAATACTTGCCAGTCTGGAGAACCCCTTTAATGAAAGATGGGGAACGTCATTGGATGGACGAAATTGGACTGTATTGGCCTTCTGGGTGGTGGTGTCATAAAAAGTTTGAGGAGGACGTCTCGCCTCTCCTGACCTGTCTATTCTCATGAATATATGTGGTGAAAGTCCTCTGTTATTCCTACTAGAAGCTATGAATGAAATGCTAGCAGCTTGCAATGAAGGTTCATATGGGTGTTACCAGTTGGGACACACCCCTAACTGGTAACACCCATCTGGACCTTCATTGCAAACTGCTGGTAATTCATTTATAACTTCTAGCAGGAATGATAAAGCAATGGCACAACATAGAGTCATACGAATAGATGCTCCAGAGTTTTTACACAGTTACTAAAACGGACGGAGAGGGGACAGGTCGACGGGGCGTGGACTTTATGCAGCGCAATTTCCACTTAGGATTTTCTGCAAATGGTGAAATCCTTGGTGCTGAGGATTTAAAGGGGTTGTGCAACTGCGTCTATCCTCAGGATAGGTTGTGTCAGATCGGCGGGGGTCCGAACAGTTGTTAGCGGGCGCTACATCCTCTTCATAATTACCTGTGTGCCGGCTCGCGTGTAGAGGCGGCACAGTGTAATTACAACTGCTCGTTCCATCAAATGAACAACCCCTTTAAAATCTGCACCGCTGTAGGTGTTTTTTTTTGCAGCCTGTAGATGAGATTTCTTCAGATATCATCCACTTTCCTCAGTTTATATTTCCATGTGGCTGTACCCTTAAGGGTTGCGTCTTCTCCTCTATATACTCCTCCGTCAGTTATTTTTAGACCCGTGTGGTATTTGGACTGTGTCCCCAATCTCCGGAGATAAGATTGCTAGAATCTATTGTATACACCGCCACCTCGTCACCTCCCGGAGTCATTCTTTCCTGGTCATCAGACATCATTCTTTACTTACAGTACACAGGCATGGCGGCTCGTTGCTGAACTACAGGTCCCAGGAGGTTGTCCTGCCGTGAAGTAATGCAGTCCACATTAATATCTGGTGTCCTGAACGGTATTACCTACCTAGCCATGGTCTGTGGTCCATACCGAACTCTAGTCTTTTATATATTTCACTTGAATTTGTAAGAATTGGAAACCAAAAAAATTTGCAGTGGATTTGACGAGTGACGACGGAGAGGTTTCCCCATAGACTACTGGTTCTGTACGAGAATTGACCTGCGGAGCGGATGGCAGCATTTTTTTGCTGCACGGTTTCACTGCAGATTTCACCGCAGCACGGTCCGCTTGCCTCAAATACACAGCAGGATCCTCGGCAGACAATTTCCATCTTATGTGGAATACCCCCCCGCCAGTGGTACCTGTAAAGGAACGCACACATACCTGCTCACCGTGCTCTCTTCACTTGACTTCTGGTCCCAGTCTATGACCTTTCCTACAGTCCTACTGGGACATGTGCCATTTGAGAAAATGTCACCAGTGAGGCCAGACATTGGCTGCTGCAGCTCATGTGTCTCTATCCGTTTGGAGGTTGACGGTGACCAGAAGTCCAGTGAAGAGAACCATGGAGCAGGTGAGTATGGCTTACTACTGGGGGGGATTTAAAGTAGCACACCCACAATTTTTTTTATTCCCTGACCTGTTAGAAAAGTGCATGATGTAAACTATAGTGAAGGTAATTTTCTTACTGTATTTGTGAGTTATAACCTCCCTTCTGTTTCTCAGCTGCAGCACTGAGATCTTCAACTGACACAGGACAGTCAGTTACTTCTCTATTCATTCCTATGAGACTGACATTGAGGCTCCCATAGGAATACATAGAGAATTATTACATAGAGAGTTATTTGGAAAGTCAGAGTGCTGGTCACATGGCACAGCTGAGGATCAGAAGAGAGGTGATACGTTTACCTTCACTACAGATGATATCATGTACCTTTCTAACAGGTCAGAGAATAAAAATTTATGTTTGAGTGCTTCTTTAAGAATAAAAATTCCAGACAATCCCCTTTAAGTTGTAATTCCTGTACCCCTTAGGTCTAACCTTACTTGGTGGAGCTAGTCCGCTGTATGATGGGTTATCATAGTGTATACCCTTCTTTATACACCCATGTGTTTTTTTTTCCGGTCCCTGTCTGGCACACTTTGAAAAATCTGCAGCTGCCCAGGCCTGGATCCTTTTCTTGACGTGAGTGTCCATCAGGTGCTTGTCTCCATCACTCCAAGCGGAAGGTGCGGGTTATTGGAAGACGGGGTTGATGGCCTACAGTTGTCTAATGCCGAATTATCAGCATGCGTTTGGTGGCCCTTAGGAGACATTTGTAATAATCTTTTGTAATAATCTTCTCATATTACATTACGTACGTAGGCCAGGCATGATGATGTGTACACTGCCTGGTCCTATCAATCAAAGTGCAGAGAGCAAAGCCTCTAGGTGTAATGGTAACGCCCCCGTTGCTCCTAGAGGCTCGGTTGCATATAATAAAACATAATTTTTCTCAGCAATGCAGGCACATATGAACATGGGACCAACACAGATGCCTTCAGCTGCCAAGTGCACATGTAACAGGTCAGCCAGTGTCATAGGGACAAATCTGCCGACAGATGCGCTTTAAGAACATAGGATCGGGCATGTTGAAATTGTACATACTGATCACTTTCCCTTGAACCTGCTAAAAAAACAAAACAAAGGCAGATGAATAGTTCAGTTGACCGTAGTCTAATGTGCATGGCCGTCTTTAGAAGTTTTGGGCTCACAGAATATGCCTATAACCCAGTAAATCAGGGTAGCCATGTACAAAGCACGTTGATTGCTTTGGTCTGATCTTTTTGTGATCACTTTAAGGCTTTTTTTATTTTTTTAAAATACCTTCCTCTATGAGCAGAAGCACTAACAATGCCAGTACAGCGAGGCTGAGGATTCCCCTGCACTGACAGCAGAATACAGAGTGCTCCGGATGAAAGCCTGTATTATGTATGTGGTGCTGACGGTACGCCATGATGCAGTCTGCCGAATTCCTCTTTCTGGCAGATGATTCCCCCCTTATGAAGGAAACCCGAGGTATTCCCTAGAACAACCATTTCCCTGGTGATGGCTCTCTTTGGTTGTAGCGTTGGTTTTATATGGAGGGAGCATTAGGATTATCTTATGCTAATTGGTCTCGCTGCCCTTTCATGTTAAAATAAACATCCCCTGCGAATATCGCAGCGTTTCCTTTCATGTTTCTGGCACATATAATTAGTACTGGTTTCTAATTTGTCATTGGTTTTAATCATATTCCCAGATAATTGGTCTGTCATTTTTTATATATTAATAATATATAATATTAATCTAAAAAAAATAGATTTTATATAATCTCTCTCAATATATATATTTGATATTCCTATAGTGACTCAATAAGATATTTTTAGTAAGTCAAACATTTTGCAATATAGCCCGTGTTGTATTTCCAGGTCACCCTGTGCCCGCTCTCTCCATATTTAGTGTAATAGCACATTTAGGGGCGCTCCCCCCGTGACTCAGTCCGCCCTTGTCTCTGTAGCTTTCACCCTGTGGCGTGTTGCTCTTCGTCTTCTGTGGTGGGTTGTATGGTGGGTTCTGGACCATCTGGCTTCACATCTTCCTGCCAAATGAAAGCTGATTTCACCCAGCAGTTTATCTCTCTAAATTCGCTTGTCCCATCTCCATCTAATCTCATCGGTCTGTTATGTGCAGCATAAAAGCTGCTTATTTCTCTGCTGGGCTGGTAGGAGTTTGTCTTCGAGGTCTGTGTATATAAGGATTTGCTCTATATATATAAACAGAATCTGCTGCCCTTAAAGCAACTTGGGGGGCTTCAACCTCTACAGAACAGGGTCTTGGAATCCCCTGATGGAGCAATGATCACACATACTGCCACTTCATTCAACTCGAAGACATTGCCAAAGAGAAGTCATGTCACGGTAAACATACCTTCTTGTGAATTTTTTTTACCAACACCCGTATAGACTAAGGTATTTTAGAAAGTTTAGAAAGTCCTTTTCACAGATGGCTGAGAATACAGACCCCGATTTATTAAGACCCGTGTATGCGCTGCCGGAGGAGACACGTAATTTATGAGGTGTAGGCCTGGTCATGAATGACGTGCCTCCTCAGGCAGTCCTTGTGCCAGAAGTTCAGTCATTATTTACCCCAGTTTGTGGAGTAGATAGCGATGAATGAGCCGAGGCCGATGGCCCCGCCAAACCATGCCCCTGTTTCATAAAATTGGGGAAGATGGGGAGAAAAAATGCCGGATCCGGTATTCCGGCAAGTGTTCCGGAATTTTGGCCAGAGCTAAAACCACAGCATGCTGCGGTATTATCTCCGTCCTGAAATGTCAAAAAGACTGAGCTGAAGACATCCTGATTAGAGATGAGCGAACTTTAAAAAAAAGTCCGGTGTTCGGGTTGTGGTAAGTCGCGCATCCCGTTATGGATTCCACTATCGCGGCATATGGAATCCATAAGGGGCGGCTTCCACCAACCCGAACTGTTGAACAGCCGAAGGACCTGGGGTGACGTCACTGTCATGTGATCAGTGCAGGGGGCGTGGCTCAGCACTGGATTTGATCCAGTGCTGAGCCACGCCCCCTGCACTGATCACATGACAGTGACGTCACCCCAGGTCCTTCGGCTGTTCAACAGTTTGGGTTGGTGGCAGCCGCCCCTTATGGATTCCATATGCCGCTATAGTGGAATCCATAACGGGATGCGCGACTTACCACAACCCGAACGCCGAACACCGGACTTTTTTTTAAAGTTCGCTCATCTCTAATCCTGATGCATCCTGAACGGATTTGTCTCCATTCAGAATGCATGGGAATAAAACTAATCAGTTCTTGTGTGAAAGTACCCTTAGTCCATATTATTCGTTACAAGCGTTCAAAATGGCCGTCCTTGTTTACTGACACTGGGCGAAGGCAAAAGCGACTTTCCTGGCAATGTTCTTTCATGTTGGAGGAAGTATTTTTTGTCGACTATCGGATAGAATTTCAACAACGTCTGACTTCTTTCTAGACGTCGGCTAAGCCATTGTTGGTTTTGAAATTTCACCCAACAAATGTTCGTTACATTTGAAATTGTTCATTTTTATCAACTTTAGTCCGATGTGTACGGACATCTTTAGTAAGTGTCTCACTGGGCCACTGCTTAAGGCGGAAAACCCAATATTGTTTGTGTACCAGGCAACAGGGGAAATTCGTCATTCCCCCTGTTCATTTTTTTATTTTTTTGCGTAAAAAGTAACAAATCCACCAAATGCAAACTTTTCTAGTCATAGAGAGCATTTTACGCCGTCTTCCCCAATTTTATGAAACGGGCATGGTTTGGTGGGCCATTGTCCTCGGCTCATTCATCGTTATCTACTCCACCAACTGGGGTTAATAATGACTGAACTTCGGGCACAAGGACAGCCTGAGGAGGCACGTCATTCATGACCAGGCCTACACCTCATAAATTGCGTGTCTCCTCCGGCCGCGCAGACACAGGTCTTAATAAATCGGGGTCTGTATTCTCAGCCATCTGTGAAAAGGACTTTCTAAACTTTCTAAAATACCTTAGTCTATATGGGTAAAAAATTGAAGAATGTTCAAGAAAGTATGTTTACCGTGACGTGTGGCAGATTTGAAATGGACCTCCAGAGAGTCGGCTCAGTTACGTGGACTCCCCTCTCGCTGGGTGGTCGTGTGACATAATTAAGGGCGTCTTGCGATGTTGTATGGTGAAGTGCATTTTCACGGTTATGAGTATAATCTTGTTGCATCGTTAAGTCATTGATTTAGTTTTCGGTTTGTTTTTCAGTATCCCACACGCTTTCATTTTTCACATTCTTCTATGGTTATGTGATCCACCTACTCATTTTTATTAAAAAGAAATATTGGAAAGGACACGTAGACTGACCACAGGAAGGGTGATGGGGAGAATTATCTTAACTTTTTGAAAAAATTTAGTCTGTGTGTCCTTCGTGTTCCGTTTTGGTGGTTCCTTTACTTAAAAATCTACTATGTATTGGGAGGGTCTGACCAATAGAAGAACTGGATACCTTGAAGATGTATTTTAAAGAGGTTGTCCAGCACCTAAAGTCTACTGCTTAAATAAAGTCTTAAAAATAGTAGTAATCACCTTACCGATCCCCTGTTGCTTCTGTTCTGATGCTTCTCCGGTCTCCTGCTGGTCTCTGTTCTTCCTGGTCCAGTGATGACACGTGACATCTGCAGCCATTTACAGGCTGTATCGGTGACTAGTCAGCACCACTCAAGTTCACCGCTCAAGTCAGCGATTGGCTGCAGCAATGGCAGATCCATGTCAAAACATCATCGCTGGACCACAAAGAACATTGACTGCCGGGGAACTGGGGTAGTGTCACAAAGGGAGCGGCGGTGGATCGGTAAGGTGAAATATCACTGCTTTCGTTATTTTATAGCATTATAAGTAGTTTTAAAATAATTTTTTTAAAAATTATAGGTGGCTGGACAACTCCTTTTAACAGCTCTCGACTCTGTATGGAGAACGAGCCCATCCCATTATGGCCACCTCTAGCCACGTTGTGAAGGAGACAATTAAGATATCAACATCTCTTTTGGCATATGCTCATCAAAAACCGATGCATTTGGTGCCCTTTAGTTCAGACCAGTACCCCAGAGTGGCATTGGGAGGTGTTGGTCTGGGTAGTGCCTATAGACTGAGAATGAACTTATTGGGAAGTCCTATTTTCCAGAATATAGTCCTGCTGAGATGAGATTGTACTGATGTGCGATGTCTTGGAAGGGGTTGGGTTGGAGAATGATACGTAGAACAGGTCGTCTTGCCACTTAACGAGTGTTAAAGCTGATGGTTTTGACTCTAGAGTGAAATCTTCTGCATCTTAATCCAGTCTTGGGACTTCTTATGTTCTGCTTTACTTGAAGCTTCTTTATCTAATGCAACATCTGTGCTTCCATCTGGAGTCATGGTCACAGTCATACGGTGATGGTCTCTGATTAGGTGCAGGATAACATGTGGCTCAGACCACTTCTTCTGTGACCACGTATTGGAACCAAATGGGTCAATATGTAATATATGTGTGTAAGCCATATTGTATAATTTTGGAGTAGGTTAACCCTTTCTAGTCCAAAATTCACAGAAGAACTGCCACCATATGGCAAGGATATGGATCGAAACCCTTTATCTCGTTTCTGTACTAATTATTGTTGGCCGGAACAGCCGGTGAGAGTTCAGAAGTACTGGCAGTGGTGGTTAGTATAGAAGCTGTAATCTCACTCCTAGATAAGGGTACTTAACTAGTAAAGGTCTGCTTACCTGGGTCAATGGTCAGGTTAAAGAGGTTGTCCCATTTGGACTTCTATGACATACCCAAAGGATATACTAAAAAGATCAGATAGGTTCATGTCCTACCTCTGGGACTCACTCCTATCTCAAGAACATGGCTTGGCTGTGAGTGGAGGGTGCCGTTCATGTACAACTTTTTCCATTCACTGCTGTGGGTCATCCAAAAATAGCCGAGTAACTGCTTTCACCTATATTAAATATAGTCCCCTAGCAATGAGCAGGGAGAAAGCCGTGCATGCGCAGCGTCCTCTTCACTCGCAGCAGGTTCCATTATTGAGATCAGTGAAGGTCTCGCCTATTGGAAGCTTTCCTACTAGACATTTAGCCACCGGATATGCTATAATGTTCAGATAGGAATACCCCTTTAAAGTTCAATAGATGCACAGAAGTAAGGATGTCATCTTGTTAATGTTTCACAAAATCTGTTGTATTTTGCCGGTGACCAGCCAAAAATTTCCTCAGCAGCATCCGGTAGTCCATGGTGGCCAATCGGATAAATTGCAGTCCTTGAGAATACAAGGGCAGTTTGAGCTGCATGTTCTGTTATATCCCAAGTATCGGAAGAAATTCATATGCGTTTGTGGGCCTATAGACAAGGGTTGCCTTCGAGAAGCATCCCCTTTAAATATTAGAGTTCAGGTTTTGTGTATTTTTGAGTTAGGAAGTATTTTTGTGTGCGGTCCGAAGCTGGTTTACACAGGAGCAGCACATCACCGACATTTGAATGCTTTCTGTATACCCTTCAGGACTGGTTGGAAGAAAATATGAACCTTAGGCAAAAGCGATGAGCAGAATGTAAATCTAGTCAAATGCCTTAATCCAAGGGCGAGAACGGAACAACCGCATGTCCTGACCATAGGATCACCACTGTGATGTGAAGGGTAACCTCACGTTTTGTCGGCCTGCCGAGAGATTCTGAGGATCTCTTTGTACACATTATGGAATGGACACGTGAATATTGATGTATTTGGTAATATCAAGTCCTGTCCAAAGGCACATAGTGATGAGGTGGGCTACCTATTCTCAAGAGGTCCTCCTACTCTTACTGCACTCCTACTCATAATTGCTGACCACTGTGATGGACTGAACCGTCACTGGGGCTCCTGGAGAAGACTGAGGGCTAGCCTCCTTCCTACGGACTATGGACCCAGAACTATGGAGACCCTCTCAGACTTCTTGGGGTTAAGAAGGAACTATTAACCCTGATTTCTGTGTGGAGTTATAGGCCACATCTTTCCTATTGTCCATTAAAGGTGCAGGTTGTGAATCCCGCAACACAAAAAGGGTTAACTCTGCACTGAGACTCCCAATGAATGTGTTAGTTTATTTGTCCCTTTGCTCTATTGTGTTAGTGATGGGATTAAGGTAGTTGACTCTTGGAGTAGCTGACTCCTGGGTAGAGGAGTAGATCACCCCATGATACACTCAGGAGATAATCCCATCACATGTCTCCTCTCTCCCTATTCTTTCATTAAGACACTGGGGAGGGGATGTCTGTTTGCATGCTTCATTCATGTTTGATTGAGTTATGTTGTTAGACTTCTTGAACTGTATATATTAGGGGTGGGCGATATAGACGATATGCGATATGAATTTGTGCCACGATATCGATTTTGTCTATATCGCGGTAGAACATTGTATGCGCCGCTCTCGGCGCGCACTATGTTATCCTGAGCCGGCACAGTGGAGAAGGAGGGAGTCCCTCGCTCCCCACTGCGTGCGGCTGCCGCTGGCCACCGATGAGAGCGGAGGAGGGGCGGGACTGTGGCCACTGCCACCAATGAGAGCAGAGGGGCGGGACTGCGGCCACTGCCACCAATGAATGACTGAATAGCAACGTAGCCTGCATGTGCCACCATATCCCATACCCGGCCTCTATGACTGCATGCTGCGATCCACCGCAATTAACCCCTTAGAATGAGGGGTTAATTGCGGTGGATCGCAGCACGCAGTCATAGAGGCCCAGCATGTGATATTGGCGGCACATGCAGGCATATAGAACCTTTTATTAGTTTGAACTTTTATTACTTAAGTAGCGGCACATAGGGCATATATGGGGCACTTACTATTATATCTGTGCAGGGCTCCGTTCGCCCCGCTCTGGCCCCCGTTACATGGTGGGAACACCAGGGAGGAAACATTAGCCTCTCTCCCTGGGCGTTCCTTCTCCCTGGCTGTAGCGCTGTCCAATCACAGCACAGAACGTCACAGGCAGGGAGAAGGAACGCCCAGAAAGAGAGGCTGATGTCTCCTCCCTGGTATTCCCACCATGTAACGGGGGCATGAGCGGGCGAACGGAACCCCGCATAGATATAATAGGAGGTGCCCCATATATGCCCTATGTGCCGCTACTTAAGTAATAAAGTTCAAACTAATGAAAGGTCCTATACGACTGCCCCCCGATCATTGGTGGCAGTGGCAGTGATCGGAGCGTAATGTGGCCGTGATCGGAGTGTAATGCTGGGACTTCGATCGGTTACCATGGCAGCCAGGACGCTACTGATGTCCTGGCTGCCATAGTTAGCTCCCTGCTGCTGTGTGCCCAGATCTCTATCAGGGTAAATTGGACAAGGGTTCTAGCCCCTAATGGGGCTAATAGTTAGTAAACCCCCCCCCCCCCCAATATAGAAAATATATATCGTGATATATATTGCATATCACATATGCTTCATATTATATCGCAATATCAATTTTAGGCCATATCGCCCACCCCTAGTATATATACTGAGTTGGTCTTCAATCATTAAAGAGTCAGATTTGTTTCACCCTCAACATAGAGTCTCATCTCGTGTGAGGGGAACAGCTATATTTTCTCTGGGGATTGCTATATGTATTATACTCCCTTGGATTACAACTCTGTTCTACCCACTAGAACAGGCATCCTCAAACTGCGGCCCTCCATCTGTTGTAAAACTACAACTCCCAGAATGACCTGCTGTAGGCTTATACCTGTAGGCCAGGCATGTCCAAACTCTGGCCCTCCAGGTGTTGCAGAACTACAACTCCCATCATGCCCTTCTGTAGGTTGATAGCTGTAGGTTGTCCAGGAATGATGGGAGTTGTAGTTTTGCAACATCTGGAGGGCCGGAGTTTGGACATGCCTGCTGTAGGCTGTTCAGGAATGCTGGGAGTTGTAGTTTTGCAACAGCTGGAGCGCTGCAGTTTGAGGATGCCTGCACTAGAAGCTGGATCCTGGTCTTGGGCCCAGGGTGGGTGTAAGACAGCGAGACCCCAGCCAAGCTGTAACGCTGGAAGTGGGGACTATAGTGCTAATCGTGTCCGGTGGAGTGCTTGGAAGTACTTGGTGAGCAATAGAAAGCATCGATTGGCGGAGGCACCCAGTCTGGGTGCTAGGCGGTCCGTCACAACCACCTCATCCCCCTACCCATTGTTGCCCAGCTGAAATAAACCATCAATCTTAAAGCTTCAGAATATGCCATGGATGTCTATGCCATACACGTAGGACCCACACCTATGTAGAGAATGGTCCCTTGATAACTTTTCTAAAACTGAATATGGAGAACTCTGCACATGTGCAACCTCATCTCCTTCCTTCTCTGCTTGGATGCAGCAGCTGCCTCACCAGGAGGTTCGGGGCACCCTGGTTTTCCATCTAAGTGAGTGTCCTTTGGGAATACCCCTTTAATGGGCTGTCTTCTGATATCAGACATGAGTGTAGAAGGAGGAAGTGGTCTGTACGGTGGTGATGATTGGAGTGGCGCACACAGTACCTTAAAGGGGTTTTCATGGATTACTATGATTTTTAACAAATATGCTCATGTAGTTGCTTGAAGGGCATCTGTCAGCAGATCTGTCCCTATGACACTGGCTGACCTGTTACATGTGCACTCGGCAGCTGAAGACATCTGTGTTGGTCCCATGTTCATATGTGCCTGCATTGTTCCTCCGGGAGCAACGGGGGCGTTGCTGTTACACCTAGAGGCTCTGCACTCTCTGCCACGCCCTCTGCACTTTGACAAGGCCTGGCAGTGTAAATGTAATCACACCTGTCCCTGTCTATAAAGTGCAGACAGTGCTGCAGTTCCGGAGAGAGCAGAGCCTCTAGGTGTAACCGCAACGCCCCCGTTGCTCCCAGAGCATCATTTGCATATATTAAAACGTAATTTTTCTCGGCAATTACAGCGACCTACACAAAGGATTATTTTAAAGGATGTTAATTTAAACCGGAAGACCCCTTTAATATAGGCATTGGGTAGTGTAGCTGATGTAATAGCACTGTAATGTATGTTCTATGTCCTGGCTGATGCTCTTGTACGGACACCACGGCTGGTGCTGTACTGTTATGATGGGGCTAGTTTCTACGTGCCATGTCAGGTGCTATTTATATTTTATCCTTGTTCTATTAAACTGTAAATGAACATTTCCTTTAAGGAAAGGGTGGGAGGTTCATTCCACCTCAAGCCTGAGAAAATCTCGAATTCCCTCTTCTCCGATCTCCAGCGTGTTAACCTCCAGTACACCCTGTGGTCAGTCCTCCCCGGTGCTTTCCATGTTGTGGTGTCTCTTACGCCTTTTGCGGTGTATCCCCTGGCCTATGTCGGCCATGCTCCGACCTCCGTTGCACACTGTGGTATGTGACCCCACCCCGTGGCTTGTGCCGTGTTATTATGTGTTGTGGTACACGGGCTGCGTCCTGCTCTTTGCAGCGCTGCTGACTTTGGCACGTCCCCAAGGTTTGTGTCGGGAGCTCTGACTTCATTCCAGGAGGAAACGTTTGTCTTCTGATAACACAATCAGACATTTTGCCCGCTGTTGAATTTGATTTCATAATTTTTAATATTTACTTTCGGGAGGGCAATTAATGAAGATAAACAGTGTAGCTGTGCGCCGTGCCAAGGCTGCCACAAAAGGTGCCATGAGCATACAAAACCCTGGACGGATGCCCTTCCCTTAACTTTAGGTTGGCGTGAACTTTGCCTTGGTCATGCATTGTGGTGGAATGTAGGACGCTTGACATAAAGGTTATGTAATGGGAAACCAAATTACAAAAATCTAGAAAAAAAAACCACTGCTATAAAAACCTCCGTGTCCTCACTCTAGTGTTGCCCTATAGCAAAGCCTAAAGTGTCGAGAGAAATGTAATACTGTGTCCTCTCCTCACCACCACCAGTTGCACTCCCACAAAACAAACTAAAAAATCCTGATATAGAGCAGCATAGGCCGTTATTAAAGAGGTTATCTAGTTTAGAAAACCCATTTTCATATACCCGATTGAGTTATTAGAGGGAGTCCTCATGCCTTGGTCAGACTGGTTATAAACGACGTCTACCGCTCTGGAGGACCCGTCCTGTGCTGCATTACACAGACAACCCATTGAAGTGAATGGACACTGTGTAATACTTAGTCTAGCCTGTGGTGGTGCTGTAGGGAAATTGAACTCTTACTGCCAGGTTTCCACTGAGATTACAGCTGATCGCTTGGCGTCCCAGCCAAGTGGACACTTTGCGATCTGCTTATTGTTAAAAGACCCTTCTTGCAAGTCAGGAAACCCTTTTAAAGGGGTTCTTCGGGATTTTCACATTGATGTCCTATCCTCAGGATGGGTGGGGGTGTGACTCCCGACACTCCCGCTGATCAGCTGTATGAAGTGATTGTGGCTCGCCATGAACGCCTAGGCCTCTTCCTAGCCCGTGTGATGTCATATTCAATTGTCACATGGCCTAGGTGCAGCTCAGTCCCATTCAAGTGAATGGGCCTGGGCTGCAATACCAAGAACAGCCACTATCCAGTGTATGGTGCTGTGCTTGGTAAGCTGTGAGGAGGCCTCTCTTTTTTTAAACAGCTGATTGACAGGGATGCTGGGAGTCGGATCCCTGTCTCTCATTGATGACCTATTCTGAGGATACGCCATCAATATATACAAAGCCCAGAAAGCCCCTTTAAAGAATAATGGAGGCCCTTGTGTATGCCTAGTATATGCCTGTTTTCGTTGATGTGCCATTTATAAGTTGTCTGCCATTTTGATTCCTTCTTCCCCCTCAGATATGGTTCCACTGGTGTAGTCTATATTTCCGATTATGCCTTTTGCTTGGCAGAGGTGGCGGAGTCTCGTCACACTGACGCTGGGTTCACACTTGAGCGTATTTGACACGCGGTTTTAGTTGCGCATATTACAGCGCGTTTTTGGAAATAGGAAACACGCGTTGTACGCGCGTTCGTGTGATTGACCACTCTGGCGTCAATCACAATACGCACGCCAAAACGCCCCAAAGAAGCTCCTGTACTTCTTTGGGCGTAGGATGTTTTACAGCGCGTTCGTACGTGCTGTAAAACGCTCAGGTGTGAACCAGGGCTGTGGAGTCGGTAGATAAATTTTCCGACTCCTCAGATTTTGAAACTTCCGACTCCGACTCCTCGACTCCGACTCCTCTGTATTTAATATGCAAATACGAAGCTGTTCCACCAAGTTCTTCTAATCTTCTCTAGCACAGAGAGGTAGTTGAGCAGAAGCTGCTGCCTTCTCCTTTGTGTGCTGATCTTCTGCTGAAGATAGAGCAGTGGGAGGATCCAGGAAGGGGCAGGGGAAGGGGCATTTATTTTAAAACATGATTTTCCTAGTAGAATCCCATAGTCATGTTTAAAATTTAAGCTAACAATCTGAGTTTACATGTTTTATAGCCTTAGCTGAATGATAGCAGTTTTTCAAATGGTTTGCAGCTTCAGTCTTGAACTATTGATTCTCCATTCCCTTCACTTATACAAGTGTCTCCAGTCCTTAATCAGTTATCAGTGAGAGGCGAGGATAACCATGGGTTCCCTGTAACAGCAGACCACAAGACAATGGAAAGTGTAAGTATTGCCGCTCCTTAAAGGGACACTGACAGGCTGATTTTCCAGCTAAAGATATATATATATACTGGTATTCATCAGAGAATTAGGAATAAAACTATACTATGTTACCCCCAGTTAAACTGTACTTGTGTTTAAAAAACATTTTAATCTGTATGCAAATTCACTATCTTTGTGCCCAATGGGGCAGCGTCTCCCTCGGCTTTGTGCCCAGCCGCGCTCGAAGTACAGCTTCCCAGCGCTGTTCCCCTCGTTATTATTCACTGCGCTGGCCTTTTTTTTCAGGCTAGCCGAACGCTGAATTCCTGCGCAGGCGCACGTGTAGAGTGCTGGCAGCAGCCTCGTCTGGCTATGCTGAGGCTGTGCCAGCTTTCTCTCTTCCTCCTCGCTACCTAGTCCTGTCTAGTGCTGCCAGTACTCTACATGTGCGCCTGCCCACTTGGGCACAAAGGTAGAGAGTTTGCATATTGATTAAAACGTTTTTAAACACAAGTAAACCTCAACTGGGGGTAACAGTCGTCTAGTTGTATTCCTAATACCGAACCCAGGGTGAGAGCAACATATAGTAACCTATAACTGCTGTTCCCTGACTTCCATGGCCGAGTCTGTATTCCTGTGATTCAGCTTCAGCCTGTCTCCCCTGCCTCCTGCTTGTGATAGGTTTCTCCAGTGGTTACAAGGAAGAGCTGTGTGAACCTGCATCTCTTAGGATACACTGGAGAGTCTGCACACAACACACACAGATCATATCGACAGTATCACGGGGTATCAATTTCTAATCATTGTATGAAGCCACCTTTGAAATCATTATATATGTGGTCTGTTAGATGAGGCAGAAGGCAGAAATATCTTCAGCAAAACTGCATTGGTAGACATACAGAGAAACATGGAAGGTGGAGCTGGGTCGGGAGGTGACAGAGCTGCCTGGAGGAATTTGATAGATGACGATGTAATGCTGTGGTTCACAGGAAGTCAGCTACACAGGAGAGCAAGGTCTGGACTAGTGTTCAGACTGGTATCACATGGCACAGCTGCCCATAATGGGAGGTTTCATAATGTATTGATGTAACCCAGATGAAACAGATTACACTGCTAGCATATACATGTTGTGTTTGCGTTATACGTCCGAGCAGATTTGCCGGAGTGCTTCTTCAAGTAGCGATGGGTTTAGGTTATGGATCGACAGATATTGATTTTTTAGAGCCGATACTGATAATCTGAACTTTCAGGCCCGATAGTTGCCTACTCACTGAGGTGGGCGGTGGTGGTGGAAATTTGCATTTGGCACTAGTATATTATAAATGTAAATTATAAATGAATAAAGCCCTTAGTTGGTAGTCAATTTATAATTTACATTTATAATATTCTAGTGCCAAATACCAATTTCCACACCATCCCACCCTTCTCACTGACTTTATTAACCCTATCAGACCTCAGATGAATAAAATAAAATACTCCAACTCTCCTGCGCCACGGCTCCTCTTCATCTCCGGGTCCGGCGTCTCACTCCACTGTGTTCTCCGGCCTGCGCTGCACTGTCACCTGGATATCGTGCCGTCATGGTAGAATTACCGGCAAGACTAATTCCCGTTTTGTTTTTTTGTGTTGAGTGTCCCTTTAATTCTGCATTCATTCATAGGCTCTGCCTCAGTGTAAGACATTGATAGATGGTATCTAGAAGGCTGTTTACACACTGTATACAGAATATCCGCCCTGCCCTGCACCTAACAAGATTGACATGTAACCTGATTTTGATCTCTTACAAGACTTGAAAGTGAATTTGCAGTGTGAAAGTAGCAAAGACGGTTTAACCAGTCTGACGACCATACAAATCCCGGCTTAAAGGGAACCTGGAGGCAGCATAGTGTAGTGACAGACCCGCTTATCTCAATTATGGCAGTGCCAGTGAGTATTTTTATAGTACTGACCTGCTGAACCTGTCTGCGTGTGCCAGTGCTGCGAGAGAGATGAGTCTAATGCTGCTCACTGTCCCCGCCCCTCCAGAATATGATTGACAGGTTTGTTTTCTATGCATAACGGGAAAGAAATCGGGGGCAGCAAGCCTCATCGGACTGATCTGCCCCTCATTGCTGGCACAAGCTGCCGAGTTTGCCGTGTCAGTACTCTAAAAGTACTGACTGCCATCACAGAAGTGACAGACCACTGAAATCAGCGGGTCTGTCACTACACTAGGCTGCCTTCAGTGACGGCGGAAGAGTGCACCTGACAGGTTCTTTTTAAATGGGTTTTCTGGGCTTTTAATATTGATGATCTGTCCTCAGGATAGGTCATCAATATCAGAACGGCGGGGGTCTGACACCCAGCACCCCCACGATCAGCTGGTCGAAGAGAGCACAGCCTTCCCTTTATTGTTTACCTGCTCGTCGTCGTCATCGCAGCGGTGAGCAGGTGTAATTACAAGAAGCCGACCTATTCACTTCTACGGGACGGCTTCGTAGAATAGGAAGGAGCCGTCCCATTGAAGTGAATAGGACAGCTTCTTGTAATTATACCTGCTCACCGATGCGATGTCGACGACGAGCAGGTATACAATGAAGGGAAGGCTACTATCGCACGGAGCACGGCCTTCTCTTCAACCTGCTGATCGGCGGAAGTGCTGGGTGTCGTACCGTTGCCGATCTGATATTGATGACCTAACCTGAAGATAGATCATCAGTATTAAAATCCCGGGAAAACCCTTTAAATATTGATGACCAATCAGCTGTTTGTGAAGGAACTAGTGCTCGCAGTAGCGCCCCAGTCTTCTTGCAGCTTTCCGTAGGCCATGTGACATCACGTTCATCGGTCACGTGATCTAGGTGTAGGAAGCCCCATACCATAGAAGTGAATGGGGCTGAGCTGCGTACCATGCACGGCTACTATACAACGTATGGCGCTGTGCATGGTGAGCAAGGAGAAGGCCACAGCACTGGCGGGAGTGCCGGCACCTTCTCAAACAGCTGATTGGTGGGGGTCCCGGGTGTCAGACCCCCACCGATCAGATATTGATGACCTATCCTGAGGATAGGGCATCAGTATTTAAGTCTCGCAAAACCATTTTAAGGCTTAGTTATATTCATTCCTAGGTGGGAATTTATCATAGACCAGCATTTATCCCTGGTCTATGATATCCCCTGCACTGCCGGAGAATGCGCTAGAGTGAAATCTACAGCGGTTCCAAAAACTGGCGTTAAAGAAGATAAATTTGCCAGGCCCACTGCACCTCCCACTTTCCCACCCTTACTACTACTTTTTCAGGAAAGTGGCATGTAAAAAGTTGCAAATATGATGCTTGCAACTTCTTTATGCCAGAAAACCGTCATGGAGGGACTGTAAATTCAAAACAAGGATCCACAAAATACGAATGGCATCTGTTTTTGTTTTTTGTTGTTGTTTTTGCGAACCCATTGACTTCAATGGGTCCATGGTCCACATTTGTGGCCAAGAATAGGGCATGTTGTATCCTTTGTGGAACAGACATGCGGATGCGGAAAGCACACAGGGGTCCCAGGTGCCGGACCCCTCCAGATCAAATACCGATGACTTATCCTGAGGAAAGGTTATCAACATAAAAAGGTCAGATAACCCCTATAAAATGCCCGCTTCTTCTGTTCTAAGGGTAGATGAGCCATTGGCAGAGATGTCTGGAAGCAGCTTACTCACCTGTCTCTATTCAGAACACATGCACGCTCAGTAAGGCCAGGTATGCATGTGTATGGAGGTTGGTGGTGATGGACAGCAGTTCAGTCGATGGCTATCTTTGATTTTTTTTTTTTGCTCTTTTTCTTAGACCTAGATTGTAGCTTGACATGACATGTACTCTTCGAGACAAAGGAGGGAGGCCTACAGTATTGATTATCAAAGCCAGGCCTGGACTTCTCGCAGGAGCCAGGTCATCATTGAGGCTAGGGTCCACCATTGATATATATTTATATATATGTATGTGTGTGTGTGTATTATGGTCACCTCCAGTAGATTCCAACAAGTTCTCATCCCAGATTGATCTGCTCCAGATTTGGCCGTCATCTCTGATATTAAGAGAACTTTATTTAGGTCTCTTTGGTTGGCAGTCGCTTATATTGTACATAGAGGAGTATGGAGAATTGGGATCCCCATGTGCTCACTATCCTCAAACACCAATCCCATCTCGAATGCCTGTAATGGAAGATGTTTTGGCCAGCAGTTATTCTTCTCTACACCTCATAGTCATGAGCATAGCTGTGTTCTCTATAGGGAGGTTGGAATAAGCCTCTGCCAGACGCCTCTCTCCCAAGCTTACAAAATATCGGATATGTTGAACTCAAACATGGCTGTTCGGCCCAGCCCAATACACATTAGATGGTTAGCGGCTGTAATTGATGGGTTCAGCCATCTTTCTTCTAGTATGGATGTCTGCTTGCCGATGATGGCACCACATCAACATTATGTCGATGCTTCAGCAGGGTTTCTGAGGTGATTTAGACACCACTCTTATCATTGTCTATTCAACGGTAGCTGCTGGCATCTTGTTTTTGGGTATAGGTGGGCATCGTTTGGTCAGGACATGTTCTCTTTGAGAAGGTCGTTGTCTTCTGTGAGGAGCAAGACAAACCACTCTGCCTTCACTGGTGCTTTCATGCCATTTCTCTACCAAGAAACTTGAGGTAATGGACATTTTGGATGCCTGTTTTCACTATGCCTTAGACATCTCCTCCGATTAAGGTCAGAACCATTCCAGTCTACATGGGAAGAACCTAGGATCGAGCCGAGATGACAGCCATTACTGTGCACATGACTAAACACAACTGTCCACCTAGGAAGCTTCTTCACTGGCCAACAATAGGGTCCCTTACTTCATGTTGTATTCTTTATAATCTAGTACAATTGGTATAATGTCTGAAGTTCTGCAGAAAGGTTAGAGGTCACCTCCTTAGCAAGAAATTCTCCTCAAGAGATTATTATTATTCCTAATTTCAGACTGCAAATTCCACTCTACTTTCGTCAGCAGTCTATATTCAGCATGTTTCCTCAAGATAACTTTGATCGCTGCTGAGCTTTGCCAAATCTTCATGGTCTTAATTTCCCGGGATGTGCTTATGACGGAGGGTTCTGCTAGGTCTGTTTTAGGCAACAGGGTCCGAGGGGGGGGGGGGGGGCGGAAACCGTAGGCAGTTTATACAAAATTATAATAGTTTGTAATGGAAATGAAAAGTTTTTACTTGGTTGGCAGATCCCTGCCGCTGCTGTTACTGACGCAACCCAAACAGATCCTTGTGCCAGATCAGATGAGTGTAATAAACATAGGCATTTAAAGCGCCGCTGTGTAGCCTTGTAAAATGTTAGATTCTGTACTGATTTTCAAGTTATTTCTTGCTATTTTTTTATTAAAGAGGTCATGAAGACCACCCCCTAGCTGTATGCATTAGGTCATCATATTAGATGGATCTCCCACTTGGGACCTTGCATGACCAGAATGGAGAGGCACACTGTATGAGGGGCAGACTCGAGACATCCTTGTATTTTATTTGGACCATAACTCGTACATTTTACCTCTACAAGCCCCACAGGATAATGACTAGGTTTTGTTTATGGGTTGCATTTGATTTAAGGCTGAAGTACCAAACGCTACCAGTATTCAAGAGTGGCGCTGTATCTTGGGCTGGAAAAAACACCCTTTTTTCCTAGTCTCATACTACCCCTTTAATATAAATAGCCGTATTTAAAATTCTGTTGGTTCTCCTTGGAAAAAGCAATTTTTCCCACTTTCAAGACATGTTTGGTTATTTCCGTAACTTCTGTTGACTTGATTGGACAGTCCCTGTTTGGAGAGATGTTGGGGACAGGTGGGGGTCCCAGAGATTGATATGGCATAAATATTCACTGTAGTCACTGTACTTTCACACAATTTCATTTAAGAGAATGGTGTAACTAGCTAATTTCTAAATCAATTCATCTGCCTGCATCCACCTGAAAAAAGTCTGTAAACTCATGGCCACTAGGGGTCTCACTTCCACCTGAGTGGCAGCCCACTGCCTGATGCTGGGCACCATCTGTCTCTGGTAACAGAGATTCAGGATTGTTCAGGGCTATCTGAGATCTTGAGCCTGATAAAAGAAATGTTTCTACACAGCTTTTGAAGACTATAGGCACCTCCTTTGTGTGATTTCCCCCTCCTTATCTGTAGGCTCTGAAGCTAAAAACAAACATGGTGGACCGTAAGAGAAAGGACGTCGTAGCAGTACAGTGCTGGCAGACATCCATATAAAGGAGGATCCCCTTGCTTCTGAGTGAAATGTATCTAGCTGTGCAGCTGAAATAGAGAATAATAAGGCTGAAAAAAAAAACATTAGGGAAACCCATATATAACTGTTCCGTCACAGCTATGACTGTACAAAGAAACACATCCATTATGCAAATGCCTTAAAGGGACACTGACATGCCCAATAAGCATTCTGAGCTATATATAGGCAGGTATAGGTCTTGTAATAAGTATTCTAAACATATCAGTATACCCTCTTCCCACCTTATAAATGCAGTAAAATCAAGTTTTATAACCTGGTTGAACGTCCTGTCTTTATGCCCAAGGGGCAGTGTCTCTGCTTCTCTTGTGCCCAGCCGCGCCCCAACCGCCATTTGCAAGCGCCACCCAGGTCATCATTATTCACTTCGCGGGGCAGGCGCAGAAGGTGAGGCTGAAGCCTCACCGATGGTTAGGGCACGCAGGCGCAGTAAGAATGTGGCCACTGGGAGTGCCAGTGAAGGTATCCTGCACATGCACAGTAGCTGCTAGTGAGGCCAATGCCTATAGCTTTCTACTGGGCATGCGCGGGATCTCGAAGAATCGGGGACAGAAGCTGCCGCCCAGCCAAGTGAATAATGATGACCTGGGCGGCGCTTGAAAACGGCGGTTGGGGCTGCGGCTGGGCACAAGAGAAGTAGAGACACCACCCTTGGGCATAAAGACAGGATGTTCAACCAGGTTATAAAACTTGATATTACTGCATTTATAAGGTGGGAAGAGGGTATACTGATATGTTTAGATAGAATACTCATTACAAGACCTATGCCTGCCTATATAGAGCTCAGAATGCTTATTGGACCTGTCAGTGTCCCTTTAAGATGGAGGAACCATTTTAACTGGAATCCCACAATGCCCTGCTGTGCAGCAAAGAATTCTTTGCTTTGGACGTAAATGGAGAAGAAAATATGTCACTCTGCATCAGTACATGATGACTAAAGACATAAATTGTGACCTATATATCGAAGACTTTTATTACGCAGATTGATTCCACTATAAGACAAATGAGGATTAAAGGGGTTTTCTGAGCGTTGAATATTGATGTCCGGTCACCTGTTAAAGAGGCTGTGACTTGGACAAGTCTTCTAACATTTTCATTTTTCCTTTGCAGGTGGAGGTGGCAAAAGGAAAGGGAGGAGTAAAAAATGGAAGGAAATCCTAAAGTTTCCACATATCAGCCAGTGTGAAGAACTCCGCAAACAGCTGGGTGAGTATATACACTGTGAATCCTTGTGTTTGCATCTCTTGATTATGATGATATCGAGCTGCGGTTACCACCGTCGGAGCCTGCAGGCATTATAGGTTTTCTAGTCCAGGCCTGACCGAACTGGTGATAAATCCAACCATGGTACTTACTGTATCTTTCAGATCTTAAAGACTATAGACTGAGCATGGGGGCCTTTAAGTTTAACTCTTTACACAAAAAAAAAGAATAAAAAAAAGTTGCAAAATAATTTCTTAAAGGCTTTTAGACTGCTCAGATCAGGTTATAGACTCCTGTGCCCTAATTCCAATGGTACCTTTATTTGTGCAGTCCCTCGGCGAGATCTTCCAAAAAATACTTTTAAAATTGATGCTAATTCGTTTCGGAATGTGCCCAGGGGCGGCGTTACTGCCAATGTGCCCAGAAATCCACACTGGAGGGAGGGCCAGAGGGGTGAAAGAGGTGTGAATTTCTGGGCACATCGGCAGTAACGCCGCCCCTGGGCACCTTCCGGACCTAATTGGCATACGTTTTAAAAGTCTTGTTTGGAACATCCCGTCGACGGACTGCAGAAATAAAGGTACCATTGGAATTTGGGCACAGGAGTCTATAACCTGATCTGAGCAGTCTAAAAGGCTCAGATTAGGGGAAAGACTCCCTTTAATTATGTGCTGTAGTGAAAATGGCCACTTTGAGTTTGTTGCAGGACTCCCTTTCTTCTGATGGACGGGGGTCAAAGAGGTAGCATTCACACCGAATAGTCAGTTATGGCATATGCTATAGAGTGGTGGGAATACCCCTTCACTGTATTAATTGTTATCCGAAAAATTACCATTGACTGTTCACATATGAACCATTTTCTTTTCTTTTGTACTCTGATATACTTGAAAGGGTTTTCCAGGATTTTAATGCTGATGCCCTTCCTCAGGATAGGTCATCAGTATTTGATCGGTGGTGATCTGACACCCGGGACCCCCGCCGATCAGCTGTTTGAGAGGGCACTGGCGCTCTCCGGCCTTCTCCATGCTTAGGCACAGCGCTGTACATTGTGTAGTGGTTGTGCTTGCTGTCACGCTCAGCCACATTCACTTCTATGCGGCTGAGCTGCTCCTGGGCAGTGTGACCAATGAACATGTCGTCACTGGCCTAGGAAAAGCTGAGAGAAGGCTGCAGCGCTCACAGGAGGACTGCTTTCTTCTCAAACAGCTGATCGGCAAGGGTCCCGGGTAGAGCATAGGTCATCAGTTGTAAAGTCTTGGAAAATCCCTATGGACACCTTCGGGGATTTTTTTTTTATGACTGCATTTTGAAAAAATGAGTATTTTTGGCAAAAAATAATTTTTTTCACTTGATCTTTTTTTTTTAAATAAAGTTTCAGTAGTTTTTGAGAGACAGAGATTAAAAAATCAGTCTGTTTGCAGAATAAATTTCCCGTTAGCTGGCTGATCATGTGAAGCTTATCTCTGATCACCTGAACTCCTAAACACTCATAACAAAACTCTAACCAAACTGATAAAAATATGGTTGAAATGATTGTTTATAAGGTCAGGAGATCAGAGATAAGGCTTCACATAATCAGTGAGCTGAGGGGACTCAGACATTTAGTCTGCAAACAAACTGATTTTTAACCCATTTCTCAAACACTGCTGAAACTTTTTAATAAAGACCAATTGAAAAAATGGTTTTAGCGTACTTTCACACTAGCGTTAAAGTTTTCCGGTATTGAGTTCCGTCCTAGGGGCTCAATACCTGAAAAAAATTGATCCATTTTGTCCCAATACATTCTGAATGGAAAGCAATCCGTTCAGTATGCATCAGGATGTCTTCAGTTCAGTCACTTTTACGGTATTTGGAAGGAGAAAATACCGCAGCATGCTGCGGTATTTTCTCCGTCCAAAATTCTGGAACACTTGCCTGAATACCGGATCCGGCATTCATTTCCATTAAAATGTATTCATGCCAGATCCGGTATCAAGTGTTCAGGTAAAACGGACCCTGTTTCCAGGTCTGCGCATGTGCAGACCTTAAAAATTTTAAAAAATAATAAATACCAGATAGTTTTTTTTTCCGGATGACACTGGAAAAAAGGATCCGGCATTGCAATGCATGTGTCAGATTGATCAGGATCCTGATCAGTCTGCAAATGACATGCGTTTGCATACAGTTTTCCTGATCAGGCAGGCAGTTCAGGCAACGGAACTAACTGCCGGAATCAAACAACGCAAGTGTGAAAGTACCCTTAGCCCAAAATGAGTAAATTGCAATCATAAAAAAAAAAATTATTACTATTGAAGGTGTCATTAGCCTTTTAACAGGAACCTGTCACCTGTTTCCCACTCCCCAAAGCGCAGGCAGAGAGAGGTCACACTACATTTTTTCCGGTAGAGAGTAAAAATACTCTTCTTAGCATTTTTGATGACTATTTTTAGCCAGGGAGGAGCACAAAATTCACATTCATTCAAATAAATAATACATGCGTGTATGTAACATTAAGTCAGTATTTATACAGATATAAAGCATCAAAAAAAAAATCTTCACATTTGCCATTTTCTGACACCCATACATTTTTAATAATTCAGTCTTCAGGGTTGCATGAGGGCATTTAATGTTTAATCTCTTTTTTGTGAGAAGGAGGTGGGCGACAAAAAACAGGCAAATTGGTCATTTTGGACTTTCATACCTTTGCCCTCTATGGCACTATTACTAGCTTCCTACTAAGCAGCCAGATCTCAAAGGGGTTGTCTGAGATGCCTTCAGTGTATCTGCAGACTGTGGCTTCTCCCTTCCCAGTGAATCTGTCAGGAAGCTGCTCTGACGGCCTGAGCTGTAGATCTTATCTGTACTTTCCTAACAGCTCATAAACACTCATTATAGCTAAATTCTTATCAGCTTGACAGTAGCTATAATGAGTGCTATTAGGAGTTCAGAGAACTGTGCTGGAGAAAGGGGTGCGTATAACTTTTTTTTTTTTTTTATTATAAGCAATTGTAAGGTTTGTCTGAGATTTTTTACTTTGGCAGGCCTGGGAGCCTTCATTTGGCCCCAGGCTGCCATAGCAAGCCATCAGATCTCTGAGATTTCTCCACAGAGTGGTCTGATCGGAGGACAGAGGGAACCCTCCTTCCTCTGTCTAACATTTTAATAATGACTGCGGCATCTGAGGGGTTAAATAACCAGGATCGTATTGTCTCTGATCCTGGTCATTGTGGCTGAGTGTCAGCTGTATTACACAGCAGGCACCCGCCATGTATGAAGCAGGTTCAGCTGGTGAGCCTGCCCCATGCTTCCTGTACATGCATATGATGGGCAGATATGTCTTTTGCGTTAGTAACAACATGCTCCTTACTCGCCTCTGTCGTCTCCTACCATTGGCTGTGAGTTAGGAGTTTTATTGCTGGCCATGCGGGGTACCGGCAGTATCGCTGTCCTGGTTGGAGTGCTCCTCAGTGCAAGGAAAGTCTTATGCGTAGAAATACACATGAGACTCTTTGCAAAGCATAAAATTCGGGGTAAAACAAACCTGCCTGGCAGATGTCATGCTTCCTGTGGTTCATATGACAGGTTCCTTTTATTTTGTAACTTGCAAATGGATGTCCTGGCATGGACTTGGGGCCACTACAGGATGAGGGCGTTCTTCAAGGAGGTTCTTGTTACCATAGAGGAAGCAATTTGGAATGGGACACTTCCAATGCATCAACATTCCCTGACACTCAGTTCACACTTTCACGTAAAACGCTGCGTTCGAACGCGCAAAAAAACGCACAACAGTACAGGAACCATGCATTCCAATGGGGGTGGTTCACACTTGCGCGTTTTTACGCGCGTTCGAATGCGCCTAAAAACGTCCGACGCATAAGCAAGTATATTCGCGTTAATTCGGGCGTTTTTCGAGCGTTTGTGGGAAACGCGGTACGCGTGTTGTTCGGGCGTTTGTGCAGCGTAAAACGCGCCTATGGACGCGCGTTTTTCAAAGTTTGCAACATGCTGGATCAGCCACCATGGAATTTCACACCTCTAAAGCACTCAGATTGGCCAAACTATATATAGCGAGGGCTGTTTGGTCATTGGCCAACTATGCAGTCAATCACATAAATGCGCGTCAAACGCGCCTACACTATTTACCAAAACGCTTGAAAAAAACGCGCGTTAACGCCCGTCTTGAACGCTCAGAAAACGCTAGGCTTCAAAACGCTCAGGTCTGAACCCAGTGTGATAGGACATTTGGGTAAGGGCTCATGCACACAAACTTATTTTATTTCCATTCTGTTCGTTTTTTTTATGTGGACCGTATGTGTGAGTTACTCCGTGTGCATTCCGTTTCCGTATGTCCGTTCCGCAAAGAAAGAGAACGTGTCCTAATATTGTCCGCATTACGGATAAGGATAGGACTGTTCTATTAGGGGCCGGCTGTTCCTTTCCGCAAAATATGGAATGCACACAGATGTCATCCGTATTTTTGATGGATCCATTTTTTGCAGACCGCAAAATACATACGGTTGTGTGCATGAGTCCTAAGGCCATGGCCCATATTGCGCCCCACAAACGGCAGGTCCGCTATATGCAGGCACCAGCCGTGTGCTCACCGCATCACAAATGCAGACCGATTCACTTCCGCAATCCGGAAGGTGTGATGTGGAACGGAGGCACAGAAGCACTACGGAGTGCTTCTGTGGGGTTTCTATCCGTGCCCCCACACTGCAAAAAAAAATAGAACTATTTTTTGCGGTGCGGACAGATCATGAACACATTCAAGTTGAATGGATCTGGATCCGTCTCAGCAGCCGAACGGATAGTGCCAGTACATTGGGAACCGCAAATTGCGGTCCCCAGTGCACGCAACGGCTGTGTGCATGAGGCCTAAGGGTGATCCTAGGTGAATGAATAAATCCATTAATATGAAGGACAAGTACACGGCACATTAAGAAGAAGGAAAAAAGCAACACACAACAAAAAAATAACTTGAAAAATATACAAGCTTTATTACATCTTACAAAAAACAATACATCCAAAAGGAGACAATCTAAAGCTAGCAATTAAACACAGAGTCAAACATAGCGCTGACTTTATAATAGGGTTTGTCATAGTCCAAAAAGTATGATCCAGAACAATGGGTGAATTCACCCCTGCAAAAAAGGAGGGGTCTAAGGCCCCTTTCACACAAGCGAGTTTTCCGCGCGGGTGCAATGCGTGACGTGAACGCATTGCATCCGCACTGAATCCTGACCCATTCATTTCAATAGGTCTGTGTATATGAGCATTTTTTTTTCACGCATCACTTGTGCGTTGCGTGAAAATCGCAGCATGTTCTATATTCTACGTTTTTCATGCAGCCCTAGCCCCATAGAAGTGAATGGGGCTGCGTGAAAAGCGCATTGCATCCGCAAGCGCGGGTGCGTTGCGTTTTTCGCTGATGGTTGCTAGGAGATGTTGTTTGTAAACCTTCCAATTTTTATCACGCGCGTGAAAAACGGATCAAAACGCATTGCACCTGGGCGGAAAAAACTGAACAACTGAACGCAATCGTAGGCAAAACTGAATGGCTTTGCCTGTGAAATCGCACAGTTTTCACTGAACGCATCCAGACCTAATCCGGACACGCTCGTGTGAAAGAGGCCTAAGAGTGCTGTGCAAAGTGAAAATGCTCAATATAATCTAAAATCTGAGAGGGAAAAAGCCTATAGACTCTATATATATATATATATATATATATATATATATATATATATAAATGAAATCCTGACCTGTGAGTTCTGGCTAGGGATTGGTGTCAGAACACGGCACTACTGAAGAACCCATCGTCATATGCAATTACCTATTCAGGAGGCTGTGTTCTGACACCAGTCTTCAGCCAATACTTATAAGTCAGGATTTTGGTATTGATTATACAGCATGTAGCATATAGGGTGTTTTATATTGGATGCCACATTATTTTTTAGCTATATGTATGTTGAAGTTATTTTGGATCATCTTTTTTGTAACCTACAAACCTTATTGGAGGTCAGTGCTTGGATTCTTATTAGTTTGTGACCGGTATTATTCTATATCAAGCTTGTATATTTTTTATGTTACTATTTTTTGTGGGTATGCAAACTTTTTGTTGCATGTAACTTTTTTCCTATGTAGCTTGCGTGTATTTACACTTGTATAGCACCCCCTCTTTATGTAGGTAATTAAGAATCTTTCTCAAGCCCTATAATTGCTTAAAATAAAAAAATCATGACGTACTTTTCCAGCGTTGTTCTCTGTAGCGCTGTTCTGTACCTGCTGCCGCTGCTTTGTGCCAGTATGCGGCATGTAACCGCCGTTGCCGATCATTGTCTTCAGTGGTGGTCCAACGGTGGAAAACAAGCAGTGGCAGCAGGGCCAAACTGGCGCCCCAGAGAAAGGGTGAGTATACCATGATTTTTATTTTTTTTCATTTTAAATAATTGTAGGGCTTGTCTGTAATTTTTAATTATCTGGAGCAATCCCTTTAAGGTCTAGCTTGGAGTTTGTAAGGTGGTAAGATGAAGTCTTGTATCTCTGGTGTCTTTAGCTTTAGATATGATTTCTTATGTGATGATGCAAAAGGGTCAACCAGTTCCCCTCTGACTGTGAAGACCCTTGTGTCTTCGTTGTTTTGGACTCCCGAGAGGTTCCTTGTGTTCCTGGGAATCTGTAACCCAAATGTTTTTGATTATCCCCATACTGCAGTTCAAAGCTTTTATATTCCCTGGTTGGGTTTTGTTTTGGCACGTAGCCCGGGCTCTATAGATAGATTCCTTTTTTTTTTTTTTTTTTTATTAAATATGATTCAGCTTACTCCTTAGAATACTATTTGCCTCTTACGTTTATTGTCTGAAGACCTCCCACTCCCTCCCAAATTTCCTCTTTGTTATTTTGGTGTTTCCTTATTTGGCCATCACCACAATCTTCCCAAACAGGTCCGTGGTAGTGGAAACCATAACGGGATGCTTGGATAACCCGAACCCGAACTTTGGACGCCAAACTTAAAACACAAGTTCGCTCAACTCTACTTGCCTCTATTTCCTGATAGATTGTAACACAACAGTTACAAAGGGTGTGGGGGGTGCTGATGACGGGATTCGATTCTATGAAGACGTGTGATAGACCGTCCTGAAAAGATGTGTTTTTAGGAAGCACCTAAAAGTGTCGGCAAACAGAGAGGAGGGACGAGATGTAGGGGGGTACAGCATCAGGGGGAGCTTAGTGGCTAAAATTGGGAAGTGTAAATAGTATTCTAAACTGGATGGACAATCTATGTGGTGACTGGCACAGGGTCGAGGTATCGGTGTAGTGATTGGCACGGGGTGGAAGCATCAGTGTGGTGACTACCACGTTGTGGAGGCATCAGGTAGATGGGAGAGTTTAGGGAGGGTAAGGCTGATGTAAGACAGCAGGTGTGGAACCACTGTGTCAAGCAAAGAGATTTGGCTTGGAGCTACTCCTAAGTGCATTATCCTGGCAGTCCCCTAGTCGTCATCCTTTTACCTCTATATAGGGATTTGAACTCCGCTGCAGGGGAACCACCACCAGGCTGCTCCCTCCTTAAGTAGTCTCTAATTGACTGCTGACCCATGAGGGAGGCACCATAACACTGAAGAGGCAATCAAACCGTAGTCCGTAACACACCAAGGTTGAGGCAGGCAGAGTACGTGAAAGACCAGGAAACAGTCCGAGGGCAGGCAGCTCAGGTTCAACATGGAAATCGGACAAGGGTCAGGTCAGGCAGTGAAGAGTCAAGATCTAGAAAACCGACAGTGGTTGGTACATGAGAAATCGAAACAATGAAAGCTTCGGGAAACTACTAAGTAGAACCTATTGCTCAGGCACATTCCCACAAGGGAAGATGCCTTAACTACTGTTGGGAGACCAGCCACTGGTGACGATTAGGGTCCACGCGTTGGCTCTTTAACTGCTGGATGTGCAGCAAGAGGTAGTGCTGGCAGGAAGCAGGCTGCAAGAAGAAACATTCCTGCACTCCGCTGGGAAGAAGGAGGAGAATACTGATGGGTTTGAGCCGCTGGCACAGCGCTGGATTCTGGAGTTTTTTTTGAGGCGCAGGTAACATGAGAGTAACTGAATGTAGGGAATGTAAGAGATTATAACATAACCCCCAGACAGTGAGAGTAATGCCTATGGGTTATGGATGGTAGTACCAGAATCAAAGTATCGGGCAGGTTAATGGATGACTGAAACCCAAGAATCCGATACGACCCATTTTAGTGCCCTGGCATTGGGTAGGCGCAGATGGACCTTGTAAAATATGTGCGCAGTTCATCCGGTTTGGCCATTTAATTGTGCGGTCTGCCACCTGGCAATCGTTTTCTTAAAATGACCTACAACGCTCACCGTAGGGCATTGGTTTTTATAAGTAGCCAGTCCTAGAGATCTAGAACAGCAATCTGAAGAGATCAATAATTTGCATTGTCACTCCGCGTTCCGTAGGAAATGCACTTTCCCCGTCACGTCTGGTTATTTAGTTTAGAACTTGGCTCTATTTAGCAGTCTTGGCAATTTAGATAACATGGGTCATGTTGTATCGGGTCAGAGTACCACTTTTTTCCATGTCCTGCTATTGGCAGACGGCAGCAGGCTATAATGATATTGTTGAAATTCTTACCCAGATGGTGGGGGGGGTGGGGGGGGAGAGAAGGATCGGACATGTCTGATTTCAACATGCCCAATCTTTTATTTCCCTCTTCCCTTTACTTGGATACTCAGGAGGGCATGCATGTATGTCAGGGAGGCAGAGGAATAGCTATGTGCTGGATACACGTTGTGAATAGCCACCTTACAGAGGTACTAAGTCCGGAAATGATAAAGGTAAGGAGATACTCTAACCCCACTGTTTAAAGGAATTATCGAAGAGTGGTGGACCTGCGGTGAGGTTCATACTTGCCTGGTTCCAGCTCCACGGTCGCCTCTGCAGGTCCCGGGTCTCTGGGAATCAACATCCTGTTGATGGGGGAAGGGGTATGTGACCGCTGCAGTGGTGACCTGTCAGCCGTGTAGCTCATGGCCCCGTGGGGACAAGTCACCATTCCTGCGTTTGCGGTCTTATTCATGTGAATGGATTTGCAGAGATCTTTGCTGCGTGCTGCAGAAACAACGCCCTTCAAATGCATGGCAAGTTAATTAACCCTTACAATTCCATTAACAGAAATCTGAGTAGTATCAAAGGGTTTTGCTCTATAGAGTCCTTTAAAAGGGGACATTAATACAGGGCTTGACAAATTTCCTTGGAATCTAGGAGCCCGCTAAAAAAGTTAGGAGCCAGGCGGAGCCGCGTCATAAAGCCCCCAATAGATGCCCCCATAGTGTTCCTCTCCCCCCCCCCCACTTCTCCATAGAGCCCCCCAATAATGCATGCCAGTACATAGGGCCCCCAGTAGATGCCTCCATAGTGTTCCTTTCCCTGTTCCCCATAGTGCCCCCCATAATGTGCGAGTATATAGGGCCCCCCATAATGCTTCCCCTCTTCAATAGGTTATATGACATGTCCGATGCTGCCAGCTTCTAAGTGATCGCCACTTGCGGCCGCCATGACATGTGGAAACCCTTACAAGGATTACAGGGTCCGGAGGGGAGGGCAGAGGGGTCCGGAGGGGAGGGCAGAGGGGTCCGGAGGGGAGGGCAGAGGGGAGGGCAGAGGGGTCCGGAGGGGAGGGCAGAGGGGTCCGGAGGAGAGGGCAGAGGGGTCCGGAGGACGCAAACACAGCGGGCACCATGACATTTTACTGAGCACTACAACCCCCAGCTGGCGCTCAGTCCCCGCATCACTACAAAGCCCAGCTCTTTCCCCCTCTTGTCATTCACTTTCCCCCCTTGTCATTCTCCCCCCCCCCCCTTGTCATTCTCTTTACCCCTCATCTTGTCAATCTCTTTCCCCCTCTTGTCAATCTCTTTCCCCCTCTTGTCAATCTCTTTCCCCCTCTTGTCATTCACTTTCCCCCCTTGTCATTATCTTTCCCCCCTTGTCATTCACTCCCCCCCGCCCCCTTGTCATTCACTTTCTCTCCTTGTCATTCACTTTCTCCCCCCCCCCTTGTCATTCACTTTCTCCCCCTTGTCATTCACTTTCTCCCACCCCTTGTCATTCACTTTCTCCCCCTTGTCATTCACTTTCTCCCCCTTGTCATTCACTTTCTCCCCCTTGTCATTCACTTTCTCCCCCTTGTCATTCACTTTCTCCCCCCTTGTCATTCACTTTCTCCCTCCCCCTTGTCATTCACTTTCTCCCCCCCTTGTCATTCACTTTCTCCCTCCCCCCCTTGTCATTCACTTTCTCCCCCTTGTCATTCACCCCCTGTCATTATCTTTCCCCCCTTGTCATTTTCTCCCCTCCCTCCTCCGCCTGTAATGTAGCGTGGCCGAGCTTTGTATGGTCCCACGGGTACAGGAGCTTTAGTTTCCGGTACCCAGGCAGACTGACAGAAAGTGCACACTGTGTGCGCACTTCTTGTCAGTCCGGCCGGGTACAGGAGACAGATGCTCCTGTACCGCGGACCATACAGGGCTCGGCCGCGCTACAATGAGGCACTGACAGGAGGGAGCGCTGAGCGTTTCCCTCCTGTCAGTCCCTCTCTTCATTCTGCGCCCGGGCGGTGCGCCCTCATGGACGTGCCAGCCCGGGCAGTGCTGCAGCCGCCGAAGGCTCTATATAGAGCGCTCGGGCGGCTGCAGCACGAGGGGGGCCGGCGCTCCGCGTGTTGGACGCGCCGGCCCTGGCACCTGAGAGAACGGGCTGACAACTACCCAGGCGCCAGGACCAAATTCCTGGTCGCCATGGCGACCTGGCGCCTGGGATTTGTCGAGCCCTGCATTAATAATAATAATAATATTTATTTATTTCTATAGCGCCACCATATTCCGCAGCGCTTTACAAATTCATAGGGTTCATGTACAAAACAAAAGTAACTGGCTCATATACAACTGAAACACTAGGAGTCAGGGCCCTGCTCGCAAGAGCTTACAATCTATGAAGAATTGGGGCTTGACACATCAGGTAGTTGATTGTGATAAGTAGGATTCGAGCCATTATTGAACTGACAGTAGTGGGGACGGCCGACCTGCTTCGGGTTTGGGTCTGCTAGAGGATTGAGTTTAGGCCAGAGATGTTGGTGGGGGTGAGGTTTAGTCGGGGAAAGGTCATTTTAAGAGGCTTGATAAACCTGCCTGAAAAGATGTGTTTGTAAGGCACGTTTGAAGGTGGAGAAGTTGTGAATTGACCTAATATTCCAGAGCAGATTATTTCATAGAGTAGGTGCAGCTTGAGAAAAGTCTTGAAGACGGGAGTGAGAGGTCCTAATTATGGAGGTTATTAATCTTGGGTCGCTAACAGAACGGAGAGCACGAGTAGGATGGTAGAGATGAGGGAGGAGATGTATGGAGGTGCAGCACTGTGGAGAGCTTTGTGGGTGAAGGCGAGAAGTTTGAACTGTATTCTGTGGTGGATGGGCAACCAGTGAAGTGACTGGCACAGACTAGCAGCATCAGTGTAGCAGGTGCGGGTGGATCGATAGATAATCCTGGCTGCAGCATTTAGGACAGACTTAAGGGGGGAGAGTTTAGCGAGAGGAAGACTGATTAGTAATGCATTGCAGTAGTCAAGATGAGAGTTTTTGCCATTTCCACCGTAAGAAAAGGTGGATTCTGGATATATTCTTGAGGTCAGAATCAAATGTGGCCCCAAGACAGCAGGCATGTTGCACAGAAGTTATGACTTCATTACAACTTATTACAACTCCCAGCATGCCCAGACAGCCTACAACAGGGCATGGTGGGAATTGTAGTTTTACAACAGCTGGAGAGCCGCAGGTTAGCCAGCCCTGGTCTACGGTATCAAATGCTGCTGAGAGATCCAGCAGAATCAGTAGAGAATAGTCACCATTTCTTTTTGCTGTTAGGAGATCGTTAGTCACTTTAGTAAGGGCAATTTCTGTAGAGTGAAGAGGGTGAAATGCAGATTGTAAGGGGTCAAGAAGAGAGTTTGCAGAGAGATAGCTTATTAAGCGAGAGTAGACAAGACGTTCAGGGAGTTTAGAGATGAAGGGGAGGTTAGAAACAGGTCGGTAGTTAGCAGCACAGGTCGGGTCAAGAGATTGTTTCTTTAGTAGTGGGGTTATAACAGAGTGTTTTGAAAGAGGAGGGAAAGATACGAGAAGAGAGAGAGGTTAAAAATTGTAGTTAGGTGAGTGATGACAGCCGGGAAGAGGGACTTGAGGAGATGGAATAGGATCACTGCTACAGGTCGTGGGTCGAGAAGAAGAGAGAAGCTTGGAGACTTCTTCCTCTGTAATAGAGGATAGAGCGCATGTGGAGGAATTGGGGGCGGGGGGAGGGGAAGGGGGGATTGAAATTATTTGGGGACTGGGAGATTATTTCCTGGCGGATACTGCCAATCTTGTCTCTGAAGTAAGTAACCATGCCATCAGCGCAGAGGTCAGTGATAGGTCCTGGAGCTTTAGGACTTTAGAAGGGAATGAAAAGTGTCAGAGTCGTTTTGGGTTATTTGAGAGTGAGGAGATGAGAGAAGTGAAGTACTTTTGTTTGGCAATGTTGAGAGCCGAATTGTATGCTTTGAGCATAAATTTATAATTAAGTCTGTTGATATTCGCGATTTTCTCCATAAGAGTTCTGAACATCTGGAGCAGCGCTGGAGAAAGCGCGTTTCAGGTGTGTGCCAGGGCTGCCATATTCTGTGTCAGGAGGGTTTTTATTGATAGTGGAGCAACTTCATCTAGGGTGGTTTTGAGGGTCTGGTTGTAATGATTGGCAGCCAAGTCTGGACAGGGGAGGGAAGTGATTGGGGTAAGAGCTAGTTGTAGGGTTTTAATAAGTTGCTGGCAGTTAATGGTGTGTAGGTTTCTGTAAGTCTGAAAAGTGAGAGGTCTTTATGGTAAATGAAAGAAGATTGTGGTCAGAAAGTGGGAAGGATAAGTTACTAAAGTTTGAGACTGAGCAGTGACTGAAGAAGACTAGATCAAGTATATTGCCCTGTTCATGCGTGGCAGAGGAAGGAAGTTGTGATAGGCCAAGAGAGGAGGTTAAAGAAAAAGTGAGCGGCTGATGGGGAAGTAAGATCATCAATGGTAGGGATGTCCCGATACCATTTTTTTAAGACCGAGTACGAGTACCGATACTTTTATTTAAGTACTCGCCGATACCAATTACCGATACCTCGTATAAACAGCCCCGCAGTTACTGATAGCAATGAAAAAAATTAAAGCTGGAATTTGGTTGCTGTGGATAACGGCTTTTCTTTTCCTTTGTACAAGTATTAATAAATGGTAATATAATAGCGTTTTCAAACCAATGTGCCTCCAGGGGGATCTGTTTTTGGGGGATCTGTGGAGGACACACTGTTGTGGAGGATCTGTGGATGTCACAGTTATGGGGGGGATCTGTGGATGACGCACTGTTATGGGGGGATCTGTGGATGACGCACTGTTATGGGGGATCTGTGGATAACAGTGTTATGGGGGATCTGTGGATGACGCACTGTTATGGGGATCTGTGGATGACGCACTGTTATGGGGGATCTGTGGATGACGCACTGTTATGGGGGATCTGTGGATGGCACCGTTATGGGGGACCTGTGGACGCCACCGTTATGGGGGACCTGTGGACGTCACCGTTATGGGGGAGGGGGACCTGTGGACATCACTGTTATGGGGGGAGCCTGTGGACATTACTGTTATGGGGGAACCTGTGGACATCACTGTTATGGGGGGGACCTGTGGACATCACTGTTATGGGGGACCTGTGGACATCACTGTTATGGGGGGACCTGTGGACATCACTGTTATGAGGGGGGACCTGTGGACATCACTGTTATGGGGGACCTGTGGACATCACTGTTATGGGGGATCTGTGGATGAGGCTGTAATGGGGGGGATCTGTGGATGACACTGTTAGGGCTATGTGGATGACACATATATAGCATCTTATGCTATATACATGTCATCCACAGATCCCCCCCATTAGTGTCGGGGCCGGTGCAGCTTGACTCATACACCGGCCCCGCAGCTGCTATATTGTGTTTCATTAACCCTAACTTACTGTGCCCGTGATTACTAACTATTAATGCGCAGTCCCTCCATGCTCCTGCCCGCGCGCCTTCTGTAATCATAAAGTGGGCGGAGCGGGCAGGCGGGACATGAGGCGCATGGAGGAACTGAGAGCTCAAGCTGCCCGATTAGGGTTAATGAAACAGAATATAGCCGCTGCCGAACCGGAACTTCCGGTATCGGCAGTGGTATTGGCGGCATTTTTAGGAGTACAAGTACTCGTGAAAATGCCGGTATCGGTCCCGATACCGATACTAGTAAAGGTATCGGGACATCCCTAATCAATGGGGATATTAAAATCACCCATAATAGGAGTTGGTGATTCAGAAGATAGGAAGTGAGGAAGCCAAGCTGCAAAGTGATCAAGGAATTGGTGGGGGGTACGATAGACAACTGCAACTCTCAGGGAATAGATGGAGAGAGAGTCTAATGGTGTGAACCTCAAAAGAGGCAAATGTGAGAGAGGTTACAGGGGGAATGACCTGAAATGTGCACTGTGGAGAAAGTAGTATGCCTACTCCTCCTCCGTGCCTGTTCATCAGGTCTGGGGGTGTCGGAGAAGTGAAGTCCACCATAGGATAGGGCAGCAGGGGAAGCAGTGTCAGAGGGTTGAAGCCAAGTTTCTGTAAGGTCCAGCAAGTTCAGAGAGTGTGAGAGGAAGAAGTCATGGATTGTGGGGAGTTTATTACGAACCGACCGTGCGTTCCAGAGTGCGCAGTTAAGAGACGGGAGAGGATGTGCAGTGAACATTAATCAGGTTTTTGGGATTTCTGTATGTGGCAGAGGAGAAGTTGGCAACAGAGGGAGGGCCAGGATTTGGTGAAATATCCCCTGCAGCTAGTAGCAGGAGAACAGAAAGAGACAGCAAGTGGTTGAAAGATTTATATTGGTGTTTTTATGCTGCACCGTGGAGGAAGATAGTTCATGGTGATGTATGAGGGTATGAAGTGTATGCGAACTGCTGTGGAGAGAAGGGACAGAGGGGGGAAGGTGTGGTTGATTTTGAAGGTAGACAGCCATAGCAATGAGAAGAGTAGCCAGAGCCTGAGTGAAGCAATATTGTAGCATATTGCAGTAATTTCAAGTCACGCCCCTTTCCTGTGACTAACTTCTAGATCAGTGGGGGTCCTACTGCTGAGGACCTCCACTGATCACGAGAACAGGGGCTCCGTATTCCACAAGGCCCCTTGAAATGAATAGAGCGGCAGGTCAGGCATGCGCAGTCACTCATAGTAACATAGTACATAAGGCCGAAAAAAGACATCTGTCCATCCAGTTCGGCCTGTCATCCTGCAAGTTGATCCAGAGGAAAGAAGTACTCCCTGGATCAACGACCCCTCTCTAGTAGCTATAACCTGTAATATTATTACCCTCCAGAAATACATCCAGGCCCCTCTTGAATTCCTTTATTGTACTCACCATCACCACCTCCTCAGGCAGAGAGTTCCATAGTCTCACTGCTCTTACCATAAAGAATCCTCTTCTATGTTTGTGTAGAAACCTTCTTCCCTCCAGACGCAGAGGATGTCCCCTCGTCACAGTCACAGTCCTGGGGATAAATAGATGATGGGAGAGATCTCTGTACTGAACCCTGATATATTTATACATAGTTATTAGATCTCCTCTCAGTCGTCTTTTTTCTAAGGTGAATAACCCTAATTTTGATAACCTTTCAGGGTACTGTAGATCCCTCATTCCAGTTATTACTTTAGTTGCCCTCCTCTGAACCCTCTCCAGCTCTGCTATGTCTGCCTTGTTCACAGGAGCCCAGAACTGTACACAGTACTCCGTGTGTGGTCTGACTAACAATTTGTAAAGTGGTAGGACTATGTTCTCATCACGAGCATCCATGCTCCTTTTGATCCAACCCATTATCTGACTCCATGCATCTTATGGGACTATTGGAGACAGCGCTCAGCTATTTCCAGCCGTCCCATAGACATGAATGGAGAAGCAGGACGCACCCATTAGAATGTATTACCATTGACGACGGGCTGGACTTTTGTCGCCTTGATTTTGTTCAAAACGTTTAAATTTTTTAAATTTTTTTTTATTTTCCTATAGATCGGGAATACACCAGCATTTGTGAAAAGCAGCCAATAGGACGCCTACTTTTTCGCCAGTTCTGTGAAACAAGGGAACATCTTCTCAAAATCATCCTCTTCCTCGATGCAGTGGTAAGCAGGGTTTATGGTGGCCTAACCATTACGATTAGACGTTTCTTTTTTTTTTTTTTTTATTCCTTTTTTTTTTTTCTCCTCTCTCCACCCATTACATTTACATTGGAGGGACTTGGTGCTCATGACCAGTACTCTTGTCTCACGACTTAGTGGACGGTTAAAGAGCAACCCAGTCTGATTTTTGCAACCTTTTATCCTATGCGGAAATCTTAAGGTTAACCTGAAGTTTTACCACGACCGTGCCCCTAGCCTTAGGCTGGGTTCACATCACATTGTATTATACCTCTGTTTGACGTATACATAAAAAAAAAAAAAAAATATATACTAAAACGCAGCACACCACTTTTTTTTTTTTTTTTTTTTAACAATGAAACTCTATGGTGTACGGATGCCACTGTATAGCATCAGTCAGAGGCATGTGTTTTTAACGTATATACTTTTTGTATACATTAAAAGGATGGGGGAAAACGTGATGGGAACCCTCCCTTAGATTTATTCTTGGAAGCCAGTGCTGTTCACCATTTTTAGATCCTATTTTGCAGCTTGTGAATATTCTAACAATGACAGGACCCAAAAATCATTATCCATACATCATGTGTTCACCTATTTTCCCCCCTCCTTTTTTTTCCTTTCAGTTAAATTATGAATTGTCATCGGATGAGAAGAGAAAAGAGATGGGAGAAGAGATCATTAAAAGGTTCTTTACCTCAAAGGTAAGTCTCTACATCCCTAGGTTATCTATCATTGCCTTTCTTCTCATTATAGGCCATCAGTATCGGATCGGGGATGGACTGGTGCCCTCCGCCCATCAGATTTTACCTTGTAGTATTGGCACCGAAACTACACAGCTCCGTCCATTGAGTCTGATTTGGTTCCCCTCAATAGGAGGAGCACTGCAGTTACTAGCTCTGTCCGCTGCACCATGGATGGTGCTGCGTAGGTCCTATGCTACAAGGTAACAGCTGATCAGCGAGATGCCGGGGTCCTGAGTATAGGCCATCAATATCAAAATCCTGACTGATCTATTCTCAGACTAGGTCATCAATATCAGCTCGTGGTCTGACACCCAGCACCCCCACCAATCAGCTGTTTAAGGAAGCCTCCGGCCTGTGCACGGTGTACTGGCCTTTCTGGGGTATTGCAGTTCTGCTCCCGTCCAAGTGAACAGGAACTGGGCTGCAGGACGCTGGTGCCAGAAACTACACCATGGACCAAGCCTTCTGTTTCCACTCCATACACTGTATTGTTTCTGACGCTGGGGCTGCTGGGTGTCAGACCCCCACCATTCTGATACTGATGACCTATCCTGAGAATGGATCAGCAATATTTGCAGCCGGAGAACTCCTTTAATATGCTGTCCTTTTCAGTAAAAGGCTCACTTTTCAATTTTCAAAACTGCACAATAAATGTTGTGCCGTTTTGGTGATTAGTATTATTTTAAAAGAGTACATGAGTCCACTGTCTTCATAAGGGTATCGCTTCCCCCGCTTGTCTCAGCAGTCACTGTATAAGTAGCAGCCGGGGGGATCTCTCCCATCACGAGGACATTTGAGTAGACTGTATTCCTTCATCGCTCCCGTTAGAGAAGCGACACACAGTCCCATTATGTTGCATTTACAGGCAGGTGTAAGTCAGTATTTTGGATGTGAATCATGTGCATTATTGTGAACAGCAAACAAATATACTGCCATTTACACTGCCAGACGATTAGACCAATTATCAGGAGAGGACGTATGTATGGACGCTTGATCCTGATAATTGCCCTCTGTAAATCTGCTTACAAATGAGCGCATTTATTGGGTGATCCAGATGTCTACACGGCACAAAACAAAATAAAAAATCTCTCTCGGAAACATATTTCCTTGTGTGAACAGGAGTGTGCTGCCAACAAACAGCACAACTCCATGGGGATGAATGAGTGTTGTGACGATTGTTCATCCCCATACCACAGCCATGGTTGGTGCATTTTAATGCCGCTAACAAGTTGGCAGTGATCGAGAATGAGTGCGCATATGGCCTTTTGTTCCTGATCATTGCTGAGCGACATTGGCCCCTGTAAATGGGCCCTTTATCAAGAGGACGATCTGTGCCAACTTTTTTTTTTTTGCTGTCTTCATTAGCTCTCATGTATGAACACAGCTTCATTCCTGGACCGAGAACTCTCCTTTCCCTCATATTGATAGTCACTGATACTGAGGAGTGATTCTGCTGTGGGTGCTCTGCATTCTCTACACTTGTACACAGCCCATGCGATTATCCCACTGCAAACTGCCTTGTGTGTCCCCTCTATAGCCTGTGCTTTGCACCCTTCAATGCTTTCCCCCCTCTCCCCACTCTGATCAGTCATGTACACTGTATGATAAGCAGACAATATTTGAAAATCTAATACACGGCGGTCGTCCAAAATCCGATTTCCTTTACTTTTTAGCTAAACTCCTTTTTCATGTGACTGGCCTACTTTTCCAGTGCCATATGGAGTATGCGGGATTGCAGAGTTATAACAGATTCATCATCTCAAGCCACATCAGTCTTAGATCTGATAAGAAGATTTTGTTAATTTTTGCTTTTTCTCGCATCTCGTTTTGCTTTTATTTTTCACAAGCTCTGGACCAAATGATAGAAATAACCTATAAGAACATATTCACACAAGGCAGGAATTCCAAAAATCACTTCCATTCATCTGAATGGAGTTGTTTTGGCTGCAGGCGCATTGATTTCTTCAAGCCCCATTCTGCAGTCACATATTTCTGCTGCATACTGTTAGTTTTCTCTTTTGGTCTGTTGTCGAGGCTGCCAGTTTTGCAGGATTGCTTCTCAGAAACGTAGACCGATAGATTTGTCAGCGGAGCAGCAGTATTAAAGGCTATGGACACCTTTGACATGGAAATTACTTTTACGTATGTCAGTGGTTACCTTCAGTAAGGCTGAAATTTTCATTCCTTCATTCGTTTATCAGATCCCTTGCCCCTCGTTTCAGACTTTTCTCTTATGTATGTGTCTTTTCCATTAATGCATGTTGGATGTGAGATTTGTGTGTCCAAGAAGCTGCAGTCTTCACTAGCACTCATGTATGAACACAGCTTCATTCCTAGACCGAAAAATCTTCTTTCCCCCATATTGATAATCACTGATACTGCGGAGCGATTTTTCCTTCCCCTGCAGATTCCGCTGTGGGTTCTCTGCATTCGCTACACTTGTACACAGCCTATATGATTATCCCACTGCAAACTGCCTTTTGTGTCCCATCTATAGCCTGTGCTTTGCCCCCTTCAATGCTTTCCCCCCTCTTCCCACTCTGATCAGCCTGGTACAACCTTCTTTCCTGCTGCTGTTTCTAAAACAGAAAAAGGAGGGGAGAGCTGTGTTCTGACTGATTTATGTCAGATTCAGCAGCACCACTAGCTAAGTGAAGGACTTACACACACTCTGCAGAAGCTAAATGGTAGGAAATTTTTAGTAAAGATTATTTATTTGAAACTCTCATAGCACAGAATGAAGCATGCTGGCATAGTCAGGAGTCACCGGCTTTTGTACTGTTTGTTCTGTTTCAACTGAATATCACCTGTAGTATATATACAGTCAAAATGGTATTTTCTATTTTAATGCTTCTAATTATGTGTGCGTCTTATGGTCCAGTGTGTCTTATAGTCTGAAAAATATGGTTTGAATAGATTGTAAATGCGTCTATCATACTCATGTGACGAATCGTACGCTTATACTGTATATGAACTGCATGGTTCTTGACCCGCATTGTTTGCTCTTCCCCATGTTTGGGTTCCTTTCTCCGTTTCCTCTCAAGATGAGTAATTTTACAGAAATGATACCTCTGTGGTGAATGGGTTCAGTGGACTGTCAATCCCCCTGACACAAAGACGCATTCTTCAGACTCTAGGATGTGATGGTTTTTTGGGTACGGGTCACTAATTCTTCTAATTTCCTCTTCCGTTCAACCCTCCTCTATGACGTCTTTACCCCTCCAGTCTCCCGATTATGTGCCAGAAATCCCAGATTCACAAATGGAAGAATGTATATTGGACTTTGAAAAAAACCCCTACAAGGAGATCTTCAGCAGTTGTATTAGGTGAGTGGAATGGTTTAAAGGGTAACACCGGCTTAGAGCAACAATTAGAACCTTTCCCCTAAAATTCTTAGGGTGGAGTAACTTCTTAAAGGGGTTCTTCCATGATTAATCTAATGATGGGTTTATCCTGCACAATTCACTTTCATGGGATGGCTGAATACAAGCACTCTGCTATGTCCAGCAGCCCCAGGGTTGTCTGGAGAGACAGCACACTCGCATTACACCTGCTTCATTTAATTTAAATGGCAGAACACACTCTCCCATTCTTGTGATCGGTGGTGGCCCCAGCGGTTGAACCCCCGCTGATAAGACACTTGTTATCTTGCTGATACGGGATAACTTGTTGCGATGGGTCCACTCACTTTAGAGGAAGCCGAGTGCTTTTGCGTGCTCTCTGGGTCTTAGGTTAGCCTTTTGCTCGACAGCCGGGATCAGAGGTAGCTCCAATCCCAACGGAACAGAAAGAGCATGTTAATGTATTCACCAATTCACCAATATAACTAACAACACTGCCCCATAGAAGATTGCAAATGCAAACTGTCTTACATTTGTAAGACAGTAATTCCTGAATGAAATTCTAAAAAATAATAAAAATGTGATTATTTTTCAAAAAATAAATTTTATTGTGCATGCTTTACGTAAAAGCAAAAAAACTACAGTCGTACGAGTGCTGCCTTCTCTTCAAACAGCTTATTGGCAAGGGGTGCCGGGTGTCGGACCTCCACCGATCTGAGGATAGGTCATCAATAGTAAAAAGCGGACAGCCCCTTTAAACAGGCCTATTCCCACTGCGGACTCTGTGGCAGATTTTAGCTGTGTACCCTCAAACGGCACCAAAAATATGCAGTTTCTCCCTCATAAAACAAGGCATGTCAAAGAAAAAACTAAAAAGTTATGGCTGCTTAAACATAAAGGTAAAAACTGAACAAAATTAGCTATTCAGGATAGGTAATCAATATCTGATCGGTGGGAGTCCGGCACCCCCTCCGATCAGCTTTCATAGAGGAGGTAGCGCTCGTGCGAACACTGCTTCCTCTTCAACTACGTGTTGGAGTCACCTGTCATTACACTGCACTGCCGAAACCTCAGAGATGACAGGCTCGATAGGTCACCAATATGTATGGCCTGCACAACCCCTTTAGGGGGTTAAAGGGGTTACCTGACCATGGGTCCAACCCTTGAAAACCACTAACATGACCAGAAAAGCTTAAATTCAAATGAGTGGCCGGGCATCTGATAGTTGGCCGGCCAGGTCCACCATAGCAAGAGACCCTTTTTGTTATTATCGAATATAGGGGGAAGATGTTGCCTACAGATATTCATGACTGGTTGTACAGTTCAGATATTCCTGCCAATCCCCTATGCACATGCATGCCGGCCTCAGCCAGGCATGCATGTGCTCAAATAGGCTGCTCTGGTGGTAGATCATCCCTAGTAAAACTACAAGCGTCGGACAATATGGAAATTCCACATGACCAATCCTTCTTCACCTCAGCTCCTGCTGTTCAGAGAGTAGGGACCCCCGACTCCCATAGATGTTAGTCAGCCGGTCTCGACACAAGTGGCGGCTTCAATCAACATTCTACTAAGGGCTCATAAACATGAACGTATTTTCTTTCCGTGTCCGTTATGGTTTCTTTGCGGACCGTATGCGGAACCGTTCATTTCAATGGGTTCTCCAAAAAAACAAAAATTAATCCATGTGGATTCCGTTTCCATATGTCCGTATGTCCGTTCCGCAAAAAAATATAACCTATCGTATGACTGTCTGCATTACGGACAAGGATAGGACTGTTCTGTTAGGGGCCAACTGTTTCGTTACGCAAAATTCGGAATGCATGTCCTTTTTTGCAGACCGCAAAATACATATGGTTGTGTGCATGAGGCCTAATGTGCATTGACACCCTAAGAAATGACCCGAGGTGTTGTGTATGGAGATTGTGTGTGACGGTGCAGATGAGGACTTGTCGCTCTGTGCGAGGAGCATAGGACAGTGACTGGGTTTAATACAAGGTGTCTCTCTTTCCTCAGCTTGCTCCACGAGTTCCTGCGGGGCTCTCCTTTCAGAGAGTACCAGGAGAGTATGTATTTTGACCGCTTCCTGCAGTGGAAAAGCCTGGAAAGGTAAGACGCTGGACACCGCCTTGTGACTGCGGCAGCCGTATACGTCATATACACCAGCAGTCACTCACTATACACTAGGACTGGAGGGGCAAGATGGCTACTAGTCTGCAGCACTGATATTTGGGTGGAGGAGCGGGCAGCAGTCCTCAGGGAGCAGACAGCGGCTGTAATGTGATGATATTCAGTGGTGATATACCTGTATCATTTCTATAATATACTTATCTCTCCTGTACTCCAGACTTACCGTTACAAAGGAAACTTTCAGGCAGTACCGGGTGCTAGGAAAAGGAGGATTCGGGGAGGTAAGTGATCACTTACTGTAATAGATTGTGAGCTCTCCTGCACAGTATTAGTCACTTCTCTCTGTGTCTGCACCACATTGCTCCCTCCTCTGCCCTCCGTCTACTGTCTCTACCCCACACTGCTGTATATAGTCCTTTCTATATAGTCTCTACCCCACACTGCTGTATATAGTCCTTTCTATACAGTCTCTACCACACACTGCTGTATATAGTCCCTTCTATACAGTCTCTACCCCACACTGCTGTATATAGTCCTTTCTATACAGTCTCTACCCCACACTGCTGTATATAGCGGTATATAGTCCTTTCTATACAGTCTCTACCCCACACTGCTGTATATAGTCTCTTCTATACAGTCTCTACCCCACACTGCTGTATATAGTCCCTTCTATACTGTCCTACTCCACTGATGTATACAGAACTCTGTATATGGTCTCTGTATGTCATTGCACACCATATAGTACTTTGTGTATGGTCTGTATATGGTCTTTGTCCCACACCAATCCATATAATACCTTCTACACTGTCTCTATTCTATATAGTGATTTTTGTATTCTCTGCTCTATTGCACCCCATATAGTATTTTCTGTGATGCCTTTAGTGGTATAATACTTTCTACTGTCTCCCTATACTGCGCAGTATAGAATTTTTTTATACTGTCTGTGCTTGATACCAGTGACTATAATGCTTTCCATACTGCTTGTCACTTACCACTGTACATAATACCGTTTACGGTGTCTGCTCCATAGCCATCTATATAGTACTGTCTATGTTCCCACCACACTCCCTATAGTATTTTATACCATCTGTGTTCCATATAGCACCCTCATATTGTATCTGTTCTATATAGTACCGTCATACTGTCTCTTTCTATATAGTATTGCCATATTGTCTTTGTTCTATATAGTATGTCATACTGTCTGTTCTATACAGTATCATCATGTTGTCTGTTCTATATAGTACTGTCATATTGTCTCTGTGCGATGTAGTGCCGCCATACAGTGTTTGTTCATACTTTCCCTGTTCTATATAGTACTGGTGCTTTCTCTGTTTCTGCTCCATCTAGGACTCTCTGTATTGTCCCCGTACCCCCTCGCTCTGTGTAATAGTGCCTATAGCTGATGTGCCTTTTTCTCCTCGGACTCCCGTGTTATTTTTCGGTTACTTTGTACTGTGTTCCTCCACATGCTCCTTTATATATCCCAGATCACCAGAGTTATCCCTTCTGCTCCCAGGTGTGCGCCTGCCAGGTCCGTGCCACCGGGAAGATGTACGCGTGTAAAAAGCTGGAGAAGAAGAGGATCAAGAAGAGGAAAGGGGAGTCGATGGCTTTGAATGAGAAGCAAATCCTGGAAAAAGTGAACAGCCGCTTTGTGGTACTGACCAGATGAAATACTTACCGGGTCTATGAATGTGATTGCCAGAGACACTGGGGGGGATTTATCAAACTGGTGTAAAGTAGAACTGGCTTAGTTGCCCATAGCAACCAATCAGATTCCACCTTTCATTTTTCACAGCTCCTTTGGAAGATGAAAGATGGGATCTGATTGGTTGCTATGGGCAACTAAGCCAGCTCTACTTTACCCCAGTTTTGATAAATTTCCTCCAGTGTTATCATGACCGGCCTACTGTTCATTCGGGTGTTCACTCGTTACTTAAGGGGATATTGTATCCCAGGCACAGTTGGTGGGTCGCTGTGTCAGACAGGGGCATAAAACTGATGTAGCACTGCCTGGCGTATTACATTGCGATGCAGAAATATCGTAGTTTATTCTAGAAGGGATCAAGGATCACATTTTCAAGTTCCCTAGTGGGGCGAAAAAAATGTCAAGGTGTTAGGAAGAAAATCCTAAGTTAAAAAAAAGCTGTCTCCTCCCGTGACATGTCTGTTATAATAATTACTTGCATCCCCCATGGTATAACAATTCTGGAGCATCTATTCTTATGGCTCTATTATGTGCTATTCCTTTATTATTCCTGCTAGAAGTTATGAATGAATTGCCGGGAGCTTGCAGTAAAGGTACAGATGGGTGTTACAAGTTGGGGGTGTCCCTGCACAGTCTGGCAGCAGTGATTTCAATAGTGTCAGGTTGTGCAGGGCCACATCCCAACTGGTAACACCCAGCTGGACCTTCATTGCAAATTGCTAGAAATTCATTCATCACTTCTAGCAGGAATAATAAAGGAATGGCACAACAGAGAGTCATTAGACCAGGGATGGCCAACCTGCGGCTCTCCAGCTGTTGTAAGGCTACTTTCACACTAGCGTTTTTTGCTGATCCGTCATGGATCTGAAAAAACGCTTCCGTTAAAATAATACATGAACGGATCCGGTTGTATTATGTCTTCTATAGCCATGACGGATCCGTCTTGCACAGCATTGACAGTCAATGGGGGACGGATCCGTTTTCTCTTGTGCCAGATTGTGTCAGAGAAAACTGATCCGTCCCCATTGACTTGCATTGTGTGCCAGGACGGATCCGTTTGTCTCTGCTTCGTCAGGCGTATAGAAAAACGCTGCTGGCAGCCTCCAGAGCGGAATGGCGACTGAACGGAGGCAAACTGATGTATTCTGAGCGGATCCTTTTCCATTCAGAATGCATTAGCGCAAAACTGATCCGTTTTGGACTGCTTTTGAAAGCCCTGAACGGATCTCACAAATGGAAAGCCAAAACACTAATGTGAAAGTAACCTAAAACTACAACTCCCACCATGCCCTGCTGTAGGCTGATAGCTGTAGGCAGACCGGGCATGCTGGGAGTTGTAGTTTTGCAACAGCTGGAGAGCCGCAGGTTGGCCATCCCTGCATTAGATGCTTCAGAATTATTATTACATGGCGAATGCAAGTAGCTACTACAACAGACATGTGACGGCTCCTCTCTTGGAGTACTTAAGAGTATACAATTGCTGCATTCTTAAAGGGGTATTCCCATCAGGGCATTTATGGCATATGCACAGGTTATCCCATAAATGTCCGAAAGTTGTGATGTCCCAGCTCTGGGATCGGCGGCCATCTCGTACCACTCAGCTGTTTTTGTAACTCCCATAGAAGTGAGTGGAGAGAGCTGTGCAGGTCTCCTCTCCATTTCCAGCAACGCAAGACAGATGGGTCTGGGACCAGGTCCGATCTTACATTTGTGGTGTATCCTAGGGATCTGCTGTGTGTCCTAATGGGTTGCTTCATCTCAGACATTGGTGGCCTATCTCTAGGATACGCCATCAATGTCAGATAGCTGCAGGTCCCACCTCTGGGATCCGCTCCTATGTCCAGAGCGGGACCCCTGAAGCGAAGAAGAGAGTGTCCACCTTCCACTCACTTCTATGGGATCTTTGGAAATGGCTGAGCGCTGGCTGTGCTGATTCCGGCAGTCCCATAGAGGACCATGGAGAGATCTTCTATGATACTTCCAAAAATGACCGAAAGCATCGCTCAGCTCTTTTCAGAACTCCCACAGAAGTGAACAGAGAGCACGCCGCGCATGCACAGTACGCTTTCCTTGACTTCGGGTGTCCTGTTCCAAGAGTTGGGACCTGCACCTATCTGACATTGATGGCCTATACCAGCGATGGGCAAACTGCGGCTCTCCAGCTGTTTTAAAACTACAACTCCCACCATGCCCTGCTGAAGGCTGATATCTATGGCCAGACTGGGCATGCTGGGAGTTGTAGTTTTGCAACAGCTGGAGAGCCGCAGTTTGCCCATCCCTGGCCTATCCTAGTGATAAGCCACCAATGTCTGAGATGGGCCAACTCCTTTAAGTAGCAAACTAGCCCACATCCTTTGGGGTTAAGGCTTACTACCTGAGTTCTCTCAAGTATGTCCTCAGAGGGCACAGAGAAATATCGGGATTCAGCTTCTTGAGGTCCACTGCCCCCTTATAGTATCCTATGAAAGTAACTCTCAAGACCTGACGGGATGCTCTGTGGTCGTTGTCTTTGGGCAGGTAAACCTGGCGTATGCGTATGAAACTAAAGACGCTTTATGTCTGGTGCTCACCATCATGAATGGCGGCGACCTCAAATTCCACATCTACAACATGGGCAACCCCGGCTTTGAGGAAGAACGCGTGGTCTTGTATGCTGCTGAGATCTGTTGTGGACTAGATCACCTGCACCAGGAGGGCATAGTGTACAGGTAAGAGCTGGAAGAGGGGTCCAGAAGAATGACTGCTACTACCTGGTGTGGTATGCCTTTAAATGTCCCACCTCTCAAGGGGACATGCAGTCTGACTACTGGGAGCCCTCGCCAATGTCGCTCCATCTGCTGTGAAACTACAACTCCTAGCAGGCACATCCACTTGGCTGTTTTTGTAACTCTCCCTACTGACCGCAGACCTCTTGTCGACTCCTGTTTTCTGTCTATCTTCTGATCGTTTCCCTTTGCTTTCTAGGGATTTGAAACCAGAAAACATTCTCTTAGATGACGACGGTAAGTAACACACACCATGGATACAAATCCATCATCTGATTTGATTGCGTCTCCGTTTTCAGATACCGTTGTGGCAGATCTTTATTAAAGGGGATATCCCTTGAATAATGTAAAAAAAAAATGAAAACCGGACATCATGTAGCACGTGACAACCTTGTTCTAACACACTTAAAACCAGCCCTGTACCTCGCATTCGTCCATAGATCTCCCCATTCATTGCTCAAATTGCTCTGCTAGATTTATTTCAAGCTGGCAGCTCAGGGAACGTGCACCCTCAGGGGAGGGTGCCCTTTCTGCTGCAGCTGGTGGCAGTTGAAGGATGGAACTGAGCAGGTCTGTCCACCTCAGTGAGCTGGATAGAGAATGTAGAAAAGAGCAAACAGCAGGTGGCGCTATACAGATGGATAGTTTAATTGCATAAGTATCAATGTGCTGGTTTGAAAAATGTGGCAATAATTTCCGTGGACAACACCTTTAACCCTCTGCGCCCCAGAATGTATGCAGCTGGCAGATCCTCTAGCTTTATGGCGGCAGTCTCGCCATAGTTTGTGTTGGATGTATTTGATTAATGCCTCGTATTATAGTTTGCCAGTGATAAGGACCCTGCATTCAGCACGGCTTCCCACCTGCGCTGTACACTACGGCAGCGTATGGCGGGTTCACAGCTGTATATGTTAGCACATTGCGCCTCACACTGGAGGTACACCTTTAGGGTACGGCCACATATGGCATATTTGGTATGCAAAAAATCCGTTGTGGATTATGCCGTAGATGCAAAGTAAAAAATCTCCAATGAACCTGTGGCCAAATACGAAGGGACGTGGGTTTGGCGCAGATTTTGCAAAAAGTAAAATCCGCAGGTCAAGTTACATGAGATTCCATTGCAGAAATTTCTGTACCGTGAGATTTTGTTGCTCCTGTGAACGCTGCAGATATTCTACACCCAAGCTATATACATGCAGCCACACCCTAAGGGGGTTGCCTCAAAAAGATAACACCTTTCCATATGATCTGTTAGAGCATATGGATGTCATAGAGTGGGGGTCCCGGACTCAAGACGCTCAAGAATGTTTCTCTGCATCAGTGGCTCTTGCTCTGGCATACTATTTCTAGGGTGTCCAATGGCCACCATGTAATACTACATTCCCCAGGGACTGGTGTCCATAGCCTTTAAAGGCTATGGACACCATCAGGACGGTTATTTAATCATTGTATTTTGTTCATTTTGGGCTAAAAATCTTTTTCCAATGGCGATTTATTTAAAAATGTCAACTGTTTTTGTGATGCATGGGGTTAAAAATCAGTCTGTCAGTCAGCTGACAGCTCATGTGAAGGCTTATCTCTGACCTCATAAACACTCATTTAAGACATATTATCAGTTTGATAAGAGTTAAGCTATAATGAGTGTTTGAGGTCAGGACATTAGAGATGAGCGCTCTACATGAGCCGTCAGCTGACTGAACTCAGGTGGGAAAGCCTGCAAATAGACAGATTTTTAACCACATGTATCACAAAAACTGCTGACAATTTTTAATAAAGACCAGTTGAAAAAATTATATTTGGCCCAAAATGAATAAAATGCAATAATTTTAAAAAAATTGTGATTATCAGATTGACATACCTCCCAGTAATTATTTTTATTATTTTGAACTAGAGGATTTTCCAGGACGCATGGTATCCACATGACAATGAAATTGGAATGGTTTTCTGTTATTTGTTCTCTGTCCATTTTCCTGGACTGAATTCCAGATAAAATTTGTAGGTTCATGGTGAATTATTTATTTTTGCCTTTTTGTTCTGCCCCTTTTATATAGGGCGTCATGTGTTCAGGTTTATCAGTCTCTGAGGCTGTGACTAATAACTCCTCATCAGACAAGGGTCCATTCTGAGTCCAGGCTGAATACATCTTCTGTCCTGAGCCGCACCCACAGGAGATATGACATAAGCGATGAGGTTAAATAACCAGCGGGTGCTGATTTCACCCTCTCATTGTTAACTGAGAGCTTTGTATAAAGCCTCATGCACATTAGAGGCCCATGGCCGTGACTGAAAGAGTCTAACAGCCGAATCCAAAGGGGCTGTGGTCCCTTCATTGAAGCAATTGACGAAGTCCAGACCCCACTGATGGCATCTTCTTACATATCTCAGGGACCGTCAGAAGATACTTGGAACCCTGAAGTTTCAGCAAATCTACAGTGTGTGAACTGGACCCAGCAGAATCCAGCTCTCTGTTTTCTCAGACCATTGTGGCTAATTCACACTCAGCAGAAATTTAATCTAAATGGGAATGCTATGCTGCAGAAGTGAACGGCACTGCTTTTCAGTAGCAGATATTTCTGCAGTAAATTTGCCACCTGTTTTTTTTTACTGCTATACTGTGCTCCAAGATTTGTTTAAATTTGGCAAGGGGGTAGGGGGAATTAAAAAAAACAAACAAAAAAAACATTCTCTCCATTAAAATGCTGTACCACTCTTTCCCCGCTGCTCCAATCACCACTGGGCCTGCAGTAGTCACATGTAGTTCATCATTTGTTTCACTGCTGCAGCCAATCGCTGGCCTTGGTAGTCACGTGCCATTCGTGCTCACATGACTGTTGAGGCCAGTGATTGGCTGCAACCTTCATGGGAATGTTAGGGAGTAAGGTAGGTTTTATTTTATTTTTTTTCCAATACATTCGGTGGGTGCAAGTGCCACTCTTCAGACACGTTTGAATTGTGTTTTTTTTATTTTTCCTTATACAGAGAGGGATGGGAAAAACTCCTGCAAAAAAACCCCAATGTGTTTTTCATACAGTCCCATAGACACAAAAAGTGCACCCAAATTGAACAAAAAATGTCACTAGAAAAGAAAAGGGAATGTGGATCCTGCATAACGTGGAGCTGACGCTTTTCCCGCTAAAAAAAAGCACCAAAAGCGTAAATGTCAGATAAAATGCCACAAAAAAAATGCCCGATGAAACCAGCCTTAGTTGTGTACAGGCCAAAGACTTTCTATGATTTAAGCACCACTCCGCATGGTTCCCCTGGGATAGTCAGGATGGGGTTAATTTATGGGTCCATTTATTCAGGCTCCGGTCACTATGACAATGTTCACACTAACAGTTCAGAAGGCTGTGGAAACAGGAGCCACCCGTAGACTATTTAGGAACATGCTGCATTGGACACCACAATTTTATGTTGTCCTGGGATTAAAAAAAAAATTGAAAAAATAACGCCATGAATCCTGTCTGAAAGAACATCTGTCTGTGTTGCCCATAGCAACCAATCACAGCAGAGCTTTCATTTCTTCTAGTGCTATTGAAGAATGAAAGCTGCGCTGTGATTGGTTGTTATAGGCAACACAGATCTTCTTTTACTTTCATAACTGCCCTGCTGTGCTATGCCCGATGCAGGGCCCGAGGGGGCGGGGCATGGCGTTTATCCTGGTGTACCTTGAATCCCTGTGTCATGCACCGCCCCCTCAGGCCCTGCACTAGGCATAGCATAAGTTTTCAGATATTGTCTGTGGGTAAGAAGGACTGTGTAAAATAAGATTTCACTGCGGCCGCAGAAAAGTCCAAGCAAAAAATGATCTATCATGGCCAGCAAAAAGGTGGTGGATATGAGGAGTGGTCTGCAGGGTGCCCCCACCATACAGCTGCCTGTGACTTGGAGGGGGTAGATTGGTCACCACTGATTTTCTTTCCTCAACATATACTTTATTAAAGGGATTATGTCGTGAAGTCACCCCCTGTTTATATGTCCTATTAGTAAATATGGAGGGGTCCGACATGCAAGCGGCTCCCGCCTCAGCGGCCATAGTTTGGCATAGGGTGTCTCTATTGGGGGCGTCACCTTGCTCCCACCATGTCATAGAGACAGCTACATTTTCTGTACATTGTGAGCATCCTGCCAGACATCATCCCATAGCTCAGCTCCCTGGACCCTGTGTGACTACAGTTACATTGAAAGGCAATTTAAAGGGGTTCTCCGGGAAAAATGCAGTTTTACAAAGTGGCAGCAGCCTGCCCACTAAGCTAAGCATTAATGCTCACCTGCAAACAGTGGCGTGCCCAGGGTATTTGACACCCGGGGCGGGAACTTTCTCTGGCACCCCCCTTCCCCATGCCTAAACCATAAGAAACTTCATTTTTACTGAATATAATGAAATATTTATTTATTTTTTTAAATAACATTTTTTATGGCAAGTAAACAGAAACTTGCTGTTAACCCCTTTGGGACACATGACGTACCGGTACGGCATGTTTCCCGAGTCCTTAAGGACACATGACGTACCGGTACGTCATGAGTTGTTCCGATCACTGCTGCTCAGCTGGCAGTGATCGGAACAAGGTACCTGCTGAAATCATTCAGCAGGTACCTTGTTACAATGCCCAGGGGGGTCCTGTGACCCCCCCATATGGGCGATCGCTGCAAACCGCAGGTCAATTCAGACCTGCGGTTTGCAGCGCCTGTCAGTATCTCTGATCCCCGCGGTCTATGACCGCGGGGATCAGAGAGTTAATGTCCCCAAATAGTTTTTAACCCCCTGCAGCCCCCAATCATACTGTGGCTGCGGGGTGCAGGGGGTGGTTGGCGGGCGGCGGGAGGCGGGCGGTGCGGCGGGCGGGATCGCGATTGCGATCCCCGCCCGCCTCCCCTGTAATGTTTCCCTGGTGTCTAGTGGTTCTATCAGAGTGTCAGCACATTGCTGACACTCTGATAGAAACGGCTGGCATCTGTGCTGCAGATGCCAGCCGCTTAACCCTTTCGCATCGCGGTCCGTACGGACCGCAGTATGGAAGGGTTAACCGAGAGGGCGCTCCCTCCCTCTCCCATCGGGGGCTGCTGTGCCTTGCAGCCCCCAACAGGATGGGATCGAAGAGGAGGGTGCTCCTCCCTCCCTATCCATCACCCCCTGCCCAGTTATGGCAGGGGTGATGGCTGCCATGGAGACAGGACGCTTTCAGAAGCGTCCTGCTCTCCATGGTGCTGAAAGTCTGAATAGACCTGCTAAAGGTCTATTCAGACTTTCTAAAGTACAAAATACAGTACAGTGCACTATATAGTGTACTGTACTGTATTATACAGACACCAGATCCACTGGATCTTTCAGAACCAAGTGGGTCTGGGTCAAAAAATGTAAAAAAGTGAAAAAAAGTAAAAATGAAACAAACACATAACACTGAATAAAAACTAAAAAAATAAAATACACTACACATATTAGGTATCGCCGCGTCCGTAAAAACCTGCTCTATAAAAATATCACATGACTGAACTCCTCAGGTGAACGCCATAAAAAAAAAAAAAAATGGTGTAAATAAGCCATTTTTGGCACATTACATCACTAAAAGTGTAATACAAAGCGATCAAAAGGCGTTTGCCTCCCAAAATAGTACCAATCAAACCGCCATCTCATCCCGCAAAAACGAGCCCCTACCTAAAACAATTGGCCAAAAATAAAAAACTATGCCTCTCAGACTAAAACATGATTTTTTTGTTTCAAAAATGCTTTTAGTGTTAAATGTAAAAAAAAAAAAAGTAGACATATTTGGTATCTACACGTCCGTAAGAATCTGCTCTATAAAAATATCACATGACCTAACCCCTCAAGTAAACACTGTAAAAAAAAAATAATAAAAACTTTGTCAAAAAGCCATTTTTTTGCCACCTTACATCACAAAAAGTGTAATAGCAAGCGATCAAAAAGTCATATGACCCCCCAAATAGTGCCAATCTAACCGTCACCTCCTCCCGCAAAAATGATACCCAACCTGAGACAATTGCCTAAAAACTGAAAAATATATGGCTCTCAGACTATGGAGATACTAAAACATGTTTTTTTCATTCAAAAAGGATATTATTGTGTAAAACCAAAATAAATAAAAAAAGGTATACATATTATGTATCGCCGCGTCCGTAAGGACCTGCTCTATAAAAATATAACATGACCTAACCCCTCAGATGAACGCCGTAAACATAAAAAATAAAAACGTTGTCAAACAAGCCATTTTTTTGTCACCTTACATCACAAAAAGTGTAATAGTAGCGATCAAAAGTCATATGCACCCCAAGATGGTGCCAATCAAACCGCCATCTCATCCCGCAAAAAATGAGCCCCTACATAGGACAATCGCCCAAAAAAAAAAATATATATGGCTCTCAAACTATGGAGACACTAAAACATGATTTTTTGTTTTAAAAAATTATATTATTGTGTAAAACTTATATAAATAAATAAAAAGTATACATATTATGTATCGCCGCGTCCGTCACAACCTGATCTATATAAATAACACATGACCTAACCCCTCAGCTGAACACAGCAAAAAAAAAAAAAAAATACGGTGTCAAGAGCCATTTTTGTCACCTTACATCACAAAAAGTGTCATAGCAAGCGACCAAAATGTCATATGCACCCCAAGATGGTGCCAATCAAACCGCCATCTCATCCCGCAAAAAATGAGCCCCTACATAACACAGTCGCCCAAAAAATAAAAATAAAACTATGGCTTTCAGAATGTGGAGACACTAAAAAAATTATTTTCAAAAAGGCTTTATTATGTAAAACTGAAACAAAAACCCCAAAAAGTAGTCATATTTGGTATTGTCGCGTCCGTAACAACCTGCTCTATAGAAATAGCACACAATCTAACCTGTCAGTTCAACTATGTAAATAACAAAAAATAAAAACAGTCCCAAAACAGCTATTTTTTGCAAATTTTCCATTTTAATCCATTTTTGCAGTAACAAAGCAAGGGTTAACAGCCAAGCAAAACTCAATATTTATTGCCCTGATTCTCTTGTTTGCAAAAACACCCCATATGTGGTCGTAAACTACTGTATGGCCAAACGGCAGGGCACAGAAGGAAGGGAACGCCATATGGTTTTGGAAGGCAGATTTTGCTGGACTGGTTTTTGACACTATGTCCCATTTGAAGCCCCCTGATGCACCCCTACAGTAGAAACTCCAAAAAAGTGACCCCATTTTGGAAACTACGGGATAAGGTGTCAGTTTTGTTGGTACTATTCTAGGGTAAACATGATTTTTGGTTGCTCTATATTACACTTTTTTGAGACAAGGTAACAAAAATAGAAATTCGGAAATTTCATCTCCATTTGCCAATAACTCTTGTGGAACACCTAAAGGGTTAACAAAGTTTGTAAAACTGGTTTTGAATACCTTGAGGGCGTAGTTTCTTAGATGGAGTCACTTTTATGGAGTTTCTACTCTAGGGGTGCATCGGGGGCTTCAAATGGGACATGGTGTCAAAAATCCAGTCCAGCAAAATCTGCCTTCCAAAAACCATATGGCGCTCCTTTCCTTCTGCGCCCTGCCGTTTGGCCATACAGCAGTTTACGACCACATATAGGGTGTTTCTGAAAACTACAGAATCGGGGCAATAAAAATTGAGTTTTGTTTGGCTGTTAACCCTTGCTTTGTTACTGGAAAAAATGGATTCAAACGGAAAAATTTTTCAAAAAATCGAAATTCTGAAATTTTATCTTTATTTGCCATTAACTCTTGTGGAAAACCTAAAGGGTTAATGACGTTTGTAAAATCAGTTTTGAATACCTTGAGGGGTGTAGTTTCTAGAATGGGGTAATTTTTGGGTGGTTTCTATTATGTAAGCCTCACAAAGTGACTTCAGACCTGAACTGGTCCCTAAAAAGTGGGTTTTGAAAATTTCTGAAAAATTTCAAGATTTGCTTCTAAACTTCTAAGCCTTGTAACGTCCCCAAAAATGAAATAGCATTCCCAAAATGATCGATACATGAAGTACACATATGGGGAATGTAAATCAATAACTTTTTTTGGCAGTATTACTATGTATTATAGAAGTAGAGTAATTGATACTTGGAAAATTGCAAATTTTTCAAAATTTTTGGTAAATTTGGTATTTTTTTATAAATAAAAATGAAATTTTTCGACTTCATTTTACCACTGTCATGAAGTACAATATGTGACGAAAAAACAATCTCAGAATGGACTGGATAAGAAAAAGCGTTTTAAAGTTATCACCACATAAAGTGACAATGGTCAGATTTTGAAAAAATGGCCTGGTCCTTAAGGTGAAATAGGGCCGTGTCCTTAAGGGGTTAAATAACAATTAAAAGGGAATCTGTAACCATGAAAATACAATGGCTGCCTTTCCCGCCGGCGAAATGTGCGTTACTCGTGCCTAACGTGCGCGCTCTGACGTCAGGGAGCGCGCACGCACGGGGCACGCTATTTCCATTCCCTGCTGCGGCGCCCATGTGACCTGGCTACGTCCCGCCCCTTTCCTCTGCTCCATCTCACCACTCTAGCCAGGCAGCAGCAGCCGGCAACAGCCGCGACACGCCCCCTCCAGGCTCCTCCTGCATAAGGGCCGGGCTGCCCCTCCTCCATCTATCCATCACTCACACAGTAAGACATCCTGGCTGGCCCGCCCAGCGCCACGCCCCCCTCCATCTCTTCACTGTCTCCCGACTCTCTTCTCTGTCCGGGTCCCAGGTCCCGATCCTCCTGCTGGCTGCTGTGCGGCTGCGCACTGCTTCTGTGTTAGTGGCAGCGCAGCGGCACCCCCCTGTTTCAAGTTACAGCTGGTACCCGGGGCAGACCCCCGCCCCTGGGCACGCCACTGCCTGCAAACCCCCGCCCCCCCACACTGCCTAAAGTGCTCCCATTTTCCAGTCCTCGCACTGTTTACAGCCTACGGTGCATGGCCATGGTAACATATTCTGCTGCAGCCTTTGACTGGCCTCAGCTGTGATGAACTGCTTGTGGCCACATCACCACTGAAGCCAGTCATCGGCTGCAGCAGAACACGTGACGACGCCCATGCTGCATCGGATGTAAACGGTGTGAGGACTGCCAGATACAGACACCAGAGGCAGCGAAGGACTGGAGCAGGTGAGCATGAATCCTTAGCTTAGTGGGCAGGCTGCTGCCAGTTTGTAAAACAACATTATTAGGAGGTTTTTTTTTGTTTTTTCTGTTTTCATTTTTTACTCCCTGCCTTCTCAGAGCCATAACGTTTTTATTTTTCCGTTTACATGTTGTTCGCTCTTTGAAGGCTCATTTTTTGCTGGACAAGTTGTAGTTTGTAATGGCACCATTTAATATTGCATCCAATTCAGTCCGGAGCCGGAAAAAAACACAGTTCCGCTACAGTTTAATGGGTTTTGTTTTCACAGCGTTCCCTAAGTGGTAACACTTACCTGTTCCCTTCATTCTCTTGGTCAGTACAATAACAAGGATACCACATTTATGTAGTTTTAATACTTAAAACAAAAAATAAAAACTTTGAAAAAATATATATATTATTTTGATCGCCATATTCTGCCCTTTATAACGTTTTTTTAGTTGGGTCTACAGAGCTGTATGAGGGCTCGTTTTCTGCATTCGCGCCCGATAATCTGCGCAATTATTGCTTCCTTTAAAAATCCACTTTAAGCCACATTCCTATCGGTAAGATAAAAATTATGTGTTTGCATGGTCAGAGGTAAGGAGCAGTCAGTTTATCTGCCGGACGGAACAGAGAGAAAATTCAGATCCTGCTACTAGAGAAACTCAGCCCTGTACAGAGAAAAGGGCTCCACTTTTTTTTTTAAATAAAGACCAATTGAAAAAAAAAAAAAAGCGTACATGGCCTTTAAAGTGATGACGTCTAAGAGTTAAAGCCAAAGTAGGGAAAATACATGGACGTTTTATAGACCGTCGCTATTTGTGTACATTCCAATGATTCCCGAAAGGGTAAAATGAGAGTAGTCATCCTCTGTGTAAATGCTGCCAATATTTAATTGGTACTGTAAGGGGTGGACGCTGCTTACGCTGATCTTCTTACGGTCAGCCCTTGGCTCTGTAATTTTATAATGAAGCCCATCATCAGCTCAGCGGTGCGGACAGGAATCTCATTCATCCTTGTGTTTTGTGACATCAGTTACTATAATGCGTCGAGTCTCGGTAAGTAAGAGGGCCGGCATGTTCCGGAAACGCAGATCAATCTATATTATTATGGCTTGATAGGAAACAAGATGCATCCTCTGTGAAACTACTGGTGTCCACCATAGTAATCGCGCCCGTGACTTCTCGACAAGAGAGGATGACGTCATCACAACATGGCGGTCACTGATAAACTATTGTCTACAACTCTACACAATCGCTCTGATCCGTTATATAGAGAGAATTTTTTTAAAGGGGCTGTCCAGGATGAGAAAAACATGCCTGCCTTCTTCCGGAAACCGCTCCGCACTTGTCCACAGGTTGTGTGTGGTATTGCAGTGGAGTCCAATTCACTTCACCCACCACCATGGACAGGTGGAGCGCTGTTTCTAGAAGAAAGCAGGAGTATTTTCCCCCGGACAGTTGGCCTTTTGCAATTTATATCCATATGGCATTTGTGTATCTGTATTTTTTTATTATGAGAAACTTGCACTATTCTTGTCCAGCAGTCCGTGCGGTAAAACATGTTGTGAACTGAACCATTGACTTTAATGGGTCCATGTGCACAGAAAGATAAAAACAGGCCTGTAATGTATTTAACCTGATCAGAAAGTACACCCAGAGTGACGTAATGGGTAACATTAGCAGAAACACTCACCGGTTCTTCTCTTCCCCTGCACAGGTCACATCCGAATCTCAGATTTGGGGTTGGCTATCAAAATTCCAGATGGTGAAAGCATCCGAGGAAGAGTAGGAACTGTGGGTTACATGGGTAAGTGTCTTCGCCAACACTGGCATTACTTACGGCAGACTGTGACCGATGGGCTTACCCTCTGTCCTCCATGTGTTGCAGCTCCAGAAGTCATTAAGAATGAGAGATATACATTTAGTCCCGATTGGTGGGGGCTGGGCTGCATCATATACGAGATGACCGAGGGACAGTCCCCGTTCCGTGCCCGAAAGGAACGGGTGAAAAGGGAGGAGGTGGAAAAACGCGTTCAAGAAGAACAAGAGTCGTATTCTGAGAAGTTCACAGAAGACGCAAAGTCTATATGTAGGATGGTAAGTGATTCCTGCGTGCAGCAGCTGCAGAACACTATACTGCCCCTATAGGGTATGTAGTGTTACTGCACTTACAGGGACTCGCTTCCATCAGTGCAGACCGCCCTATGTTTTATCGACTGAGGTTTGTCCTTGGACCATGGCCGATAAATTACACACTGGCAGCTTCAGAGCGAAGGGTGTAATCCGAGGAAATCTGATTGCACCGTAACAAAGGCTACTCTGATCAGAATAAGACGCGCCCTGGATTTTTTATTTTTTTTTACACAGGCCCATGCTCCAAGCTGATGTGTGAATGACCCCATTGATTACAAAGGGGTCTGTATGCTGTCCGAGTCTAGCCCATGCAGACTTGAACAGCACACGGGCAGGAGTGGAGCCTGAGTGTGACAGTGTAATAGAAATCGTACTGGTGAGAATGCGCTGGGCTTGTGCTTGTACGAAGCAGCCAATCTAAATAATCCGAGCTTTAGTCTTAACATTACAAGAGGTGGATTTTAGCTGACCTCAGACTCCCAACCTCCAAGCTGTAGTCAAGGATCAGATGTAGAGAGTAATGAAAGGGAACCTGAAATCTCCATATTGAACCCCCTCCCCCCAATGCTGTTCAGTCATCTGATGGGCAAGTTCACTGAAAATAAAATTTTATTCCCCTAGCTCGGTGGCGTCAGCTTGAAGTCAAGGGGGCATCGGCCTTCATGCTTCGAGTCCAGATTGCTGCGCCCCCTTCCTGCCTCCCTCACTCTTGATGGACAGCTATTTCTTTTTATTCAGGCGCAATGCGCCCGATAGCTCGTGCTTGCGCAGTCCCCTTGTTTTTGGCCCCTGCGCAGTGCTCCCAGCTGTAGTGTACTGGGCTTCTGAGGCTCATTGCATAGGTGTAGACTCACAGGTGTGCTCTCCCAGCAGCCTGCACCTGCCCAATGAGCCACAGGAGCACAGTGCACTATAGCTGGGCACACTGCGCAGGCGCCTAAAGCAAAAGAGAACGGCATGAGATATCGAGCTCATCTCACAGGCTCCCTTTCTCATGTTTAGTGAGGGCTCCGACGATCGATCCCCTGCCGGTCAGACTCTTATCCCTGTCCCTATACTTTTCCAAGAGTAGCAACAGAGGAACAACAGCACAAGACTAGAGTTGTAACTAAAGTCTAGCAGTGCAATAGTTTGCAATGAGAGAGATAGCGGATCCACTTTAATCCTTAGGATACCCCTTATCTTCCCCATCTTTCTTGAGCCCTAACTTTTTTATTTTTCCGTTCACATAGATGTAAGAGGGCTTTATTTTTGCTGGACAAGTACTCTTGAATGCCACCATTCAATATGGCATACAATGTAGTGGGAAAAAGATTCCAAATGGGGTGAAATTGGAAAATAAATGGAACTTCTTCACCGTTTTACGGGTTCCGTTTGCAATGAAACTGCCCCTTGCCCTTCATTCTCTAGGTCAGTACGATTACAACGATGCCCCATATGTATAGGCTTTTTATGTCTAAATAGTGTAAAAATAAATTTAAACTTTGAGAAAAAGAATTTTTGTTTTAAATCACCATATTTTGACCTCCATTACTTTTTTATAGTTATATCTATTGTGCTCATTTTTGCAGGACAATCTTTAGTTTTTATTGGTACCATTTTTTGGAGTGTATGTGTGACTTTTTGATCACATTTTATTACATTTTTTGGGGTAAGAGAAGCAATGAACAAATGGAAAATTTGCCATCTTTACCCTTTTTTTCGCTATGCCTTTTGCCGTTTTGGAAAAATAATTTTATATTTTAATAGAACAGGCGTTTTTGGTTTCGGTGATACCCATGATGTTTATATATTTTTTTAATTTAAGTACTTATTTATTTTATTCTACAGAAACTTTTATATTTTATAATATTTTTTTTAACATTTTTTTTTACTTTTTTATGATCTTGAAGCTCGTATTTGATCCTACAGAATCCAAATTTTTTTTTTATTTTTTTTTATCATGAACAATCATGGATTTTTCTGATCCATTAATTGTTCAGAATTGCCCATTTCTTATGTTCACCTTGAAACCTGCTGGCCAAAATAAGAATTGCAGCTTCAATGCCCTGGGTCTCTTCAGAGTGACCCAGCGCATTGAATTCAATTACCGGCATCCTCATTGGTCGCAGAGGATGCCGGTAAGGGCATAATTGCCGGTTGCTGTCATTAGCCGCGGGTCTCTGTTGTTTGAAACAGCTGATACCCACCAGCCATAAGGCCAGCTGCACGCGCGAGTGGGCGCCATGTTTGCACTTCGCTCCAGCGCCGTACATGTAGCGAAAGGGTTGAGTATTACCAGAAGCTACTTGTAAAGAGACTAGACTCAAAATGACATGTACTTGACTAAAGTAGCTGCTTGAACTTTGCTTGTTCGGATCTGATTATCCAAAATTCTGTGTGGTTTCATTTCTTGATATTTCTTTCTAGTAGTCGGAGCGCCTATTTTTCTGATACAGAGAAAACATCTCTTGAATGGCTTTGTGATTGAAAGACATTTTACCTGCAGCCACCACTAGAGGAAGCGTAATAAATTTAATGCATGGGTAGGCAACCTCTGGCACTCCAGCTGTTGAAAAACTACAACTCCCAGCATGCATACTTGCTCTGCTTTTCACATAGAAATGAATAGAGCATGCTGGGAATTGTAGTTTCACAACAGCTGGAGTGCCGAAGGTTGCTGATCCCTGATTTTATGTATAAATAGAAGTAGAAAGCTCTGCAGCGCCACCTGGTGGCCGCTGCAGGAACCAGAACGTTATCTATTTCGGGGATTTGGATTTCTGTATCAGAAGGAAGTAAAAAGCTCCGAAGCTCCACCTGGTGGCCGCTGCAGGAACCAGAACGTTATCTATTCCGGGGATTTGGAGCTCTGTATAAGAAAACAAGCTACTTTTTACACTTGAATACTATTTTGTGAAACTTTGGGATGTTCACTGGGAACAAGAACGGAGAAGTCACCATTTTCTGTTCTGCTCTTCACAGCTATTAGCCAAAGACCCAAAACAGCGGCTGGGGTGCAATGAGCAGGGTGCCAGCCAAGTAAAGCAGCATCCATTTCTCAGGAACATCAACTTCAAGAGGCTGGAAGCTGGTGTGATGAAGCCGTCCTTTGTGCCAGATGTATGTAGCTTGTATGAAATATGTCAATTCTTATTATATCCAGTTGAATAGTCGCTAGATTTTCCAAAACTATTGGACATACCACAAAACACATTCTGATGGCAGTCAAGTAGTCACCCTGTAGTCTATGGTCCAGTCCTGTGGGTACAGTGTGCGATCTACGTTTACTGACATGCCAGATTATTGGAATTTTACGATATATGTTATTGTATTGCAAGAGTTGAATGTAAAGTTAACAAATTGTGCGTATTTTCCCCTCCTTAGCCGCGGGCAGTGTATTGTAAGGATGTGCTGGACATTGAGCAGTTTTCAACGGTTAAAGGGGTCAACTTGGATAAAACAGACAATGATTTCTATGCCAAGTTTGCCACTGGATGTGTGCCAATCCCCTGGCAGAATGAGGTGAGTGTTTTTCACATCCCCTTTTTGAAATGAGAGCTGCACTTAATGGGGTATTTCCTTCTGGGGTCCTAACTCTGGGATTCCTTCCTATCTCAAGAATAGGGCCCCAAAGGGAATGAAGAACAAGCCACACATCTGCAGCCATCCTCCATTCCCTGCTCTGGAACTTAAGAACATTTTTGAATGTTTCATAGGAGTGAAAGGAGTGGATGCTGCTCATGCGTGGCATGCTCTCCATTCATGGCAGGATGCCGCTCTTAACCCTCTCTACCCCGGAGGTCTTTTTGAATTGGCGTTATCGTTTTTCGCTCCCCGCCTTCCCAGAGCCTTAACTTTTTTTTTTTTTCCATTCACATAGTCTTGTGAGGGTTTATCTTTTGCAGGACAAGTTGTACTTTTCAACGCCGCCATTTAATATCATAGAATTTAGTCGGAAGTACAATTTTTTTACAGTTTTTTTTTAATGGCGTTCATTATGCGGTATAACTGACTTGTGATCTTCATTCTTCAGGTTAGTACATGGAAAAAAATATATAAAACTGATTTTTTGCAGGGTGATGTGTACTTTTCATTGTTACCAGTCTGGAGCATGTACAGCTTTTTGATCACTTTTTATTAATTTTTTTGTGGGAGGAGAAGCAGCTAAAAAATGGAGAATCGGCCATTTTGACCCTTTTTTTTTCCGCCTTTTTCCATATGGGATTAATACTTTTATATTTTGATAGTACGGGCATTTACACACGCAGCGATACCCATGATGTGTATTTTTTTATTTTGGGGAAAGGGGGGTGATGTGAACTTTATATATTTTTTTTCTTTGTAAAAACTAAAACATTTTTTCTTTTACACTTTTCTATAGTTTCCATCTACTTTACTATGGAGCCCTATTACAGGCAAGGGCTCCATAGGAAAGACAGTGCAGCAGCCTCCTGTCATAGACTATGACAGGGGCTGCTGCACACAAGCTCCAGCTCCTCCGATCGCCGCTCTGGGAGCCGGTGCATAACCGAAAGAATATGCTTCCGGTTTTCAGCGCACTCAGATGCCATGGTCACATGTCGGGATGGGGTTATGGTAGGATTGAGTCCTATTGATGTGCCATAAATGTCACAGATGGGAATACCCATTTAAGTCACCGACTATTATTCATCTTTGTCTGAAAAGCTAATTTGAATGTTTTTCCCAAAGCTAGGCAAATAAGCTTTCCTGACAAAAAAGATAAAGTGATTTCTTTCTGATGCCAGCTGTTAGATACACTAATTTGCATATATTTTCCCAGAAACCAAGAGGCACCTTGCCCTAGCCTACAATACTCATCACATTTCATCAACTGTTCTCCATATCAGAAATTGTACCCAGCCAAAGGTCCCAATCCCCCCCCCCCCCCCCAAGGCCTCCAACTAGAAAAGCTGATTCTATCTGCTTTGCTCTGATAAAAGGGCTTTTGTCCTGAAAGAACTAGTTGCAGAAGTGAGGCTGGCTTAGCTATCTTTCTAGTTATGCTGTGTAAGTCTGTTTAAAACGCTAAGCAATATAGTTGTGAAACTATATTTGAGTTAAAAAAAATATGTATTATATTTATACAGATTTAACAAATCACAAAAAATTTGGGTTTGTTAGAATCCTAACTTTTTGGGAAATTCGGGATGAATTCCGAACCCGTAGAATCGATTCGCTCATCCTTAGAGTTAAGTGATATACCAGTATATCTGGTTACCTACAGCCACCACTAGGGGGAACTTAAAGGGGTTGTACAGTAAAAAAAAAATACAGCTTTAAAACTGACCTCATAAGTGACTTGCTAAATAGTGTCCCGTTCAGTTTGGACTGCGACTCTTTGTGTAGTTGTCCCGACATGAGCATTCCAGCTTTCAACGCTTCGGCAAGATGTCTTCTCTGCCAATTGTGTGACCACCCATCTCTGTAGCCCCACCCCCTTCAGACAGAGCATGCTGGTTATTTATTTAAACTCCCCAGGCTTGGCTCTAAGGCCTATTGCACACGACCGTATGGCTTTTTGAGTATTTTGCGGTCCGCAAAAAACGGATCCGTTAAAAAAAGGATGACGTCTGTGTGCATTCCGTTTTTTGCGGAACGGAACATCTGGCCCCTAATAGAACAGTACTATCCTTGTCCGTGATACGGACAAGAATAGGACAAGTTCTATCTTTTAACGGAATGCACACAGAGACGCTTCCTTTTTTTTTTGCGGACCCATTGAAATGAATGGTTCCGTATACGGAACTCAAAAAAACGTTTGTGTGCCAGAGGCCTAACTGTGTAACTTGTCATCTGTGCTCCCAAAATGCACTGCTGTCTGGTAATAGGACACCAATGAAATGATAGCTTTAGCTTTAGCTGTGAATAGAGAAGAAAAAGATAATGTAGCTTAATTCCAGTAATATTTTTTTTTGTCTTTTAGATGATTGAGACTGAATGCTTTAAGGACCTCAACCTCTTTGGACCAAATGGGACGCGCTCCCCAGATCTTGACTGGAGGCTGCTTCCCGAACCGCCAAAACGTAGCCTGCTCCAAAGGATCTTCCGAAGACATGTAAGTATAACTTAATGGTTTGTCCTGTGCAGTGAAAGTAAGGCTTAAAGGGGTGGGCCCATCTGGGACTTTGATGGCATATCCCTAAAACAGGCCCACTCCTATCTCTAGAAGGAAGTTGGCTATTTCAGTCAGCTCCATAGAAATGAGTGGAGCCGTGATCACGCTTGCGCAGTGCCGCTCCCCTTTCATTTCTATGGGACTTAAAGGGGTTGTACCATCTAAGACAATGGGGCTTATTGCAAGAATATGCCCCCATTGTCTGACAGGTCTGGGTGCCAGAGGTGCCCCGAAAGGAAGGTAGAGCGCTGGCTCGGCTATTTCCGTCGGCCCCATAGAAATGAATGGGAGCATGGGCCGCGCATGCGCGGTGCGCTCCCATTCACTTCTATGGGAGAGGCGGGGAGCAGCGGTGGGGTCCTCCAGCCACAGCTCTCACCGCTCCATTCATGATATAGGAGGGACCCACACCTATCAGACAATGGGGGCATATCCTAGCGATATATATCCCCATTGTCTGAGATGGGAATACCCCTTTAAGAAAATAGCCGAACGCAACGCTCAGCTATTTTCGGAGCTCCCATAGAAATGAATGGAGGGTGGTCGCACATGTTCGGTCCGTTCTCCTTCACTTTGCGGGCTGCGTTCTAAAGAAAGGTGGGGGTCCCACCTCTGTCAGACATTGGTGGCGTATCCTAGCAAAATTATCTGGATTAGGCCTCTTTCACACTAGCGTTTTAGCTTTCCGTCCTAGAGATCCGTCCTCGGGTCTCTAGGACGGAAAACTACTGATCAGGATTATCCCAGTGCATCCTGAATGGAGAGAAATCCGTTCAGGATGCATCAGGATGTCCTCAGTTCAGTACTGACATGCGGATTTTGCTCCGGCTGCGGATTTTGCTCCGGCCAAAAATCCTGAAAGCATGCCGGAAGGACGGATCCGGAATTAATGCCCATTGAAGGGCATTAGTCCGGATCCGGCCTTTAGCTAAACGTCGTTTCCGCGCATCGCCGGATCCGACGTTTAGCTTTTTGTCTATGGTTACTATGGCAGCCAGGACGCTAAAGTCCTGGTTGCCATAGTAAAGAGTAGGGGGAAGCGGCATACTTACATTCCGTGCGGCTCCCGGGACGCTCCAGGATGACTTCAGGACGCCCCAATGCATAGATCACGTGAACCATGCGCGCGGGGCGCTCTGACGTCATTCAGGAGCCCCCCGGGAGCTGCATGGAATGTAAGTATGCCGCTCCCCACTGCTACTATGGCAACCAGGACGCTAGTAGCGTCCTGGCTGCCATAGTAACACTGAAAGCATTTTGAAGACTGATCAGTCTTCAAATGCTTTCAGTTCACTTGCGTTGTGCCGGATCCGGCGTGCACTTCCGACGACAACGCAAGTGTGAAAGAGGCCTTAGTGTTTCATTATCCATTTGAGAATTTATATTTTATTTATTTATTCCCCCCCGCAGCAGGCCGACTATGGTATCGCCCCGAATGACTCCTCCCTTTCCAACGCCAACACCACAAACCACCACTTCCAGAGCAGGACGGCAACGGCCAACGTTTCCTCTTGACGGAATATCTCTGAAGCGCCCCCTGCTGTTTATTTTTTTTTATCAAGAAGCCATCCAACAAGCCTCTTTCCTCCGTCCAATCCGTTTTCTCAGGTTTAGCCTTGGACTCTGTGCAAAACTTTTTACAGAAAAAAAATAAAAAATAAAAATATATATATATATAAAAATATATATTTTAGGTCTTTAAGGCCAAACAGACTCATGGGAAATGTCTACTGCTGCTTCTGGCAGTGTTGATATCTCAGACTCTGGTTTTTCTTTTCCATTCTCGGCAGATCGCTGCTGATGAACTGTTTTATGCTAAGCTCATGGAGGTATACAAGCTGTGTTTTTTTTTTTTTTGTTCTTGTTTTATTATGTTTTTTTATGTTCTGTATAATTTTTTTTCTTTTTTTATTGACTTGGTAATGCATTGTATAGGAAAACGGGATGAGTGGGAAGCCATTTTGTTTCATCCTGCCGTATATATCGTCCCAACAGGAACCGTGTGCCGAGACTATGAGCTATTTTCCTATTCCTATGTAACACGTATACTTTTCAGTTGCCTCGTTGCCAGTGTTTCATATTGGTCACATTGTGAACCTGTCTCCTACCCACAGCGGAGGTGGCTCTTTTCTTAGACACAAAATGACGAGAAAACTGTGTAATTTGGTCTCCTGCCCCCACCCCCCCACCTCCAGTGCTTGTGCATGTGAAGCAACAACTGGAAGAAAGGGGAAGGGGCTTAGGCTGCTTAAACTTTACATACAGCCCTGTAGACCAGGCAAGGAAAAACCTACCCCAATGCTGAAAGGGGTTAGGAAATCTGGTCTTCAGTCTCATCTGCCATAGTCTGTCCCTTTAAATCGTAGACACTTAGATGTTTCTTGTGGTCGTTTCGCCGTCAACCATCCGGCTGCCCCCACTGTGCGCATGTGACAGGTGACCAATAGCTGGACGTACAGGATATATTGGAAACCATTTTGTTTTATTCTACTGTTATTCTGACAGACTGGAAATAAGAAATGTTATTCTATAACTTCAGGATCCATCTGCCTCCGTGTTGCCAGTTAGTTTTTATCTTAAATGTTTTTTTTGTTTTTTTATTACAAAGTTGTATCTGCGGAAAATAATCGCACAATTCTATCGTCAGTCCGTGTGCGGTTGGTATATTTCCTGCCAAACCCAAGGATGGGTCCTATTACAGGACAGTAGGGACACCTTATGGGAAACAATTGTGGATACCGACCCTCCTGGATCAGTATGGAAGGGGTCAGCAACCTCCAGCACTCCATCTGGCGTGAAACTACAACTCCCAGCATGCACACGATTTCAGCTGTTCAAGGAACTCCTATGGTGTAAAGTAAATATCTACTGTTGAACGCTTTTATTTTTGTAATCTGATAGGTTCAAAAACTTCTAACGTCTCTACTGCAGTCAGAGCGCCAAATCCCTTATGTGGCCAGTTAAAGGGGTTATCCCATGACGAATGTAATCATATAGTACATGACAATCTTTTTCTAACAAAGCTAGAACCAGCCCTGTACCTCACCTGGATCCAGAGATCTCCCCATTCATTGCGCTGCTAGATTTATATCAAGCTGAAAGCTCAAGGGGAGTGTCCTTTCTGCTGCAGCTAAGGGGGAGTGTCTCAGTTCTCCCTATCACAGCTCAGGAGACAGCTGAAGGATGAAACTGAGCATGTGCGACTAAAGAAATAAGAAAAAAAACAAACAGCAAGTGGCGCTATACAGATACATGTTATTGAATAGCTTAGCGGCTATGCTAAATTTTTAATTACATGCAATTACAAGAGTATTTTTCGTGGGACAACCCCTTTAAAAGGTTTTTGAAGTACATGTGTACATGGTAAGCCCAGTATTAATTATGTGTACATGGTATCACTATATTCTTTGTAACTCGCTCACTTTATCAAAATTGTGCCAATTCTAAGATCTAAGCACCATGAGTCTTTACAGCTCTGTATATGGAACGTCATCAAGACACTAAACTGAATAGGGAGCCACGTCAGCCAGAGACTGGGCCTATGCTCAGGCAACACATGCACCCAATGAAGTTATCTATGTATGTAATCTTATTATCGCATTCGCTGTGGTAAATGGTTGGAGTGCACGCCGTGGAATCTGCCCGATTCGAGTGAGAAGAAGTCTGCAGTTGGGTATGAAACATTCTGTATGGACAACTGTATTTGGACACCTGCAGATTACACCCACAGAAGCTTTTGTGATATCCCATTCTAAACCCATAGGTAGTGTTGAGCGAACTTGTATTTTAAGTTCTGCGTCCAAAGTTCGGGTTATCGAAGAATCCCGTTATGGATTCCGCTACCACGGACCCTAACGGAATTTGGAATCCATAACGGGATTCTTCGATAACCCGAACTTTGGACGCAGAACTTAAAACACAAGTTTGCTCAACACTACCCATAGGTGTTAATATGGGGTTGGTCCCCCTTTGCAGCTACAACAGATTCCACTCTTCCTACAAGAATTTGGAGGGGGCCTGTGGAAATCTTGATCAATTTGAGCATTAGTGAGGTCAGACGCTGATGATAAATGAGAGGACCTGGCTTACAATCTCCGTTCTGTGTGTTAGATGGGTTGATGTCAAGGCTGTTCCACACCAAACACCCCCAACCATGCCTTTACGGGGCTTACTTTCTGCACTGGGGCACAGTTATACTGGAACAGAAAAGATGGCAGCAAAACAATCTGGGTAAAGTTCTAGCGGTTTTAGATGAAAGTGCTGGATATGTACAAACACATGGCATTCATAGTATACTGGAGGCTCAGAAACCTTACCAGCAAAGAAATAAAGTAAGGTTTGCGACACATATACAATTATAAAAGGGAATGCAGAAAGATATTTTGAGGACTGAGTCCTCGGAAAGCCCCTGAGGCCTCACTGACTGCAAACTGAACTCCATAATAAAGCAGTATGCAGTAACCTCCTAGGCTCCCTCTAGTGGTGGTTGCAGGTAGCCCAAAATGTTATTATGTAATTTGCTATGCAAAGGATTTGGAGCTCTGGATTAGAAACCTGCTGTTGACTGCAATAAAGATATAATAAGAATTTTATCAGCACAGAATATGGGACCTAAAATGACATGATGGTAAAAAGGGCGGAGATTCAAGAGTAGAAGGCTTTCTTTCTCATGGAAATCATGTAAGACCCGGGTCACATCATGGATTTCCAAAAAGTATAAGGGCACTTTAAAATGAGCGTGTCCCTTGCGGGAATCACACTTCTTGTGAGAGGGGGATTGTGTGTTCTGGACTGCGGAAGCGCAGGGCATCATCGTGACTGATAAGGCTGTGTGCCCCTGCATGACCTCTCTGTAACTGAATCATACTGACATAAAGCTGTCAGTATCATTCCATTACAGAAAGGTCAGGCAGAGGCACACAGCAATCATGATAATGCCCTGTGCTTCATAAGTCCAGAATGCACGATCCCTCTCTCATACGGAGCGTGATTCCCGCAAGCGAGACTCTTGGGTGATGGAGCCCTATGGGTGCTTTCACGCTGTTTATGACTGGATGTATAAAATGGGAGGATTTATTGAACTATAGCTCTGAAGGACGCCTATAACATATGTTCACTTTAAAGACAGAGGGGCAATCATCGCCCATGGGCTCTCATGTGAAAAAAAAACTAATCTGTGCAGTATACAGTGGATATAAAAAGTCTACACACCCCTGTTAAAATGTCAGGTTTCTGTGCTGTAAAAAATGAGACAAAAATAAATCATTTTAGAACTTTTTCCACCTTTTATTGTGACCTATAAACTGTACAACTCAATTGAAACACAAACTGAAATCACATTAAAAATCCTGTTAAATAGGAGTCAGCATACACCGGCCATCATATACAGCGCCTCTGATTAACCCTGAATAAAGTTTAGCTGCTCTAGTTGGTCTTTCCTGAAAAGCCGTGGTCCACAGAGAGCTTCCAAAGCATCAGAGGGATCTCATTGTTAAAAGGCATCAGTCAGGAAAAGGGTAAAGAATTTCCAAGGCATTAGATATACCATGGAACACAGTGGAGACCGTCATCATCAAGTGGAGAAAATATGGCACAACATTGACATTATCAAGAACTGAACATTCCTCCAAAATTGATGAAAAGACGAGAAGGAAACTGGTCTGGGAGGCGACCAAGAGGCCTACAGCAACATTAAAGGAGTTGCAGGAATATCTGGCAAGTACTGGCTGTGTGGTACATGTGACCACAATCTCCCGTATTCTTCATATGTCTGGGCTATGGGGTAGAGTGGCAAGACGAAGAAAAACATCCAAGCCAGGCTACATTCTGCAAAAACACATCTGAAGTGTCCCAAAAGCATGTGGGAGAAGGTGTTATGGTCTGATGAAACCAAGGTGGAACTTTTTGGCTATAATTCCAAAAGATATGTTTGGCACAAAAACAACACTGCACATCACTAAAAGAACCCCATCCCCAGAGTGAAGCATGGTGGGGGCAGCATCATGCTGCGGGGCTGGTTTTCTTCAGCTGGAACTGGGGCCTTAGTTAAGATAGAGGGAATTATGAACAGTACCAAATACCAGTCAATATTGGCACCAAACCTTCAGGCTTCTGCTAGAAAGCTGAACATGAAGAGGAACTTCATCTCTCAGCATGACAACGACCCAAAGCATACATCCAAATCAACAAAGGAATGGCTTCACCAGAATAAGATGAAAGTTTTGGAATGGCCCAGACAGAGCCCAGACCTGAATCCGATTGAAAATCTGTGGGGTGATCTGAAGAGGGCTGTGCACAGGAGATGCCCTCGCAATCTGATAGATTTGGAGTGTTTTTGCAAAGAAGAGTGGGCAAACCTTGCCAAGTCAAAATGTGCCATGCTGATAGACTCATACCCAAAAAGACCGAGTGCTGTAATCAAATCAAAAGGTGCTTCAACAAAGTATTAGTTTAAGGGTGTGCACAGTTATGCAACCATATTATTTTATTATATTTATTTTTCCCTCCATCTAAAAGATTTCAGTGTGTTTTTTAATTGAGTTGTACAGTTTATAGGTCACATTAAGGCCTCTTTCACACAAGCGTCACGTTTGACGCCCGGATAAGAGGCGGGTGCGTTGCGGGAAAATGCGCGATTTTTCCGCGCGTGTGCAAACTTTTGTAATGCGTTTTGCACGCGCGTGTGAAAAATCGGCTTGTTTGGTACCCGAACCCGGTACCCGAAGTCCGGTTTCGGGTTGAGTATTCTGTAGATTTTATTATTTTCCCTTATAACATGGTTATAAGGGAAAATAATAGCATTCTCAATACAGAATGCTTAGTAAAATGTGGATGGAGGGGTTAAAAATAATAAAAATCTTAACTCACCGTAGCCACTTGATCGCGTAGTTCCGATCTCTTCTTCATTCATTAGCTGCCTGTGATGAGGTCACTGAGCTCATCACATGGTCCAATCACATGGTCCATCACCATGGTGATGGACCATGTGATTGGACCATGTGATGTGACGTCACCACAGGTCCTTTAGATGGCTGCGAATGCTTGAAGAAGAGAAGAGATCGCAACTACGCGATCAAGTGGCTAAGGCAGGGCTCGACAAATCCCAGGCGCCAGGTCGCCATGGCGACCAGGAATTTGGTCCTGGCGCCTGGGTAGTTGTCAGCCCGTTCTCTCAGAGGGCCGGCGCGTCCTACACGTGGGCTAGGAGCGCCGGCTCCTTCATGCTGCAGCCGCCCGAGCGCTCTGTATAGAGCCTCAGGCGGCTGCAGCACTGCCCGGGCTGGCGCGTCCATGAGGGCGCACCGCCCGGGCACAGCATGAAGAGAGGGACTGACAGGAGGGAAGCGCTCCCTCCTGTCAGTCCCTCATTAGCGTGGCCGAGCCCTGTATGGTCCGCGGTACAGGAGCATCTGTCTCCTGTACCCGGCCGGACTGACATGAAGTGCGCACACAGTGTGCACTTCCTGTCAGTCCGCCCGGGTACAGGAAACTAAAGCTCCTGTACCCGTGGGACTATACAAAGCTCGGCCACGCTAAGTGAATGACGAGGGGGGGGGGGGTGGGGGAGGGAGAAAGTGAATGACGTGGGGGAGGGAGAAAGTGAATGACAAGGGGGGGGGGAGGGAGAAAGTGAATGACAAGGGGGGAAAGTGAATGACAAGGGGGAAAGAGATTGACAAGACGGACCCCTCTGCCCTCCCCTCCGGACCCCTCTGCCCTCCCCTCCGGACCCCTCTGCCCTCCCCTCCGGACCCCTCTGCCCTCCCTTCCGGACCCCTCTGCCCTCCCCTCCGGACCCTGTAATCCTTGTAAAGGTTTCCACATGTCATGGCGGCCGCAAGTGGCGATCACTTAGACGCTGGCAGCATCTGACGTGTCATATAACCTATTGAAAAGGGGAAGCATTATGGGGGGCCCTATATACTCGCACATTATGGGGGGCACTATGGAAAACAGGGGTAGGAACACTATGGGGGCATCTACTGGGGGCCCTATGTACTGGCATGCATTATTGGGGGCTCTATAGAGAAGTGGGGGGGGGGAGGAGCACTATGGGGGCATCTATTGGGAGCTTTATGACGCGGCTCCGCCTGGCTCCTAACTTTTTTAGCTGGCTCCTAGATTCCAAGGAAATTTGTCAAGCCCTGGGCTAAGGCGAGTTAAGATTTTTATTTTTAACCCCTTAATCCTCATTCTACAAAGCATTCTTTATTAAGAATGCTATTATTTCCCCTTATAACCATGTTATAAGGGAAAATAATAAAGATCGGGTCCCGTCTCTTAGCAACCATGCGGAAAAATCGCACTGCATCCGCACTTGATTGCAGATGCTTGCGATTTTCCCGCAGCCCCATTCACTTCTATGGGGCCTGCGTTGCGTGAAAAACGCAAAATATAGAGCATGCTGCGATTTTCAGGCAACGCAGAAATGTGTGAAAATCACCGCTCATGTGCATAGCCCCATAGAAATGAATGGGTCCAGATTCAGTGCGGGTGCAATGCGTCCACCTCCCGCATTGCACCGGCGCGGAAATCACGCCCGTGTGAAAGGGGCCTAAGGGGTGGAAAAAGTTCTGAAATGATTTATCTTTGTCTCATTATTTTTACAGTACAGAAACCTGACATTTTAACAGGGGTGTGTAGACTTTTTATATCCACGTGTATGTATGTATGTGTGTGTGTGTGTGTGTATATATATATATATATATATATATATATATATATATATACATACATACCGTATATATAATTTTTTTTAAACTGCATGTCTCTGTATTGAATAATGTAGTTGAAAAGATCAGGTATACAAGCCACTGTAGCAGCCACCACTGTTTTTGGCTCCATCAGGTGAGTGGGGAGCCTATAAATACATGTGATGTAAATGCCGGGGGCTTTCCTATCACATACAATGCAAAGCAGGGTGAATGCACATGTGTGTAGCATGAGGGAGAAACATTAAAGGGGTTGTCCAGCTTCTGGGCATTTTTTTTGCCTGTTCCCGCTCCATAGCATGTTGGTCCTGTTAAAAATAAATCATACTGACCTGCTCCATTCTGGTCCTAGGCACCGTTCAGCAGTCTCCCAATCCTGATCTATAGTCCAATCATTGCCAGCTGGGACCTGAAAACTGTTGAACAGAGCCAGTGATCCAGAACTTAGGTGTGAATGATTTTATTTATAATTTTTTTTTGGCACAGGCCCAACACGTGGTGGGAACAGATAAAAGCTGCACACCTCCTTTAAAGCTAAGTTCACATATAGTTTTCAAGTAGATTTTTCACTGTTAAAGGAGTTTTCCGAGACTTTTTAACTGATTGGTGGAGGTCCGACACTGCCGATCAACTGTTTGAGAAGGCTGCAGCACTCCTGTGAGAACTGGGCCTTCTTGCAGCTTACCCTAGGTCAGAGATGGGCAAACTGTGGCTCTCCAGCTGTTGCAAAACTACAACTCCCAGCATGCAAAGACTGCTTACAGGGCATGGTGGGAATTTTAGTGTTACAACAGCTGGAGAGCCGCAGTTTGCCCATCCCTGCCCTAGGCCAATGACGTCAGGTTCATAGACGTGGCATTCACCTAGTGAATGAGGCTGAGCTACGCTACCAATCACAGCTGTTGTACAATGCACAGTCGTGGCCAAAAGTTTTGAGAATGACACAAATATTAGTTTTCACAAAGTTTGCTGCTAAACTGCTTTTAGATCTTTGTGTCAGTTGTTTCTGTGATGTAGTGAAATATAATTACACACACTTCATATGTTTCAAAGGCTTTTATCGACAATTACATGACATTTATGCAGAGTCAGTATTTGCAGTGTTGGCCCTTCTTTTTCAGGACCTCTGCAATTCCACTGGGCATGCTCTCAATCAACTTCTGGGCCAATTCCTGACTGATAGCAACCCATTCTTTCATAATCACTTCTTGGAGTTTGTCAGAATTAGTGGGTTTTTGTTTGCCCACCCGCCTCTTGAGGATTGACCACAAGTTCTCAATGGGATTAAGATCTGGGGAGTTTCCAGGCCATGGACCCAAAATGTCAACGTTTTGGTCCCCGAGCCACTTAGTTATCACTTTTGCCTTATGACACGGTGCTCCATCGTGCTGGAAAATGCATTGTTCTTCACCAAACTGTTGTTGGATTGTTGGAAGAAGTTGCTGTTGGAGGGTGTTTTGGTTCCATTCTTTATTCATGGCTGTGTTTTTGAAAATTGTGAGTGAGCCTACTCCCTTGGATGAGAAGCAACCCCACACATGAATGGTCTCAGGATGCTTTACTGTTGGCATGACACAGGACTGATGGTAGCGCTCACCTTTTCTTCTCCGGACAAGCCTTTTTCCAGATGCCCCAAACAATCGGAAAGAGGCTTCATCGTAGAATATGACTTTGCCCCAGTCCTCAGCAGTCCATTCACCATTCTTTCTGCAGAAGATGAATCTGTCACTGATGTTTTTTTTGGAGAGAAGTGGCTTCTTTGCTGCCCTTCTTGACACCAGGCCATCTTCCAAAAGTCTTCGCCTCACTGTGCGTGCAGATGCGCTCACACCTGCCTGCTGCCATTTCTGAACAAGCTCTCCACTGGTGGCACTCCGATCCCGAAGCTGAATCCTCTTTAGGAGACGATCCTGGCGCTTGCTGGACTTTCTTGGATGCCCTGAAGCCTTCTTAACAAGAATTGAACCTCTTTCCTTGAAGTTCTTGATGATCCTATAAATTGTTGATTGAGGTGCAATCTTAGTAGCCACAATATCCTTGCCTGTGAAGCCATTTTTATGCAACGCAATGATGGCTGCACGCGTTTCTTTGCAGGTCACCATGGTTAACAATGGAAGAACAATGATTTCAAGCATCACCCTCCTTTTAACATGTCAAGTCTGCCATTTTAACCCAATCAGCCTGACATAATGATCTCCAGCCTTGTGCTCGTCAACATTCTCACCTGAGTTAACAAGACGATTACTGAAATTATCTCAGCAGGTCCTTTAATGACAGCAATGAAATGCAGTGGAAAGGTTTTTTTTTTTGGGATGAAGTTAATTTTCATGGCAAAGAAGGACTATGCAATTCATCTGAATACTCTTCATAACATTCTGAAGTATATGCAAATTGCTATTATAAAAACTTAAGCAGCAACTTTTCCAATTTTCCAAATTTATTTATGTAATTCTCAAAACTTTTGGCCACGACTGTACAGTGAGGTGCTTGGTAAACTACAAGAAAGGCGCATTGCTCACAGGAGCACCAGGACTTTCTCAAACAGCTGATCTGTAGGGGTCAGGGGTGTCTGACCCTCCAGATGATAGATCATCAGTTGAAAAGTCTTGGAAAACCCCTTTAAAAAGGGTGCAATTTGCAATAAAAGTTTGCAAAATTTTGAAAATCCTCAACTTGCTTATGTTTCTGCTACGTGTGGATGAGGTGATGAAATCCCCATGTATTGAACTGTAGATTGATGAGAATTTGCAGTGCGGAATCCACACCACAGCACTGCCACCCTAACTGTATCACCCAAACGTGGTTAGAACCTAACCTTACATTACATAAATGCTAATAAACTCTGCAGGACTTTGCTGAGCAACGTCCACCATTTGCAGTTCTTGTGGGAGATGGCCAGAGCTTTACTGCTCGAGCACTGAATAATACCTCTCAAGTTCATCTTGTGTCCTCCAGGTCTTATAACGGATTGGAACAAAGAAGGATATGTTATATGTTAATCTATATCTCTCACTGTATGGTCTAATTCACACCGACTGACTAATGTGTATGGTCTATGCCAACTCTTCTCAATAGATGATGATGGTGAAAGCAGGAGTGGGCATCTTGCATTTATATGGAGGGCATATACAGTATCTCACATAAGTAAGTCCATCCCTCACTTTTTGTATATATTTTATTATATCTTTTCATGGGACAACACTGAATATAGGACACTTTGATACAATGTAAAGTAGTCAGTGTACAGCTTGTATAAGTGTGAATTTGGTGTGGCCTCAAAATTACTCAACACACAGCCATTAATGTCTAAACCACTGGCAACAAAAGTGAAAATGGCCAAATTGTTCCCAAAGTGTCAATATTTTGTTTGGCCACCATTATTTTCCAGCACTGCCTTAACTCTCTTGGGCATGGAGTTCACTAGAGCTTCACAGGTTGCCACTGGAATCCTCTTCCACTTCTCTAGGAAAACATCACAGAGCTGGTGGACGTTAGAGACCTTGTGCTCCTCCACCTTGAGGATGCCCCACAATTGCTCTATAGGGTTTAGACCTGAAGACTTGGCCAGTCCAGCACCTTTACCCTCAGTTTCTTTAGCACGGCAGTGGTCGTCTTCGAGGTGTGTGGGCTTCAGTATGCAAGTATGGTTCCCTCAATGAACTGTAGGTCCTCTCAGCCGGCAGCACTCATGCAACCCCAAACCATGAGACTCCCACCACCATGCTTGTCTGTAGGCAAAACACATTTGTACTCCTCACATGGTTGCTGCCACACATGCTTGACACCATCTGAACCAAATAAGTTTATCTTGGTCTCATCAGACCACAGGACATGGATCCAGTAATCCATGTCCTTAGTCTGCCTGTCTTCAGTAAACTATGGGCTACTTTTTGGGACAACAGCCATGCAGACCAATTTGATGCAGTGTGCGGCGTATGGTCTGAGCACTGACAGGCTGACCCCGCCACCCCTTTAACCTCTGCAGCAATGCTGGCAGCACTTATATGCCTATTTTGAAAAGACAACCTCTGGATATGACGCTGAGCACGTGCACTCAACTTTTTTGATCGACCATGGTGAGGCCTGTTATGAGTAGAACCTGTCTTGTTAAACTGCTGTATGGTCTTGGCCACCGTGCTGCAGCTTAGTTTCAGGGCATTGGCAATCTTCTTATAGCCTAGGCCATCTTTATGTAGAGCAACAATTCTTTTCTTCAGATCCTCAGAGAGTTATTTACCATGAGATGCCATGTTGAACTTCCAGTGATCAGTATAAGAGGCCTCATGCACACGACCGTATGTATTTTGCGGTCCGCAAAAAATACGGATGACATCCACGTGCATTCTGTATTTTGTGGAATGGAACAGCTGGCCCCTAATAGAACAGTACTATCCTTGTCCGTAATGCGGACAATAATAGAACATGTTCTATTTTTTTGCGGAACGGAAACGGAATGCACACAGAGTAACTTCCATTTTATTTGTGCTAACCCATTGCAATGAATGGTTCCATACACGTAAAATAAAACGGAATGGACACGGAAAGAAAATACATTCGTGTGCATGAGGTCAGAGAGTGTGAGAGCGATAATAAGATAAAAAGATATAATAAAATATTTACAAAATATGAGGGGTGGCCATATTTGAGAGATACTGTAGCTGTCAGCAAAATAAGGGCGTGGCCATATTTTAGAGTCTGTACAATCACATCATGGCCGGCGCATCCTATAAGCCGGCTAAGCCCCCCACCCCCCTCCTCGTGCTGCAGCCCCCCGAGCGCTCTATATTGAGCTTCTGGCGGCTGCAGCACTGCCCGGGCTGGCGCGTCCATGAGGGCGCACCGCCCAGGCGCAGCATGAAGAGAGGGACTGACAGGAGGGAAACGCTCAGCGCTCCCTCCTGTCACTCCCTCATGGCCGAGCCCTGTATGGTTCGCGGGTACAGGGAGCATCTGTCTCCTGTACCCGGCCGGACTGACCTGAAGTGCGCACACAGTGTGCACTTCCTGTCACTCCGCTCGGGTTCAGGAAACAAAAGCGCCTGTACCCGCGGACTATACAGAGCTCGGCCACGCTACACTAGAGGTGGGGGGGGGGGGTTGGGAAAGAGAATGACATGGGGGAGAGAGAATGACAAGGGGGGGCGAAGAGACTGACAAGAGGGGGGAAGAGAACTGGCGTTACTTAAAGGGGTTCTGCAGTTTGTTTAAACTGATGATCTATCCTCTGGATAGATCATCAGCATCTGATCGGCTTGGGTCCGACACCTGGGACCCCTGCCGATCAGCTGTTTGAGAAGGCAGCGGTGCTGGCAGTAGCGCTTCGGCCTTCTCGCTCTTTACCGCAGGCGCAGTGACGTCACGACTAGTATCACTGGCCTTGGCGGGGTTAAGCACTGTTCACTTGAATGAAGCTTAGCCCCGCCCAGGCCAGTGATACTAGTCGGGACGCCACTGCGTCTTCAGTAAACAGCGAGAACCCCTTTAATATGGCAGATCATATGGGTGGGGCATTGTGATGTCACATGGGGGGGGGCGGCAAACTTTTCTTTTGCCTAGGGCGGCAAAAATCCTTGCACCGGCCCTGAATCACATTACCTATTAGTCACCCACCTCCTTCCCATTGATTATAAGGAACCAAACTTGAAGAGGTGTTTGGTCCAGTACAGCTAGTGGGAAGGAGATGTGGCCTTGATAGAGACCCTAAAATATAGCCTGCTTACTGACAGTAGATGGAAATATCCATCATGCTATGGCAACCATAGGCCACTAGGCGTTATCTGAACATTGCCCATAATTTTGCAGCCAAGACATCTCCAGTTAACCTGGGTTGCCTCCTAGTTATCATGGCCCACCTTCTTCATTGCAGTGGAGCTGTTTGCTGGCTCCCGCTCTCTCCTTCCCATCATGTAGCCACAGATTCTCCACTATAGACACAGCCTCATGTTAGATGACTCTGTTTTTCAGATCACAGATATCATCAGTTGATCCTGTAAGCTGCCTTTCAGGATAAGTCCATGTTCGTGGACCTGTAAAGGAAAGAGGACTTACCTGCTTTCCGTCACCTGGACTCCTTTGATGTCAGCATCTGGTTTGACGTCGCCGCAGTCAATCACTGTGACTCACTGTGTCAGCGATGTGAATATTTGTCATGACATAAGTGGAACTTGACACCACCATGGCCTAAGTCTACGGCAATATCAAACCGGATGTTGACAACGATAGAGCCCAGCGGAGGATTACAGGCCTAGATGAGATGGAGCGGGGAGGTAAGTCAGATTTCCTTTACAGGTCTGGCCAAATGGGCAGTAAACCCACCTATTCTTTCACAACCCCTTTAATAAGCATCTGTCAGTGGGATTGACCATCCTATTGCCTGGTAGGGCTGATCCTGGTCATTAAAAGCATGTCCTTCATTAGAAGTACCATGGTGCTCTATAGAGAAAAAAATATTAATTCTAATGTAAATGAGTGCAGCAAGAGACAGGCTTTAGGCCGAGTCTACACGGGCGGAGGAGCAGCCGATTATCAGAAGGAAGCAGTCCTTCCCGACAGTCGGCTGCTCGTTCAGTGAAGGTGAAGGTGAAGCGATGCATTTACATGCAGCGATCTTCTCCACAGTATGAGGACTAGTGGTCGCTATTGCACCTGGTTTTGGCTCAAAATCACTGACGTGTGAATAAGTTCTTAGTGTTTTTTTTTAGATTTTAACATCAACATAAAAAAGACAGAGAAAAATGCAAAAAACAACAAGAAAAGACTAAAAGGGAAATCTATTATTTTTTGTGCTACAGTTATGGTGCAGGTCAGATTTATAAGCTACAAGCTTTTGAAAAGTTGCATAAAATGGTAAAAGGGAAGGGGGGGGGGGGTGTATTAGAGCATAAATGAATGGACTTACATCTCCAGACAAAAGTGTTATTTGTGAAGGTGCACCAAATTTATGAAACATCGTTTTGCGTTTTAATAATTTGCCACAAATTAAAGCAACACAGAAAACTGATATTGAAAATCCCCCTCAAGATAAATTTCCTCGAATGTGTGAAACCGGTCGCATACTTCACGCATTGTGTCAATCCTGTGTTACACTGGTTTCATGTGTAGGTCTTTTTCTGCCATTTTTTTTGTGCATTTTTTTTTTGCTACTGTATATTTTTTTTTCCCCCAGAGATTCTTAGGCAAAAAAAACAGCTCCAGATGTTACATGGAAGTTTATGGGTGGCTGCACGTGGTGCAGATTTGTGTGCAGAAAATCAGAAATCTGCACCAAAACTGCACAAAACCCCTCTACAGAAGGTGCGGTATCGCAAGAACAATTGATTATAAAATCCACGCAGCAGGTGAATTTCTGCACCAAATGAAAAAGGAAAGTGCTGTGTTTTTTCCCACACGAAATCTGCGCAGAAAAAACTTGTAAATCCGCACCTTGTGCAGCCACCCTATCGGGAACACAGTTATTATGGTGTTTTCCCCTTGAGGTGCGTTATTTGCCATTTTTTCACAGCTTACCCTGGGTCTGGCCCTTTTATTTTCTCCATTTCTGGTGTTTTTTTTTGTATTTTCTCCATACTGCTTTTATAAAATTATATTTCAGAGGTGTACATACTCTCCTGTACAAAAATGCAGCTCCATGAAAAACTGCCCAAAAATATATGAAAACCTCTGAGCACATGTTTTGAGGCATCAGCATGGCATCCGTGCGGAAACCACCTCCCACTCTTTTCAAAGGGAGCCTGCGCCACCATTTATGCAGCCATGGATTATTTGCATGCAGTTTTCCAGACTGTGTCAAGAATGGGCATGTCCATTCTTAGCACTGTTTCCGAATGGACACTACAGGAAACCAAGTCTAATCATAGTGTAGCGCTATTCAATTGGGGCTAAACCAGAAGCAGGTCCACTCACCAGAATTGAAAAACTGAGGCAGAAACCAAAATTCGCTGTGGTAACTTAGCTCGTCCTATATTATTCCCTACCAGTCAATTTCTGGCTTTGGCCTCATGCACACAAGCATTCAGCTTTTTGTGGTCCGCAAATTGCGGATCCGCGAAATACGGAAACCGCCAGTGTGCCTTCTGCAATTTGCGGAACAGAACGGGCGGCCCATTATAGAGATGCCTATTCTTGTCCGCAAAATGGACAAGAATAGGACATGTTATATTTTTTTTTGCAGGCCTACGGAACGGAGGAACGGATGCGGACAGCACACGGAGTGCTGTCCTTATCTTTTGCGGCCCCATTAAACTGCGGCTCGGATGCGGACCAGAACTACGGTCGTGTGCATGAGCCCTTTGGCTGAAAAAACTGCTGTGAAAAGGATTAAGGCTCCTTGACTCACACAAATTTTGTTGTTTTTTTGTTTGTGTTGGGGGGGAAGGGGGGGTTGGGTTACCACAAAAAAAAACATAGAAAGCATTAGCGTTTTTTCCATACCGTGTGTGAATGGTGTTTTTTTTTCCAGGCATTTTTTACCTATGGAGAAGATGGGAAAATGCCTGTAAAAAGCCACAACTGCAACATGCTGCATTTTGGGGAAAATAGAAGGACAGAGACACCAAAAACACTACCAAATGGAAAAAAATACCTTGAGCTAAAAACAAAACAGTTGTGTGTTCTGCATTTCAGATTTCCCATAGACCTCTAGCCATGGGCATAACTACAGCCATAGCACTTGCTATGAGGCCCAGAGATTTGGGGGCCCTATCAGGTGCAAGAACAATATGGTGGGCTTTTTGCTATAATACAGTTTTCTGATATATGGTGCTTATACACCATTGCTACTTATGCTACTTATTTTTCTTACACTAGGTGGTAGGGGCCCCATCTTATTTTGCTATGGTGCTCCATGAATTCGCCTTCAGCTAACATCTGGACCTGGATTTTTTAGTGGTGTCTTTTGTCGCAAAATCAAAAAGTTCTGAATAATGCCGCAAAGTTGTGAATCCACTCTTATGGCAGTTTCACACACAGTATTTAGTAACATTTTGGGCTATGTTATTTCTGTTTTTATTTATTTATTGGCACTTTTTTGTTCAAAAATGTTGCAGCCAAAAGTGTCTTTAAATTCTATAGTTTGGGGTCATCGTCAAAATACTCTAGGTTTAGATTTTTTTCTGGAATTTTTCTCCATAGACTTCTCTATAGGACTTAAAAAATGCTAGAAAAAAAAAAACGCATGAACAAAATAAATAAGAAAGCACCAGAAAAATATAAAATAAATATAAGTTAAATGCAATTAATACACTTGAAATTCCGGACTGAAAAAATGTGTGTGAAACAGGCCTTAAAGGGCGTCTGTCAGCGGTTTTGTACCTATGACACTGGCTGACCTGTTACATGTGCGCTTGGCAGCTGAAGGCGTCTGTGTTGGTCCCATGTTCATATGTGCCCGCATTGCCGAGAAATATGATTTTTGATATATGCAAATAAGCCTCTAGGAGCAACGGGGCGTTACCATTACACCTAGAGTCCCTGCTCGCTCTGCAACTGCAGTGACCTCTCTCTGCACTCTGATTGAATGGACCATATGTGGTGCCGTCTACATTACCTGGGGTCTCAAAGACCCTTATACCACATTGGTATTATAGAAAGTACATGCAGGTCGGTATAAGTGAGATAGACGGCTCCACGCAATCAATATGGATAGTAGAGGTGCAAGAGAACTGCCAATGCTGACTCACCCAGTCAGATAGAGATAATTAGAAATAACAGGTAGCAGGCACTCTCTTATTTGGGATAAATTGTAATTTATTTGATTAAAATAAGGTAAAATGGTGTTTCTAATAAATAAGGTAAAAGTAATGTTGTGATAGGGAGTTAGGTCTGTAGAGATCTCCAACACAGGACGCAGGGTAGAGTGACCAGAAGCCCATAGAGACCACAGCACCGGCCGGTGAGTAAGAGCCCTCTGAGCCAGAGACAGCACGGGACGCCGCGCGGAGGCTCACAGTACCGCGCTCCTATCTACTCATATTTTGCTTTCAGGACTTACAAGCACTTTGTATCCAGCCTCAGACTCTAACTACTCTATTGCTCTTTTTGCACTAACGAAGGACTATATAAGAACTCTCTATTGCTTTTAATTACAACCAGTTTAGCCATTTTTTTCAATTTTATTTTTACTTATATTATTTTCCATTATTGTTTTATTTTTTATTTTTATGAGGTAACTACCAACACTTCCTTGTAGAGAATCAGCCCACGCCTTGACAGCAAATTAAGTCTATTTACACTTTCTACATATTACCTCTACACAAGGCAACCTGTATTGGCTATACTGAAATATTTATGTACTATATGGGGTATATTCCACGGTATTTTTAACAATCTTACTTACAACAATCTTATTTGTATATTTTTACCTATCCCACACTCACCCACTATTTATCCAAGTTCCAACTAAAACTACCCCAACCAACACACCAAGCACCACCTAACCACCAGCCACAGCACTCGCACCCACAGACCTAACTGCCTATCACATTACTTTTACCCTATTTATTACAAACACCATTTTACCTTATTTTAATCGAATAAATTACAATTTATCCCAAATAAGAGTGTGCCTGCTACCTGTTATTTCTACATGCAGGTCGGGTTACACTTCTGGCTGGAGGGAAGGGGTTAGGGTCAAGAATTTGGCATGGGGGGAGGAGGTGCCGTTTAAATTTTTGCCGCAGGTAGCACGAATTCTATGTGCTTTCCTGCCCCTGGCCACAAAGCACTGAGGGAAGGGGGGCCCAATCTGAACTCTTGCACCAGGGCCCAAGAGCCTTTAGCTATGCCCCTGCCTGGCCCTGTCAATCAAAGTAGACAGGGTGCAGTAGTTTCAGAAAGCGCTGAGCCTCTAGGTATAATGGTAACGCCCCCGTTGCTCCTAGAGGCTCATTTGCATATAATAAAACATCATTGTATTCAGCAATGCGGGCACATATGAACATGGGACCAACACAGACGCCTTCAGCTGCCAAGAGAACATGTAACAGGTCAGCCAGTGTCATAGGTACAAATGTCACTTCCATTATGCTTTAGGATTTAGCACTGATCTAACATTTTTCTGATCTGAAGTGGACATCCCCTTTAAATAGCCTTTTAAAGCTGTGCTTCCGACAAGAATGTGGTGCAATAAAACAATGAAAAAGCCAAATAAAAAGTTATGTTGGGTTGTAAGTTTAGCTGATTGTTCTATAATGATATTATCCATTAGGATTCAAAAATAGTTTCCCCCCATTCCCCTTTTGACTTATTTTTGGGGACGTGTCTCCTTTCTGAAGGTTCAGACATTGGGGTCAGTATGTGCATTTTGGGTCACATATCGATCATTATTGGGGTTCTCTCTTTTTCCTGAGAGTCTTTGTTGTCAATGAATAATGGGGGCACCAATCCATACAACACGTTCCTGTCCTTGACAGGGTGAGGAAAGTTATGGGCGCCAGCATTCACATAACTCTGCAGGCAGAGGGTGTACAGGAACGCCATCAGGTGGAAGACACAGACGAGCCCAAAAATGACCACAACAATCACTGTTTGAGGCTGCCATAGTTCAGGGTCTACAGCGTCTTCCATCTGCAGGAGGGTAACGTTTCCCCGGGTCACATGGTTGACAGGTGGGAAATTCATGGCGACGATAAAGCTCAGAAGTGAACATTCATCTCTGGTTAATTATGTGTCCTAGGAAGACAAAGACAAGGAGTCATAATGGGGTTTTCACCGGATTTTTATATTGATGGCCATAAAAATCTAATTGATGGGGGTCCGACATCCCACAACTATACAGCTCCATCCATTGTGTAGTGGACAGAGCAAATGCAAGTGACACTGCAGTAACCAGCTCTGTCCACTAGGAGCTGTCTAGTTCTGGCACCTGAGCTACCCAATCAGCTGATCAAAGGGAGGGCGGGGTGTTGGACCCCTTCCAATCAGATGTTGATGGCCCATCCCTCCTATCTCAAGACTGGGACCCCATCTTGCACCACCCTGAATGGAGAGAAGGCTCTATACATCGACTTCTATGCAAGATCCAAAAAATAGGCGAGTAAGCGCTCAGCTGTTTTCACAGGTCTCATGGGGCCTGGTGCTTAAAAATGTAGTCTACAGTAAAGAATACCGCTTTAATCTATAAAATTCTGGCTTCCTGTAGCCACCACTAGGGGGAGCTTAGGATCTGCATATGCATTATACACTAAACTCAATAAAACAGCATGAGGAAAGCTCCCACTAGTGGTGGCTGAAGTTAGCCATATTATCATTTAAATATGGATTGAAACTCCACATAGAATTGTGAACCTAAAAAAACAAAAGGGGGGAGATTTATCAAGATGGGCGTTCCCATACACCAGCCTTGATCTGTGCACTGGAGTAAGATGCACCTAATTTATGAACAGACATAAATTAGCCAAAAACTCCCGGGGGCTGGCGCAGACTTGAGCTATAATCTACGCTAGTCTCAGACCCTTTTTTCTCACCACTTTATAAAAGTCGCAAATTAAGGCACAAATATGACGTACACCATAATGTGCGAATTTTAATGTCCCAATAGTGGCGTGAACTCATTGATGAATGCCCCTCATGGTGTCTTTGCTTTATTGGTTTTGTAGTGGTCTATGAAGCTATAGAAACCGTCGAACACACTGGCTTAGCTGTTCTCTTAACTCCAATACTCTGTGATTAGGAAACCAGTGAGCATGCTCTGTCTTCTAGTCTGCTGCCAATTTTACCAATAGATTGGAACGCCAACCTTGTTTATGGCTTACTGTGATTGGACTACAGCCACAATTTTGGTCTTGTTTTAAAGCTGATAATCTAACATTTTAAACAAGACCATGGCACAAGCCCTAATACATTGCAAGTTACAGACCTTAGCAATGCATTATAGTAAAAGCTGTATATTCCTGCAGCTTTCACTCTCGACCCGATTTCTGATTGTTGTATCTCTCAATGTGTCTAATCTAGCACAGAGAAGAGTTTGTGACTTTGTTGTTGGTAAGATCTGTATTGAATTACCTAACTGGTCCAGGTGCTAGAGTAGCATCACCAAATAGGAAACGATTTTGGTCTTGTTTTAAAGCTGATAATCTAACATTTTAAATAAGACCATGACACTAACCCTAATGCATTGCAAGTTACGGCCCTTAGCAATGCATCATAGTAAAACTGTATACTCCTGCAGCTTTCACTCTTGACCCGATTCTTGATTGTTGTATCTCTCAATTTGTCTAATCTAGCACAGAGATCTTGGACTTTTCTTAAAAGCTTAAATTGTCAGCTTTCAAACAAGACCACAATTGTAGGTGCTAAAATGTCTGAGATATGAAGGGTTAAACTGGGGAGGGGCAATGGGGGCAACTGACAGCCTGCAGGAGGAGAGAGAAAAAGGATTCACTCTCCTTGTTTTACCTGTACATGTTCCTAGGGGGAGGGACTTCTGGGCATCTTATCAATCCCCCTTCACTCATGAATCAAAATCTTTAATACATTTTTTTTGACATTTTAAGGAGGGTTTTTACAATTTTGATGTGACTGTTGAGGGTTAAAGAGGACCCCTCCCCTCTCCTGACTTGTCTGTTTTAGTAACTACTTGCATTTCCCATGTAATAACAATTCTGGAGCATCTATTGTTATGACGCTCTTCCTTTATTATTCCTACTAGAAATTATAAATGAATTGTGAGCATTCAACAAAAAAGATAGATCTGGATGTTACCAGTTGGGGGTGTATCCCTGCACAGTTTGACACTATCCAATCAGTGCTGCCAGTGTAAGACTGTACAGACGCACCCTCTACTGATAACACCCAGACAGACCTTTATTTCAGACTGCTGCCAATCCATTCCTAAACTTCTAGTTGCAATAATAGAGGAATAGCACAACTTAGACATATAAGAATTGCTCCAGAACTGCTATTGCATGGGGAAAGCAAATCGCTAGTAAAATAGACATGTCAGGAGAGGGGAGGGGTCCTCCTTAAAAGGTTTGTGACTTTGTAGTTGGTAAGATCTGTATTGAATTACCTAACTGGTCCAGGTGCTAGAGTAGCATCACCAAATAGGAAACGATTTTGGTCTTGTTTTAAAGCTGATAATCTAACATTTTAAACAAGACCATGACACTAGCCCTAATACATTGCAAGTTACGGCCCTTAGCAATGCATCATAGTAAAAGCTGTATATTCCTGCAGCTTTCACCCTCGACCCAATTTTTGATTGTTGTATCTCTCAATGTGTCTAATCTAGCACAGAGATCTTGGACTGTTCTTAAAAGCTTAAATTATCAGCTTTTAAACAAGACCACATCTGTAGTGCTAAAAAGTGGGAGATATGAAGGGTTAAACTGGGGAGGGGCAATGGGGGCAACTGACAGCCTGCAGGAGGAGAGAAAAAAAAGGTTCACTCTCCTTGTTTTACTTATACATGTCCCTAGGGGGAGGGACTTCTGGGCATCTCATCAATCCCCCTTTACTCAGTGGGCTGTACTAACCTCAGTGCGTGTTTCATATTCCTTCAGCTTTACCACCATCTCTTTTTCCAACCATAGTTGTTCACTCTAAGATGATGCCTGGAAAACAGAGAAAAAGGCACAGATACAAGTTTAGGCTATGTTCACACTACAGCTATAACTTCCATTATTTTGTTCCATTGGAGGAGCAGAGCAAAGAAAATAACAGAAGTGCCGGATTCAGCACATTACTAACCCGAACAATTGACCAGTGGTGTAGCCTACCATGGAGGTGGACCACGCCACTGCTACAGGGATCGGCAGAGGGTGTCCGAGGCTAAACTGCTTCTCCTGTTCCCGACATAGATGCACTGCATTTTCCAACAGCTACCACCAGTGGGATCTTAACGCAAAGAGATTAGTTTACAGCTTCCATTGTAGTCATTGGTAGCTGTATAAATTTCTGCGCACTGAGAGCCCCCTATAATAATATACTGTATGATAGGAGGTAGCAGATTTATCAGTATATTTATGCCAGGTCTCTGGCAGAAATACATTGACAAATGTGGTGTTCAGAATGAGCGCTGTAATTAACAAAGCACCTATTCGACTTTTTACAACATAGAGTAAGGCTAGTTTGACACTAGAGTTAAAACTATCTGGAAGGCTGTTCTGGCAGAGGAAAAGCCTGCCATCGTTCATCATGTCCGGCATAGCCGGATCTTGCCTTTCCCCGCTGGAGCCTATTGATCTGGCCAGTTTTCACAAGGTGTGCTGGGATTCGGCTGGGAAAAAAATGGTACACGTGCCGGAAACAGGCTGGATCCCTGTCGGGTCCCATTATAGATAATGGGGTCTGGTGGTGCTCTCGCCCTATCCTGCTATGTCGGATACAATGTACTCCGGCAGGCTGTTCCTCTGCCGGAACAGTCTGCCTGAAAGTTTTAACACGTGTGTGTAATATCCAGAGTGCTATTACTATTCTTTCGCCATGCTACTGTCTTTTATTGCTAACACCAATGTCATTCTTGTATTTATTTCCAGGTTCTTTCACAAGTGTTCATTGAAAATATTGTTATGCAACTGTTTTCTACATGTAATATGCCTGGTTCACCAGCAGGTGACTGCGTAAATGGCCAACAGATACTTAAGTAGAATGGAACTCACGATTCCATTCTCCATCCCCCTTGGGAGGAAATGGGCCAGTCCTGCTTCTTACCAGAAGGGAGGGGCAGCAGTTCCAGTTTAGTCTAGTCTAGATAGTGAAGTCTAAGCTCGGGCACCTTGAGGGCCACATGTGCCTATAACTGCCAGTGCAGGCTAAGCTATGCTTTCCATGGAATCAGATGTATGGAAGATATAGCAGCAAGGGGAAATTGTTCTCCAGCTGGAGCAGGAGCCTTTAAAGGGAAGTAGCTTGTAGAGCACCATGACTCCATGCTAATTTACTTTACTGAGTGTCAGGAGGGGGACAACAGCCAAACACACCCCAATCCAGGAATACCAGAACAGACCGAAAGTCCAGTAACCAGACCCAAGCCGAGTTTAGCACAGCAGAGAGTAAAAGCAGAGTTTTTAAGCAAATCTGAGAAAAAAAGAGAAAGCAGAGTGTTGGAGTTTGCCTGCCAGTTTATGCCAAAGCCTTCTGGAACCAAGAGGAAGCCTGAATATTGTATGGAATCAAGTTTATTCAAGTAAAGTTTTATCAAGGTCTGGACTCGATATTTATTCCTCACCTCCTACTTCAACTACCCCCCATTGCTTTGGAGCCTAACCCCGGGGAGCGGCTGTATCCAGGTAGGAGCACTGTGACACATAGAAAACTATTGGGGTCGCACCGCACCACTCGGCATCCTATAAACCTGGGACACGTTCGGCCCTGGGGGTCGGTGCATCGCACGTGAAACTAGCCAAAGATAAAATGGGTGAGGTGTTACCTGGGAGTGTTTGACACACGCATACTGGGAAACATGGTGTGGCTTGAGGACTCTAATGGGGTCTGCATGGGACACTACTTTTTTACTTGACAAAAAATTCCTGAATGTCTGCGCTCACTTCAGTATGGCTACCTATCCTGGACTGGCTTTAGAGGTGTGTGACCCGGTTATTCCCACAGGGCATCTCAAATCACTTAGCTCATGAGGCTCGTGACCACAGAAAATCTTTCAAATTAAATAGCACCATCACTTCATGTATGGAGCTGTTATCTGAGCACTGTATGGTGGTGGCACTGTACTGTGTGGCACCACTAGCTAGTAGCTATACAGTATATTATTTTTGCTGTGAGTAGTCATGGTAGACCTGTATAGACAGCTGGAAGTATTATTCAAATATTGCATAGTGCTGTTACTTAGGCACCATACTCTATACCAGTGGTGGGCAAACTTATTAGTCAACTGAGCCAAATATCAACAAAACAGTGATTACATTTTTTCGGAGAGCCAAATTTTTTAAACGTAAACTATATAGGAAGTTACATTGTTATTAACTTAATAAGAGTATTCCTAACCATTTGAACATACCTTCTCAATCCTCGACACTACATCTTACACTCCACAACGTTTCACCCTATAAGACGCACGTAGGTTTTAGAGGAGGACAATATAAAAAAAAATATTTTTCATTAAACCTCAGGTCAAACCACTAATCAGACCCCCAATGTTAATAAGACCTCCCTCAGATCAGACGTCAGCTCAGACCCCAAAGTAAATGACCCCCAATCAGACCTCAGATAAGAGCCCCATGCCTCTCATCATCCCCATTATCATCAATGATGCCTCTTGTATCCCCCATTATGATTCTCATCACCCCATTGCCTCAGATCAGCCCCAAGTTTCATAAAATAAAAAAGCACTTACCTCTCCTGCTCTAGGTGCTGCTGCTCCTCACAACCCTCGCTCTGTGTTCCTCTTGCTGTCGGCTGTGCTGTGAACTGGCGTGCACAGCGTGACGCCACAGAGCGCCCCACACTGTGCGCAGCCCTGCACAGCCTACAGCTGAGGACCAGGAAGCGGTGAGTACAGAGCCTTCACCGCTTCCTGGTCCTCCCCCTCCTGCCGATTTTTGACACGGGCAACGAAAATGCGATTGCACTGTACATGTGAGCCCGCACCTGGAAGAGCCAATATCAAGGGGCTACAGAGCCACATGTGGCTCTAGAGCCGCAGTTTGCTGACCACTGCTCTATACCAACCTTTTCAAGCCAAGTACCCCCTAGTGATAAAAAGTTCCAACTGAGCACAACCAAAGGAGCGATCAGGTGTAAATGCTAACAAAAATACATTTCCAGACTGAAACCATATTTTCGGTCTGCATCTGATCCACAAGACACGCGGTCAAAACACCACGTGCCGTCTGCACCCATATGCATGGGCGTAGCTATAGGGGGTGCAGAGGTAGCAGTCGCTACCGGGCCCAGGAGCCTGAGGGGGCCCAAAGAACCTTGTGCCGCATAAGAAGACACACAAAGCACTGAGGGAAGGGGGGCCCAAGCTGAACTCTTGCACCAGGGCCCATGAGCCGTTAGCTACGCTCCTGCCCATATGTACATTCCGTGGCACCCGTTAAAAAATAGAACATGTACGGAAATCAACAAAAACACGATTGCCTGCTCCAACACAGATACTGTATTTACATCTCCTCCAAGCATAGTCCACATGAGCCCACCAACAAGATGAGATCTTTTCCCGCCATTTTATCGAATCCGTGCACAACAATTAGTGCAAATTCTTTGCTCCTTTTAGTGTATGCAAAGAGGTATCTCCCAAGCAAGAGAACCATCTCACCAGCCCAACATTGTGGAAGTGGTTCTCTATGAGTCTAGATCCGTCTTTCCAACAAGCCTTGGTATTTGACAAGGGAATATAGCCAGCAGGGGTGCACCTAGCCTTTCTACTGCCTGAGGCGATAATTCAAATGCCAAACCCCCCCCCCCCCCAGCCCTACTGTTAAAGGTATACTGTGATACAGTTGACTATAGAGAGATGAGCGCTTTCACAATGGAAGAGCTCATTTCCCATGGCCCTGCCACTGCCCCTACTTGTCTCCAGGTTTCGCCACCTGAGGCAGTCACCTCACCTGGCATCATTGGAGGCGCACTCCTACAGGCCAGGTATCTATCCATAGACAGCTGTTTTGGTATGTTTTCCCCCCATCAGTATGGAGTAGGATTCTGGCTGGCTCAGTGTGATGCCTTGAATGCAGCTTATATGCCAAGGCTTAGTTAAAAAGTTGGATTTTGACTCAAAGCCACTTAGAATAGGTGTCGCTAGTGAGATGGTTCTTTTTCTTGGGAGATACCTCTTTGCATATTTGTTTCCAATGGAACATTGCCAATAATACCATGGAGTACTTCCAGTAAGCCTCTTTAACCCCTTAGGGACTGAGCCTATTTAAATTTTTAAATTTTTGCATTTTCGATTTTTACTCCCCACATTCTATAATAGCCATAACGTTTTTATTTTTCTGATCACATAGGATTATTTTTTGGCGGGTCAAGATGGATTTTGTAATGGCACCATTTAATTTACCATGTCTTGTATTAGAAAATGGGGAAAAAAATTCTTTGTGGGGTAAAACTGAAGAAAAAACACAATTCTGCAAAGGATTTGGGGGTTTTGACATTAGAGCGTTCAATGTGCATGACATGACGTCCTTATTCTGCAACTTACCGCATGATTATGGCGATACCAAACTTGTATACATTTTAATTTATTACTTTTAAAAAATATAATATTCTTTGCATCAACATTTTCTGACAGATTTAACTTTTTTATATTTTGGTCTACAGAGCTACATGAGGGCTTGTTTTTTGCAAGACGAACTATAGTTTTTATTTGTACCATTTTTGTGGTATGTACAACTTTTTTATCACTGTCATTCAATTTTTTGGGGGGGACCAGCTGACAAAAAAAAGGTGAATTGTGTGTTTTTCATTTTTTTTCCCATTACGAATTTCATCGCGCAGGAAAATTTTAAAAAATATTTTAATAGCTCAGATATTATCGGACACGGCGATACATGATATATATATATTTTTTAATTGATTATATATTTTTATATGTAAACTTTTAATATTTTTGAGCTTTTTTTTTTTACTTAATAACTATTAGCCCCCTATTAGGGTGATTGGGATTCTGACACTCTCCCTGCTGAACTGTGCCTCGTGCACTGCTTTACAGAACCTCCAGCAGCACCCAGGCTGTTATTGTAACTGATCAGAAGCCAGCACTTTCACTGTGGGGGTTCCGATCAGAAGGCAGCCGCATCCCTCTGCCTAACCTCACAGATGCCACAATCAGTTTTGAATGCAGCATCTGAGGGGTTAAATGACGGGGTTGGTGTGATCGCCATTTCCCGTCATTGCGGCCCGGCGCATGCTGTATTATACAGCCTGCACCCACCACGTAAGGAGTGGGCTCAGTGCAGCAGCCTGCTTCATATAATTCCTGGCGCATAATGCTTTATATGTACGGCATTATGTGTTAAGGGGTTACGGACATTTGGCACCCTGCCGAAACTTCTTTTAGTGGAAATGTATATGCGTGGACTTCCTGCTGCTGCTTGTAGTTTTCCATTTTGTGTTCTGTGCAGCCCCCTGCAGCGTCCTTTATTATACTTTTTCCAAACGATGCATCCCTGTGGAGCAATACACATCTTTTATGTAATAGCAGCACTAGGGGCTCAGATGTAGCAGTGCCTGCAGCAGTCAGCTGGAAGCTTTATTAGAGAAAATGCGTCTAGACTTAAAGGGGTATTCTGATTGTTCCAGGTTATCCCCTATGCATAGGATAGGGGATGACTATTAGATGAGTGGGGAACCTACCACTGGGGCCCCCACAATCACAGGAACAGGGACCCCGTACCATTCAGAGCCCCTTCTCCTCCCAAAATGGGCATGCACCTCCTCCGCTCTTGCCGCTCCCTTCATCTCTATGGAAGTTCCGGAGACAGCTAGGTGCAGCACTCCATTATTTCCGAAACTTCCATAGTGGTGAATGGAGAGGCTAGAGCAGCAGCCAGCAGTGTCCATGCCGTAGAAACTGCTCCGGTCATTTAGGGGGCTCTGAGGTGTACAGGATCCCCATTCTCGTGATTGGTGGGGGTCTCAACAGTAGGACCACCACCCATCTAATAGTTATCCCCCATCCTGATGATAGGAAATAACTAGTAATAACCAGAATACTCCTTTAAACGGTTTTAGCAACAAAATATGAACAGATGATTCCCTTACTCCCGTCAGAATTTAAGTGAAGCTGCTCCATTCTAACTTCACTTTATTTAAGGTGGCAGCAGGGAATCCCCCCAATCTACTGACTGGGGAGGTCTGGCTCCCACTGATCTTACATTTATTACCCAATGCACATGGGAAATTATTTGTGTCTGGAATACCCTTTTAATCCAGATCTATAATTACTATTATTGCGGCCATTACAGCTCTTATAGAAATTATCATCCAGTTTATCACTGGCTAGTTAGTTAGGCAGACTTGGAAGTTTTGTCAGATCTCTAGGTGGCAAATCAAATTGTAATGGGAGCCATGTTGTTGGATTTGAAGCATTTTGCTCATTCTAATCCCAGGCTGGTGCGAGGGCAATACCGCCACCTGGTGGGGGATAACGACATCTGCTGTGACTGAATAGGTTCGACCTGAATAATATCCAGCTGGATATGCTCCTGTCAGTAGGCATCATATCTATCTATCTATCCGCCTGTCTGTCCATCTATAGCTATCTGCCTGTGTCTGTCTATATCTATCTGTCTATATCTATCTTTCTATCTCATATTTACAGTGGCATGCAAAAGTTTGGGCACCCCTAGTCAAAATTACTGTTAGTGTGAACAGGTAAGCAAGTTGAAGATAAAATTATCTCCAAAAAGCACAAGGTTAAAGATGAAACACACCTTTTAACATTGTAAGCGATATCAGTGTATTATTTTGGTATTGTACAATTGTAGAGTGAAAAAAGGAAAGGGGTACCTTGCAAAAGTAGGGGAACCCAAGGAGAGCGCTCAGGTGACTTTGACCGAGGTCTCAGACCTTAAATAGCCTGTTAGGGTTAAGGCTTGTTCAGGGGCGTAACTAACGGCTTATGGGCCCTGGTGCAAGAGTTCAGCTTGGGCCCCCTTTCCCTCAGTGCTTTGTGTGTCTTCTTATGCGACACAAGGCTTTTTGGGCCCCCTCAGGCTCCTGGGCCCGGTAGCAACTGCTACCTCTGCACCCCCTATAGCTACGCCCATGGGCTTGTTCACAGTCATCGTTAGGAAAGGCCGGGTGATGCAAATTTCAAAGTTTAATATCCAGACTCCTCTAACCTTGTCCTAAAAAAACATCAGCCATGGGTTCTTCTAAGCAGCTGCCTAACACTCTGAAAATGAAAATGACTGTGACCCACAAAGGAGTAGAAGGCTATAAGAAGATAGAAAAGTGTTTTCAGGTTGCCATTTCCTTAGTTTGAAATGTAATTAAGAAATGGCCGTTAACAGGAACAGTTGAGGTCAAGAGACGGTCTGGAAAAATATCAGAGACAGCTGCTGATAGGATTGGTAGAAAGGCAAATCAGAAACCCTGCTTGACTGCAAAAGACCTTCAGGAAGATGTTGTGGTACATTGTTCTACTGTTCAGTGATACCTGCAAAAATATGGCCTTTAACCGCCTGCCGACCGCCTAACGCAGGGATGCGTCCAGGCGGCGGCAGGTCTGTTCCTCTTTGACACGGCGGCGCGTCATTTCGCGAGAAGCGAGATTTGCATTTACAGCAGATCGCGTCTCAGAAGTTATACTACAGCCTGCCAGTGATGATCAATCGCTGGCAGGCTGTAGATCTAAAATAAAAGGCATCAAACAGGTATATTAGACGCTGTTTTGTTAATCCGGATCCGAGCGGGACAAAGTCTGTCCCCATAGAATTGAATAGGTCCGCAATTCCGTTCCGCAAACAGAATTGCGGACGTGTGAATGTGGCATAAGGGTCCCTTATCACCGCCAGTTAGTTAGCTACTTGTTAGGTAGTTAGCGCCCAGCCCACCGCACTGCAGTCACTGATTTTGGCAGAGATTTTTTCATCCACATTGATCGATGCGAATGAAGAAATCTGTGCCGTTCATTTTTTATTTTTTTTCAGCTCAGCGGCTGAACGGAAAAAAAAAATCTCATTACCCGTATGCTCAATATACGGAGAATCGCAGAAACTCCTAATGCTGGCCATACGTGTAATGATTGCGGAGACCCTCAAATGCCAGAGCAGTACAAAATGCTCACATGTGACCCCATTTTAGAAAGAAGACACCGCAAGGTATTCCGTGAGGGGTATGGTGAGTTCATGTAAAATTTTATTTTTTGTCACAAGTTAGTGGAATATGAGACTTTGTAAAAAAAAAAAAAAAAATCAATTTCCGCTAATTTATGCCAAATTTTTTTTTTTTCTGTGAACTCGCCATGCCCCTCACGGAATACCTTGGGGTGTCTTCTTTCTAAAATGGGGTCCCTTGTGGGGTATTTACACTGCCCTGGCATTTTAGGGGTCCTAAAGCGTGAGAATCCAAATGCGTAAAAATGCCCTGTGAAATCCTAAAGGTACTCATTGGAATTGGGGCCCCTTTGCGCATCCAGGCTGCACAAAAGTGTTACTCATGTCAATTTACAGAGATATTTCTCTCATCCAACATGGGTATATGTAAAAATACACCCCAAAACACATTGCCCTACTTCTCCTGAGTACGGCGATACCACATGAGTGACACTTTTTTGCAGCCTGGGTGCGCAAAGGGGCCCAAAGTACCTTTAGGTTTTACAAGGTTGCTCACAATTTAGCCCCACCCAAAATGCCAGAACAGTAAACACACCCCACAAATGACCCCATTTCGGAAAGTAGACACCCCAAGGTATTCACTGAGGGGCATAGTGAGTCTGTGGGAGATTTTTTTTTTTTGCCAGAACTTAGCAGAAATGTAAACTTTATTATTATTTTTTTCCTCAGAAAGTGTCATTTTCCGCTAACTTGTGAAAAAAAATGAAATGATACATGAACTCACCATGCCCCTCCGCGAATACTTTGGGGTGTTTTCTTTCTAAAATGGTGTCATTTGGGGTGCATTTATACTATCCTGGCATTCTAGCACCTGAAGAAACATGACAGGTGCTCAGAAAATCAGAGCTGCTTCAAAATGCCGAAATTCACTTTTTTGCACCATAGTTTGTAAACGCTATAACTTTTACCCAAACCAATAAATATACACTTATTGGAATTTTTTATCAAAGACATGTAGAACAATAAATTTAGAGAAAAATTTATATAGAAATGTAGTTTTTTTTAAAAAAAATTTACAACAGAAAGTGAAAAATGTCATTGTTTTTGCAAAAATTTCGGTCATTTTTGATTAATAGCAAAAAAAAGTAAAAATGTCAGCAGCAATGAAATACCACCAAATGAAAGCTCTATTAGTGAGAAGAAGAGGAGGCAAAATTCATTTGGGTGGTAAGTTGTATGACGGAGCAATAAACGGTGAAAGTAGCGTAGTGCGGAATTGTAAAAAGTGGCCTGGTCATTAAGGCCCCTTTCACACAGGCGAGTTTTCCGCGCAGGTGTGATGCGTGACGTGAACGCATAGCATCCGCACTGAATCCTGACCCATTCATTTCAATGGGTCTGTGTACATGAGCGTTTTTTTTCACACATCACTTGTGCGTTGCGTGAAAATCGCAGCATGTTCTATATTCTGCCTTTTCACGCAGCCCTAGTCCCATAGAAGTGAATGGGGCTGCATGAAAAACGCATTGCATCCGCAAGCAAGTGCGGGTGCGTTGCATTTTTCACTGATGGTTGGTAGGAGATGTTGTTTGTAAACCTTAAGTTTTTTATCACGCGCGTGAAAAACGCATCAAAACGCATTGCACCCGCGCTGAAAAAACTGAACGCAATCGCAGGCAAAACTGAATGGCTTTGCCTGTGAAATCGCACAGTTTTCACTGAACGCATCCGCAACGCATCCGGACCTAATCCGGACACGCTTGTGTGAAAGAAGCCTAAGGCCCCTTTCACACGGGCGAGTTTTCCGCGCGGGTGCAATGCGTGAGGAGGACGCATTGCACCCGCACTGAATCCTGACCCATTCAGTTCTATGGGGCTGTGCACATGAGCAGTGATTTTCACGCATCACTTTTGCGCTGCGTGAAAATCGCAGCATGTTCTATATTCTGCGATTTTCACGCAACGCAGGCCCCATAGAAGTGAATGGGGATGCGGGAAAATCGCAATCATCCGCAATCATGTGCGGATGCGTTGCGATTTTCCCGCATGGTTGCTAGGATACGATCGGGATGGGGACCCGATCGTTATTATTTTCCTTTATAACATAGTTATAAGGGAAAATAATCGCATTCTAATTACAGAATGCAATGTTCCCGGGCTTTAAAGGGTTAAAAATAATAAAGAGTTAACTTACCTTCTCCCATTGATGCGCAGAGCCTCAGAACGTCGTCTTTCTTGATAGTTTGGCTGCTTGAGGACCTGTGGTGACGTCACAGGGTCACATGGTCCAATCATAGAAGCATTTGAGTGGACCATGTGACCCATGTGATCCTGTGACATCACGGCAGGTCCTTCATCGAACATCTGTTGTTCGATGAAGGACCTGCCGTGATGTCACAGGATCACATGGGTCACATGGTCCACTCAAATGCTTCTATGATTGGACCATGTGACCCTGTGACGTCACCACAGGTCCTCAAGCAGCCAAACTATCAAGAGAGACGACGTTCTGGGGCTCTGCGCGTACAATGGGAGAAGGTAAGTTAACTCTTTATTATTTTTAACCCTTTAAAGCCCGGGGAACATTGCATTCTGTAATTAGAATGCGATTATTTTCCCTTATAACTATGTTATAAAGGAAAATAATTACACATACAGAATACTCATCCCGAAACCAGACTTAATGATGAAGTCTGACTTCGGGTCTGGGTACCAAGCATGCGGATTTTTTCACGCGCGTGCTCAACGCACTACAAACGTTAGCACACGCGCGGAAAAATCGCGGCGATTCCCGCAACGCACCCGCATCTTATCCGGGCGTCAAACATGACGCCCGTGTGCAAGAGGCCTAAGAGTGTTTAAGCTAGGGAGGCTGAGGCGGTTAAGGAAGAGTCATCATCAGAAGAAAACCTCTCCTATTTCTTCACCACAAATTTCAGCATCAGAAGTTTGCAAAAGAACAGCTAAACAAGCCTGATGCATTTTGAAAACAACCAATGAGGTTACAATAGAACTCTTTGGCCACAATGAACAAAGGTATGTTTGGAGAAAAAATGGCACAGAATTTCATGAAAAGAACACCTCTCCAACCATTAAGCATGGTGGTAGAGCAATCATGTTTTAGGGTTGTGTTGCCGCCAATGGACTCAATGAAATTCCAGCAAATTATGGAAGCAAACATAATACCAACTGTAAAAAAGTTGAAGGGTGGCTTCTACAAATGGATAATAATCCTAAACACACCTCAAAATCCACAATAGACTACCTCAAAAGGCACAAGCTCAAGGTTTTATCATGGCGCTTATAGTCCCTTAACCTGAAAATAATAAAAAAAATCTGTGGATAGACTTTAAAAGAGCAGTGCATGCAAGATGGCCCAGGAATCTCACAGAACTGGAAGACGTCTGCAAGGAAAAATGGATGAAAATCCCTCAAACAAGCATTGAAAGGGTCGCTACAAAAAGCATTTGCAAGCTGTGATATTTCCCAAAGGGGGTGCTACTAGGTACCAACCATGCAGGGTGCCCAATTTTTTTGCTGTGGGCCCTTTTCCTTTTATTATTTTAAAAATGAAAAGAAAAATTGTTTTTGTTTAAAATACAAAGGGCTTGTGTCATCTTTAACTTCATGCCTTTTGGAGATCATTTCGTCTTCAACTTACTTAACTGTTCACAGTAGGGGGTCATTTTGACATGGGGTGTCCAAACCTTTGGCTGCCACTGTATCTGCCTGTCACATAGATATGTTTATCTGTCTGTGTATCTATCTGTCTGTTTAATCTATCTTAAATAAGCCATCTATGGCACTGAGTTCAATGCAGCTGCTCTGTTGTTCACATGTGTTATCCAGACATCTCACCAGGCAAATAACGTGACATTTTGGGTTATTCTGTAATGTCAGGAATGTTCTCTTGCAGTAAGATGAATTCTGAGAAATAGAAGGAGCTAATTAAGCGTGGCTGCTGTACACAGATAACGAGGCTTTGTTTGGGTTTCCATGTGCGCACTGCAGTGAGGTGAGGGGGTTATGCTCACAGTCACTTTAGTAGCTGAGGGCTATTTTTATTATTAGATATTCAAAATCATACATACTGGAGGCAGCAGGGGCGTAACTACAATTCATAGGGCCCCATAGCAAGATTAGATGGGCCCTCAGGACCTATGGTAAGAAAATTAAAATAGCAGCATAAGTAGCAATAATTATAGGTATGTACTGTGTAATAATATTTAATTATTTAGCGCCACTATATCCACAGAGCTTTACAATTCAGATATAATAGCACAATATATCAGAAAACCCACATTAAAGATAAAAGCCACCCTATTTTTTATTCCCCACAAAAAGGTACAATGGTTTTGCACCTGATTGGGCAACACTTGTTATGGCAGATATGGCTATAGTTACACCCATGGGAGGTAGGTTACGCTAGTCGTGGCTTGGCAGCTGTTGGTCCATAGGCCATCAAAGGACTGTGGGCTATACTACTACCATGCACAATGTATGTAAATGAATATATAGAAAAACATAAAAATACTTTACCCTAAAGGGGTTATCCTGTGATTAATTAAAAAATTAAAATCATACATAATCTAGTACATGACAATCTCTAACAAAGATTGAACCAGCCCTGTACCTCACATGGATCCAGAGATCTCCCCATTCAGTGCTCCAATTGTTCTGCTGCTAGATTTATTTCAAGCTGGCAACTTAGGGGGCGCGTCCTTTTTCAAGCAGCATGTGAACTGAGCATGTGCATCCACCTCAGGGAACAGGACAGAGAAATTAGAAAAAACAAAACAAACAGCAGGTGGCACTATATAGGTAGATTTCATTGAGAAACTCAGTGGCTATAATACATTTTGAATTACAGGCAATTCCAAAAGTAATCAGATCCAGATGCTGGCTTCAAAACTGTAGAATGTTATTTGTGAGACAACCCCTTTAATGAATTTAGAAGACGTTTGCCATAAAGTACTGAAGCTTATATATTAGCACAAAATTTCCAGCCAGGATTATAGATAGAGGGGCAAAATGGACAATTACTACAGCAGTGAAATAACAGTATCATACCATACGTATGTAATATGATAATATGCCGCCATATAGTGTAGAAATATTACCATTATACAGTGCACAAATGAAACCTTCATAGTGTCTAAATGTTAGTATCATGCAGTAGTACTATACAGTTCATAATAAGAGTACTATTGTGCTGGCTAGATATTGTCAGCAGAAGTCCATACGGTAAATTGGGTTTAACGAGCTGAGGCTTCTTGTGCCACAGGCCCAATAAAAAAGGCATATCCTATAATAACGGACAAGAGGGAATGTGCACCCTATTGTATTTTTATTCTATTTCGTCTTTATGCAAAGGTATCATTGATGATGACAGACACGCCTCATACAGTTTTCCAAGAATGGGACAAGATGGACAGTAGCGATGGCTACAAAACATAGCAAACAGAATCCAAAAAGTAAAAGAAAAGGTGGTAATTAATGAGCACTGAAGAGAGACTCAACTACTAAGCAACCTATGATTTCGATACCTTTCCATCCATATAGACAAAAAAGAGTACTTGATCCAGCTCTCCAAAACGAGTGTATCTTTATTGAAGCTTAATAAAATCTTATGCACACCAGGACAGACAACGTACTGTGACGCGTTTCGGATCTCTAGTCATATGGATCCTTCATCATGACAAGATGAAGGATCCATATGACTAGAGATCCACAACGCGTCACAGTATGTTGTCTGTCCTGGTGTGCATAAGATTTTATTAAGCTTCAATAAAGATACACTCGTTTTGGAGAGCTGGATCAAGTACTCTTTTTTGTCTGCAAGGCGTTACCGCTCACCAGAGGAGCGGTGTTCAGGCTCCCTACGAGTAAGTAGCGTATCAGAGCTGTCTACTCAATCCTATTTTATATGAACTTTCCATCCATATGCACCAAATATCAGGTCATGCAAAAAAATCCAGTCTGCCCCAAAACTGATTTACATCACTGCCTGTGAACCTGCGACCAGGTAAAAGTACCTTGAAATTCAGTATTGAGACTAATGTCTAATATTTAGAACATGAAAATACCTTAAAGTGTACCTGAGTTTTCAAAAAAGTTTCCATAATGGCTGCGCTTCTTGATACAACCATAACTGTGAAGGAACTTTGGCTTCCATATAGTTTTTTCAGCTATATTATTCCCAGTTTCAGCTGCACAGCTAGATGCATTTCACTTAGAAGCATGGCGTGTCTCCCTTCTGCCAGCACTTTACTACTGTGACATCCTCTCCCTTACCTCCCATTATATTTGTTTTCAGCTCTGGAGCTCACAGGAGGGGGAAGTCACACTTACAGAAAACAGTGATGTTCAGAAGCAGTGTAGAAGCAGTTTGAAGCTCAGCTAGCTTACACGCCCCCACTTCCTCTCATCCATCTTCTGTGTCTCTGTAACCAGGGACAGATCTTGCCTGACAACAGGCAGTGGACTGCAACTTAGCTGGAAGTGTGACTCTTAGCCGCCATGACTATACACCTCTTTTCAGGTGGATGCAGGCAGATTTTTTAAATGAAGTGATTTAGGAATTTGATAATTACTGTACACCATTCTCTATTAAATTAAATGAAATTGTGAAATGTAAGAGGATGAATAGGACTGACGTTGCGAAACACAAGGACACTAGGGCTTAATTTTACAAAAAATGGAGAACTTACCGTCTTTCTCATGCAAAGGTTCACCAGAGGAGATAACCACTTGTAACAGCGGCTGCTGTGCACCGCTGTTCCTCTACTTACCGCTGCGTTCCCGGGCACTGTGTTCAGTGGTGATCTGCTGCCAGTGTTTCCTTTCAGCCCTGGCCACAGCATGCTTGCCGCTTGTTTCCTGCAGCACTTCCTTAAGGGCCGTCGCGCGTCACTTCCTGTGTTTTATGGGTTGTATCATGGGACCTCGCCAACCAATTCTAGCCCTCCTGCACATATATAAGTGGCTCAGCCCCCTTCCCAGATGCCTCAGTGTCAAGGTCCTTTGGTCCTGCTAAGGTTTCTGATATCCGCTTGTGTTCCTGACTCGTACTTGTATTCCTGGACGCTACCTGTTTGATCCCTACCTGCTTGCCTTGACTCTCCTGTTGCTGATCCGGATTGCCTGACCTGTACCTGTGCCGACTGCCCTGACCTATTGCCTGTCTGACTTCGCCTCTGCCTCATCCTTCGGTCCTGCACTGTTGCTCCTGGTTACGACTCAGCCTGCTGACAATGCCTGTACCTCTGGTACCTTTCTCAGGTACCTTCTGGTTGGCCTGGACCAGCTGCCTCGTGTGCCTATCCTCCTCAAGAGGTAGTGACCTGGTGTTCCCCTCGGGAAAGTCTATCCCCACCATCAGGGTACTGTGAAGATCCAGGGGTTCACTTAGACAACGCCCTTAGAGGAGGTAGGACACGTGGCACAGAGGGTTCACACCCGCTGGTTTGTGACACCACTATACTGGTACCCTTGAGATACACAGCAGGGCACCTCACTGCAGAAGTTATGGATGCCCACGCATTACCTGACTGATTTGCAGTTCAAAGCCTTTTACTTGTTTGCAGTTTATACTCTCTATTACTAATCTCTTTTCAGTAATTATATAGATGGCATTGGGGTCAGCGGGATGGAGGGTTGTGTTCAGGAACGTGGTTGGTGACTCGGTCACAATGGAGCTAAGTTGACGGCTCATAAAAATGCCAGCTTGTTGTGTAATCCTGTTGTTGCTTTTTGTAACTTATTCATTATGTGAACAGGCTGGTGTTTATAGTATTACACATTACTATATTGTATTTTATGTTAAAACTTTAATAAAAGTGACCCTCCGGTCCAAATCTAAAATTTCACTACACATGACACATGTACAACACAGTGTATCTGGTGCCCTCCATTATGGTCCTCTGTCAGCTTCCTTTCAAGATAGCTGCAACCATTTCAGACTTCCCCATACAGAGCTCCAGGCTCGGACCGGCCCACAGCAGAACAGATGAATCCCCCGGTGGGCCCCTGTGCAAGATGGACCCCTATTGCAACCCAGCTGCACCGGAGACAGACTGCACTATATATAGATAGGCAGTTTATTATTATAGATGCATCTGGTGGCTGAGAAGACTCCTAGGCACAGAGGTAGGCAGGCAGGAATTTCTCCATGACCTGCCTTCTCAAAATTGATGCAGGGACACCCATAATCAATCATTTAGTGCATGTTGCTGCTGCCTGCCGCTGTATGAACGGGTGGCATTTGCATGTTGTTGTAAAGTGGACCCCAGGGCCAAGACAACGGGTAGGTGAGGGCAGGCACCCACCTAGGTTGCCACCTCGCTACCCACAAGGCTCACTTTTTTAAATTTAAAAAACAAAACAAAGACTTGCTAATTGTAACTCATGAGCGCTTCCATTGGGGAAGCGATCATTAAGACAGGAGGCCATGGAGTGGTGAGTGTGGCACTGCAACAGCATTATTCACCACAACCTGGTCCTCTTATTGGGGCGCCTGGCTCTGCGCTGTGTTTCTCCTGACCAAGAATGTGGTGTATGGCATGGGCGCGTGCCACAGCAACTCCCCAGAATGGGAAGTGACATTCCTGCCCAAAGACCAGAAATCTGCTGAAGTATGTGACATCGGCGGATGTAGGATTTTTCACGAGGAGGAGCGCCATGTGACTCGATTCAATTTTGAGTTGGAAAGGCTTGTTTCACATTTGCAGTAAGCAGATCTGGCAGGCTGTTCTGGTCAGGAACAGCCCGCTGGATCAGTGAATACCGGGCGCTACCGTGAGCTGCTTAAATACTGTCCAGCGCCATTCACTACAATGGGGACCAGCAGAGATTTAGCTTATACCCGACAAATATGCTTAGAAGCGGCCGGATAAAAACTGCTGCGTGCATTATAGTGAATCGGGTCGGACAGTATCTCGGTAGCGCCCGGTATTCATGGATCCGGCAGGCTGTTCCGGGCCAGAAGAGTCTGCTAGATCTGCTTGCCACAAATGTGAAACAGGTGTATTGGAATTGTTCTATTGCAGTCAAGATATGATTCATTAAAGTGGTTGCTGGGTCCACGAAAACCCCTTTAAATTTGTGCACATCATGTTACGCTATAGATTTCCGTCTTTGCAATATGACAGGTAAATCTTGTAACTCCACAAAAAAAAAAAAGCGTACCATTTAGTACGGATTTTACTGCTGAGCGATTACAGAAAACGGACCAAACCCGTCCCATGTGGACATGCCCTAGAGCAGCAGTGATGGCTAACCTCCGGCACTCCAGCGGTGGTGAAACTACAACTCCCAGCATGCTCTATTCATTTCTATGGAGTTCCAAAAACAGCCAATTAAGAGTGCATGCTGGGAGTCGTAGTTTTACCACAGCAGGAGTGCTGGAGGTTAGCCATCGCGGCCCTAGAGGAACATCTAAATGAATCTGAAAAGACGATGGGCTGACATCATCCACACATCACTGTATCTGGAGGTTCTGAAGATGTGTGAGGTAACTGGGCAAGGATCTGTACTCCTTATCAGTCATACCATTGAAAAACAGCATCAACATCAGCCTGAAAGGACTGATACCAGAGAACAATAGATGACGGTGAACTGCACTGCAAAGAGAGATATGATAAAAGCACCAGAGGAAATAGGGAAAGTTGACGTATTGTGACCATCATGTGCTCCAAGACAACGCATCTCTAAACTGCTGCAAAATCTCCATAGCGAAAGGGAGGAGAAGAGATCTATGGCTATGCGTACGTCTAAAGGACTTCTTATTTGCATTTTACCTGTGAGTTGTGACGACTGGATGGGTCGAAGGCAGGGGTAAAATTCTGTTGCATCTCCAGCATCTGTATACAGCTCGGCTTCTGCTAGGAATATACAGAGGCAGGCAGAGGAGGAACGTTCATCATTGTGGTTGCTTTGGAAACGCACCTAAGGCTACAGCACGAAGTAAAAAGAGAAAAACACAATTTAAACATACAATCTTGTAGACACACACTCGTGGAGAGTGGGACCATTCAGAGAACAAAGATTTCAAGTACATACGTGTTTATTAAAAATAGTAAAGTTAAATAAAATATGTACATAAAACCCAAAACCCAACAAAAACCCAGAAAAAAGTAGAGGCCGTATTACACGATGAAAGTACAATGTCTGTCAGTCGTGCAGCCACCCTATTGATATTGCTTAATATTGCTGATAAATATGGAATATATCTTGATATTCTCAATATACTGTAGTATATAGGTATACTGTATGTGTGACAGACAGACAATGCGATTAGTTTAGTCAAATGGCTATTTCTGTGCCATACCGCTGATAGTTCGCTCTAACCACAATATGAAGCAATATGTATATAACAATGCAGTGGCACAGCGTGGGTTGCCAGCACCGAGAGCAAGCCAAGTATTGCGCCCCCCCCCCCAACTTGTGGCCACACCCCTTTTTACAGATAATGTAGTAGATATCACCTGCAGTCCTATGTAACACCACAGATAACACAGTGATAACTCTCTAAGTACAGATAATGTACTAGATGTCACCAGCAGTCCTATGTAACACCACAGATAACACAGTGATAACTCTCTGAGTACAGATAATGTAGTAGATATCAACTGCAGTCCTATGTAACACCACAGATAACACAGTGATAACTCTCTAAGTACAGATAATGTACTAGATGTCACCTGCAGTCCTATGTAACACCACAGATAACACAGTGATAACTCTCTAAGTACAGATAATGTAGTAGATATTACCTGCAGTCCTATGTAACACCGCAGATAACACAGTGATAACTCTCTGAGTACAGATAATGTAGCAGATATTACCTGCAGTCCTATGTAACACCACAGATAACACAGTGATAACTCTCTAAGTACAGATAATGTAGTAGATATTACCTGCAGTCCTATGTAACACCACAGATAACATAATGATAACTCTCTAAGTACAGATAATGTAGTAGATGGTAGAACACGCACAGTGTGACCTGAAGTCTGTGGCCAGGATGCGGCAGTGTGGGCCAAATTCTATATCCACCCCCCCCCCCCAATCACTACAGAACATACAGGGTAATACAGCTCCCCATACCTCTTACATCCAGTGACGTCTCCTTTGATGTGGATCTTCTCTTTCCTAATCTTATCCTTTCAGACCTTCAGACCAGACCACCATTTCTCAGCCATTTCTTGTCTTTTCAGTTTGACAAAAAATAAATCTTAGTTTACTACTTTTCCATCATCCTCCCATCTTCTGGACAAATCATCCGACCACCTCCAATACTATGCCGCTGTGCTCCCCAATATTATACTGCAGAAACCAATAAACCCCCTGATAATACTAGTACCACACAGTGCCCTAAAATAACTGTGCCCAGCAAATAGTGCCTCTGACACTAATAGTGTAAACATAACGTCCCCAGAAAATGATTGTGGTAAGCTAATACTGTGCCAAGGTGCCCCCACAGTAATAGTGCTCCCAAAAATCCCACCAATAGTAATAATTTTCTGCTAGAGCACACATGGTAGTAATAGTGCTCCTACAGTGCCCCTAACATGTCCGCACTGTGCCCAGAAGTAATAATGCTCCCATAGTGCCCATACTAGTAATCATGTTCCCCATAGACCCCCAGTAGTAATAAAGCCCACCATAATGCCCCCCCCAGTAGTAATAATTCTCCTTCTATTGTGACAATACAAAAAATGCCCCCTTATAATGTGTGCCAGTGCAAAAAAATACCCCTTTTTAATGCCCCCAGTTGAGCTAATGCCCCCATAGTGCCCCATAATGTGCCAGTATAAAATACCTCTATATAGTACCGCCAGTAAATGCCCCCATAGTGCTCCTCTCCCCCCTTCCTCCTAGTGCCCCCCATAATGTACCAGTATAAAATGCCCCAAATATAGTGCCCCAGTAGATGCCCTCAGTGTCCCCCATAATTTTCAGGTATTAAATACCCCTTTTTAGTGCCCCCGTAGATGATCCCATAGTACTCCTTTCCCCCTTCCCCATAGTACCCACCATAATGTGTCCTAGTATTAAATACACCTATACAGAGCCTCCCTTATAAAATACCCCTTCTTTGTGGCCTCAGTAGAAGCCCCCATAGTGTTCCTCTCCACCCTTCTCCCATAGTGCCATCATATAAAATACACCTTCTTTGTGGCCTCAGTAGATTCCCTCATAGTGCCCCCAATAACGTGCCAGTAAGAAGTACCCTCATAGATGCCCCCATAGTGCCACCCAATAATGTGCCAGTAGAAAGTGCCCCCAATAATGTGCCAGTAAGAAGTGCCCCCATAGATGCCCCCACAGTGCCCCCCAATAATGTGCCAATAAGATATGTCCCCATAGATGCCCCCAATATTGTGGCAGTAAGAAGTGACCCCCCCAATCATGTTCCAGTAAGAAGTGCCCCCCATAGATGCCTCCCCAATCATTTGCCAGTAAGAAGTGCCCCCCAATCATGTGCCAGTAACAAGTATTGTACCATATAAAAAAATAATCACTTATATTTACCTTCATCAGGCTGGCAGCAATGTGATGCAGACCTCTTCCGGCCTGTGTCCCGCGCTGTACGGCTCAAGCGGTGCAATGACATCATTACGCCGCCTGCACCAGCCTCTGATAGGCTGCAGTCTAGTGCCTGCAGCCTATCAGAGGAACGGGGAAGGGAGACGCCTCTCCCCTGCCCCGCAGCATCCATCAGCGATACAGATGACTATGGAGATGAGCGCTTACACAATGGAAGCGCTCATCTCCCTGTGCCCTGCCACTCCCCCCCACTTGTCAGTCGGGCGCGCGCCACCTGGGGCGATCGCCTCACTTTGCCTAATTGGTGGTGCGGCCCCGCTGGCCCCCTTCTGAAACTTTGCACCTGGGGCAACGCCCCCCCCCCCGACACACACACACACACACTCACACTCTACGCCACTGTAATAATGTATACATGTATGTCTCAGTATGCCGTGTTCCACCGAGACAACATATATAAAGCGCTATACCCAATGTTATTTTATATAGCAGTAGTAATTATCGATCATCAGTATATAGCATTAATGATTATCGATCAATGGACGACGGATCAATCTAGCTGTGATATGGGAAAACTCTTTTTAAACAGCATATGTTGGAATCACGTATATATTTCAAAGTTCTCCTCAGAAGACTCAATATTAGTCCGTATAATCAAATCGCCGTTGATGATATAGTGTAAACCAGTTCAGTATCTTGCATATTGTGGATCTAGTAATGACCCATATAATATATTCCACATTGGTGGTGTAGTATAGGCAGGCTTCTGTAACCAGCGGTAACAATAGATGGCAGACGTTTAATAGAGTGATAGATCTTTAAGGATAATCCATAGTTTTACTCACAGTTGGTGGTATAGTGTAACCCGACCTGCGTTCCACGAGACTGATTGCGGAATGGCAGTGAGGTTTATTTTACTTCTACATCGGTTATGTGTAGTAAGTGCCGTTACCCGCTACAGCCTCCTGTATCGGCGTCCCACGTGGTATCGCTGATCTTAGCTGTGCACGTGACACAGTCCAAGTGCCGCTCGAGCTGGTCGGTTGTTACTGAGTGTTTGCAAATTATCAGACACAACAACCAACCATGCCTGGTTGTAGGTTGAGTGGCGAGAGCCACAGCTCAGTCTGGTCCCTTATACCCTGCCACAGCTCTGCGGCGGTGTGCTGTTTGTCACCTAAGCAAATGAGTTTCAGCATGGCCTGTTGCTGCTTCCCCACTGCCGTGCTACACTGCTTCCAGCTACTGACTGATGGCTGACTGGTGCTGCAAGTTTAGAATTCAGAGGTGAAAGTCGAGTAGGAGTTTGCTGCAACTAATGAAGGTGGTTTTTAAAATCCTGATGGAATGGGGGCCCGCAATCCTTGGTGTTGGTAGCACCTGTGCCATCCCAGGGTACGACTAGCTACCGGCCTCCACAAGGTTCACCTAGTGTGCCGTCATGGAAATGTAGCATCGCTGGCCAAAAGCACTTGTCCGTGTGTCAATCAGTAAGTGGACCTTCCCAATAACTGCGTTGGTCAGGGCACGGGTGATATTATGGGACACAATTGCTGGTGTAATGGGCGAACGGCACACCGAGAAAAATAGGAAAGCCTCAGTGTCCACAGGCTTAGATGGCAACATTTCCAGGGTCAACATTTTTTAAAGGTGTGCATTTAGTGCTATAGCCTGTGGGTGGGTGGCTGGGTATTTGCGCTTATGTTCACAGGCCTGGGTTAAGGACATCTGTACGCGGGCCTATTTGGTGTGGCCCGCCTTCTCCCTTTTGCCATCCCACAGCCTCTTCCAGCCTATTGCGGTGCTGTGGATCCCTCCCCCTCTGTACTGCTATCCTCGCTTGGCTTGCCACCTTCCCAGGTTGGGTCAGTGATGTCATCGTCCACCATCCCCTCTTCTACTTCCTTATATATATATATATAATACAGATAGTTAGTGGGAGATAGTCAGTGTAGGTTAGATAGTGATATAGTGTAGCTCAGTGCAGGGTGTTAGATGGGGTGATGCTGTCCATAGATACATGCTACAGACACAGTGCTTTGATGTCACAACAATACTTTATGCACCAATCAGTAATATGACCTGCTAAAATGTGAAGTTGCCCGTATTGCGCAAAAGTATGCGCATCAATTGCCGATTTACGCAATAGCGAATATATTGGAGCACTCTACCTGCATTTAAAGCTATTTTAATGTTCTGCCGTGCCAACCATTTTCTCCAGTCTCAGGAAACTTCTAGCAGCTTGAAAAATGTAGCAAAAGTGATTCACGCCTGTATTGCGTGTGCAATATGTGAATATTACACTGCCGATTTTCGCAATCAAGAAAATAATCGCGAATTCGTGAATATATGACGAATATCTGCCCAAATATTCGCAAAATATCGCAAATTCGAATATTGCCCCTGCCGCTCATCACTACTAATGACCATCGATGGTTAAGTATGATTGAAGTGGGAGAAGATATTCATGATGTTATCATGTTCTCCTTACATCCTTATTGAAGAGTTGGAGGTGGTAGGTTTGCTGTCAAGGGTGTACAAATCATAAACACAGACCATTAAGCAACTATGAGTCCTTGGAAAAAGGTGGCAAAACCCTGGTTAGTCTTATCCACTTGTTGAGAAGATGGTAGTCTTCAGCCTTGTATCTACTTTCGTGGCCAAAATAAAATTTCCATTCAAAGAGCAGACTTGGTACTCCTTCATTTAAAGGGTCAGAGGTGGCCTGGCTAAAGATGTAAGTGGGTATAGAAGATGTCGCTGCAAATAAACCATGTTTATCTTGCTCACAGGCTATATATTTTGGGAGATGTTTGCCCCTTGTAGGTTCCAGTGGTAGTCAAGATTATGATGTTGTCAAGAAGCAATAGACATGGGAGTGGCAAGATCCAAGATGGTGCTGAAACTCCAGACATAACAGCTGGCTCGACTTGGACCACAGGTGAGAAGATCATAGGCGTAATGAAGGGCTCATGGGTTTGATGCTAAAGTTCAGCTTAGCTCCCTGGCATAACTTCTCATGCTCACCAGCTGCAGCCAATACTTATCTATTTAGCAGCATTGGTGGGTCTCTTACTTGACCAATCAATGCAGCACTAGCAGCCAGTGACTACAGTGGGGTTACATCTTCTGTAACACTGTAACCCTTGCAGCCGTCTGTCTGCATTTTCCTCCACAGCTTCCATTCATTGACTATATACTGACCTACTGCTTTATCTGGCATTAGAGGTTAATAATCTCCTTTCTGATAGTGGGGGATAAAACGTTGGGGCAGATTTACTAGCAGTATCTAAGAAACTCTAAAGCACTCAGCTTTTAGGGATCATTACTCTAATTCAAATAGCTTAGGGTATGGCCACACGATCAGGTTTCCCATTGCAGTTTGTGAAGCCAAAACCAAGAGTGAATTAAAAAAAAGAGAAGTTGTATCTGTCCTTTATACTTTCTCTACCACTCCTAAAAATAGTTTAATGGTCTTTTGCCCCAAAAGAGGATGGACAGCCCGACCAAGCAGTTTGACCCTCTCTAAACCCTGATTCTAGCAACACCACCTTTGGGACCCGCTCCTATCTACAGAACAGGGCCCACAAAGTGAAGGGAGAGCAGCCATGCATTGGTGGCCACTAGCTCAGCTATTTTTGGCAGTCCCAAAGCAGAGAGTGGAGAGCACGCCACACACGCACGCTCTCCTTCACTTCAGGGGCACCATCCTGGAAATAGGAGCCAGTCCCAGGGATATGCCATCAATGTCTGATAGGGAAATACCCCTTTAAGGTTATAGAACTGAATAAGGTTTCCACCAGGAACAGATTTTACAAACCCCCCAGAATGTGCCGGTATGTGCCACCTGGTTCTGCACTGATGTCTTCTGTCCATGTCTGTATGCCTTGCCTTGTCCATGTCTGTATGCCATGCCTTGTCCATATTTGTTTGCCATGCCTTGTCCATATTTGTTTGCCATGCCTTGTCTATGTCTGTATGCCTTGCCTAGTTCATGACTATGTTGTTTTGCCTTGTCTCTTCTGTACTGCTTCTATTGTCTGTTCATGTCTGTCCTGCCTGCAAAAGTGGGTTCCTGTGTTCCCCGGAGGGGGAATGCTCATTTTCTGTCCTGCTATGTGCAGCTCTGCCTGGGGCCGCTAAGCTGGTATTGCTTGTGGCGCAGGTACCTGCTTTTGCTTCTGTTCTGTTCATGCCATGCCTGTCCTTGCCCTGATTCTGTTCTTGCCATGCCTGTCCATGCCTTGAGTCTGTTTTTGTCTTGTGCTTGCTCAATGTACTGCTGGTACCTCCTCTGGTATCTTCTTGTCTGCCAGTTCCTGCTGCCACTGACTGGTTTACGCTCTGGAGTAGCCCTTGGCAACTACCTAGGCTCAAGCTTATCCTCACCATCAGAGACTCTAGTGAAGACCAGGTAGCTGCTTAGTTACACCCTTCCAGAGTATTGCTAGTCAGTGGCACAGTGGGTTCTCACCCACTGATCCAGTCAGTACATTGAGGTCTTCTAGTTACGTCTTGTTCCCATAGTGATTGTCATGTGCCTTGTTTTCTTTGTAATAAAGTCTTCCGCTGTCCTTGGCCTGTTTTTCATTGTATCCAGCTCGTCTGGCCTCTTGGAGGTCCCTCACGGGATCCCCGACACGTGACACTCATTATTAGCTAGAAAGTCCCCAAAGTCTCTCAGTGTCCATTAACCCCTTCCACAGTTCCTCACATATACAGTGCAAATGAACAAGCTATATATCACAACATACATATAAAATGCAGTTACATAGTATTAAACTGTATAAGTCAGTGCAAGTTAACCCTATAAGGTGAAATAAAGTGAGGAATTGATGACTTTGCATAGGGAAAACAGGGTAAGTGTCCACAAACGTCCAGACTTTACAGTACCCCTGTCCCAGAACTACACTACATATTAGGACACATAGGAGGACATTGTTGTTGTATGGGGACACAAACGGAGAGTTTATTATTGTATGGGGGCACAAAAAGGGACATTACTACTGTATGGGAAACAAAGGGAGATATCAATGTATGGGAGACAAAGGCTGTTATTATTATTGTATGGGGACACAAAAGCTGCAATTATTATTGTATGGAGGCACAAAAGATAACATTATTATTGCATGCGGGCACATTATTATTGTATGGACTTTAACGGGGGCGCATACATTCAGGCTCAGTGCATTGCAAGCTGAAAATATGACCCTGTCCATACTCTGGTGACCCACATTAGGTTTGACATTTACCTAATGTGTATGGGTACCCTAAAGCCCCAAAAGTTTGGGTCATCTCCTGTCTCTGGGTCTCTACGAGTTGTGTCAATAGCAATAGAAGAGTCTTTCCTTTCTGGCCGACGATTTCAATTAGATGCCATCACTATCCTTTAATATATATGTATTGGGCACTTTTTATGTATTGGGCAATTCTTTAACATGCGTTCCACAGTGGAACGCATCAATTACCAGAAGTGACGTTCACTTCCCGCCATACACTACCCAGAAATGTACCTCTAGCTTTATTTGTATTAGTAAATTTAAACCATGACTGTATACAATGTTTTTAAGCACCTGATGAAGGGGACCCCTATTGTTCCCCAAAACGCGTTGAGCCTGTTTTTACACCAGCCTGCTGTCTCTCCATTTAAGATCTGACAAGCGACCCAGGCAGGGGAGGTAGATCCATCGGGTGTCTTGAGTTTAGCCCCTTGGATACCTCCCTGGTGAAGTAAGTCCATCACAGTGGCTTCATTGCTTTTATTATCATTATTGTTCTTATCAGCAATATTGTGTTTAATACCTTTATTTTATACCATCAATTATATGTGTCTTCTCACCACACAACATTGGCGCCATCTTGTCAGTAGTCGGTTCAAAAACGTTTTTTCAAATTTTGTTCTGAGTGGCCATAGGCAATCATCATGGCTAATGAACCGGCTTGAATAAATGTAATGTGGCCATCAATTCTTGATTTTGTGCCATGGATGCATCACTATAGAAATAGCATTACCCTTGATTCTCGAGCAGGCAGGTCATAGGCTAAAGCAAGTCTGTGTAGTATGAAGAGACAGTCTGTTCAAATGTCTGTCACGTAGGTAGGAAAACATGTGGTTGCCAGGCAGTCTGAACTCGCATGCCCTGCCGAATCCATTACGGTGAAGCTCTAGGAAGAACATCACAAACATGCATTTCTTTGGTACTTCTATTTTTATGCTGTCATCAGGGGTGCACCTAGCCTTTCTGCTGTCTGAGGCAAAAACTGAAATGGCGCCCATTCCTCCCCAATGCCAATTTCTTAACCTAACCCCTCCCTTCAGCCCATGGCCCTTCGGCTGGCCCCCTCTTGCCCCTACCTGGTGCTGCCTGAGGTGATCGCCTCACCTCGCCTCATTGGTGGTGCACCCCTGACTGTCATTTTATACCGCGTGTTCTATATGCAAGTGTGCAAATATTACATAGGCTCCATAGACAGCGCAGACCTGAACAGAACACGCCCTCCACTTAGTAAAAGGATCCACCGGTGACCCTCAGATAGCCTAAAAGCAATAGGGGAATGTTTACCGGGAAGGTGGTGGGCACTGTGATTACTGCCATAGAGTATTCACATAGATGTCTCTGTTGCTATGGCGATGATCCTATGGAGCCATTAGGGAGAGCCTACTGTATGGATTACACTTTCTAATCCATAAATCTGCTATAGGGAAGCATTTATCAAATATGACGCGCAGCGTCTTAAAAATAGTTTCTGGAAGCAATTCACTTTCCGAGCATCGAATAGAATAAAATAACAAATTCTGACATTTTCCAGTCAACTCCGGAGAGGAGTTAAGGCCAGAGTAACGCCACAGGCTGACGTCATGGAGATAGACAGTGATGTACTTGCTCTGTAGGCCATAGATCATCGCACAAATATTATTTTATCCTTGACTCCTGTCACACGATGTTACTTGGGCTGCTTTCCTATTCGAGGCGGGAAATTTCCCAATGTGTATGGGAGAGGAGATTTAATCACAAGAACTAATACACCAGGTTACTAAGACTAATACATGACACAGTTACATGGTTAATACGGATGAAGACATAAGTCCATCAAGTACATCTAAGGGATGAGTGGGAATGTAAATATTAGAAAAGGAGAGTGATGTCATTTACTTTTAAGAATTCATCTAAGGCTACTTTCACACTTGCGTTTTACTTTCCGGTATTGAGATCCGTCATAGGATCTCAAAAACCGGAGGAAAAACTTCAGTTTTGTCCCCATTCATTGTCAATGGGGACAGAACGGAACTGAACAGAACGGAGTGCACCAGAATGCATGCAATTCCGTTTCTATGCGTTACCATGACGCACACAAAAGCGTTGCAAGCAACGTTTTTGTGTGCAGGATTGGGAAACTGATCAAGACGGAACCAATGTAAGTCAATGGTGCCAGATCCGCTTTCTTGGGCACAAAAGAAAACGGATCTGGTGCCCATTGACTTACAATGGTTTTAGTGCCGGATCCGTCATGGGTATTTTAGAGATAATACAATCCGATCCGTTCAGAACAGATGCAGACGGTTGTATTATTATGACGGAAGATGTGAAAGTAGCCTAAGCCCTTTTTAAAACCGCCAACGTCCTGAGGTAGACTATTCCATATATTTACAGTAAAGAATACTTGACGCTTCTGGAGACTGAACTTTTTCTTCTGCAGTCGGAGGCAGCGCCCCCTTGTCTTTTGTATGGCCCTTTTATATATTTGTATAGGTTAATCATGTCCTGCCTTAGACGTCTCTTCTCAAGACTAAATAAATGTAATTCTTTCAAACCCTTACCCTAGGTACACACCTAAGCGTTTTACAGCACGTTCAAACGCGCTGTAAAACGCACAACATGTGAGAAGCCATGCTTCCCTATGGGCATGGTTCACATTTGGGCATTTTACAGCGCGTTTGAACGCGCTGTAAAATGCCCCACGCCCAAACAAGTACATGAGCTTCTTTGGGGCGTTTTAACGCGCCTATGGACAATGATGCCATAGGGGAGAATCACTGAATCGCGCGTATGACGCGCGTTTCTTAGTTACAAAAACGCGCATCCAAAAACGCGCGGAAAACGCGCGTCATACGCGCGATTCAGAAACGCCTAGGTGTGTTCCCAGCCTTAAAGAGGACCTTTCACCGGTCCTTACGTTACCATATAAGTAACTGGCTGTGTAGGGCATATTGATGACGTGATATCGCACATTTTTTTTCTGTGGGCTTCTCCGTTCCCCCGCTGTGCCCCCCGTTCTGGTTTCCTGCCCTGTATATAAATCCATACTGTCGGTACAAGGAGGAGAAGACAGCTGTGTTTCTCAAGGGGCCGTCTCCTCCTCCTCCCTGTACCGATAGTATGGAATTACATACAGGGCGAGAAACCAGGGGGCACAGGCTCGTCATTAAAAAGGTAAGAGGTCGTCTTTAATGGCCAGCCTGTTTTGGGCTTTACTGACCAAGTTATTTTTTTATATATATATTTTTTTTTATTGCAGCATCCCAAGAGCTATAAGTTTTTATTTTTCCCTCTGTGTAGCCTATGGGGGCTTGGTTTTTTGTGGGACAAGTTGTAGTTTTTCATGGTGCCATTTTGGGGTGCACATAACTTACTGATTAACTTTTATTAGCTCTTTCTTGGAGGGAGATAGAAAAAAAAACAGCAATACTGCCACTGAGTTTTTGTTATAAATATTGTGGCGTTCATTTTTTGGCATAAATGGCATGATAATTTTATTCTCTGGGTCAGAACGATTGCAGTGATACAAAATTGATATAGTTTTTTTTTTTTCTACATTTTACTAGTTTTGCGCAATAAAAACCCTTTTTTTAAAAGAAGCAAATGTTTTTGCAGCGATTCATACTAAGGCCCATTTGATTTTTGCAGGACGACTTGTAGTTTTCGTTAGTATTATTAGTCATTAGTAAAACTTTTTGATTGCTTTTTATTCTTTTCTTTTGGTGGCGACTGGGCAAAAAGCTGAAATTTATTTATTTTTTTACAGTGTTTTCACTGTACGGGATAATTTACATGACATTAGTGTAGTAGTGGGGATCATTATAGATGCTGTGATAACATGTAGGGGACATTTTATTTTTGCAATTTTTTGAATGGAAAATTGCATTTTTTTAATTAGAATTTTTTTTTATTTAATACATTTTTTTAAACTTTTTTTTCAAACCATTTGATAATAGCCAATCTTTTGATCACTTCTGAAATACATCGCCCCAGGCCCCTTAGTGGCTGCCATAGAAAGATGTATGGGTGGTCACTAGGGGGTTAATCATTCCTCATAACTAAGACCCTCCATGCCCCTTATCAGTTTAGTCACTTTCCTTTGTACTTTGTATAAGGTGAGCCTTATGAATAAAAAATGGGCCTTCCAAATTGAACGCTCTGCTAACCACCGGGCGTAAAGAAGAATCCTCCCAAGTATTCAACCGAATGAATCTACCCCTACCATACTGATCCTTTTTGGAACGCTTCAGAAAAATCTCAACACCATTTCCCCTCAAGGTCACATCCAAAAAATCGAAACCAGAACAAATAGAACGACTACATGCGACCAACTCACCAATCCTTAAAGCAGCAAAAAATGCTAATGAAAAACCTGTATGAAAAAGCAAGACTTCAAGTTTCAAAACAAACACTAGGCAAAATTTTACATAAATCACCCAACAAATTAATAAAAGCAAGCCTTCTAGTATCCACATTTGAAAAGCCTTTCTAATAACATCTGTTTAACAGGAAAATATGAAGACAACTGTCACTTGCCAAATAACTTTTGAAAGAAAGAAACACCGGCCAAACTCCTAGAAACTGATGAAAAGGACAATTGCTTCTTAAATAAACTAGCAACAAATAATAAGCCACAACCGAGTTCATCCAGCAGAAAACAAATTAAAAAACATTAACCAATCACGCTATGTGGATGAGTAGGCAGTCCATGTTTTAGTTGCCAATGACTACTTAATACCCTAAGAGATCAGTCCCATAAAAGATCCCAAAGATGACAAGGACAAGAGATATCTTCCAACTCTACTTCCGGTGCTAGTTCCCAAAATCTCATAAACTGAAAATGACATAAGGAATCTGCTAAGATGTTGTATTTACCTTCCACATACTTAGCCTTAATCCATATACTAAGCTTCAGCACAAATAACACCAAGCTCCTTAATTACGTAACGTAACCACTAGATCACATTTTGGAGACAATAGCAATAAGAACTCCATTGTTGTCAGTATTGATCAAAATTCTCTTATTTCTAAATTCAAAACCCCATAAAGTAATTGAGACAATCACAGGAAAAAGTTCTAACAACACAATATTCCAAGTAGCATGATTATTAATCCAAGAAGAAGGCCATGCCCCAGCGGACCATTTACCATCCCAATAAACACCATAACTGCAACTTCCAGCAGCATCTGTGAATAGACCCAAGGCATCAGACTCCAAAAATTCTTCCTGGTGCCATTGAACTTTTCTAGAAATTCCAACCAAATAACCATGTCAAACATTTGGTTAGCCTAATATGAGAACTACATTGATAAGCAAAAAGGTAACAATGTTTTGAACTTTTGACTTTCAGGCTCCATATCTAACCATCCACTACAGCTTCAAACGTGAAACTACATTATTTTATAGACCAAGGATGCCCAATCTGCGGCCCTCCAGCTGTTGAAAAACTACACTCCTAGCATGCGCAGACAGCCTACAGCTATTAGGGAATGCTGGCTGCAGTTTGAGCATGCCAGCATGCCTGTTATAGACAATCATCTTAGCTATCTCATACATAAATTGGACTTAGCATATGATTAGTTATGCAGATTCTTGTCATGTAACTGCCCTGCTCCTGGTGGTGGAACAATCTCTTTCATCTTTCATTCCGTAATAGCTCAGTGTGTTATCAGGTTGATTCCCAATTGAAAGGTCACTGGTTCGAATCCAGGAGCAGCCATGAAGAAGATTTCTCAGGAAAAGAGAAACCGCATCATCCAGCTCTTTGATGGCAGTATCTTGGGCCAAGAAAATTGCCAAACTGCATCATGTGAGCGTCTTGACAGTTGGAAGAATACAAAATGAAGTCTGTCCATCCATTCCAAAGCCAAGAGGTGGACGTCCAGGTAAAATATCATCACAAGGATTATCAGTTCTGGTGCGACAAACATGGAAGTGGAGGTGGCTCCTATGCTTCGTAATAGTGAGATCACAGACGTCCATGGAAGCACCGTGCGGCGCACATTACACAAGTCTGGAATGGTGGCCCGAAAAAAAGGTGAGGAAGCCTTAACTTCAATATCGTCATAAGAAGCGTCGGCTTGAGTATGCAAGAAAGTACGAACAGTGGAGAGTAGTAAGATTGGAAACGGGGGATTTGGAGCAATGAGACAAAAATTAATAGACTGGGCTCTGATGGGTGTAAATGGGTCTGGAAGAAACAAGGGAAAAGGAGGCTAACAGATCGAAAAGTTAAAGAAACCGTCAAGTTTGGTGGAGGAAGCCTGATGATATGGGGGTGGTTCACAGCCAAAGGCGTTGGATACTTGACCAGGATCGATAGTGGTCTCAATGCTGAGCTTTATGTGAGTATAAAAGATGAGTTACTTTGTACACTCGAGTACTATGGGTATGAATAGGACGATATAGTGTTCCAGCAGGACAACTAACCGAAGCATATGTCGATACTAGAGAAGAAATGGTTCAATGACAATGAAGTAGAGGTGCTGGATTGGCCCCCATAGTCCCCAGACCTCAACCAAATCGAACATTTGTGGGTAGAGTTAAAGAAAAAGCTGTATTCGTACCCAAGTCGACCAGTATGTACCAACATTGGGAACCTTGGTCGAGACATGCTTAAATCTGATCGAGAGCATACCCAGAAGGATTCAAACAGTATTGAAAGCCAAAGGTCAATTTGTACAATAAGTACCTGATAATCCTAGCATTTATTAATGCTGAGAGCATCAGATTGCCATGTACCTGGCTAGCAGCCATGAAGAGGGCTTGGACGGCCGCCTGCGTATCGGCCAACTGAGAAATTTCCCTCTAGGATATATGGCCAATGTGTCATTAAGGGAACAATTATCCGGAAAATACAGGTGGTGTATAAGCCCCCAGGCTCCTTCTTGGGTACGATCCCAAGCTGCCCAACCTGCAAATTCAGGAAGGGCAAAGGGACCCGCAATTCTACCCAGGTCCAATTCATTTTGCAATTTAATCTTAACTACATCTTTAAACAAGGCAAGAGATTTCAAATTCTCCATCCAGCAACAACCTTCACCTTGAAACTCAGAGACTTTCAAAACTGACATTAAAAACATCAAAAATCAGATTAGCTTTCATTTGATCTGGGTACCACTCTAGTCATGATAGCATTTCCAAAAGCTTCACTCGACTCCATGGTTTTGGAAGTCTGTTCCTTGGTGTTAGGCTGTCGCTGTGTAGATTGAGCATTCATTTTAAAACACCACACTATAGGATGAGTGCCCCCACAAAAAGAGCACTCATGTTGGTAACGACAGTTGGCTAGCCACTTACAAGTTGCTTCATTGTAGGCGAAGCATAGCCCTTTTTCGTCTGAGAGGAATTAGAAGACTTAAGTGGTAAAGACTTTTGCGGAAACATCAAATGAATCCACACACCAATATCCTTCACTTCAAGAGATGGATGTACTGCCAATTTTTGGTGAAATATCTTGTCATATTGGAACCACGCCATACCTCTAAAATTTTGGCATGCCTCAAGATTAATATCCAAATGTTGAAAGAGCCTGAAACAATGATCTGGATGCTTTTCACCAAATACTGCAGAATAAATACAAAAGGCTTGAAGCCAATAGTCCCAAGATCTTGGCATAAAACGCTGTTTGTCATCATCAGTTTTTTAATCCTTCTTGTCCACACAAGCTATATGCTCTTTTGCGGAACGTGACAATTACATCATTTCAACATACTCTGTTCTGTTTCAGTATCTTGCATTGTGTATTGGTATGCTCCTCTCTTCTTCTCCCCCCTCTTTTCAGCTTCTATTTGGTTCAGTCTAGCCACTTCCTGTTTTCCCAGTCATGCATTGCTGTTAGTGTGTGCTCTAATTCTGAGGAGAATCTGAGGAGAATCTGAGGAGAATCTCATCTTCTTGTCAAGTAGAATATTGTTGGCATAATTCTTTTACCATCTGGATTCCCTGCATATCTTGTAATACAATCTCCAGATTAAAGACTACTTGATTAACTCCTGGGTGTCTGATGCGTAAACTGTAAGTGGAGAATCTCTGATTCAACAAGTCACCTCACAGATGCGTGATTGTATAAAGCTGACATTTCGAAACGCCACATACTCCATTCTCCAAATCCAAGATATTTTTATCCTCAGCCGCTGCTCTCATCTTAGGAGTCCCACCCAGGCTGTTTCAGGCAGCTTTGTAGCCAATCTTCTCGGCCGGCAGACTCCACTCTTTCGATCAGCTGGTGCAGCGGGACTTCCATGGTGCACATCCAGCAACGATTCGGTACTCTTCAATCTGGCCCAGATAAGGGCCGCAGTGCCAATTAGGCGAGTTGAGGCAATACAGCTGGATGTTGCAGTGGGGCACAGGAGCAAAGTCTCCTGTGATAGGCTTCTGATAGGCTACAAGCACTAGGACTGAAGCCTATCATAGGCCGATGACATAATTATCATCGCGGGCAGCCTACAGCGTGGAACACAAGCTGGAAGAGGACTTCACCGCATAGCTGGATGCCCCATGGAGGTCAGTATTAGTGCTTATTGTTTTTATTTGACACTATGCTGTTTGGTCAAAATGGGGAAGGGCGCATTATGGAGTTATCTACTGGGGGCACTATATAAGGGAAATTTATTCTGGCACAGATTATGGGGGGCACTATATAGGGGAATTTTATTCTGGCACAGAATATGGGGGGGGGCACTATGGGGGCATCTACTGGAAGCACTAAGTAAGGAAATTTTATTCTGTCACAGATTATGGAGGGTACTATGGGGAAGGGTGGGGGAAGAGGAGCACTATGGGGGCATCTACTGGGGGCACTATATAAGGGAATTTTATTCTGGCACAGATTATGGGGGCACTAAGGGGAAAGGGGGAGAGGAGCACTATGGGGGCATCTACTGGGGGCACTTTATAAGAGTATTTTATACTGGCACACATTGTAGAGGCACTAGGGAAACATTAGTTCTACTGGGGGCACTAAAAGGGGGTATTTTTGTACTGGCACACACAAGGGGGGCATTTGCACACATTATGGGGGCACTGTGGGGACATTGTGGAGCATTTTTAGTACGGGCACACATTATGGGGGCATTTTTTGTACTGGGGCATATTATGAGGGGCATTTTTCTATTGTCACACATTATAAGGACAATTATTACTACTGGGGGTATTATTTTGTGTTATTACTACTAGGTGTCTATGGGGAACATGATTACTATAGTATGGGCACCATGGGAACATTATTTCTTCTGGGGCACAGTGGGGACATTATAACTGTTGGGGGCACTGTGCGAGCACTATTACTACTAAGTACACTCTTGCAGAGAATTGTTACTATTGGTTGGACTTTGAGGAGCACTATTACTGTGGGGGGCACCCTGGCACATTATCAGCTTAGCACAGTTATTTTTGGGGGACATTATGTTTATACCATGTCAGGGGCACTATTTTCTGGGTGCACTTATTTTTTAGGATGCTGTGTGCCAATACTTATTGAAGGGGCCACTATCTGTGTGGTACTAGTATTTTCAGGAGGGTTATCTGTTTCTGGAGTATAGTATTGGGAATCACAGTGGGCACAGTACTGGGAGTGGTAGGATCGGGTGTTCAGAAGGTGGGAGAATGACGGAAAAGTAGGAAACTAAGATGTCTGTTTGTGGAACTCTGGAGAGATGGCTGAAAGAAATTATCATGGCGGTCTGGTCTGAAAGGAGAAGATGAGGAAGGAGAATATCTACATCAGAGGAGACGTCACTGGATGTAAGAGGTATGTGATGCTGTATTACCCTGTATGTTTTCGCCTCAGACAGCAGAGAGGCTATGTGCACCCCTGGCCCAGAAGCTCCACAAAGCCGTGCAATATAAAGGGGTAGTCTTCCCGTCAATACTACAGCAGTAAATCCAAGAACAGCATGGCAATGCATGGCAACCAATCAGGAGGGACCTTTACCCAGCATGAGCCTTCAGCTAGCAGCTTCCAAAGACCAGTTCAAGCCATTCATTGGAGAACTCTGAGAGCTGAGACACGCCCCCTTAGCTGCAGCAACAAAGACACTCCCTGAGCTGACAGCTTGACATAAATCTAGCAGGGCAATCCATGTGAGGTACAGTGCTGGTTCTAGGTTTGTTAGAAGGTTATCATGTACTATATGAGGTCTGATTCTCATTTTTTACATTAGTCGTGAGAAAACCCCTTTAACAGGAGTGAGATTGAGACAAGGGAATTCAGTTACACCATGCCTGGGCCTATCAGACAACAAGAGGGAGGGGCTGGCAGAGGAAGCAGGAGGAGTAAGGGTGCACAGAGTGGCTTGGGCCCACCCTCTGTGCACTTAACTGCTAATTTGCATATGGATTAAAAGTACTTTTTTCCAAAATGAATCGTTAAGTGAAAGGTATAATTACATTCAGCTGAGCTAGACCTGCAAGGCACTGTGCCTGGTTTACCAATGCACTTTCTGCTGGCACATTCCCTTTAAATTAACTTGACCAGGCTACCCACTGCCACTTTCCCACCCTCTTTTTAAAGCTGGAGTGAGTCGTGCAAAAATGCTGCAACATTTTTGAACAAATAAGCCCTAAAAGTCTCAAAGCCCAATTTTGGGACTTTTTGAAGCCAGAATTTTAGGAGTGCAGGGCCTAATAAATTCACCTTTATACAGGTCAGGTAGGGACAGGCAGGCTGAATGTCAACTATGTCCAAGAGTGAGGAGACAACTGCAGCCTTGAGACGGTAGGTGAACACGTGATGCCCCTGACAGGAAATACTGTAGGGGGCAATGTTGGAGGTCAGTTAAGGGGACTGCAACCTATGATCAGTGTTAAGGGGCGGGTGCAGTAGAGGTCACTGTTAAGGGGGCGGGCCCCTATGGAGCTCACTGTCAAGGGGATGGGGTGCTGTACCCCGCTCCCTTAACAGTGACCTCCACTGTACCCCTCTCCCTTAACAGTGACCTGTACTGTACCCAGCTACCTTAACAGTGACCTCACAGTACCCCACTACCCCTTTAATAGTGGCCTCCACAGTCCCCTCCTCCCTTAACAGTGACCTCCACAGTGCCCACCCCTTTAACAGTGACCTCCACAGCGACCTGCCCCTTAACAGTAACATCCACAATGCCCTAACCTTTAACAGTGACCTCAACATCGGCCGCCCCTTTATTAGTGACCTCCATAGTACCCCGTCTCCTTAAAAGTGATTTCCATAATAACTCGCCCCCTTAACAGTGACCTGTCCTCCACAGAGCTCCATTCCCTTAAAATGTGATCTCCACAACACCCCGCCCTTTAACACTGACCTCCATAGCGGACTGTCCCCTTAACTGTGACTTCCACCGTTCCCTGTCCCCTTAACAGAGACCTCCACAGCGCCTGCCCCTTTAACAGTGAGCAACACAGCGACTGCCCCTTTATTAGTGACCTGTACAGTACCCCATCTCCTTAACAGTGATTTCCACAACACCCTGCCCCTTAACAGTGGCCTCTACAGCAATCTGGCCCTTAACATTGACCTCCATAGCAGACCATCCCCTTAACTGTGACCTCCACAGCAGCCTGCCCCTAGGGAGGCCAGAGGTCCGGTTTTAGGCTGGACAGTCTGGCTTTTAGACTCCCTGTCCTCCATTTGGCGCAGGGCCTGGATAGACACAGGGATGTCCTTTTGAACAGCTCACTCTCAGACAGCAGCAATGTACTGTCTTAGCGTGAGCTGCGGGGAGAAAGTCACCTTCCCTTCCACCCCTGCAGCTGACAGAAGTTTATTTTTACCTTCATCGGCTGCGGAGTGGGAGGGGGGCGTGGCCTAACTGGGCCCTGGGGTCGGGGTTTTTAAGTCCATTGAGGCATGGCATAGTTGGTCCTGCCGTTGGGGCATGGCTTAGTGGGACCCGGGGGCAGGGTTTTTTAAGCCTGCCCCCCCTTAACTGTGACCTCCACAGCACTCCACTCCATTAACAGTGTCATCCACAGCGCCCTGCCCCTTTAAAGCTGACCTACAGCAGTGAAGAAAAATGGCTGGGTTATTATGGAAACCTGGTGTAAAACTGTGTGTATGTTGAGACTAAGGGCCTGCAAGCTTCTATTAGCTGATAAGGGTCATGTGACCAGACTTCTATTGGTTAATGCATTTTTGGGAATATCTCAGGAACGGTATGTGCTAGAGAGCTGAGACCTGGTCTAAAACCTTCCCGAACACCTGATGTACCTGTGTGCCAAATTTCGTGATTGTAAATGCAACGGTGCAGATTCCTTTAGCGGACATACACACATACACTCAGCTTTATATATATTAGATATGTATTAGCGCTGGTGTCTTGCAGCACTGGGGTCCTAGGTTCAAATCCGGGGTCCATTAGATATCCGCTCCGAAGATGATTTTGGAACGGAGACAAAAGTCCTACATGCACAACTTTTGTCTCCGCTCCAAAATCATCTTCGGAGCAGACACCTAACGGACCCCATTATAGTCTATGGGGTCCGTAGGCTCCATTTGGCTCCCGTTCAGCTCAGTTATGTGCCAAATCCATCCTTTCCGTTCTCCTACTCCTATAACGGAGCAGGAGAACGGAAAGGCTGAACGCTGATGTGAACTCAGCCTTAGGTTGTATAACCTTTCTGGACCTGAAAGAAAGGCCATAAGAGAGTATATTACTGAGAGTTTGGCTAAATGACACATAAGACCTTCCAAATCTCCAGTGGAAGCAGATTATTTCTTTGTTAAAAAATGGACGGAACTCCTTATCTGGATTTCCATGAGCTCAATCAGTTTACTGTCCGTGATCCTTACCCCCTTCCTTTGATTCCTGATTTGTTTAACCAGATTGATGCCAAGGTGTTCTCCAAGTTAGAGTTAAGGGGGGAATATAATCTTAATCTGGTCAGGATCAAGGAAGGGGATTAATGGAAGACGGCTTTTAATACCCCAGAGGGTCACTTTGAGAACCTGGTCATGCCTTTTGGGTTGATTAGTGCTCCTGTGGTTTTCCAGAATTTTGTGAATGACATTTTTCATCACCTGGTGGGGAGGTTTGTTGTTGTGTATTTGGATGACATACTAATTTATTCTCTAGACGTGGAGACTCATTAGAATCACGTTAGATAGGTGTTACAGATCCTAAGAGATAATAAACTGTACGCAAAATCTGAGAAGTGTGTTTTTGCTGTATACAAGGTGCAATTCTTGGGCTACCTGCTGTCATCTTCAGCTTTTCGAATGGATCCAGAGAAAGTCCCTGCTGTAGCGGTTTTTGGGGTTCACCAACTATTACTGAAAATTTATTCAGAACTATTCAACAGTGGTGAAACCCTTAACTGACATGACTAAGAAAGGGACGGCGTTGCGAGCCTTTTCTTTGGTTAAGGAGTGCTTCACTTCTGCCCCCATATTGGTGCAGCCGGATGTTTCACAACCTGGTAAATGGCGCCCATGTGAATTTTTCTCTAAAAAACTCTCTGCCACACAGAGAAATTACAATGTGGGTAACAGAGAGTTGCTGGCCATTAAGTTGGCTTTTGAGGAGTGGCGTCATTGGTTGGAATGGGCGATTCATCCGATCACAGTGTTTACAGATCCTAAAAATCTGGCTTACCTGGAGTCGGCTAAACGACTGAATCCAAGGCAGGCCAGATGGTCTTTGTTTTTTACCAGATTCAATTTCATTGTCACTTATCGTCTTGGGGTTAAGAACATCAAGGCAGATGCCTTGTCACGTAGTTTTCCTGGAGGCGTGATTTTGAAAATCCGAGTCCGATATTGTCGGAAGGGGTGGTGATATCTACTTTATACCCTGACCTAGAGGTGAAGGTGTTAGAGGCTCAGGGAGGCGCACCGGAGTCTTGTCCCTCTGGGAAATAGCTTTTTCCATCAGAATTGCGTTATAAGTATTGTTGAGCGAACTTGTTTTTCGGGTTCGGGTTATCGAAGAATCCCGTTATGGATTCCAAATTCCGTTATGGTCCGTGGTAGCGGAATCCATAACGGGATTCTTCAATAACCTGAACCCGAACTTTGGACGCAGAACTTAAAACACAAGTTCGCTCAATACTAGTCATAAGGTGTTTGAGGAACATCATTGTAAGGTTCTTACGAGACACCCTAGGAGTAGATCCACTGCCGACCTCATCTCTTGTAGATTCTGGTGGCCGGGGTTGCGTAAGTGTGTTGAGGACTATGTGTCGGCCTGTAGTATCTTTGCACCGGCTAAGATGACACATAGTCGACCTTCTGGATCTCTACTTCAGTTGCCCATCCCGTCCAGGTCATGGACTCACTTGTGGATTTTACTGATCTGTCTAATTTGTCTGGAAAGACAGTTATTCTGGTGGTAGTTGATCATTTTAGTAAAATGGTGCACTTTATAGCATAGCCGGGCCTACGTAATGCTAAAACACTTGCGCAAGTGTTTGTTGACAACATTGTGAAACTTTATGGCATTCCCTCTGACGTGGTCTCGGATAGTGGGACTCAGTTTGTGTCCATATTCTGGAAGGCGTTCTTTTCTTGGCTGGTGGTACAACTGTCTTTTTCTTCTGCTTTTCATCCTCAGACGAATGAACAGATGGAGCACACTAATCAGAATCTGGAGACTAACTTAAGATGTTTTGTTTCTGAGAACCAGGAGGAATGGTCCTTGTTTCTGTCTTTGGTAGAGCTTGCCATAAACAGTCGTAGACAGAAGTCCACTGGTAAGTTGCCGTTTTTTGGGGGCATATGGGTTTCATCCGCAATTTGGCACATTCTCTGGTTTGGATACTTCTGGTATCCCTGAGGAGGAACGTTTTTCGTCATCATTGTCTTTTATATGGCGGAAAATTCAAAATAACTTGGTGAATATGGGCAACAAGTATAAACATGTGGCTGACATAAAATGTATGAATGGTCTGGACCTATGTGTGGGTGATTTTGTGTGGCTGTCCACAAGAAATATTAAGTTGAAGGTTCCTTCTTGGAAGTTGGGACCAAGATTTATTGGTCCATATAAGATTACTTCCATTATTAATCCTGTAGCTTTTTGTCTTGAACTTCCTCAGGCTCTGAAAATTCATAATGTGTTTCACAAATCTTTGTTGAAGAGATATGTTTAACCTTTGGAGTCGTCCCCCTTGCCACCCGCTCCCGTCATGGTGGACGGCAGTTTGGAATTCCAAATCGCCAAGATTATTGACTCTCGATTTCTCTGTAAATCTCTCAGTATCTTGTTCACTGGAAGGGTTATAGACCAGAGGAGAGGATGTGGATACTGGCACCTGAAGTGAATGCCAGTCGTTTGGTGAAAGCCTTTCATAGGTCTCATCCGGAGGTCACCCGTAGAAGGGGGGGACTGTCACAGACGTACCGAGAAATATGGATGTTCCCGGGACAGGTGGCTGGAGATCTGTGAGACTGGCAACAAGTGGTTTGATCTGCCAGGTTTTCCTTTTGGATCAAATGACGTCTGTGTTGTTTCTGGTGCTTGTCACACCTTCTTTCCCCAGGTGTGGCTATTGTGGTCATTTAACTATCTCTATTTATTGTTGTTTCTCCCACTATGCTATGCGGTTTATAGCTTCTGTTGGACTTATGGTTAGCTTGTTTTTGGTTCTCGGCTGAATTCCTGGTGCTACCAAAGCTTCATTGAAGAGAAGTGTTTCCTTTCCCTTTGGTATTTTATGTATATATATATATATCTGTTGTCTTTCCCTGTTGTTTGTCATTAGGCCTGAGGGAGACTCCTGTTCGTCCTTCCCTTTGGAGGAACAGGTAGACTCAGTCCTGACATTAATTACAGGGTCCTATAGGGTGAGATAGGATTCTAGGTATCCCGTGTATGAACTTGCCTACCTTTGGGGCCTGTTCATACTGGTAGTCTGTCAGGACTGGAGTTAGGGTTTTCTCTAGGAGGTGTCCATCTTCCTTCCCTAGTTTCCAGGCCTTATTTCAGTATCCCCTTTCCCTCCTATGCTCGATGTGGTGTTTTCCTCCCACACACAAGCTTGACACTTAGATTATGAGCCCTATTAGGGACAGCGTGGTGCTAATTTCTGTGAAGCGCTGTGGATTATGTCAGAGCTATATAAGTGAGCAAAATAAATAAATTAAATAAAATATATATATAGTTGTTGTCCAGGAAGTACAGCAGACTGTTGCTGAAGCCACATGGTGTGCATACTCCCCCTTCACTAAGAGAGACTGAAAACTAGGCATTGAAGACTTCCTAAGAAAAGGGCCTGATGAAGGGGAAGTCTCAGACAAGATAATGTCACCCTGGAGAGAGTGAAAGATAGGTGAACATTGTGAACTGAAACCTGGGGGATGTTATAGTCATTAGGCCTGGTTACCTGAAGGCCCAAGGTACAGCCTGTTTATTTCAATTGTACCTAAATGAATGGGCTTTTCCCTGTGTAAAGACTATGGTGAGCAGAATCCTGGACTGCAGAGCCTGGGTCAGAGTAGAAAAACAGAACTCTAAAGATTTGGGCCTTGGATGGAGTTCTGAAGTCTGGAGCCTGTGCTTGTTGTGAGAGGCAACCACAATGCTCAGTGACAGAAGATTAACCATTTAAGACCTGTGTGAAGTAACACAGTAATTTGGGTGTGGATGGTGTGAAAAGAACCAGACCCTGAGAGAGATGGTAATGCAACTGTTCAGATTAATTCCATTTAGCTTGGGTTTCACAATTTGTGATGACACAGTTCTGTCTGGGAGATTTGTGAACTGAACGGATGCTGGGACGTAGGGGTCAGAAGACTCTTGAGATCAGGGCCGGAAGTAGTCAAATTTTAGCTTTCGACTGGAGGGTTGATTTGAGTAAGTTTATTTTTTTTTTCATTGGATTTGAATCTAAAAGCCTTAGCTCCCCCCTGTAGCTGTTTGAGAGCACTATTTTTGTGAAATAAATTGTATTTTCCAATGGCACAATTTTGGGATACATTTTTTATTGATTAACTTATTATCTTATTAACTCTTTCTGGGACATATAGAAAAAAAAAACACTAATTCCGCCAATTGTTATAAATTGTACTCTTCATCCTGCGGCATATATAACATGATATATAACATGTTACCTTTATTCTGCTGGTAGTACGATTACAGCAATATCAAATATGTTTAACTCTTAGGATACCGGATTTTTGCATTTTCATTTTTCTTCCCTATCTTCCTTGAGCCATAACTTTTTTATATTTCCGTTCATATAGCTGTATGAGGGCTTATTTTTTGCGGCTGAGAGCTTTCAAATCAATTACCAGTATCCTCACTGGCCACAATGTATGACCCACAATTGCAAGTTAATGGGGATGGATCCATTTTCTCTGACACTCCCTGACACAAAAGAAAACAGATTCGTTTTTTTAATAAGAATGCAACCAAACGGAAAAGAACGCATTTTGGAGCATTCTGTTCTGTTCAGTTACGTTTTGGCTATGTTAAAGATAATACAACTGGATCCGTTCATAACGGATGCAGATGGTTGTATTATCAGTAAAGGAAGCGTTTGTGCTGAACCCAGCAAAAACGCTAGTGTGAAAGTAGCCTAATGGAATTTAACATGTGATCATCTGATTTAACATTGCAGTCTATGGGAAATTCGCTATGCTCTTTTGGAGAATGGCTCCATAGAAACATATATGTGGAAGGCATGGTTGCCTTTAGCAGGCTCGAAGCTACCACAGTGAACTAATGGCTCATCTGATCTCCACACAGGAGAGCCGTTCTGGACCAGGGACACAATTGACCACGACACAGGGTTAAATGTCTGTGACTGGCATTATCAGACATTGCCTCTAAGTGTCTGCTGTTTTAAACAGCAGAAACCCAGTGTCATCTTTAACCACTTCCCGAATGCCCATAGACTATAAATGTCCTGGGCGGTCGTTTTTATCTCTGAATGGACGTTCTGGAACATCAACACCACTTCAACACCTGGCTCCTACACTTACTTTCTGCTGATATCCCCACTATCATCATGGGTGACTTCAACATCCCATTGACTCTTGTCACTCAGCTGCTTCTAAGCTTCTAGCCCTCTCTTCCTCCTTCGGCCTCTCACAGTGGTCCTCCACTCCCAGCCACAGAGATGGTCACACTCTGGATCTTATCTTTACCCCGCTGTGCTCCCTATCCAACCTTTGTAACTCACCTCTTCCCCTATCTGACCACAACCTACTCACTTTCTCTTCACTGGTCTCTTCCACAATCCCCCCCCCCCTCCCCATCCCCAGCCCACATACTAGTGCACCCTCACTTTCACTTGCTTTCTGACTCTCTTCTGACACTCTCTACCATGTTCCTTCCAGGGTGCAGATGCTGCCGCTGAGCGGCGATGAAAGAAATCCAATTCTAAGGAACACTTTGCCACATACGAACAATCCCTCTTCATTTACACATCCTCACTTGCTGCTGCAAAACAGGCCTACTTCTCATCTCTCATATCTTCCCTGTCTCACAACCCTAAACAACTTTTTAACACTTTTAACTCTCTTCTCTGTCCCCCAGTGCCCCCACCCTCACCTCTCATCTCAGCTAAAGACTTTGCCACATACTTTAAACAAAAGATTCACAACATCAGAGAAAACTTCAGTGCACAGTTCCAACAGCCCCTCTATACAACTACTCAGTCCTCTTTTCCAAAAACTGCTTCTCCACCATTACAGAGGAAAAACTTTACGACCTACTCTCCAGATCACATCTCACCACCTAGGCACTTAATCCAATCCCATCCCATCTCATCCCCAACCTCACCACAGTGTTATCTCTTCAACCTATCAATAACCACTGCTGTCTTCCCCCCTGGTTTTGAACATGCTACCATTACACCGATACTCAAAAAGCCTTCCCTTGACCCATTATATAATTTGCCACATATCACTTCATTCCATATGCCTCAAAGCTACTTGAACAACATGTCCACTTTGAACTGTCCTCTCACCTCTCTTACTTCTCACTCTTTGACCTCTCCGATTTCCGACCCCACCACTCAACTGAAACTACCCTTACCAAAGTCAACAACAACCTGCTAACTGCGAAACCAAACAACATTACTCTGTCCTCCTCCTCCTTGACCTGTCCTTTGCCTTTGACACTGTTGACCACTCCCTTCTGTTACAAACTCTCTCATCTCTTGGCGTCACTGACTTGGCCCTCTCCTGGATCACATCATACCTCACAGACCGGACATTTAGTGTCTCCGACTCTCCCACCACCTCCTCATTTTATCCCCTCTCTCTTGGTGTCCTTCAAGGCTCTGTCCTAGGACCCCTGCTCTTCTTGATCTAAACATTCCCATGGATTTCAGTATGACTTTTATGTTGAACACACACAAATTTACCTCTCTGGTCCAGACATCACCACCTTACTATCCAGAATCCCACAATGCCTATTTTCTACATCCTCCTTCTTCTCCTCTTGCTTTCTAAAACTTAACATGGATAAAACAGAATTTATCATCTTTTCGCCATCCTGCTCAACACCCCCAACAGACCTATCTATCACAATCAATGGCTGCACACTCTGCTCAGTCAACCAAGTCCACTGCCTTGGAGGAAACTTAGATTCTGCACTGTCCTTCAAACCGCACATGCAAGCCCTTTCCACCACCTGCCGCCCCACCTCAAAAAATATCTCTCACATCCCCCCATTCCTCAGCCAGGAGTTTGAAAAAATGCTTGTATATGCCCTCATCATCATCTCACAGATCAGGAAGTGATGTGCTGTTTCCTATCCCAGCCCGGTGGTCATGTGACCGCCGGGGCAATGCAGGAGCTGTCAGGTCTTCTATAGATCACGATCGGCCCTGCAGGGAGGCTGTTCAGCGCTGTATTATGCTGTACAGCCTCTCTTGGGGTGTATTTCCCCTGTAACTGGGGCTACTATGTCAGCCCCAGTTACAGGAGAAATCAATGGTTTTAAAAAAAGTGAAATTAAATGTCCCCCAGAGGTCTTGTATGACCTTATGGGGGCCACAAAGTGTAAGAAAATCCCCTGCCCCCCCCTCCTTTCTCCAACCCCTCTTACCCTGTTACCTAACCAACACTACTAACAGTTTGAGTTGTGCCATAACCGTTCTCAACGAAAGTACACCTGAAAGAGGGCATACCTTTAGAAAAAAGGAGCAAGAGAGGGTGGGCCGGGAGGGAGTGCTGGAAGAAACGCCCGTGGCCTGTGAGGGAGCTAGTAAGTAGTTATAGGCACCGGGGCGCCCCTCCCATAAATCCAGGCCAATAAATCGGCCTTAAACACTTGTGGTCAGGGCTTCCATTAAAGAAACCCCCCCCCCCACCTATCTCCAACCCCTCTTACCCTGTTACCTAACCAACACTACTAACGGTTTGAGATGTGCCATAACCGTTCTCGACGAAAGTACACCTGAAAGAGGGCAAAAATCCAGCATGAAGTATCAAAACGTGTTTATTACAATATTACAAAGCCAAATTCTGAAAAGCACATGATATCTCCAATACAGGGTTAGGAATACACCTATTAAAACATGATAACCGCCATCGCCCAGCCTACGAATAGTGTGTTCAGGTACTTTGTTTTTAGAAGCAGCAGAGGCGGCACCAATTCTGAAGGAATGTCCAGAATCCAGAAATAGTGTCCGGGCTGATACCTAGTTGGGTGGCCAAGATATGTACGAGCCAAAGGGTAACAAAGGGCTATCAGCACTGTTGCCGGCCAAAGCATTACGTAACTCTTGCAAAACTTGGACTGGACACCATCGGTGAGAAGTACAGAAAAATTTGATTTGGGTGGGAGGGCCTGACTGACTAGTTTTAGTCTTGGTTAAGGACAGAATGCAACCCTCTGAGCTAGGAAATAATTGCCTAAGGGCCAGGAATTTACTCTTAGCCGAGGGGCAACTAAATTCCCCGGGTCTCATGAAACCGTAAAATGCTAAATATATGGCTGCCTTGATTACTATGCTCTGTAGAAACCCGAATGGGTTTCTATATAATAAGTCGGACATGGCTCTGAAAGTTTCGCCGGAGATAGGTTGTCTACGGGAGCTGTGACCTGAACTGCTATTCCTCAGACCTTTCAGTGTCGCCTTAATGACATGGAAAGAGAATATTGATCGCCTCTCCGTGTGTGTGAGGGATAAATGGTGTTGGATACCCGCTAAGTAGGATTTGATAGTGCTATGTGTTAGGTGCAATTCCATGTGACAATACCTGATGAAAGCTAGTATATGATCTTTGAGACTCAACTTGCCTCGTGGGTGTTTCTGTTGAAAGCTAACATACCACCGCCAACCAGTATTATAGGCCCTAGAAGTATTAGCTGAGAGAGCCTAGTAGTAGTATCTGGGCTCTGTGTAGATACAGTTGTGTTCAAAATTATTCAACCCCCAATGCTGTAAAGGGTTTTAGGGAATTTAGTGTACATTTGTAATTGTGTTCAGAATGAAATCTTACAAGGACTTTTTAAATAACCAAATGCAACTAAAATAACATCAATTGTTTTTGTAATACAGTATTAAATGTTTTTTTTGTGATTTCTTCATTGACACAATTATTCAACCCCTTAAAGACGACTACTCTTAAGAACAGAGGTTCATTCAAGTATTTTCGATCAGGTAATGAAAAGACCTGTGTATGTCAAGGAGCAGCAATCAAGCAGAATAAGCACCAATTAGGCAGATGTAAAATGACTGTGATACTCAGCTCCTTCTAGACATTTACTGGTGTGTTTACAAACATGGTGAAGTCAAGAGAATGGTCCAGGAAGACAAGAGAAGAGGTAATTTCTCTTCACAGGAAGGGCGATGGCTAAAAGAAGATTGCAAAGATGTTAAACATACCAAGAGACACCATAGGAAGCATCATTCGCAAATTCAAGGCAAAGGGCACTGTTGAAATGCTACCTGGTCGTGGCAGAAAGAAGATGCTGACTTTGACTGCTGTGCGCTACCTGAAGCGCAAAGTGGAGAAAAGTCCCCGTGTGACTGCTGAGCAACTGAAAAAAGATTTGTCAGATGCGGGTACTGAAGTTTCAGCTCAGACAATAAGGCGCACACTGCGTAATGAAGGCCTCCATGCCAGAACTCCCAGGCGCACCCCCTTGCTGTCTCTAAAGAATAAGAAGAGTCGACTGCAGTATGCCAAAAGTCATGTGGACAAACCACAAAAGTTTTGGGATAGTGTTCTGTGGACTGATGAAACAAAATGCGAACTGTTTGGGCCCATGGATCAACGCTATGTTTGGAGGAGGAAGAACAAGGCCTATGAAGAAAAGAACACCTTGCCTACTGTGAAGCATGGCAGGGGATCAATCATGCTTTGGGGCTGTTTTGCTTCTACAGGTACAGGGAAGCTTCAGCGTGTGCAAGGTACCATGAATTCTCTCTTTCAATTATTTTTATTGAACAGTTATATTGCAGGATTGTACAAAACATAATGTCATATTTCAAGTTTTCAAACATCGCATTCAGCAATATAGCAAGTATTATTATTATAAACATAAGGGGATAGACATATCCTAACAGTTAATAACATGTAAGGCTGTCAAGATTACAATATCACCAATATAGTAGAATTATCATTCTTTAAACGATGCTTCTAATTATTATATATCTGAACAAGTTTATAGTCTGGCATTTGCCATGGTATATTTGTATCAGCTATTGTGTTGTAATTACTGTAACATAATCATATATGTAGTGTATGGTAGATAAGTAATCCTCCATCAACCGTACTTTTTCCATCAATGAATAAAGAAATATAAAGGTAATGTAAAGAAAGAAAGAAAGAAAATGTAGTTCTTCGCAGACGGCTCTTGTTAATCAGATTCGTCTTCTTTAGTCTATAATTTTGTTGGTAATTTGTATATGATTATATATATACTAATAGATAAAGAGTTTTACCTTTCTTTTTCTCACTCTCCATCTTGTTCCGGTTCCCTCCTCGGCTCACTCTCCAGCGGCTTAACGACACTTTGACTCAAAATGTCTGTCTTTTTTGGATAGTGTATTAACCATTTACTCCAATAGGTTTGACATTTGTAACCCCTACCTTCTTGCCATGAGAAAGCTAACTCAGCTTCACAATTCACAGATACTAACGCTGTGATCTCGTTTATACACGGGATGTTGGTCTTTTTCCAATTTTTTGTGATAAGGAGACGGGTAGCAATAGCAATATGGCATATTGGGATTTTTTCGTAAGGAGGGAATTTTTCCAATCCCACATTTAGTAAAAGGAGTTCTGGTGTTACGATAGATCTCTTTCGGGGGGCGTGGCTAGCCACTGACCTGCATGGCCGCACGTTAGTGAAGCTCTGACTTTACCTCTCTCGCTGTGCTGCATATCACCCTCTTCAAACCCTCTCACGGTACCCACGGAGCGGGCTTCACCTCAAGAATGACCAGAGGCAAGAAAGCGACTAGGTCCAGAGGCAACCTGGACTTTTACTTTGATAAAGACAAAGACGCTGACAACTCGCACATGGCGAATGGCGCGCTTTCATCAGCCTCACAAACAGCGTCCTCGACGCTGACCGCAGCTGAGAACCTGGACACCACCTCCGACGGGTCCGTCCACAGCCCTTCGGAGCTCCCGTCCCAGCTTACCTGCACCAGTACAAACGGCTCCACACACCAGAGTAGCGGTGAGTCGATTGGCGCCCTTCCTAGCGTGCCACCAGCGTCGCCATCTTTTCCCGCCTCTCGGAGCGCCTCACCCGCCATTGCTAGCGGGACCTGCTCCTTGCCCAACCCCAATGTGCCCCTACTCCCTGCCACGTTGGCGGGCTCACTGGCAGCCATAGAGGCGGCGGATGAACCTGCCTCCGGTGCATTAATCAAGCACATGCTGTTGGCCTTTGCTCAATCCTTGTACAAGGACATATCTCAACTATGCGCTCCCCTACAAGCGCAGCTGCAAGAGGTTACAGGGAGAGTTGATCATATCGAGACAAAGATGGGAGAATATGCTGGATCCCATAACCAACTGGTGGACTCCCACTACGAATTGGTGGCAGAAGTTGAGGCTCTGAGAGCCAAGGTCACTGACCTAGAGGACAGGTCCAGACGAAATAACATTAAGTTCAGGGGAATTGCTGAGGATGTCCCATCTGCCGACCTGTCCTCCTACTTGCAGGAGCTGCTGAAAAAATTGCTCCCTGCCTCCGAACCGCATGATTTAGTGATTGACCGGGCACACAGAGTGGTTAAACCCAAGGGTGCCCCGGAATCGGCACCTAGAGATGTGCTTGCTCGCATTCACTTTTTTCATATAAAAGAGAAAGCAATGGCTGCAGCTCGAGCTCTGAAAGCTTTACCACCCCCGTTCTCCCAGATCAAGATGTTCGCGGACTTGTCTGCCACTACGCTTCGTTTGAGACGCCAACTATTTCCCATCACGTCGACCCTACGGGACAGTGGCATTGCTTATAGATGGGGTTTCCCAGTAAAGTTGTTGATTAACAGGAACGGGAAATTCCATGTTGTGTCCTCCGTCACTGAAGGATCCCGTCTGCTACAATCCTGGGGAATTAACCTTCTGGAAGATTATCGCTCACCACCCGCTGAGAGGAAGCGTCACCTGTCTAATGAATGGAAATCTTCCTCTAGACCGCGTTGAGGTTTTGTTGAGGGCATGTATACCTATACTTAGTAACTGAGGTAAACTGTATTTGCCACCTAGGACTTCCTATGGTAGGTGGTTTCCCCCACAGGAATACTGGCTTCCAGTCATACTGGTTGCTTATTGTTATTACTTCTCTTGCATATTCGAGATGTTTGGTTTCTACTTGTTTTACACGTTCTGTTCGTTCTTTATGCCTCCACCACCTATTGACGTGTCTCCTCCAGATTCCACGTGTTAGTACATTTGGCCCAGTGTATACCTGGGTAGTTCAAGTGAAGCACATCCAGATCCTCTCTAGTGACCAAGGAAGCTATCCTTTAAGCATCCTCTACATTACCAATGCCGCTTAATCTAACATCACTGAATGTGAAGGGCTTAAACAGCCCATTCAAACGCTCCTCAATGTGGAAAGAGGCCTTAAGCCTGCGATCCGATATCTTTTGTGGCTCTGAGACACACCTTGTGCCTTCTGACACCCATAGAGTTTGTCACTCCAAATTTCCGTATATTTATCATGCTCCTTATACTAAGAAACAAAGAGGAGTGCTTCTGGCAATCAGAGATTCTGTGGCGTTTCAGAAGAGAGAGGTTGTTACGGACCCAGGGGGACGCTTCATTATTCTTGTATGTGAGGTTAACAATGTACTGTATACGATTGTTGCACTCTATGCCCCGCATAAACATCAGCTGTCCTTCTTTAATAAACTGCTGAAGAGAGTAGATAAAATTAGACAGGGCCACCTGATTTTATGTGGGGATTTCAATGCCGTACATGATTGCCAATGGGACACCACTTCCATGGCTACGTGGCGGACCCGCTTCTTAGCCAAAACTATCAATCAACATGATTTGTACGACATCTGGAGGATTCTACATGAATCCGAGAAGGACTATACCTTCTTTTCGCCTAGACATGGGTCGTACTCTAGAATCGACCTTTTCCTGATCTCTAGGTCGCTTCTGCCGTGCTCCATCTCTGCTTCCATAGGGGTCATCACGTGGTCCGACCATGCCCCCATCTCCCTTTCCATTAAGGAAAAATTTGAATCCCCCCCTTCTCCGCAATGGAGAAATAACGAATATCTCATGGCCAACTCACAGTATAAGCCGCTGTTTGTTAGGGAGGTCTCTGAATACTTTAACCTGAATGCTGGCTCGGTGAATGATCCGGCGATTTTGTGGAATGCTCATAAAGCATACATACGTGGCATCTTTATTAAATTAGGTAGTCGCTTCAAAAAAGAGAGGGACAAAAAATTTTCAGAAATCATTCTAGAAATCCGTCGTATCGAATCCCTAAACAAGAAGGAGGTTACACCAGATCTCACATCCAAACTACGTAGCTTACGGTCCCAATTAAACGAGTGCCTCCTTGCCACCTATGAGAAACGTATGCGCTCCTTAAAACTCCAATATTATTCGCAGGATAATAAGTCCAGCAAACTTTTGGCACATAGACTAAAAACTAGAGCATTCAAAGCCAAGATCCCCTTCCTTATCAAAGATGCGTCGGGAGCGAAATTATATGATCCCAAGTCCATCGCGAATAAATTCATGGAGTACTATTCCTCCCTATACAATTTGAACACTGAGGCACATACCGTCCCCACCCCTACCGCCGTTAATCAATTTCTACAATTTCTATCCTTACCCCGCCTCTCTGCAGATCAGGCCACTTCCTTGACTTTACCAATTACTATAGAAGAAGTGAGATTAGCCATCCGTTCCTTGCCCCTACATAAAGCTCCTGGCCCGGACGGGCTTTCTACACAATACTATAAATTATTTAGCTCTGAATTAATCCCTTACCTACATAGCACCTTGGAGCACATTCGTTTGACTGGAGTTATCCCCAAGGAAATGCTTGGTGCAACGATTGTTACCCTCCCCAAACCGGGCAAAGACCCGATCCACCATCAGAATTTCTGACCCATATCCCTCCTCAACACTGACACCAAATTGTATGCGAAAATCCTGGTAAATAGACTGACACCCCTCATCCCTCATCTGGTGAACGCTGACCAAGTAGGCTTTATCCGTGGGCGTAATGGCTCCGATAACACCAGACGTGTATTGGACATTGTTGACTTTGTTAACAGTCGTCGCATACCAGCTTTGTTAATGGCCTTAGACGCTGAAAAGGCCTTTGACCGTGTTAATTGGTCATTTGCTTTTTCAGTACTAGACCGGTTCGGCCTCCCCCCTGCGGCTGTGACGGCCATCCGAGCCCTTTATACCACTCCATTTGCCAGGGTTTTTACCAACGGAGCCTTGTCTGATGACTTTGATATCACCAACGGCACTAGACAGGGCTGCCCGTTGTCTCCTATTATATTCATACTCACCATTGAGCCCTTAGCGCAAGCTATCAGACAATGCCCTGCCATCCAGGGGATCTCCATAGGAGGGACAGACCACCGCATCTCACTTTACGCGGATGACATAATTTTGTCCCTCACCAACCCCGCGGAGTCTCTAACTTCGGTAATGGAAATTATTGAGCTTTATGGTAGCTTATCGTATTATAAACTGAACCTAGATAAATCTCAGGTTCTCCCACTGCAGCTTTCACAGGACACCAGAGACTCGCTGAAACGAGCCTTCCCGTTCGATTGGCAAAATCATAAGATCAAATACTTAGGAATATATGTCACCACAAACGTCACCACTCTATATGCCACAAACTACCTGCCCTTGCTGGCTTCCTTGGAAGCAGAGATGGATCGGTTACTTACCTATGAGGTTTCTTGGGTAGGCAGAATTGCTGCGTATAAGATGCTTATCTTACCTCGTCTGCTTTACTTATTCCGGAACCTGCCACTCATGCTGCCACAGGCTTTCTTTCAGAGAGCACACCGGGCACTGAGGCATTTTGTGTGGAATAAGCGAAGACCCTGAGTAGCATTTAGTATTCTCTGTAAAGACAGAAAGGCGGGCGGACTAGGCCTCCCGGATTTAAGGCACTACTTCCTTGCATCCCAGATGGCACACCTGAGAATGTGGTGGCTCCAGTCCCAACACCTTCCTTGGGTGACCATTGAGACTGCCCTCTCACCTACTCCCAATCTCAAAGCCCTTTTGACGGCTTCGTTCCTATCCTCGTTTGCCATAACAAAGGGCTTACCACATTGTGTCACCACCTCCCTACAAGTGTGGAAAGAATTTCACAAATTGAGTGGTGAACATGTGAAGTCTATCCAAAAATGGGCCCCAATTGAAACACTGGAGCTGTGGCTGGATGACTTAAGCTTGTCTAGCTGGAAACAGAGAGGCCTTACTTTACTAACCGACCTGTTTTCAAATGGCTCCATCCGCAGCTTTGATGAAATCCATCTGACATATGGAATCCCTAACTCGGATTTCTATAAGTACCTGAGAATTCGGCACTTTCTGAACTCTGGTACACCACTGGAAGTGGTAGCCAACCACCAGATCTTACACCTGTGGAACCAGTCTACCCTCCCACAGAAGGGACTTAAGCCCCTGTACTCTGCTCTGGGACGCAAGGATGAATTTAGTACCTCCACACCTTTCAAATCTTGGGAGACAGAACTTCAACACTCCTCCTTTGAGAGGATTCAGTGGACACGGGCTTTTCGCTTTGCTACTCAGTACTTCAAGTGTTCCCTCCATTATGAGTTATATATGAAAACAGTGCTCAGGTGGTACTACACTCCAGACCGACTGAGCGTTATTTTTCCGGGAGTGTCTCATCTCTGCTGGAGAAACTGCGGAGGCAGAGGGACACTTTTACATATCCTGTGGCACTGCCCAGTTATCCACCCAATATGGATGCGTATGTTCTCCATAATCTCTAACCTTTGCAGTCTGATTGTGTCGCCATCCGCAGAACTGGCACTGCTCTTCATAGGATTAGAACGTATACCCGCCACTCACCGTATGATAGTGGCACATCTCCTACTAGCTACTAAAATTGCAATTGCCCAATACTGGAAGACCTCCACTGTACCCTCAATTAAGGAAATATTTGACAGGGTAGACAAGACCTGCATATATGAAAAAGCTCTGTCCTATGCTTTACACTCTTCTCCTAGAGCAACCAGTCTGTGGAACTCATGGGAAACATTCAGATTGCAATTTGTGTTGGACCGCACTTTAGTTGTTTCAGTAGCCTCCTAATAATGCACCGCAGCCAATATTTATGATCTGTCGCCCCTGTCTGTCTCAATACTTGTTGAGGAGCTTCATATATAATGGTACCCATAGATGTATTTATGGTTGTGCTTCAGGATGCGTGCATGATGATTTCAGCACATATCCTACTCTGCATATGCGACACGTCGTGTTTATTTTTTCACCACATTTTTATTGTTACTGTTCTGTGTCCTCCCCCTTTTTTCTGTGTCCCTCCCCTTCCCTCCCCTTCTTGTTTGGTACACTATTATTTTCATGAAGGAATTGGGTGCGTTTAACGCTCTCTGGACTATTGCCACCTGCTTTGTGACTAAAAATATGCTATTACACCTTCGACAGATACCATTGTACCAGATGTAATATTTGTATATGTGTACCTCGCTCAGGTGTGCCTGTATTACTTTGTACCTGTGTTATTATGAAAACTCAATAAAAATTTATTGATTAAAAAAAAAAGATAGATCTCTTTCCTGTAAGAATTTCTATCAAATTGACCAAATCATCACCCAATTTCTTCAATCTTGGACAGGACCAGAATATATGTTTTATAGAGCCTACCCCAACCCCGCATTCTCTCCAACACATTTCTGAATGACCAGGGTAAATGTCATGCAATTTTTTGGGGGTGTAGTACCATCTTGTATGCATCTTAAAGAGTTGTTCCCTGTGGGATATACAGGCTGTAGCTTTTTTTAGTATGTGCGATGCTTTGGCCCATTCTTGTTGTGTGGTACCATGAATTCTCTTCAGTACCAGGAGATATTGGATGAAAATGTGATGCAGTCCGTCACAAACCTGAGGCTTGGGAGACATTGGACCTTTCAACAGGACAATGATCCCAAGCGTACCTCCAAGTCCACTAGAGCATGGTTGCAGATTAAAGGCTGGAACATTTTGAAGTGGCCATCGCAGTCACCAGACTTAAATCCGATTGAGAACCTCTGGTGGGACTTAAAGAAAGCAGTTGCAGCGCGCAAGCCTAAGAATGTGACTGAACTGGAGGCTTTTGCCCATGAAGAATGGGCGAAGATTCCCGTAGATCGCTGCAAGACACTTGTGTCAAGCTATGCTTCACGTTTAAAAGCTGTTATAACTGGAAAAGGATGTTGTACTAAGTACTAAGATTGAATGTCACTTGGGGGTTGAATAAAACTGATAATGATGTGAGCACAGAAAAGACATTTGTGGTTATTTCATTATAAATGTTACGTTATATTTGTCTGACTTACAAGTGCCTCTGGGATTTAATTGTGAGCAAGATGACTGAAATGCTCAAAATCACTGTCAAACTGGCCAAAACACTCAATTTCAGTGGGGGTTGAATAATTTTGAACACAACTGTATCTATTTATTCCAACATCAGAGAGACATGCGGTGGAATCGGTGTTCCTGATGTGTCTGCTTCCGGTAGGACCTGAAACAACAGAGAGTAATTAGCCTTGCATAAGGCATTGACAGCAACGATCTGAGACTCATGCACTAGAGTACCAAGGAAAATGAACTTATGCGACAAAGAAAACTGGATAAGGCACCTCACAAGTGACATAACTAGTTGAGATTTGGATTTGCCACTGCTCAACAAGTTGACAGTGGCGGAGTTCTCTAGGACAAAAACCACTGTGTTTTGAGCCAAGAACTGCCCCATACATAAGCGGCCGCCACTATGGGGTATAACTCCCCTGCTTCTGCTGACTTGAGACAACCCGAAGACCTAACCATCTCTATTGGCCATGACCCTTTAAACCAGTGAGGGCCAAAAATGGCAGCCAAACCGGTATCGGCCGAGGCTTTGGAAAAAATGATAGGCGAGCTACGGGAAACTGCTGGAACAAACATGGATGCGCCGTTCCAGTGATTCAGAAATTGATCCCACATTGTTAAATCTGGTTGCGCCTGGTTATCCAAGAACACTGGACTGTCTTGAGAGGGGGCTTCAGAGAGGAGTGGTAACAAACGGCCAACAAAAGACCTACCCTGAGGGATGACCCGCATAGCAAAATTTAGCATGCCTAAGAGTGATTGTAACTGAACCGTAGTGGTCACCCCTTCAACCGTGAATTTATGAATGACTTCCTTTATACTTACTAATTTCTCTTCCGGTAGTCTGGCTGTCATGCTGAGGGTATCTAGCATGATGCCTAAAAAAGTAATGGTAGTGGAAGGACCGTCCACCTTTTGTTAGATTGGAACACCCAACTGTGCAAAACAGGTTAAGAGTTTCCGTAACCCCTCTTGGGAGCCTCGAGGAGATTCGATCAGTAGGAAATCGTCTAGGTAATGTATGACATGCTCGCAACCGAACTTGTTCTCTAGGATCCAGTGCAATGCTTTTGCCAACTGATCGAAAATCCAAGGGCTGCTTCTGGAACCGAAAGTAAGTTTGGAAGCAACATAATATAGGCCTCTCCACATGATCCCGTGCCATTGCCACAGGTCTGGCCTGATAGGAATTAGTTTAAAAGCATCAGATATGTCTGCCTTAGACAGAGCTGTGCCAGGACCTGTTAGTAGGATAAGAGCAATCGCCTGATCGATGGAAGCGTACTCCATGCTGACTTCTTCGGCTGAAATGAGAGAATTTAAACTTGCCATGTGAGCGCCATGGGGAGCTGAAAGATCATAAATCAGCCTTTCTTTGTTATTGAATTTACCCGTGACTACCCCTATGGGACTTACTCTCCAACGCTCAAAAGGGGATGTAACAAAAGGACCGATGACGTACCCTTTCTCTAGTTTGATCTGCAACAATCTATCTATGGAACCGGGATGCTGTAGGGCAGACTGTAAATTTTTACATTCATACGAGGTTCCTGGTAACCCCACAAGTTCCGTGTGGAACCCTGCTGTGAAACCAGACACCAGAAACTCACAGAAATGATCATCTTGATGTCCCTGCTAATAAAACCGCAATAAATTCACATCTACCACACTCATGTACGCTTTATCAGTTTTTAATGAACAAGCTACCTTAGGATGTGCTTTATAACAATTAACGCAAATATGTAGCAAGCGGCATTGGCTATAGTTACAAGCGGATAAGTTATAATTATTACAGATTTGTGATCTGCCTAGATACTTGATTGGCCGACCAAGTTTGTCAACAGACATGTTGGACTTGTTACCCTCTGATGGACCTGCAGAAAGAGATGAAGCGATGGACCCTGAAGCGTTAACGGCATTATGACACCATTCTGCTGTATGGTAAATTGAATGGCATGATGAACATGCTGGGGCTCTCAGACCCGCGAAATGCCTGCAAAAAAATCTCAGTGTCGAGATTTGCCCAATTGGTGGTAAATTGGAATTGGCTGAGAGCCGCTGCTGCCTTGGCTGAGAAAGAGCAGTGATAATTATAGAAGGCTTGGCCTCCATATTTATAGCCCAGTTTCGTGACTCTAAATATATAGAGGTCCAACTCTTCTCTCCTGTCAGGACGAACAGAACAAGTTATATCTCTGTATAAACTGAACGCCAACATGAATTCCGTAACGGACAGTTTCCTATTGAAACGTCCCCACAAGCGATAACGCGGTTGTCTGAAATGTCCCGTGTGGCAATTAGCAGAGATGCTAAAATCACGTCCCTACCCTCCAGGATGTCTTTTTTAATGTTGGCTGGAATAAAATGAGCTGCCGTGAGATTGGGCATGGCAACGATGTTACCTGAAGTACTAGCTACTGGTGCGGCCGCGACCGATAACTGTGGCGGCTGTGAGGACATGACCGTGACCCTAGACTCTACAGATTCTAATCGGGTTTGAACGTCAGTAATGGAGGATGTTAAATTATTCAGCGTGACATGAAGCTGCGACAACGAAGTTTGGACGGTATCCATGGAAACTTCCTGTTGGCTGGTTTCAGCGGAGTCAGAAACTAGCAGCCGATAAAGCTCTGCTTTCCGTGCGGTGGCTGAAAAGGGAATGCCTCTCTTTGTTAACTCAGAGATCAATTTTGGTACAGTCCAACTCCGCAACGAATGGATGCCCCTGTGCCAGCAAAAGGTGCCTCACTAAACAAATCTTACCAACAACAGGAAAGACAACGAGCTCGGGATCAAAAACCTTCTGCGGCCCCAAAAGTGACAACACACCTGCCCATAGAAATTGAACAAGCATAAAAACCTATTCTTTTTTTTTCTTCCTTTCTTCTTCTTTGCAGGGAACAACAGACAAAACAAGAAAAACACCTGCCCCCCTTCTTTATTCCTACGGCGGCCCGTGCCAGACTTTTAGAAAAAACAGAGGCAGGTGATCTAAGGCTAGACTAAAACCCATGCACATGATGGATCAACCACAAGAACCCCCCCCCCCCCTTTATCCTTAGCCTGCAGAACTGAAGCAGGGAAAAGAAACTGAGCCACGCTGACCCCTGCGACCTACGTGCCGGTCACGTGGGAGCTTGAGCGAGCTGCCTGACTGCCGCTCCGGTGCAGGGATGCTCTCTTACCTCAAGGAGCCGACCCCGCCGACCGGAGTGACGCACAAGGCTGCTAAGAGAAGCAACTATACTTACCAGCAACCCGGGCTGTGTGGGTAGCGGAGGTGCTGCTGCCGAACGACACGTGACCGAAAGTGACGGATTCCTCAGTGCTGGAAGAAACGCCCGTGGCCTGTGAGGGAGCCAGTGAGTAGTTATAGGCACCGGGGCGCCCTCCTACAAATCCAGGCCAATAAATCGGCCTTAAACACATGTTAAAAAGAAAACTTTTTCCCCAATTAAGTCATTTAAACATTTCTAAAAATATAAGAAAATAATAGACATATCTGGTACCGCCGCGTCCGTAAAGACCGGCTGTATAAAAATATCACATGATTTACCTCATCAGGTGAATGCTGTAAAAAAAATAAAAAAACATCACGCTAAAACAGCTTTTTTTAGTCACCTTAAAAAGTTATCACTCTTAAAATCTATTTCAGCAAATTCCATGTTAGAAAATCCAGATGCCGCTCCTTCCCTTCTAAACCTTGGCGTATCCCCAAACAGCAGTTTATGACCACAATTGGGGTGTTACTGTATTCAGGAGAAAATGGGTAGCAAATTGTGGGGGGATATTCTCCTGTTATCCTTTGTAAAAAAAAAAAAAAATGGGCTTAAAGCACCATTTTCTTTAAAAAAAAAAAAGTTTCATTTTCTCTGCCAAGTAATATGAAATGCCTGTAGGGTCAAAGTGATCAATACACTACTTAAAACTTCCTTGGGTGGTGTAGTTTCCAAAATGTGGTCACAGTTTGGGGGTTTTCACTGCGGGAATACCTCAGGGTCTCTTCAAATGCAACATGGCACCTAAAGACCATTCCATTTGTACCACTGAAAGTGTGTAATTAGTAACTTAGTAAACATTTTGGCAACTTTAGAAGTGAACCATAACATATTATAGCGTTAACCCTTTAGAAATGAACCAGCGGGTCACTGCACAATAGACCATATGCCGGGCAGATCTTTCTTCTTAGTGCTGTTGGTGCAGACCTCTTAATAATTTTGCCGCATCTCTGCAGATCTGTTTATGGTGTTATTTGTAGTTTGCATATTTTTTTAGGTCAGAGTAGGGCTTCCTTAGGATGAGAAATGAAATTGAGGGCATTATCCATGATAATGAGACCTAAATCCAAGCTCTTTGGAGCTACAGAAGATATTGACCTTCATGTGTATAATATTGCAAGACCTCTTTGAGTCGGCCACCCAAAAGTGGGTTATCTTCTAGATGGGTGGTCCTGTCAAAAAAGAGACAATATACATAGGATAAAAGGTCATTGAAAATTTCTCACAGAAAATCTGGTCTTGATAAATAGTAGGCCTTTCCAAAGATCTTTCTTCTTCGTCCTGTTGGCGCAGACCTCTTAATAATTTTGCTGCATCTCTGCAGATCTTTTAGCCAGAAATCTGATCTCAAAATATTTTGGACCCTGCCTCCTTCCGTCCACTTTTTACAGAAGTGGCAAGTAAGTGGGAAGAGGGCAAAAAAAAGTTATTCTGCAAAAATTTGTGACCTTTTTGGCGCCACAGTTCTGGCTCTGGAGGCATGATAAATCTTCCCCATATATAGACATGGCCTAGTAGCTAACCAACATCAAACCATTGTGTAGCTATAATCCCTAGTTAAAATTCTTTGGTACAACTCCAGTAGTGCTATCAAAGAGAATGCTGGAAAAGATGCCTAGTATCAAGTCATCCATGACATCCACATCACTCACATATTGTGTACATTTTTTTTGACCATCTTATATCGCTACAATGGAATAATTCCCACTTTTACGCTAAAACTCAATATTTTAATGGCCAGCCAATGTGGACATTCTCAATAAACCATTCTTTTAAGCATACACTAGCAAAGTTTTATGAATTTCGTCATGAAACATATTCTTTTATCTCATATTGGAGTACTGAACATTATGGATGGCCAAAATGGTTTTCTGGGCACCTACCGAGTTTCGGGTAGAGCTCAATACTGGTGAGCTGATGATACATTTCTTTACCAAGAGTTCACTATTTCTTGCAAGATAGTTCACCCAAAAAGCAAAAGTACACAAAATGGCTACAGGTTAAATGTCCGCATGTTAAACGATATGATCTTCAAACCTAGACTTGGCTATCATGCACATGGGGTTAATGCCCCAGTAGTAGTTGCTTCATCATTGCCTTGATGTGTTGGATCAGGGCTTAATCATCACTGACATACTTGTCAGCTTTCGTCCTTGCTCCCGCTGGCCTCCAGTAAATGATGTTGTGTCCTTATCTGTGTCATTACAGCCTTGCATCCTTCAGACAAGAGGATTTAAACAGAGTTCTGGATCCTCTCCAGCAATACATAGTAGATATACACAGAGCAAAGACATCCAGTCTACCTTCATAGCTGGCAAAACAGAGGACCTTACCACCCATAGACTTCCAACAGAAGTGGACTTTGGAAATCTTGACCACGAACTGACTATATCAAGCTTAGAAAACCTCATCTGCTACAGACTCCAGAGAAGACAGAGTAATTTACCCTATAGAGACCGGCAACCTAATTCTCCTGTAAGCTATGTTGCCTGCCACCTTCAAACTCTGTGCTGGGATATCATACAGACATCTTCGTAACATGACAGGTGAGTCATCAAATTAATCTATGGATCAGTACTAAGAAGTCTACATCAGGGTATGGTATACATCTTTAAGAGGCACATCTACTCCACCTGAAAGCTTATTGTAATACATAATATGGTCTACAAAACACATGTATGGGTGCACTAGATAGATAGATGTAAAAAATATATGTTATAGTACAAAACAAGAGTTATGAACAGCAGCACTCTAATGATGCCAGGTGCAAATCACTGTAGGGTCCCGGACCAGGGATCAGCGAAATAGAAAACAGGAAAACAGGCAGCACTCCGGACTTCGTGGAAAAATCGTGGGATTTATTAACACCCAAACAACTGCAACGTTTCAGCTCAACTCAATGGAGCCTTTGTCAAGCAAAGTGTAGTGCTCAAGTGAACATTATATAGTGGAGACCATGATTATTCACTTAATCATCAATCAATGTTCATAGTGATAAAAAGATAAAAAATATACAGTGTAAAACATATTTTAACATGATTGCGTGTTACATTCAATTATAATACATGATTGGTATAAAAATTAAATTCATTTTATGTCATTCATTCAATGAATTTAATTTTTATACCAATCATGTATTATAATTGAATGTAACACGCAATCATGTTAAAATATGTTTTACACTGTATATTTTTTATCTTTTTATCACTATGAACATTGATTGATGATTAAGTGAATAATCATGGTCTCCACTATATAATGTTCACTTGAGCACTACACTTTGCTTGACAAAGGCACCATTGAGTTGAGCTGAAACGTTGCAGTTGTTTGGGTGTTAATAAATCCCACGATTTTTCCACGAAGTCCGGAGTGCTGCCTGTTTTCCTGTTTTCTATATGTTATAGTAGTTATGGTAAGAAAGTAAAGATGAAACAAGACAAGCTCGCAAAGTTCACCTTGATTTGTTCTATAGCGTTGATCCAGAAGAAGGCAAAAATGTGGATTATCATCCAGAAGAAGGCAAAAATGTGGATTATCATTTAATAGAAGAAAAAGTCTATGAGGGATTTGGGGATTGTGAAGGATGTGGTATTCCCTTTATATATTACAGTAGGTATGTCCTAATTTAGAATGACCTCGCTGTTGCATATATCCTTACCTCTTTTTATATAGATATTGTTACCCCAGAATCAATTGCACCTCGGGAGTTGGGTGTTTTTGTTTCAAGGCATTTACAAGGCATTTTATTCAGTGATCGTTTTCGGGATTTTGTCTTATAAAGGTGTTAACTGTTTTTAACCACATCGAATATTGAGCCTTGTCTGTTACAGGTTGCATTTTAAAAGTATTTTTGTACCAACCATGGTGTCTTGTTTATGGTGTTATTCGTAGTTTGCACATTTTTTGAGGTAGGAGTAGGGGTTCCTTAGGATCAGAAAAGAAATTGAGGGCATTATCCATGATAACGAGACCTAAATCCAAGCTCTTTGGAGCTACAGTAGATATTGACCCCCATGTTAATAATAATATTGCAAGACCTCTTTGAGTCGGCCACCCAGTGGTTGGTTATCTTCTAGATGGGTGGTCTTGTCAAAAAAGAGCCAATATACATACGATAAAAGGTCATTGAAAATTTGTCACAGAAAATCTGGTCTTGATAAATAGTAGGAGGTGTTTGTTTGGAGAGATTTCACTGCTCACATGGTAATACTCAATATACTGTATTACATTTATACCAATTCATTTAGGTTATTTGCCACCTTATTTATACTGTCTTCTTAATCCAGTACCTTTTTTGAAGGAAACTTCTATGGCAGTCAGACTGTCTCATCAGTAAATAGATGGGTGAATGTGAAATTCCCATGTACCCAGTGCAATATCTGTAACAGGACCCCCACCTATCTTGCCATTTATAATACTGGTGTCTTCTTATATTGTAGAGGGGCCGGTGAACCCCCTCAGGCACCAGAGCTTTCATTCGCACCCCTATACCTACGTCTTTTCCCTGGCTCTTGAACATAAATGGGCCCCTAAAACAAACAGGCCCTTACAGTGAAACTATAACACTTTCGGTCCAGATGCATAGCCCACTGTCTTCATGGAACAGCATAAAATTTTCCAGATTATGGTAGATTATTGGAATAATTTAAATATCCGTCTGCTAAGTGGCAATTCCAATCTTCTTGGCAATTCTCAATGAGGGGCGATGATGAGCACATAAGCTGGGGTATGATGGAAGTGACATTCAGAAGAAATAATTTAGCAATACCTAAATCACATAATTTCTGAAAGTTTACTGCTCAGTTGATGTTATATAACCCCTCACCAGCGTTGCCCTTTAAGTGTTTAGTCCGCATAGCAACTAGAATTCATAATTGAAAACAATGCGTCTGATTCTGCTTGTAGGAAGTATAGGATAAGCTCTCATAGACTTCTACATCCAAGCCAGATGATCTTTTATAGTGAGAGAATACTGGATTGTGGAGCTATTCTTCTCTAGTAAGGATTTGTAGGGACTCTTTGGGAAGAGGAACTAAGTCTGCATAATAGTAAGACAGTGCACCCTCAAGACTAGACAGTTTTAAATTGTTCAAGACTGGTCTAACTTGACACCACCTATTTGTTGTCTTAGAATACCCCAAAAATGTGCATTATGCCAGTGGAAGGGGTGTCTGCAATTGGTTCTTATTGTTATGTCATGTGAATGTAATGCACTGCATACTCAGTATGGTCCAACATGAGCCAGGCGTGGCCAGGATTAAAAAGGTTCTCCAAGATTTTTAACTTATGACCTCTCCTCTGCATAGGTCATCAGTATCTGATCGGTGGGGGAGATTCTAAACCTAATGGGGGTCATTTATCATGCTGAGTCCGATTAGACCAGCCTAGTATTCATAAAGTCACACAGTAGGTGATAAATTAGGCAAGGTGTCTTTGTATTCGTCGGGGTGCAGGTGGATCGTGTGCAATTATACTACTTATTGGCCGGCTCACGAATTAGGTGCAAAAGTGCGGCAAATAAAGTAGCCTATTAGATAAAATGTCCCATATTAGATATATAAAGTCGCAGCCATATACACTTTTATGTTTGTGAAAAGGCGAACGTCTTCCCACCAATGTGACTAATTTAATAAATTAGGTGCAAAAGTGCGGCAAAAAAGTCACACATCACCGACGAACAAAACTACACCTCCCATGAAGAGACATCGAAATTAGACCAAATTTGCGACGGGTTCGGGTGGAAAAAAGGTGAAATTATTAATATTAATAATTACATAAATCAGTCTAAAACATACACACCAACTAAACCACACTGCCAAAGTCTAAAACAAAAAACAGTAGATCCAGGAAAAATGCGACTATAAAAAAAAAATTCTGAAAACACTCAAAATTAGACCACAAAAAGGTGCAAACAACAGTGATAAGTGACCCCCAAGGTGCGCTGGAATAAGAATAAACGCACTCCTTGGCTCCTTTTGGCAGTCCTTGTGCAAGAAAAGCAAATCGGTTGGGGTCCGACACCTGGGGACGATAATAGATGAAAAATATATCAATGTATAAATAAATCTCTACACTTCCTTACTGCCCACTGATCAGCACGGCCAGCACTGTCATTGAGCTCTCCCTCTCTACTCCAGAGGCCGGGAGCGATGCCTGTGTGAAAGGTAAGCGCTCAATATTAGTAATGCAGGGAGGCAGGGGGAAGCTCCTCTACTGTATATAGGGACAGTAATATACTAGAACTGTCCCTATATACCACATAAGAGCTTCCCCCTGCCTCCCTGCATTGCCAGTATTGAGCACTTACCGCTCACTCGGGCATCGCTCCTGGCGGTTGTTTTTTTTTTATCTTCACATTTCCAAATCCAACACTTTTTTTTGAATCAACATTGCTATAAGGGGCCAAATCATATTTTAACACTACTATTTTGTAGAATTTCTATTGTATTTTTTTTAAATGGTTTGGGAAGGGGACGACAGTGAGAAAAATTCAATTTTTACATTGTTTTTTGGATTTTGTGTTCATTGATTGGAAAAAATGTCATGATACTGTACCATCAATCTGTGGGTCACTACAATTATGGAGATATCAAAGTTGTAAGAATTTTATGTTTTGCTACGTTTAAAAAATTTAAAAGCTTTAAAAAAAAATAAAGATTGGTTCGTGTGGTCACATTCTGGCAGCCATAATATTTACATTTTTCTGCCAACATTGCTGTGAGAGGGCTCATTTTCTGCAAGTTGAACCGTAATTTCTACTGGGATACATGCAACCTCTGATCATTATTAATGCAAATTTTTTGGGAAGCTGAGGTGACCAAAAATAAAAAAAATTCTGGCACCCCTGTTGGAAAGCAGAGAGAGCTTCCTCCATCTATCTAACTGCTCAGATGCTGTAGTTGCTATTGACTGCAGTATCTGGAGGGTTAAACTGCTCGGATTGGAGTTATCTCTGAACCCAGAGTGAGAGCATGGTGCAAGCTGTATGACACAGCTGGCACCCGCAATCGATGGCGCAGGCCTGGCTCCTCAGCCGTACTATTATGGTGCTTATGGAGCTGAGCATTAAAGGAGTTGTGCCGTGCAAAGATATTAATAACCTGTACTCAAGATAGGTCATCAATATCAGATTGGCAGGGGTCCGACACCGCCACCCCACCGATCAGATGTTTGAAGGGGCAGCAGTGCTTGTACGAGGACTGCTTCCACTTTAAAATTACCTGTGAATCATCTCTCAACCTGCAAATGAGACAACGCACAGGTTGGCAACGCACTGCTGCCCCTTCAAACATCTGATCGTAAAGGGTGTCAGAATTCGGACCCCTGAACATCTGATATTGATGACTTATACTGAGGATAGGTCATCAATATCTTTCCACTGCACGACCCCATTAACTAACATACACCTAGGAAATATAGAGGTTGACCCACCAGAAGAAATGATCACCTAACATGTGTAGGTATTTGATTAGCCACCGACCACAAGTATGGGGTGCCGGAGACCATGGAGTGAATGGAGCACTGGTTACACATGTGCAATGCTGCTCTATTCAACTCTATGGGATGGCCAAAAAGGAAACAAGTACAGCACTCAGCTATTTCTGGGCAGTCTCATGAATAGAGCTGCAGTGTGCAGGTGTGACCAGTGCTCCATTCAGTCTGGGGACTTTCGCACATTTCGCATTGTTGTAATTGGTGGTGGCCCCTGCGGTCGGATCTCCACTGATCAGATGCGTAGAACGCTTTTTTGTCAGGTGATCGCATCTCTTATGCAGCCCCTAAAATCATAATTTGTGGGCAGCACGTTGTCCTAAGTGAACAGGTATGTGCTGCCAAAAAAAAATGAATCTGTATGGGGACGAATGATCACAGTAGTGATCGTTCATCCCTATACAGAGATGTAGCTCTGTGAATGCAGCTCAACTGCAGATCAAGGATTGTGCAAATCGTTCATTTCCAATCACTGCCCTGGACATCAACCCATATAAAAGGGCCTCAGACTGATCCAAACAAATTGATTAGATATATAAAATGAAATCAGCGTTCATAGCTTCTTTATAATGTTTTTTCCAGTTGTATGTACAGAAATCAAATATATTCAGTCTCCTTTTTTTATATGAAACCATGAGAAGATTCTCTGTGTAGATCTGTATAAGGCTAGAGCTACAAGCAATGCTACATCAGAACATAATTAAAGGGGTTGTCCCAAGAAAAATATTTTACAGTTTTCAAACCAGTACCTCCATCTGAACACTTTTGTAATTGCATGTAATTAAAAATTTAGCATAGCCACTGAGTTATTCAATAAAATGTGTCTGTGCAGCGCCACCTGCAGTTTTTTTTCTTATCTCATTGTCCTGCTCACCGAGATGGCCGCACATGCTCAGTTTCATCCTTCAACTGCTTCCTGTGATAGGGAGAGCTGAGACACGCCTCCTGAGCTGTGATAGGGAGAGCTGAGACACGCCTCCTGAGCTGTGATAGGGAGAGCTGAGACACGCCTCCTGAGCTGTGATAGGGAGAGCTGAGACACGCCTCCTGAGCTGTGATAGGGAGAGCTTAGACACGCCTCCTGAGCTGTGATAGGGAGAGCTTAGACACGCCTCCTGAGCTTCAGCAGTAAAGACACTCCCCTTGAGCTTTCAGCTTGGTATAAATATAGCAGAGTAATGAATGGGGAGATCTCTGGATCCATGCGAGGTACAGGGCTGGTTCTAGCTTTGTTAGAAAGAGGTTGTCATGGAGTATATGATGTATCATTTTCATGTTTTGCATTAGTCATGGGATAACCCCTTTAAAGTAAATCTGCTTGCGACCTTCAAGTCAATGTGACACACAACTTGCCTGAAATCCAGCAGGTTTGTATTTGGATTTGTGCATTCACAAGCACCAGCCTTGCACACTGGGAATATTGGAAATACCTTTTCAAAAGTGTATTCACACAGTGTGGTGATATCATGGAACCTCCAGTGTTGTCACTATTTTGTGAAAATCAATATGACAGCACAGTGTTAATGAACCGAAAACTGCAATAATCAAAATTGTCTTGAGGTTAGAATTCATTAGAACTAAGGCATGTACAATCATGGGTGGGGATACATGCTAAAGTAAGCATTGCATAACTTAGAGGCTTCCATTGATGGCTACCCCTTGTGGAGACCTACCCATACTGCTCAGTTACCTTTATTCAGTGATACTCTTCAAAATAATCCCACCATAGCTAATAATGACCCACAGCTGGCAATGTTAAATAATATAAATTTTTTTTTCAGGTCTTAGGAGAACGGCTGCAGTAGCTCTTTCACATGAACTGGAAAAGTTGGCTCTAGTTGGGCCAGGACCCAGTCAATGGATAAATCAAGTGAGAAGAAGAAGCTCGCTACTGAGTAAGTCACTACTATTTTGCATCCTCAAATGTCTTACCTGACCCAGTGGGAAGTCCAAGAATGGTAAGCACGTCATGGTTATAACTCTTTTCTTTAGGTTCCAGGCTTGATGAGAAACCCTACAATGAAGTTGAGATGTCTTACCTCAAGCAGGGAGAAGAAGCCCTAAAGAAGTCAATGAACATCCTGGAAGAACAAGATGGATGGAAAGTGGAAATTGTGGCGGTACGATCTCTAAATATTCTGTAATATGCAGTACCTTATATCATGTTAGACCTTTCAATACCTTATTAAGATAATCTTTAGAAGGCTGAAGGACTTTAGTTGATTTTTAACTTGCATAGCTGTTAGCAAATATGTTTTTATCTGGTCAGTTGTTTTTATTATTTGGTCAGAACTGTATTCACAATTTAGATGCATTGATTAAGGCAGCGTTAGAGTTTTTTTTTTTTTAAATCAGATTATTTTTATTAGCAAGATTGTAAACAAGTAACATTGTTACATATAGACATCACACGGTATCAACACAATTACAGAATTTGAAAAGGCTAATCACAGTTAAGAAGTTGCATAGAAGTAACATCAAAGCTAACCCAATTCCTCCCCCACCCTCAATCACAAAAGCCTTACAGTGCCACAGCAGCCATCCATCTGCCCCACAGGTTTTCATATTTCTGAGGACAACCTCTTTTCTGATACACCACCGTTAGAGTTTTTGATAATGGACTGCCTTCACAAACAATAAGAAAAAAAAAATGGGTGGGGGGGCCGCCCCCACCGATAAGTTATTGATGTACTAACCTGACGATAGGTTGTCAATATTAAACTCTGGACAACCCCTTTTAAGTTAATTCTATAACTTATAATAGTATAATATTATTTTAATAATAATTTGTTTTTAAACCTTGTAAAGGCTAATGGAGATAAAGTTCTCAGTAAAGTCCTCCCGGACATCGGAAAGGTCTTTAAGCTTGAAGCCGTAGTGGAGAAGCCGTTGGATAGTGTCTATGGAGAACTGGTGGACAATATGGAGAATATGGGAGAATGGAATCCAAATGTGAAAGAAATTAAGGTAGGAAAATTGTTCTGATGCAGAGGATGAGAGTGGTAGTGGCCCTGATAAAATGATGTGTCACAGTGTCATCCCTGGGGATCGGTGCAGTGAAATAATGGTTTAAGGAATCAGGCTAAAACTAAAAGAAAAAGTCTCTCTTTACTTGTAGTTGTAGTACATCCAGCAGTAGTTGTGTACAGATGATGAGGTATGTTGGCTGGCAAAGTAGTTGATCATGGCACCTCTGGTATGCTATCTTGCTGATACTTGAACTTCTGGCAAACAGCTGAAAGCTGGCACTTGTGGCTGTAGGTGTCCACTGTGCAATGCAGGTGATGGGCGTCCGAGCCATAGTCCTTTACCTGCAGCAGGGACTGTAAAGCTGTAACTTGCTGTTTGCTCTGCGGACTGTAACAAAAACACAGCTGATCGTGCGATCTGCCCGCAGCGCCGCACAAGAGAGTTTACAGCTCCTGCTCTGTAGCAGGAGCAGGACAGCCGGGGGAGCGTGGATAAGGCAGAAGCAGTTGATCAGCGCTTCTGCCTTCTCCTCAGATACGTAGGCAGCGCGCTGTGCATTGTAGACCCGGCTTGGGGGCAGAGGAGCGCAGAGCTGCAGGGTCAGGACTCAGAGACCCTGATCAGCTCTGCTTGTGTACAACAACCCCACAGCAGGCTGGTTTCCTCTGTAACTAGGGCTCCTATGGATGTAATAGCGATCATTTCTCCCCAGTCACTTTACATTGGCCTGTGTAATAGGCTGATGCAAACGAGCACCAATCAACATTTTTATTTTTTGCGGCCCCTTGAAATAAAGCGTTGTGACAATGCGGCCTCAGACCAAAAAAGGTTGTGCACCCCTGATATAGGCAGTCCTGAAACAGCACCACCCTTGTATTCTAGTATTGCTGTTCATCCGTATTCAAGTAAATAGGTGCTATACCAGACCCAGCCCATGGACAAGAGTGGCGCTGTTTCTACAAAAAGTTTTTTTCTAACTTCATGACACTCTCCGTTGTAGACGTAGATACCGTGTAGGTGTCTATTACAGTACATGCTTTACAAATATACTGAGGGGGACTTATCGGACCGCTACTATTCTAATCTCAACACTGATGGAGACTTGTCAAGACCGAAGCACCGGATAAACCACGTACCGGTCTCTTGCCTAGTGCAGAGAGTGCCAGATTCATTATCATGGGAGCACTCTGTTGATTCGTATACGTTAAAAAAAAATGCTGCATGGGCTTTATAGGCCAGAAAAGTCAGGGAACCTGTCAGCGGGAAATCCACTGATAAACCAGGCACGGTGCCTTGTAGGTATAGCTCAGCTGAATGTTACAATACCTGTTGCTTCATTCTAGAAATAAAGTACTTTTAATTAATATGCAAAAGAGCAGTTAAGTGCACTAAGGGCGGTCCTAAGCAACACAGTGCATCCTTGCCCCTCCTGCTTCCTCTTCCGGCCCCTCCCTCTCCTTCCTGACTGACAGAACCAGATTCCTGCACAGTCAATACCTAAGGTTCTTACATAAATAAATACAATTCTCCAAGTGCTGCCACCTTGAGGCAATGATGTATACTTTCATATATAAAAATAAGCTTTTGACTTAGAATCCCAATATTTTTATTTCATGACATTTGTTCCCCCTTTAACCGCTTCATCACCAGAGTGTTTCCCCTCCCTCCTTACCAGGCCAATTTTTGAGTCAGTCTTCCTGTATTTGGCATTATTTTTCACGGGACATCTTAGACCTTCTTTTGTACCATTAGATGACAAATATAGTATAAAAAAAAAACATTTAAGGAAACACTGTGAAAATTATGAAATTGTTTTATGTTACAAAAGATTTCAAGACAAAACATTAAACTTTTGAGAAACCAAAAAGGAAAAAAATGTGTGTATGTTTTTATATTTTACACACACAAAGTCCGCTATACCACTGCTAAAACAAATAGTTTTTTTATTTTTTAATGGATGAAAAGTGGGGGGCGGGGGGTGGTGGTTGGGGTAATGGGTGTGTATGTGTGTGTGTGTGTAAATGTAGCCATGTATTGCTAAGTAACTAGTTACTATAGTTATAACTTTAAAAAATATATATTTTCTTTATTTTACGTTTTATAAAAAAAATGTAAATACATTCTTATTAATTTATTTATTTTTTGGGTGAAAAAAGTGAATTAACCTCTTCCTACCCTAGTCAGGGCAGGAAGGGGTTAATTTACAGACTGCAGGCTCACAGTTAATTTTACAGTCAGCAAGGGGCGCTCTCACATCGAGAAGAGTGCTGCCCCCTGGCTTTTACACTTTACGTTGCGATGGATCATTGTAGCACCCTGCTACAACATTGCCATGCAAAAAGATCGCTTCTGTCTTGGGAATACTTATTGTGATCGTGTGACCGCAGAAATCTGCAGTGCCACGGGGCAGGCCTCTTTATATAGTGTTAAAATCGGGAAAACTATAGGGAAGGAGCATTCCTAGGAACGCTGCTTCCTCTGATAACTGCCCTGTGTAAAGGGGCCACCGATCATACAAAGTAATACCGAACACTCGCCCCCATACAGAGGAGGTGATTGCCGCATGTAAATGCAACTCTCACCTTCTCTGACGAGCAGGCAATTATCAGGAACGTACAGTTCATTCCAGATAATTGCCTGCTGTGTTGGCCCATGTAAAGAGGCCTTTAATTCTTGGATATAATATGCCTTCATTAGGTGCTTATCATAATTACACTACTGCGGTTTTTTGGCATGAAGAGGTCTCCTGACATGTATTAAATACGGTATGTACTTCTTTGGTCCGTTATCACCCTGCCCTTGGTGTCTGCTCTGCTGTCTGCCGTTATCTAATCTCAGTTAGTTACAGTTGTGTAGGCTGAGGGCTCACTTGCTGGCGGTTGTTAAAACCACATACCTCAAGTATTCAGATCAGCGGTAGACAGTACAATTTTTTATTTTATTTTTTTTACAAAATTGAACTTTTCATTTCTTCTTGATGAATTCTAATACCAGGTTTTAAACCTTGGTTGTCATTTTTTTTTTAAATAAAGCTGCCGCATTTTGTTTTTCTACTGAACTACATGCGGTAAATGTTTGGCTGTAATCATTTTTGCAATTGGGTTTTATTAAAACGGTTGCAGTGTTTGCCTTCTGCAGTTTCTATGTATCAGAGTGCATAGCAAGCTGCAGAATACTATTCAGAGTCAAATCCATCAAAGAACACTCTGACAGCCCAGTCTGTAGCACCTCGTTTTGCTCCCTTGAACGCTCATAAAGCTGACATCCCTTCTGGTTTATTTTACTTGGTTGGTTAGATGATTTGTGTTCAGTAGAGCAGAGATAAGGGCTAGAGACTGAGCTGTTTGAGAGCTTGTTTGCCGGATTCGACTGTGAATGGTATTCTGCTGCTTGCTATGTACTGAGATACATATAAGCTGCAGAAGGCTTATAGAAGGATGCATGCATTCAGCATGCAGTCCAAAACTATTACAGTAGGGGGTGCTTTAAGATTTTCATAAATAATCAGTCATTTCTAATAGCCAATTTTCCCATAAATTAAAAAATTATGCAGAACAATATTACAATTTTAAACATGTTTGATGTTCAACGTGCCTCGCTATCAGTATTTTTATTTCCCAAAACGGCTCCACTCTTGTTTATTGGCTGCGTCAGGTATTACAACTCTATCAAGAGAATGGGACTGAGCGGCAATAATACACATAGTCCATGGGCAAAGATGGTGCTGTTTCTGGCCCCCTAATCTTTACCCTCATCCATAAGACCCTGCTCATTCTAGGGTGGAGTGAAAGTTGGAGGTGATTTGGTAAATATTTCAGCTTTCTCTATTTTCGGCAGATTCTTCAGAAGATTGGAAAGGACACAGTAATAACCCACGAGAAAGCGGCAGAGACTCCTGGGAATATTATAGGACCTCGGGATTTCGTGAGTGTGAGATGCAGCAAGCGGAGAGGCTCCACCTGTATTCTTGCCGGAATGTCAACAAGATTTAATGAAATGCCTGAACAGAAAGGATACGTAAGGTATAAGATGTATAGGCCTGCAGCAACTGCAGATCACATCCACTGGCAATAGAGGAGGCAATTGCAAATTTTGCCCGTCCATCTGGGGTTGTCGAAGACAATATCCTCTGGTGGGGCAAAAACCAATGCAATGGATCTGTTTCTATACATACTTTTATGGTGGATAGATTCAAAATGGCTGACGTTCGAAGTGTAGCTTGAAGCTCCTGCAAACCCCCAACTATCACATCATATATAACCGTGCTGTTCTCTTCTGTGACAGAGGGGTCAATGGACCACCTCAAGCACCTGGGCACAGGTAGAATTACAGTCTATGCACCCCTATAGTTATATACCTGATCAATGTCATTTTACAGTGATCCCTCAAGATACAATGGCCTCAGAGTAGAATATTTCCAACATACATTGGTCTTTACAGGGCCATTGTAAGTTGAAACCAGACTCAAAATACAACGATTCAGACTCAGATCCAACCAGTCAACATGGCCATTTCCCTGGTCTAGTAGCTCCTCTGTAGTACTAATTGTCCTCTATCTGTGCCAGGATAAGCCGCTCCCTTGAATACCAGTTGAGCAGCGACTCCATTTTATTTTTGAAGTACATGTATGCACTATGCAAGACCCTGAAGAAGGTCCTGTCGTCACCATAGAAAATCATTTACAGCTTCCAGCATCTAGGTCTATCTGTTTTATGTAAGGACTTGCTTTATATATCTTGGTCATCTGCTTATTTTTCTTAAAACTTCCCATTTTCTTATTCTGGGATTACATTTTTGGGCTTTGGAACCAATGACTGGTTTTCCATAGAGTCATGGACTCAGGTTACAATGGTTTCAACATACAATGGTCGCCCTGGAACCAATGAATATTGTAACTGGAGGGACCACTGTATATGGTATACAAGACACGGCATCAATGATAATTATGGTATCAGTTTTACCTTTAATACACCAAACCCCTTTAAGAAAATCTAGATGACAAAATATCATAAATCATATAGTGTGTCCTAAATTGTGGCATGGTGACTGTAATAACAGTAAAAATAAATTATATTTGTATATTCTTCCTTCCAGGGCAGAGAACGGTCCAACATGTATGGTACTTCACCCAGTACTTGAAGATCCCTCAAAAACCAAACTAACTTGGCTTCTTAGCATTGACTTAAAGGTATTTAGATATTATAAAGTGCATTTATTAGAATCACAGCCTATTCCTATTGTGGGTCTCTCATCAAGAACCTTGGCTTACACCCATTAAAGGGATTGTCTCATTTGAGGCACTGGTGGCATATCGCTAGGATATGCCACCTATGTCAGATAGGTGCAGGTCCCAGAACGGTGAGGTCCCAGTAAAGTGAGGGACAGCACACCACGCATGCACAGCATACTCTTCCTAAATTTTAAATCAATGGAGGACACACTGGACAAGCGCTGCTGCCGCTCTATTAACTTCTCGGCTATTTTCGGCAGTCCCATAGAAATGAATAGAGGGTGGCCACACATGCAGCTGCTCTCCGCTCACTTCAAGGTCCCATTCTGGAGACAGGTGAGGGTCCCAGAGGATAGGTCATCAATATTAAACCACTGCACAACCCCTTAAATTTATAGCGGTGCTGAGATTTCAGCTGGCCCCCACATAATGGCTGCGAGAACTATTTTCTTGTAGTAATAAATTTCAGTTTCAACCATAGCCATCTGCAATTCCTCAGTCAACATCTCAAAATACACTCCACTGACATCCGTATGAAATACCGCCATACAGCATAGGTATGCAAAGCGCAGCTCACTCAGTTTGCTAACATAACTTTTTTATAATGTAAGTCCCACCATAGTCATAGGCAGGGACGTAGCTAAAGGTTCATGGACCCTGGTGCAAGAGTTCAGCTTGGGCCCCCCTTCCCTCAGTGCTTTGTGTGTCTTCTTATGTGGCACAAGTGTCTTTGGGCCCCCTCAGGCTCCTGGGCCCGGTAGCAACTGCTACCTCTGCACCCCCTATAGCTACGCCCCTGGTCATAGGTCCCTGATTTTAACTCAGAAGAACTTGGTCTCATCTATTTCTCCATTGATCTACCACATAGGCTCCACATAACAGTGCTGAATAATACTACCATACACATCCCATAAAACAATATCAATTCCACTACAATTTGTGATGATCCAATGGGCACATGTCACTGGTGTGTACAGGTCAGAACCTGCTCAAGCTACTTTCCCCTTACATTAAGATTATTTGTTGAGGACATTGGCCCATTCAGTTGCCGACCCCATAGTATCTGCTACACCCACTTTCCATCACCTGCGCAGCCCCCTCTTTAGTTTGTCTACCTCTTTTTGGGTGTCATTTTTGTATTTCTTATAACAACCCATTTTCTTCTATCTTTTGTTCAGGGCTGGCTGCCAAAGTCTCTCATAAACCAAGTGTTGTCCCAGATGCAAGTGGATTTTGCTAAACATCTACGTAACAGGGTCGCCATGTCCACTGCCAGCCTGTCACTCTACTAACCATTCTTCATCATCATCATCACACCGCTCCTGCTGATCCCCGACCTTACAAAATTATGACTAAACTATTATCAAGTTCTGGCTGTTATCTTGAACGTATGGAGTCATTTATCGAACTGGTGTAAAATAGAACTCAGATTTCACCTTTCATGTTGGACAGCTCCTTTGGAAAATAAAAGGTAGAATCTGGTTGCTATGGGCAACTAAGCCAGTTTGATAAATGACCCCCTTGATGTTTGTCCTACAGACCTTCTCATCCACCTTATTTCCAGGGTAGTTCCACTATCTTCTAACATATTTCCTGAATAAAAGTCCTGGGCCTTTGGAAGGTCACCTGAACCTCTTTGGTGATCTGAGAGTTCTGTAATTTGTAGAATCTCGACTATGGGGATTCTTTGATGGAAACTTTTGGAAGCTATGGAACTTTCCGACCAGTGCTGAAGGGGCTGTGGAGCTTTACTGAGAGTTGTTGCCTTTACTCTGGTCTCAGATGGTAGCCCCAACTCATGGATCCCCATCATAACGTTTTAGAACATGTCTATTTAGAATGCCTCTTTAAGGAGGTCCTGTTCCCCATTGGAGGCAGCCATTTTGTGGATTGAAATATTATGGAACCTAATATTTCATGGTAGCCAGTGAATTCTGTCAGACTTTCCCATAAAAAGTAGCAGATTAGAAGCCGCAAGACACCTCTAGTGCCACTTTTCTCCAGGGGAACTAAAGCTTAAATTCATCCTTGTTCCTCAAGTTCCCCATACAAATTAAATGGTGGTAGATCCCGTTGAAAACATTGGGATCACCAGTAAATGTCAAATTTATAGGGCCATATGAAGAGTTGAGGGGGCTGCTCAGTATTGGAAAAACATGGCCACTTTGTTCCAGGAACAGTGCCACCCACTTCCATCTATACAGCTCGATAGAGCACAATACCACACACAACCTGTGGACAGGGGTGGTGCTGCTTTTGATAGAAAGCCGACATGTTTTTCTCATCCTGGACAACCTCTTTAAGCCTCATTCACATGTCCGTGCTCAAATCCGTGAGCAGGTGGCCAGCGATGCATCCGTGAAGCTGTCTGTGACAGATCTGTGTTGGGTCCATGTGTCCGTTTTTGCTGTCCGTGTTGCATCCGTGTTTCTCTGACACTGAACAGCTGAAAAATAATTTTCAAAGCATCTCTTCTTAATGATCCGTGAACCACAGATGCAAAACGGATGGCATCCGTGTTGCATTCGTGGTTTTCATGGACCCATAGACTATAATGGGCGTGAGGCATCTGGGAACACGGACCAAGATAGAACATGCATCTGTGCTGAAAACATGGACCCACGGACCGTGCTAAAACACTGATGTGTGAATACACACATTCAAATGAATGGGGATGTGTGCTGTCCACGGAGAACACGTACAGCACACGTACGTGAAACACTGACGTGTGAATGAGACTTTGAACTGATGGACTAATCAATTCTTATGGAATACTGGGCAGGGGTGCACCTAGCCTTTCTGCTGCCTGAGGCAAAAACTGAAATGGCGACCCCCATGCCAATTTCTTAGCCTAATCCCTTTGCCACAATGAAAGCGCTCATTGCCCATGGCCCTTCCGCTGCCACCCCTCTTATGCCTTCTTGGTGCTGCCTGAGGCGATTGCCTCACCTGGCCTCATTGGTGGAGCACCCCTGATACTGGGGCTTCTTATACAATTAATAGTGATGCCTTTTCCTTTCATTTTGACATTTTTTGAAGGCGTAGAGGTTAAAGGTGTCAAACAGCAGAGGCGGCCATTTTGAAAAGGCAGTCAATGAACATGGTATAGGTATACGTGTAGTAAGAATCGCAGGGCTGGTGCGGGTACGGCCACAAGGGCCAGAAATTCCACTGAGTATTGGATATGTTGTGTTTTTCCTTGCAAATTTAACCCTGTGCATTGTGAAATCCATGATGGATATCTCTTTTGCTGGTACTGTAAAGAGCAGCAGATTTGCCACACATAAATCCTCATTGGCAAATCTGCAGCGTTTACACCTTGTGTGAACATACCCCTAGGGGGAAGCCAAATTGTCATTACTGTCATGTACTGTTATAATTGTTATGAATGATGGAAAGTATTAATGTACATTTTTGTGCAATTATCATAAGTACCAGCTTGTTCCAAGTTTACTTTAAGGCCTCATGCACACGAACGTCTGCCGGCCAGGCCCATGTATTGAGGACCCGCCGTTTGCAGGCCACAATACGGCCACAGCCAGGCAACGGCCGGGTGCATGAGGCCTAAAGCAGATCTAAAATGTGAAGTTCTCAAAATCTGCAGTAGGGCAGTACAATATATTAATATGGACAGGACTGTAAAATCATGGTGAGGTGATAGCTGCTGACTCTGCTCATTTAAAGAGTATTTACTGCCCTTTCCCACACACAAAGTTCTTGGACTAGAGGTGTATATAGAAAGGGACCCATATATTAAACATGTTCACACAGTCACATACCCATAATAAGAGTATAAATGTTTGCTAATACTTTCGTTGCCATAGAGAGAGGGGCGTGTCTTTTTTTTATGTTTCTACCAACCAATGGATATTAGGATTTGTCTAAGAGGAGCTGTCTCCACCCCTTAGGAGCCAGATGTTTTGCCTCTATAGCAGGGATCAACAACTTTTGGCGCTCAAGCTGTTGTGAAACTACAACTCCCAGTATGCTCCTTTCAATTCTGTGGGAGTTCAGCCAACAGCCAAGCAAGTGTGCATAATGGGAGATGTAGTTTAACAACAGCTGGAGTGCCGGAGGTTGCTGATCCCTGCTCTATAGTATACTTACCCTTGCCTCGGAGACTGTTTTTTTTTTTTAAATACCAGGGGACCATGCATGGTGTGAAAAAAAGGCACATGGACGGCTGCCAGCCAATTAATGACCTGTCACTGGTAACGTGTGCAGGATTGTTTTTATATATTTTTTTATATGGACAGACTGGGAACCATGTTGTAACACCATTTTCTGTCCTCCGGGTACATGATTCTTACAATGTTAATTACTGCTGAGCTCATTATGTACCCAGCCAGTGGCAGAGAGGAGGGCTTGGGTGGCCCCCTGAGCATCGGCCCAGCGGGAAATTTCCCTGTAAGGTCTATGGGCAGTTCGTCCCTCCTTTTTTAACACCATGACAGCTCCCTGAAATTTTACTAGTCTTTATGTCATCCTGTGTCAATTTTTAAAAACTTCAATTCTGCCATTTTTTTTTTGTAATAATCTGTTCCTTGAAAAGCTGGGTGACAACCAATGTGGCTGCTAGACCAGCTCCTGTAAAGCTGATCACCCGACTTTCCCAGACAATTGAATCTGCCGTATTAAGAAGCCTTTGAGAAACATGAAAAAGAAATGTGATTGCAAGACTAGAAGTTAGAAATACAACTACAATAAGAAGTTCCACGTACAGAGATAATATAAGATTTTTATATTGTCTTATTGTGATTGCTAAGAACGTGCACTAAGCCAGTTTTCCTTTACACCAGTTTGATAAGTCTACTATGCTGTATTTTCTTCCACAGCTTACCCTCAAATCCTCAGCAGAAAAATCATCTCCATGTCAGTGTAGTTTTAATCATCTCATTGCCACCTAAATGCGTGAAAGATCTGGCGGGTCGTGACTACAGCCAGTGACTGGTTCAGCAGCATTCACAGCCATTTCCACTCCATTTTGAGACAACAGCAGGAGGTGGGATGCGAAAACTGCATGGGTATAAGTTCTGCTATTTGTTTACAGCATGTACAGCTCCTGGAAGTTTTTTTTCTTGAGCTGGAATACCCCTTTAAAGGACCCATTCATGACCATGTCCGTTTTGTGGTCCAGAAACCGTAGAACGGCAAAATACATGTGCGCCCCACACTTTCTCCGTTATGCAGGTCCTGCACTATTGTAAAAATACCACAATACAGAGAAGAGCGTGACTTTTTTTTTCGGAGCCCCAGAACATATTTTTGCAACCCCATAGAAATGAATAGGAAAATTTGGTCGTGCGCATGGGGCCCAAAAGACAGACATTTTAAGGTCCAAATTGCACCAAATAATGAACACAATATATAAGTTGAGGTCTAATATACAGGTAGTTACCAGGTAGTTCGTTTCTGAAACAGTTTGGTAAGTTTATTAATGCACATTTATTTCCCAGGTCAAAAGGGGGAACATTTAAGGAGAAAAGAGGGACTGTCCTGCCAAAAGAGAAACACTTGGGAGGCATGATAACAATGTGACCACCATCTCCATGTACAATACTGAATTTTAGTTTGTCTCCCCGCCATGGCTTTTTTGGTGTAAATTCAGGCTATTAAAGGGAGGGGTTATCTGAAGTATAAAACATGCCCCCCCCCCCAATGGCCGGGCCCATCAGGACCACCCTCGTCCGTATACCCTACTGGATGTTATACAGGATGCATCTAGCGTGGATCCTGCACTTTCACACCTTTGCCCTTGTTATATTTTTATATTGTTATTTATTGCTACCCATTAATATTATATTGTATTTAATATTTATGAACCAGTTGCATAACTTATTTATATATTTAATTTTATGGTCGAGCTTTCACTTGATTAATAACCAAGTGGAACTTCATTAAAATATGGTCCTTCTGAAGAACTGCGCCAAAGTGACGAGGTCAGCTAGTAAGGAGGGTTTTATATTCTTCATGCAGATCCTCTGGACCAAACTACCACAAACACCACAAATCTGGCTGCAGACCATTCCTGGCTGCCTATACAGCGGTTTGTGCTTGCATTCTCCGTGTCATAACTGGAGCATTGACTCTCATGACTATATGTTGTATCATTCTTTCATTATTCCTGCTAGAAGTAATGAATAAATTGCCAGTTGTTTGCAGTGAAGGTCCAGATGGGCGTTACCATTTGAGCAGTGACGTACGTAGAGAAGTAAGGGCTGATGGTTGCTGATCCCTGCTATAGTAGCAAAACATTTGTCTCCTAAGGGGTGGAGACAGCTCCTCTTAGACAAATCCTAATATCCAAACCAGGCCCTCCACACAGGACAGAAGGATTTCTGCCTAAACCCTTTTCAATGACCCTTGGGCCATTTTTCCACTGCTTAATTTTCTAAAAGTTGTTCCTTTACCCTGGGAACACACCTGAGCGTTTTTCAGCGCGTTCATACGCGCTGAAAAACGCTCAACATGTGAAAAGCCATGCATCCTTATGTGCATGGTTCACATGTCGGCGTTTTACAGCGCGGACGACCGCGCTGTAAAACACCCTACGCGATCGCGTCGGCTGCCGTGACTATCGCGCGGCAGCACGCGCGATCCAACCCATATTCTATTATGGGAGCGCGCACTTCCATAAAACAGCCACTTCGCGGCAGAAGCGCGCGTCATATAAGGGTTAGAGCAGGGATCAGCAACCTTCAGCACTCCAGCTGCTGTGAAACTACAACTCCCAGCATGCACACTTACTCGGCTGTTCTTGTAACTCCCATAGAAGTAAAAGGAGGATTCTGGGAGTTGTAGTTTCAGAACAGCTGGAGTACCGGAGGTTGCTGATCACTGCTTTAGAGGGTAGTGTCCTGACCAAGTTTTCCCCTCCAGTAGAAGAGGAGATGATCTGGGCCCCATAGCAGTCACCCGGTCTGCCGCTATCGTAGTTACACCCCTGCATTTGAGGGTGTGTCCCTGCACAGTCTGACACTGGCAGCACTGATTGAATAATGTCAGACTGTGCAGGGACACCCCCCCAACAGGTACCACCCATGTGGACCTTCATTGTAAGCTGCTAGTAATTCATTCATAACTTCTATTAGGCCTCATGCACACGAACGAATTTTCTTTCCGCGTGTGTTCGGCGGGCCGTATATGGAACCATTCATTCCCGTATGTCCATTCCGCAAAGGGATAGAACATGTCCTATTATTGTCCGCATTACGGACAAGGATAGGACTGTTCTATTAGGGGCCAGCTGTTCTGTAAAATATAGAATGCACGCGGATGTCATCTGTATTTTTTGAGGAGCGCAAAACACATACGGTTGTGTGCATGAGGCCTTAGGAATGATAAAGGATTAGCACATCATAGAGCCATAAGAATAGATGCTCCAGAATGGTTATTACATGGGGAATGAGAGCAGTTAGTGAAACAGACATGTCAGGAGAGGGGACAGAATTGTGTGACATAATAATCCTACTCAGAAATGATTCAGAGCCAGCAGCTATAAGGTCCTAAATGTGTACCAGGTCCAGAGTAATAACGTATTGTACTGCATTGTACCCCACGGACTACACTGATAATGTTCTGTACGACCATGTCTGATAATAAAGGTGTTATGTTCATGAGCCGGTCTCCATGGTCATCTCTGTTGTGTATTCAAAGAAATTCTAAATGCAAAAGAGAAAGAAGCATCTCACTAGCACCCCCTTCTGGAAGAGTCCAACTTTTTAACAAGCCTTGGGATTTGACAATAGTACATAGCCAGGCCAGATATCCATCCGCAGACAGCTGTTTTGGGGCGATTGCCCCTCATCAGTACAAGGTAAGGGCTCATGAACGTATTTTCTTTCCGTGTCCGTTGTTTTTGCGGACCGTATGCGGAACCATTCATTTCTATGGGTCCACAAAAAAACTGGAAGTTACTCCGTGTGCATTCTGTTTCCGTATGTCCGTTCCGCAAAAAAATAGAATATGTCCTATTACTGTCCGCATTACGGACAAGGACAGGATTGTTCTATTAGGGGCCAGCTGTTCAGTTTCGCAAAATACGGAATGCACACGGGTGTCATTTGTATTTTTTCCGGATCCGTTTTTTGCGGAACGCAAAATACATACGGTCGTGTGCATGAGCCCTATGATTCTGTCTGTCTCAGTGTGGTGACTCGGAAGCAGCTTAGGCAGGTTTCTGAATCTCCTTAAAGAGATCAGCTGTCTATAGAGACTTATTGGAAATGCTCCATAGGAAAATAACATGCAAAGAGATATCTCCCAGGGAAAGAGAACCATCTCGTTAGCATTACAGGACTGGTCTCTAACAGGACATCTGTCAGCAGATCTGTACCTATGACACTGGCTGACCTGTTGTATCTGCGCTTGCCAGCTGAAGACATCTGTGTTGGTCCCATGTCCATATGTGCCCGCATAGGAGCAACGGGGGCGTTACCCTTACACCTATAGGCTCGGCTCTCTCTGCAGCACCCTCTGCACTTTGACAGAGGCAGGCGTGGTAACATTTACATTGCTTGACCCTGTCAAAGTGCAGAGGGGGCAGCAGTTGCAGAGAGAGCAGAGCCTCTAGGTGTAATGGTAACACCCCCTTTGCTCCTAGGGGCTCATTTGCATATTATAAAACTACATTTTTCGCAGCAATGCGAGCACATATGAACATGGGACTAACACAGATGCCTTCAGCTGCCAAGCGCACATGTAACAGGTCAGCCAGTGTCATAGGGACAAATCTGCTGACAGATGCCTTTGAAGATTCAGCACCCTGCCTAAACGGCATCCACAGCATCGCCCTGAGCCAGCCAGAATCCTATACCGATGAGGGGCAAGCACCCTGAAACCGCTGTCTATGGATGGATACGTGGCTTGTTAAAAAATAGGACTTTAACTCCACTTCTAGAAGATGGCGCTAGCGAGATGGTTCTCTTGGCATGTTATTTTCCCATGGAGCATACACAGCTGGTCTCTAAGGAGAGCCAGCACCCTGCCTAAAATAAAACCTATACAACGGAAGAAAAACATTTCATAAGATTTTCACTTCTAGGGGGAGTTACTTACAGATGATTCCCTAAGGATGATAAAGGAATATATCAATATCCCATTTTACAGGATTGTTCTGGATGCTCACTGGAGGAGTACCTATAGATATTTCCAATGATGGGAGTGATTTTCTATTGAGAAGTAACTTCACATCATAATTCAATGAAAAGTATATCCAAAGCGACATAGAATGTTTTTATTAGGACTAATAATTCGCATGGCTATAATGTGGGCATATTATATCCACAGTTCCTGGTCTGACCATGTTTTTAGTGGCCAGAACTTACAGCAACATATATGCCTATATGGCAGGTTCGCAATGGCGTTATTGAATTCCGTTATAGATTCCGTTATAACAGAATTCTACGACAGAATGCAAAACGGAAGCCTTTAAGTGTCCATTCACACATCTCCAACTGTTTTGCGATCCGCAAATTGTGGATATGCAAAACACGGACACCGGCCATGTGTGGATTTTTGACAGTTGGGCGTTACCTTTTCCCTTTGCCAATAAGGGCGTGTCCCTGCACTGTCCAAACTAGTGAGGACAGTGAGACTGTGTCAGACAATGCTACGCCTAGTGCATGCGGTGACTAAGCCGCCATGGACCCAAAATACACACTTCAAGTGTCAAAAAAATGCCACTACACAAAACGCCTAAAAAGCAACAAAATAAACATGTGACACATGTGACACCAGCTTTCAGCGCTCCGTACAGTATTAGAATGTATTGGCTCCGATAAGCTGAAATTATTGCTTCGCGAAGTCTCGCGGGACTTCGGGTAATAACTTCATAAATTGATTTCAAGGTATAGCGCTCTGTACAGTATTGAAATCGGTAGTTAGTCTTACCGGTAACGTTCTTTCCAGGAGTCCGACATGACAGCACATGGGAGGATGTCCAATCCAATCTCTGTAGGGACAGGAAGTGAGACAGGTTAAAAGCCCCCCCCCCCTTCCCTCCAATATCCAGTGTTTTCTAAATTACTACACCTGATGGATGCAACACAATTTTATTGCTATTGTGATATACAATGTTAACTTCACACTGAATCACAAATATAGGGAGGGAATTAGGAGTGCTGTCGTGTCGGACTCCTGGAAAGAACGTTACCGGTAAGACTAACTACCGATTTCCAGGACGTCCTCCATGACAGCACATGGGAGAGTTACCAACTTAACCCCTAGGGAGGGACTACCGCTTGAAGAACCTTTTGTCCAAAGGCAAGCTGGCGATTGGACGCTAGGTTCAACCTGTAATGTTTACAAAAGGTGTTATAACTAGTCCAGGTGGCTGCCTGACAGATCTGGTCTATAGAGGCGTTCGCCTTCTCAGCCCATGAGGCTGCTACTGCTCTAGTGGAATGAGCTTGAATAGAGATAGGACAGGGCTTATCCTGAAGACGGTAAGCTTCTTCAATGGTTGATTTGATCCACTGGGTCAAAGTCCTCTTAGTCACCTTCCTTCCTTTTCCTCCTCTGCCGAACTGAACAAAAAGGTTTGAGTCCTTCCTATCTGGTTCTGTTCGGTGAAGATATTCAAGGACTGCTCTGCGGTTCATCAAGGCATTGGAATCTCTCCTCCTCCTGGCCATTAGGAGAGGCGTAGAAGGAGGGTAAGAAAATCTCCTGGTCTCTGTGAAAGGAAGATACGACTTTCGGAAGGAACCCTGGATCCAGCTTTAGAATGATTCGATCCGGAAAGAGCTCGTAGGAAGGGCTCTTTCATAGACAGGGCCTGTAGCTCCCCAATTCTGCGCGCTGAGGTGATGGCCACTAAGAAGGCCGTCTTCCAGGAGAGAGTTTTAGAGGATAGCATCCAGTGGCTCAAGCGGCGCCCTACAGAGGGTATCTAGGACTAAGGATAGGTCCCACGGAGGGACGATCTGTCTCAGAGTGGGTCTTAGTCTGGATATAGCCTTTACGAACCTCTTTACCCAACGATGCTCCGCAGAGGATAGTCCAGGAAGGATGATAATGCAGAGATCTGGACTTTGATTGTGCTAGGGCGTAGCCCTAGGTCAAAGCCCCTTTGTAGGAAGTCAAGAACTTGAGCGATGGAAGGAGATGATCTAAGCGGGTGCGAATCTCCCAGCCAAGAATTAAATCTGTTCCAGATCTTTTTGTAGATGGCATTTGTCACAGGTTTCCTACTCTTCTGTAGGGTGGAGATCACAGCATCCGACAAGCCCTTTCCGCTCAGCATTCTCCTTTCAGGATCCAGGCCTTCAGATTCCATTTCTCTAGATTTGGGTGAAGTAGTGACCCCTGAGTGAGAAGGTCCGGTCTCCGAGGGGAGACATTGGCTCCTCCATCTTCAATCTGTCTAACAGAGGATACCAGCTCCTTTTTGGCCAAGCCAGACCTATGAAGATGAATCTTCCGCACTCTCGCTGATCTTCCTCAAGGTAGCTGGAATGAGCGGAATTGGAGGGAATACATAGGCTGGCTCCATACTCCATGCTTTTGACATTGCATCTATCCCTAGAGGATCTCCGCTGGGATCTAGGGAAAAGAATTGGGACACCTGGGCATTCTCTTTGGAGGCCAGAAGGTCCACCTGGATGTACCCCCATCGCCTGCAGATCCGAAGAAAGACTTGCTTGTTCAGCATCCATTCCCCAGGATGGAATCTCCTTCTGCTCAGATAATCTGCAGTAACGTTGTCCCTTCCTTTGATATGGAGGGCCGAGATAGAGAGAACATTCCGCTGAGCCCAACGAAAAATCCTGTCTGCTACCGCTTGAAGACCCGGGTTCTGAGTTCCCCCCTGGTGTCTTATGTAACAGACTGTTGTCACATTGTCGGATAGGACCTGAACGTGATTTCCTCTCAGGAGACATTCTGCTGCTTGGAGAGACTTTAGGACCGCCATTAGTTCCCTTACGTTTGAGGACCGCTGACTGTCTGGAAAGGACCATGAACCCTGGAAGAATTGATCCTCGACGTGAGAACCCCAACCGGACATGCTGGCGTCGGTCACCACTGTTAGACAAGGTCTTCTTACCCAGTGCACCCCTCTCTGCAGGTTGGCAGGAGATGTCCACCAGTTCAAAGTATCCCTTACTGAAGTGGGAATTCTGATCCTTCTGTCTAAGGACGTCTCTGTCCCATCTGGACAGGATTAGGTTCTGTAAAGGCCTTGAGCGGATCTGGGCCCACTGGACCATCTGGATACAGGACGTCATTAGGCCTAGAATGCGCATCGCTTCTCTGAGGGAACAGAACGTCTTGTCTCGGAAGGAGGAAATTTCCTCTGTGAACGCGTTGCATTTTACTTCTGGAAGAAAAGACATTTGTTTTTTGGAATCCAGGAGGGTTCCTAGAAAGACTTTCTTTACACTCAAGTTGAAATCTGATTTTTCTAGGTTGATTATCCACCCTAAATCTTGGAGTACCTTTAATGTTACCGGAAGATGGTTCTGTAGAAGGACCTCTGAGGATGCCGACAGGAGAAAGTCGTCCAAGTACGGGATTATAGTTATTCCTTGTTGTCTCAGGAAGGCCATTATCTCCACTATCAGCTTCGTGAAGATGCGAGGAGCACTTGAGATCCCAAAGGGAAGACATTGGAACTGAAAGTGATGCACCCTGCCGTCTAACTTTATTGCAAACCTGAGGAACTGGTGATGACTGGGATGTATGGAGACATGATAGTAGGCATCCTTGAGATCTATGGTGCACATCATGGCCCTTACTGGAATTAGTGGAACTGTTGAACAAATCGACTCCATCTTGAATCTGAAGTATTGGATCCATTTGTTCAAGAATTTTAGGTTTATAATAGTTCTTAGAGAACCGTCTGGTTTTTTTTACCCAGAAAAGCTTGGAATAATGGCCTAAGCTCTGCTGGGCCTTTGGAACAGGAATTATTGCTTCCAGTCTGCAAAGTTTCTCTAAGTCCAGAGTCATTTGATTTTTTAGAGACGGAGACTGAGGTGTTGTGATGCAAAATCTCTGTGGGGGGAGCTGGCTGAACTCTATCTTGTACCCCTCGCGTACTAACTGGAGTACCCAGGGGTTTTGGGTTATCTGAGTCCACTGATGACTGAAGAAGCGAAGTCTCCCCCCCACTGGAATGGCGTCACTTATTCTGGTAGGAGGAAGAATTGGGTTTAAGGAGGAACCCTCTCCCCTTTCCGCCCTTAGGGTAGCTCCACCTGCCCGATTTGCCTTTCCCTCTGTTAGAGAAATTCTGCGTCTGTCCCTGGCCAGTGTTTTTACGAAAGGACTGGGACCTTTTAGTTTTGTCCTCCAGAAAGCCCTTTTTCTTGTCTGCCGCACTTTCAAGGATTGTATCCAAGACTGGACCAAACACATGCGACCCAGAAAAGGGGATTGAACAGAGCTTATTCTTTGAAGCTATGTCCCCTGACCAGCTTTTTAGCCACAGAGCCCTCCTAGCCGAGTTCGCTAGAGTGCTGCTTCTAGCTGAAATTCTGATAGACTCGGCTGAGGCGTCCGCCAGAAAGGCCGTAGCCATCTTAAGAAGGGGAAGGGATTCCAGAATGTCTTCCCTTGGGGTTTTTAATCTAAGGTGGTTCTCCAACTGGTTTAGCCACAACGCCATAGACCTGGCCACCGAGGTAGCGGTAATGTTCGTGTTAATGAGGGTAGATGAACACTCCCAGGCTTTTTTAAGGAGCCCCTCCGTCTTCCTATCCATAGGGTCTTTTAGGTTAGAGGAGTCCTCAAAGGGGATGGAGGTCTTTTTTGTAACCTTGGCCACCTGGATGTCAATCCTGGGAACTTCGGCTTGGGCAGAGAAATGGCAGATGAGGTTTAACACTGACAAATGTAAAGTTATGCACATGGGAAGGAATAATGCAAGTCACCCGTACATACTAAATGGTAAAACACTCAGTAACACTGACATGGAAAAGGATCTAGGAATTTTAATAAATAACAAACTAAGCTGTAAAAACCAGTGTCAGGCAGCTGCTGCTAAGGCCAATAAGATAATGGGTTGCATCAAAAGGGGCATAGATGCCCGTGATGAAAATATAGTCTTACCACTTTATAAATCACTAGTCAGACCACACATGGAGTACTGTGTACAGTTCTGGGCTCCCGTGAACAAGGCAGACATAGCAGAGCTAGAGAGGGTTCAGAGGAGGGCAACTAAAGTAATAACTGGAATGGGGCAACTACAGTACCCTGAAAGGGTATCAAAATTAGGGTTATTCACTCTAGAAAAAAGGCGACTGAGGGGAGATCTAATAACTATGTATAAATATATCAGGGGTCAGTACAAAGATCTCTCCCATCATCTATTTATCCCCAGGACTGTGACTGTGACGAGGGACATCCTCTGCGTCTGGAGGAAAGAAGGTTTGTACACAAACATAGAAAAGGGTTCTTCACGGTAAGAGCAGTAAGACTATGGAACTCTCTGCCTGAGGAGGTGGTGATGGCGAGTACAATAAAGGAATTCAAGAGGGGCCTGGATGTATTTCTGGAGCGTAATAATATTTCAGGCTATAGCTACTAGAGAGGGGTCGTTGATCCAGGGAGTTATTCTGATTGCCTGATTGGAGTCGGGAAGGAATTTTTTCCCCTTAAGTGGGGAAAATTGGCTCTACCTCACAGGGGTTTTTTTGCCTTCCTCTGGATCAACTTGCAGGAAACAGGTCGAACTGGATGGACAAATGTCTTTTTTCGGCCTTATATACTATGGTACTATGTTACTATGTTACAACCTAGTATCCTCAGGATTAAAAATCAAACGATTTTTAAACTCTTTAGGAATAATTAGTTTCTTCTCAGCCTCTTTCCATTCTTCCAGAATTATTTCTTTCAAATGGGCATTTACGGGAAAAAGGCGAGACTTTTTAGCCCTCAATCCCCCAAACATCTCGTCCTGAATGGATACGGGAGGGCTGGCTTCCTCTATCTGCATAGTGTCTCTAACTGCATGGAGGAGGGCGTCTAGATCCTCAGAAGAAAATAGGTATTTCTTAGCGTAATCAGAAGAACCCGAGGCGGAAATGGCATCTTCCTCAATCTCTCCGTCAGAAATTTCCTGATTATCAGAATCAGAGACCTCCTGAGTCCTCCTTCTTTTTGGCGGAGGGGAGTCAGGTTGAGACGGGGGAGGCGGAGGGTTCAAAGAAGAAACCGTAGCCTGTACTTCTTCACGAGACGATATTTCTAAGTTCCGTGAGAAAGGACGGCTGCTCATCCTTAACAAGTTTGGAAATGCAATCGGCACATAATTGCTTTTTATATGAAATGTGCATCTTCTCCCGCAAGTCGCACACTTTCTCGGTTTCTTCTTGGCGTCCTGGATAGACGACTGCCCAGAACCTTTTCATCTAGGAAAAAATCAGAGAAAAACCGTGCTTAAGACTGGGGGAGAATCCCAAGAATTTAAAGATAAGGACACTTACATGAGGTGCAGCAGTGGAGTCAGACAAAATCTCAGATTTGGCTGACATCTGGAGGTTCCATAGTGAGCGAACACGGTACACAGCGGAAAGCAATCACAGCGGAAGCGATACCCGGAGAAGGAACCACAGCGGATAGCGATACACAGCGGAATGTGATCCCCACTGGGGCTTACCTTCCACCTCTGCTGCCGCGCTGCTCCCTTGATATAGGGGACTCAACCCCAGGAGGAGTCGACCCCTGACGCTTGAGCCCTGATTTCCGGGTCTCCAGCGTTTGTCCTGGGCGCCGCCATCTTGTTTCCGGTTGACCCGGATGTGGCGTCATAATCGCGTCACGCTGCGTCGCCAGGACGGGAGAGCGCCGCTGCGCCCAGAGCTCCCAGAGGAGAAGCGGCTACAGCGTCCCGCCTACCGCCGCCCATGGTAGGCCGGGACAGCTAGAGAACCCGGAGAGGAGCTAGCAGGGACCAACGGGACGCCACCCGCACAGGGCCGAGAGGAGAGTACGGGACCCCCGACCGGACCTGGCCCCAGGTGCCTCGGTAAGCACCCTCTTCTAATAAGGAATCCTGCCACACATCCCCATCCCTGTAGGGACAGGAAGACACTGGAGATTGGAGGGAAGGGGGGGGGCTTTTAACCTGTCTCACTTCCTGTCCCTACAGAGATTGGATTGGACATCCTCCCATGTGCTGTCATGGAGGACGTCCTGGAAACAAAGTTTTATGCGAATCAACCTCTTCAATGAGACGCTTATTCCTTAACCCCTTAAGGACCTCTGACGTATATGTACGCAGAAGTCCGGTCCCTAAACATGGCGCCCGCTCGCATGTGCAGAAGGCGCCATAGCCGCCGGGTTTCCGATATTTTAAAATAGCAGAGACCCGCAGCACATGTATGCGATCAGCCATAAGGCTGATCGCATACATTTTACCCTTCAGATCAGTCTGGAAGCAGAAGTTGCGCGCTTCCGCTCCGGTAACAGCGTTCCCCGGCTGAGACCGGGGAACCTGTTACATCTCTGAAATAGCCCGAAGCCTCAAGCAGGCTTCTGTGTCTATTTCAGGAATGTACCAATACAGGCCACTAGGTGGCAGCACTGGTTATATTGCAAATATATAGCCATCAATGAACACAATGGGCAATCTAATGATTGGCAGTTATTGTCACCCATGGTGACTTAAAAAAAGTAAAAAAAAAAAAAAAAAAAAAAGTGAAAAATAAGTTTACAAATATAAAAAAAAATAAAAATGTATCAAATCACCGCCCTTTCCTTAAAATAAAAATACTTAACCAATTAAAAAAAAAGAAAAAAAAAAAATCATGGGCATTGCCGTGTGCGAAAATGCCGATACAATGAAAACATAACAATATTAATGGCATACGGCAAATGGTGTAACGGGGAAAAAAATAAAAACTGCCAATTTGCCATTTTTTGTCACTTCAACTACCCAATAATCTTTTTTTTTTTTTTATAAAAAATGATCAGAAAGTCGCACACTTCAAATTGGTATCACTGAAAACAACAGATCTTCCCGCAAAAAATGAGAATATGGTTATACACTCTTTTTCTCAAAGTATTTTTTTTTTTTTTCAGTATTAAAACGCAAGAAAAATTATACAAGTGTGGTATCGTAACTGTACTGACTTGGAGAATGAAGATAACAGGTCAATTCTACCGCATAGTGTACAGTGTAAAAAAATAAAACCTTTAAATCAGAATTGCATTTTTTCCTAATTCTACCCCATTTAGAATTTTTTTCCGCTTCCCACTATATTGTATGCAACCGTAAATTGGTGCCATTAAAAAGTACAACTTGTCCCGCAAAAAATAATAAAACTACATTTTTCATTTCTCATAAGGCTATGTGAATGGAAAAATTAAAAAGGTAAGGACTATGGGAAGGCGGGGAGTAAGAAACGAAAACGCAGAAGTGGAAAATCTCAGGGTCCTGAAGGGGTTATCAATCCACAGGATGGGTCCTGGCAGCCTGCCGATCAGCCATTTCACGGAGCCGCTGTGCTCATTGGATAGCTCCATACATCATATATATGTGCTTGGTATTACAGCTCAGTCCTATTCACTTGAGTGGGGCTCAGCCGCAGCTGTGCCATGTAACCGATGTACGATGATGTCACAGAGGCTGTGGCTCTGAAGGAACTAAAAGCTAAATCGGCAGGGGTCCCAGGTGTCGGATCCCCACCAATCTGATATTGATGACCTATCCAGAGGATGGTATCTAGATTCAGCCGGGACTTGATCCATGATGTGCACTGCATGTGAAGGGGCGTTCCCCACAATCACTCGTACGTGACCTGCTCACTTTGGCTATAAAATGTAACTCAGTGGTCATATCAGTTGAGGAACGGTGGATGGGCCGAAACGCGTCCTGTAATCTTTTGATTGTACGCTAAAAAGAAAGAATACACCTTATTGAACCAAGGAGCGTTTGCTGGGCTTATCCTGCATACTATCCAGAGGATGGGTCATCAGTATTAATTCCCCGATAACCCCTTTAACCTCATACAATACGTACAGTATGCTCGCCAGCCGATCCTTTCCCATCACGTTGCAAATAATCACATAAACGTGTTTGTAAATAATAAAAAAAGAAACTTTATTTAAAAGAAACACAAGTAATATTTTTACATCCGAGTGAACCACAAGATTCAGCGACACACAAGGCAACCCTCGGTGACCAGGAAGCATAGAATACTTTGCTTTACAGCGGCAAATGGCCCATCACTTGCCATCCTTACTATAGGGTACAACTTGATCAAAGACATGTGAGCAGATGAAAATACTTGGGTGATAAAAAGCAGAAATCTGCTTAAAAAAAAAAAAAAAGAAAAAAATTTGGCCACTCATCCAACTCTGACCCATCAATATCTAACCCGTCTAGGAATGCTGGATCAATTACAGGGGCTTTCCTATCCCATTCTCAGGATCTGTGGGACATCCGCTGCTCACTTCTGGCACAGTCTCTCAACACGTCAGTGATAGGGGTTGTCCTGGGTTTTGATAATGATGGCTTATCCTCAGGATATTTGTGGGGGTCCGACACCCCACCAACCAGCTTTTACCTTGCAGCTCCAGAACTACACAGCTCCCTGGATGGAGCTGACAACTGCAGAGCAACACTGCAGTTCCAGTGTGGACTTCTGACAATGTAGCTACAAGGTAACAGCTGAACGCGGGGGTGCAGGGTGTCAGACCCCCGCCTATCCTGAGGATAAGCCATCAGTACCAAAATCCTGGTCAAGCCCTTTAAGAATACGCAATACTTAAAGTATAAAATGGCACTTTCTATCCTCAAAATACTTCTCGTCTTTGAGCCCATCTATAAACTTTATCCACCAGAGTCCCTTAAAATAGAGAACAGCGCTGACCAAATCCTGGACATTAAAAGGTACGTTACGGTTTCATCCATTGAATAATAATAAAAACAAAACAAAAACAACACAACCTTTTCCAATAAACTTTCGGTATCATTCCTTGCAAGATTTCTGCTTGCTGTCTGTGAGTGGCAACCTGTCCCAGTTTACGTTATAGTCTGTCTTGGACATCTAGGTGCGCCGGTCATACAACAGAACCCCGATAACCGGGCTGTAACAAGCCGAGCACTTGTGCCTCCACCACAGGGAAGACTGTTCCCCACTACAAATAAGCAACGAATGTGGAATTACAGCAAGCAGAGATCTTGAAACTGGTCAGGTACTGATACAGAACGTTTATTTCCATTATGCACTAAACAATCTCTACGGGAGGAGAGAATGAAGGATGAAAATGCCGGCGTTAAGGTTCCCACGGAGGGCTCTTTCGGCCATCGACTTCGGTTTCTACGTGGTAAAGGACGTCTGCCGTGGTGTGCTCGACAACCGCCTTCCAGGCCATATCGCTCATCTGCGGGGATTTAATGACAAACGTTTACTGCAAGGCGGCCAACTGAAGCCAGGACAACCAAGAATGAAAATGTTCTCATTTCTTTAACCCCTTCCTGACCACGGAACCTAAATAGGCCGCAGCTAGCCAGTCTGCAGAGCTGCCATATACAGTTACTGTACTCCTTCCCTTAAAGGCTATGTACACCTTTTGGGGGCAATTTTTTTTTTATTATTGCATTGTACTCATTTTGATCTAAAAATCATTTTTAAACTGGTCTTTATTAAAAATATTACATCCTTTTTTTTTTGTACAGGGCTGACACGCTCTAGTAGCACCCTTTGGATTTTCTGTCAGACCAGGAGCTGACGGCTCCTTACCTCTGCTCTCTGACCTCCAAAACACTCATTACTAATAAGAATCTGGCTTAAATAAGTGTTTGACACATTGTACTGTATGTTAATGGTAAATTTGAGTCAATTGGATTTTTTTTTTTTTTTTATAAATAAAAGGTAAAACGTAAAGTTAACGAAAATGTGAAAACATTTACCGTTTTCTAAATTTGAATCTCTTTGCTTTTCAGACAGATAGTGATGCCTCATAAAATATTTATTAACATTCCTCATATGTCTACTTTATGTTGGCATCATTTTAGTAATGCAATTTTATTTTTTTAGGACGCTAGAAGGTTTAGAATTTTAGAAGCAATTTTTGAAATTTTTAAGAACATTTCCAGTCAACTGTTTTAAGGACCAGTTCAGTTCTGAAGTCACTTTGTGAGACTTACAAAATAGAACCAACCCATAAATGACCCCATTTTAGAAACGACGCTCCTCAAACTGGTTTTAGAAATGTTGTTAACCCTTTAGGTATTCCACAAGAATTAAAGCAAAATAGAGGAGAAATCAATTTTCCTGGAACACATCAAGGGTTAACAACAAAACAAACCTCAATATTTATTACCTTGATTCTGCAGTTTGCAGAAACACCCCATATGTGGTCGTATACCGCTGTTTGGGCACACGGCAGGGCACAGAAGGCAGGAAGCGCCATATGGTTTTTGGAGGGCAGATTTTGCTGGAATGGTCTTTGGGCACCATGTTGCATTTGAAGAGGCCCTGAGGTAACCCCACAGTGAAAACCCCAAAAAAGTGCGGACATTTTGTAAACTACAACAGCCAAGGAATTTTTAAGGTGTGTAGCGAGCACTGCACTCAACAGCTGTTTCACAGAATTTTTAATATCTGGGTGTGAGAAAGAGATTTCTTTTTCTTTCTTTTTTTACAAGAAAATGGTGCTTTAGGCCCAAACCTTCTTTTTCACAAAAGATAACAGGAAAATATCCCCCCACAATTTGCTACCCACTTACTCCTGAACACAGTTATACCCCAACTGTGGTTGTAAACTGTTATTTGGGGATACGCCAGGGCTCAGAATGGAAGGAGCAGCATCTGGATTTTCTAACATGGAATTTTTTGTCAGGGTTTTTATGAGTAATAACTTTTTTTTATTTTTTGTTGAATGAGCTGCATGAGAGCTTAGTTTGTGCGAGATATGCTGTAGTTTATTGGCACCATTCTGGAGTAAATTTGGCTTTCTGGTTGCTTTTTATCTCATTTTTGGGAGGTGAAGTCACAAAAAAAAGCTGTTCAGTGTAATTTTTTTTTTTTTTTACACTGTTCACTTGATAGGGTAGATCATGTGATATTTTTATAGATCCGGTCATTACGAACGCAACGATACCAAATAAGTCTAGTTTTTATTTTTATGTTATACACAATAAAAACATTTTTAGAAAACAAAAATCATGTTTTTGTGTTGCCATTTTCTTAGAGCTATATTTTTTTTCATTTTTCTGGCTATAGCCTTGTGTGAGGGCTTGTTTTTTGCAGGACGAGGTGACGTTTTTATTGCTACCATTTTGGGGGTACATACGACTTTTTGATTGATTAACATTATGTTTTTTGGGAGATGAGCTCACTAAAAATTCTGTTTTGGCGCAATGTTTATTTATTTATTTTTACGGCGTTCACCTGATGGGGTAGATCATATGATATTATTATAGAGACGGTCGTTGAGGATACGGTGATACCAAATATGTCTATTTTTTTTTTCTATTTAAAAATTTTTAAATAACGGATTTGGGGGGGTGGGGTTATTATTATTATTTTTTTTTTTTATTATTTTACACTGTGTCCCCCATAAGGTCATAGACCTCTGGGGGACATTCAACTTCATTTTTTTTTTTTTACTATTGATTTCTCCTGTAAGGCCTCTTTCACACAGGCTTCGTGTTTGACGCCACGGAAAAGAGGCGGGTGCGTTGCGGGAAAATGCGCGATTTTTCTGCGCGAGTGCAAAGCGTTTTAATGCGTTTTGCAAGCGTGTGGGAAAAAAAAAAAAAATCGGCATGTTTGGTACCCAGACCCGAACCCGGACTTCATCACTGAAGTTCGGGTTTGGGTTGAGTATTCTGGAAATTTTATTATTTTCCCTTATAATATGGTTATAACGGAAAATAATAGCATTCTCAATACAGAATGCTTAGTAAAATGTGGATGGAGGGGTTAAAAATAAAAAAAATTAACTCACCTTATCCACTTGATCGCGTAGTTGCGATCTCTTTTTCAATTATTAGCTGCCGGCTAAAGGACCTGTGATGACATCACTGAGCTCATCACATGGTCCATCACCATGGTGATGGACTATGTGATGTGACGTCACCACATGTCCTTTAGCTGGCAACTAATGCTTGAAGAAGAGATCGCAACTACGCGATCAAGTGGATAAGGTGAGTTAATTTATTTTATTTTTTTTAACCCCTTAATCCACATTTTACTAAGCATTCTGTATTGAGAATGTCATTATTTTCCCTAATAACCAAGTTATCAGGGAAGATAATAAAGATCGGGTCCAAGATCAGAGCTAAACGTCGGATCAGGCGATGTGCTGAAACGACGTTTAGCTTAATTCCGGATTAATGCACTTCAATGGGCATTAATTCCGGATCCGGCGTTACGGCATGTCTTCCGGATTTTTGGACGGAGACAAATCCGCAGCAAGATAAAAATACACTACAAATAACATTTTTTTTGCTCCCTTGGCATTATTTAGTTTTTTTCAAATCACATCATGCTACGAATGCATTTATTTTTTTTTTATTTTTTTTGTTATAGGTGGTTTCCCATATGCAAATAAATTTTTTGGTGATTTAACAAATAATTACCCTCCAAAAAACTTGTAAAAACTGTATTCATTTCATGACGCTCGTTTGCAAGCCAAAAAAGGACCTTCAAAAGAAAGTGTGAAAGCACCCCAAGGCAGGCAATCTGGAGCACTGTGCACTGTAGTCCTGGGAGGCAGCTGCTTGCCTGCAGGCACAGGCAATGAGGCAGTTACTGCCTTATATAAATATGTATAATGCCCTGTAAACAAAGCAGCTAAAAACTGCACAAAAAACGCCCGACAGGTAAATATTTAACAAAATAAACTCTTACTGGGCAAAAAGACAAATCCTTTGGTGGATACTTGAAATGAGGTCCAAAATTGATTGAAACCTATAAAATAAGAGTACACAACGGTTACAATATTTTTTTTCTATTATTTTGCTTTTCTAAAACTCTATACAAAGCTGAATACACCAGACACTCACTGTGCAGCCTTTGTAGAGGGATATAGCTGGGTAGTATACGCCTTCAAAAACATCCTTATAGGCCATTCCTTGACTGACCCCATTCTTGTAAAATACGATCTACATTGGGAAAAATAGCGGGGGCGGGAGAAAAGTAAAAAAAAAAAAAATCACATTTGTGTCATAGTAAAGTAATACTAAACATAAAAATAAATAAAAAGAGGGGTTTAAATCTTTCCTCATTGTCAGACTGCATGATCCTGACAGAAGCAGGCAAGCAGAAACCCTGCAGCTTAATGAGGGGTTCATCTACAGCGGAGGTCTTCACACTTCAGCTGGGCAACGGGAACAGCCCAATCTTTTTGTGCTTCAGCAGACAAAACAGAGGGGAGAGGCTCCTGCTGCAGCCAGTTGTCTTACACCCAGGTACGGGACACTGAGGAGGAGGAGTGGAGACGTGGCTGTTCTCCTGACAGATATAAAGCCGATTCTTTATATCTTTATCAGTTTTAAATACCATAGGAGAAAGAAATTAAGGGAGGAAGCGAGCAGAGTTTTTTTGTTTTTTTTTGTGCACATTATCTATGTTCGGTGTTCCTATAACCCTGAAACTGCCAAGGACGCACTGTGCATTCAGAAAGCCTTCAGACCTTTTCACTTTTTTTTTTTTTATGCTGCGGCCTTGTGCTATCATATCATCACATTTTCAGTTATTAATCTACACATAATACCAAATAATGAGAAAATGAAAACGGAATGTTAGAAATCTTTGTAATTTATCGAAAAGGAAAACCTAAAATCTTGCACTGACATAAGTATTCAGGCCCTTTTCTCAAGACTTAGGTGAAGCCCCTTTGCCAGTGATTAGAGCCTCCACGCTGCTTGGCGATGATGCCACAAGATTTGTACACCTGGATTTGGGAATTTTCTGCCAGAAAATCTTTTCTGCAGATCCTCTCAAGCTCTGTCAGGCTGGATGGGGACAGTGGACAGGCATTTTCAGATCTCTCCAGAGATGTTCAATTGGGTTCAAGTCAGTTCTCTGGCTGGGCCACTCAAGGACATTCACAGAGTTGTCCCGGTGGTGTGCTTAGGGTCATTGTCTTGTTGGAAGGTGAACCCTTATTCAGAATATCTCTGTACTTTGCGCCATTCAGCCAAAAAGTTCAATTTTGATTTCATCAGAGAAGAGAATTTTGTTTCTCAAAGTCTGGGTCCTTAACCTGCCTTATTTGCAAACTCCAGGCGGTGGAGTGAGAGGCTTCTTTCTGTCCACTCTGCCATAAAGCCCCGATTGGTGGGGTACTGCAGTGATGGCTAACCTTCTGGACGTTTCTCCCATCTGCACACAGGATCTTTGCAGCTCAGCCAGAACCACCATTGAGTTCTTTGTCTCCTGTTTTACCAAGGTCCTTCTTGCCAGATTACTTAGTTTGGTGGGGGCTCCAGCTCTAGAAGGACATGTTTGTACCAAACTTCTTCCATTTAAGAATTATGGGGGCCACTATGCTCTTGAGAAGGTTAAGTGCGGCAGAAATCTTTTGACCCCTTCTCCAGATCTGTGCCTCCACACAATCCTGTCTCTGAGCTCTACAGGCAGTTCTTTCCTCCTTATGGCTTGGTTTTTGCTCCGATATGCATTGTCGTCTGTGAGACTTTATAAAGACAGGGCTGTGTCATTTACAAATCATGTCCAATCAACTGCATTTACCAGAGGTGGGCTCCAATCAATGTGTAGAAACATCTCAAAGAGAAGTGGGAGGCCCGAGAGCCAAGTGTCGAGTGTCGTAGCAAAGGGTCCGAATACTTACAGCTGAGACCATAAGTAGAGTTAGGCTACCACCTCTTATCCAATCCAGTGCTGAGCCACGCCCCCTGCACTGATCACATGACGGTGACGTCACCCCAGGTCCTAAGTGTTGTCCAAGGTTCGGGTTCATTGAAGCAGCCCCTTAAGGATTCCAAATGCCGTTATGGTCCGTGGTAGCGGAATCCATAACGGGATGCTTCGACAACCCCAACGCGAACTTTGGACGCCGAACTTAAAATACAAGTTCGCTCAACACTAACCATAAGTTAACATACACTATATAAAAAGACACATATGCATGTTTTTCTCGACATCTGACATTGAAATCAGAATAAACCTTTCCTGTTTTTGGTCAATTAGGATTACCATAATTATTATTATTTGCCAAATGTCATGTCAGAATAATGAGAGAATGATTTAAGACATTTTTATTACTACGGTTCTAGATCACTGATCTAGATCTAATAACTACAAACCTTCTGAGATATCCAGGTTGGACTCAGAACCGACATTTATTTAAATCAATTAATTTGGGCATATATAAAAACCGTAGGTAAAATATACGCAATTTTACCGTTTTTTCTGGACATACACCAATGTGCTGTAGAATGACCATTTTGAAAGTGCGCATTTCTATGTACCAGACACCTCAAATCACAAATTAAATTTTGTGCTATATAGTACCTACTAACTACTGGGCGGATCGGAGCATCGAATATATAGGTGGAAATTATACAGCACATTTGAGAAAAAAATTATTGTAATTTGGTCTATATATTTTAATTTTGATTTTATTATATAGCTTTGTTTGATGTTTTATTGAATATTGTATATGCTGCTAGAAGGAAGTTATTTATTTAATTACTTTATAATCCATATAAAAAAAGAGTGCCAATCCTATTTAGAAACATTTTGAAATACACATTTTTGAGGGGTGAATCAAATCAGGATTAGCGCACCTGCCCTGAGAGGGTGAGAGTGGGCGATTTTCAACAAATAGCAGCTTATAAACGTGCTTTGGTCTGACATGTGCATATCAACCCAAGAACAAAAGCAAAAGATCTTGTGAAGATGATGGCGGAAGCTGGTAAGATGGTGTCAATATCCACAGTGAGACGAGGACTGTATCAACATGGGCTGAGAGGCCGCTCTGCCCAGGAGAAGCCATTACTCCAAAAGGAACATAAAAAAGCCAGATTAATGTTTGCAAATCCACACAGGAACAAAGACCTACATTTTTGGAGACATGTCCTGTGGTCTGACCAAACTGAAATTGAACTTTTTGGCCATAATGACCATCGTTACGTTTGGAGGAAAAGGGAGAAGCTTGGAAGCCTAAGAACACCATCCTAACTAACTGTGAAACACGGGGCGGCAGCATCATGTTGTGGGGTTGTTTTGCTGCAGGAGGGATCGGTGCACTTCACAAAATAGATGGCAGCTAAAGGTCTTCCAAATGAACAATGAAAGGTTACCAGGAAAGGTTAAAGGACCTTAACATGTATAGCTTGGAAGTAAGAAGAGACAGAGGGGATATGATAGAAACTTTTAAATACATAAAGGGAATCATCACGGTAAAAGAGGAGAGAATATTTAAAAGAAGAAAACTGCTACAAGAGGACATAGTTTTAAATTAGAGGGGCAAAGGTTTAAAAGTAATATCAGGAAGAATTACTTTACTGAGAGAGTAGTGGACGCATGGAATAGCCTTCCTGCAGAAGTGGTAGCTGTAAATACAGTGAAGGAGTTTAAGCATGCATGGGATAGGCATAAGGCCATCCTTCATATAAGATAGGGCCTGGGGCTATTCATAGTATTCAGTATATTGGGCAGACTAGATGGGCCAAATGGTTCTTATCTGCCGACACATTCTATGTTTCTATGTAATGACCCGAAGCATACTGCCAAACTGGTTACAAAGGGGCTTAACGATAAAGTCAATGTTTTGGAGCGGCCATCACAAAGCCCTGATCTCATTCCTATTGAAAATGTATGGGCAAAGCTGAAAAGGCAGGTGCGAGCAAGGCGACCAACAAACATGGCTCAGTTACACCAGTTTTGTCAGAAGGAATGGGCCCAAATTCCGAGCAACTATTGTGAGAACCTTGTGGAAGGATATCCAAAATGTTTGACCCAAGGCATACAGTTTCAGGGCAATGGTACCAAATATTAATGAAATGTATGTAAACTTTTGACTTTGCAAAAAGTAATAAAAATGCCTTAAAACTTATTCTGGCATTTGGCAAATAATAATAATTATGGTAATCCTAATGGACCAAAAACAGGAAAGGTTTCTTCTGATTTCATGTCAGATATTGAGAAAAATATGCATGTGTGTCTTTTTATATAGTGTAGGTAAACTTCTGGTTTCAACTGTATGTATTTCTGTTCTCACTTTCTCATTATGGGGTATTGAGAGCAGAATGATTGGGAAAAACAAAATGTGAAAAAATTGATAGGGTCTGAAGACTTTCGAAATGCACTGTACAGTATGTTCCGCTTTATACGACGCCCCCAAAAAAAAAAAAAAAAAAAAAGTTGGGGGAAAATGGCACTAAGTCTTATAAAACGAATACTAGTGAGCGCTTCCATTATGGAAGCGTTCACTAGTATGGAGGAGTCGCGGGGAGTGAAGCACTGCTAGTACTAACCTCTCCCTGCCTTATCCTCTATGGGCGCCGCACTGAACTGTCCTGACTGTCAGACTGACATCAGAACACAGTGTGAGCCATGACCTGATGCTGCACACAGTCAGGTAACAGTGCAGCATGGGCCGGAGAGGAGATCAGAAAGCGTAACTGCAGCAGAGACCGCTGGACCTGGAGAGTAGCAGCAGAGCAGGGAAGGTAAGCAAATGTATTTATTTCTGATGGGGAGTCCGATCTGAGGCCCGACATGGGGAGTCCGATCTGAGGCCCGACATGGGGAGTCCGATCTGAGGCCCGACATGGGGAGTCCGATCTGAGGCCCGACATGGGGAGTCCGATCTGAGGCCCGACATGGGGAGTCCGATCTGAGGCCCGACATGGGGAGTCCGATCTGAGGCCCGACATGGGGAGTCCGATCTGAGGCCCGACATGGGGAGTCCGATCTGAGGCCCGACATGGGGAGTCCGATCTGAGGCCCGACATGGGGAGTCCGATCTGAGGCCCGACATGGGGAGTCCGATCTGAGGCCCGACATGGGAGTCCGATCTGAGGCCCGACATGGGGAGTCCGATCTGAGGCCCGACATGGGGAGTCGATCTGAGGCCCGACATGGGAGTCCGATCTGAGGCCCGACATGGGGAGTCGATCTGAGGCCCGACATGGGGAGTCCGATCTGAGGCCCGACATGGGGAGTCCGATCTGAGGCCCGACATGGGGAGTCCGATCTGAGGCCCGACATGGGGAGTCCGATCTGAGGTCCGACATGGGGAGTCCGATCTGAGGTCCGACATGGGGAGTCCGATCTAATATAAGGGTCTGATCTGAGGTCTGAAATGGGGAGTCTTATCTGAAGTCTGACATTAGGAGTCCAATCTAATATGGGGGCTCTGATCTGAGATTTGAATCAGATGAAGATTAAGAGTCTAGTTTGGGGGGTCTGATCAGAGATCTGATAAAAAAAAATGTTTTTGTTTTGTTTTTTTCTTAATTTTTTCCTCCTCTAAAACCTAGGTGCATCTTATCATCTGGTGCATCTTATAAAGCAAAAAATATGGTAGAATTCTAAGTACAATGTTTGTTCTGTGTCGTAAGAGAGGGATGCAAGTGGAAAAGATGCACAGCCTTCAGCAGCCCCAGGGTGACTTCAGAGGGTCAATCATGCCTCTTACCAGTCAAAAAGGTTATGTGGCTTCTGACAGTCACACTTGCAGGGAGGGGGGTTATTTTTTCACTAAAGGAGTCAGAAGATGAGCTGTCACATATCTAATAACCCCCTGCAGCTTATCAGAACATTTAGCAGCTCAGTGACTCAAATGTTTATGACATTTCAGTTCTGAACGATCTGTGAGATGTGCTTGTAGATACAGACATGAGTGACGTGAATGAATCTGCACTTTTATTTTTGGGAGGAGTTCTATATCACAGGCTCTGCATAGGCCAGGCTTTAAAGCCACTGAATCAATTTTTTTATGCATTTTATAAAAAATATACTGCAAAATGACATGAAGGCGTCCAGCCATCAGCTCATCTCCAGGAGAAATGCATCAGGAAGAAACAACCCCTTTAGTGGGAGAGTCTCTTATAGAGGAGAATTTGGGTGCCCTTGTAGATGGTAGATTAAACAGCAGCATACAAGGTCAATCAGCTGCTTCTAAGGCCACCAGGATATTGTCATGCATTAAACGAGGCATGGACTCGCGGGGCAGGGATGTAATATTACCACTTTACAAAGCGTTGGTGCGCCTCATCTGGAATATGCAGTTCTGGGCACCAGTCCATAGAAAGGATGCACTGCAGCTGGAAAAAGTACAGAGGAGAGCAACTAAACTGATAAGGGGCATGGAGGGCCTTAGTTATGAAAAAAGATTTAAAGAATTAAATTTATTTAGTCTTGAGAAGAGACATCTAAGGGGGGGCATGATTAACCTATACAAATGTATAAATGGGCCATACAAAAAATATGGTGAAAAACTGTTCCATGTAAAATGCCCTCAAAAGACACCGGGGCACTGCCTCCGACTGGAGAGGAAAAAGTTCAGTCTCCAGAAGAGTCAAAGCTTCTTTACTGTAAGAGCTGTGAAGCTGTGGAATAGACTTCCTCAGGACGTGGCCACAGCAGGAACAGGTTTAAAAAGGGTTTCGATAAATTCTTAAAAGTAAATGCTTCTGAAAATGTGTAGAAATCTGAGTCTCACTTCCTTCTGGGATTCGCGTCCCCACCTATCCCTTGGTTGAACTTGATGGGCCTGTGTCGTTTTTCAACCGTATTAACTATGTAACATTGGGTAAATGTCTAATAAGAGTTTGTAATAGATATTGACCAAGAAAACAAGACTAACCTCGCTGCCCGCTGCTTGCTTCAAATTTTTTTCCGCTTTATCTACAAAGTCCTTCTCTTCAAAGTACAGGTAACTCTTGAATTTAATCAAGGCCTAAGAGAGAAGACGGATCAGCAGGTATTAGGACAGGAATGACTTACACGTCCATATCACAAGGCAATGTGCCACACATCTCCCATTACCTTGTCTTTGTAAGTGTCAGGCAGAGCTACTGCAGTCTCAGTGTCATCTGGGAGTTTGATGTAAAACCCCAGGGTGTCCCCCTGTCCATAGGAGTCGGAATAGTGTTTTCCTATTGACTGATGGAATTTGGTTCCTTTCTTGCTGCGCCAGGAATAGCTGAACTTGTCATAACCCAACGGAGCCTGGAGATTACCTAAAAAGAGAACGAGGGTTATCCCACCTTTATCTCACTAGCTTCCAATATCATGCTCCTACCAAAGCTGTGTTTTAGTCTTAGTTGTCCCTCCCGGTGAATGGAGGAAGATGCCACATTTAAATGGAGTCTGCCAGCAGTTCTGTCAATGCAAACTGCTGCCAGACATAGGTGGGGGCAGTACATTTTATTGCCGCTGCCTTTAAAGGGGTCCTCTCACTTTAGCAAATGGCATTTATCATGTAGAGAAAGTGAATACAAGGCACTTACTAATGTATTGTGATTCTCCATATTGCCTCCTCTGCTGGCTTGATTATTTTTCCATCACATTATACACGGCTCACATCCAGGGGTTACGACTAGAGTTGAGCGAACTTCTATTTTTAGTTCGGCGTCCAAAGTTCGGGTTATCGTAGCATCCCGTTATGGATTCCACTACCGCGGCCCATAACGGCATTTGGAATCCATAAGGGGCTGCTTCATTGAACCCGAACCTTGGACAACACTAAGGACCTGGGGTGACGTCACCGTCATTTGATCAGTGCAGGGGGCGTGGCTCAGTACTGGATCACCTCTTATCCAATCCAGTGCTGAGCCACGCCCCCTGCACTGATCACATGACGGTGACGTCACCCCAGGTACTTAGGGTTGTCCAAGGTTCGGGTTCAATGAAGCAGCCCCTCATGGATTCAAAATGCCGTTATGGAATCCATAACGGGATGCTACGATAACCTGAACCTGAACTTTGGACGCCAAACTAAAAATAGAAGTTCGCTCAACTCTAGTTACGACCACCCTGCAATCCAGCAGTGGTGGGTGTGCTCACGCACTTTAGGAAAATGCGCCGGCCTCTACGGTGGCTGGGATTATGGGAACATGCAAAGACACACATGCGCAGCAGCTTCTGTACCGAGCACTTCAGCGGTGGTTGTATAATGTGATGGAAAAAATGAATCCAGCCAGCAAAGGAAGCAATATGGACGAATCACAATACATTACTAAGTGTCTTGTAGTAACTTTATCTACATAATAAATTACACTAGCTGAAGTGAGACAACACCGTTAATCAATGGAGTGCTGTAAAAATGAACTTTGAATGCTGTGGGAGCCCCTCTCCCAAGCGCACCAGCGGTGGGACTCCAGGCTGCAGTGCTTCCGCTCTGCCGATGGATGCATCGGTCTTCCGGTTGGATGCCACAGCAGTCACTCACAGAAAAGAAGAAGCGTACGGCTCACAGACTTGGTCTCAAGCCCCGCAGTCAGCAGGCCCAGCCACGGTGCACTTCTCACAACACTGTCGACTAAGAGCAGGGACAGACGTATTTCTTACCTCCTAACCCTTTCCCCTACCTATGTCTGTCAGCAGTTTTGCATTTCCAGGAGGAATAACAGAGGAACAACACAAATAATTATTATTTCAAGGGGAGCATAAGTGTTTACTAAATCCAACATATCATGAGATTGGGAAGGAGAAAGGGGCTCAACAAAATCTTTAAGAAGCAGAAGAAAAAAAAAAAAAAAAAAAGGACCATTCTTAAAGTATGTAATGGGGGTTCCCAAACTAAGAAGTGATGCAAGTTCTTTACAAATATAATGTCCGTTTCTGGATCACGGACCAGAACATACGGCAAACATAGAGAATAAGGCTATTTTTACACTAGAGGCAGGGTAGTCCGCCAGGCTGTTCCGGCGGGAGAACAGCCTGTCGGATCCGTCCTGCCGCTAGTTCACGTGTGCCCCCGGACTGCCACTCCGTCCCTATTGACTATAATGGGGGCGGGGACGGAGTTCTGGCGGCAGCGCACGGCGAGAGGAAGCCGGACTAAAAGTACTGCATGTCGTACTTTTACTTCGGCAGCTTCTTGCCGTGCGCTGCTGTGCTGCCCCCGGGACCTCCGCCCCCATTAAAGTCAATGGGGACGGAGCGGCAGTCCGGGGGCACACGTGAACTAGCGGCACGACGGATCGGACGGGCTGTTCACCCGCCGAAACAGCCTGACGGACTACCCTGCCGCTAATGTGAAAGTACCCTAACTTAGTAAGGGCTCAAGAATGGGTTTGTGTGGCACGTTTCCCCCAATGATCGCAACTCCCTCCCTTTAAAAAACTCAACCGTACCTAGAGCCTGTGACCAGCCCAGTCGGGCAGCTGTATCCGGAGGCATTTCATCGATAAATATCTCAAAATACCAGGCTCCTTTTCTCACACCGTGGGATGCCCTCACCATGGAATATCCCTTCTCTCCCAAAACTGTAAGGCGATCATCAGAGATCTTTAACTGAGGAGCTGGGGAAAAAAACAAAAAAACGGTTATAACATCTAGAGATGTTCACATGAGTAGAACAGTGAATCAATAAAAGGGGCACTGTTACATAAAAGTTATAGTAAATTTCAGAGTTTTTAGTTTTTTTTTACTTTACAACTTCCTCACCCCGGTCGTGCAAGGCGAGCAGCACCCTCTCATACAGACAGGCTCTGTACAGGTCTCCTGGAATGGGTTTTCCTGCCCAACAGTCCAATTCTAGTTTCTCTGGGTCAGGTGCATGTGGGTCGGGCTCCGCCAAGATGTATCGGTATCCATCCTTATTGAACGGGTGCTCTAATGGGTACCCGTGAGGAGGCAGGCGCTGTGCGGCAAATAGCGGATCACTGAAAAGGCCAACACATTATTCACATAAATATACAGATGTATAACGATTACTGCTGCTCCTGGGGAACTGTTCACATAGGCCCAGATTTACTAATGGGTCTGCACAGAAAAAAAAAAACATGTCTAGCATCTAGGGTTTCACTAATCTTTTCTCCAACATGTGGGAAGGGGGCGCGTGCCCTAAGATGCACCATCATGTGCCAAAATTACATCTGTCTCAGGGTACAATCACACGGCACAGTCATGTGGTGCTTGGGAAGCAGCTGTGCTGCGATTGAGTAGGACAGGGGTAGGCAACCCTCGGCTCTCCAGCTGTTGTGAAACTACAACTCCCAGCATGCATACTTACTCTGCTCTTCTGTGAACTCCCATAGAAATGAATAGAGCATGCTGGGAATTGTAGTTTCACAGCAGCTGTAGAGCCGCAGGTTGCTGATCCCTGGAGTAGGGAGTAATTAAACTAATGAGACCATACTGCTTAGTAGGTCTGTATTGTTAAAGGGGTTTTCTGAGATATTTTTACTGATGAACTACCCCCTGGGTTGCTGGATGTCTAACCCCCACGGATCAGATACCGATGTAAAAAAATCTTGGAAAAACCCTTTTAATAGCCGAGCGGGATGTTTAATACAGACCCACTGACAGAGGTCGCTATAACGCCTGTACAAGCGTCATTTTACTCCCTGGAAAAAGACTTATGCGCATTTTTACGCATGGTCTTCTTCTTGTTAGGTGCGCTGTATCCGAAGCTGCCAGGTCCAGGACACATGAAGCCCCGCCCCTCACAGGCATCTCTCCCACCAGGAGCAGCTCCAGAGTCTGGACTAAGGCCCTATTCACACGTCTGCATCCGTTCCGCAATTCTGCGGAACGGGTGCAGACCCATTCATTTTCAATGGGGCTGGACGTGAAGCGAAGAGCACACTATGTGCTCTTCGCTTCTGCATTTGCGGAGCGCGGCCCCAAACTTCCGGTCCGCGGCTCCGCAAAAGATAGAAAATGTCCTAGGCGGGTGTGTTAATAGACCCTAAACACTACATTGTGGTGACAGGACCTGTGGTGATGTCAGTCATGTGTTTGGGAGGAGTTAGGGGAACACAGGCTGTGCTGGTGGAGAAGGAAAAGGTACTTTATGTATGGAAGGTGTGTATAAAGCAGGGGTAAGTCAGTGTGACCAGTCTATTGGACAGTTTTCTGTGTGTAATGTGCACACAGTAGTTCTATCTGTGCAATGGACATGTAGTAGAGCAGTGTATGTAATCTGCGTATGGCAGCGTTAGGCGGGCCCCGTGTATGGCAGCAGTGGTCTTATGTTTAGTGTATGATGTTGGATAAGTGTGAAATTGTCTACATTTATTCCTGCATGGGAGACTAGCAATGGTTTCCCTGCAGAAATATCAGCCTCATAACGTTATGTCGGCCTATACATCATATATGGGAATTACCGCAAAATTCGTATATTCCTCCTCGGCTGAAAATACTCCTCAAAATTGTTAAGAGGAATATTTTTACTCCTCTGGAAAAGATGTAGTGCGACCTCTGCCCACTGAACGCTGCGGTCTCATTAATTAAATTAGAGCCTGCTCCCGTAGAGGTCTGTGGCTGTGTCACAAACACCACTCGATCGTACTCTCACAGTAAACCCATCGATAGTTTGGTATAGCCAGAGAAAACTCTGTCCTTGCACCACATGTATCATCCAGCAGAGCCCCTGTGATAAACCTAGTGCAGGTATACACCGCCGCCCTAAGCTTACACCATCTTTAGGATTAGCAAATCTGGGCTATACTGTGGAGATTTCTAGGTATGATTCAAGCGCCATCTAGTGGTCAAATAATGTTCTGCTTAAAGAGGACCTTTCACCTAAAAAAAATATATCCAAAAGTTATAATCACCTTATAGGGGTCAAACCCCTGATGCCGAGACTGGCGCGGGTTCCGGGACTCAGCAAGCTCAAGTTCTCGCGGTTCTCGCGAGAACTTGAGCTCCTTCTCCCTGGCTAAGAGCCGGCGCTGCTATTGGATGCGCTGCAGCCAGGAGTGAGGAGGAACGCCGGACACGCCCACCATAACTTTGGAGATAACGCCTACTATAACCAAGACGCCTCATTTGCATATGAGGCGCAGAAGATATCGGGGAGCAAGGCGGGCGAATGGGGGTCGTTTTAAAAAAAGAAAAATGGTGAAGACATCAGGGGTTTGACCCCTATAAGGTGATATAACTTTTGGATATATTTTTTTTTAAGGTGAAAGGTCCTCTTTAACTCACAGGTGTATGGTCACAGAACATCTTGGACCTTTAGTTTTCACAGCTACCCGACTCAGATTTTTGTAGCAGACATTCACCGTTTCAGGACCGAAAACTTTACCTTCTGGTCTTTTTGGCTGCACTGGAAGAACTGCCATCTTGTTGCTTGCGCTTCGCTCCTCTACCTTTTGCAGAGCTGGCTGCTGCAGACCCTAAATTCAAACAAAGTTAATGGTACGAAACGAAGAACTGCATCTATTTCATTCAGGCTCTGACAATAAATCTGTGAAGGCAGTAATAGGAGGAAAGGACATTTTGACAGCAAACTGCACGAGGAATGAAAGAGCTAGTAGTCGACTCAATGGCAGCTGTATAACTTTACATGTAGTGATCTCCCCCTGGTGGGGACTACAGGCAAACACTATGGAGGTCATTCATTGGCGTATACCGGTCGCAAAGGAGATTTGCAGCCAAATCTGAAACTTTTCCGTGCTCACGCCAGATCTAAAAAAAAAAAAGGGGGGCATGGAGTGGGCGGGCCGGCATGCCCATCTCATTTATCATTTTCAATGCCTGTTTTAGGCGTAGAAAATTATCTAAATCTACTCCTCTACATAATTTCAGAGCATCCACCACCAGCGCGTAGGGTATTAAGATCGGCGTCTAAGATGCCGGTCTTAATAAATGACCCCACATGGCCAGGCTGCCTCTCAACACAGTGGCATCCGGCTAATTAAGATCAGTAGGGCCAGTTTCAGACGGAATAAACGCCCCATTTGACTTCCACGTATCCTGGGCCAACCAACTGTCTCATAGTGATCCATGATGCTGCGAATCCCAGCCCGACCACGTGTCTGCTGTCCTGTGCTTACATCACTACTTCAGTACAGGACGACAGACCCATGGCCGGGCTGAAACTCACAGCATCATAGATTGCTTGGATTTAGCGAGTTCAGATTAGGCAAGCAGCTGTAAGATCCGGGAAACGCTGCCGCCACCTGGTCCGTTTTTCCCTGAACTGTACAGGGCCATCTGAAACACAAATAAGGGCTCCAGTTTTGTCAGAGTTCACAACTATTATGAACACAACAAATATAATACAAGATTTCTCACCATTTAGACCCCCTCCACTGGACACTGCGCTGCTCTGCCTCTGGTTATCGTAAGCAGGGCCAATATTTGCCAAATCCTACAATAAAGAGAGTATTAAATAGGTCATCAGGTGGAGCTCACGTGAAAGGTTATTGTACTAGATCCATCCACGGTCCAAACAGAGCAAATCTTTTCTCAAAGCAGAAGCTGAAACCACAGACCTTCAGATGGTATGGGAAGAGGGAGGCGACCGCACAGTACTACATGGCACCCAACAACATGGTGACCATCTAGAACAGGGTTCAGCAACCTTCGGCACTCCAGCTGCTGTGAAACTACAACTCCCAGCACGCACACTTGCTTGGCTGTTCTTGTAATTCCCATAGAAGTGAAAGGAGGAGGATTCTGGGAGTTGTAGTTACAGAACAGCTGGAGTCCCAAAGGTTGTGGATCCCTGGTTCTGCATTGTCCATCAGAAGCTGCTCTTGGCAGTGGCTCGAGGTGGATGGTCCTGAGCCACAAACCCTTCCAATTAGGACATCTAATGTGAAAAGCGTGGTCTTCGTAGGAGAACCACTTTAGGGATCAAATGGGGAAAATGCCATATTTTAAACTTTGGTCACCTGGTCAAGGAGACCGAATTTTGGATAATCCTCCTCTGGGTCCTTGCTGCCTGGGTCCGGATGCTCTTTAACTAAAAACACATCCCGTTCTTTAGTCTGAAAAAATAAAATAAAGATAAAAAAAAAAGATAGTCACAGAACAAACACTTCATGTAGAGAGGGAGCTGTCTGACCATTGAGGTACCCATACACCTTCAATAACTGTTGGGCGAACCATCGCTTCTGACTCCCCATACACGCTCGGTTAGGCTGAGCCTGTACGTGTCGTCAGTGGGAAGAGTGGAGAAAGCCACTGCCAGAAACCTCTGGTGATGGCTAATCTCTTGGGAGACCAAAAGGATCCGATGAGAAAAAAAATAAATAAAAATAATAATAATAATAATAATAATAATTCGGGGAGAGTCCGGAGGCCCACTATACAAGTTAGTGAGGGTAGGACAGTCCCGCCAAAAATGGCAGGTTCCGCTGACAATACACTAACGGGGGCCTTCAGGCGCGCTAGAATGACACTTACCATAGTCTTCACTATACTGTTGGGCCAGGTCATTTTTCCAGGCCGTTGTCGAGTAGTCAGACTCTCCCAGTACTTATCAATAAATGGTATTATATCCTGCAGGAGAAAAAAGCAAGTAAGAATTCAGCCCGAAACCAGCCGGTTTAATTTTTCCGCTATTAATCTAGTACTGTTTTTCGGTCATATACGTTTTTCTTCTCCATTCAGCCCCACCTCCCCATCCCCTTGAAACCTGTATGTACTTCATCTGCCCCTTTCACGCATACGAGGAGGAGGCATACATTGGAAGTGTAAGCCTCACCTTGTCTTTGGGAAACATAGTCTTGGGGTGTTCATCCTGGTTTCGGGAATGCCACGTTAAGTTGGCCAAAGTGGTAAGACACATTTCCTTCAGGTCTACAATACAAATTTGTTAATAAAACGAATTGGGAATTTTCCTTGTGACAATCTAATCATCCATGTGTTCGAATGGAACATCTTGCACCAGTAAGTTCCTTCAGTGCACCGGCAAGGAAAGCTGACCAGAGATATGACTGCGGTGGGCAGCAACTTACCATGGACCCCCCTGCCCCACCAATTTCCCAGTGCCCTGCATCAATCATCCCCAGGCAATGCAGAATCCAAAGCACGGTGCTGCAGATTTCTGAACAATTTACTTTTTTTTTTTTTTAAGCAGAATAAATTTTAATTAAAAAATTATAATTAAACAAACAAACCCCCAAAAAAGTTGACCTCACCCAAAGTAGAACAGGTGCTTCAAAAATGGTGCTCACTGAACAGCAAATTTTTCAATGTATTTACAACCATAAATACATTGATTCTCCAACTTCACATATCACAAAGCTAGCTGCCTGCAGTTACCACCAGAGGGAGCTCCGTGCACATGAATCTATAGATTGTAATAAAAGCTATTATAATGTCTTTGCACTGAGCACCCCCTAGTGGCGGCTGCATGAAAGTGCAGTTTTTTCACCTCAAAACGGATGAAGCAGAGAAGGAGGAGATCAACGCCTGGCCCCCACTGCCTCCAGGGCCCCATAGCAGTTGTGTGATCTGCCTTTATTGAAGGTACGTGAGCAGCATAACTACCCCTCAGGTTTGCCTTCAAGGAAAATAGGGGGGAAAGTATTACATAGGGGAGAATTTTAATAAACAGCAAACTAAGCTATAAAAACCAGTGTCAGGCAGCTGCTGCCAAGGCCAATAAGATAATGGGTTGCATCAAAAGGGGCATAGACGCCCGTGATGAGAACATAGTCCTACCACTTTACAAATCACTAGTCAGACCACACATGGAGTACAGTGTACAGTTCTGGGCTCCAGTGAACAAGGCAGACATAGCAGAGCTGGAGAGGGTTCAGAGGAGGGCAACTAAAGTATTAACTGGAATGGGGCAACTACAGTACCCTGAAAGATTATCAAAATTAGGGTTATTCACTCTAGAAAAAAGACGACTGAGGGGAGATCTAATAACTATGTATAAATATATCAGGGGTCAGTACAGAGATCTGTCCCATCATCTATTTATCCCCAGGACTGTGACTGTGACGAGGGGACATCCTCTGCGTCTGGAGGAAAGAAGGTTTGTACACAAACATAGAAAAGGGTTCTTCACAGTAAGAGCAGTGAGACTATGGAACTCTCTGCCTGAGGAGGTGGTAATGGTGAGTACAATAAAGGAATTCAAGAGGGGCCTGGATGTATTTCTGGAGTGTAATAATATTACAGGTTATAGCTACTAGAGAGGGGTCGTTGATCCAGGGAGTTATTCTGATTGCCTGATTGGAGTCGGGAAGGAATTTTTTTCCCTTAAGTGGGGAAAATTGGCTTCTGCCTCACAGGGGTTTTTTGCCTTCCTCTGGATCAACTTGTAGGAAACAGGCCGAACTGGATGGACAAATGTCTTTTTTCGGTCTTATATACTATGTTACTATCTATGACCGGCCCCAGCCTTTATATACGTAATCTGAAGACCAAACCCTGCTACTGGTGGGCACAGAGGTCAGACCTCCAGCAATCTAATACTCAATTGCAGTGCGTGTGAATATACCCTTACATAACAGGTCTAAAGGAAGGAAACTGGAGCAGCTGTTAAAGGATCAGTCATAAGAACCTAAACCAAGACTTAAAGGGGTTCTCCGATAATAATGACCTTTTACCAAGTTAGGGTTGTTTCGGGTATCGAACTTTCGATACCCGATCGATACTTTTCTCTGGTATCGCACTCGATACCAGGAAAAGTATTTTATCGATACTGGGCTGCACTACTGCACAGCCCAGTATAGGAGAGCATGGCTGCGCCGCTCTCAGCGCGGCCATGTTCTCCTCGGCAGCACAGGGAGAAGGAGGCGGTCTCTCCCTCCCCCTGTGCTGCCGCTTCAACCAATAGAGGGAGAGGGGGCGGAGCGGAGGCGGGAGGAGGGGGCGGAGCTGGGGGACGGGAGCACTGGCCAGCCTAATAACGTTGTTATATATCTGCAGGCAGAAGACACAGCCTGCCAGCACCTGCCTGTGACCCAGCACTGCAATCAGAGGCAATTAACCCCTCAGGTGCCGCACCTGAGGGGTTAATAGCCTCTGATCGCAGCGCTCGGTCACAGGCAGGTGCTGGCAGGCTGTGTCTTCTGCCTGCATTTATATAAGAAACTACTCAGGATTGCTGGCCAGTGCTCCGCCCCCTAGTATTAAAACATTGGTGGGCAGTGTGCCCCCCTCCCCCTCCCTAGTATTAAAACATTGGTGGGCAGTGTGCCCCCAGTATTAAAACATTAGCGGGCAGTGTGCCCCCTGCCCTCCACCCTTCCCCCAGTAATAAAATCATTGGTGGCAGTGGCCACAGGGTCCCTCACCTCCTCCTCCTCATTGGTGGCAGTGATCGGAGCCCCAGCACTGTAATGCTGGGGCTCCGATCGATTACCATGGTAACCAGGGCGCTTCTGAAGTCCTGGCTGCCTTGGTCTGCTCCCTGCTGCTGTGTGCACAGAGCACAGGGCAGCAGGGAGAGGGTTAAGTCCTATTCACCCTGATAGAGCTCTATCAGGGTGAATAGGATGAGAAGATCCCAGGTTCTAGCCCCTAGGGGGGAAATAGTTAATAAATATACTGTAAAAAAAAAAAAAAAAGTTAAAGTACACCAAAATATTAATTATAAATCACCCCCTTTCCCAATTTTACATATAAAATATATAAACAATACATAAATAAAATATTACATATCGCCACGTCTCAAAAGTCCAAACTATTAAAAATCCACTTTTATGCGGTGAACGCCGTAAAGAAAAAAAGAGAAAAAGAAAAAATGCACGATTCGCCATTTTCTTTTAGTCGTCTTGTCCCCACAAAAAAGTAGGATAGGACTGTTGTATTATGAGCCGGCGGTTTCATAAAATGTGGAATGCACGCGGATTTTTTTGGCGTTTTTATTTTTTTCGCGTGGTATCGAATGGTATCGAGTATCGCAATACTTTTTTATGGTATCGATACCGAATCAAAATTTTGGTACCGAAACAACTCTATACCAAGTGTCAGCAGGCTGCCCCGTCAAGCTAAGCATTCATGCTCACCTGTTACCCTCTGTCTCAATATTCTATTCCCCGCACTGCTAACATCCAGAGGTGCATGGATGCGGTCACATACACTGCTGCTGCCAATAACTGGCTTCAGCAGTGACATGGCCGCAAGCAGCACATCACAGCTGAAGCCAGTCATTGGCCCCACTAGATTTTACATTTTGGGGGCATTTACAGTGCGGGGACTAGAAGATGGAGACAGCATACAGGACTGGAGCGGCAGGGAGCATGAACCCGTAGGTTGGTGAGGAAGGCGGCTAGCACTTGGTAAAATGAGATTACTACCCGAGAACCCCTTTAAAAGGGTTGCTCAGGATTTTGATGGCCTATTCTCAAGATAGGCCATCAGTATCAGATCAGTGGGGGGTCCGACATCCTGCATCCCTAGTAATCAGCTGTTCCGGAGTAACTCCATACGGAGCAGCGTTGCAGTTACCAGCTCTGTCCAATACACGATGGATGGAGCGGTGGAGTTCCGGCAATGACTTCCACTACAAGGCCCTTTAAAATGGTGCATTTCAGGAGCGCAGCTTGCCCAGACTTCACTTGGGCCTGTACTGTCTAAATGACATATTGCGGGGGCACATCTGTCCTGTCCGCGGTGATGGGGTGCATTTGGGAACGCTCACTTACTGGCTTGCTTTCTCAGAAAGTACGTGTTCCCGCTGTGGTGGCACACGTTACAATGGAAGCTGTAATTGGTCATAAACGGAAGACATAACCTGAAAAACGTGAAACAATGGTCCGTTAATACACGCGTCCCTCATAACCTGGCCATCGAATACGTAAAACCAGCTTGTAGTAACATACGTGGTGTCTATGCCAAACATATCCGCTCCAAACCACTTCAAGCAGATGCCACATTGGAGCTCGATCTCGCCAAGCTGGCGGCCATTTTCCTCATCCACCGAGCCTGCTTGGTTGTCCATGATGTCACCTTCTGCTGTGGAGTCCTAGAAGAGGCAGATGTGAACATGGTCTTACCAGAGGTGCCTATAACGCGGTCGCCTTTCCTAGAGGATCCCCACCAGCTCCTGCATTACACGAAAAAGTGGTCGCAGACCCTCTAGCCCCCAATTATTGGGACCCCCGATATTCAGTACTTTATTTGGCAGATCAATCATCTTTTCACTATATTCCAATATACTTTTCGCATCGATTCCTCGCTTTATTCAAAATCTCTGCTTGCTGTCACTTAGTCGGACCCTTCATTGTTGGCCAGACATATTCCTTAGGAAGGAGTGACATGGCCGCCAGGTGACAATGCCCTGTGTGTACACACTTAGGCCTCATGCACACGACCGTAGGCGTTTCGCGGTCCGCAATCCGCAAAACACGGAAGCTGTTCCGCGTTCCGAACGCGGCCCATTGTAGAAATGGCTATTCCCGCAAAATATGTGGCTCGGACGTGGACCCAAAATACGTTTGTGTCCATGAGGCCTTACACAGATGCAGCCATGTCACCTGAGTGATCAGATCTGCCTCCAGCAAACAAAGCGGTCAGGGAGTGGAGCTGACGGCAGCGGACATTGTGTTCCTCTAGTGCAGCGCTTCTTGGACATCTTACAGGAACAATACAAGATGGGACCATCCCAGACAATGACAACATACCAAGGCGTCTTTTTCGTTGGAAGACTCGGTATCCAGTGCAGCGGCCGAGCTCAGCTGTACGGAGTCCCTGCAATGTGGAAATAATACCGTCAGGTCACAAATCTAAGGGTACTTTCACACTAGCGTTTTCTTTTCCGGCATTGAGTTCCGTCGCAGGGGCTTAATTCCGGAAAAAAACACTTCAGTTTTCTCCTAATGCATTCTGAATGGAGAGAAATCCCTTCAGGATGCTTCAGTTCAGTCACTGTACGGCGTTTTGAACTGAGAAAATACCGCAGCATGCTGCGATTTTATCTCCGTCCAAAATGCCAGACCACTTGCAGTAATACCGGCACTAATTTCCATAGGAATGTATTAGTGCCGAATCCGGCATTGATGGACCCGTTCTTCCGGTCTGCGCATGCACAGACCTCTAGAAATGTAAAAAAAATAATAATACATAACGGATCCGTTTCTCCGGATGACAACCAGAGAAACGGATCCGTTCTTAAAATGCATTTGTGAGACGGATCCGCATACAGGTCCGTCTACAAATGCTGTCCGTTTCAACACAGATTGCCGGATCCTTCTGCCGCCAGTGTGACAGTACCCTAACAGAACCCGTCTGCCCTGCCAGGTACGGATGCGGGCATCGGACAAGGGGTAGGCTCCTCAGTGTGTGGATTACAGCAGTAGAGATCACCATGGTATTAAAGGGGTTCTCCTATATTCCTCAGGATAGGTCATCAATATGAGATCAGCGGGGGTCCGACACCCGGCAATCAGCTGTATGAGGAGACGGCAAAGACCATAGACCGCAGCAGCGGACAGGAAGAGAGACGGCCCATACACTGACTGCATGCGCCGTCTCCTCATACAGCTGATCGCCGGGTGCCGGACCCCCTCCGATCTGATATTGATAACCCATCCTGAGGATAGGTCGTCAATATTAAAAGCCCAGAGAACCCCTTTAATCTTCAGGTTCTCCATACGGGGCAGCATGCTGGCTCCTATTATTCTCCCCTTAAAGGGGTCGTCTAGGATTTTTGTTTAATGTCCTTTCCTCCAGCAGAACCTGCGAAGAGACTTTCCACGGTCCAGACTCTGGAGGGAGCGATAGTGGGACTGAAGACAACAGCGCTCCATCAGCCCATAGAAGTCAATGGACGGGTGGACAAACGGGTGCACTCTGTTCCATTCATACAGGGGACTTGTGGACCCTCTGTTCTCAGAATCACTGGGGGCCCCATTTATCACTGCTTTTCCTGGAGTAACCCCCTTTAAGCTGCCTACCCACATTAGACAGCAGTCAGCTGAACGATCATTATCTCCCCTCCCCCCTATACACATGCACACTCAGCTCCGCTGAGCATGCATGTGTCCTCAATGGAGAAAGTGGAGGAAGCAGACTTCTCTGGCGGGGCTCATCTCCCCCTAAGAATAAGAGGTCCGGACATTTTGAAATCTAACAGTTTGCTCCATCTTTCTCTGACCTCGGGACCCCCCAGCACACATTAGCTGGTCAGCACGCCCCATCTAAATCGCTGGCTTCCACAGATATTAAAGGGGTTGTCGGGAGGTAACCGCCCGAAATAAAGAACACTTACCTCCCAGATCCCACACGGCCGCTCTGGTTCCATTTACCCGGCTGCAGCGGTGACAATCAGTGGCCTCGCCGGGTGCACTGCTGAGGCCAGCGATTGGCTGCAGCGGTCACCTGTTGTCGACATGACATCACCGTTTGAGCCGGGCAAATAAGGGATAACCTGTAACGGCCGGAATACCCCTTTAATAAAAGTATAAACATTCCACAGCTTTCTAAGTCACCTTAAAACCATGCTAGTTGTCAGTGAACGGAAACATCCTGAGGTAGATACCCAGTACAGACCTAATAGGTCATTCTCACAGCTGAAGGTCTGGCACAGTTGTATCTCAGCTGTATCTCACCCGCACACGTCACCCTCCCGTCCTGATGGTTTGCTACAATGTGTCAGTACAGGTTAATAGCACTGTCCTGAACAGACACAATTGTAAGAAAGTTTTGATATTGGGTCTTTCTGTCCAGACTGTCCCCCATTCACTGACTGCAAGCAGGGATCTTGACAAGTGTGAGTAATAACAGGGCAGAAGCCCGGCTGGCAGTGAGCGGGCAGAGCCCCTGGCACCTGTGGTCGATGACTATAGTGGTACAGGGGGCACAGGGAACCCCAAAAGCAGGAAAACCAGCGCCCAGCTATGGCCCGGACATCAGTACATCAGAAATGAATGGGAGGCAGCGGCCAGGACGTCCACACACTGCAGAGTCTCGTTCATTAACACAGCTTACAGCCCCAAATTACCCCCGTACACTCTAAGCCACTCCCTTTCTCACCCGGTCCGGTTGTCTCCGCCCCCCGACGGGCTAGACCCGAATCCTGCTGCTCCTCCTCCCGCCTCTGCGCCCTCCTTCTCCGCCACCGACGCCATCTTCATACACAAAAACCACGTGGCCACTGCCCTGGGCGGGGCACTGCCGAGCATGCGCAGATTGGAGGAGCGAGGTTTCGGTCATGTTAGGTAAGGGCAAGCTGGATGTTTTCCCATCGTCTAAGGAAAGCGCGGGAAAAATAAGATGGAGGAGAGAAGGGACTGATAAATGGTTCCCATAATAAATAAATTAAAAAAATGCCATTTGTTGTCTCTATTTCTGGGAGAGCTGAGTGACTGGTAATTTGGCTACTTTTCCAGCACCTTTGGGTGTCACCCAGCTTTTCTAGATGGGCTACGGTGGATAAACTGTATCATGGCGTAAATAAACGTAGCTGCCGGTCAGGAGTCTGAGAAAGCTGGGTCACAACTCCCTAATAGACGTATGGATCGTTGGACGACGTTCACATGGTGCTCTTGTGGCGAGATTTCTGACAAAATCTGCTTTAAACGCCTATTGTAGCCAGCAGGGGGCAGCATATCTCTCTACAATACAATACAATTTACTACTTTAACCCCTTAAGGATCGGAGGTTTTTTATTTTTTGAGTTTTCGTTTTGCGCTCCCTTGCCTTCCCAGAGCCATAACTTTTTTATTTTTCGGTTCCCATAGCCATATGAGGGCTTGTTTTTTGCGGGACAAGTTGTACTTTCCAACGACACCATTTAATATTGCATATGATGCAGTGGGAAGCGGAAAAAAAAATTCCAAATGGGGTGTAATTGCAAAAAAAAAAAATTCCATCACAGTATTGCGGGTTTTTAAATTCCGACGTTCGATGTGCGATAAAACTGACCGGTTACTTTTAGGGTACTTTCACACTAGAGTTTTGGTTTCCGTTTGTGAGATCCGTTACAGGGCTCTCACAAACGTTCCAAAACGGATCAGTTAAGCCCCAATGCATTCTGAATGGATAAGGATCCGTTCAGAATGCATCAGTTCGGCTCCGTTCCGCCTCTATTACGTTTTGGAGGCGGACACCAAAACGCAGCATGCAGCATTTTGGTGTCCGTCTGAAGAGGCGGAGCCTAACGGATCCGTTTTTTTTTACAATGTAAGTCAATGGGGACGGATCCGTTGTCAGTGACACAATATGGTGCATTTGAAAACGGATCCGTTCCCCATTGACTTTCAATGTAATCCAAAACGGATCAGTTTTGGACTTTGTCATTTTTCTTTAAACCTAATGCAAACGGATCCGTTCTGAACGGATACAAACGCTTAGATAGAGGTGCTGGATCCGTCTGTGAAAATAAACAGACGGATCCGCACCAACGCTAGTGTGAAAGTACCCTTACTCTACAGGTCAGTATGAATCCGGCGATATCCTATATGTATAGGTTTTCTTGCGTTTTGATAGTGAAAAAAAAATTCAAAAGTGGGAAAAAAATCTGTTTTACTTTTTTGTCACCATGTTTTGACCCCTATAACTTTTTATATGTACAGAGCTTTATGGGGGCTCATTTTTTGCGTCATAATCTTATCTTTTTATTGATACCATTCTGGGGTGTGTATGACTTTTTGATCAGCTTTTATGTAATTTTTTGTGGAATCCTGCTGCTCCTCCTCCCGCCTCTGCACCCCCCTTCTCCGCCACTTTACACTTTCCTATAGTTCCCATAGGGAACTATAACTTACAACCAATAGCATTGGAATATATGAAAAAATCGCATATTTCCTATGAAGCCTATTACAGGCAAGGCTCCATAGGAAATACTCCAGATCAGCCTGGGTTTCATTCATAGAGACCCAGGCTACTACAGGCGCGCTCCGGCTCCTCTGATCGCCACACGGGGGAGCCGGAGCGCAAACCGAAAGTAAAACTTTCGGTTTGTGCGCGCTCAGATGCCGTGGTCAGGATTGACCATGGCATCTGAGCAGTGGTGTATCTTGGTTTTGTGCTGCCCTAGGCGAGACTAAACTCGGGCACCCCCTAATATAAATTTGACCCGCCCCTTCCTGTCAAGGCCAAACCCCTTTCTCTGTAAACTTACCCGCCCTTACTTTTAGGCTCCATCCTTTCCTGTATTCCTGTATTTAAAAGTGAATAACGACAGCCACACCTCACACCCCTCCCTTGATCCCACTAAGTGTCATCCACAGATCCCCCCCTTAAGTGCCATCCACAGACAGATCCACCCCTTAAGTGCCATCCACAGATCCCCCTCCTTAAGTGCCATCCACAGATTCCCCCCCCTCAGTGTCATCCACAGATTCCCCCCCTCTTTAGTGTCATCCACATATTCCCCCCTTAGTGTCATCCACAGATTCCCCCCTCAGTGTCATCCACAGATTCCCCCCTCAGTGTCATCCACAGATTCCCCCCTCAGTGTCATCCACAGATTCCCCCTCTTTAGTGTCATCCACATATTCCCCCCTTAGTGTCATCCACAGATTCCCCCCTCAGTGTCATCCACAGATTCTCCCCCTCAGTGTCATCCACAGATTCCCCCTCTTTAGTGTCATCCACATATTCCCTCCCCCTCAGTGTCATCCACAGATTCCCCCCTCTTTAGTGTCATCCACATATTCCCCCCCCTCAGTGTCATCCATAGATTCCCCCTCAGTGTCATCCACAGATTCTCCCTCTCAGTGTCATCCACAGATTTCTGTAGTGTCATCCACAGATTCCCCCCTCTTTAGTGTCATCCACAGATTCCCCCCTCAGTGTCATCCACAGATTCGATTCCCCCTCTTTAGTGTCATCCATCCAGATTCCCCCCCCTCAGTGTCATCCACAGATTCTCCCCCCTCAGTGTCATCCACAGATTCTCCCCCCTCAGTGTCATCCACAGATTCTTCCCCCAGTGTCATCCGATTCCACAGACATTTCCTACCTGCCCAGCGCCGTTGTAGGTAATTTATTCACTCCACTTGCCTGAGAGAAGCGCGGAGAAGACTCACACAGGCGCACTGGCAGGCGCATGCGCACTTCAATGCCTCTGCCAGTGCGCCTGTGTGAGTCTTCGGCGCTTCTCTCAGGCAAGTGGAGTGAATAAATTACCTACAGCGGCGCTAGGCAGGCGAGCGCGCCGGCGCACCCCCAGCAGCGCAGCCCGGACAAAAAAAAAATCTATCACTGAGGCAAACAAGGCATCTTGCCGTGGCGCCGCCCCATTGGAAGTGCCGCCCTAGGCAAATGCCTTGTTTGCCTCGTGATAGATACGCCACTGCATCTGAGGGGTTAAATGTCCGCGATCGGCATTGCTGCCAGTTCTGTCATGGTGTCTGCTACAAGAACCATGCGGACACCCGCGGCTAAGGCGCCCGCATGAAGCAGGAGCGGGCACCATCTTTAGAGACAGGACATACGGGTACGTCCTGTATCCTTAAGAGGTTAAAAAAGAAAAATCAAGAAAATTTTCTTTGCACCACCATTTTCTGACAGCCATAACTTTTTCATATTTCCTCCTACAGAGCTGCAGGAGGGCTTGTTTTTTGGGGGACGGACTGTAGTTTTGATTGGTAAAATCACAAGAAAATAAAAACTCACGCCAGCTCGCGCAGCAGAATTGGACTCTTACACCAAATTTTCCGTGATCGTCCAACACCAGAAAGGAAAAAATATCCTCCTTTATTTCTGATACAGATTAAAAGCATTCCATCGTCAACGCGTTTCAACTGTAAGGCCCCTTTCACACGAGCGAGTTTTCCTGGCGGGTGCGATGCGTGAATGCATAGTACCTGCACTGAATCCTGACCCATTCATTTCAATGGGTCTGTTTTTTTCACGCATCGGTTCTGCGTTGTGTAAGAATCGCAGCGTGTTCTATATTCTACATTTTTTACGCAGCTCTGGCCCCATAGACGTGAATGGGGCTTCAGTGAAAAACGCATTGCATCCAGAAGCAAGTGCGGGTGCAATGCGTTTTTCACTGATGGTTGCTAAGAAATGTTGTTTGTAAACCTTCAGTTTTTTATCACGAGCGTGAAAAACACATCAAAACGGATTGCGAAAAAACTGAAGAACTGAACGCAATCGCAGACAAAACTGACTGAACTTGCTTGCAAAATGGTGCGAGTTTAACTGAATGTATCCGGAGCCAACCCGCCACGCTCGTGTGAAAGAGGCCTAAGGCTTATTGCACACGACCGTATGGTTTTGCGGTCCGTTTTTTACGGATCCGTTGTTCCATTTTCGTTATCCGTTGTGTTTCCATTCCGTTTTTCCGTTCCGTTTTTCCATATGGCATATACAGTATACAGTAATTACATAGAAAAAATTGGGCTGGGCTTAAAATTTTCAATAGATGGTTCCGCAAAAACGGAACGGATACGGAAGACATACGGATGCATTTCTGTATGCGTTCCGTTTTTTTTGCAGACCCATTGACTTGAATGGAGCCAAGGACCGTGATTTGCGGGCAATAATAGGACATGTTCTATCTTTCCACGGAACGGAAAAACGGAAACACAGAAACGGAATGCATACGGAAACACTTCCGTTTTTTTGCGGACCCATTGAAATGAATGGGTCCGTATACGGAACTCAGAAAAACGGCCTGTACACCCGCAAAAAAGACGTCAGGTGCAAGAGGCCTAAGGAGGAGGACGCATTGCACCCGCACTGAATCCTGACCCATTCAGTTCTATGGGGCTGTGCACATGAGCGGTGATTTTCACGCATCACTTTTGCGTTGCGTGAAAATCGCAGCATGTTCTATATTCTGCGATTTTCACGCAACGCAGGCCCCATAGAAGTGAATGGGGATGCGGGAAAATCGCAAGCATCCGCAATCATGTGCGGATGCGTTGCGATTTTCCCGCATGGTTGCTAGGATACGATCGGGATGGGGACCCGATCGTTATTATTTTCCTTTATAACATAGTTATAAGGGAAAATAATCGCATTCTAATTACAGAATGCAATGTTCCCCAGGCTTTAAAGGGTTAAAAATAATAAAGAGTTAACTTACCTTCTCCCATTGTCTGCGCAGAGCCCCAGAACGTCGTCTCTCTTGATAGTTTGGCTGCTTGAGGACCTGTGGTGACGTCACAGGGTCACATGGTCCAATCATAGAAGCATTTGAGTGGACCATGTGACCCATGTGATCCTGTGACATCACGGCAGGTCTCATCGATCGATGAAGGACCTGCCGTGATGTCACAGGATCACATGGGTCACATGGTCCACTCAAATGCTTCTATGATTGGACCATGTGACCCTGTGACGTCACCACAGGTCCTCAAGCAGCCAAACTATCAAGAGAGACGACGTTCTGGGGCTCTGCGCGTACAATGGGAGAAGGTAAGTTAACTCTTTATTATTTTTAACCCTTTAAAGCCTCGGGAACATTGCATTCTGTAATTAGAATGCGATTATTTTCCTTATAACTATGTTATAAAGGAAAATAATTACACATACAGAATACTCATCCCGAAACCAGACTTCAGTGATGAAGTCTGACTTGGTCTGGGTACCAAGCAGGCGGATTTTTTCACGCGCGTGCTCAACGCACTACAAACGTTAGCACACGCGCGGAAAAATTGCGGCGATTCCCGCAACGCACCCGCATCTTATCCGGGCGTCAAACATGACGCCCGTGTGCAAGAGGCCTAAGGGTCAGGTAACACGGCTGATTTTTGCGTGTATTTTGACAAAATGTGTACAAAAAAAAAGTCAGCACTTGCTTCTTTTTACATGTATAAATTAAGTAGCAGCAGGTCCTATCCTGGAGCAGAATTAGCGCTGATTTTCCTATTAAGATCAATGGGAAACAGAAGAAAAAAAACACACCATTTGCAATGTAAACGCGCCAAAAAACGATTGTGGGAAAAGTACTATAGAGGTTCTGAATACGTTTTTAAAAAAGGGGAATGTAGTTTTATTTGTTTTGGTGCATAAAAGTACAATTCTGGATATGTTTGGTAAAATTTTCACTAAAGGGGTTGTCCCCATTTTCACTCCTCCGCCCCCCTTGATATGAGCATTTCACGCTCCGATGCTCCCCCTTTCCCTGCGCTGTATCACACAGGGCAAGCGCTTTTTGTTTATATTTTCACACTGCTAGGAGGACTGGCACTAATGGGCGGGCTTTAGCGCTGCCATTTTACAGGCTAGGGCAGTGCTAAAGCCCGCCCACCAGTGTCATCGGGCTCACTGCTAGGTGGAAGCCTCTGGCTAGCAGTCCCAGTAGAGAGTGCGTTACTTCACCGGATCTCCATAAAATCCTTTTCCCTGCGTGATTCAGCGCAGGACAAAGGAGAGCATCGAAGCATAAAATGCTCATATCAGGGGGGGCGGAGGGGTGAAGATTGGGATATGTCCGGGTTCAGCTTTGAACCTGGACAACCTCTTTCCAAATCATCGCCAGATCCCTATTGACTGCTTTCCGGCATGAATGCAGGGGTTTTTGGGCCAGCTGTCAGCCGGCATTTGTGTGAACGCAGCCTTACGTTTATTCCTCTTAGGCCTCATGCACATGGCCATTGTCCGGCCGTGGCTGTATTGCGGCCCGCAAGCAGTGTGTCCGCAATATGCGGGCCCTGGCCGTGTGCTCCCCGCATCACGGATGCGGACAGATTTACTTGAATGGGTCCGCAATCCGCTGCAGTGCGGAACGGAGGCGCAGAACACCACAGAAGCACTACGGGTTGCTTCCGTGGTATTTCTGTCCGTGCCTCCACACCGCAAAAAAATAGAACATGTTCTATTTTTTTGTGGTGCGGACGGATCACGGACCCATTCAAGTTGAATGGGTCTCGATTTGTCCCGGCCGCCGCACGGACGTTGTCCGTGCATTGGGGACTGCAAATTGCGGTCCCTAATGCATGGAATGGCCGTGTCCATGAGGCCTTAGCGGACTGGAGCCTACGATCTTCTGATTACTTGTCCCATACATCTGGGACAACGCCTGCTGAGTCACTTAAGGCCTCATGCACATCATGCGGTCCATGCAAATTGCGGATCCGCAAAAAAAACGGATGACATTCCGTATGGCATCTGTTTTTTTGCGGATCCGTTATTTTTGGGCATCCATTGTAATAATGCCTATCCTTGTCCGCAAACTAGAAAAAAATAGGACATGCACTATTTTTTTGCGGAACAGAAAAATGGACATACGTAAACGGAATGCACACGGAGTATCTTCCGTTTTTTTTGGCGGACCCATTGAAATGAATAGTTCCGCATATGGTCCGCAAAAAAAAACGGAACGGACACGGAGGAAAATACGTTCGTGTGCATGAGGCCTAATCATCAGAGGCCTGGAAACTTTCTCAAGGCCCCAGACAGTCATAGTAATCAATCGAAGACCCGCACATTTACAGTGGGGGCTTCGATTGGAAGGCAGAGGCAGCCTTCTTCCTGCCTTACCCCACATATTCCATGATCACTATTGACCACAACATCTGAAGGGTTAAATGACCAGGTTCAGGGTCATTGTGGCTGGGCACCTGCCATGTATGGAGTGAGCTCAGCATATGAGTGCTCTTCGTACAACCCCTTAAGCGTAATGACATATGCGTACGTGATGATGCGTTAAGGTGATAAAGTCAATGAGACCTTACTTGTTTTACCAGTTGCAGCCAGCAGAGGGCAGTACAACCCTCTTGCATAATGAAAGGCAGGGCTCACATGATTTGGAGGCGCCATCGCAGATTCCAGTGATGGACACCATGACAGAACCTGACAGACCCCATTATAAGTTAGCAGGGTTCGCCTGTGTCATATGGCGGGTCTTCGGCATCGCTCTGGCATCTTTGGCCCTCTGTTCTTATCATGCCAATAACGTTATAACCACTGGGGCACAGTTATCAAGCTAGACTGGCGTATTTGATTCGTCCGTCGGTCTTTTGTCAACTATCAAAAGTCGCACAGCACTTCATGAATTAGACTAGGCGTATTGCTAATAGTCTGACCTCTAGTGGTTTTCTTTCAGTACGACAGGTTCATATTCGCTAAGACTGATCTAATTAGTATGCGCATGAAAATATGGCGCAAGTGAGCTGAAATAAGATGTGGCGCAACTCACCACTCAAAACAGAGGTAGAAAAGCACGCCTGCCATGAAGTGGAGTAGGAATTGGACTGTTTTTGCGACTAAATCAGGCGCAAGATAAGGCGCACCTACATAAATAGGTTGCAAAAGTTAGAAAACTTCTGAATTAGTCTAAAAAAATCAAAACAGGCGAATGAGGTACAATTGCCTCCAAAAGAGGCACAAATTCAGCAGTAAATGCTACAAAAAAAATAAGGCTACCTAAAATAGCTTTTTTACACCTAAAAATAGATGCACTTTTTGAATATATGTGATCTGCACACCCGGGTTCCGGTCTGGGTGCTCGTTAGAGACAATTTTCAAGGTTTAGAGATATCCACGGCACTCCAGTGATAATTGTGCAATTTATCTTAAATGGTTAACAGGTATTTCTATTTACATAGATTTCCATTAATTGTTATTACATCCAGAATGAATGAAAGCATAAGGCTACATTCACACAACCGTAGTGTATTACGGATCCGCAATATACCCAGCCGCACCCCCCATAGAAATGCCTATTCTTGTCCGCAGCTGCGGACAAGAGTAGGAAATGTTCTATCTTTTGCAGAGCTGCGGACCGGAAGTAGTGTGCTCTCCGCACAGAATTGCGGAACGTTTGCGGACACATTCACGGTCGTGTGAATGTAGCCTAAAGTGTATTGCCCGGACGTTTCGGTCTACCTTGAGACCTTTTTTAACAGGACCTTATTGGTGGCAGTGGGATGAATGTTGATCTGGATGGTATCTATAGTAAATACGCCCCAGTGTCTTTATCTACAGGTGTAATGGGGATTTCAGCTTAAAATCTCATACGCATGGTTGGTATTGTATTTCCTCGCTCACTTTGACACCGAAAATCCACAGCATTTCCATCTGGTGTGAAAGTACCCTTATTAGGACCTACTGATAATAGGAATAATAGAGTAACATCACGTTCTTTGTTTTCTATACGTATAGTAAAGATATGTTGTGAACAGAAAGAAGGACAGCAGAACAGAAGCCATTGTAGCAGTCTGGCCTGAAAGTTTCTCAAAAGTAGAGCTTCCATTGAGAGAGGTACCCCGATAAGCAGGGGCGTAGCTAAAGGCTCATGGGCCCTGGTGCAAGAGTTCAGCTTGGGCCCCCCTTCCCTCAGTGCTTTGTGTGTCTTCTTATGCGGCACAAGTGTCTTTGGGCCCCCTCAGGCTCCTGGGCCCGGTAGCGACTGCTACCTCTGCACCCCCTATAGCTACGCCCCTGCCGATAAGTTTTATCTAATCAATTGTAATGTGAACTTCAGGATCAGTCATCAATATCAGATCAGTGGGGGTCCGACACCCAGCACCCCCTCAGCTGTTTGAGGGGGCCACAGTGCTCCTGTGAGCTTATTGTCTGCTTCAATGTTTACCTGCACGTCTTTACTTTGCAGCGGCGGTGCAGTGTAAGGCCGCTCTCACGCAGTCAGTGGTCAGTGTTTCATCAGTGATTTCCAGACCGTATTTTGTATCCATGTCCGATCCGCATTTTTTGCAGATTGCACACAGACTTATTAAATTCTGTGCGTCCACAAAAAAAACCCACATCCGTGTGTCCGTGCCGCAGAAAGACAGAACATGTCCTGGTCGAAGGGTCTGTTAAAAAAAAAAATGAATGCCATGTGGACATCATCCGAGTTTTGCAGAAAGCAAAACTGATACGGTCGTATGCACAAGGTCTGATGGTCAGCCAAAACCAGATGTGTCAAAAACAGGTGCAAATCTTATTCCTGTGTGGGTCCTGGGGATAGGTCATCAATAGGATGAAATTGGACAACCCCTTTAAGGCCCTCCGAGACATACAGTCCGTGAGCGGGCCATATGCCCCGGAGCGGCATACATCGTGCGCATTGGGCCGCCCGTGCAGAACAATAGCCCCGCGGGCGGCCCGATGCACACAGCATCATAGTAACCTATGAGGCTGTGCGCTCCCGTGCGCACGATGTATGCCGCTCCGGGACATATGGCCCGCTCACGCTGTATGTCTCGGAGGGCATACGGTCGTGTGCAAGTGGGCCTAACTTTCACAGCAGTGAATGGAAGCTGCGAGAACAACGTAGCACAGCAAGTTATGCTGTTTCCGTAAGTGTCCGTTTATTTCTGTCTCCTTCCCATTAGAACACGTAATCAAATTAGCGGTTACCAGGCATTAAAAATAGTTCGTTATAGCAAAAAAGAGGTCATCCATTTCCTGCTGTAACGCCCACGCCATGCCTGTGTACGTATTCACTCACCTTGCCTTACATTTACAGCGTAGCAATGGCGCCAGCTCAGAAGTTGCACTTTCAAATGGAACCGTTTAATACTGCATGCTATGTAGTGGGAAGCTGCAACCAAAATGGAGTGGAACTGGAAAAAAAATGCAATTGCGCCATAGTTTTATGGGTTTCATTTTTATGGCGTTCCCTATGTGGTAAAATTTCTCTGGGTCTTCTGTTTTAATACTTCTACAAAAAAAATTAAAACTTTTTCATATTTACGTATATGGATCTGTGTGGCGTTCATTTTTGCTGGGCAATCTGTAGTTTTAAGTGAGACCATTTTGGAGTGTATATGCCTTTTTGATCACTTTTTATGCAGGACAGAGAAATTAGAAAAAGAGCAAACAGCAGGTGGCGCTATACAGCTAGATTTCAGTGAATAACTCAGTGGCTGTACTAAATTTATAATTACATGCCATTACAAAAGTATTCACATCCAGGTGCTGGTTTGTAAACTGTACAATATTTTAAGTTGGACCACCCCTTTAGACCAAAATTGACTGTGTCCTTAAAGGGTTAGCCACCTTTTGTTAGTTGTTGTTTTTTAGTTTTTTACATACCCACCCTCCTGGACAGACATGCAAAGGTAAGCATACTTACCTGCTCCCCGCTGCTGGATCCCGGCTCCTCTGCTCCCCGTCTTGGTCTGCCTCGCTTGTTCCCCCGCTTTGATGCCACTGCAGCCAGTCGCTGGCTGCAGTCAGTGTGACCTGCCCCCATTGCGTCACCTGACGGGACCAGCGACCGGCTGCAGTGACGTCCAAATGGATGTTGACAGCGGGGGACCCGAGCAAGGCAGCTGAGGTCGGGGAGCAAAAGAACTCAGACTCAGTGCCAGGGGGGTGGTTTGGGTGCGCTAAGGTAAATATGCTTCCATGTGCAGGTCTGCCCAGAAGGAGACCAGCCCCTTTAAGGGGTAATTACTTATAGACATTTGTCAGATATATGATTATATCATTTTATTTTTTTCATTTAACAAATTTAAGGTCTTATGGCAAGATTTTTAATTTCCTTTTAATTATGCTTCCGTACCAGTCCTTCCTCATCATAAAAGCGGCACGTGTGAGCTCGGGATTGAGCGGGTGGTCCTCAGTGGTAGAAGTTTCCATTGTCTCAGGTCGTGAGAGTCTTCTCGGTGCACATTTCCACCTGGCTGTATGTGACCTGAACATTTATTTCTAAGCCTGACCCAGCTGCCTAGAAGGGAGAGTCTGGTCTCTGCCGCTATATTTGACCACCTGTCTGTTGGGACCACCTGCACATCCCACCACTCCTTCATAGAACAGCTGAGATGGGGAGAAGTTCTATCTAAACATTTTGGTTTCACTAAAGGTAGGATCATAGATACTGACTTGGCTAGAAGTTGTCAGCAATCCAAGATCTAACTTTTTGGGAAAACTTTTCCCAGTGTGAAATGTCCCATTCACTTGCAAAGTTTTTCAAGTAATTTCCAATAAAATTGCTTGCTTAAAAGGGTATCCTACGTAGCGACACAGCCACCTATACAGCAGGCGATGACACCTTTCTATCATAGCCTGCAGGTTGTGATACAGTAGCTCTTCTATGGGACAGATTGGCTAGCCTTTAAGCCCCATGCTCTGAGCTTTAGGCACCCATGACACTGTTGCATATTGACCAGTTGTCCTTCCTTGGACCACTTTTGATTGGTACTAACCACTGCATATCGAGAACCCCATAAGACCTGTAGTTCAGGAGATGTTCTGGCCCAGGTGTTTCGTCATCGAAGTTCGTTTTTTTTCAAAGTCGCTCAGATCCTTATGTTGCCCCTTGTTTCGGCTTCCAGTGCATGAACCTCAAGAACTGATTGTCCACTTGAATCGGCCAAGCAGTTGTAAATACACGTCTCTACAAGCGAGAGAAAGCAGTGCTCACATGAATGCCCGTACCTCTTCAAACAGCTGATCGGCGGGGGTGCTGAGAGTCCTGAGGATGGGTCATCAGTATTAACCCTCCGCGCAACCCTCCCTTTAATGGGCCTGTTTGACTGTAGATATCCCTAGAGTCTTTGAAGCTACGTATTTCAGTGTAAAAAAAAACACCTGTTCCATATACATGCACATAACTGGAGCCATAGCAGCTTTTATGGGGCCACATACTCAGGGGCCCCACTCAGGAAGACAGTGATTCTCCTCTTGGCAAAAGACTTGGTTGTTACTCAGGTAGAAATAGTTATGCTTCTATTTGCAAATTTTAATGTGCTGCCGATTCCTGACTTTGCTATGGAGTCTATTAGGGTTAAAGGAGTATTCCCATGTCAGACAATGGGGGCATATCGCTAGGATATGCCCCCATTTTCTGATAGGTGCGGGTCCGACCTCTGGGACCCACACCTATCTCGTAAACGCAGCTGGCAAAGTCCCTCAGGGCGCACTACGCATGTGCAGCTGACCTCCATTTATTTCTATGGGGCCGCCGAAAATAGCCGTGCTCGCTGGCTCAGCTATTTCCATCGGGCCCTTAGAAATGAAGGAGAGGGGTGCGCTCCCATTCACTTCTATTGGGGGAGCGCTTAGTGGTGGCCGTACCCAGGGAAACCCCCGATATGGGGGCATATCCTAGCAATATATCCCCATTGTCTCAGATGGGAATAACCCTTTAAGCAGTAAGTCCCATGTACCCCAAAATTATACCAATGGAACTGCATCTCCTCCTGCAAAGAATATACCTGGATGTGACTATCAGCGGAAAAATATTCTAACCCTTGGAATGCGACGACATAAAAAACTATTGTTTTCACATGAGACAGCAAATAAAACTATACGTTTGGTATCTTAAGCATAATGACTCATACAAAAAAATTAACATCCTAATTACCTCTCACTGTGAACATAAATTTAAAAACAATAGTGGACTAGTTTTTTTTTTATTACTGTACGCCAAATATATTAAAAATGAATGTTTTATGTACTCCAGAATGGAGTAGAATAATAAAAGTTATCGCCAGAAAAAAAGTTAATCAAAAATAATTGAGAAAAATCGATAATCGTCCTTAAATTGAAAATAATCGAGATTCATTTCCTTTGGCAAAATACCCCACCTCCACCACTTGATCTATGATGGACTGACGGAAATATTAACCCCCACCCACCGCGGCTATTCTCCAGCAGACCTTTTGATCGGTCAAGGCAAGCTTAATGCAATGTATGAATCGGGGAAGTTTGGACGTTAGTAGTAGGACAGGTGGTCCTTACATGGACCAGACTGAAACCAGTTGTTGTAGACTGGTCGCGGCAGCTGAGCCCTGGAGGGACATTCAGGTATTTGGGGCCTGAGCTCTTGGCACCTATGCTGACTGTATATTAACCATTTGCCCGGTTTCAGATTTGATGTTGGTTCAGTATTTTTTATTATCTGTCGTCCCCATGTTGTGTCATGTTGTGAAATCCAGTCAAAATGATCTACAGATGTGTCACAGATTCACAGATAGATAGATATTGAGATAGATAGATAGATAGATAGACAGATAGATATTAGATAGATAGATAGATAGATTAGATCTGAGCTTGATAGATAGATAGATAGATAGATAGATAGATAGATAGATATTAGATAGATAGATATTAGATAGATAGATAGATAGATAGATAGATATGAGCTTGATAGATAGATAGATAGATAGATAGATAGATAGATAAGAGATAGATAGATATAGAGATAGAAAGATAGGTAGATATAAACGTAAAAATTAAAACAAAAATCACCAAATATTCAAAAAGATATTTGTTAAACATAAAAACCCAATTAAAACATTAGGTCTTTTTGTGAGGACACATTCCCTTTAACAGGCATTACTGTCTGATTTTAACTGGCCTGAAAAATTTCCTTTAACTGCTAATTTATAAGTGGGAATAACCATCTTCTTTTCAGCAGTGCACTTGAATGGGTCCGCAGTCTGGAAGATACGGTGCGATACGGGTCGGTCAGAAGCCCACGGAAGCACTCCATAGGGTTTTCTGTCCATGCTTCCGACCTCCTGCATGCACCACTTTTTTGCAGTGCAGACCATTGGATGCAGACTGAGGACGGACCCCATTCAAGTGAATGGATCCGCGTCTGCAGACGGCAGGCAAACGGTCCGCAATTTGCCCATGGGCACGGACAACGCCCGTTCATGTGCATGAGGCCTAAAAGGTACTGATAAATTATGCTCACCGAGCAGCTTGGGTTAATACTGAAATGTACTACTGACAGCCTCCATGTAAAAAAAACAAAAATCATTTTGCAAAAGTATAAAAAACAATCACACACATGGTAAAGCTTGTAATGAAACAGCTGCAGGAGAACTGGACCAGCGCCATAGAGAATGGAGCCAGAGAAAGGGGTGAGTATACCATCATTTCTCATTTTAAGCCATTATACTGCTTGTCTGAGATTTTTAATTAAAGGTTTTCTGCAGTTTGTTTAAACTGATGATCTGTCCTCTGGATAGATCATCATCATCTGATCGGCAGGAGTCTGACACTCGGGACGCCGCGGATCAGCTGTTTGAGAAGGCAGCGGCGCTCCAGGAGCGGCATTCTCACTGTTTACCGCCGGCCCAGTGACATCACGACTTGTATCACTGGCCTTGGCGCGGCTAAGCTCTATTCACTTGAACGGAGCTTAGCCCCGCCCAGGCCAGTTGATACAAGTCGTGACGTCACTGGGCCGGCAGTAAACAGTGAGAAGGCTGTGGTGCACCAGGAGCTCCGCTGCCTACTCAAACAGCTGATCGGTGGGGGTCCCGGGTGTCGGACTCCCGCCGATCAGATGCTGATGATCTATCCAGAGGATAGATCATCAGTTTAAACAAACTGCAGAAAACCTTTAATCGTGAAGAATACTCATCGAGCAAAAAATCAGTGCATGGACATCACTAGTACAGCAATTGGCTATCAGATGCTTGTCTGCTACTATGTGGATAGGGGATAAGCTCATAACTTGGCACAACCCCTTTAAACAATCAGTCCCATAGAGAATGAATGAGCCCTATATCATTGTTTTATACAATGAAGGGAACACATGGTGGCCTGGTTCCTTTTATTGTATAAAAGAGGTATGTGGGTGTATTATAAATAAAGTTTTCTTACCTGACTCTAGGAAAAAAGGAAACGGTCCTTGTGATCGTGTTCCATCCGGCTCTCCTGCGATTGGTGGTCCAGGCAATGGTCTTCACGCGCAGCAAGCTATAAAAGAAGAGGGGAAACGGTAAATGCGCATTCACGGTGCAGAAATCATCAGATCCCGCCCACCCTCCCCTGGTTCTAGCGAAGGGCTCTTGCGTCGCGATGGTCTGTTATGGGGTAAGTCGCTCTCGTTTGAGTGGACAATATGGTTTGGTGATATTGATACTAGCTATTTAGTAAGTAACAGAACATCGCGGCCTCTTCATGCCACTGACCTTAACGTCATGTTATTTAAAATATTGAATAAAATAGCTTGTGCATTTGGACTTTATTGTGGTGTGGTATTTTATATGGAAACTAGGCCACCATGACTGTCCTGCCGATCTATTCCTTTGAGGGAACAGGACCCCATTCTCAGCTGATGGCACGGGGGGGGGGGAGCTGATTGCACTGGGGGAGAAGCTGATGACACGAGGGGGAGCTGATGGCACTGAGGGGAGAAGCTGATGGCACTGGGGAAGCTGATGGCACTAAGGGGAAGCTGATTGCACTGGAGGGGGGAGAAGCTGATGGCACGGGGGGAGCTGATGGCACGGGGGGTTGGCTGATGGCAATGGGGGAGAACCTGATGACACGAGGGGGAGCTGATGGCACTGAGGGGAGAAGCTGATGGCACTGGGGAAGCTGATGGCACTAAGGGGAAGCTGATTGCACTGGAGGGGGAGAAGCTGATGGCACGGGGGAGCTGATGGCACGGGGGTTGGCTGATGGCAATGGGGAGAACCTGATGACACGAGGGGAGCTGATGGCACTGAGGGGAGAAGCTGATGGCACTGGGGAAGCTGATGGCACTAAGGGGAAGCTGATTGCACTGGAGGGGGGAGAAGCTGATGGCACGGGGGGAGCTGATGGCACGGGGGGTTGGCTGATGGCACTGGAGGAGAAGCTGATGACACGAGGGGAAGCTGATTGCACTGGGGGAGAAGCTGATGGCACAGGGGAGCTGATGGCACGGGGGTTGGCTGATGGCACTGGGGAGAACCTGATGACACGAGGGGGAGCTGATGGCACTGAGGGGAGAAGCTGATGGCACTGGGGAAGCTGATGGCACTAAGCAGAAGCTGATTGCACTGGAGGGGGAGAAGCTGATGGCACGGGGGAGCTGATGGCACGGGGGTTGGCTGATGGCACTGGAGGAGAAGCTGATGACACGGGGGAGCTGATGGCACTGGGGGGAAGCTAATAGGATTGGGGGGCTGATGGCATTGGGGGAGCTAATGGCATTGGGGGCTGATGGCACTGGGGAGGGGTGTTGATTGCACTGGGGAGAAGCTGATGGCACTGGGGGAGAAGCTGGTGGCACTGCGGGGAGCTGATGGCACTGTGGGGAGAAGCTGATGGCACGGGGGGAGCTGATGGCACGGGGGGTTGGCTGATGGCACTGGGGGAGAAGCTGATGACACGGGGGGGGGGAGCTGATGGCACTGAGGGGGAAAGCTGGGGGGGAGCTGATGGCATGGGGGGGGCTGATGGCACTGGGGGGAGGGGTGTTGATGGCACTGGGGTGGAGCTGATGGCACTGGGGGGGAACTGATGGCACTGGGGGGGAGCTGATGGCATGGGGGGAGCCTTGTGTCCTTTCCGCTGTGCATTATACAGATACATTTCATTGAATAACTCAGTGGCTATACTACATTTTTACATGCAATTACAAAAGTATTGTGATCCAGGTGCTGGTTTGAAAACTGTGTAATATTTTCTGTGGGACAACTCCCTTAACAAATAATTACATGTATGGGCATCTTTATAAATACATTGAATGGAATGGTGACAGTAAACACAAAGCCAACCACTTTTATGCTTTGTGGAATTATCCACATCTAATGTATTTACTGTATATTCCACTATCTGGCAAATGTCCTAATCTGCCTTCTAACAAAATCAGCGACACACTGCCCTAACTGCTGGTGAGATGATCTGGGGAGCCATTGCCTATGACAGTCGGTCATCCCTAGTAGTGATGTGGGGGACACTAACAGCTCAGTGATATGTGCAGGACTGGCTGTAGCCATATGTGTTCCTCTCTTGGCAGGACTTCCAACTGGTATTTTTTAGCAAGATAATTCTTGCCCACAGACACAAGGGCTCCCTACGAATGTCTCCTCCAGATAACAACACTTTCTTGGCTGCCCGGTGGCCAGATTTATCACCAATCCCAATCAAACACTTATGGGTTCAGCTCAGACTCCAACTTCAGTAACCTACAAGAGTGCAGGATCTACAGGCCCAGCTGTAACATTTGTGGGCAAATGTGCCACAGGATACCATACAGAACCTCCATGTATGTATGCCTCCATGCCCAACTGTATCTCATCTTGTATCCAGGCTAGAGGCTGTATCTCATCTTGTATCAAGGCTAGAGGCCATATCTCATCCTGTATCCAGGCTAGAGGCCGTATCTAATCTTGTATCCAGGCTAGAGGCCGTATCTCATCTTATATCCAGACTAGAAGCCATATCTCATCTTGTATCCAGACTAGAAGCCGTATCTCATCTTGTATCCAGGCAAGAGGCCGTATCTCATCTAGTATCCAGGCTATAGGCCGTATCTCATCTTGTATCCAAGCTAGAGACCATATCTCATCTTGTATCCAGGCTAGAGGCCGTATCTAATCTTGTATCCAAGATAGAGGCCGTATCTCATCTTATATCCAGACTAGAAGCCATATCTCAACTTGTATCCAGACTAGAAGCCGTATCTCATCTTGTATCCTGACTAGAGGCAGTATCTCATCTTGAATCCAGGCAAGAGGCCGTATCTCATCTTGTATCCAGGCTATAGGCTGTATCTCATCTTGTATCCAAGCTAGAGACCATATCTCATCTTGTATCCAGGCTAGAGGCCGTATCTCATCTTGTATCGAGGCTAGAGACCGTATATCAATTTGTATCCAGGCTAGAGGCCGTATCTCATCATGTATCCAGGCTAGAGGCTGTATTATATCTTGTTTCCAGGCTAGAGGCTGTATCTCATCTTGTATCCAGGCTAGAGGCCGTATCTAATCTTGTATCCAGGCTAGAGGCAGTATCTCATCTTGTATCCAGGCTAGAGGCCGTATCTCACCTTTTATCCAGGCTAGAGGCCGTATCTCATCTTGTATCCAGGCTAGAGGCCGTATCTCACCTTGTATCCAGGCAAGAGGCCATATCTAATCTTGTATCAAGGCTAGAGGCCGTATCTCAACTTATATCCAGACGAGAAGCCATATCTCATCTTGTATCCAGACTAGAAGCCGTATCTCATCTTGTCTCCAGGCTAGAGGGAGTATCTTATCTTGAATCCAGGCTAGAGGCCGTATCTCATCTTGTATCCAGGCTATAGGCTGTATCTCATCTTGAATCCAGGATAGAGACCATATCTCATCTTGTATCCAGGCTAGAGGCTGTATCTCATTTTGTTTCAAGGCTAGAGGATGTATCTCATCTTGTATCCAGGCTAGAGGCCATATCTAATCTTGTATCCAGTCTAGAGGCCGTATCTCATCTTGTATAAAGGCTAGAGGCCATATCTTATCTTGTGTCCAGGCTAGAGGCCATATCTCACCCTGTATCCAGGCTAGAGGCCGTATCTAATCTTGTATCCAGGCTAGAGGCTGTATCTCATCTTGTATCCAGGCTAGAGGCTGTATCTCATCTTGTATCCAGGTTAGAGGCCGTATCTCATATTTTATCCAGGCTAGAGGCCGTATCTCATCTTGTATAAAGGCTAGACACCGTATGTCATCTTTTATCCAGGCTAGAGGCCGTATCTCATCTTGTATCCAGGCTAGAGGCCGTATCTCATCTTGTATCCAGGCTAGAGGCCGTATCTCATCCTGAATCCAGGCTAGAGGCCATATCTAATCTTGTATCCAGGCTAGAGGCCGTATCTCATCTTGTATAAAGGCTAGAGGCTGTATCTTATCTTGTATCCAGGCTAGAGGCCATTTCTCACCTTGTATCCAGGCTAGAGGCCGTATCTAAGTTTGTATCCAGGCTAGAGGCCGTATCTAATCTTGTATCCAGGCTAGAGGCTGTATCTCATCTTGTATCTAGGCCAGAGGCTTTATCTCATCTTGTATCCAGGCTAGAGGCTGTATCTCATCTTGTATCCAGGCTAGAGGCCGTAGCTAATCTTGTATCCAGGCTAAAGGCTGTATCTAAGCTTGTATCCAGGCTAGAGGCCGTATCTCATATTGTATCCAGGCTAGAGGCCGTATCTCATATTGTATAAAGGCTAGACACCGTATGTCATCTTTTGTCCAGGCTAGAGGCCGTATCTCATCTTGTATCCAGGCTCCAGGCTAGAGGCCGTATCTCATCTTGTATCCAGGCTAGAGGCCGTATCTCATCTTGTATCCAGGCTAGAGGCCGTATCTCATCCTGAATCCAGGCTAGTGGCCGTATCTCATCTTGTATCCAAGCTAGATGGCGTATCTCATCTTGTATCCAGGCTAGAGGCAGTATCTCATCTTGTATCCAGGCTAGAGGCCATATCTCATCTTGTAGCCAGGCTAGAGGCCGCATCTCACCTTGTATCCAGGCTAGAGGCCGTATTTCATCTTGTATCTAGGCTAGAGGCCGTATTCCATTTTGTATCCAGGGTAGAGGCCGTATCTCATCTTGTATCCAGGCTAGAGGCCGTATCTCATATTGTATCTAGGCTAGAGGCCGTATCCCATCTTGTATCTAGGCTAGAGGCTGTATCTCATCTTGTATCCAGGCTAGAGGCCATATCTAATCTTGTATCCAGGCTAGAGGCCGTATTTCATCTTGTATAAAGGCTACAGGCCGTATCTTATCTTGTATCCAGGCTAGAGGCTGTATCTCACCTTGTATCCAGGCTAGAGGCCGTATCTCATCTTGTAACCAGGCTAGAGACCGTATCTCATTTTGTATCCAGGCTAGAGGCCGTATCTAATCTTGTATCCAGGCTAGAGGCTGTATCTCATCTTGTATCTAGGCTAGAGGCTGTATCTCATCTTGTATTCAGGCTAGAGGCTGTATCTCATCTTGTATCCAGGCTAGAGGCCGTACCTAATCTTGTATCCAGGCTAGAGGCTGTATCTAATCTTGTATCCAGGCTAGAGGCCGTATCTCATATTGTATCTAGGCTAGAGGCTGTATCTCATCTTGTATCCAGGCTAGAGGCTGTATCTCATCTTGTATCCAGGCTAGAGGCCGTACCTAATCTTGTATCCAGGCTAGAGGCTGTATCTAATCTTGTATCCAGGCTAGAGGCCGTATCTCATATTGTATCCAGGATAGAGGCCGTATCTTATCTTGTATAAAGGCTAGAGACCCTATCTCATCTTTGATCCAGGCTAGAGGCCGTATCTCATCTTGTATCCAGGCTAGAGGCCGCATCTCATCTTGTATCCAGGCTAGAGGCTGTATCTCAACCTGAATCCAGGCTAGTGGCCGTATCTCATCTTGTATCGAGGCTAGAGGCCGTATCTCAACTTGTTTCCAGGATAAAGGCTGTATCTCATCGTGTATCCAGGTTAGAGGCCATATCTCATCTTGTATCCAGGCTAGATGCCGTATCTCATCTTGTATCCAGGCTAGAGGCTGTATCTCATCTTGTATCCCGGCTAGAGGCAGTATCTCATCTTGTATAAAGACTAGAGGCTGTATCTCATCTTGTGTTCAGGCTAGAGGCCGTATCCCATTTTGTATCCAGGCTAGAGTCCGTATCTCATCTTGTATCCAGGCTAGAGGCCGTATCTCATCTTGTATCTAGGCTAGAGGCTGTATCTCATGTTGTATCCAGGCTAGAGGCTGTATCTCATCTTGTATCCAGGCTAGAGGCTGTATCTCATCTTGTATCCAGGCTAGAGGCCGTATCTATTCTTGTATCCAGGCTAGAGGCTCTATCTCATCTTGTATCCAGGCTAGATGCACTCTCTCATATTGTATCCAGGCTAGAGGCCGTATCTCATCTTGTATTAAGGCTAGAGACCGTATCTCATCCTGAATCCAGGCTGGAGGCCGTTTCTCATCGTGTATCCAGGTTAGAGGCCATATCTCAACTTGTATCCAGGCTAGATGCCGTACCTCATGGTGTATCCAGGTTAGAGGCCATATCTCATCTTGTATCCAGGCTAGATGCCGTATCTCATCTTGTATCCAGGCTAGAGGCTGTATCTCATCTCTTTTCCAGGCTAGAGGCAGTATCTCATCTTGTATTCAGGCTAGAGTCCATATCTCATCTTGTAGCCAGGCTAGAGGCCATATCTCATCTTGTGTTCAGGCTAGAGGCCATACCTCATCTTGTATCCAGGCTAGAGGCCGTATCTAATCTTGTATCCAGGCTAGAGGCCGTAGCTAATCTTGTATCCAGGCTAGAGGCTGTATCTAATCTTGCATCCAGGCTAGAGGCTGTATCTCATCTTGTATCCAGGCTAGAGGCTGTATCTCATCTTGTATCCAGGTTAGAGGCCGTAGCTAATCTTGTATCCAGGCTAGAGGCTGTATCTAATCTTGTATCCAGGCTAGAGGCCGTATCTCATATTGTATCCAGGCTAGGGGCCGTATCTCATCTTGTATAAAGGCTAGACACTGTATGTCATCTTTTATCCAGGCTAGAGGCCGTATCTCATCTTGTAAAAAGGCTAGAGGCCGTATCTTATCTTGTATCCAGGCTAGAGGCCATATCTCACCTTGTATCCAGGCTAGAGGCCGTATCTAAGTTTGTATCCAGGCTAGAGGCCGTATCTAATCTTGTATCCAGGCTAGAGGCTGTATCTCATCTTGTAAAAAGGCTAGAGGCCGTATCTTATCTTGTATCCAGGCTAGAGGCCATATCTCACCTTGTATCCAGGCTAGAGGCCGTATCTAAGTTTGTATCCAGGCTAGAGGCCGTATCTAATCTTGTATCCAGGCTAGAGGCCGTATCTCATCTTGTAAAAAGGCTAGAGGCCGTATCTTATCTTGTATCCAGGCTAGAGGCCATATCTCACCTTGTATCCAGGCTAGAGGCCGTATCTAAGTTTGTATCCAGGCTAGAGGCCGTATCTAATCTTGTGTCCAGGCTAGAGGCTGTATCTCATCTTGTGTCTAGGCTAGAGGCTTTATCTCATCTTGCATACAGGCTAGAGGCTGTATCTCATCTTGTATCCAGGCTAGAGGCCTTATCTCATATTGTATCCAGGCTAGAGGCCGTATCTCATCTTGTATAAAGGCTAGACACCGTATGTCATCTTTTATCCAGGCTAGAGGCCGTATCTCATCTTGTATCCAGGCTAGAGGCCGTATCTCGTCTTGTATCCAGGCTAGAGGCCGTATCTCATCCTGAATCCAGGCTAGTGGCCGTATCTCATCTTGTATCCAGGCTAGAGGCTGTATCTCATCTTGTATCTAGGATAAAGTCTGTATCCCATTTTGTATCAAGGTTATAGGCTGTATCTGATCTTGTATCCAGGCTGGAGGACGTATCTCATCGTGTATCCAGGTTAGAGGCCATATCGCATCTTGTATCCAGGCTAGATGCCGTATCTCATCTTGTATCCAGGCTAGATGCCGTATCTCATCTTGTATCCAGGCTAGAGGCTGTATCTCATCTTGTATCCAGGCTAGAGGCAGTATCTCATCTTGTATCCAGGCTAGAGGCCATATCTCATCTTGTAGCCAGGCTAGAGGCCGCATCTCACCTTGTATCCAGGCTAGAGGCCGTATCTCATCTTGTACTATAAAGGCTAGAGGCCGTATCTTATCTTGTATCCAGGCTAGAGGCCATATCTCACCTTGTATCCAGGCTAGAGGCCGTATCTAAGTTTGTATCCAGGCTAGAGGCTGGCTGTATCTAATCTTGTATCCAGGCTAGAGGCTGTATCTCATCTTGTATCTAGGCTAGAGGCTTTCTCTCATCTTGTATCCAGGCTAGAGGCTGTATCTCATCTTTTATCCAGGCTAGAGGCCGTAGCTAATCTTGTATCCAGGCTAGAGGCTGTATCTAATCTTGTATCCAGGCTAGAGACTGTATCTCATCTTGTATCCAGGCTAGAGGCCATATCTCATCTTGTATCCAGGCTAGAGGCCGTATCTCATCCTTAATCCAGGCTAGTGGCCGTATCTCATCTTGTATCCAGGCTAGAGGCCGTATCTCATCTTGTATCCAGGATAAAGGCTGTATCTCATCTTGTATCCAGGTTATAAGCTGTATCTCATCTTGTATCCAGGCTGGAGGACGTATCTCATCGTGTATCCAGGTTAGAGGCCATATCGCATCTTGTATCCAGGCTAGATGCCGTATCTCATCTTGTATCCAGGCTAGAGGCTGTATCTCATCTTGTATCCAGGCTAGAGGCAGTATCTCATCTTGTATCCAGGCTAGAGGCCATATCTCATCTTGTAGCCAGGCTAGAGGCCGCATCTCACCTTGTATCCGAGCTAGAGGCCGTATCTCATCTTGTATCCAGGCTAGAGGCCGTATCTCATCTTGTATCCAGGCTAGAGGCTGTATCTCATCTTGTATCCAGGCTAGAGGCTGTATCTCATCTTGTATCCAGGCTAGAGGCCGTACCTAATCTTGTATCCAGGCTAGAGGCTGTATCTAATCTTGTATCCAGGCTAGAGGCCGTATCTCATCTTGTATCCAGGCTAGAGGCCGTATCTCATCTTGTATCAAGGCTAGAGGCCGTATCTCATCTTGTATCCAGGCTAGAGGCCGTATCTCATCTTGTATCCAGGCTAGAGGCCGTATCTCATACTTGTATCCAGGCTAGAGGCCGTATCTCAACCTGAATCCAGGCTAGTGGCCGTATCTCATCTTCTATCCAGGCTAGACGCCGTATCTCATCTTCTATCCAGGCTAGACGCCGTATCTCATCTTGTTTCCAGGATAAAGGCTGTATCTCATCTTCTATCCAGGTTATAGGCTATATCTCATCTTGTATCCAGGCTGGGGGACGTATCTCATCGTGTATCCAGGTTAGAAGCCATATCTCATCTTGTATCCAGGCTAGATGCCGTATCTCATCTTGTATTCAGGCTAGAGGCTGTATCTCATCTTGTATCCAGGCTAGAGGCAGTATCTCATCTTTTATAAAGGCTAGAGGCTGTATCTTATCTTGTGTCCAGGCTAAAGGCTGTATCCCATTTTGTATCCAGGCTAGAGTCCGTATCTCATCTTGTATCCAGGCTAGAGGCCGTATCTCATCTTGTATCTAATCTAGAGGCTGTATCTCATCTTGTATCCAGGCTAGAGGCTGTATCTCATCTTGTATCCAGGCTAGAGGCTGTTTCTAATCTTGTATCCAGGCTAGAAGCTCTATCTCATCTTGTATCCAGGCTAGATGCCGTCTCTCATATTGTATCCAGGCTAGAGGCCGTATCTCATCTTGTATAAAGGCTAGAGACCGTATCTCATCCTGAATCCAGGCTGGAGGCCGTATCTCATCGTGTATCCAGGTTAGAGGCCATATCTCAACTTGTATCCAGGCTAGATGCCGTATCTCATCTTGTATCCAGGTTATAGGCTGTATCTCATCTTGTATCCAGGCTAGATGCCGTATCTCATCTTGTATCCAGGCTAGAGGCTGTATCTCATCTCTTATCCAGGCTAGAGGCAGTATATCATCTTGTATTCAGGCTAGAGGCCATATCTCATCTTGTAGCCAGGCTAGAGGCCATATCTCATCTTGTATCCAGGCTAGAGGCCATACCTCATCTTGTATCCAGGCTAGAGGCCATATCTCATCTTGTATCCAGGCTAGAGGCTGTATCTAATCTTGTATCCAGGCTAGAGGCCGTATCTCATATTGTATCCATGATAGAGGCCGTATCTCATCTTGTATAAAGGCTAGAGACCCTATCTCATCTTTTATCCAGGCTAGAGGCCGTATCTCATCTTGTATCCAGGCTAGAGGCCGTATCTCATATTTTATCCAGGCTAGAGGCCGTATCTTAACCTGAATCCAGGCTAGTGGCCGTATCTCATCTTCTATCCAGGCTAGACGCCGTATCTCATCTTCTATCCAGGCTAGACGCCGTATCTCATCTTGTTTCCAGGATAAAGGCTGTATCTCATCTTCTATCCAGGTTATAGGCTATATCTCATCTTGTATCCAGGCTGGGGGACGTATCTCATCGTGTATCCAGGTTAGAGGCCATATCTCATCTTGTATCCAGGCTAGATGCCGTATCTCATCTTGTATTCAGGCTAGAGGCTGTATCTCATCTTGTATCCAGGCTAGAGGCAGTATCTCATCTTTTATAAAGGCTAGAGGCTGTATCTTATCTTGTGTCCAGGCTAAAGGCTGTATCCCATTTTGTATCCAGGCTAGAGTCCGTATCTCATCTTGTATCCAGGCTAGAGGCCGTATCTCATCTTGTATCTAATCTAGAGGCTGTATCTCATCTTGTATCCAGGCTAGAGGCTGTATCTCATCTTGTATCCAGGCTAGAGGCTGTTTCTAATCTTGTATCCAGGCTAGAAGCTCTATCTCATCTTGTATCCAGGCTAGATGCCGTCTCTCATATTGTATCCAGGCTAGAGGCCGTATCTCATCTTGTATAAAGGCTAGAGACCGTATCTCATCCTGAATCCAGGCTGGAGGCCGTATCTCATCGTGTATCCAGGTTAGAGGCCATATCTCAACTTGTATCCAGGCTAGATGCCGTATCTCATCTTGTATCCAGGTTATAGGCTGTATCTCATCTTGTATCCAGGCTAGATGCCGTATCTCATCTTGTATCCAGGCTAGAGGCTGTATCTCATCTCTTATCCAGGCTAGAGGCAGTATATCATCTTGTATTCAGGCTAGAGGCCATATCTCATCTTGTAGCCAGGCTAGAGGCCATATCTCATCTTGTATTCAGGCTAGAGGCCATACCTCATCTTGTATCCAGGCTAGAGGCCATATCTCATCTTGTATCCAGGCTAGAGGCTGTATCTCATCTTGTATCCAGGCTAGAGGCTGTATCTCATCTTTTATACAGGCTAGAGGCGGTATCTCATCTTGTATTCAGGCTAGAGGATGTATCTCATGTTGTATCCAGGCTAGAGGCCATACCTCATCTTGTATCCAGGCTAGAGCCCATATCTCATCTTGTATTCAGGCTAGAGGCCATACCTCATCTTGTATCCAGGCTAGAGGCCATATCTCATCTTGTATCCAGGCTAGACGCTGTATCTCATCTTGTATCCAGGCTAGAGGCTGTATCTCATCTTTTATCCAGGCTAGAGGCAGTATCTCACCTTGTATTCAGGCTAGAGGCCGTATCTCATCATGTATCCAAGCTAAAGACCGTATCTCATCTTGTATCCAGGCTAGAGGCCATATCTCATCTTGTATCCAGGCTAGAAGCTGTATCTCATTTTGTATCCAGGCTAGAGGCCGTATCTCATCTTGTATCCAGGCTAGAGGCCGTATCTTATCTTGTATCCAGGCTAGAGGCTGTATCTCATCTTGTATCCAGGCTAGAGGTAGTATCTCATTTTGTATCCAGGCTAGAGGCCATATCTCATCTTGTAGCCAGGCTAGAGGCCATATCTGATCTTCTTTCCAGGCTGTCTGCCGTATCTCATCGTGTATGCAGGCTAGAGGCCATATCTCATCTTTTAGCCAGGCTAGAGGCCGCATCTCATCTTGTATCCAGGCTAGATGCCGTATCTCATCTTGTATCCAGGCTAGAGGCTGTATCTCGTCTTGTATCCAGGCTAGAGGCCGTATCTCATCTTGTAACCAGGCTAGAGGCCATATTTCATCTTGTATCCAGGCTAGAGGCTGTATCTCATCTTGTATCCAGTCTAGAGGCTGTATCTCATCTTGTATCCAGGCTAGAGGCTGTATCTCATCTTGTATCCAGGCTAGAGGCCGTTTCTAATCTTGTATCCGGGCTAGAGGCTCTATCTCATCTTGTATCCAGGCTAGATGCCGTCTCTCATATTGTATCCAGGCTAGAGGCCGTATCTCATCTTGTATAAAGGCTAGAGACCGTATCTCATCCTGAATCCAGGCTGGAGGCCGTATCTCATCGTGTATCCAGGTTAGAGGCCATATCTCAACTTGTATCCAGGCTAGATGCCGTATCTCATCTTGTATCCAGGTTATAGGCTGTATCTCATCTTGTATCCAGGCTAGATGCCGTATCTCATCTTGTATGCAGGCTAGAGGCTGTATCTCATCTCTTATCCAGGCTAGAGGCAGTATCTCATCTTGTATTCAGGCTAGAGGCCATATCTCATCTTGTAGCCAGGCTAGAGGCCATATCTCATCTTGTATTCAGGCTAGAGGCCATACCTCATCTTGTATCCAGGCTAGAGGCCATATCTCATCTTGTATCCAGGCTAGAGGCTATATCTCATCTTGTATCCAGGCTAGAGGCTGTATCTCATCTTTTATACAGGCTAGAGGCGGTATCTCATCTTGTATTCAGGCTAGAGGCTGTATCTCATGTTGTATCCAGGCTAGAGGCCATACCTCATCTTGTATCCAGGCTAGAGCCCATATCTCATCTTGTATTCAGGCTAGAGGCCATACCTCATCTTGTATCCAGGCTAGAGGCCAGATCTCATCTTGTATCCAGGCTAGAGGCTGTATCTCATCTTGTATCCAGGCTAGCGGCTGTATCTCATCTTTTATCCAGGCTAGAGGCAGTATCTCACCTTGTATTCAGGCTAGAGGTCGTATCTCATCTTGTATCCAAGCTAAAGACCGTATCGTATCTTGTATCCAGGCTAGAGGCCATATCTCATCTTGTATCCAGGCTAGAGGCTGTATCTCATTTTGTATCCAGGCTAGAGGCCGTATCTCATCTTGTATCCAGGCTAGAGGCCGTATCTCATCTTGTATCCAGGCTAGAGGCTGTATCTCATCTTGTATCCAGGCTAGAGGCCGTATCTCATCTTGTATCCAGGCTAGAGGCCGTATCTTATCTTGTATCCAGGCTAGAGGCCGTATCTTATCTTGTATCCAGGCTAGAGGCTGTATCTCATCTTGTATCCAGGCTAGAGGTAGTATCTCATTTTGTATCCAGGATAGAGGCCATATCTCATCTTGTAGCCAGGCTAGAGGCCATATCTCCTCTTGTATTCAAACTAGAGGCCATACCTCATCTTGTATTCAGGCTAGGGGCCGCATCTCATCTTCTTTCCAGGCTGGCTGCCGTATCTCATCGTGTATGCAGGCTAGAGGCCATATCTCATCTTGTAGCCAGGCTAGAGGCCGCATCTCATCTTGTATCCAGGCTAGATGCCGTATCTCATCTTGTATCCAGGCTAGAGGCTGTATCTCATCTTGTATCCAGGCTAGAGGCAGTATCTCATCTTGTATCCAGGCTAGAGGCCATATCTCATCTTGTAGCCAGGCTAGAGGCCGTATCTCGTCTTGTATCCAGGCTAGAGGCCGTATCTCATCTTGTAACCAGGCTTGAGGCCATATTTCATCTTGTATCCAGGCTAGAGGCTGTATCTCATCTTGTATCCAGTCTAGAGGCTGTATCTCATCTTGTATCCAGGCTAGAGGCAGCATCTCATCTTGTATTCAGGCTAGACGCTGTATCTCATCTTGTATCCAAGCTAAAGACCGTATCTCATGTTGTATCCAGACTAGAGGCCTTATCTCATCTTGTATCCAGGCTAAAGGCTGTATCTCATTTTGTATTCAGGCTAGAGGCCGTATCTCATTTTGTATCCAGGCTAGAGGCCGTATCTCATCGTGTATCGAAGTTTGAGGCCATATCCCATCTTGTATCCAGGCTAGATGCCGTATCTTATCTTGTATCCAGGCTAGAGGCCGTATCGCATCTTGTATCCATTGTTAGAGGTTGTATCTCAACTCGTATCCAGGCTAGAGGCCGTATCTCATCGTGTATCGAGGTTAGAGGCCGTATCTCATCTTGTTTCCAGGCTAGAGGCTGTATCTCATTTTGTTTCCAGGCTAGAGGCCATATCTCATCTTGTATGCAGGCTAGAGGCAGTATCTTATCTTATATTCAGGCTAGAGGCCGTATCTCATCTTGTATCCAAGCTAATGACCGTATCTCATCTTGTATCCTGGCTAGAGGCTGTATCTCATCTTGTATCCAGGCTAGAGGCCATATCTAATCTTGTATCCAGGCTAGAGGCTGTATCTCATCTGTTATACAGGCTAGAGGCCGTATCTCATCTTGTATTCAGGTTAGAGGCAGTATCTCATCTTGTATCCAAGCTAGAGACCGTATCTTATCTTGTATCCAGGCTAGAGGCGGTATCTCATCTTGTAACCGAGTCTAGAGGCGGTATCTCATCTTGTATCCAGGCTAGAGGCCGTACCTCATCTTGTATCCAGGCTAGAGGCCGTATCTCAACTTGTATCCAGGCTAGAGGCCGTATCTCATATTGTATCCAGGCTAGAGGCTGTATCTTATCTTATTTCAAGGCTAGAGGCTGTATCTTATCTTGTTTCCAGGCTGGAGGCCGTATCTCATCTTGTATCCAGGCTAGAGACCGTATCTCATCTTGTCTCCAGTCTAGAGGCTGTATCTCATCTTTTATCCAGGCTAGAGGCTGTATCTCATCTCTTATCCAGGCTAGAGGCAGTATCTCATCTTGTATTCAGGCTAGAGGCCATATCTCATCTTGTAGCCAGGCTAGAGGCCATATCTCATCTTGTATTCAGGCTAGAGGCCATACCTCATCTTGTATCCAGGCTAGAGGCCATATCTCATCTTGTATCCAGGCTAGAGGCTGTATCTCATCTTGTATCCAGGCTAGAGGCTGTATCTCATCTTTTATACAGGCTAGAGGCGGTATCTCATCTAGTATTCAGGCTAGAGGCTGTATCTCATGTTGTATCCAGGCTAGAGGCCATACCTCATCTTGTATCCAGGCTAGAGCCCATATCTCATCTTGTATTCAGGCTAGAGGCCATACCTCATCTTGTATCCAGGCTAGAGGCCATATCTCATCTTGTATCCAGGCTAGAGGCTGTATCTCATCTTGTATCCAGGCTAGAGGCTGTATCTCATCTTTTATCCAGGCTAGAGGCAGTATCTCACCTTGTATTCAGACTAGAGGCCGTATCTCATCTTGTATCCAGGCTAGAGGCCATATCTCATCTTGTATCCAGGCTAGAAGCTGTATCTCATTTTGTATCCAGGCTAGAGGCCGTATCTCATCTTGTATCCAGGCTAGAGGCCGTATCTTATCTTGTATCCAGGCTAGAGGCTGTATCTCATCTTGTATCCAGGCTAGAGGTAGTATCTCATTTTGTATCCAGGCTAGAGGCCATATCTCATCTTGTAGCCAGGCTAGAGTCCATATCTCCTCTTGTATTCAAACTAGAGGCCATACCTCATCTTGTATCCAGGCTAGGGGCCGCATCTCATCTTCTTTCCAGGCTGGCTGCCGTATCTAATCGTGTATGCAGGCTAGAGGCCATATCTCATCTTGTAGCCAGGCTAGAGGCCGCATCTCATCTTGTATCCAGGCTAGATGCCGTATCTCATCTTGTATCCAGGCTAGAGGCTGTATCTCATCTTGTATCCAGGCTAGAGGCAGTATCTCATCTTCTATCCAGGCTAGAGGCCATATCTCATCTTGTAGCCAGGCTAGAGGCCGTATCTCGTCTTGTATCCAGGCTAGAGGCCGTATCTCATCTTGTAACCAGGCTAGAGGCCATATTTCATCTTGTATCCAGGCTAGAGGCTGTATCTCATCTTGTATCCAGTCTAGAGGCTGTATCTCATCTTGTATCCAGTCTAGAGGCTGTATCTCATCTTGTATCCAGGCTAGAGGCTGTATCTCATCTTGTATCCAGGCTAGAGGCCGTTTCTAATCTTGTATCCGGGCTAGAGGCTCTATCTCATCTTGTATCCAGGCTAGATGCCATCTCTCATATTGTATCCAGGCTAGAGGCCGTATCTCATCTTGTATAAAGGCTAGAGACCGTATCTCATCCTGAATCCAGGCTGGAGGCCGTATCTCATCGTGTATCCAGGTTAGAGGCCATATCTCAACTTGTATCCAGGCTAGATGCCGTATCTCATCTTGTATCCAGGTTATAGGCTGTATCTCATCTTGTATCCAGGCTAGATGCCGTATCTCATCTTGTATCCAGGCTAGAGGCTGTATCTCATCTCTTATCCAGGCTAGAGGCAGTATCTCATCTTGTATTCAGGCTAGAGGCCATATCTCATCTTGTAGCCAGGCTAGAGGCCATATCTCATCTTGTATTCAGGCTAGAGGCCATACCTCATCTTGTATCCAGGCTAGAGGCCATATCTCATCTTGTATCCAGGCTAGAGGCTATATCTCATCTTGTATCCAGGCTAGAGGCTGTATCTCATCTTTTATACAGGCTAGAGGCGGTATCTTATCTTGTATTCAGGCTAGAGGCTGTATCTCATGTTGTATCCAGGCTAGAGGCCATACCTCATCTTGTATCCAGGCTAGAGCCCATATCTCATCTTGTATTCAGGCTAGAGGCCATACCTCATCTTGTATCCAGGCTAGAGGCCAGATCTCATCTTGTATCCAGGCTAGAGGCTGTATCTCATCTTGTATCAAGGCTAGCGGCTGTATCTCATCTTTTATCCAGGCTAGAGGCAGCATCTCACCTTGTATTCAGGCTAGAGGCCGTATCTCATCTTGTATCCAAGCTAAAGACCGTATCGCATCTTGTATCCAGGCTAGAGGCCATATCTCATCTTGTATCCAGGCTAGAGGCTGTATCTCATTTTGTATCCAGGCTAGAGGCCGTATCTCATCTTGTATCCAGGCTAGAGGCCGTATCTTATCTTGTATCCAGGCTAGAGGCTGTATCTCATCTTGTATCCAGGCTAGAGGTAGTATCTCATTTTGTATCCAGGCTAGAGGCCATGTCTCATCTTGTAGCCAGGCTAGAGGCCATATCTCCTCTTGTATTCAAACTAGAGGCCATACCTCATCTTGTATTCAGGCTAGCGGCCGCATCTCATCTTCTTTCCAGGCTGGCTGCCGTATCTCATCGTGTATGCAGGCTAGAGGCCATATCTCATCTTGTATCCAGGCTAGAGGCTGTATCTCATCTTGTATCCAGGCTAGAGGCAGTATCTCATCTTGTATCCAGTCTAGAGGCCATATATCATCTTGTAGCCAGGCTAGAGGCAGTATCTCATCTTGTATTCAGGCTAGAGGCTGTATCTCATTTTGTATCCAAGCTAAAGACCGTATCTCATGTTGTATCCAGACTAGAGGCCTTATCTCATCTTGTATCCAGGCTAAAGGCTGTATCTCATTTTGTATTCAGGCTAGATGCCGTATCTCATCTTGTATCCAGGCTAGAGGCTGTATCTCATCTTGTATCCAGGCTAGAGGCAGTATCTCATCTTGTATCCAGGCTAGAGGCCATATATCATCTTGTAGCCAGGCTAGAGGCAGTATCTCATCTTGTATTCAGGCTAGAGGCTGTATCTCATCTTGTATCCAAGCTAAAGACCGTATCTCATGTTGTATCCAGACTAGAGGCCTTATCTCATCTTGTATCCAGGCTAAAGGCTGTATCTCATTTTGTATTCAGGCTAGAGGCCGTATCTCATCTTGTATCCAGGCTAGAGGCCGTATCTCATCGTGTATCGAAGTTAGAGGCCATATCTCATCTTGTATCCAGGCTAGATGCCGTATCTTATCTTGTATCCAGGCTAGAGGCCGTATCTCATCGTGTATCGAGGTTAGAGGCCGTATCTCATCTTGTTTCCAGGCTAGAGGCTGTATCTCATTTTGTTTCCAGGCTAGAGGCCATATCTCATCTTGTATGCAGGCTAGAGGCAGTATCTCATCTTATATTCAGGCTAGAGGCCGTATCTCATCTTGTATACTAGCTAAAGACCGTATCTCATCTTGTATCCTGGCTAGAGGCTGTATCTCATCTTGTATCCAGGCTAGAGACCATATCTAATCTTGTATCCAGGCTAGAGGCTGTATCTCATCTGTTATACAGGCTAGAGGCCGTATCTCATCTTGTATTCAGGCTAGAGGCCGTATCTCATCTTGTATCCAAGCTAGAGACCGTATCTTATCTTGTATCCAGGCTAGAGGCGGTATCTCATCTTGTAACCGAGTCTAGAGGCGGTATCTCATCTTGTATCCAGGCTACAGGCCGTACCTCATCTTGTATCCAGGCTAGAGGCCGTATCTCAACTTGTATCCAGGCTAGAGGCTGTATCTTATCTTGTTTCCAGGCTAGAGGCTGTATCTTATCTTGTTTCCAGGCTGGAGGCCGTATCTCATCTTGTATCCAGGCTAGAGACCGTATCTCATCTTGTCTCCAGTCTAGAGGCTGTATCTCATCTTTTATCCAGGCTAGAGGCAGTATCTCATCTTGTATCCAAGCTAAAGACCGTATCTCATCTTGTATCCAGGCTAGAGGCCGTATCTCACCTTGTATCCAGGCTAGAGGCTGTATCTTATTTTGTATTCAGGCTAGAGGCCGTATCTCATCCTGTATCCAGGCTAGAGGCCGTATCTTATCTTGTATCCAGGCTAGAGGCCGTATCTCATCTTGTATCTATTGTTAGAGGTTGTATCTCAACTCGTATCCAGGCTAGAGGCCGTATCTCATTGTGTATTGAGGTTAGAGGCTGTATCTCATCTTGTATCCAGGCTAGAGGCTGTATCTCATTTTGTTTCCAGGCTAGAGGCCGTATCTTATCTTGTTTCCAGGCTAGAGGCCATATCTCATCTTGTATGCAGGCTAGAGGCAGTATCTCATCTTGTATTCAGGCTAGAGGCCGTATCTCATCTTGTATCCAAGCTAAAGACCGTATCTCATCTTGAATCCAGGCTAGAGGCCATATCTCATCTTGTATCCAGGCTAGAGGCCATATCTCATCTTGTAGCCAGGCTAGAGGCCATATCTCCTCTTGTATTCAAACTGGAGGCCATACCTCATCTTGTATCCAGGCTAGGGGCCGCATCTCATCTTCTTTCCAGGCTGGCTGCCATATCTCATCGTGTATGCAGGCTAGAGGCCATATCTCATCTTGTAGCCAGGCTAGAGGCCGCATATCATCTTGTATCCAGGCTAGATGCCGTATCTTATCTTGTATCCAGGCTAGAGGCCGTATCTCATCTTGTATCCAAGCTAAAGACCGTATCTCATCTTGAATCCAGGCTAGAGGCCATATCTCATCTTGTATCCAGGCTAGAGGCCATATCTCATCTTGTAGCCAGGCTAGAGGCCATATCTCCTCTTGTATTCAAACTGGAGGCCATACCTCATCTTGTATCCAGGCTAGGGGCCGCATCTCATCTTCTTTCCAGGCTGGCTGCCATATCTCATCGTGTATGCAGGCTAGAGGCCATATCTCATCTTGTAGCCAGGCTAGAGGCCGCATATCATCTTGTATCCAGGCTAGATGCCGTATCTTATCTTGTATCCAGGCTAGAGGCTGTATCTAATCTTGTATCCAGGCTAGAGTCAGTATCTCATCTTGTATCCAGGCTAGAGGCCAAATCTCATCTTGTAGCCAGGCTAGATGCCGTATCTTATCTTGTATCCAGGCTAGAGGCTGTATCTAATCTTGTATCCAGGCTAGAGTCAGTATCTCATCTTGTATCCAGGCTAGAGGCCAAATCTCATCTTGTAGCCAGGCTAGAGGCCGTATCTCGTCTTGTATCCAGGCTAGAGGCCGTATCTCATCTTCTATCCAGGCTAGAGGCCATATTTCATCTTGTATCCAGACTAGAGGCTGTATCTCATCTTGTATCCAGTCTAGAGGCTGTATCTCATCTTGTATCCAGGCTAGAGGCAGTATCTCATCTTGTATTCAGGCTAGAGGCTGTATCTCATCTTGTATCCAAGCTAAAGACCGTATCCCATCTTGTATCCAGGCTAGAGGCCTTATCTCATCTTGTATCCAGGCTAGAGGCTGTATCTCATTTTGTATTCAGGCTAGAGGCCGTATCTCATCTTGTATCCAGGCTAGAGGCCGTATCTCATCGTGTATCGAGGTTAGAGGCCATATCTCATCTTGTATACAGTCTAGATGCCGTATCTTATCTTGTATCCAAACTAGAGGCCGTATCTCATCTTGTATCCATTGTTAGAGGTTGTATCTCAACTCGTATCCAGGCTAGAGGCCGTATCTCATCGTGTATCGAGGTTAGAGGCCGTATCTCATCTTGTATCCAGGCTAGAGGCTGTATCTCATTTTGTTTCCAGGCTAGAGGCCATATCTCATCTTGTATGCAGGCTAGAGGCAGTATCTCATCTTATATTCAGGCTAGAGGCCGTATCTCATCTTGTATCCAAGCTAAAGACCGTATCTCATCTTGTATCCTGGCTAGAGGCTGTATCTCATCTTGTATCCAGGCTAGAGGCCATATCTAATCTTGTATCCAGGCTAGAGGCTGTATCTCATCTTTTATACAGGCTAGAGGCCGTATCTCATCTTGTATTCAGGCTAGAGGCCGTATCTCATCTTGTATCCAAGCTAGAGACCGTATCTTATCTTGTATCCAGGCTAGAGGCGGTATCTCATCTTGTAACCGAGTCTAGAGGCCGTATCTCATCTTGTATCCAGGCTAGAGGCCGTACCTCATCTTGTATCCAGGCTAGAGGCCGTATCTCATATTGTATCCAGGCTAGAGGCTGTATCTTATCTTGTTCCCAGGCTAGAGGCTGTATCTTATCTTGTTTCCAGGCTGGAGGCCGTATCTCATCTTGTATCCAGGCTAGAGACCGTATCTCATCTTGTATCCAGTCTAGAGGCTGTATCTCATCTTTTATCCAGGCTAGAGGCAGTATCTCATCTTGTATTCAGGCTAGAGGCTGTATCTCATCTTGTATTCAAGCTAAAGACCGTATCTCATCTTGTATCCAGGCTAGAGGCCGTATCTCATCTTGTATTTAGGCTAGAGGCCGTATCTCATCTTGTATCAAGGCTAGAGGCCGTATATTATCTTGTATCCAGGCTAGAGGCCGTATCTCATCTTGTATCCATTGTTAGAGGTTGTATCTCAACTCGTATCTAGGCTAGAGGCCGTATCTCATCGTGTATTGAGGTTAGAGGCTGTATCTCATCTTGTATCCAGGCTAGAGGCTGTATCTCATTTTGTTTCCAGGCTAGAGGCCATATCTCATCTTGTTTCCAGGCTAGAGGCCATATCTCATCTTGTATGCAGGCTAGAGGCAGTATCTCATCTTGTATTCAGGCTAGAGGCCGTATCTCATCTTGTATCCAAGCTAAAGACCGTATCTCATCTTGTATCCAGGCTAGAGGCCATATCTCATCTTGTATCCAGGCTAGAGGCCATATCTCATCTTGTAACCAGGCTAAAGGCTGTATCTCATCTTTTATACAGGCTAGAGGCCGTATCTCATCTTGTATTCAGGCTAGAGGCCGTATCTCATCTTGTATCCTAGATAGAGACCATATCTTATCTTGTATCCAGGCTAGAGGCGGTATCTCATCTTGTAACCGAGTCTAGAGGTCGTATCTCATCTTGTATCCAGGCTAGAGGCCGTACCTCATCTTGTATCTAGGCTAGAGGCCGTATCTCATCTTGTATCCAGGCTAGAGGCCGTATCTCATATTGTATCCAGGCTAGAGGCTGTATGTTATCTTGTATCCACGCTAGAGGCCCTATCTCATCTTGTATCTAGGCTTGAGGCGTATCTCATTTTGTATCCAGGCTAGAGGCCGTATCTCATCTTGTATCCAGGCTAGAGGCCGTATCTCCTCTTGTATCCAGGCTAGAGGCCGTATCTTATCTTGTATCCAGGCTAGAGGCCGTATCTAATCTTGTATCCAGGCTAGATGCCGTATCTCATCTTGTATCCAGGCTAGAGGCTTATCTCATTTTGTATCCAGGCTAGAGGCCGTATCTCATCTTGTATCCAGGCTAGAGGCCGTATCTCATCTTGTATCCAGGCTAGAGGCCGTATCTCATCTTGTATCCAGGCTAGAGGCCGTATCTCATCTTGTTTCCAGGCTAGAGGCCGTATCTCATCTTGTATCCAGGCTAGAGGCCGTATCTAATCTTGTATCCAGGCTAGATGCCGTATCTCATCTTGTATCCAGGCTAGAGGCTTATCTCATTTTGTATCCAGGCTAGAGGCCGTATCTCATCTTGTATCCAGGCTAGAGGCCGTATCTCATCTTGTATCCAGGCTAGAGGCCGTATCTCATCTTGTATCCAGGCTAGAGGCCGTATCTCATCTTGTTTCCAGGCTAGAGGCCGTATCTCATCTTGTATCCAGGCTAGAGGCCGTATCTCATATTGTATCCAGGCTAGAGGCTGTATGTTATCTTGTATCCACGCTAGAGGCCGTATCTCATCTTGTATCTAGGCTAGAGGCGTATCTCAGTTTGTATCTAGGCTAGAGGCCGTATCTCATCTTGTATCCAGGCTAGAGGCCGTATCTCATCTTGTATCCAGGCTAGAGGCCGTATCTCATCTTGTATCCAGGCTAGAGGCCGTATCTCATCTTGTATGCAGGCTAGAGGCCGTATCTTATCTTGTATCCAGGCTAGAGGCTGTATCTCATCTTGTATCCAGGCTAGAGGCCGTATCTCATCTTGTATCCAGGCTAGAGGCCGTATCTCATCTTGTATCCAGGCTAGAGGCCGTATCTCATCTTGTATGCAGGCTAGAGGCCGTATCTTATCTTGTATCCAGGCTAGAGGTCGTATCTCATCTTGTATCCGGGTTAGAGGCCGTATCTCATCTTGTTTCCAGGCTAGAGGCCGTATCTCATCTTGTATCCAGGCTAGAGGCTGTATCTCATCTTGTATCCATGGTTAGAGGCAGCGCAGAGGGTCCGGAACCGCAACACACCTTGCCGCCAGCCCCATAGAGATGCCTATACTTGTCCGCAATTGCGGGCAAGAATAGGACATGCTCTATATTATTGCGGAGCCGCCGACCGGAAGACCGGCGGCGCGATCCGCAAATGCGGATGCAGAGAGCACAGTGTGTGCTCTCTTCATCCATCATGTCCTCATTCAAAATGAATGGGTCCGCACCCGTTCTGCAAATTTGCGGAACGGGTGCGGACGAACATTGCGGACGTGTGAATGGTGCCTTAGCAACATGACACACAGAGGATGATGTGTTCCCAACCACAGTTTTCCATTAATTCAGGTGTCTCCATACTTTTGAACCACCTTGTAGATAGATATGATTTATATATATGAGAAAGTGTGCAGATAGATAGATAGATAGATAGATAGATAGATAATAGATAGATAGATAGATAGATAGATAGATAGATAGATAGATAGTAGATAGATAATGAGATAGATAGATAGATAGTAGATAGATAGATAATAGTAGATAGATAGATAGATAATAGTAGATAGATATGAGATATATAGATAAATAGATAGATAGATAGATAGATAGATAGATAGATAAATAGTAGATATATAGATAATAGTAGATAGATGGATAGATGGATAGGATATAGATAGATATATAGATAGATAGATAGATAGATAGATAGATAGATAATAGATAGATAGATAGATAAGAGATAGATAGATAAGAGATAGATAGATAGATAGATAGATAGATAATAGATAAAAAGATAGATAGATAATAGTAGATAGATAATAGATAGATAGATAATAGATAGATAGGTAGATAGATAGATAGATAATAGTAGATATATAGATAATAGTAGATAGATAAGAGATAGATAGATAGATAGATAGATAGATAGATAATAGATAAAAAGATAGATAGATAATAGTAGATAGATAATAGATAGATAGATAATAGATAGATAGGTAGATAGATAGATAGATAATAGTAGATAGATAGATAGATAGATAGATAATAGATATATAGATGATAGATAGATAGATAGATAGATAGATAGATAGATAAATAGATAGATAGATAGATAGATAGATAGATAGATAGATAGATAGATAGATAGATAGATAGATAGATAATAGATAGATAGGTAGATAGATAGATAGATAATAGTAGATAGATAGATAGATAGATAGATGATAGATAGATAGATAGATAGATAGATAGATAGATAGATAGATAGATAAATAGATAGATAAATAGATAGATAATAGATAAATAGATAGATAATAGGTAGATAGACAGATAATAGTAGATAGATAGATAGATAGATAGATAATAGATATATAGATGATAGATAGATCGATAGATAGATAGATAGATAGATAGATGATAGATAGATAGATAGATAGATAGATAGATAGATAGATAGATAGATAGATAGATAGATAGATAGATAGATAGATAAATAGATAGATAGATATATAGATAATAGATAGATAAATAGATAGATAATAGATAGATAGATAGATAGATAATAGATATATAGATAATAGTAGATAGATAGATAGATAGATAGATAGATAGATAGATAGATAGATAGATAGATAGATAGATAGATAGATAGATAAATAGATAGATAATAGGTAGATAGACAGATATTCAATAGATCTATTAACCAGTCTTTGTATTCATATCCCCAGGTCCCGCTGTGACCTCCACATTAGGCTACATGCAGACGAACGTATTTTGTTTCCGTATCTGTTCCGTTTTTTTTTTTTTTTTTGCGGATAGGATGCGGACGTATTAATTTCAATGGGTCGGCAAAACATGCTGTACTATCCGCATCAGCATGTCCGTTCCGTAGCCCCTCAAAAAAAAAATAGAGCATGTCCTATTCAGATGCCATACGGACGTCATCCTTTTTTTTTTCGGATATGCAATTTGCGGACCGTTCGTGTGCATGTAGCCTTACTGGGAGTGCACCCGTTCTCATTGTAAAGTAATTAAGAGTTTCCAGACGTGAGGAGAAGGCCTGAGGGTGCTGATGTGCAGGATGTGGATTGGGCCTCGTCAGACATGTTTTGTCTTCGGGGCTGAGGCCTGTGTTTTGTTATTCTTGCCGGTTCATCTTCCAGTCAATCCACATTGTGCAGTCCACTGAGGTCACTCTTGTTCTACCTCCCAGCCTCACGCTATCCTCCACTCATGAATACCACCACTGCATTGAAATGTAGATCAGGTGGGTATCGAGGTAGGACAGTATGGATTTCAGTTCTAGGTTTAAACTCCCCATATTCTCATACCTCCATTAATGCCACAGATACAGTACAAACTTGCGTAGGCAAACCACAGACGCTGGCACCCACAAATGGTAACAGGTACGGCCACCATTAAGGTTTCCATTGCACTTTTGCCAGTAAAAATAAAAATATTAGAATGTCCTGATGGACCCATGAGTCGATGGGATCCATCGCGATGCAGTGCGCTGCAGGAGGATGCATCTTGCCGATCACAGCTTCTGTTTTCCCAGTGTGAACAGAGCCACAGCAGTGGAATGATCCACCATTGATTTGGACTGAACTGTCCTAAGGGCTGTTTCACACCAGTGTATCCTGCGCAGAAATCACTCTCCGAGCGTGACTTGATTCCCCGTTATGGACACTACTCGTTTCGCAGGAGCGCAGAACATTATAATGACTTATAATGCTGTGTGTCTCTGCTAGACCTTACTGCTACAGAATCATAGTGACAGTATTATGTCAGTGTTAGGCCTCATGCACACGACCGTGGTTTGGGTCCACATCTGAGCACGTTTTTTGTGTCTCGGATGCAAACCCCTTCACTTCAATGTTACCGCAGAAGATGCGGACAGCACTCCGTGTGCTGTCCACATCCATTGCTCTGTTCCGTGGCCCCGCAAAAAAGTAGAACATGTCTTATTCTTGTCCGTTTTGCGGACAAGAATAGGCATTTCTATCGTGGGTCACCCGTTCCATTCTGCAGATTGCGGAACGCACGCGGCTGGCGGCTGTGTTTTGCGGATCTGCAATTTGCAGACCGCAAAACACGGCACGGTCGTGTGCATGAGCCCTAGTTCAGTAGACACAGGTCTTGCAGAGACACACAGCATTATAAATCAGTATAATGCCCTGCGCTCCTGTGAAACTAGCAGTGTCCATAACGGGGATCACGCTCACACATGGAGCGTGATTCCCGCACAGGACACGCTCGTCTGAAACAGCCCTAACAGTTATACACCATGTTTATGGTGACAGTGCATGCCACCCTGTACATTGGCACCAATGTATCTGCTTGTGCCCTAGAGAGAAAATGGGGAGATTTATCAAGACCGGCACTTTTTGCTGGTGCGTCTTCTGCGCTGACGGAGGTTGCGCCTAATTCATGACGAGGTGCGGGCCCCATAAGCTAGGCGCATCCTCCTGTAGTCCATGCACTTAAACAAATCTACGGCAGCTCTGATTTGCTATAGTTTTCTGGTTACATTTGCGACAGAAAACTGTCATAAATGAAGATAAATTTGTCGCAGTGACTGGCCACGCCCCTTCCTGCCCTTGCCACCCCACCTTGTAAATCCACATCATGCCAATTTAGGCCTCATGCACACGACCATTTATATTTTGCAGTCCACATTTTACAACGTAGCCCACTCTGGTCCGCAAAATACGGACCACGGACCCATTGAAGTCAATGGGTCTGTAAAAAATGCAGATGGCACATGGAGAGTATCTGTATTTGGCGGATGCATGGTTTGCGGGACGCAAAATACATACGGTCGTGTGCATGAGGCCTTTTGCTGTGGGTGCAGTCCTCTAAAAATCTGCATCTGCCAGAAATGACGCTGCAGAATATCTGCCCGGGATTAGAAAAACATGTCTGCTTTGTGCCAGAAACAATGCCACACCTGCCTGAGGGTTGAGTCTTGTATTGTGGCTCAGCTTGAAGTCAATGGAGTTGCAATACCACAGACAGCCTGTGGATAGGTGTGGCATTGCTTTTGAAAGGAGGCAACAATGAGGGAGATTTGTTAAAGGGGTTGTCGGGGTTCAGAGCTGAACCGGGACATATCCCCGTTTCCACCCCTCCTCCCCCCCTGATATGAGCATTTCATGCTCCGATGCTCTCCTTTGCCCTGTGCTGAATCGCGCAGGGCAAAGGCATTTTTTGGGGTTTCTGGTGACATACCAGGCTCTCCATAGGAAAAGCTAGGTTGAGGCTTTCCTCCTAGCAGTGAACCCGGTGACGTCACTGGCACTAATGGGCGGACTTTAGGGCAGGAAAACCGCTAGGGCAGCGCTAAAGCCTGCCTATCAATGCCGGTGCAACACTGCTAGGAGGAAGCCTCTGCCTAGCAGTGTAAAAATATAAATAAAAAAGCCCGTGCCCTGCGTGATCCAGCGCAGGGCAAGGGAGAGCATCGGATCATGAAAAGCTCCAATGCTCGTGTCAGAGGTGCCGGAGGGTGAAGATGGGGATATGTCCAGGTTCAGCTCTGAACCTGAACAACCCCTTTAAGCTTCTACGCCAGTTTTAGAGTGTAGAAATGTCCTATATTTCGTTAACTGGCCATAGCAGTGACCCTTCTCAACCAAGTGATTTGCAGAACAGACCTTTCCTGGCATGTGAGGAAGGACCAGAAAGTAGAAATCAGTGGGAACCAGACCAGTGTCAGAACGGCAGGGGCGGGGGATCAGAGAAAGTGAGCATGGCCTATTTTTTTTTATTTTTAACCCTTTATGCTCATTTATTTATTTTTAAGTATTATATCCCTCTTAAAGCTTTTAGGCTCCATTCACACGTCCGCAAAATTGGTCCTCATCCGGTTGCGGAACAGGTGCAGACCCATTCATTTTCAATGGGGCCGGAATGGATGCGGACAGCACACTGTAGGGAAGATTTATCAAAACTGGTGTAAAGTAGAACTGGCTTAGTTGCCCATAGCAACCAATCAGATTCTGCCTTTTAGTTTTCAGAGTTCCTTTGTAAAATGAAAGGTGGAATCTGATTGGTTGCTATGGGCAACTTAGCCATTTCTACTTTACACCAGTTTTGATAAATCTCCCCATATGTGCTGTCCGCATCCGCATTTCCGCATCCGCACTTCCGTTTCCTCTCCCAGGACAGCTGTTTGAGAAGGCCGCATTATCAAGCACAGCGCCGCCCATTGTATAGAGCTTGTGCTTGGTATTGCAACGCATCCCTAATTCACTTGATTGTGACTGAGCTGCGCTTAGGCCATATGACCAATGAAGGTGAAGTCACTCGCCTCGTAAGAAGCCACAGAGCTCACCAGAGTGATGCAGCCTCTTCAGACATCTGATCAGTTGTAGTTCCGGAAGTCGGACCCCCTCCGATCTCAAATTGATGACCTATCCTGAGGATAGGCCATCAATATCAAAATCTCAGACAACCCCAATTATCCTGAATATCATTACAATAAAACTTACAGATAATATTGTTTTATTATTTTAAAAAATGCATGAAAAATGATACATAAATAAATATACAATAACATATGTACAATAATTACACGGTATCAGAGTCTTTGATGCGTGTCCATGGCTAGCTGCAGCCACACTCCTCCACAATCATTTCTTCATGATGTCTCACAACTACATCATTGCCTTCATAATACAGCATGGACAGCGGGCTCATCCTAATGGGAACACATGAAGGGCAGTCCACCCTCTCCGGCTGGTACAGCCTCACCACGCTCTGCAACAGAGGAATGAATTAGTTACTGGACACATAATACATGAAGTATGTACACACAGGTACCATATGTAATGTTCTTAGGGATTTTTTAGTAAACGTAAAGAGGTTTTCCAGGATTTTAATATTGAAGACGTATCATAGCTCCTCAGCATCAGAAAGGTAAGGGTCTGACCCATAGCACCATTGCCGATCAACTGAATGCAGAGCACCAGAACCAGGCACAGCTCCATATACTGTGTAGTGGTCGTTTCTGGTTACTGCAGCTCAAGTTAACAGGGAGAGAGCTGCAGTAACCAGACATGGCCACTAAACGGTAGATGGCGCTGCGCCTGGTTCTGGTGGGCTGTGGCCTCTGCAGCCAACTGATTCAGATCCCCGCTGATCTGATAGAAATGACATATCCTTAGGACACAGTGTCGGACTGGGGTACCTAGGGCCCACCAGTAAAATTTATTTTGGGGGCCCACTGTATGGATACCATTCAAATATAATAAATTATTTAACAAGTTTTTTATATGAACATAGGCTGGTTGAGGTGCTGTACATTGAATATATGTATGTAGGGCAGTAAGTCTACTGTGTTATGTGCCACTTGTGCAGGTGTGGAAGACTAGGGGTCTACCTTGCTCAGGGGCCCACCGGGGGAATCCCTTGTACCCCAGTAGGCCAGTCCGAGCCTGTTAGGACAGGTCATCAATATACATGTCCAAGTAAATCCGTTTAGGTGGCCCATATACATAAGATAAAAGTGGATTTGACCATTTTGGCTCACCATTGTTTGAGAATTTTATGGAAAATGGAATCTGTGTGGCTGGATTTTTTTGGCTAAAATTACTAGTATAGGGTATTAGCTACTATATTCAGCAAGTCGTTTGCCACTTCATGCAAGGCCACTCTTATTTATATGCTATTTTTATTTTTATACTGTCTCTGTGATCTGCTAGTTTAGTCTGGCATGTTGGTGGTCAGATCGTTTGTGTGAACGATCCAATGGGCGGTTGATCGGCCACATTCTGGACAATAATCTTATGCTTATGGACAGCTTCAGATTCATTGAAGTGTTATGACCTCGGAAAGCTTAGACAAAGGATTGATGTTAATATTTATAATGATTTGTACTCGTAATTTCATCTTACCTTCATGTAGGCATGGTTTGTAGGCTTGAAGGTCTCATTCAGTGGAATGGGACAGGCGCCCTCACACCTGTAGGCATTAAATGTTTTAGGATAGACAATCCAGCTCCCCCATCCAATTTCACCAAAGTCTACAATCATGTCCACTCTGCGGCAAAGTGGTTTTCCGCTTTCTATAGGCCGGGATGGACCATTGCTCATGAACAGATGATGGTTCTCATGTCTGTTTCTTCTGTGCCTCCTAATGTTGGGCAGTCTGTTGGCATTTACAAGTGTAACATGCTTGGAGGACTCTACTGTTTTGATGAGGCTAGGAGAACCAGAGATGCTGTCAAAGGACTTGTCCTTTGCAAACACCACGAGTACAACTTTCTCTGCCATGGATGCATAGTCTCTACTTGGGGTGTGTTTTATCATGGTGGTGTCTAGGTCCCTCTCTCTCATATAGTTTGTCTTCTTGAATTCATCCGTATATTTCTCTCCTTTGTGGAGGAAGTATTGAATTATTTTGGTGAGGTCGAAGTTCCTCCAGGGGGACTCTTTCATATCAGAAGGATCAATTTTGAAGGACCCAAGGAAGAGGTTGTCACCCTTTTTATTGTGATAAATTTCCAGGGTAAAATTTTGGGAAACCTCCAAAGAAGGAATATGAATTCTGAGTTGTGCCAACTTCAACTCGTTGCTAGCAGAGATCGAGGACATGTCAAAGGATAACATTACACGATTATTGACCATGGTACAATCTGAAAAAGACAAAAAGTTAAAGATTTGTGTGCTGAACAAGCCAAGCAAAGGCAACATAAGCATTTGCCATATGTAAAAACACAGACTGCTCATTGCAAGGATATTTTCTAAAAGCTCAATACACAAAAGTTTATGCTACGATGACTATTTTATCACTTATTCTCAGCAGGGATAAGTCTGGTTGTCAGCCATCCATCTCCGTTCATCCAAGGTAAACAAGATAGTCTTGTGAGCATCTAAAGCTTTGCTGAGCATTTTGGTTTATTTTACTAATCAGTTTCAAAATGTTAGAATTTTATCTTAAAAATGCATAAATCATATCATGGTACTCACTCTTTGCGATGAGGCTCAGTACAGAATCATAGTCAGGAATGTCATTATGCTGAAGGTTGTAGAGGTTGGTGTCATTCTTCGTTAGAGAATGGTAGAGATGCATCATGTACTGGGGATATTTTATGTCCAATAAGTTTCGCTTTCCAAAAAGGAAGGATGAAGTTTTGAGTCCCATGTTAGTCCCTGGCAAGCCAACCCTGGCCTCCGTTTCTAAAACAGTGGGCATAGCCTGGACCATGAAGGCATATAGGAGGTAGAGAGCAATGCTCAATGAAGTCATCTCTGCATAGACCTTGTGCAGCTTCTCCTACCCCAGGAGATGTGACCAGCTTTCTCCCTTTCTGATTTAACACTGGACTCTTGCACTCTTATATATAGCAAGGAAGCCTGGGCTGTTGCTTTACTCTTCACACCTAATGACCTTTTGATCTAAATGACCTCCGCATCAAAAGCCAATTGCGTCTAGGGATACGTCAACCTAATGGCTTCCTACTGCTAAACTAATGACACCACAGTTGGGGATCTTGTCGTATATCATAGATGTTTCCACACCAGCTTCATTAGTTGTCTGGAATGTAGAAAACTTTAACATTTTTGTTTGTTGAACTCTAATATATATCTCTATAATTTTTTTCTTTATAATGTGTTTATATCTGCTGTCAAATTGTAATGTTTGAAGGAGTTCACCACACTTCTGTCCAAAGATGGAAAATGAATCTGTTTGAAGAATTGCACCCCCAAATGTGGACACCAAAAAGACTTTTCCTTTTTTAAGAGATATCCTCATGTCTACAGTGTAATATAATGTATATTCTAATAATCTTTTTAGTTTGTAGCGTGTGAGGCAGACTAAAGATGAGGGAAACTGGATACATCATAGGTGCTCATGGGATAGGTCAACGTTGACCAACTCTTTGATATTTTTAGCATATACCACAAAAGCTATACATGCACATTAGATGTATATGGGCCAAACCTGCCTATTTTGGCAAAAGCAGCCAACCATCTAATGTTTATGGGGGCCTCCTGACTTTTCCCCAATGGAAAATTAGAGTTGAGCTGTTGGATTTCAACATGACCAATCCTTTTGTTCTTAGGGTGATAAGCCACCACCAGAGGTGTCTGGCACAGTGTCCCAATGCAGGGCATATGCATGCTAGGCTGAGCTGAGCATGGACGTTTATGAACAAGTGTTTGGCCAGCAGATATCTCAAGTCTATAGCCAGCCTTACTTGCTGACGCTTGATGAGCAGGTATAAAATGTATCTAGATCTATAACTGAGATATGTTTAATAAGATATAAATGTTCTCTGTTTATTATAAGAACCAATAAAAAACTTTAATTATGAAAAAACTTGAAAAGTGTAGGTGTGGCCGCCGCCTAAATGTCAAGCAGCCTTGTCTCCCTTTGCACAGTTGTTTGCCTAGTAGTGGGTAATCAAAAAGTATTCGGAAGGCTACAAATTCTAATCACGCCCTGTGGCTGTTCTCACTTCACTTGTTGAGATGCCCCCTATGAATGTATTATTTATAATGTTGATTATTAATCTCCTCATACTCTGGAGGAAATCGCTACATGTAAATGCAGAGATCTCCTCCACCAGCAATCAGCAGATTGTCGGGAAGGAACGCTTCCTTCCCAACAATCTGCTAGATCAGGGATCAGCAACCTCCAGCACTCCAACTGTTCTGAAACTACAACGTTCCAGAATCCTCCTTTCACTTCTATGGGAGTTACAATAACAGCCAAGAAAGTGTGCATGCTGGGAGTTGTAGTTTCACAGCAGCTGGAATGCTGAAGGTTGCTGATCCCTGTGCTAGATTGTCGCCCCGTGTAAAGGGACCTTTAGGTGTTAAGCTGGCCATACACAGGAGACAATAGTTGACCGGAATGGGCATTGTTTGTTATAGCTTACTTAATCCTTGCCCATTTCCAGCCCTGGGACAGCTCAATCAGTTGGAGGAAATCTGGCAAGAGTTTCCTCTATAGTCTGTAAGACAAGAAGAGGACAGGTCCTTCAGCACGAGATAGAATGGTGGAATTTACCATCCGCCCCACGTCAGTTGCCCCACCGATCTAAACTTTTAATATGTTATTAGATATTAAATGTTTTACCAAAACTAAGTGACTTTTTTACCTGTAAAAACCTAAAATGCATTGAAAACCTGCATCAAAACCGCATCATGAATTTTCCAGTTGATGTTTTGATACTGTTTTAACCACACCTCAATCGGTACATGTGAACATACCCTAACAGATGAAGGTGCTGGACAGGATATTGACTTCTTACTTTATACTTTATAGGGCCTCATTTTCAGGGCCAAAAGCCACATCGCAAAACTGCAATCCTTAAGAAAACCGCAGGACTAAATCCACTACCTTTATGGGCACCTCAATCTCAATGGAGAAAATAATTTTCTTTGTGGTTCTAGTAATAACCCAACAATATTCCCAACACGCCAGTCTTGTTTTACGTGGTGTGCATCTTTTATATGCAAGGCTTTCCTCCAATCTGGAGAAGGTTAGAACCTCTTGTGAACCCGTCCCTGCTAAAGCCAGTCATTGTCTGCAGTGGAGTGGGGATCATGTTCAGGAGGAACATGACTACCAGACAACCCCTTTTGATTGTAAGATACAGGCACACCGTGGTTGTGAAGTCGGTAACAACATGTCTTTGTTCAGTGTGCGTCAAGTTTCTAGTGTACATAATATACTGTTCTCAAGATATCTTGAGGATCACTCATTTTATAGACACACATTTTTTGGGTACTCCATTCCTATAGTTTGCATTTGTGGTGGTGGGCACAGGGCTTGCAGTTGCACCCAAATTCTGGTGCTTGAAAGGCCTAGCGACCCCTCTACCACATAGGAGTATATCAGTACTATAAATGGAACATGATTGTTACAGAATCCTGGTATAGATTTTGAAGCATTAAATTACCCTTCTGCTAAGGCTGTGCACATATTTTTTGCCCCAGTTGTAGCCTTAGGCTGCGTTCCCATCTCTGAATACTGGAATGTTTCCAGTATTTTGTTCTGGCAGAGAACAGCCTGCTAGAGTTCACCAGATCCGGCTTTGCTGGATTCACTAGTTCACCCCTGGATCCCCATAGACTGTAATGAGGGCCGGTGGCAATCCGGCCGGCTTTTGGCCGGACAAAACAGTGGCTTGTGTCCAGTTGACAGCCCGCATTTATGCCGGATCATTTCTGACGGTGATGTGAACGTAGCCTTTGAGATTCACAACAGCTGCTCAGTATTTATTCTATGAATCTTTTAGGATACATTCACATTGGCATTCTGATCTTCTCAGTTATAGGAGCAGGACAGCGAAAATAACAGAAGCACCACATCTATCATGTGTGTTAAAGCTCGAAGGAAGCAGTAATAAGCATAATAAAAATGTGCGCTGTATAAATTGTTCAAAATATATATTTATATAAATATCTTATTTACAGTATTTACAGAGCATATTCAGCAAGACATCATAAACATCTCAGTTACATCCGCACTCTTCTACAATCATATCCTCATGGTGCTTCAGCGTGACTTTTTCGTCTTCATAGATAAGCATTGACATTGCACTCATCTTCACGGGGACACAGGAAGAGCACTCCACTTTTTCAGAATCATACATCTTGACCAGACTCTGAAAAAGCAAAAGGAACACATTAGTTAGTACCTTAATGGGGATTTTCAGCTCATAACTGTTGATCAGGATCAACTAGGACCTGACACCCAGCACCCAGAACGGTCAGCTGTTTTCGGCAGTCACCGGTGCCAGAAGCAAAATACTGGACAGAGCTGAATGCAGAAAGCTCCATCCACCGTACAATGGCTATTCAGTAAGTACTCAAGCATAGCCACTACACAATGGATGGAGCCTTCTGCTTCAAGCCTGTAGACCAGGGATGCTCAACCTACAGCCCTCCAGCTGTTGTAAAACTACAATTCCCTAAAGCTCTGCCATAGGCTGTCCGGGCATGCTGGAAGTTGTAGTTTTGCAACAGCTGGAGGGCCGCAGGTTGGGCATCCCTGCTGTAGACTGTAGCCAGTGTTCGAGTGCTATGTCTCTCGCAAATCAACATCTATTGGCTTATAATGATTTTGGCTATTTAACAGCAAGAACAGTCCCGCATTCTACATTACATTACCTGTCAAAATTGACAGGAACCCCAATGGAACCTCCAGTGGTGTGTCCAAACCCATATGTGAACACATCTTACGTAACACAAACTATGACATAAGCTATAATTATTTTGCCTTTAAAATTCACCCGCTGTGTCTCTTAAAGCACTTTACCATCATTGACATTTATGTTTAGTACACAATGGCCCACCTTAGGGACCCCACCTGTAATGAGAATGGAGGTACTTTAACCCCATTCCACCTGTTGAATAAGCTGCACTTCCTTGCTTGGCTTGGACATGATTGGAATTATACACAAGTGACTAAATTTATATTCATTCTCCACCTAGATACAGTGGCCATATTCTTTATAGGTATGAGCCACAGAGATTATGGGAGAGCCATAAATGGTTGGAAATCGCCTTTAACCTTAAGCATGCATTATTGTTGACCGCAGTCAACAAATATGAAACAATTTTATCTGTATTAGTAATAAGTAATAAACATATGAGTTGACCGCTCTTACTAAATTCTAGAATACGACTTTTTAGATCTACGTGTTTGGTACTTACTTTTATAAAAGCATGGTTTGTTGGCTGAAAGCTCTCATTCAGTGGAATTGGACATGCTCCTTCACACCTATAGGCGTTGTACCTTCTTGGGTAGACAATTCGGTCACCCCATTCAATCTTATCAAACTCCACCCACATGTCGACTCTTCTACAAAGAAATCCACCCGTTTCCTTGGCTCTGGCTTGCATACTATTGGCTATCATGTTGTGTTTTGGGTTGTGGTTTCTCCTTTGTCTTCGAAGCCCATTTCCTTTAGTTGTTCTATCCGCCATGATGTACTTTGAGGACTGTACAGTCTGAATAAGGCTGGGAGAGCCAAAATGTCTTGTCGTTGGCTTCTCTCTGGCAAAGACAACAAGAATTGCTCTGTCTAATGCAAAAGGTGTATCAGTGACAGGTTCTGCGTTGTGCTGTGAAGTTTGACCAGAATCTAAAGCTCTGCTGGGTACCAGGTCCTCTGCTGGAATGTATTCTATACTTGAATCTGGTTCTCCCCGGTAGATTGAATTCTGCAGAATTCTGGTCAGATTAAATATTTTCCAGTTTTCATCTTCCTGGGTTTCAGGGTTTGTCTTGAAAGATCCCATGAAGAGCTTGTCTTGGCCTTCTTTGGTATGGTAGATCTCCACCGTGATATTACGTGTCTTCTCAAAAGAAGGGAAACGAACTCTGAGCTCCATCAACTTTATTTCAGTGCTGCTGGAGATAGAAGACATATCAAACGATATCATCCAACGGTCCTCTTCTTCAGTGCAACCTTAGGAATACACAAAGAAGTAATATTAGAATCCAGATGGTCAAAACAGCATAGCATTTTTTGTATATTCATTTTGTCCCCTTTCTCATGTAAGTCCTGTCAGCTACTGACAGACAAAACAAAAACTGTCTGGCCAAATGTCACAACATAGTATGTGTATTGTGACAACTGTATAGGTCTTTTTTTTGTCCTGGTACAAGACTTAAACCGAATACACAAAATCTAATGACATAATGAGCATTTAGCTCCATTCTTGAGTCTGCCAGCCAGTCATCTATCACGGAGAGGAGGAAGAGCATAAATAAACAGATGGAAGACTAGTCTGATAAAGGTCTTCCCAATCCTGTCCAATCAACATGTGTGTGAGTAGTAACTAAACCTAATGATATATCCATCATCTACTGCCAAACTTAATACAAGAAAGCATGATCTATTTTGATAACATTGGATAATACAGAGAGAAAGTCTAGTTAGTAGGCACTATCTCATAAGTGTTTTAAGACCAAAATGGGTCTGCCAAATATTGTATTGAGAATTTACAAGCTACATGTTCTTAAGCTGGCCGTATTCTTTAGCTAAATGTCATAAGAACCTGACAATTTTGCAGGGCCAATCAACCATCTAATCTGTATGTAGGCCTCCCAACTCTCTGCTGATCGTAGATGTTGTGAGCCGATAAGGATACTTTGGCTCTTGGTAAAATAAGCCACTGCCAGAGGAGTCTGGCAGAAACTTTCTCCCCTCTCCCCATTGAAGACACACGCACACTCGACGATAGAAAGAGATAGCCATCTACCGAACAAGTGTTCAGCCAACCGATATGCAATGCCCGTGGCCAACCTTTTTGATTGACAGTCAAGGCAGTAATGCAGGTTTAGGACTTCACGAATCAGCAGCTTGACCTTGTATGTCCTCCACATGCCCATACAAAGTTGAATATTGATATTGGCAATTAAAGAAAATGTACTTACTCCTTGCATTGAGACTCAGGACAGTGTCCGATTCCTGAAGGGCTGGGCGTTCTAATCCAGAGAGATCAGTCACGTTCCCCATGATGAGAGACTGGTAAAGCTGCATAATATAGAGCGGGTAGTGTATTCTCGGAGTGTGTCTCCTGCTATAATGTGACTCTTGTAATCCTTTGCGTTCCTGGAGAGGAATGGCCAAAACGACATAATTAAGTGCTAAGCAGATAAGGGCGCTCAGGAAAGCCATGTCTGAAATGGTCTTCTGTTGGAGAGGTCTCATTCTGATGTGAGCGATTTCTACCTGACTTTTTATAGTGTAGACACCTCTTCACACCTAAAACACTTCACACGTTCAATCAACCTATTCAATATCACGTTCCACAAGCCAGCCCATGCCAGTGTCTGGATAATCGCCTTCCTCTGTTATGCTAATGCCTGGTGTCTAAACTTTCCTACATCATTGGATCATTCAGATGAGACTCAGTGCCATGCTTGAATCCTAGTACATGTAAAGCAGACGGAGGTAAACCGATAGCTGAGAATTAGTGAAGATTAATTTGCTACTAAGCGTTCAGGATAATCCATTAAACCTATGTGATTGCTCTAGTATAATGTGGATAATTAGTTTCAGTTAACACTTCAAATTAGTGTTTTTGGAGGAAAACAAACATTGGCCTGATGCCTGATTTTTAGGCCTAGGCGAATTTCACACATGCGCTAAAGCTATAGGGCTATACACCACTGGAGCCCATTGACTATAATAGGATCTGGCAGGGATTAATCTGGCTTCCAACATGAGTGCCGGGTTTTCGGCTGGACAAAAACTGGGTGTAAACCATTTTTTGTCTGGCCAGATCCCATTGTAGTCAAGTGGTCTGGCGGTGAACACCATTATCTGGCTAGGCCAGATATGGTGAACTCCGGTAGGCTGTTACTCTGCTGGAACAACCTGCGAGATATCTTTGGCACAAATGTGAAACTAGCCTTAGATTGTATACTAGTACACTATTAAAAGGGTTTTCTGGTACTAAGATATTGATGGCCCATCCGAAGAATAGGTCATTAACATCAGATTGGTGGGTCCAGCACCCTCTTAGATCAGCTGTTTTGTGGAAGCCACCATAGCCAGTAACTGCCGGCGTACTGCAGCTCAGCTGCCATTCACTGTATTCTGGCACCATCATTTCACAGTGGATAATGTCTTCTGTTTTCATCTCCATCCACTGTACAGCTTCTTGTGTTGGCAGTTGCCTGAAACAGCTGATTTAGGGGCATGTTGGAAATTCCTTTACGGTGGTCATACACTTTCAGTACACAGGGGTTTAATGTTCTTTGGGCCTGTAGCTATTCCTAAAGATGTCGACATACATATGAGCACTCCGTTCGGCTGAACGCACGTATGTTTTCAATCCTTTTTTGCCTCCGACATATGCCATACTGAATATTTCATACACTTTATATGGTCGGCCGAATCTAAATCTAATGTGTATGGCCACAATTAGGCAGTTAGTCAAGGCTAGATGGCTAGTTGTGTTGGGCATTGGGATGTGGTAGGCATTTTGAAAAACATTTTCAAATACTCCCATTATTCAATTATAAATTAACAGAGCCCCCATCCTCCTGTTCAAGACCATCCTCTTATTATCCAGAGCAGAGAGTGCCTACAAATAGTGTTTTATTGGCATCAGATTGATTTCAGTGAGTTATCCAAGACCTAGAATGCCCCCCCCCCATATGCCTGGGCCACTCACAGAGATTGTACTTACCTTGCTCCCCAGCCACCACGTCCGTCGCTTCTGATGCTGATACGGCCGCCCCTGCATATCCCCGTCATCTGTATGATAACATCATTTGGCGGCAGCCAATAGCAGGCCACGATGGGAAGGAGCCTCCCTAGCGTCACCCGCGATGCTAGGGAGGCTCGTTCCAGTCACGGCCTGCTCTTAGCCGCCAAAAGATTCGCTTCCCCCGCGGTCGCCGCATATTTTCACCCGCACTACAGGGAAATGCAGAGGCGGCCATGCCAACATTAGAAGCGACGTGGGTACCAGGGAGCAAGGTAAGTACAATCTCTGTAAGGGCCCGGGCATATGGGGGGGCGTTATAGATCTTGGATAGACCCTTTAACTTCCCCTGTGATGTTCTGCAGATCAAATGAACCCATTGCCCAGGAGGAGGACACCATTGGTCAGAGACCCTATTAGCAAAAAGTAATTGTCTAAAGTTGAGAACCCACTCCAAATAAGCAATGCTGTATCATGGAGGTGTTCTCCCCTAGAAGCATTGCTTCTAACCATGTCATACCAACCAGGGAACCAAACAACATTGCATGAAAATGTGACTTTGTGCACGTTTGTACACAGCATCAAGGTCCTTTTGCATGGTCCGATGCAGGGCCATAATGAGTGCTATTCAATGAGGAAATTTGTTCTGGTTCGATTTTAATGAATCAGTTGGGACATTCGAATTGGGTATGAATAAATTTGACCCAAGTCGAAAGTTCTCAGATTGCCCTGACAATTGGCGTATCACTCTAGGGTCTCCTAGTACTCCTAGTATTTTTCTTTCTAATTTATTTTCTCTCTTTCCCTCTCCTCTTTTGGTTTCTTTAATCCAAAGATAGCATTAAACGTCAATGAATGTGACAGTGACATATATAGCTGTGGGTAAACGGGTGGTTCCTTATGCTTTTTAAAATGTAAAAAAAAATTATAAAAATGATTCCTTATTGACTGCCTGTGTTTTTACAAAATATATGCTGCGGTGATGCTGGAAAATATGCTTCTTGTATACTTATTAACTGCAGAAGCTTGGTCCTTAGGGAAAACGGCACAAATGCCAGTGCAACTATGATGCTTAAAGTATCATCAGCCAGCAGATTTAGTTTTTTTTTTTTATATGAATAGGGCTGCAAGCTGGCTCCTGCACAGAAAAATATTACCGATGTTCGGTGCAACAGTCTGAATCGAATCGTCAAAACTTTGGACTGTATTTGGGAGTAGAATTTTGGGGTATAATGAGAATGAATTCAATTTGTTTAGAATCAATTCACTCAATGGGGCTTTCAAAACTGTACAGGGGACGAACAATTGTTCTACGATCATTCATCCCCATATGCTTTAAATCATGTCGGCAGCACATACCCTTTTTATTATTGGGAGAGCGCTGCCAACCAGTGAGTATTTTTGCTTTCATAAAAGGCAATTATTGAGCTTTGTAAATAAATCCAGCCGTCACAACCGTTACTCTTTTGGTTAGTTTTATGGCCTTTAAAAGGGTTTTGCCCCATTTAGATATTGACGACCTATCCTCCAGATAGCTCATCGATATTGGTCCATGAGGGTCTGGCACCCAACACACAGCTGTTCAGTGGGGGTGGCAGGCCACCACTGATCTAACATTGATAACCTATCCGGAGGATAGGTCATCAATATCGAAAACTCCTCCTCCAATAATTTCACTCTCATTGGTCATCTAACATGTTTATTCCTTGTTCATTTTCACCTGATAAATGATCGTTTTGATAGAAATTTTGATCACCTTAATGTGTATGACCACCTTAGGGCTAGGTAGACAGACACGTCGTTAGCATTATTAGCCACTGTTTATTTAGTGCTTTGTTCATTGCAGGTGAACAGTTGTTCTAATAAACAAAAGTAAAGCACCAACCATGACATTGTCCATTCTCCCAGCTCTAAACACCCTCCCCACCTTGTCTAATTGTGTTTTTTTTTATTTTTCCTCACACTCTATTTTCTACTTCGTCTAGTCATTGGCATTTTTCTCTCGCTCAGCAGGCGCCTATACATCCAATGAGGTAACTTCTAAAGGTGAGATGGTAAAATCCATAGCACAAGTTTAGGCTTGTCTTGAAGGACCCATGGAGTTTGATCCTTCAAGCATGACGAATTTTTGCTACTTGACACTGTGGGCTCTTTGATGAGATTAACATACAATTTGATGCTCGTGTTCTTGGCTAAATCAGGTAACCTTCTGAATGTCTGTCAGATCTGTACTGGCTCTATAGTCATCTCTGAAAATTGTTTTCCAACACTTTTGGAAATGATCAACTTCACTTGAAGAAGATCATGATAGGAGAAGTAGTTTCTTTGGGGCTCGGTTCTGTGATATACCTCCCAATATATCCCACTGAATTAATGTGTATATGCTTAGTTTTGATAGGCACGGTATTAAGTGCTAGCCTTCAGTTTTTTTTGTAGTAATGCCATTTTCCATCCAAGTCTCGTTCATTCCAATGAATGGCCCCGGGGAAAAAACAGACGTACCCAGATGCCATATGGATGTTCAGATATGTCCATGTTTTGTGAACAGAAATTGGAACGGCCATCTGAATGTGGCCTATCTATTAGTTGATCTGGTTAAGCCTTGTACTATTGATTATTGACTCATAGGTGGCAGATGATTAATGTATAATTAAGAGAACTGTCAGCTCATTTGTGATTAACAGCTAATAATCTTGTGCTAAATATTTATCATGTTGGACCATTTAATCACCACAAACTCTATTATTACAAGGTTGTTTTCTGCATTTTTAGATACTAGTAGATACTACTATCGAAATATCACTTTGAGTTCACAATAGACATTTCTAAAGCTGGCCGGCGAAATAAGATTGTAGGGGCCAAAAGCTATCTTTTGAGATGCCCCTATTAACAAACTAGATGAAATATTTCTGTAGAAGGGGGCCCAAATACTTCTGACATCAATAACTTTACACATACACATTAGATGAGCATTGGCCAAACCCGTCAATTTCAGTGGGACTGACCAACCATGTCATTTGTATTGGGTTATGTTGACCCAATGGCAGATGTTGGGTTACGTCAGGCATATTGGATTTAAAGGGAGATAAGTTGCTATGCTAACATAGGTGTTGGACAACAGTATACTATCTAGGGAAAGGAACAAGCCCTTATTTCCTTCAGAAATGATGGAATCCATCAATGATTATATTTTATTATGTCTATCACCAGCATCAGCAAATGTAGTAGATGTTGGAGTTCTGCACACTGTTAGACTGGTGCCGGCGAAGGACTTGGCAGTCACTTGGCAGAAATTTGCAGCACTCAGATTAATATATGCAATTCAACGTGTGGCTGTATTATATAGCATCATATTCAAAGTGCAAGATCCAGTTTGAGGCAATAATCCATATATGACCACATTTGTGTGCCGAACTTTTCGGTCCAATAGGACCTTCTTTGGTGGTCTTTTATCTGTGGCCTTGATTGATATGTGTCATGGAGGTTGGATCAATTTAGCATCAGAAAATGGTGATCCTTAATCTGAGATTTGCAGGGCACATTCTGTTAATATCTTGCATGGTTAACATTTCTTATCATTTGTAACACTAATTGTCATGCAACCTGTGATCATGTTGACTTAAAGGGATTTTCCAGACTTTGGTTAAATAACCGACATATTGTAACAACATGTGAGCGCAACTGCCAGTAACTGCCCATGGCGATTGTAATAGTGATGTCATTGCGACCGTCACATCATCGTTGCTCCACCATTGTAAGCAAAGGCACTGAACCATTGTGCTAGATCGGCGGGGAATTTAAGAGGTAAGTTTCCAAATATCCAGATTATTGCAAGTTTTTTAGAAGCTTTAAAAAACCAGTTGAGATGACAAACGTATAATTTTGTTAGAAATGGGAATTAATTTTAATTGCATTCTAAAATTCGATTACTTTCCTTTCTTTTTATGTCTTTATTATTTCACCCCTTAAGGTGGCAGCCCATCATGGCCTTAAAACAGTATTCTGGTAATTTGAAATTATCCCCTATCCACAAGATGGGGGAGAATTATTAGATCGGTGGGGTCCTACTGCTGACACCCCCACTGATCATGAGAACAGGGCCCCCGTACCCTGCGGCACAGAGCATGTGCACTGCCGCTCCATTCATCTCTATGGGACTGCCGGAGATAGCTGAATACAGCATTTAGCTATCTCCAACAGGTTCCATAGAGACGAATGGTGTGGCATTGTGCATGCTCAACTTGCTCCTTGAAATTTATAATATAATTATAATTAAATCTGGTCAAAAAATCTGAATTTGACCAGTCATTACAATTACTTGCCCGTGTTTCCAGACATAAAAGACCATGTTAGGCGCCAAACAAGGATATCTGTAAAAAAATTTGATCTGACTTCTTGGTGATTAATCAAATTTGTCTTGAATTTTCAAAAAAAAATTTTTTTTAGATTGCAGCCGAATCCGAATCTTTTGCAATTCAATTCAGACAAATCTCTCCATTTTACAGGTCAGAAGACAAAGAAAAAGGCGTCTGCCACCAAAAATCATTTATGGACCATGATTTAACGTAAAAATAAAATCTGAAGATGCAGTGTGTTATTAAACAGGCTGTTTGCTACCATCCATTTACCCATCATACACAACCTTTCATGGCTTCTGAGCACCTTTGATTTTGGCCAAATGTATTCACACCTGAATCGAATCTGCCGACTGGTTCATTAGAATTAGACCCAAAAGAATTTCAAGAAATTTTTTAATCTCTATGAATAGTTGGCCAGAGTAGATTAGCCAAGATCACAGATCATGGTGAGAATCGATCGCCGATCTGTCACTGTAACTTATGTCACTGACCCACAACCTTCACAGACCAACCTTGAATGGCCGTCTGTAATCTCTAGTGTATGTCCGATTTAACACTTCTTTGGTGTGGTCCGTCTCCTGTCACTTCTTAAAAATGCAGACGTGAATTGTTGTCTAATGTCATGTCCGATTCAACATAATTTCCAGTTAAGGTTCTCTAGTGACTACAATGCATTAAGACAATACTTGATTGTAGAGATACAAAATGCTCTTCAATTCCCCTTTCCCCACCATTTTTTGTATGCTAATGTTCCCAGCCTTCACATGTGCCATTCCATTTTAGACAAAACAGAAACTGTTAGGCCAGTTGTCAAAACACTGGAGATGTTTACTAAAGGCCCTCAAGCGGTGGAACAGAGAACCGAGGGGCAATCCACAAGCCTAATGAGATAATGAGCCTTTAATAACCCCAGCACAGATACGAGCAGCTGTCCATATAGATACGAAGTATGAAGGACATTTAGCAACCCCTGAACGCCAGAAAACTGGTATCAAAAAGTTTGGTGCACAACACGCTTGTGCAAAATTTTGCTAATTTTGGAGGTTTAGAACCCCCAATCTCCGCTTTTCTAAAGAGCGAACAGAATGGGGTGGAGAATGGATGGTGCGGGGACCATCATGGCCAGCATGGCACATATGTTGTAAGCTACGCCAGGAAACTAGTGTAAATTATACCAGAAATGTTTTTGTGCATGAACTTGCACAGATGCACCTAAATATTAAGGAGTGCCCCAGTCTTGATAAATGTCCCCCAATGCGTCTAATTTATGCAAAATGGGTGTGTTAATTACTTAAAAATAAATTATGCTTAGAATACATTTTAATATATGGGGTCCCTGTACTTTCAAAAAACTTTTGATCTATTACAGCGACTAGTGTTGAGCCAATCGAGCTTCGGATCCAAGATCCGGAGTTAATTCGTTCAAAACTTCGTTTGAATGCTGTACGGAGATTCGTCTCCGTACAGCATTTAAATGTATGGGCTCCGGTGAGGGAAATTCGGACTTCGATTTTAAAACTTGGATCCGAAGCTCGATTCGCTCAACACTAATAGCGACATATGAGAGGTTTTGATTGGTGGCAGTTGGTGTCCTGAGACCCTCACCGATTCCTAGAACCAGGAGAAAAAAGTGCTGATACAGAGCTATTTCTCTCCTCGCTGCAGGAGACAGGCTCATAGACTTACTATTCTAGTTCAGCAGTGAGGAGAGACTGAGCTTTGTATGAGCGCTTACTTCTGCCTGCTCTAGCGATCATTTGGGGTCTCAGCACTCAGACTCCCATGATTCAAAATCTTTAAAATGCTGCTATGACATATCAATTGTTCAGGGACACTTTAGAGCACTACAAAAAAACTAGAGACCCTATTAAGGGAGGGTTCCATAGCAACAAAAAAACTTTGCTCAATTGAGCTCAATTCACCACTTTTACCCTTAATATTTAAATCAGTAAAACTTCACTTTTATTAGTAGTCCTCTAAAAATGTTTGTGAGTTTTGACACACTTGTTAAAACTACTGCTCGAATTTGCACACTGCTATCGCATAGTGTTGCTAGTGGTAACGGAGGGTGTGCACTACCTCCTAACCTTCCACAAGTTTGCAATCAGTGTATAACTACCTGCCTGACTATCTGCAGGGTACTGGTGCTGTGAACACACCCTAAGTGAATAACTGTTTCCTACTGTTTCTTACTCAGTGTTTAGCAACTCGAGCAGAGCTAAAACCAGCAGATTCTGTCCCCAACATGTTTCACCAGATAAACTGGCGTCTTCAGGGAAAGGACAGACTGGACAGTCTGTCCTTTCCCTGAAGACGCCAGTTTATCTGGTGAAGCATGTTGAGGGACAGAATCTGTTGGTTTTAGCTCTGCTCGAGTTGCTAAACACTGAGTAGGAAACAGTAGGAAACAGTTATTGTACTTTAGGGTGTATGTTCACAGCACCGAGTACCCTGCAGGATTAGTCAGGCAGGTAGTTATACACTGATTGCAAACTTGTGGGAAGGTTAGGAGGGTAGTGCACACCCTCCGTTACCACTAGCAACCTGTGCGATAGCAGTGTGCAAATTCGAGCAGTAGTTTTAACAAGTGTGTCAAAACTCACAAACATTTTTAGAGGACTACTAATAAAAGTGAAGTTTTACTGATTTAAATATTAAGGGTAAAAGTGGTGAATTGAGCTCACTTTAGAGCACTGTGGCCCAGATTTACTAATGTGTCTCCACTTAGAATAGTTGACAAAAGCTCTGGACGGGCCGAAACTTGTCCTATGGATCAACTGATCTTGCGATTAAAAAAGCATATTGAAGAAAGCGAGTGCTGGGATCATCTCTTTCCACTTTGAATCTGTCTAAAAAATTGTGAAATTGGTGCAGTGTTACCACAAATAGGGTTTCAACACTTTTTTCCAACTTGCTCAAAAAGGTTGCGGGCCTTCTTGGCAAAGTGGCATGGCCTTCGAGGCACAGGCATTGCACCAAAATTCTGGCATTAAGTTCTGTCTCAAAATAAGCGAACCAATAGCCGGTACAGAGTCAGGTTTAGATCAGTGGTGCACAACGTTTCCTGGTTTGGGGCCACATTGCCAGACCGAACCAACAACGAGGGCCGAAATTAAAATTTAAAGGGGTATTAACAGCTGAAATACTGTATTTATGGCATATTGAACACACCGTATATACCATTTATGTCTAATATTGTATATACCGTCTACAGAATTAATCAATCTGGGTGAGTATTTCATTTTAAAAACCTACTAAAGGAAAAAAAGGTATTTTGTGGCTAAGGCTGCTCAATTTTTATAGAATGGTTTGATTTGGTCAAATAAGGCAAGTAAAATAATGTAACATTTTTATTTATTGCATGTATTGACTGTACCGATTGCTCATGTGTATATATATAAATTGGGAGTTAAAAAAATTATTCAAGTGAAAAAGTTATACAGTAGATCACACTGCTAAACTGTAATGGGTTGCGGAGTCACTAGGGCTCTGTTCACACCTCACTGGTGCCGTCGAAGAGAGGAGCATACTGCTGACTGAGCAACCAGCTAGTGGGGTAGATATGGAAGCTGAAGATCAGGTGGTGGGTCAGCAGGAACAGGCAAGTAGCTGGGTTAATGTAGTTAGAGGGAGAAGAAAGGGATCGAGGAGAAGGAGGACCAATTCTGTTTCAGTACTTCCAAGCAAAATTGCCAAGTTGGAAGATGATGCAAGGGTGTCGGTTTCAGAAATGACAGCCCTAGTGGATACTGTTGTCTGTAAGAGCTGGAAGAACAGCCCAGCTAGTAGTAGGAGGATGGTAGTGCAGGTAGGTCTAAACAGTTAGTGGTTATAGAGGATTCTATAATCAGTAGGATGGATACAATAATTTGTCACCAAAACCACCTCAAACGAATGGTTTGCTGTCTCCCTGGTGCCAGGGTTCAGCATGTGGTGGAACGGGTGGATGAATTACTGGGGGAGGCTGGAGAGGACCCACCTGTCGTGGTCCAGGTTGGTGCCAGTCACAGAATAAATGGTAGGTGGAAGGTGCTTAAGAATAATTTAAAAAACTAGGCTCCATGCTGAAGGGAAGGACCTCCAAGGTAGTGTTCTCTGGAATACTGCCTGTGCTATGCGCTACACAGGGCCGTCAGCGGGAGCTTAGGGAGTTAAATGCATGGCTTAAGTCTTGGTGTAGAGCAGAAGGGTTTGGGTTCCTAGCCCAGTGGACTGACTTTTCACTGGGGTACAACTGTTTTCCGCAGATAATTTGCACCTCAATGGAAGGGAAGCTGCTGTGTTGGGGGAGGGAAATCTGGCTGGGGTGGCAGTGCATTTAAACTAGGGATGAGTGGGGGGAGGAAGTGGCTATAGATATGGAGGTAGGCAGGTTAGAGAGGGGTCAGAATACATTGGTGGGGGAATGGATGGTGGGGGTAGCAGGGGCGTAGCTATAGGGGGTGCAGAGGTAGCAGTCGCTACCGGGCCCAGGAGCCTGAAGGGGCCCAAAGACACTTGTGCCGCATGAGAAGACACACAAAGCACTGAGGGAAGGGGGCCCAAGCTGAACTCTTGCACCAGGGCCCATGAGCCTTTAGCTATGCCGTAATGTTCCCTTGTACTAGGGAAATGTGGCGGCCCCTGTGAACCCTGGGGAATTGGTATTGGGCGGGGGCCAGACATGTACCCATGGGTACACCAATTCTCCAGGGCCACAAACATGTCTGTGGGGTCGTTTGGCGGAGTGGCTGCATCCAGAACGATTACGAGAGCCGCTTTGGTTCTCAGCAATCGTTCTGGAGGCGTACTCTGCAAATCAAAGTGGCCCTCCTGCCGGGCTCTAGCTAAATAGTCAAGGACCTGGCTATTGACCAGAGCGGGGGGGAATCGACTCCCGAAGCAACGGGACGCGAGGCTGCAGAGGTGGCGGGTCTTTCTGCCCTCTCTGTAGGAGGTGGGCCAGAGGGAGTCTCCTCCTTGCAGGTGCTGGAGTGATGTGGAGCTGACTCGTCTGTTTCCTCCTCAAGGTTGTCTTCCGTTCTACACAATAAAAAAAAACAGACCATGTAAATTAATATATGAACACAAAAAAAAATAGTCACGTAACATATTACTATAATCAGCAAAAGACATTTATCATATAGTACTACATTAAAGAGGACCTTTCACCACTGACATGTCATCTTACATTACTTCATGTATTACCCATGTAATAACTATTCTGGAACATCTATTCTTATGGCTCTTTGTTGTGACATTCCTTTATTATTTCTACTAGAAGTTATAATTGAATTACTATTAGCCTTCAGTAAGTAAGGGTACGGAGAGGAGGTAAGCCGTTGGGGGCATGTACCTGCACACATAAATGAGTCTCTGCAGGTACACACCCCCAACTTGTTACCTCCCCTTCTGTACCCTTACTAAAGGCTAATACCAATTCAATTATAACTTCTAGGAGGAATAATAAAGGAAAAGCTCAACATAGAGTCATAAGAATAGATGTTCCATAACTGTTATTACATGGGAAATGTATGAAAGTATTAAAACAGGCCTGTCAGGAGAGGTGACAGGTCCTCTTTGACTACCAGCTAACATTACATATGTGGCCATGTAGCAACATTAGGGAAAATAGAAGTGGCATAGCCGGCCATAGCAAATAATCTGATTCCGCTTGTAATGTTGTTCACCTACTTTTGAAAATGAAAGGAGGATTCGGCTTGGTTGCTATTGCCAATTATGACATTTCTAATTTACACATTGTTACACATTACATTACCCACATGGTCAACATACAGTGTGTATCGATAAACATGTAGTGGTCATTGTTTATTATTAACTTACGGACGCAGCTCCATGACCTGACGCCGGACCGTCAGCTGGTCCATAAACATATTTACCACCAAAAAATCCGGTACACAAATTCCCTTAAAATATACTCAATTTTTATTTAAATAATGACATAAAATAATCACACCACCATCAGTGGGAGAAACACAATTCAATAACGCCATGCAATTCCTACATTGGTTGACGTATATGAAATAACCAACATACAGGTTAGCTGATCCCACATGTAATACTGCTGGGTCTATTATAAACACGCTAGAGGCACGCTAGGGGTATTTATATAAACTATATGCTAAACAAGCTGTAAGGTAAATCTAAACCCCTCTACCGCAATGTTGCTACTCAGCCCATAAAAAGTAATAATGTGACCACCGCAGTTATATCGATAGGAAAACGCTTTAAATCACATACCCAAACGTAATGTTAACCAACCAAGGGATAGGAATAGCGCCCCCTATACGCACGTTTCAAGTTAGCTTCTTTAGGAGGAGAGGCTGGCTCTTAAATCTGAAGATCTTTTAAATTGAAGTGGGGCCAATGAACGGAAGAATTCGAGGTCACGTGAGTATATGGGGGTGAGTCTAAGATCACATGGGTATGCCGAGATGACGGCGCATCGCATACCGAGCAACCTCCATATGACGCACTTCCGCCCTTCCCCTGCGTCAGTCCCAGCGAGGGCAGGCACGTTAACGTCCTGACATCACTTGGGACCGAACTATTAGGGGAATATGCGGAAGTGCCCGGAGGCACTCAGCTGCAATGCGCACTCACGGCATCACCATTTTGGTACATAATGAATACCAAAAAATGACAGCGAAGCGAACAAAAAACCTGAAGGACTTATTGGGGCATAGCCACTATGTCCCTGATTCAAACGAGGAGAGTGGTGCCAGAGTGAGTGGATCGTACCCCTGTGGGACTTGTAAGGCCTGCAAAAATATGATAAAATCGAAAGAATTTATGGGAATGCGCAACGAAAAAAGATATGACATCAGAGAATTTATTACCTGTTCATCCAAGGGTGTTATTTATCAGGCTTCCTGCCTTGTAATAAAATATATATAGGTCTGACAACCAGGGAATGAAGAAAAAGGGTGAGGGAACATGTAAGAGATGTAGAAAAGGCAAAGAGGAAAAGGATCTCAATAATCTGAAAACCATACTACGGCATTTTAAAATGTACCACCAGAGTAATGGAGACCTACTGAGATTTATAGGTATTGACCAAATCCCGCTTAGGAATGAGAGAAGGTGATTTGGGCAAAAGATTAGCCCAGATTGAGAGTAAGTGGATTTTCAGACTAGGTTCAATGGCACCAGAGGGGTTAAATGAGTCACTTGGCTTTAGTTCCTTTTTGTAGATAGTAGCATGGAGATCTTAATTTTAATTGTTTTTAATTGATTTAATATATGTGATGTTTATTCATTTTTAGACACTGAGGGTACTTTCACACTTGCGTTAGTGTGATCCGGCAGGCAGTTCCATCGCCGGAGCTGCCTGCCGGATCCGCCCTTCAGTGTGACAACTGACAGCATTTGTAGACGGATCCGGGTGCGGATCCGTCTACAAATGCATTGCAAGAACGGATCCGTCCCTCCGCTTGTCATGCGGATGGATGGATCCGTCCTACAGCCTTTTTCACAGTTTTCCCGGTCTTTTTCACAGTTTTCCCATTGCTGGATCGGGCACTAATACAAGTCAATGTAAATGAATGCCGGATCCGGCATTCCGGCGACTGATCCGGCATTTTGGACGGACATAATACCGCAGCATGCTGCGGTATTATGTCCGGCCAAAACGCCTGACAGTGACTGAACGGAAGGCATACTGATGCAAACTGAACGGATTTCTATCCATTCAGAATGCATGGGGATATGCCTGATCAGTTCTTTTCCGGCATAGAGCCCTTTTGACGAAACTCTATGCCAGAAAAGAATAACGCAAGTGTGAAAGTACCCTTACCTGAGATTGGTGGACCTGAAGTGGAGTGAAAATGGATGGGGAAGTCGGTTCCTGGAATAAACAAAGACAGAAAATAAAAATATGGAACAATGGATGCATAATATGTTCTACACCTATATGTTATGGTTAAATTGTAATGGCCTTATGGTTATTATAATTTAATCTTTGTGGGGGAGATGATGTGATGTTTTACCTTCAATCGATGTTGGGTAATAGGAAATAACATGGGGTTCCTCTTATGGGGATAACATTTATATATATTTTATGGGGGATTATAATAATGGCATTAGCACTTTAGACTGGTTATTGTAATGGTTTGTGATATTTCTATTATAGGAAGCACGTGGCACTTTTTTCATGAGTTGCTTAATACACATTGATACACTATAGGATGATATATTGATATACAATTTTAATGTATTTATTGATGAATGTAGTTTCTGTTACTCAGCCAGTTACTTACCCACATACAGACATTTTCTCCCAGTCCGAGCATCCTCATTTTATATACTAACCTTTTATGTGGTACAGTGTCAAATGCTTTGGAGAAGTCCAGATATACGACATCCATTGATTCGCCGCTGTCAAGTCTAGAACTTACCTCCTCAAAGAAACTGATTAAATTCGTTCCCTCATGAAGCCATGCTGATATGGCGTTATTTGCTTATTTTACAATAACTTAAAGAGGACCTTTCACCTAAAAAATCATAGTTCAATTATCACACTACCTTATAGTGTTGCTGCCTGTGATGCCCGGACACCTTTTATTTCTTCAAATGGACCCCCCCTGGAGTCCCCAGCGCAGAAGACGACGGCAGCGACAGCAGTATCGGCATCCTGCAGGTAAGTATCAGAATCAACCCTAGACCAACGAGCATGATGTCTGCCGTCATTTACTGCGCTGGGGACTCCAAGCGCTTCCCTTTGGAGAATAATACATACAGCACTTCCGCCCTTCTCAGGGGCCACGTCACTTCCGCCCTTACACCGGTCTGACATGTGCGCATCTCGCACAGACTGACGTCACATCCGTGTTGAGGAAGCACGCTGGTAACAGCGTGTATATATTCCTCTGTCGCCATTAACACACTATGGCAGCAACAGCGGCTCACTATAGCCCTGCAAGCAAAGCCGCACGGCCTCAGAGCCCATACCTACAAGATTTGGTTGTCATTTATTGCGGCACATCCAGGTGAGTCCTCAGTGTTACGGACATACTATCAGCTTCTTTGCTGAGTAGGATTATAGTATTTGTCTATACCATGCAATATTGTCATATTCTTGGTTTCATGGCTAAATGAGATTTTCATTTGTATGTATAATACATTCATCTAATTTCTGTTCTCCAGTTCCTTATCTGTTTCTCCAGCCTGTAGCTCCATGATGCACATTGTATCTTTATATAGTAAATCTATGGAGTAGTACCGCACAATGTGCTGGACTATTGATCTGTTATGGTCAGCATGTTTATATGCCTCCCAAACTCATTATCAAGTAACCTAATGATGTCATCTTTACCTGGGACTGTCTTTTCCCCAATTATGAACTTATATATGAAATTTGACATGTAACTTTAAAAATTATGCTACATGAAACTTAGTTACTGCACTATGTTCTATGTTTACAGTGTTCTGATGAAGGCCAATGCCGAAACGTCACTACTTTCTGTAACTGGCAATCCGCAATATACATAATAAATAATTATTGAGCAAGACTAGTGGTGTCGAGGAACCGTCTTTTTCACTATGGGGACTCCAAGATGGCGCCGGCTCCAGAACTCTGCAAGCTCAAGTTCTCGCGAGAACTTGAGCTCCTTCTCCCTGGCTAAGAGCCGAGCGCTGCGATTGGATGCGCTCGCAGCCAGGGAGAAGTGAAGACCGCCCAGCAGAACTAAAAGATCGACGCCTACTATAACCTAGATGCCTCATTTGCATATGAGGCGCCGAAACTGACGGGGAGCGCAGCGGGCGAACAGGGGGTCCATTTGAAGAAATAAAAGGTGTCCGGGCATCAGAGGCAGCAACACTATAAGGTAGTGTGATAATTGAACTATGATTTTTTAGGTGAAAGGTCCTCTTTAAAGGGAATCTGTCACCTGACAATTTTTTTTTTCCCTTTAGCCTAGGGCAATAAAGTACCTTATATCCGGATCTGTTCTTCTTTTTGTCGTGTGTCTTGTATTTTCTGTTAAAAACCGCTTTATCCATTATGTAAATTAGGCTGTAAGGAGCCCAGAGGGGCGTTTTTTCTCTTCCAAGGAGCCCAGGAACGCCCCCCTGATGTGCCCAGACCACCTAAATTTGAATCTGAAGAACGCCTCCAGCAGCTGAAATCGCGTCCCATAGGCTAACGGCTCCCCCCGGCTACCTCCGCTCTCTGCCCAGAATACATCCCTGATCTTCTTCTTGGCGGCCGCTGGAAATCTCGCGCAGGCGCAGTGCCGACGATTGCCTGCGTGATCCGATGGCAACTGAGGGCAACAGCGTTCCGAAAAGGTCACTGGGCTCGGCGCATGGTTTTTTTTGGGTCCGCAAAAAAAAAACGGAAGTTACTCCGTGTGCATTCTATTTCCGTTTGTCCGTATTTCCGTTCCGCAAAAAAAAGAACATGTCCTATTATTGTCCACATTACGGACCAGGATAGGACTGTTCTATTAGGGGAAAGCTGTTCCATTCCGCAAAATACAGAATGCACGCAGACATCATCCATATTTCTTGCGGGTCTTTTTTTTGCGGAACGCAAAATTCATACGGTCGTGTGCATGATGCCTTATTCGAGTGCCAGTTACTTGTCTCCTGCTCACTGCTCAAAGGAGAGCTGGGAAATGTAGTTCTGCTGCCTCCCCTAACAGCTGTAGAGAATTGATGACCATCCACTGTAGCATTAATTGCTCTTATAAATCTCTTACAGGGGTTACATGTACAATACATTTAAAATGTAATTTGTACCAAATAGTGAATGTCATAAAGAAAAGGAAACTGGAATTCCTTTTTTTACCACCCCACAAAAAACAAACAAACAAAAAAAAAACGCTAATATATATGTATGTACCTACTGTATAAATGTACCAATTAAAATTTCACTTTTCCTGGAAATAGGGCTACTTTCACACTAGCGTTTTGGCTTTCCGTTTGTGAGATCCGTCATGGGCTCTCAGAAGCGGTCCAAAACAGATCAGTTCAGCCCCAATGCATTCTGAATGGAAAAGGATCCGCTCAGAATGCATCAGTTTGCCTCCGTTTAGTCACCATTCCGCTCTGGAGGTGGACACCAAAACGCTGTCCGCCTGACAAATCGGTCAGTTTTATCTGACACAATCTGGCACAATAGAAAACCGATCCGTCCCCCATTGACTTTCAATGGTGTTCATGACGGATGCATGCGGTTGTATTATTGTAATGGAAGAGTTTTTGCACATCCATGAAGGATGTGTGCTTATGCACACAACCCCATGTATATTGCAGTCCGCAAAAAACGGATCAGCAAAAAACATGGATGACGTCTGTGTGAATTCCGTATTTTGCGGAACAGCTGGCCCCTAATAGAACAGTCCTATCCCTGTCTATGATGCGGATGATAAAAGGACATGTTCTATTTTTTTTTTTTGCGGAACGGACATACTGACATACGGAAACAGAATGCACACGGAGTAACTTCTGTTGCAAAAAAAAACAACGGAATGGATATGGAGAGAAAATATGTTTGTGTGCATGAGCGCTAAGACAATGGAAAAATAAAAAGGTTATGGTTGTTGCAATTTGCTACAGCAAAAATGAAAACGTCCCTAAGTATACTTTTTTTTTACAGTGGTACTCTATGGTGAACGGATGCCACTATATGGTATCTGTAGGAGGCCCCCATTTAACCTATACATTTTTTGTATACATTAAACGGATGGGAAAAACGTGATGTGAACCCAGCCTTAGTACCTAGTTATAGTGTGGCAACTTCCCCACATATCTGGCTATTTGCTATCGTTATCAAACGTTCAGATGCTGTGGCTAAATCTAATACACACAACAATCCATGTTACCCCAAATAAAGTCTAGATCATCATCAAGTGGTGTGCTGCGTTTTTTTCTTCTAACGTAAACATCAAACGGAGGCATAAAACGCGATGCGAACCCAGCCTAAAAAAGAAAAAAAAAACGTTGCACAATCAGTTGATAGCTACCCTCCACTTCTTCCAGGGGCGGATTTGTAACTAAAAGTCGCCCTGGGAAAAAAAAAAACTAAAATTGATCCCATGTTGTAGACAGGTTCAAATTAGCGAAAGGCAGGCCAACACAAGTAGGCAGGGACAACGGAAGTGTGTGTGGGGCGGCCGCAATACTGTAGTACAGCACAACATACTGCCCCCAGTAGAACCAAATACCACAGTGCCGCACAAAATAGAGCCACCCCTGCTGCAGTATTCAACTTTATTACTGTCCTGAGGACAGCAATACAGTTGAAATCAGGAGGGCGCCTGTGGCAGTCACCCAGGTGCATAAGTACCTGATGCTCCTAGCTTTAATTAATGCTGAGAGCATCAGATCCATATTTACTGCCCTGGCGGGGGTGAGGAGGGCTCGGGTGGCCCCCTGGGCATCGGGCCACTGTGAAATTTCCCTGTAAGGTCTATGCCCAGTCCGTCAATGCATGTCACTTCATGCACAAAGCTTTTAAAAGTATAGCCAACTGCAAAGTGGAAAATTGAAGGGTGAAGAAGAAAGTATACATTAGTCCCGTGCTGAGGTGCTGAGCCACGCCCCCTGCACTGATCACATGACGGTGACGTCACCCCAGGTCCTTCGGCTGTTCAACAGTTCGGGTTGGTGGAAGCCGCCCCTTATGGATTCCATATGCCGCGATAGTCCGCGGTAGTGGAATCCATAACGGGATGCGGCGATTACCACAACCCGAACGCCAAACTTTTTTTAAAGTTCGCTTATCTCTAGTTATTAGCTGTATAGCTACTGTTCTTCCACTGATGTATGTGAGAGAAGTCTCTGATGAGCGTGAGTGGAAATCTCTTGTACAAGCAATGGAAGATTGTGAACTTGCTATAATCATTCCTATAGCAACACTAGTTGCATGTAGAATTCCAGTGAGGGAGATGCAATAGATATGCCTTTAGGTAATTTATTAAATGTACCTTGAGAAATGATGATAGAGGTCAAAGGAAAATCCTCTGTCCAACTCTGTGATGGATGTCTGACAAACAGGAAAGGACTGCAGGTCACAGGATGTCAGCTCACAGAGGAGGAGTTATTAGACAAATAATATAATGAAATACAACCATAAATAACTTCATAAAACCAAGTAGAGAATTGGCCACAAGATGGCAGCAAAGTACACTATGTATAGTGGTTTAACAGATTTAACACTGAATAAAATTAACATGAATTGTAAATGAGAGCCATTAGTTAGGACAGCACACCTACTGTAGAAAAGAAATTGATATATTAGAAGAAAAATGTTCCCTTGTTTTTGACCGTTTTCCCAAAAATAAGACCTATAAAAATTACTTTTAGAATGCAACATACCAAAAGGTGAAATTTTCTGCCGTGGGCATCAAGGGCCAAAGTATTATGAAGTGAAGGCATCAGTGGCTATAGCACGTTCAGGGATGGTAGAGATAATTTGAGCAGATAGCTTCGGAGTCTAGGCCATCTTGAGGTGTCTATGGAGGGCTGTCTTAATTAGTTGTTCTGATACAAAAGTAAGTCTTCATTCACATCTGCGTTTGACGTTCCATATTTCTGTCCTATGATAGGAACAAAATCATTGAATGCAAGCCAGATACAGCTCTGTCACATGAAGGACACCAACAGTGCCCAATGGACCCCATTATAGTTTCTTTCCTGGTATCCATTATTTTACCAGACAAAATAACACATTCACCAACGTGGTCCTGCATGCAGGACATTTTTATCCACTAAAAAAAGTTCTCCCAAACGGAAACTTAACCGGAATTATATAACAGAACCGAAGAATGGAAGAACATAGCGCTGATGTGGTAGTGCCCTAACGCAGTGTTTCCCAACCAGTGTGCCTCCAGATGTTGCAAAACTACAACTCCCAGCATACTCGGACAGCCTTTGGCTGTTCAGGCATGCTGGGAGTTGTAGTTTTGCAACATCTGGAGGCACACTGGTTGGGAAACACTGCACTAACGGATAACATTTTTTTAGAGATGCAGCACAATTATCAAACAATGTGCAACGTTTTATAAATTCAGTGCAAATAAAGACATAGACACAACCAAAAGGACTTCAAAAATTCCCCTGATGACAAATCTCCCCCATTATATTTTCAAGGCCCTTATAGAGCTGTAGTGACACCTGGTGGCAATTTTATGTAACAGTTTTAGATTCTTTGGAATTGGTACAGTTACAGGGGCGTAGCTAACGGCTCATGGGCCCTGGTGCAAAAGTTCAGCTTGGGCCGCCCTTCCCTCAGTGCTTTGTGTGTCTTCTTATGCGGCACAAGTGTCTTCGGGCCCCCTCAGGCTCCTGGCCCGGTAGCGACTGCTACCTCTGCACCCCTATAGCTTCGCCCATGTACTAAAGAGTGTAAAGATCATTCAACGCAAAGTGCAGTAAAGCATTAGATGGAGAAAATAGCTAGACCTGCAGCATGGATTCAGAGAAATGAAGAGCAAGCTATATTAGAGGTTCTCTGGGCATTCTGTAGTTCTTATCTGTGGAAGGAAGACCTTTTAGATAGGACTTAGCAGTTCCTCCCTCTGCAGATGCCGGCGTCTCCGCTGAACTGACACAGGCTGTAGCTGTGGTAAAAATACAACTCCCAGGATGTACACTTGCTTGGCTGTTCTCAGAACTCCATACAAATGAATGGAGCATGCTGGGAGTTGTAGTTTCACCACAGCTGGAGTGCCGGAGATTAGCCATCACTGCCCTAGGAAGACTTGAACCTGTGATCGTTTGATTTCTTGTACTAATCATAGCAATGCTTCTGTATTGCTGGGGATAACAACTTTGCTGACATTCTATTACGAGTATCCTGCCTTCAGAAGGCTCCTGGCTGCCTTAGCAAATGATTGGCACCCTTTAATTGTATCTTGGGTTGTTGAATGGAGGACAGGGGGGCCTCTTCCGTCGGTCTAACCCCTCAGATGCTGCAGTTGTTTATGGAGGGGGCACAACCCATCAACCTGCTCCATACACTGCTTGCGCGCCTCAAGCGGACAGTTATGCTCAGGTGTGAAAAGGAGTAGATGTTGATGATTATTTGGGAAAAGGAGCGAAGATTAAAACAGAACCCCCTTCTGTTGCTGGTTGACACCACCATACCCTTAACCAAATGACACAGGGGGGACTTAAAGGGGTTGTTTGGGTTCAGAGCTGAACCCAGACATATCCCCATTTTCACCCAGGCAGCCCTGGTATAAGCATCAGAACAAGGGCTTCTTTGTTTATATTTTTACACTGCTAGGCAGGGTCTTTCGCCTAGCAGTATTGCTGGTGATGTCATCGGCTCTGATGCGTGGACTATAGTGGTTCCCAAGCCGTTTTACAGGCTATGGCAGCGCTAAAGCCCGCCCATTAGTGCCGGTGACATCACCGGGATCACTGCTAGGTGGAAGCCTCCGGCAAGCTTTCCCCATGGAGAGCCCCGTACGTCACCGGATCACCAAAAAAAGCCTTTGCCCTGCGCAATTCAGCGCAGGGCAAAGACGAGCATCACGGGGGCTGCCTGGATGAAAATAAAGATATGTCTGGGTTCAGCTCTGAACCCAGACAACCCCTTTAATACTTGTTTTTCCTCCATCTCCTCTCCGTGCTCCTTGAGTTAATCCCCCACACCCTAATGTTCCTCTTTTTTTTTTTTTTTTTATAGGAGAACCTTCTATACTGGTGATCAGGCTACATTCCTGGCAGAATAAATGCAACCAGTGCTTCTTAAAAAACAAACCCAAGCAACTTTGCAAAAAAAATAAAAAATCCTAATATTTTGTGTATACAGTTCCTATGCAGACTTAGGCTACTTTCACACTTGCGTTTGGTGCGGATCCGTCATGGATCTGCCCAAACACATCCGTTCAGATAATACAACCACATGCATCCATTCAGAACGGATCCGTTTGTATTATCTGTAACATAGCCAAAATGGAAACGTCTTGACCACCATTGAAAGTCAATGGGGGACGGATCCGTTTTCTATTGTGCCAGATTGTATCAGTGAAAACGGATCCATCCCCATTGACTTACATTGTGTGTCAAACGGCGTTTTAGTGTCCGCCTCCAAAGCGGAATGGAGGCAGAACGGAGGCAAACTGATGTATTCTGAGCGGATCCTTATCTATTCAGAATGCATTAGAGCAAAACTGATCCGTTTTGGACCGCTTGTCAGAGCCCTGAACGGATCTCACAAACGGAAACCAAAACGCCAGTGTGAAAGTAGCCTTATGTGGTTCCATGCTTCTTCTTTGCATCTGCCCATAAATTGTGGATTTTTTTTAACATAGACTATTTGCCCCTTAGATGTACTGGAACGATAAACTTGGTTGTAGAACTGTGCTAGCTTTTAAATGGTCATCTGTATTTTATAAAAATTACTAACTTACAACTGCGGCCAGTAATTGACTGTAGCGGTCGTGTTATTGAAGTGATGTCCTTACTGCAGCCTAGTGTACAGAGACCAGTACCGGAGTGGTGGGGGACTTAGGGCTCTTTCACACTACCGTTTTTCTTTTCCGTCCTAGAGTTTCTATCCTCGGGGCTCTAGGATGGAAAGATACTGATCAGGATTATCCTAATGCATTCTGAATGGAGAGAAATCAGGATGCATCAGGATGTCTTCCATTCAGTATGTGAACGTTTTTTGGACGTTGACAAAAACCGTAGCATGCTGCGGATTTGTCTCCGTCCAAAAATCCGGAAGACATGCCGTAACGCCGGACCCGGAATTAATGCCCATTGAAGTGCATTAATCCAGATCCGGAATTAAGCTAAACGTCGTTTCGGCGCATCGCCGGATCCGACGTTTAGCTCTGCGCATGCGCAGCAGCAGTTCCGATCGGGGCCCCAGTAAGTAAGCTGGGGCTTCGATCCGTTACCATGGCAGCCAGGACGCTACTGAAGTCCTGGCTGCCATAGTAAGTACTCCGCAGCAGTGTACTTACCTGCGCTGCAGCCTCCGGGTCCTCCTTCATGACGTCACAGGTCCGGGCGGCGCATTGATCTATATGCCGCGGGGACCTGTGACGTCATGAAAGAGCGCCCGGCGGCTGCAGCGCAGGTAAGTACACTGCTGCGGAGTACTTACCATGGCAGCCAGGACTTCAGTAGCGTCCTGGCTGCCATGTTAACCTAAAAGCATTTCGAAGACTGATCAGGATCCTGATCAGTCTTCAAATGCTTTCAGGCGACTTGCGTTCTGACGGATCCGGCGGGCCTGAAGTGCCCGCCGGATCCTCAGAACGCAAGTGTGAAAGAGCCCTTAACAGGTGAGTAATGATTATTTTTTTACCCAATTTTTTGTAGTGCTTGGAGAACCACTTTAAAGGGGACGGCCAAGTGTTTCAAAATTGGCCGATCCTCAGGCACCCCCGGCGATCAGCTGTTTGAAGAGTAGGCGGCGCTCGAGTGAGCACTGGTTTCTGTTCAGAATTACACTGTGCGTTGTCTTGGCGCACAATTATAAGGCTCATCCCATTCACTTCATTGGGACGAGCCTTATAATTACACTGCACCACCGCCACAAGCGAGATGACGCACAGGGTAATCTTGAAGAGGAAACAGGTCCCCTATGAGTGTCATCTCCTCTTCATACAGCTGATCGACAGGGGTGCTGGGACTTGGACCACACCCGATCCGATATTGACAACCTATGCTGAGGATAGGTCATCAATATAAACCCCTGCACAACCCCTTTAAGGGAAAGTTGGATCTAAAATCAGGCATTGTTTTACTGCCTGGTATGTCACTGTCCACACAAAGAGGGTTATTAAAATGTTCACACAACCCCATTGCAGGTTGATGATATAGTCAACCTCTACCGCCTCTCAACAACCCAATCACACAAAAAGACACAGAAAAGTATACCATTTAGCCATGTGTTTATTGCATGTTTAGAATGTTTTATAAATCTATACATTGCATTAAGAGAATGCACCCAAATCTATCAAATCTCAACATGAGAAACTATCCACTGGCATTTTTATGTTTGTAGTCAAGATATAAATTAAAAATCTACCCATGTCATCTGCTATAAATAAGAAACTAAACAAAATAAAATGAAATAATTTAAGCATAAAAATACTTTTTCCTGTCTTCGTGGTGGCTTACAGCACAGTCTTGAGTGTCTACCCAAAATCTACCCATTAATCTGCTATAAATAAGAAACTAAACAAAATAAAATAAAAACACTTTTTCATGTCTTCGTGCTTACAGCACGGTCTTGATTTTCGGTATGACATGATAAATATATCATTTTATCTGATTCCTTCAATCCTGAAACAAAACAATTATGAATGTCAGTACAAGTATTTTCACAGTTAGCATAGTACGCAAAAATTAAAAATATCCAAATAAGAAACAATTCTTTTAAAAATGTTTAACAAAGCTTGAAAATACATAATGATACAATATGACAGCAAAAATATTTGATGATATATAGATATAAGTAGATAGGATGTAGATAGATAGATATGAGATAGATAGATAGATAGATAGATAGATAAAAGATGGACAGATAGATGGATAGACTGATATTAGATAGATAGATAGATAGATAGATAGATAGATAGATAGATAGATAGATAAGATAGGTAAGTAGATAGATAGATAGATAGATAGATAGATAAGATAGGTAAGTAGATAGATAGATAGATAGATAGATATGAGATAGATAGATAGATAGATAGATAGATAGATATGAGATAGATAGAAGATAGATAGATAGATATACGAGATAGGTAAGTAGATAGATAGAAGATAGATAGATAGATATACGTGATAGGTAAGTAGATAGATAGATAGATAGATAGATAGGAGATAGATAGATAGATAAAAGATGGACAGATAGATGGATAGACAGATATTTGATAGATAGATAGACGAGATAGGTAAGTAGATAGATAGATAGATACAGAAAAACGGGCAGCACAGCCGATAAGTGAAGCTTAGTAGTATGGGTGCCAGCAGCTGTGGGGGCGATCAACCCACCTACTTACATAAAAACCGAAATCCGCAGCACACCCAAATTTCAAGTGTGTTTATTCACCAGAAAAAAACGCAACGTTTCAATCCACCCAGTGGGATCTTTCTTAAGCAAGGTGAGAAAGATCCCACTGAGTGGATTGAAACGTTGCGTTTTTTTCTGGTGAATAAACACACTTGAAATTTGGATGTGCTGCGGATTTCGTTTTTTAGATAGATAGATAGATATGAGATATAGATATGAGATATAGACAGACAGATAGATTAGATAGATATATAGATAGAAGAAAGATGAACAGAGAGATAGGACATTCAAGAAAGTCAATATCAATAAAACATATTTTAAGTGTATGTGGTTGAATACAACCGTTTTTACCTTTAGCTGTTCGTGAGGTTTCCTTTAGTAGAGCAGAACAGGTCCCCTCAGACTAGAATGCTTTTTATACTTTGGAAAAATCTCCTTGTAATCTTCCTCTCTGTCCATGGTTTTGTGTCTCTGCTCTTCCACTGCATTGGGATAGCTGTTGCTCGGAGTGCTTTGTTGAGTTTCACTTCTGGTTCTTTTGTGTCTACGAAAAGCAACCATCTTCATAGTGTTGACCGCCAGTTTGTGGATGAGGCTGGGAGTTTCAGATTTAGAAGATGGCTTATTCTTAGTATAGAACACGATGATCGCTAGGTCTTTGTCGACTTCATGGAGAGAAACATCTCGCTTGTTGATCTTTCTTGAGTGCTCGAGCTCCGACATGTCTACTGACTTCATATCACCTTCCTCATGGTTGGTCAGTTTCTTTACCCACAGACTCTGCTCTATCATCTTGGTGACATTGAAGGTCGTCCAGGAAGAATTCTGTTCATTGGTAATATTTCTCATAACTGATCCTAAGAAAAGTTTGTTTTCACCTCTGTTGACGTGGTAGATGTCCACTGTAACATTGCTGGATTTTGTAAAAGGTGGAAGATGAACCTGGAGTTCAACCATTCTTAGCTCATCATTTTTGGAGATTGTAGAAAGGTCAAAAGTTAAGGACAACCGATTATTTTCCACAGTGAAATCTAAAAGGGAAAGAAGTTAAGAGAAGTTGAGAAGTTAATTTAAAGTATCTACAATGTTATATTTTCCCAAAATATTATTAGAGCACAATCTTTACCCAGTTACTATGACAACCAGGCTCGGACTGGCCCACAGGGGTACAGGGGAATCCCCCGGTGGGCCCCTGAGCAAGGTGGGCCCCTAGTCTCCCACCCCTTGCACAAGTGGCACATAACACATTAGACTTACTGCACTACACACACATATTAAATGTACAGCCCCTCAACCGGCCTATGTTCTTATAAAAAACTTGTTAGATTATTTATTATACTTGAATGTATCCGTATGGTGGGCCCCCAAAATAAATTTTACTGGTGGGCCCTAGGTACCCCAGTCCGACACTGATGACAACATAAACCGCAAATCAATAGTTAATTATAATAAATCCCTTATATCATTAATTATGAAATGAAGCAATGGTAGAAAGAATAACAAACTATCAATAAGTCAGAAGATACCGGGCAAAGTTACACTACGGTACTCACTCTTTGCTGCAAGACTCTGGACGGTATCGGATTGATCCAAGATCTGATTCTCAGGCCTGTGATTGTCCTTCTTATTTCCAATGAGGGTTTGATAAAGATTCATCATGAATAAAGGTATCTTAACTCCCTGAGGATGGTTGCTGGATCTTGGAAGAGTTCTTGGTGGATGAAAATGTCTCCCTGATATCAAGGAGATGAACATCCAGTATAAGATGATCTGCAGAGCCATCTTAGAAGAAGACATCTTGGTCAGGTTAGCTCAGGAAGTTCTGGTTGCTGAACTGGTCTAGGAAGACAAATAAAATCTTCAGCAATCCTTGAGTTTATATACAGAGCAAGAACGTTTTGCATGGCCCCTTCATAAATATGAGTCTTTGAAGCTTTTGGACCCACACATCAAAAGCTTGATGAATTGGGATCAATCATTTTAACGATTATCATGCTAATTAGACTGGTAGTCCACTGATTGGGGTTCATCTACACAACTGGTTTCTGTAACAGGAAGATTGAGAAGCTTTGATTATTTTTGGTTTCTGGGTGTAATGAATGAATATCTGTACAAAATGTATCTATCCATCTGTCTATCTATTTATATATCTTTATATATCTCATACCTATCTATCCAATTCAAATATCTATATCTATCTATCTCTATCTATCTATCTATCTATCTATCTATCTATCAAATATCTGTCTATCCATCTATCTGTCCATCTTTTATCTATCTATCTATCTATCTATCTATCTCATATCTATCTATCTATCTATCTATCTATCTATCTATCTATCTACAGTAAATATATATCTATCATCATCTGTCATTTTATATCCTTCCATCTGTCTTTCGATCTACCTATCTATTATCTATCTATTTATCTATCTATCTATCCATCATCTCATATTTATCTGCCTGTCTTCTATCTATCTAACTCATATCTATCTATCTATCTATCTATCTATCTATCTATCTATCTATCTATCTATCATCTATTGCTCTTATATCTATCTACCCTTCTATTATCTATCTATTATCTCATATTTATCTGCCTGTCTTCTATCTATCTAACTCATATCAATCTATCTATCTATCTATCTATCTATCATCTATCTATCTATCTATCTATCTATCTATCTATCTATCTCCTATCTATCTCATATCTATCTATCTATCTATCTCTCTATCTATCTATCTATCTATCTATCTATCTATCTATCTATCTATCTATCTATCTATCATCTATCTATCTATCTATCTATCTCCTATCTATCTCATATCTATCTATCTATCTATCTCTCTATCTATCTATCTATCTATCTATCTATCTCATATCTATCTATCTATCTATCTATCTATCTATCTATCGCTCTCATATCGTCTTCTATTCCTTATTATTGTTATTGTGACAGTTTTGTATTTAATTCAATCAGTTCAAGTTGCTATAAGTAGAGATTTATAGATTGTCAGCCCTCGCGGGCAGGGGCCTCTCTCCTTACTGTCTGTATTATGTATGTGCACGCCTTATCATATGTACAGCGCCATGGAACGAATAGCACTTTAATAATACGTAGTAATAATAATAATAAAGCAAAAAGTCTGCAGTGTTTGACTGGGATTCCTAAAGCCCTCCAGATGAAATGGTTCACCTTTGATGATAATCTTCATTGTAGACACAGGACATTTCACCGGTAAATCCCACAAGAAACAGACCTTAGTAACTAGTGATTGACCCCAAACTGAACTTCAAATGGGGTTGCGTTCTGTTGGACTTTTGGAGCCCTTTACTGTGACAGAGCCTCTGCTTACCGGGTCTCACCAACCCTTCGTCATAAGTGTAAAATGACTTATTTTGCAATATGTTCTTTTTTGTCTAAAAACCTCAGGTTGTCCTCTTTTCTTTTGGCCTTCTCTTTCATATGCTTCTGGTTAGAGGAGTCAGAAATGGCTGTAGGTCTCTGGTTGGATAGCTTAGTGCTTTGAAATTGGATTGATTTGAAGTATGTTTGGGAGGTGAGATCCAAATTTTGGATCAAGATCTGTAGACATCTAGCTATGAAACAAGTTTCCTTCTAGTTTTTGTAAGCAGTAGATTCTTTTGACATGACATATCTCTAATTAAACCTGTTCTCCAGCTGTGGAACCAGAGGAAGGCAAAAAACAATCTTCTGGGTCCACGGTGGAGTCGAATCAATAACTATCGACCATAATCTACAAAGACATATATTCCCTTTTAAACACAAATTACAGCCTCCTCTGGCAGAAAGTCCCATAGTCTTACAGTAAGGAATCTCCTATGATGATGAAGACACCTTCCTCCCTATAGACTTGGTTTGAAAAGATCATTAGATCAGTCTCTGTACTGACCTTTCATATGTTTGTAGCTACTAATCACATCATGTCTAATCTATTCAGTAGTATTTTGCACACAGTACTCCATATGTGATCTGGACTTTGTGATTAATATGCATGAACTGTTCTTTTCATGTGCAATGTTGGGTTTGATGCCCCCAATTATATTACTTGCCTTGGCCTCAGCTGTCTGGCATTGACTGCTAAAAGAAATGTTGCCATCCATCAAAACCCTTGTCTTTTTCCTGTCTGTTTTACCATTCAATTTGTAGAGAAGAAAATTAAAGGGTTTGTTCCATCTCGAACTTTCATGGCCGAGAAGGGAATGAACCCAGTAAGCACTCGCGCTTGGTGGTCGAAGTTATGGAAATGGCGACACGGCCGGTGCTCCACTGTTCCCATCACCCTACAGACATATCATGCGTCCCCATTTCTCTTGAGTAGTCTGTTGAAATATCTATTGATTTCATTTCCAGGGCCGCTTCTTCACGATTTAGCTAATGGTGCGTTCAAAAAGCTCATTCACCTTGAATATTAGCTTTTTTTGTTAACGAATGATGTCCGTGTGCATTCCGTATTTTGAAGAATGGATCAGCCGGCCCCTAATAGAACAGTCCTATCCTTGCCTGTAATGCGGACAATAATGGGACATGTTCTATTTTTTTGCGGAAAGGACATGCGGAAACGGAATGGACACTGAGTAACTTCCTTTTTTTTTGAGGACCCATTGAAATTAATTGTTCTGCATATGGTCACAAAAAAAAAAGGAACGGACGCGGAAAGAAAATACGTTCATGTGCATGAGCCCTTACAGTGATTAAATAAGGCTGGTTTCACACCAAATGTGAATGATCTGCTTTTCTGTTATCTTTTACAATTAAAAGTAGGACTGGACCCCAGCATAAAGGTGTACTGACACGACTGTATCCGTTTTGCAGTCTGCAAATCGCAGATCCACAAAATACGGATGTGATCTGTCTGCTTCCTGCTCTTTTTTCTTGGGCCCCATCATAAAAATGACTATTCTTGTCTGCAAAACGGACAAGTGCTATAATTCGTAGAGTGGCTGCACAGATGCGGACAGCTCATGGATGACATCCGTGTGCTGTCCGCATTTTTTGCGGCCCCACAGAAATGAATTTGGATCGGGCGCAGTCCGAAAATACCGTTGCGTGAATGTAGCCTTAGACAGAAGAGAAACACTGACCCAGATTCACTGTGCCTAGAATCTATATAACAGTGGTGCTAATTGATGCAATTTGGTGCATCTAGGATTTATGCAATTTTTTTCTGACTCACCAAAAAGGGGTGGTGTGCAGTGGGAGGGTTGCGGACCAAAGATGTAACATTTTGCGCCAAAATTGCACCAAAATTCTGGCATAAAATTCTATTTCTAAGTAAGCCAACCAATAGCCGGTACAGAGTCAGAGAAAAGTGTTTATCCCCGCTCCACATTTATTATCCAGCCTGAGCCCCGTGATAAATCTGCTGCAGGTCAAGACTAGTGTTAATCACGAATTTTCGAATTGCGAATTTTAATCGCAAATATCGGCACTTCGAGAATTCGCAAATATTTAGAATATCGGGAAATATATTTGCAATCGCGAATATTCATTTTTTCTAGATTGTGAAAATTCGCATATAAAAATTTGCATAAAATTTGCCTAAAAATTCGCAAAAACTGGTATTTAAAAGATACGTCATGAGACTAGTATCTTTTAAATACTAGTTTATGCAAATTTTTATGCAAATTTTTATATGCGAATTTTCGCAATCAAGAAAATAATGACTGATAATTCGGCCAAATATTCGCAAAATATCGCAAATTCGAATATTGCCCCTGCCGCTCATCACTAGTCAAGACCATTACTCTAAGGTTATGCCATCTACAGGATTAGAGAATCTGCCCCATTGTGCTGGGATCTGTTTCTGTTTGTGATTTGAAAATCAATACAGGAGAACAGATCTTCTAAACATGGTATAAGCTTGCACTGCCGTACAAATGATGTCCCCCACTAGGTGACTCACTGCAACTGACGCATTTCGCAAAAGCTTTGTTTGAGGGGTGATCTGTTAATGTAGGTGCCAGATATCTATGTCCAATACTGTCCAACAGAATAACTTATTTTGAGCTTGACAATTACACAGACCCTGTTCATGGTGAATGTAGCGTCATTGCTTAACTATGCAACTCAGGGGCGGATTGGGAACTTAAAGTGGCCCTGAAAAAAACCTTAAAGTGGCCCCATGTTGTTGGCGGGACTAAATCGATTGAAGACGGGGCAACATAAATAGGCAGGGCTAACAGAAGTAGACAGGGCCTGCACTAACATAGTGCAGCACAAAATACTGCTGCCCATGGGCGTAGCTATAGGGGGTGCAGAGGTAGGAGTCGCTACCGGGCCCAGGAGCCTAAGGGGGCCCAAAGACCCTTGTGCCGCATAAGAAGACACACAAAGCACTGAGGGAAGGGGGGCCCAAGCTGAACTCTTGCACCAGGGCCCATGAGCCGTTAGCTACGCCCCTGCTGCCGCCCTCTCCAAAGTATTCAACTGTATCATTGTCTTCAGGATATAGTTCAGGAGGGCAACTGCGGCCGTTGAGCATCAGATCATTATATACCTATCCTGCGGCCATCAGAAGAGCTTGGGTGGCCCCCTGGGCATCGTCCCGCCAGGAATTTTCCCTGTAGAGTCTATGGCCAATCCGCCCCAATCTGCAACTTCATATCATTGAGCTGCGGGAAGGTATCCTGTTCTTAGTATGAACGAGCACTTGTGGACAGAGTGATATCACTTGAGGAGTAGGACTGGATAGCATCATGCACCATGGGATCTGAAGAAAACAGTCTTGCGATCCATGTCCCATAGAGGTGAATGGAGCGGCAGTGTTCATTCTTGACCTGCCGTTCAATTTATTTTGGGTGTACAGGCCCGCACGCTCTTAATAATGGGTGTCCCAGCGGTCAGACCCCCACAGATCTAATCGATATCCCCTATCCTGTGGAAACTTCATCTAACCGGAAAACCATTTTAACTGGTTAGTAGTAATGTGGTGGTCTAGGGTAGTGAAGGGATTAATCATAACTGCCAAAAGTTTCCTTGGCATTGTTTGGTTGATATCAAAATGAAAATGGTTGATGCAAGTTTCCTTGGTGGTCATGATAGGGTTACCACATTTTCCTGGTGGTCAAGTGTTCCTAATAATGCTGTGGTAGCTGAGCTTGTGTACCCACAAAAGACAGAACATTATATTTTGTAAATGCAGAATCAAAAAACATTCTTTACATGTTCTGTGGAGATTTCTCCATGCTTCCTCCTCAACATGTAGCAGAGACCTGCAAACCCTAAAGGGATGGCTACAAGAAGTTGGGATCCATTTTTGAAATTGGAAGCACTGATTCCCTAAGTCACATCCTTTAAACGGGTTGGGAATTCTATCAAAATGTTTCCAAAAAGTGCAGCAACAGGACTGCAAGTGATTTACTCCTGATGATATAACAAAATCTGCCCCAATATCCTAATATTGGAAGCTCTACCGATTGTACCGAACTCCCTTCCAAAACATGGCTGTCAATGGAGGGGCACGTGGATAGACCCGTCTATCCACAGCGTCCATCGAATAACACTATATGCAGTATTAGAAACTACCACATGAGTAGTGCCGTGCACAGCATTAGTCAATAGAAATAATGTTACACCTTAATGACCACACCCGTCTTTTGATGGTAGCCGGTGAAGGTCCAAAATTTGCACTGATGTCATTTGGTGTCTTCTGCAGAAATATTTCTGCTGTAATCTAGCAGGTCAGGACCCCATCTGTCGGCGACAGCTTATAGTGAGACTATATATTATCTATTAACAACCATCATAAATTAGGGAACCCATTTTTTTATATTTATTTTAGTGTCAAAATTCAACACTTTACCCCAAAAATGAAACTATAATAGAAAAAATCATAATAGTACACAGTCCTATGTGTCCTGAAAAAAAAGTTGCAAAAATTATTTTGGTAGTCCAACAAATAGAAAAATTAGGACCTGCCACATTCAGAATGGAATGGTGGTAAAATCACCATACACAAAACTACAGAAGTATTACAATGCATAGTACAAGCAATCGAGATATAGCTTGTTCAAGTCCCATAAGGGAACTTAAAAAATAAAATGAAAAAAAGTTTACATTTAAGAAAAACACAAATATTAAAAATTAAAAAAGACAATTCCCCAGGGCATAAAACATAATAGAAAAGGTATGAATAAAAACATATAACCACCCCCATACACACACAAAGACACAAATACAAAAATGTAAAATAAAAAACTTTCCCGTGAATCTTTTTTTTTTTTTTAAAGCAATAAAAAAATAATTGGTGTCACCGTGTCTGAAAATGTCCAAACTATCAAAATGTCATATTATTTATAATGCATTGTAAATGGTGAAAAATCTAAAATAAAAAAGTTATGGGTGTTGGAAAAAAGCAAATTTTTATTTATTTAAAATTTTGTACTAGTAAAACAAAAAAGCAATATAAATTTGCTTTCACCATAATTGTATTGACCTGCAGAATAAAGTCATTATTTCATTCTTATCACCTAGTCAATGCCGTGAAAACAAAAAAAAAAAACTATGGCAGAATTGAATTTTTTTTACCCCACAAATAAATTTTGTTACAGTTTAGCAATGCATTTTGTGGAACACAAAATTAAAAGGAACATATTGTCCTGCAAAAACAAGCCCTCATACGCCAGAAGAAAAATAAAAATGTATGGCTCTTAGAAGGTGACAAGGAAAAATGTTAAAATAATTTAAATGGCACACTAAATTCATAAATAATTGTAACTAATCCCAACATATCTTAGAACTTTCAGAATATTTCAGTAAATTGATATGTTTAAATACGTATCTGCCGTGCCTCAACATGAGGAATTATCCGTTTGTCATTTCCCACTTTAGTTTCTTTGATTCTAAATATAAAGTAATTCTGTCTCTATAGATTACTCTAAATAAGAAAAATATTTAAAGCCATGTCTTCGTTCGTTGAAATCTGCAATCTTCAATTATGTCCTCATGGTGTCTTACAACAAGGGCCTAGATTTACCAACTAAAAAATCTGTCTAAAGTCTGTCAAAAGTTAGCGTAATTTGGTGCATCTAGGGTTTCTATACTTTTTTCTGACATGCTTGACAAGGGGTGGGGCTTAGTAGAAAGAGGTGGAGCTTCACTGGAAAGGGACGGGTCATAAGATGCGCCAAAATTGCACCACAATTCTGGCATACAACTCTGTTTCAGTGTAAGTCAACTAATAGTTGGTATGGATTTTTAAAAAATATGACGTGTATACAAAAAAAAAAAAACACAACTGAAACAAACGCACTCATCAAAAAGCCTCATATGTGTACAGTGTTTCACAGACTTTTAAGGTAACATCTGCCAAAATAAAATGCACTTAAAATATATGTAAAGAAAAAAGCGTGAAAAAAGGCAGCAAAAATCCCATAAAAACATTATTGTGACCCCTGCCATAATAGGGTTTTCCACTCATTTACAATAGGTGGCATATCCTCAGGATTGGTGATCGCTATCTGATCAGTCGGGGTCTGACATGGTGCATCTCTGCTGATCAGTTGTAATGTTGATCGCGAATATTATAATCACTAATTTTTATTGCGAATATTGGCACTTCGAGAATTCACGAACATCTAGATATATAGTGCTATATCTTCCTAATCGTGAATATTCTAGATTTTTTTTATCAGTATCCTCACTGCTTCTTGCTTGTGGGCCAATGAGAAGGCTGCAATATCTTTGTCAGAGCTTAGCAACATCCCTAGCAACCAATAGGAAAGTTGCCTACCCCTTACTATATAAGAAACTCCCCAGCAGCCATTTTCTGCTGTTTTTTGCAGTTCTGAGAGAGAGAGAGCAGTGTCATTGCTGTGCTCTGTGCTTTCATCTGGATCCTATTCCCTATCCAATTACATTAGATAGTTAGCTTATATATATAATACAGATAGTTAGTGGGAGATAGTCAGTGTAGGTTAGATAGTGATATAGTGTAGCTGTGATAGAGATTAGTGTCTAGCAGCTTGAAAAATGTAGCAAAAGTTACCCACGCCTGTATTACCCGCACAATACGCGCATATTACATTGCCAATTTTCGCAATCAAGAAAATAATGACTGGAGATCACGAATTCTAGAATTTTTGGCCAAAAATTAGCAAAATATCGCGAAAACGAACATTATCTATGCTGCTTATCACTAATCAGCTGTTCTATAGTAGTACCGATGCAAGAACGTGCTGCTGGAACTACAAATCTCTGTCCATAGGGCAGTGGACAGAGCTGGTTACTGCAGTATTCACTTCAATGGGAGCAGTGCTGCAGTTATCGTCCCCATCCACTGCACAATGGACGCAGCTGTGTAGTTCCACCAGCAAAGTTAGGGTTCATGCACACAACCATATGTATTTTGCAGTTCGCAAAACATGGATACACAAAAAAAAACGGATGACATCCTGTGACATCCATGTTACTCAGAATGCACACGGAGTCATTTCCGGTTTTTTTTTCGGCCCCATTGAAATGGTCTTGTATACGGGCCTCAAAAAAAGGACAAAAATATGTTCGTGTGCATGAGCCCTTGAGGTGCATTTACACGGCATGAGAATAAGGCAGATTATCAATTTGGTCAAGTAAATGTGTCGCCGATCACCTGATGAACGAGCAGGCACCACCGATCATGGTTTCTGGGCAGCAGGTCGTGCTGTCTAAACAGCGAGCTGCTGCTCACAAAGCATGATTCTGAGGAATCAGGATCCTCGTTCTCATACAGTGAAGGAGATCACTGCAGCCATTTTCTGCTGTTTTTGCAGTTCTGAGAGAGAGAGCAGTGTCATTGCTGTGCTCTGTGCTTTCATCTGGATCCTATTCCTATCCAATTACATTAGATAGTTAGCTTATATATATAATACAGATAGTTAGTGGGAGATAGTCAGTGTAGGTTAGATAGTGATATAGTGTAGCTGTGATAGAGATTAGTGTCTAGCAGCTTGAAAAATGTAGCAAAAGTTACCCACGCCTGTATTACCCAGCACAATACGCGCATATTACATTGCCAATTTTCGCAATCAAGAAAATAATGACTGAGATCACTGAATTCTAGAATTTTTGGCCAAAAATTAGCAAAATATCGCGAACACGAACATTATCTATGCTGCTTATCACTAATCAGCTGTTCTATAGTAGTACCGATGTAAGAACGTGCTGCTGGAACTACAAATCTCTGTCCATAGGGCAGTGGACAGAGCTGGTTACTGCAGTATTCACTTCAATGGGAGCAGTGCTGCAGTTATCGTCCCCATCCACTGCACAATGGACGCAGCTGTGCAGTTCCACCAGCAAAGTTAGGGTTCATGCACACAACCATATGTATTTTGCAGTTCGTAAAACATGGATACACAAAAACGGATGACATCCTGTGACATCCATGTTACTCAGAATGCACACGGAGTCATTTCCGGTTTTTTTTTCGGCCCCATTGAAATGGTCTTGTATACGGGCCTCAAAAAAAGGACAAAAATATGTTCGTGTGCATGAGCCCTTGAGGTGCATTTACACGGCATGAGAATAAGGCAGATTATCAATTTGGTCAAGTAAATGTGTCGCCGATCACCTGATGAACGAGCAGGCACCACCGATCATGGTTTCTGGGCAGCAGGTCGTGCTGTCTAAACAGCGAGCTGCTGCTCACAAAGCATGATTCTGAGGAATCAGGATCCCTCGTTCTCATACAGTGAAGGAGATCACTGCATGTAAATACAACGGTCTCCTTCACTGAATGAGCAGCCGACTGTCAGGAAGTCAGCCCGTGTAAATCCAGCTTTACTCTGAAACAGCTGATCGACAGGCTTTGGCCAATCAGATGGTGATGGCCTATTCTAAGGATAGGCCATCAAATGTAAAAGAATGGACAATCCCTTTAATAATAGCACGTTTGTAGTTATGAGTTTGATCCTTAGGTTTGGGCACTTTTTTAACGTTGTACATTTTAGTTCTCATGCACTTGACAATCCACATATAAAGACTCATATACAAATACAGAGGGCAATATCTGTGGGCCCCCACGTGTTGCCTCTGTGAGATACACTAGTAGTGGGTAGGGTTGCACCGGGTATCGAATTATTGATACCCAATCGATTCTTTTGTACTGGTATCGATTCGATACCGGGATTTGCCTTTTACCAATACTAATCACAGAACATGGCACGCACTGCTCTTACACTGGGTTCAGACCTGAGCGTTTAGAAGCCTATCGTTTTTGGTGCGTTCAAGACTGGCGTGTAGGCGCGTTTTTTCAAGCGTTTTGGTAAATAGTGTAGGCGCGTTTGACGCGCGTTTATGTGATTGACTGCATAGTTGGCCAATGACCTATGATATAGTTTGGCCAATCTGAGTGCTTTAGAGGTGTGACATTCCATGGTGGCTGATTCAGCATGTTGCAAACTTTGTAAAACGCGCATCCATAGGCGCGTTTTACGCTGCACAAACGCCCGAACAACACGCCTATGGCGTTTCCCATTGAAGTCTATTGGAACCAAACGCTGGATAAACGCCCGAATTAACGCGAACATACTTGCCTATGCGCCGGACGCTTATAGGCGCTACGAACGCGCATTAAAACGCGCAAGTGTGAACCACCTCCATTGGAATGCATGGTTCCTGTACTGTTGTGCGTTTTTTTGCGCGTTCGAAAGCGGCGTTTTACGCGAAAGTGTGAACTGAGTGTTAGTGCGCGCCATGTTCCCTCAGCAGCACAGAGGAGAGAGGGAAAGAGGAAAATAACTAACATTTAATATAGATACAGGAGGCGGGTGCCGGCAGAAACACATAGCCGGCACCCGACCTGTATGACAGGGAGCTGCGATCAGCGGCAGTTAACCCCTTAGCACAGGGAAGCAGGGAGAGTGTAAAGTCCCATTCACTCTAATAGGACAAGGGATTAAAAGGTCCCAGGTTCTAGCCCTTAGAACTTATGGGGGGAGTGGCGGGGGAGTTATTAAATAAAAAGTAAAAAAAAAAAAAGTTTAAAAAGAAACACACCAAACTATTAAGTATAAATAACTCCCTTTCCCAATTTTACATTTAAAATATGTAAGCAATTAATAAATAAACATATATCGCCACGTCCAAAAAGTCAAAACTATTAAAATATAAAAAAAATCTCCTATGCAGAAAAAAAAATAAGTAAAAACGTTGCGATTCACCATTTTTTTAGTCACCTTGGCCCGTCAAAAAATAGGATAGGACTGTTCGATTATGGGCCGGACGTTCCATAAAATGCGAAATGCTATATTTTTTTTGCGTGGTATCGAATGGTGTCGAGTATCGCAATACTTTTTTATGGTATCAAAATCGAATCTAAATTTTGGTATCGTGACAACCCTAGTAGTGGGGTAGGATTACTAATGCTTTCTAGGTGCAAAATTAGACTTGACAGTCTAAAAATGAGGCTCATTTTATCACAGTAGCAGATGCTGGATGATAAGGCCTCTTTCACACTTGCGTTCTGAGGATCCGGCAGGCACTTCCGTCCCGCCGGATCCGTCAGAACGAAAGTCGCCCGAAAGCATTAGAAGACTGATCAGTCTTCAAAATGCTTTGAGGTTACTATGGCAGCCAGGACGCTATTAAAGTCCTGGTTGCCATAGTAGTAGTGGGGAGTGGGGGAGCGGTATACTTACAGTCCGTGCGGCTCACGGGTCGCTCCCAAATGACGTCAGAGCGCCCCATGCGCATGGATCACGTGATCCATGTGGGGGCTTATTTTTTGCGGGGCGATCTTAACTTTTAGTTGATACCATTATGGGGTGTGTAGGACTTTTTGATCGCTTTTTATTTAATTTTTTGAGGAAATGAAGCGTCCAAAAACTGCAAATCGGCCATTTGGGCGCTTTTTCCGTTTTCTGTTTACCGTATGGGAAATATATTTTTATATTTTTATACTATGGGCGTTTTCACACATTACGACACCCATGATGTGTATTTTTTATTTTTTTATTATTTTATTTTAATTTTGGGGAAAGGGGGTGATTTAAATTTTTAGGTTTTTTATTTATTTTTTTATTTTTTTATTTTTTTATTTTTTTTACACTTTTATATAGATCCCATAGGGACCTATATAAATCAGTTACCTGATTGCTTCTATCATAAACTCCAATACACTTGTATTGGAGTTTATGAGCATTTTACTACTTTCCTATGAAGCCCTATTGCTAACAAGGGCTCCATAGGAAATAGTAAGTGATAGCCTCAAGCTGAATGAAAGGCTTGAGGCTATCCCTTAGGCTGCATTCACACGGGCGTGATTTCCGCGCGTGTGCAATGCGTGATGTGAACGCATTGCACCCGCACTGAATCCTGACCCATTTATTTCTATGGGTCTGTGTACATGAGCGTTTTTTTTCACGCATCACTTCTGCGTTGCGTGAAAATCGCAGCAGGTTCTATATTCTGCGTTTTTCACGCAGCTCTGGCCCCATAGAAGTGAATGGGGCTGCGTTAAAAACGCATTGCATCCGCAAGCAAGTGCGGGTGCGATGCGTTTTTCACTGATGGTTGCTAGGAGATGTTGTTTGTAAACCTTCAGTTTTTTATCACGCGCGTGAAAAATGCATCAAAACGCATTGCACCCGCACGGAAAAAACTGAACAACTGAATGCAATCGCAGGCAAAACTGAATGGCTTTGCCTGTGAAATCGCACAGTTTTCACTGAACGCATCCGCAACGCATCCGGACCTAATCCGGACACGCTCGTGTGAACCCAGCCTTACAGCGCTCCGATTCTCCCGATCACCACTAGGGGGAGCCGGAGCGCTGCCGAAAGTTTTACTTTCGTTTTTAGCGCGTGCAGATGCCGTGATCAGGATTGATCACGGCATCTGCGGGGTTAAATGATCGCGGTCGGCAGCGCTGCCAACCGCGATCATCAGCTGCGGGGGTCAGCTACAGGAATCAGCCGGACCCCCGCAGCGATGGTGCCCGCAGCGGCCAGGAGCGGGCGCCATCTTTAGGGACTGGATACATGACGTACCCATACGTCATGTGTCCTTAAGGAGATAAGAAACTCCCCAGCAGCCATTTTCTGCTGTTTTTTGCAGTTCTGAGAGAGAGAGCAGTGTCATTGCTTTGCTCTGTGCTTTTATCTGGATCCTATTCCCTATCCAATTACATTAGATAGTTAGCTCATTTATATAATACAGATAGTTAGTGGGAGATAGTCTGTGTAGGTTAGATAGTGATATAGTGTAGCTGATAGGTTCCAGTGCAGGGTGTTAGGTAGTCTGATAGGAATTACTGTGCTGTGATAGGGATTAGTGTCTAGCAGCTTGAAAAATGTAGCAAAAGTTACCCACGCCTGTATTGCCCGCGCAATACGCCCATATTACATTGCCAATTTTCGCAATCAAGAAAATAATGACTGGAGATCACGAACTCTAGAATTTTTGGCGAATATTAGGCCAAAAATTAGCGAAATATCGCGAAAACGAACATTGTCTATGCTGCTCATCACTAATCAGCTGTTCTATAGTAGTACTGATGCAAGAACGAGCTGCTGGAACTACAAATCTCTGTCCATAGGGCAGTGGACAAAGCTGGTTACTGCAGTATTCACTTCAATGGGAGCAGTGCTGCGGTTATCGTCCCCATCCACTGCACAACGCAGCTGTGTAGTTCCACCAGCAGAGTTAGGGTTCATGCACACAACCATATGAATTTTGCAGTTCGCAAAACATGGATCCACAAAAAAAAAAACGGATGACATCCATGTGACATCCATGTTACTCAGAATGCACACTGAGTCATTTCCGTTTTTTTTTCGGCCCCATTGAAATGGTCTTGTACACGGCGGGCCTCAAAAAAAGGACAAAAATATGTTCGTGTGCATGAGCCCTTGAGGTGCATTTACACGGCATGAGAATAAGGCAGATTATCAATCTGGTCATGTAAGTGTGTCGCCGATCACCTGACGAACGAGCAGGCACCACTGATCATGGCTTCTGGGCAGCAGGTCGTGCTGTCTAAACAGCGATCTGCTGCTCACAAAGCATGATTCTGAGGAATCAGGATCCCTCGTTCTCATACAGTGAAGGAGATCACTGCATGTAAATACAACGGTCTCCTTCACTGAATGAGCAGCCGACTGTCAGGAAGTCAGCCCGTGTAAATCCAGCTTTACTCTGAAACAGCTGATCGACAGGCTTTGGCCAATCAGATGGTGATGGCCTATTCTAAGGATAGGCCATCAAATGTAAAAGAAATGTTAAATAAAAAGTTAAAAAAAAGTTAAAAAGAAACACACCAAAATATTAACCCCCTTTCCCAATTTTACAATGTAAGCAATAAATAAATAAACATATATCGCCACGTCCAAAAAGTCCAAACTATTAAAATATAAAAAAAATCTCCTATGCAGAAAAAAAATAAGTAAAAACGTTGCGATTCACCATTTTTTAGTCACCTTGTCCCGCCAAAAAATAGGATAGGACTGTTCGATTATGGGCCGGACGTTCCATAAAATGCGGAATGCACGCAGCTTTTTTGGTGTAATATTTTTTTTGCGTGGTATCGAATGGTGTCGAGTATCGCAATACTTTTTTATGGTATCGAAATCTAATCTAAATTTTGGTATCGTGACAACCCTAGTAGTGGGGTAGAATTACTAATGCTTTCTAGGTGCAAAATTAGACTTGACAGTCTAAAAATGAGGCTGATTTTATCACAGTAGCAGATGCTGGATGATAAGGCCTCTTTCACACTTGCGTTCTGAGGATCCGGCAGGCACTTCCTTCCCGCCGGATCCGTCAGAACGCAAGTCGCCTGAAGCATTAGAAGACTGATCAGGATCCTGATCAGTCTTCGAAATGCTTTCAGGTTACTATGGCAGCCAGGATGCTATTAAAGTCCTGGTTGCCATAGTAGTAGTGGGGAGCGGGGGAGCGGTATACTTACAGTCTGTGCGGCCCCCGGGGCGCTCCCAAATGACGTCAGAGCGCATGCGATCACGTGATCCATGCGTGTAGGGCGCCCTGATGTCACTCTGGAGCGCCCTGGGAGCCGCACGGACTGTAAGTATACTGCTCCGCCGCTCCCCACTACACTTTACCATGGCAACCAGGACTTTAACGTCCTGGCTGCCATGGTAACCATTGAGAAAAAGCTAAACGTCAGATCCGGCGATGCGCCGAAACGACGTTTAGCTTGAGGCCGGATCCGGATTAATGCCTTTCAATTGGCATTCATTCCGGATCCGGCCTTGCGGCAAGTGTTCAGGATTTTTGGCTGGAGCAAAAAGCGCAGCATGCTGCCGTATTTTCTCCGGCCAAAAATCGTTCCGGTCCTGAACTGAAGACATCCTGATGCATCCTGAACGGATTTCTCTCCATTCAGAATGCACTGGGATAATCCTGATCAGGATTTTTCCGGCATAGAGACCCAACGACGGATCTCTATGCCGGAAAACAAAAACGCCAGTGTGAAAGAGCCCTAAAACTGGTGCACCTTTTAAATTATTCTAAAGCTGGATTTGCACTGCCCAATGTTCGGGGCGATTATCGGGAACTAACATTCCTTCAAATGTTCATTCACAATAATCTGCTAGTCTAAACGCGAAACGCTTGTTCATGTGGGTGAAATGATCGGAGATGCGGACACCGCCAATATTTACCACCAACAAGGGTTACTTTGGACCACAATAATTTGCCTGAATTTTGATGCATGGATTCGGCACCAGGAATCTGGCAAATTTGCAATAGTCCTTCTACCCCATTGACAGGGGAGAATTATATTGTAATATATTATGTGTTGCAGCATGCCACAATCTTTTGTTCATGGATTCAGAAGGAATTTGATTCAATTTTTTAGTTATAGTCTACCATTTATCGATAGGTGACTGACAAAGGATATAAAATGTTGACCTCATCCTTCGTAATAAAATAGAACACAACAGTTAAAAGTTTAAAATAGAAAAAGTTTATTTATGCAGAGTATATAAAAAAATGGTGAAGGAACAATATTACCCCGATGTGGATCGAGGACAGTGGGGGTTTAAAATAAAAATAATGTACTAAATTCGTGCAGCGTTATAAATAATCGAAAGTGTTCATTACATAGCTAGACTGTTTCAGTAAATCCATACACTGTATTAGGAGAAAGCGTTATGCCTCAACATGAGGAACTATCTGTATTATCATTTACAACATTCGTTTCATGTATTCTAAATAATTAAGTTCTATCTCTTTCAATCGTCCTAAATAAACATAAAAAAAAGGAATTCAAAGTCCTTATGTTCAGTGAAACCCACACTCTTCAATGATCATGTCGTCATGGTGTCTTACAACCAGGTGTCTATTCTCGTGAAACATCATGGACAGTGGCGCCGTCTTGAGCGGAACACACGAGGAGCATTCCTTTCTCTCTGAATCCTTCAACTTGATAAAACTCTGTAAAAAAATAAAAAATAATAATAATTAAAATGAGTTTCAATGTGTACATTTATAATACATAAAAGGTTTATCATTTAAGAAGATCGACACTTGGGGGGTATCATCCATATGAGACAAACCCTTTATCTGTAGTAAAAATTAAAACAAAATTATTTTTAAAATTAAGATATGGCTAAATTTAAGACACTGAGTATAGAAATGTTCATGTAAATGTATTTCTATAAAACAAAGGCAGGTAGTAGATATCTAACAGGACACTATTATTCTCACCTTTATGTAGTCATAGTTTGTTGTCCTTGAGGTTTCCTTTAGTGGTGAATGGCAGGTTCCTTCACACCGGTAAGCGTTATATTTTTTGGGGTACATAACCCAATTGTCCCATCCAATTTCTTTGAAATCCACCACCATGTCTACCCTTCTACATGGTGATGGTTTGTGGTGTTCTACCTCAGTGGGGTACAAGATGTTTGGATTTCCTTGCTGGCTTTCACCTTTGTTCCTTTTGTGTCGACGAAAGGCAACCATCTTCATAGTGTTCACTGCCAATTTTTTGATGAGGCTTGGCGTATCGGGTTTGGAAAATGGCTTGTGCTTGGTAAAGAACACAATGATTGCTTGATCTGTGGTGATTTCAGGCAGAGAGACATCACGCTTCCTGAACTTTCTTGAGTGCTCATTTTTATCAGACATGTCTTCTGACTTCATATCTTTGTTTCCATGATTGATCAATCTCTTTCCCCACAGACTCATTTCTATCATCTTCGTAACATCGAAGGTCGTCCAGGACGTATTTCCATTATCAGGTATATTTGCCACGACTGACCCAATTAAGTGTTTGTTTTGACCATTGTTGACATGGTAGATGTCTACTGTTACGTTCCTTGAGCTTGTAAAGGGTTGAAGATGAACCCGGAGTTCAGCCATTCTTAGTTCATCACTTCTTGAGACCGAAGAGAGGTCAAAAGTCAATGACCAACGATCATCTTCTACTGTCAAATCTGAAAAGAAATGAGAGAGTTACTACCTCTGTGATCAAGAAGATACATTTTATTTTATTTTATTTTTTTTTTTACTTAAAGGGAACCTTTCACCAGGAAAATGAAGTTCAGTCTGCAAGCAGCATGTTATAGAGCTGGAGGAACTGAGCAGATTGATATATCGTTTTATGGGAAGAGATTCAGTATAACTGGTCATTCTCTGCTTGAGGAGTCATGTGGGTGGTCCCGTCTTGCTTACAACTATCTCAGCAATCATTGATTATAACCACCCAAAGACCCCTAAGCATAGAATGCCGAATTTTAATTGAAACATTACAAGTCTTACTGAATCTTTTCCTAAAAAAAACTATATATCAATCTGCTCGGCTCCTTCTCTTCTATACCATGCCTCACTTTCAAGGTGACAGGCTTCCTTTAAAGGGGTTCTCTGAGATTTTAATATTGATAGGCTATCCTTAAACAGCTATTGGGAGTCAGACCCCAGTTGATATAATATTGATGACCTACCCTGTGGATCCGAATATGAAAATTTCAGAGAACCCCCTTTAAATATTAGCTGTACATCAAATATCAATATCATTGTATTTATAAGATTGCATATGAGAAACAAGGTAGTAAAGATAAAATGAATAATAATAATAATAGTACTTAATATGCATGATAGAGGACTGTAATGGACTGTTGTACTCACCTTTTGCAGTCAGACTCTGGACAGTATCGGACTCCTGTAGGATGTTGTTAGCAGGTCTTTTAAGATCCTTATTATTGTTCCCCATGAGAATCTGATAAAGATTCATCATATATAGTGGAATCTTGACTCCTCGAGCATGGCCGCTAGGTCTTGGAAGAGCTTTTGGTGGAGGAAAAGGCATTCCTGATGCCAAGGAGATGAACAAAACATATAAGATGATCTTCATCCTTCCTGCATAGAGCTCTGCTTGCTGTAGTGGTCTTGGAAGACTAACTAAAACGTTCAGCAGTCCCTGGCCTTATATAGTGGGTGAAGACTGAGGTACCTGGGATCTTCACACCTATGACTCTTTCAAGTCTTTTGACCCTACATCAAAAGATTAATCATGTGCTTGAGGTCAATCATCTTCCTCTTTATCATGCTAATTAGACCGGTAGTGCTATGATTGATGTGGATTAAACACAAATCTTCTTCAGTCTTGTTACATGAATATGAAATGAGCTTTTGGCTTCTCCTTTTTTAGTTTTAAGTTGATTGTTTTTCTCTGTAATCATTTTTTTTAAAGTTTAGTGTAGAATCTATTTGGTTTCTGTCTTTAAGAATAATGGTAATTCAACCAACTAATGCCCTTCTATTACTTAGAGGCCTAAATGGTTAACCAGGAGAAGAAAAGTGAGACAGAAAGAGAGAATTATAAAAAATAAAATATTGCTAGTGTACTATTAGTGTAATTAGGGGATTTTACTGATAATTCATATGATCTATGATATCCTATCCAAATCTATCTACTGTATCTATCTATCAAAGAATTATCTATCATCTATCTATCTCATATCTATCTATCTATCTATCTATCAATCAATTATATATCATCTATCTAACTACTATCTATCTCATATCTGTATCTATCTATCTATCTATCTCTCATCTACTGTATCTATCTATCTATCTATCTATCTATCTATCTATCTATCTAATAACTATCTATCTATCTATCTATCTCATCTATCTATCTATCTATCTCTCATCTACTATCTATCTATCTATTTATCTATCTATCTATTTATCTATCTTATATATATCATATCTACTGTATCTATCTATCTATTTATCTATCTATTTATCTATCTGTCTCATATATATATCTATCTCACATCTACTGTATCCATCTATCTATCTAATTATCTATCTCCTATCTATCTATCTCATATTTACTGTATCTATCTAGCTATCAATTATTTATCTCATATCTATCTACTATCTATCTATCTATCTATCTATCTATCTATCTTATCTATCTATCTATTTATCTATCTTATATATATCATATCTACTGTATCTATCTATCTATCTATCTATCTATCTATCTATCTATCTAATTATCTATCTATCTCATATGTATCTATCTATCTCCTATCTATCTATCTATCTATCTATCTCATATTTACTGTATCTATCTAGCTATCAATTATTTATCTCATATCTATCTACTATCTATCTATCTATTTATCTATCTATCTATCTATCTATCTATTTATCTATCTTATATATATCATATCTACTGTATCTATCTATCTATTTATCTATCTATTTATCTATCTGTCTCATATATATATCTATCTCACATCTACTGTATCTATCTATCTATCTAATTATCTATCTCATATGTATCTATCTATCTATCTATCTATCTATCTCATATGTATCTATCTATCAATTATCTATCTCCTATCTATCTATCTATCTATCTATCTATCTAATTATCTATCTCATATCTATCTATCTATCTATCTATCTAATTATCTATCTATCTCATATGTATCTATCTATCTATCTATCTATCTATCTATCTCATATTTACTGTATCTATCTAGCTATCAATTATTTATCTCATATCTATCTACTAGTTATCTATCTATCTATCTATCTATCTATCTATTTATCTATCTTATATATATCATATCTACTGTATCTATCTATCTATCTATCTATCTATCTAATTATCTATCTCATATCTATCTATCTATCTATCTATCTATCTATCATCTATCTATTTATTATCTATCTATCTATCTCCTATCTATCTATCTATCTATCTATTATCTATCTCATATCTATCTAACTCATATCTATCTATCTATCTATCTATCTAATTATCTATCTCATATCTATCTATCTATCTATCTAATTATCTATCTATCTCATATGTATCTATCTATCTCCTATCTATCTATCTATCTATCTATCTCATATTTACTGTATCTATCTAGCTATCAATTATTTATCTCATATCTATCTACTATCTATCTATCTATCTATCTATCTATCTATATATCTATCAATCTATCTATCTATCTATCTATCTATTTATCTATCTTATATATATCATATCTACTGTATCTATCTATCTATCTATCTATCTATCTAATTATCTATCTCATATCTATCTATCTATCTATCTATCTATCTATCTATCTATCTATCTATCTATCTATCTATCTATCTATCTATCTATCTATCTATCATCTGTTATCCATTTCCATGGCATTCTGTGATCTAGTATTCTTCGGACTGTTCTAGTATCACTTTACTTTAAACTAAATTCTAAAATGCTAAATAAGGTTCCGCTTTTGGCGCACTCCTCTTTGATGTAATGATTTGTGATACTGGTTTGTGATTTGCCGTTTTATCAAAGTCATTTGTACAAATGTAAATGTGTAAGCCTCACCTTCTGATCTCAGGAATAGCCTAAAGCTGAAATGTTCCGTCAGTAGATGATGCCATCTTTGTTTCTACTATTTGTAACCTTGCAATGTAAGATGTTCTTGATGAACATATTAATTGTTTCAAATGGAAGCAATTTTTTTTCTAAAATAATAAATACCTTTAATGAAACAGTCCATTTATCCTTTCATATTAAAATAAATGATAAGCAGTTTATTTCTGTGTTACACATGAAGACATTTCTCTACAACGTTAATGCATAATTTTTAAATATATTTTATATTTCGTATCATTAAATATATGCATAATAATTATCATAATATACTTTTTATGTTGTATTATCTGACCGCGTCTAAAAAAGATGTATGTATAAAATATAGATTTTTTACAGTCCAAGAGTGTGGCATTATTCTGTTCTATGACTCATTCAGAAAACTCAATTTGTTTGTTTTTTTAAATTTAGAATATCACCTAAACTTACTTTTTATATTCTATGAATCTTTTAAAAGGGGATGTCTCAATTCAGCAAGTGCCATTTATTATGTAGAGAAGGTTAATACAAGGCACTTACTAACGTACTGTGATCGTCCATATTGCCTCCTTTGCTGGCTGGATTCATTTTTCCATCACATTATACACGGCTCGTTTCCAGAGGTTATGGCCACCGCTGCAGTGCAGATATGAGAGAGGCCGGTGCTCTTTCCTATAGTGTGCAAGCATGACCATCATTGCTGGATGGCAGGGTGGTCGTAACCATGGAAACGAGCAGTGTATAATGTGATGAAAAGAGGCAATATGGACGATCACAATACATTAGTAGGTGGCTTGTACTAACTTTCTCTACATGATAAACGTCATTTGCTGAAGTGACACAACCCCTTTAAGTTGGAATGTTTAAATTTTGAAGATACTTAAAGGCATTGTCTGCGGCTCCCTGATATATTGATTTCCAGAGCACGTTGAGCTAATTAATAGAACTTGCTCCTATTAGGTAAGGAAGCGTTCATGTATGGAGATATTGGGGATCTATGCAACCTCCAGAATATGTTTATGGCTCCATATTATACCTCTGAATGCTGTGATTTCCCATGGAGCTCCATAAACATTTTTTTCCTTTTGGATTTATAATGAAGCGCACACGAGTAGGGGTGAGTTCTGGGACAAAAGTGCAATGGAAATAAAAGAGGTCTTTTTGGAACTATTGTATTTCTTTGAGATCAAATTGAAACTAAGTGCAGGCAGACTGGGTGGATAGGTGGTAATACATATCCCCTAGCATGGGTTTTGGTATACAAAGTAAATCCATGACCTTTCAAAGAGTTTCCTGTGACCAGTGGGGAAGCTTACAAAAACAAATGTCTACCTAATGATCTGATACACACCACAGTTCCAGCTGCATATCCAGTGTCAGGCTGGTTTCCACTAGGGAAAATTATTCTCAAGGCCCAACCATCAATACAGTTTAATAGGTTTTGGATCAAAGAAATAAAACCTAATAACCCTAAGCCACAATGTTTTTTTTTCTCCTCGATCTTTGAGGCCCACTATGGTATCACAGCCTGGGCCCACTCACTGGAAGATCCTCTGGTACTCTGGTGGACCAGTCTGACCCTGTACATATTTATCACATGATCAGTCACCACCAACTGTGCCCCAAGACAACAGTTGAAATTATTCTGAGCTCCACCTAAGATCTAGCGAGGACATCTGTATATAGAAACCCACGCACCTTTAACCGTATCATAATGATACACATATCACATATCATCCGTAATATTCAATAGATTTCATTGGAAACAGACATTAATGGAAACTTTAGAGCTCTAAATGAGGTTGTCCACTCTTGGAGGTTTGATGCCCATTATTGTGGGCCCACCAGAATCCTCGAGTACTCTGGAAGCCCAGTCCAACCCTGCATAAGACCATCCTTAACTCACTATTTCTGGTGGGATAAGCCACCATTGTAATATGTCTAGCGGGACAGCTTGACAGACATCGTGAGAAAGAAGGTTTAGGCCCCTTTCACACTGGTGTTTTTGTTTTCCGGCATAGAGTTCTGTCCTCAGCGCTCTATGCCGGAAAAATCCTGATCAGGATCATCCCCATGCATTCTGAATGGAGAGAAATCCGTTCACGATGCATCAGGATGTCTTCAGTTCAGGACCGGAAGGTTTTTTGGACGCAGCAAATACCGCAGCATGCTGCGCTTTTTGTTCTGTCCAAAAATCCGGAACACTTGCCGCAAGACCGAATCCGGAATGAATGCCCATTGAAAGGCATTAATCCGGATCTGGCCTTAAGCTAAACGTCGTTTCGGCGCATCGCCGAATCCAACGTTTAGCTTTTTCTCAATGGTTACCATGGCAGCCAGGACGCTAAAGTCCTGGTTGCCATGGTAAAGTGTAGTGGGGAGCGGGGGAGCAGTATACTTACCATCCGTGCGGCTCCCGGGGCGCTCCAGAGTGACGTCAGGGCGCCCCACACGCATGGATCACGTGATCGCATGGCATGCGCATGGGGCACTCTGACGTCATTCTGGAGCGCCCCGGGAGTCGCACGGACTGTAAGTATACCACTCCCCCTCTCCCCGCCCCTACTATGGCAACCAGGACTTTAATAGCGTCCTGGCTGCCATAGTAACCTGAAAGCATTTCAAAGACTGACCAGGATCCTGATCAGTCTTCTAATGCTTCAGGCGACTTGCGTTCTGACGGATCCGGCGGGACGGAAGTGCCTGCCGGATCCTCAGAACGCAAGTGTGAAAGGACCCTTAGACATGTTGGGTTTCAACATGAACGACCTTTTCATCTCCTGAGCAATTGGCAGCTGCTAAAGCAGTTTACGGCTATTTCTCGCCACTTTATGAGATATATAAAATAATTAAGTGAGAAGTATTGTTGATCCAAACTACTGTTCCTCAAAATGATGTCTACTACCCGTTACAGAGAAATACACATAGGTGGGAGGAAGGGGATTTGTTGAAACAATCAGCTTCTCAGCTAGCAGGACCTGCCCAAATCAAGCAGCATTCATTCCAATCAACATTTTTGTAGCAGATCAAGTACTTTAGGAGGAACATTTGGGCACAGTGGGACACAAAACCTTTATCTAATCATGCCAATAGGTCTCATGCTTTGTTAAGATAAGTGTGCCTTCATCATGAATATGCACTTGAGTTCCGGTTAACAGTTTGTAAAAAGGTTGTCCTGGAGTTAAAAAAAAAAAAGTACAAAGAAAGATAAAAATGTATAAGTGGCCCAGATAACATGCATTTTGTCTTGATAATTAATAATGGCCATTACAAAAATATTGTGAAGATCTTTAAGTTCATGGTCACCTCAAAAGATAAGACTCAAGAACAAAGGATCAGTCTCCATAAGAAAAAATGCTTCTTCATTCCGTTAATTGGAGGAAGCACAATACATAAACAAGAAGACATTTTTTGGCGTTAGGCCTCTTTCACGTGAGCAATAGGGATTGACTTGTTCAGGGAAAAACTGATAGTGTTGAATCAGTTTTGTATGTGGTTCCATTCAGTGTTTTACCCTGGGTTCAGACCTGAGCGTTCTTGAAACGCGCGTTTTACGCGCGTTTTTGTCGTGCGTATTTCAGCGCGTTTTTGCAAATAGGAAACGCGCGTTTGTACGCACGTTCTTGTGATTGACTACTGTGGTGTCAATCATAAAACGCGCGACAAACGCCCAAAAAAAGCTCAAGTACTTGTTTATGCGTATGGCGTTTTACAGCGCGTTCGTACGCGCTGTAAAACGCTCAGGTGAGAACCATGCCCATAGGGAAGCATTGGTTTGCATGTGTTGAGCGTTTTACAGTGCGTTCGAACGCGCTGTAAAACGCGCAAGTGTGAACTTAGGGTTAGTGTTTTTTCCAAGTGTTTTTTGATGGGTTTTCCACGCATGTGAAAAAAAATCTCCTGGCAACCAGTGAAAAACACATTTGATCCAGATGCCTTCCATTTTTCACACAAGCCCCATTCCCTTCTATGGAGCTAGAGCTACGTGAAAAACACACAATACAATAGAACCTTCTGCAATTTTCCTAAATGTGGAAATGATGTGTGAAAAATGAAGTTCACGTACATAGACCCAATGAAACGAATGGGTCAGGATTCAGTCCGGATGTTGTGCGTTTGCTAGATGGTAACACGAATTGCATCCGGATGGAAAACACGCTTGTGTGAAACAGTCCTTAAAGGGGTTGTACAGGATTTTTTTTATTGATGTCCTCAGGATAGGTCATTAATATCAGATTGGTGGGGTCCGACACCCATCGCCCCCGCCGTTCAGCTGTATAAGGAGACGGCGTGCACAGTGCGCACGTGCCGTCTCCCTTCCTGTTCGCTGCTGCTGTTCCATAGATGTACAGTGGAGAGCAGGAAGAGAGACTGGAGACGGTGCACGCAGTGTACAGTTGATTGGTGGGGGTGCCGAGTGTCGGACCCCGCCGATCTGATATTGATGACCTATCCTATATATATATAGGGACATGAAAAAAACAATAGTCAAAAAAAATAAAAAAAAATAAAAATAGGTTTAACCCCTTCAGGACCAAGCCATTTTTTACCTTAAGGACCAGCCCATTTTTAGCAAATCTGAGATGTATCAATTTATGTGGTAATAACTTTAAAAATGCTTTTACTTATCCAAGCCATTCTGAGATTGTTTCCTCGTCACATATTATACTTCATGACACTGGTAAAATGGAGTCAAAAAATTTCATTTTTATTTATAAAAAAAATACCAAATTTACCAACAATTTGGAAAAATTTACAAATTTGCAGATTTCCATATCTCTACTTTTAGAATAGATAGTAATAACTCCAAAAATAGTTATTACTTTACATTCCCCATATGTCTACTTCATGTTTGGATCATTTTGGGAATGCCATTTTATTTTTTTGGGGACGGTAGAAGGCTTAGAAGTTTAGAAGCAAATCTTGAAATTTTTAAGAAAATTTCCAAAACCCACTTTTTAAGGACCAGTTCAGGCCTGAAGTCACTTTGTGAGGCTTACATAATAGAAACCACCCAAAAGTGACCCCATTTCAGAAACTACACCCATATCAAGGTATTCAAAACTGATTTTACAAACTTTGTTAGGGTACACTTGCGTTGGTGCGGATCCGTGTTTATTTGCACAGACGGATCCGCACCTATAATGGAAACGTTTGTATCCATTCAGAACGGATCCGTTTGCATTAGTTTTAAAGAAAAATGTCAAAGTCAAAACGGATCCGTTTTGAATTACATTGAAAGTCAATGAGGAACGGATCCATTTTCAAATGCACCATATTGTGTCATTGAAAACGGATCCGCCCCCATTGACTTACATTGAAATTCAAAACGGATCCGTTAGGTTCGCCTCTTCAGACGGACACCAAAATGCTGCAAGCTGCGTTTTGGTGTCCGCCTCCAAAACAGAATAGAAGCGGAACGGAGCCGAACTGATGCATTCTGAGCGGATCCTTTTCCATTCAGAATGCATTGGGGCTGAACTGATCCGTTTTGGACCGTTTGTGAGAGCCCTGAAACGGATCTCACAAACGGAATCCAAAACGATAGTGTGAAAGTACCCTTAACTGTTTAGGTGTTCCACAAGAATTAATGGAAAATGGAGATGAAGTTTCAGAATTTCACTTTTTTGTCAGATTTTCCATTTTAATCAATCTTTTCCTCTAACAGAGCAAGGGTTAACAGCCAAACAAAACTCAATATTTATTACCCTAATTCTGTAGTTTACAGAAACACCCCATATATGGTCGTAAACTGCTGTACGGGCACACGGCAGGGCACAGAAGGAAATTAACGCCTTATTGTTTTTGGAGGGCAGATTTCACTGGGATAATTTTAAGTGGCCATGTTACATTTGAAGGCCCCCTGATGCACCCCTAGAGTAAAAACTCCAAAAAAGTGACCCCATTTTGGAAACTACGGGATAAGGTGTCAGTTTTGTTGGTACTATTTTAGGGCACATATAATTTTTGGTTGCTCTATATTACACTTTTTGTGAATCAAGGTAACAAAAAATAGCTGTTTTGGCACCGTTTTTATTTTTTGTTATTTACAATGTTCATCTGACAGGTTAGATCATGTAATATTTTTATAGAGCAGGTTGTTACGGACGTGACAATACCGAATATGACAACTTTCTTTGGTTGCTTCAGTTTTACATAATAAAGCATTTAAAAAAAAATTTTTTTTGTGTCTCCGTATTCTGAAAGCCATATATATTATTATTTTTGGGCGACTGTCTTACGTAGGAGCTAATTTTTGTGCGGGATGAATTGACAGTTTGATTGGTACTATTTTAGGGTGCATATGACTTTTTGATCGCTTGGTATTACACTTTTTGTGATGTAAGGTGACAAAAATTGATTTTTCTATACAGTTTTTTTTGTTATGGTGTTCACCTGAGGGGGTTAGATCATGTGATATTTTTATACAGCAGGTTGTTACGGATGCAGCAATACCTAATATGTACACTTTTTTTATTTATTTTGTACACAATAAATGCATTTTTGAAACAAAAAAAATCATGTTTTAGTGTCGCCATATTCTGAGAGCCAGATTTTTTTTATATTTTGCCCGACTGTTTAATGTAGGGGCTCATTTTTTTGCGGGATGAGGTGTCGGTTTGAGTGGTACTATTTTGGGGGGTATAAGCCTTTCTGATTGTTTGGTGTTGCACTTTTTGTGATGTAAGGTGACAAAAATATTGTTGTTTTAGCACAGTTTTTATTTTATTTTTTCTATGGCGTTCAGGTGAGGGGGTGGATCATGTGATATATTTATAGAGCCGGTCGTTACGGACGTGGCAATACCCAATATGCCTGTCTTTCTTTTTTTTCTATTTTTTGTTACAATTTTATGTTTTATTTTGTGAATTTTTTTTTTTACTTAAAACTTTTTTTTCTTATTATAAAAAGCACTTTTTGAAACTTTTATTTTTTACTTTTTATTTTTGTCCCACTCTGGGACTTCAACTTCTGGGGTCTGATCCCCTCTGCAATGCATTACAATACAGCCTGTATTATAATGCATTGTCTGTCAGCTTTTATGCTGACAGCCTGCCTGTGAGACCAAGCCTAAGGGCTGGATCTCACAGGCTTCCGTAGATGGCAAGCCCCGATGCCTATGAAAGGCATCGGGCTGCCTTCTCTGCCATCGGGTCCCTGCCACTGCAGCACGGGAACAAGATGGAGATGCAGAGGGCACACGTACCCTCCGCAAACCCTCTGCATGCCGCGAACAGCTTTGACCACAGCATACAAGGGGTTAATACGCCGGCATCGGTGTACGGCAGGGGTCCTTAAGGGGTTAAATCATGACATATTTTAGGATATGCCATTAGTTTACAAGATGAGAATATGCCTTTAACCCTTACGCCTACCCTGACGTAACTGTATTTCTCTAATGTAGTGTAAATGTATAGACATGGCCGGTGCTAGCTCTGTAATACAGCTGGCACTTGGCCAGAATGACCGGGATGTGAGATAACTTTGATCTTGAAGCAAAAATACATGTAGGTAAACTTGATTAAAGTCGAAACGTCGCACTTTAAGGTGGAATAAAGAACATTTTCTACAGACGAAGGAGTGCCGCGATCCTTTCTTGTTTAGTATCGTATTGGGGACCAATGGTCAGGTCCTAACATCGCAGGCACCGCCACTATATAGTCTTTGGGTATTTACCTACAATGGTGCTGTCACCCCATGTATTTTTGCTTCAGTGTTTGATGACCAAGTGACGTGCACATTGGGATCTTCTGCCTTTTGTTGAGTTGTCAGTGATCCAGTGGCTTCTTATATAATGGATCCACCTGCAAGTATTTTGTATTCAAGTGAACAGATAAAGCACATCCTGCGTGGTAATGAGGACGAGGGGTCCTTTCTCAGTCAACCAACTGTGGATCTTCTCAAACGTAAGTGGACTAATGAAAGAAAACACCTCATCAATACTGAACTACATTTGTCGACCTTACGGGAATATTATAGGACAGAACGTATCCCAAGGGGTCTTAGAACACATTTAAGACCAATATTATTCCCTGATAATAAGGACTTTTTTGAAAAATTCACCCTATTAGCTAACCGATTTTCACGAGACATGATGCTGCTTAATATGGAGTTCTTACAAAAGGATACAAAGGACATTAAATCCAGGATTGGTGATTATGAACGACAAATTCGGGAATTGATGGAAGGACAGGAATTTTCCGGCCTTAATGATCAGATATCGCAGCAGATGAACAAGTACCGTCAGCAGATAGAAGCCACTAAACGACAGAAATGGCAACGTGACCAGGATGACTACCTTAAAGGTGATATTTATAAAAAATCAGTCCCTCTATTGAGAGATAATAGGACTTTCAAAAAACGTAAAACACAGAGAACAAGAGGACGGCGGTCTAACCTGACTGACACAGAATCTTCTGGTGATATTTCCGATGACCCTAGACCATCTGAGAAACCTTTTTTAGGAGTAACAGAAGGACAAGGAGGGGAGGCATTAGATATCGCCACAAGAACGAAAACAGAGCACCAAACACGTTTAACCAGGTCAATGAAACCACCAGTAGGAGCCAAAGGGACGGTGACACCACAGGCCAAACAGGCCCATCACTCCATGAAGATGTAAAAGACTCTTTGGTGGTAAATATTTCTTCCTTTTCATTATCAGTGGGGGAAGAGAGACTGTTGCAAAAGGGCTTTTCTTTTTGTCCTAAAGCAGACCCTGATTGGTTTCTTAATGAGGTAGACCTGTTAAAATTCTTTAGATGGATTAAGCTAAAAGTGTTCTTTCATGATGTAGGGGTTGACCCCACCAGAGATCTGGGTGTGGGTCTTACTCCTGATAGACGTGGCCTCACACTCAAAGGTGTGGGCCTCTTCATCAACAGCGGATATCAGCCACCTGTTTACAACAAAGCGGTCGATACATATATTTCTCTGGTTAGATCGGAGATAGCCGGATTGAAAAGCTCCGTAGGCCATTCAACCTGTACTAATCTATCGAGGACTGAACAAACAGCCCTTAGAGCATTGGCTTCTCGCAAGGAACTAACGATCAAGGCAGCTGACAAGGGAGGTGCCATCGTGGTGATGGATACCACACAGTATATTGCTGAGATTGAGAAACAACTGGCTGATACTGAGATATATAGGAGGGTGGATGTGGACCCGACACTGATTATTATAAAAAAATTGAGAATTCTGGTGGATAATGCATTCGCTAATGATTTAATAGATGAACAATTGCATGAATACCTTGTTCCACAGTGTCCGGTGACACCCACCCTGTATATCCTCCCAAAAATACATAAAGACCTGAGGAACCCCCCGGGTCGCCCAATTGTTTCGGGCATTGATTCTGTCTTTTCTCATGCAGCAATATTTCTTGACAAAGTCTTGAGGGTCCACGCCACGAGTGCCACTTCCTATGTCCGTGACACCACTGACTTTTTAAATAGGTTACAGCAACTTACCTATCTCCCACGTCACCAGCCTATACACATGTATCGAGCATGATTTGGGCATAGCAGCGGTCAGATGGGCCCTTGAGAGGTCTGATCATATTATTGAGGTATGTGACTTTTTGTTGACTTTGCTGGAAGTGCTTCTCCAAAACAATTACTTCCAATTTGGGGGTCAATTTTATTTGCAATGTCGGGGTACCGCTATGGGGTCCAATGTGGCCCCGACTTTTGCAAATATTTATATGACCCATGTGGAGGAATTGTTTATATACCCATCCCCCCACTTTTCCAAAATAAAGGGGTGGATGCGGTATATTGATGATACCTTCCTCATCTGGACTGGAACGGAATTGGAACTGCAACAATTCCATGATGCCATCAATGATATCCACCCTCAGTTGAAATTCACCAGGGTGGAATCTTTGGAATCCTTACAATTTTTGGATACGTTAGTATATATTGCGGATCAGAGTTTACAGACAGACCTTTTTGTCAAACCGACAGACCGCAATAATCTGTTGAAATACGATAGTGCCCACCCCAGAGGTATGATTAGGTCCCTGCCCTATAGTCAATTTCTTAGGGTAAGACGTGTGGTGTCTGATGACATCAAGACAGAGGAACGACTAACTGACATGGCCAAAAAATTTAAAAATAGGGAGTACCCCAAAAAGGTGGTTGAATATCATCAACGAAGGGTGAACGCAATCCCACGGGAAGAGCTCCTTAGTAAGACGGTGAGACCAATCCGTCCATCACGGATCCCCTTTGTCTCTACTTTCAATAGAGTCAGTTCTAAAATAGCAGTAGCTCTTAAACGCAACTGGAACATACTAGCTAGGTCGTTCCCGGACATAGAGGAGTTCCAGACACCTCCGTATAACTACGGACAAGATAGATAGAAAGACCAAAAAGGGTTGCTTCCCTTGCTATAATTGCTGCAATTGCAATAGCATGCTGAAAGGTGATTCGTTTGGACATCCTCGCACAGGTCAGAAGTATGTGATTAAGAACACCTACACCTGTGCGTCCGATTTTGTCATCTACATACTGCAGTGCCCGTGTGGCCTGTTGTATGTAGGGGAGACAACACAAGCTTGTCGGCTGTGACTCAACCAGCATCGCTACACCATTCGGAAGCTCTTTGAAAAACAGGCCATCAATCCCACTACATGTGATGGTGAACTTCCGGTCCCTACACATTTTTTTAAACAGAGACACAATGTAGCCCAACTTAGGTTCAGGATAATAGATGGTGTACCTCCACTACTGAGAGGGGAGATCGCGAGAAGCTCTTAAAGAAACTTGAGCTTAAATGGATTTATGAATTGGATACATTGGAACCAAAAGGAGCTGAACCGCGATTTCAAAATTGGGACCCTCTTTTGACTTACCACTTTGGATGTTTGCTTTATGTATATATTCGTTTTTAACCCCTCTATTGTCATTTCTTCTAGGTTCCTCCGTGGTCCGGTTGGATAGGGTGGATGGGTGCAGTCCCTGCTTACTTGATGGATTGATGTCACCATGCACACCTATGATAGCGGTAATGTCCCTATGGTTGCTACAATGGGAGATTCAGGCCCTGGACCATTATGATTGACTTGCTAAATAGGCCCGGAGATATAAATGGGGGGTAACCTAATGATATGTGTGTTTAATGAATGGCATCGGAATGATACAGGCATCTGCTAGCGGTCCCAAGCTGCCATAGGCGATGTGATCATTGCCAAGACGGCTGATTTAAGGCTGCAGACATGCCGATTGAATATCCAAATGGGTCGTGCATGAGAAAAAGTATGTCTTGGTTTTCCCACCCTGTAGGGCGTGAGCTAGAGAGAGATATATGTATTTATACATGTATATCCGCATAAGCTCTTTTTACATCAATGTTTAAGCAAGTCCTGATTGCTCCATGGGTCTTTTCTCTCCATGTATGAAGAGTGCTTTATTGACTGACATCTGTGATTGATTCATTATATATGAGATCATTGTGTCTCTGTGTGATGGCATTCACCCACCTCTTTACCACTCCTTGGACTAACTTGATCATGATATTGCACGGAGATCGGGGCGATCATTTTTGATAACAGAAACTGTGTTAAAATCCTGAATGACATGTTTACTATGTGCAGTCATGTGATGGTCACATGATCGAAGTGGCAGTGACATCATCTCTGATGCGTGTGGACACGTGACCTGCTATGAAGATAATTAAACTCCTGACCCGGAAGGAGTAGACAAGGCTATTGCTTATGTTTACTTATATATCGCTGCGCTACGATTTTTTGATCAGCGAGACTTTCATGACATGGTTGGATTTAACCCTGATGCTCTTATGTTACATATTCATATATATTTTTATATTGTGTACTACTTATACAAGATGATGTCACAGGAAGAGGGAGGGTGTTTTCCTCCCACTCACCAATGATGTCTGGGGGTGGGGTATATATATCTGTCACTTACTCAATTGTGTAAAGACTTGATAAAGACTTGATTAAAGTCGAAACGTCGCACTTTAAGGTGGAATAAAGAACATTTTCTACAGACGGAGTGCCGCGATCCTTTCTTGTTTGATAACTTTGATCTTGGTCATTTAACCCTTCAGATGCCATGGTCAATAAATACTTCAGGATTAGAGTTGAGCAAACACCTGGAAGTTCGGGTTCGCCGGGTTTGGCCGAACTACGTCGCAAAGTTCGAGTTCAGGATCCGAACTTGACCCAGAACCCCATTGAAGTCAATGGGGAACCGAACTTCAGTGCACTAAAATGGCTCTAAAAAAGTAATGGAAAGAGCTAGAGGGCTGCAAAAGAGAGCAAAATGGGGATAAGAACTGGACAATTGCCCTGCAAACAAATGTGGATAGGGAAATTACTTAAAATAACATAAAATACATAAAAAAATTAAAAATAATATTCTTGAACTAGTAGGAGGAGATCCATATGGAGTAGGAGGTTGAGGAGGCGGTGGACGTGGCAGTGTAGGTGGAATCGGTGGTGGAGGAGGTAGTCGCCAACAACACTGTTTTTTGTTTGTTTTGTCTTTTTTAAATTTGGGTAGACCCCAAAATATTGGGAAATATAGAAAAGAAAACAAAGAGAAAGTGCGCTGGAGTATAACAAAGGCTGGGTGAGGATGGTATACCTGTCTATTCTGCACAAGGTACGGACAAGTCCTGTAGGATCCATGCCACATTTTAATGAACGTGAGCTTGTCCACATTGGCTGTGGACAGGCTGCTGCGCTTGTCTGTGATAACGCCCCGTGCCGTGCTAAATACACATTCAGATAATACACTAGCTGCAGGGCAGGCCAGCACCTCCAGGGCGTAAAGGGCAAGCTCAGGCCATGTGCCCAATTCGGAGACCCAGAAGTTGAATAGGGCAGACCCATCAGTCAGTACGTGTAGGCGTGTGCACACATACTGTTCCACCATGTTGCTGAAATGCTTCCTCCTGCTAAGATGCTCCATATCAGCTGGTGGTGCTGGTTCTTGTGGCGTGCTGACAAAGCTTTTCCACATTTCGGCCATGCTAACCCTGCCTTCTGAGGTGATGGCGGTGCCCCAGCTGCGTTGGCGACTTCTTTACCCTCCTCTGCCTTCACCTTGTGCTTCCACTGAGGCCCCCGGTGTCAGGTGGGAATGCCATTAGCAGCGCGTCTACCAGCATGCAGAATATATTTCCCAGTCAGGTAGTGTAAAAGAAAAAAGGGGTACAGATCACCCAACAATTTAAACGCCGCCGAATTTACAGAATATATTTCCCAGTCAGGTATCCAGGGCAGGGGTAGTTTGAAAGAAGAAAGGGGTCATGGAGCGTTCATCCGCCATCTATTCACCACACTGAAGGATTATTTTGAAAGTGTGTAGAAGCCACACATGGCTCCCACGCTGCAACTTTATCATGGAGACATCATGGAGATTTTACAGCATATAACTACAGCACCCAACAAACTAAATGCCGCCGAATTTATAGAATATATTTCTCTGTCAGGTATGCAGTACAGCAGGAACACACTCTCCAAGCCATTTGTGAATTACTGGCCTGATAACCGTGGAAATGTTCACCCACGATCTAAGAGCTGGATTTACTGATTATATTTCAGAAATGCAGTGCAGACCACAAATGTACTTTATGCCAAAAAAAAAATGTATTTGTCCCCCCCAGAATCTAACAGAGGGGTCTCACTGAATTGATTAAACTGTCACATATGCAGAACAGGGGTACTTTACAGAAAAAAATGTGAATATGTCACCCCTGGGTCCCTGAACTCACAGACGGATTACCTATATTATTTTCCCTCCCCCTGGCACATATGCAGTGCAGGTGCACTTAAAAAATGGGTATATGTCGCCCACTGAACTACAAGAACAGGATTAAATTATTGTCCCTGGCAATATTGTCACTTGCACAAAATGGCTGCCGATGCCCACCTAACTAACAGACGGATTACAACTTATTTTTCTGTGTCACTGGGCTCAGGGCAGGGTACAAAAATGTTGCATTAACAAAAAAAAAAAAAATCGCTGTAGATCACAGACTTCACACCTGTGATCCTGAAAAGGTTAAAATAAATTTAGGTCCAAAATTATGTGTTAAAGGGGTATTCCAGTTGTTAAAAGTTATCCCTTAGGCCTCATGCACTCGACAGTTGTTTTTAGCGGTCCACAAAATGGGGTTCCGTTGTTCCGTGATCCGTGTTCGTTTTTTGTTCCGTTGTGTTTCCGTGGTCCGCCAGAAAAAAAGGAAGGAAAAAAAAGTGTAATTTTAATATCTCCACCCAGGATAATGGAATAAATATGCAGGTCACAGACGCGGATGCCTCCGCATTTTTTGCCGGTCCCATTGACTTGAATGGGTCCGCGAACCGTTTTTCGCGGACAAGAATAGGACAGGTTATGTTTTTTTGATGGACAGTAATAACGGACCACGGACGCGGAGGACAAACTGTGCATTTGACGAGTTTTCCACGGACCCATTGAAAACCAATGGGTCTGCAGAAAAGCACGAAAAACGGCTCAACGGACACGGAATCAAACAACGGTCGTGTGCATGCGGCCTTATCCACAGGGTCCTACTGATGGGACAACACTGATTATGAGAATGGGGACCTCGTCAAGCATGCTCACTATCACTCCATTCATCTCTACAGCAGTTTTCAAGACAGCCGAGTCTTCAAAACTATTTCTGGAACTGCCATAGAGATTAATGAAGGGGCAGTTCACATGCCAACCTGCCGCTCCGTTCATTTCAGGGTGCTCCAATGGGTACAAGATACCTGTTCTTGTGATTGGTGGGGGTCTTGGTGGTAGGACCCCACCAATCTAATAGTTATTTTCTATACTGTGAATAGGGGATAACATTTAACAGCCGGAATACCCCTTTAAATAGTTTTGAGATATATTAACTCAGATCGTAGCTCTAATTTCCATCTCCCTTTCAGCCATAACTAAAAGTAAACCCATCATATTAAACATGCAGTCTAATCTGCAAGTCTCATATAGAGAAGAAGGAGCTGCAGGAGGGCTTATGAGTCCAGTGGGCGGTGATATAAATGTGCATCTAGAACTGTCAATCACTGGTAAGACCGCCCATTGGACTCCTAAACCTAGCACGAGCAGAGGTTTCAATGAAGAAAATTTTACTGAATCTTTTCCTACAAAACTATATATAAATCTGTTCAACTCCTCCTGCTCTATAACATGCTGCCTGTAGATCAGACACTATGGGGGTAATTTACTATAGGTGTGTAATTTACTATAGGTATCTTTCTGTCGCAGATTGCGGCTCAAAGACTATTTGCACAGCAATCTGCAGCTTTTCCCTGCTCACACCAGATCTAAAAAAGTGTGTGGGGGGGGATGGGCCGGTAGGTCCATCTCATTCATCATTCTCTACCCCTGTTGTAGGTGAGAAAATGGTCTAAATGTAGGCCAGCAAGGAAGCTGTCTTACAACTGGACTGGCGTTTGATATGCCGAAGTTGCCAGTGATCGTCTTTGTTTGGATCACTAGCTAGGTTTCTTGTTCCCTGTTCCTGCATTGCTGATTGATTCCTCTGTCTCTGACCTTGGCTTGTCTTCTGACCACTCTCTGTCTCATGTATTTGGTACTGCGTAGTCCGTCTGTTTCTGACCTCGGCTTGTCTTCTGACCACACTCTGTCTCACATTTTGGTATCTGGTTCTGACCCATTTCTGATTACTCTAGTACTGTGTTTATCTGTGTCTGTGTGTTTGTGCATCTCTGCACTTTAGTAGCATAGGAACCATCGACCAGTTGCGTTCTAGCCATTTAGGACTTATACTGCAAGTAGGTAGGGACAGTGGATCAGTGCAGTTCAGGGCCTCACTGTCCTTGTCTGTATCTACAGGGAGTGCAGAATTATTAGGCAAGTTGTATTTTTGAGGATTAATTTTATTATTGAACAACAACCATGTTCTCAATAAACCCCAAAACTCATTAATATCAAAGCTGAATATTTTTGGAAGTAGTTTTTAGTTTGTTTTTAGTTTTAGCTATTTTAGGGGGATATCTGTGTGTGCAGGTGACTATTACTGTGCATAATTATTAGGCAACTTAAAAAACAAATGTATACCCATTTCAATTATTTATTTTTACCAGTGAAACCAATATAACATCTCAACATTCACAAATATACATTACTGACATTCAAAAACAAAACAAAAACAAATCAGTGGCCAATATAGCCACCTTTCTTTGCAAGGACACTCAAAAGCCTGCCATCCATGGATTCTGTCAGTGTTTTGATCTGTTCACCATCAACATTGCGTGCAGCAGCAACCACAGCCTCCCAGACACTGTTCAGAGAGGTGTACTGTTTTCCCTCCTTGTAAATCTCACATTTGATGATGGACCACAGGTTCTCAATGGGGTTCAAATCAGGTGAACAAGGAGGCCATATCATTCGATTTTCTTCTTTTATACCCTTTCTTGCCAGCCACGCTGTGGAGTACTTGGACGCGTGTGATGGAGCATTGTCCTGCATGAAAATCATGTTTTTCTTGAAGGATGCAGACTTCTTCCTGTACCACTGCTTGAAGAAGGTGTCTTCCAGAAACTGGCAGTAGGACTGGGAGTTGAGCTTGACTCCATCCTCAACCCGAAAAAGGCCCCACAAGCTCATCTTTGATGATACCAGCCCAAACCAGTACTCCACCTCCACCTTGCTGGCGTCTGAGTCGGACTGGAGCTCTCTGCCCTTTACCAATCCAGCCACGGGCCTCATCCCCAAGACTCACTCTCATTTCATCAGTCCATAAAACCTTAGAAAAATCAGTCTTGAGATATTTCTTGGCCCAGTCTTGACGTTTCAGCTTGTGTGTCTTGTTCAGTGGTGGTCGTCTTTCAGCCTTTCTTACCTTGGCCATGTCTCTGAGTATTGCACACCTTGTGCTTTGGGCACTCAGTGATGTTGCAGCTCTGAAATATGGCCAAACTGGTGGCAAGTGGCATCTTGGCAGCTGCACGCTGACTTTTCTCAGTTCATGGGCAGTTATTTTGCGCCTTGGTTTTCCACACGCTTCTTGCGACCCTGTTGACTATTTTGAATGAAACGCTTGATTGTTCGATGATCACGCTTCAGAAGCTTTGCAATTTTAAGAGTGCTGCATCCCTCTGCAAGATATCTCACTATTTTTGACTTTTCTGAGCCTGTCAAGTCCTTCTTTTGAGCCATTTTGCCAAAGGAAAGGAAGTTGCCTAATAATTATGCACACCTGATATAGGGTGTTGATGTCATTAGACCACACCCCTTCTCATTACAGAGATGCACATCACCTAATATGCCAAATTAGTAGTATTCTTTCGAGCCTATACAGCTTGGAGTAAGACAACATGCATAAAGAGGATGATGTGGTCAAAATACTCATTTGCCTAATAATTCTGCACTCCCTGTATACTATTGATGTTACACTAAGTCATGGATTTTTGGCTACAGAGCTAAGCTGGAGTTGGCCCAACATTCCATCAGATGCTCCATCAAATACCACTCTGTCAAAGTGAACGGTTTTAGCGCCTTCACTTTTTCTGCGTTGGTCTGAAATTTAACAATAAACAACACCATTTACTAAAGAATCTAGGAGCCCATTTCTCCTTGTGCCACTCCGTCTCCCTCTGCTCCAAGATCATTAGACCCTTCAACTGGACCGCAACGCTAGAAGGTACAGTAGATTGCAACCATTGCTGCAACAAGCAAGACCTGGTTAACAAGCAAATGAACTGGCAATTGTTCTTTCCATCATTCCATCCCTCCCTGCCTCTTCCCAATAATGAAACAGGTAAGTCTTCGGTGCAAAGAAATGTTCATACCCCAAATATCTTTGATCATTTGCTCAATCTGTGTCCATACGTTCTGGGAAAGTGCACAAGTCCACAGTCTATGGAACAAATCTGTGTCAGATGTATGGCATTTCGGGCAGCTGCTTAACCTCTCTTATCTACTTGGGGCAGATGGCAAAATAAAAGCATAACAAACACTGTGCATGATCCTGAATTGTGTGTCACTCCATGTCTTGTTGAGAACCAACCTCCTCACTGCCACCCACCCCTTCAAAATCCTATTCCCCACATTCTCATCATCCAAGAGCTTTACCCAGGGTTTAAAGCACTGAGTGACCTATCTCCCAACACTTCTCTAACCTGGTAATACAAATAGATTGAGGTCCTGATTCCTGCATTTTTCCATTCTGAACCACCTCCCTAGAAACATCAGCTAGGTGGTCATTCAGAAACTTTCATACCTGAGAATACTGAATACTCTGAAAACAGCTCAGGCTATATTTATCTATTATGTATATCCAAAATGGAGGGGCACACAATCGGGTCCAAATGAGCAGAGCCGCAAGTAGATTAATAGAAAAAACCCTAATTTAATATAATAGCACATAAAATATCACATAAAAAAAAATCAATAAAAATGTCACAGACAAATGTTAATGATGTCCAATAAATCCTTTACAATATAAATCCTATTTAGGAGCTGTCCCCTTTATAGAAACTGCCGCCAAAAGGTACAGATGTGGCGTAGGTATTACGGTGCGTCTCCTCATGCATAGATACGTTATCCTTGTACAATAGGTGTTGGTGAATTCGTCTGTCCCATTCAATAAATGGACTGTCCCATTGAGCTGATGTTATAGTTCTGGTGTTATAGTTATTTATGTTAAATTACACCATATAGGTGCAGCGAATGCCAAGGTATAAATTGGTACATTAGTACATTACCACTCCGTAGTATAAGCGCCGGCCGATTCTGCCTTCCTTACAATCGCCCTTCCAGGACCTGCGCGGCGTCCACGTGGTCCCCTACGTCACACACGTAGGGGACCACGTGGACGCCGCGGCAGATCCTGGAAGCGTTGCAAGGAAGGCAGAATCGGCCGGCGCATGCTAGGAGTGTATGCTAATGTACCAATTATACCTTGGCATTCGCTGCACCTATATGGTGTAATTTAACATAAATAACTATAACACCAGAACTATAACATCAGCTCAATGGGACAGTCCATTTATTGAATGGGACAGACGAATTCACCAACACCTATTGTACAAGGATAACGTATCTATGCATGAGGAGACGCACTGTAATACCTACGCCACATCTGTACCTTTTGGCGGCAGTTTCTATAAAGGGGACAGCTCCTAAATAGGATTTATATTGTAAAGGATTTATTGGACATCATTAACATTTGTCTGTGACATTTTTATTGATTTTTTTTATGTGATATTTTATGTGCTATTATATTAAATTAGGGTTTTTTCTATTAATCTACTTGCGGCTCTGCTCATTACGCCTTTGCCGGAACAGCATCAGACACTATGTTTAATGTGAATTATAACAAATCCAGATAAACTACGCTGCCCAAAGTGGCTGCTGTAGTTAACCAAAATTGTTGCTAACTGTCCTTGGTTGTGCCAGTCCCCACAAATTTCATATGGTTGTACAGCCATAGAGATGTAATTTGCTTTCTTACAACATTCCGCAAAGCTTCTGTAATCCACGTGAAAGCCAGATGTTTCTCTCCGGATTCCAGATAGCCATGACAACTCTTGGGCGGATATAAAACAAAGGAGCTCATTTTGCATAAAGAATTTTCTCAATCACACAAGAATTCTGCATCTCATGTGCTTAAGTTCCAGTCGTCACTTATCACTGTGTCCATGATGGAAAACTGAACTTCAGGTGATGCCCACTTTTTGTTTGTGGCCGGCAAGAGGGTGGAAATCTGGATTTCTGAAAGACTGTAGCAGCTCTTGCAAGGTAAGGAGTAGAGCACAGGTCTACAGATCTATTACCTCTGCATATATGAACCTTTAATTTCCAATATATTATTTTATTGGACAAAATAGAATAAGTTCCTTAAGGGGTGTATTTTCCAAAATGAGATCACTTTTTGGGGGTTTCCAGGTACCTTAGGGTCTCTTCAAATATGACATGGTGCCCCTATAAAAACCATTTAGTGCTTCTTCCCTTTTGAGCCCTGCTGTGTGCCCATACAGCAGTTTATGACCACATATTGGGTGTTTCAGTAATCTGCACAATCAAGGTAATATATACTGAGGTTTATTTTGCTGTTAACCCTTGCTGTTACAGGAAGAAAGGGATTAAAATTTAAAATCTCTAAAATTAGGTAATTTATGGGTGGTTTCTAGTATGTAAGCCCCTCAAAGTCACTTCAGAACTAAATTGGTCTACCAAAAAGTTGGTTTTGGAAATTTTCTTGAAAATTTAAAAATTGCTTCTAAAATCCTGAGCCTTCTAATGTCCGAAAAAAACATAAAATTACATTTACAATATGATGCCAACATAAAGTAGACATAAGGGGAATGTTAATTAATAACAATTTTGTGAGGTATGACTATCTGTAATTCAAATTTAGAAAATTTGTCAAATTTTATGTAAATTTTGTTTTTTTTTTAAATAAAAGTAAAACATATTGCTCCAAACTTACCAATAACATGAAGTATGATATGTCACAAAAAATGTCAGAATCGTTTGGATAAGTAAAAGCATCGCAATGTTATTATCACATAAAGTGACAAGTCAAATTTGCAAAATTAGGCCCGGTCAGGAAGCTGAAAACCGACTCAGTCTGGAAGTAGTTAAAAGGCTTGTCTATTCTAATAGAAATCTTCTTCATCTGTCAGAAATCTATCAGATCTTCCTCTCTAGGGATAGTCACCATTACTGCAGTGTGTAAGTGTGTAATGGGTATCACTACAGAAGGGCTCCGCAGGTTGTACACTAAAGATTCTGGAAAACAGTGTATATGGGGACTTTACAGATGTGTGTTTGGTGCAGCTAATCTGACGATGTGACTCAGACACTGGAAAATGTCTTGGCACAGATAAAATGGCCTAATTGGGTGCGGAGGGGATTAGATGGCGAGCGATTATCTCACTACTCATCTGGAAAATAAAAAAAAACATATGTGACAATCAGAGAGCAAGTATGATGTCACCGATGGGGGGGATGATTACATGCACAGAAGTCCATGTTAGATTTAGCTCACATATGTATTGGAAGATCCATCAGGAGCCTCCATGCAGGTTCTGTCTAAAATATGGGACAGGAGTGTGCAGCATGCTGTGTTTTCTTGTCAGGTAAAGTGCCGGGTTTTCTAATGGAAACCAGATCCCGTTATAGTCAGTGTGGTCTATCAAGTGAAGGTTGTTGTATAGTCAGTGCGGGCCGTCAGGTGGCAGTCATTTTATAGTTAGGGCGGTCCTTCAGGTGATGTTCATTTCCGTTATTTGATGAAGATTATTATTTTAAATGTTCCCCTCCTATAATAGACGGTTTTGTGATTTTTGTCACTTATTTTGTGCCATTACATTTTTTTGCAATTACTACAAAAATAAAATTAATTTAAAAAAATTATAAAACAACAAACATACAGTGTTTTGGTATATGGAGATGGATTCATGAGACACCAGTATATTGTATAAGGGAATACATTATACATGAGAAGAATGCTACTGAGGTTTTTAGTCAGAGAAAATCCTCCTATTAATATCAGTGGGCTCTGTAGCTCACTGCTTAGAGCTTCTGTCTGCCATATAGAAGATCCTGGGTTTAAGCGTGTACAGTGACAATTTAACAGAATAGACAGGATAAAATTCATCATCATAGTACTGACTTCATACCGTGAATACACTTTAATGTCCATAAGACACTGGCACAAATACAGGCTAGGCTAGTGGCTTACTGGTCAGATGACACCCCTAGTCACAGAACATGCCTAGAAAACTCTCCCATAGAAGTCTATGAGGGAGGGGTGAATTTATCGTTCCCCCATAATAGTTTTCTGGCCAAAATAGAATAAAAAAAAAATCTATAATGAAAAAATAAAAACAGATTAGAAAAATTTATATTTTTAACTAATAAAGGATGTTTTAACTAATAAAAGATATAAGTGGCACATTCCCTTTAACTGAAACTTAGCTAAAAAAATCATTGTGTATTCCTTATTATTTTAGGTGTATGCTCACTCATATCCAGCAGATGGCAGCATTTACTTTTGCAAAAAGAAAAAACTCACATTAAAAACATAAAAAGAATAACGTAAAATGTACATTTTATAGACAAGCCCAAAATATATCACTGGGACACAGCAAACCCTATCACCATCAGTCCCATAGAAACTGAATGGAACAGCAGGGCGCACATTTGACCATCTTTCCATTCAAGTACCACTGGAACAGGGGTCTGGGGGCGGGTCAAGTGAAAGAGACCCCCATTGATCGTACATTTATTAACTATCCTGTGGACAACCTGTGGATAGATGATAACTGTCGTGTGATTGCCCCTTAAAGCTTTATTTCAATCAAACTGGAGGATTCGTTTAAGCTCAAAGCATTGCTATGTTTAGGGAAAAACCAAAAAAATCTGCCAGATGTGGGTCTGATGGGGGTTCTGTATCTGAATTTAAGTCTGAATGTTCCTAATCACTGACAGCAAGCAGAGATTTTGAAAATGGAAATAAGAAGTTGAAACATAAAATAGCAGAAGATTTTATTATATGATGTTTAATCTGTATTTATATAAAACTCTTTTAAAGAAGTATTCTCGGATTAGGCCTTTATTTTTTTTTGTTTGGACATCCACAAGATACCTGATGGGTATGTCTCCCACCTCTGGAGAGAATTACTTTTGGCCACCGCAGTTTGCATAATTTTAAAGGGGTTTTCTGATTTTTTAACTGATATTCTATCCACTAGATAATTCAGTATCTGATCAGTGGGGTCCCCCGGCAATCAGCTGTTTGAGAAGGCACCGGTGCTCACAGTAGCGTCTCACAGCTTTGCCCAGGCCATGTGACGTCAAGCTTATTGGTCACATGACCTAGGCGCTGCTCAGCCCCATTGAAGTGAATGGGGCTGAACTGCAATACCAAACAGAGCCACTGTACAATGTATGGCGCTGTGCTTGGTGAGCTCAGAGAAGGCCACGGCACTACAGCAAGCTCCGGTGCCTACTCAAACAGCTGATCGGTGGGGGTCCTGGGAGTCAGACCCACACCGATCAGATACTGATGACCTATCCAGGGGAGAGTTAAAAGAGTTAAAAAAATCTTGGAAATCCCCTTTAATGATGGGGTGGCCGTGCTTAGTTTTGAAGTCTGTTGCTGCCCAGGTGAGACCTGGAACTACAGCATGTCCTGTGCATATGCAATACATACTTAAAGGAGTTGTCCAGTATATCGGTTTGGTGGGGGTTCCGACACCCTGCGCCTCCCTGATGAGCTGTTCTACAGAAGCTATGGAGCCAGAACTCCACAGCCCCATCCGTTCTATTGAAGTGAATGGGAGCAGTAACCAGCTCCGTCCACTACACAATGGGGCTGTGACGTTCCGATGCTGTAGCTACCCCAGAACAGCTGCTTGATGGGGGTGCGGTGTGGCGGACCCCCACCGATCGGATATTAATAGGCCATCAATATTAAAATCCTAGAATACCCCTTTAAGATTGGAATACCCTGTTAAGCATGATCACTACTGATCACTGAAGTTTTTTTTTTTTTCATTCTCAACCAGAACTTTGTGAAGTTGCCTAGTTTAGGTGGAAATGCTAGGCAGAACCTTGCACACGGTACAAGTGTGTGACAGCGCACGGTGCACCTGAGGGAGGCTAGGTGCACCAGGGGTTAAGCTCCCAGGTTAGGACAGGCAGTCCTGTCATTGGTGGATGACTGTAGCTGGCAGCAGCGTCTGCTCACCCTCCCTGCAATGCAGCGACATCCTCACTGCAGCTCACAGATCCTACAGGAGAACTCCAGGGAATTACAGCCTGGGAAGACCCCTTAACATCACCATGGGGGGAGCACTGTCCCAAAGAAAGAAGGCTCAGCCTGAGACGCCCCAGCCATCCAAGACCTGCAGCGGGTGAGTAGGAGCCTCTTCCTACATCATAATATGTCTGCTAGATGCAGAGTCATGGACTGGCATAGTCGCGGTGTCTCTAGTCATATCAGAACAGGGATGGAACTACAACTCCTAACATGCACACTTGCTCAGCTGTTCTTGGAGCTCCCATGGAAGGGTAGAGCATATGTATATTTCCAGTCCTTTACAGAGAGCTTATTGACATTGGTTACTACACAGTGGACCAAGAGGGTAACTAGAACTATAATTTTAGAAGAAGTTGGAGTTGGGGCAGATGACACCATGGTGGGAATATTCCACCCAATTACATAAATCCGACTTCTAATAAAAGTGTGATCGGTGGGCAGGCGAGTAGTCAGATCTTCAGTGGTCACACAGGACCTCCAGATCTATGGACTATAGAGCCCTACGATGATCTAAGGTGGGTTTAATAGATCCACAAATGGTCGAGGTCTAGAGACAACTACAAATATATCTGAAAACTCTGCCTGTGTCATGAATATATGCTTGTCAGTGCAGGTCACACATATGCTCAACCTATGTAGCAGAGCTGAATTTATTACATAGATATCTGATACATTTCCTCATATTTTAAGGCTAGAGAGTCGGCTACCTTTATAGTTTGCCTTGATTTTATTATTTAACAGATTTTTCCGATCACAATGATAACTCGTGGAGCTGACGATAACTGAGGAAGTTCAACTACCAGCCTGACATTGGGATATCACAGCACTTCATGCTAAATGACAAACTCGACCCTGCTGCATTTGTATATGCATCATTTTGAAATACTTGTAACCATACAGTACAGTGGTGCGTAAAATTCTGAAGGCTTCTCAAAACTTCAACAGGACCAGTCAGCAGGATCAACCCATACTGCCTGGTTAGACTGATATCATCTCCAAAATCTGTTGCACTGTTTCAGAGTTCTGTTGGTCTCAATCAAGATGTTAATTAGGACTTCAGTGCACCGAGGGGAGTTCCCCAGCCCTTCCATGCACTGCCGCTCCTCCACGTGATTGACAGGGCCAGGCGAGATGACTGTGCCAGAACTTTGTCCTTTTAATCAAGCAAGAGAGGAGGTGGCTAGTAGAGGAAGTAGGAGGAGCAAGAGTGCACTGAGTAACTTTTCCCTGCCCTCGGTGCACTTAACAGCTCATTTGCATGTGGATTAAAAGTACTTTTTCTCCGTAATGATTCGCTAAGTGAGCTAGACTTACAAGGCACTGTGCCTGGTTTACAAATTAATTTCCTGGTGACAGAATTCCTTTCAAAGGACACTTCTATCAGAAAGTTTTATTTTATTTTTTTTTAAACACAATATTCATAGAAAACATTATTTTTAGCATTTCTGGATATTTTTCTTTTTCATTTTAGTAGTAATTGAAGGTAAAATACAAAATATTGTCCTGCTGCTATGAAGGAAATATGTTATGTGTAGGTTAATCCTCATGATAATAGTACCTGTAGAACAAGGCTTGGAGTGGTCCACAGGGGAACAGGTTAATTGTGGGCCCCTGAGCAGAGAGGCCCCCTAAGTCCACCACCTTCTGCACAGGTGGCACATGGCGTAATAGACTGTCTGCAAGCAGCCTTTGTTCATACAAAAAATTATTTAAAGGGGGTATTCCCATCTGAGACAATGGGGATATATATCGCTAGGATATGCCCCCATTGTCTAATAGGTGTGGGTACCACTGCTGGGACCTGCACCTATATCGAAAACAGAGGGCGGAAGTGGTAGCTGGAGGACCCCGGGTTTCCCCAGGTCCGTCCACCACCAAGCTCTCTCCCCATAAAAGTCAATGGGAGCGCACCACGCATCCGTGGCCACGGCTCCGATTCACTTCTATAGGCCCGATGGAAATAGCCAAGCAAGCACTCACCTATTTTCGACGACCTTTCCACCACTTTCTGGGCTCCGGTTCTCCCCAGAGGTGGGAACCGTACCTATCAGACAATGGAGGTATAGCCTAGCGACATGCCCCCATTGTCTGAGATGGGAAAACCCCTTTAAGAGACTATTCAATCTATTATTATAGATCAGGGATCAGCAACCTCCGGCACTCCAGGTGTTGTGAAACTACATCTCCCTTCATGCCCACTTGCTTGGCTGTGAAAGGAGCATGCTGGGAGTTGTAGTTTTAGAACAGCTGGAGTGCTGAAGGTTGCTGATCCCTGTTATAGATGCATTGGGTGGTGGAGAAGACTTCTAGGTAGAGAGGCAGGTCCAGCAGGGTCTACTGCTTATAGGATGATCACCTCTAACCCATCAGATCTTACTGATGATATATCCTGTGTGTACAATGATATTAACAAAGATTAGGAAGCAGGTAAATATGGACATCACATGTTCTGTGTAGATACTTACCAACTTTGTATTTGGTAAATTCTGGTTATATAGGGCCCCAAAATGTCCACTAACCCACCAGGAACGCCCCCTGCCCAATTACCGCCTGGGACAGATTGAAATTGCCGGGATTGTCTATGAAAATGATGGACTGTTGGCAGCTATGTGTTTGGATGGAAGGTGGGGTCAATGAAGAACAGTGCTGATGGTGGGACATCTATTTTGATTAAAAAAAAAAACATGAACTTTACGTAAGTTTTTCCACAATTTTAGGATTAGGAATAAATTTAAGCTCATTTATGGCTCCTTGGGCCCTGTGCGTTATCTGCAACAGGGACTCCCAACTATCACACATCTCATTTGAATGAGTCTTCACATAATGAAGAGGCACCTACTGGGCCCCTCGGGTCCCAGGTCCAAGCTCAACCTCTGCAATCCTTACAATACAATATTAGTGAGCACGAGACATAATATTAGATCAGGAAACAGTGCCATTCAGCGAGGCATGAGGCGCACAGTACCTCACCCCTCAGCAATGTCTCTTAAATATGTCTCCTACGCATTTCTGTTATATACAAAACACTGTCTAGTTGGAAAAGGTGCAAATCTCGTGTATCTGACCCCACTTTCTGGATATTTTTTACTCCTTTTTCCATGACAATTATATAGAAAGATGGAGTCACTTCTTGAAGTGTAAGGAGTATGGCAGGAATGTGACACAATCAGCTGAAGAGGCTTCTGTCCGTCACAAGTTATACATAAGGGTTACTTTGTGATCTGTAGCCGTCCTTCGGGTCGCACAATGGAGCATTATACGCTGCCATAGTAATCTAATAAACGGCACAACCCCCTCTCTGATGAGGGTCCTCCATAGTCGCCCTGTCTTGTGCCCTGTTTCCTTAGGCGAGTTCTTCAGTCATTGCACCATCACAGGCTGTTCTCGGGCCGTTCAAATCGTCACATCGGAAAAAACAGAAGTCGCCTTTGTTTTGTCCCTTTTGGATTTTGATGATGAAGTGAATGGAATGAGAGAGACAAACTGAAGACTAAGGCCCCTTTTTACACGAGTTTTCCGCGCGGGTGTGATGTGTGATGTGAACGCATAGCACCCGCACTGAATCCTGACCCATTCATTTCAATAGGTCTGTGTACGTGAGCGTTGTTTTTCACGTATCACTTCTGCATTGCATGAAAATCGCAGCATGCTCTATATTCTGTTTCTCACGCAGCTCTGGCCCCATAGAAGTGAATGGGGCTGCGTGAAAAACGCATTGCATCCGCAGGCAAGTGCGGGTGTGATGCGTTTTTCACTGATGGTTGCTAGTAGATGTTGTTTGTAAACCTTCAGTTTTTTATCACGCGCGTTAAAAAACGCATCAAAACGCATTGCACCCGCGCGGAAAAAACTGAACAACTGAACACAGTCGCAGGCAAAACTGAATGGCTTTGCCTGTGAAATCGCACAGTTTTCACTGAACGCATCCGCAACGCATCCGGACCTAATTCGGACACGCTCGTGTGAAAGAGGCCTAAAGGCGCGGGGTTATCGCTAATGAGCAACCTCTGAGTTAGGGCTCGTGCACTCGACCGTTGTCGGCCGGTGCCCGTATTGCGGCCCGCAAACAGCAGGTCTGCAATATACGGGCCCGGGACGTTTGTGCACTTGAATGGGTCCGCAATCCGGAAAGTGATGAGCGGAATGGAAATACAGGTTTTACTGAATATTTTCCTATAAATCCATGTATCAATCTGCTCAGCTCCTCCTGCTCTATAACATGCCGCCTGCAGATTACACTGCATTTTCATGCTGACAGGTTCCCTTTAGGTAATAGAAGACATAGGGATATATCACTAAATCATTAAAGGGATTGTCCAGTTTTGTTTTCAATCTTCCCCAGCTAGCAGTACCTATGGAGAAATCGATACTTATCTACTCCCTGCCACTCCGATGCTCTTTTCACTAGACTTCCGTTTTCCCATCCGGGTCACTGGACTTCCGGAAGCTGCACATTGCCGCTGGATTATGTTCCGCTTGAGGACACACCATTTTGAGGGTAGTCATTGGCACAGGTGACCCCATCTATACCCCAGCAAAAAATAGACTGGCTGAACCAGGGCCAGGATGCCCGAACGGAGCGGTGGGGAACGGGCGAGTATGAGTTTTTCAACAGATACCACACGTTTTGGGGCCTAGGATGGATTTTCCCTGGATTCTGCATAGGAATCTGTGGTGGATTTTAGTTTTTAAACATCTTTCTCTGCTTACTGCGGGATGGGGCAGACAATCTGCAAGCAATTCCGATATGGGAAAATCTGCTGTATTTACGCCATGTGTGGCTTCGTCCTTACACAAATCTCATCCGTACACAATGCGTAAAAAATCCACGGCAGAAACTATTCTGCGGGCGGATTTTAAATCTGCGGCATGTCTATTTAATGCGTTGGCTTTAAACCTTTGCACTGCATAGGGTTAAATATGTTGCAAATCTGCAGTAAAATCCGCCCTGTGTATCCGTACCCTTATGATCGAAATTCGCTTAATCAAGAAATTTAGCTGCCGGAAGAGATTACACTGAACTCTAGAGAATAGATCGAGAGGCAACCTGCGCAGTCAGCAGCACGGAAAGTGCAATTAAACCATGAGGCGCAGCTTATCAAGTCAAGTATTACTGACAGGTAATCAGGACCAGATTATATTAGAGAAATGAGGCCTTCAACACCTTGGGGACCTAGTAGGCCTCCAACATCCACTCTCCCTAATGGCCAAACAGTGATCCTACAAAGGGTTGGTCACACATGCGCATGCCTCTCTTATTTTGAGTTACTTGCTCAGATGCCTCCATACCTCCCACACACCTCAGTGCAGAGAGCTATGTACATATGAAGCCTCATCTGATATATGTGGCCACCCAGGGGCGTAGCTATAGGGGGTGCAGAGGTAGCAGTCGCTACCGGGCCCAGGAGCCTGAAGGGGCCCAAAGACACTTGTGCCGCATAAGCAGACACACAAAGCACTGAGGGAAGGGGGGCCCAAGCTAAACTCTTGCACCAGGGCCCATGAGCCGTTAGCTACGCCCCTGTGGCCACCATAGGGTGGTCAGGTGGGGTCTTGATGAAAGAGCTATGATGGGGGACCCCCGACTCCTTAAAATTTTTCTCACACCGGTCAAAGAACCTTAGTATAGCCTTGTCTGTAGCTAGATCTTGAGGAGCTTTGTGGAGGCCTCAAAGCATTTACAGCTCACTCTAAAATGAGGCCTTGAACTTGGCTGAGAGACAGTCATGGTAGCCACGGGTGAAGTTGATGGAACACACCTTATTTTGGCTTCGATTATTTTTTCATCTGTTTGTTATGGGGCCACATTTGAACTTCATTGAATGTCCGTATTGTACAGGAAGGGTATTACCAAAGGGGAACGGGAGACTTAATATATTATGAGCCAGAGGAAGAAGTTCCTTCCCAAAACCAGACAAGGCTTTATTATCTCCAAATATCATATTGACCTTGTTAAAGAGAATCCATCAGCTGGAAATCTATGAATAAACGGATATGTTGGTGTTTCCATTCGCTTTGTCAGCATGGTGTGTCTCTACACCGTCTGGCGCTGTCAGCACTCGAGAATGTCAGAATGTGTACAGAAAAATAAGTTCTATGCCGAATCCTGAGCAGCTTGCATATTAGGCCTCATGCACACGACCGTATGTGTTCTGCGGTCCGCCCAAAAAAACGGATGACATCAGTTTTTTTTTTGCGGATCCGTTATTTTTGCAAATGCATTGTAATAATGCCTATCCTTGTCCGCAAACAGGACATGCTCTATTTTTTTTGCGGCGCTACGGTACGGACATACTGATGTGGTAAATGGTCTGCCTCCTATCAGCGGAACAGACAAGGAAACAAAATACGGTCATGTGCATGAGGCCTAAGGCTACGTTCACACTGGCGTTTTGGTTTCCGTTTGTGAGATCCGTTCAGGGATCTCACCAGTGGTCCAAAACGGATCAGTTTTGCCCTTAATGCATTCTGAATGGACAAGGATCCGCTCAGAATGCATCAGTTTAAATCTGTTCCGCCTCCATTCCGCTTTGGTGTCCACTGACGAAACTGAGCCAAATGGATCCATCCTGGCACACAATGTAAGTCAATGGTGACGGATCCGTTTTCATTGGCACAATAGAAAACTGATCCGTCCCCCATTGACTTTCAATGGTGTTCAAGACGGATCCGTTTTGGCTATGTTAAAACTGATCCGTTCTGAATGGATGCATGCACTTGTATTATCTGAACTGATGTGTTTGTGCAGATCCATGACAGATCCGCGCCAAACATGAGTGTGAAAGTAGCCTTTAAGGGTCTGTATGTGATGAGAAATCCCCTTTAAGGGCTCATGCACACGACCATATGTATTTTGCAGTCCACAAAAAACGGATCTGTAAAAAATACATATGATGTCCCTGTGTATTCAATATTTTGTGGAACGGCCCCTAATAAAACAGTACTATCCTTCTCCGTAATGCGGACAATAATAGGACATGTTCTATTTTTTTACGGAACGGACATAAGGACATACGGAAACGGAATGCACACGGAGTAACTTCTTTTTTTTTTTTTTTTGCAGACCCATAGAAATAAATGGTTCCGTATACGGTCCGCAAAAAAACCCCGTAAGGGACACTGAAAGAAAATACATTCATGTGCATGAGCTTAAGACTGAATTCATACAGGTAGTTTTTGTGCATTTTTTTATTGTTTGCAGTTTTAGAAAAAAAAACACAAGAAAAAAAGCCTAAAAATACAAAAACACAACTTTGACATAACCACATTAGAACACAGTATTGTGACATCATCAGTAAAGGAAATAGGCCAGGACTGAGGACAAATGCTACTGTGTCGCCAGAATAAAACTGCCTACAGATACAAAGACTCTTCTGATGTCACCACAATAGAAAACAGCTCAAAAATGAAGACAGGTAATTGTGATATTGTCACAATAGAAAAATGTTATGACAGCATACTGTTACATCATCACAGTAGAACATGGCCTGAGATAAAGACTGATGTGACATCATCAATATAGAACACATTCTACAAATAAGGCCTCATGCACACGGCCGTGGAACTCGGCCGTGCGCGGACCGTGGTATCGCAGCCTGGAATCCAGCTGACGCCGTGCGCTTCATGCCGCCGCTGGACTACAGTAATACACTCGTACGGGTGGTCAGTGTTTTGCACCAGTGATTGTGAGCCAAAACCAGTAGTGGAACCTACATGGCATAGGCTAATGGAACGATTTCCACCTCTTCTGTGTTTTTGACTCACCTATAGGCCTCATGCACACGACCGTTTTTTTATGCTGTCCGCAAAAAGGGGTTCCGCTGTTCAGTGATCCGTGTCCGTTTTTGCCTTCCGTTGTGTTTCCGTGTGTCTTCCGTTTTTTTTAGCGGACATGACCCAAAAGATTTTACCAAAAGAAAGGCTGATAATTTTTCCCAAGTGCCTGCCAAGGGATCCGCAAAAAAAACGGACACGGAACACGGATGACACACGGATGGCCATCCGCATTTTTTCACGGACCCATTGACTTGAATGGGTCCGTGAACCGTTTTTCATGGACAAGAATAGGACAGGTTATATTTTTTTGACGGACTGGAATCACGGACCACAGACGCGGAGGACAAACGGTGCATTTGCCGAGGTTTTCACGGACCCATTGAAAACCAATGGGTCCACAGAAAATCACGAAAAACGGAGCAACGGACACGGAATCAAACAACGGTCGTGTGCATGAGGCCTTACTGATACAGTTGTGTTCAAAATTATTCAACCCCCACTGAAATTGAGTGTTTTGGCCAGTTTGACATTGATTTTGAGCATTTCAGTCATCTTGCTCACAATTAAATCCCAGAGGCCCTTGTAAGTCAGACAAATATAGCATAACATTTATAATGAAATAACCACAAATGTCTTTTCTGTGCTCACATCATTATCAGTTTTATTCAACCCCCAAGTGACATTCAATCTTAGTACTTAGTACAACATCCTTTTCCAGTTATAACAGCTTTTAAACGTGAAGCATAGCTTGACACAAGTGTCTTGCAGCGATCTACGGGTATCTTCACCCATTCTTCATGGGCAAAAGCCTCCAGTTCAGTCACATTCTTAGGCTTGCGCGCTGTAACTGCTTTCTTTAAGTCCCACCAGAGGTTCTCAATCGGATTTAAGTCTGGTGACTGCGATGGCCACTTCAAAATGTTCCAGCCTTTAATCTGCAACCATGCTCTAGTGGACTTGGAGGTATGCTTGGGATCATTGTCCTTCTGAAAGGTCCAACGTCTCCCAAGCCTCAGGTTTGTGACGGACTGCATCACATTTTCATCCAATATCTCCTGGTACTGAAGAGAATTCATGGTACCTTGTACACGCTGAAGCTTCCCTGTACCTGTAGAAGCAAAACAGCCCCAAAGCATGATTGACCCCCCGCCATGCTTCACAGTAGGCAAGGTGTTCTTTTCTTCATAGGCCTTGTTCTTCCTCCTCCAAACATAGCGTTGGTCCATGGGCTCAAACAGTTCTAATTTTGTTTCATCAGTCCACAGAACACTATCCCAAAACTTTTGTGGTTTGTCCACATGACTTTTGGCATACTGCAGTTGACTCTTCTTATTCTTTGGAGACAGCAAGGGGGTGCGCCTGGGAGTTCTGGCATGGAGGCCTTCATTACGCAGTGTGCGCCTTATTGTCTGAGCTGAAACTTCAGTACCCGCATCTGACAAATCTTTTTTCAGTTCCTCAGCAGTCACACGGGGACTTTTCTCCACTTTGCGCTTCAGGTAGCGCACAGCAGTCGAAGTCAGCATCTTCTTTCTGCCACGACCAGGTAGCGTTTCAACAGTGCCCTTTGCCTTGAATTTGCGAATGATGCTTCCTATGGTGTCTCTTGGTATGTTTAACATCTTTGCAATCTTCTTATAGCCATTGCCCTTCCTGTGAAGAGAAATCACCTCTTCTCTTGTCTTCCTGGACCATTCTCTTGACTTCACCATGTCTGTAAACACACCAGTAAATGTCTAGAAGGAGCTGAGTATCACAGTCATTTTACATCTGCCTAATTGGGGCTTATTCTGCTTGATTGTTGCTCCTTGACATCCACAGGTGTTTTCAATACCTTATCAAAAACACTTGACTGAACCTCTGTTCTTAAGAGTGGTCGTCTTTAGGCCTCTTGCACACGGGCGTCATGTTTGACGCCCGGATAAGATGCGGGTGCGTTGCGGGAATCGCCGCGATTTTCCGCAGCGTGTGCTAACGTTTGTAGTGCGTTGAGCACGCGCGTGAAAAATCCGCATGCTTGGTACCCAGACCGAAGTCAGACTTCATCACTGAAGTCTGGTTTCGGGATGAGTATTCTGTATGTGTAATTATTTTCCTTTATAACATAGTTATAAGGGAAAATAATCGCATTCTAATTACAGAATGCAATGTTCCCCGGGCTTTAAAGGGTTAAAAATAATAAAGAGTTAACTTACCTTCTCCCATTGTACGCGCAGAGCCCCAGAACGTCGTCTCTCTTGATAGTTTGGCTGCTTGAGGACCTGTGGTGACGTCACAGGGTCACATGGTCCAATCATAGAAGCATTTGAGTGGACCATGTGACCCATGTGATCCTGTGACATCACGGCAGGTCCTTCATCGAACATCTGTTCGCAAGGCCTTCGGGAAGTCCCGAACGGCACCCCAAAGAAGCAATCCGTAGTGCTTCCGTAGGGTTCCGTTCCATGCTTCCGTTCTGCACCGCTCCACATCTCCTGATTTGCGGAACCATTGAAGTGAATGGGTCCGCATCCGTGATGTGGAATGCACACGGAACAGTGTCCGTTTATTGCAGATTCGCATATGCGGTCCACAATACGGAAACAGAACCCATACGTTCGTGTGAATGAGCCCTTAGGTGAAGCCCCTTTGGCAGTGATTACAGCCTCCAGTCTTCTTGGGGATGAGGCCATAAGGTTTGGACACCTGGATTTGGGGATCTTTGCCATTCTTCTCTGCAGATCCTCTTAAGTTCTGTCAGGTTGGATGGAGACTGTCGGTGGACAGCCATTTTCAGGTCTCTCCAGAGATGTTCGATCATTGAGTTCAAGTCAGGGCTCTGGCTGGGCCACTCAAGGACATTCCCGGAGTTGTCCCTCAGCCACTCCTGTGTTGTCTTGGCTGTGTGCTTAGGGATGAGCGAATTGACTTCGGATGAAACATCTGAAGTCGATTTGTATAAAACTTTGTTTCAATACTGTACGGAGCAGGAGCTCCATACAGTGGCGTAACTAGAGTTCCATGGGCCCCAGGGCAAACTTTGAATTGGGCCCCCCCCCCGGGCCCGACCCCCCAAACCCTCCCCCTCGCACATCCCCACCCCCCGGTCGCACCCTCTCATTACGCCCCGGGACCCATCACTACAGAACATACAGGCTAATACAGCACCCCATACCACTTACATCCAGTGACGTCTCCTTTGATGTAGATGTTCTGTCCTCATCTTCTCCTTTTAGATCTTCAGACCAGACACCATTTTCAGCCATTTCTCATCTCTGCAGTTTGACAAAACATATCTTAGTTTACTACTTCAATCATCCTACCACCCTGTGCTCCCCAATATTATACTGCAGAAACAGTTAAACCCCTGATAATACTAATACCATGCAGATAATCCCCATGCAGTAATTATTGGCACACAGCACCCTAAAATAACTGCACATTTGGCACCCTCTGTATTTAGTTGAATAATTGCCCCCTCACTCAGAATACATTTTATTTTGCCCCCTCTCACTCAGAATATATTTTATTTTGCCACCTCTCACTCAGAATATATTTTATTTTGCCCCCTCTCACTCAGAATACATTTTATTTCGCCCCTCTCACTCAGAATATATTTTATTTTGCCCCCTCTCACTCAGAATACATTTTATTTTGCCCCTCTCACTCAGAATACATTTTATTTTGCCCCTCTCACTCAGAATACATTTTATTTTGCCCCTCTCACTCAGAATACATTTTATTTTGCCCCTCTCACTCAGAATACATTTTATTTTGCCCCCTCTCACTCAGAATACATTTTATTTTGCCCCCTCTCACTCAGAATACATTTTATTTTGCCCCCTCTCACTCAGAATACATTTTATTTTGCCCCTCTCACTCAGAATACATTTTATTTTGCCCCCTCTCACTCAGAATACATTTTATTTTGCCCCTCTCACTCAGAATACATTTTATTTTGCCCCTCTCACTCAGAATATATTTTTATTTTGCCCCTCTCACTCAGAATATATTTTTATTTTGCCCCTCTCACTCAGAATATATTTTTATTTTGCCCCTCTCACTCAGAATATATTTTTATTTTGCCCCTCTCACTCAGAATATATTTTTATTTTGCCCCTCTCACTCAGAATATATTTTTATTTTGCCCCTCTCACTCAGAATATATTTTTATTTTGCCCCTCTCACTCAGAATATATTTTTATTTTGCACCCTCTCACTCAGAATATATACAATGTGAGAGGGGCAAAATAAGATATATACAATTTTGCTCCACAGGTGGGGAAAGTGGAATATCGATAAAGAGGGAAAATGGAATATATACAGAGGGGGCAAAATGGATATAAATAGAGGGGCCCTGTATATATCCATTTTGCCCCCTCTGTATATATTCCATAATCATTTATCCCCTGTGTGTATATATTGCATTTTTGCCCCCTCTGTTATCTGTTTAATTTTTTTCCATTTTTTTGCCTTTTTTTCTTATTGAAATATATTTTTGTTCCCCATTGGTCCCCTGTGGAGGATTTCTTGCCTGACATTTAGTTCCATGCCAGGTGCCCCCTGTGAGTTATAGCCAGGCAGTGGTGGTGTGCACATTTAAAAAAAATACTTACCTCGTCAGACTGCTCCGCTCCCGCCTTCTTGCTCTTGCTTGCAGCCCACAATCCTGTCTTCCAGCGTGCGTTGTGTGATCCCGCGAGACCTGGCTGGCGCGATATCACAGCGCCACCAGGCCTGAATGGGTGGAGGCGGAGCCCGAATGGATGGAGGCAGGGCTGGGGTTGGTGGGGCGGCGCAACTACTCACAGAGGCCGGGGGCCCAAGCGACCAGCCATTTGCCAATGTTAAAATTACTTGCGATGGGGCGACGGAGCTGCGGGCCCCCCCCACCGCCGGGCCCGGTCGCGGTCGCATCCTCTGCGACCGCGATCGTTACGCCCCTGGCTCCATACAGTATTAGAATGTATTGCCTCAGATGAGCCGAAGTTATTACTTTGCAAAGTCTCGTGAGACTTTGGGTAATGACTTCAGAAATTAATTTCTACTGTTAAAAATCTTTTACCGAAATTGGTTTTTGTTCCAAGTGAACTTTCGGCCCAGTCTGAGGTCCAGAGCACTCTGGATCAGGTTTTCTTTAAGAATATCTCTGTACTTTGCTCTATTCAGCTTTCCCTCAACCCTGACCAGTCTCCATGTCCCACCTGCTGAAAAACACCCCCACAGTATGATGCTGCCACCACCATTCTTCTCTATAGGGATGGTATTGGGCAGGTGATGGGCAGTGCCTGGTTTCCTCCAGACATGACGCGTAGAATTGAAGCCGAAAAATTCAATCTTGGTTTTATCAGACCAGAGAAGCAGCTGAGGAGATGGTGCAGAGGATGGGAGTGGTAGTGGCCCTGATGAGATGTTGTGTCAGGGTGTACTCCCTAAGGGCTCATGCATACGAACGTATGTATTTTGCGGTCTGCAAAAATGGATACGCAAAAAATACGGATGACATTCGTGTGCATTCCATATTTTGTGGAACGGAACAGCTGGCCCCTAATATCCTTGTCCATAATAATAGGACATGTTCTATTTTTTTGCGAAACAGAAATACGGAAATGGAATGCGCACGGAATAACTTTAACGCTTTTTTTTGCGGACCCATTAAAATGAATTGTTCTGCATACGGTCCACAAAAAAAACGGATCGGACACGGAAAGAAAATGTTCGTGTGCATGAGCCCTTAGGCTGTTGCCCCCTGGGGATCGGTGCAGTGGAAAGGTGGTTTGAAGAATCAGGACAGAAGTAAACGTATAAAAGTCTCTCTTTACTTGACAGCCTTCCCTGTATGCTAATGAATGTGAACAGCTGTCAATCACTGAGTGGCCCCGCCCACATGACTCCTATTCATAAAAAGAGCAGAGGTTTAAAAGCATAAATTACATTTCCTGAATCTTTGCCTGAAAACCATATATCATTCTGCTCAGCTTCTCCAGCTCTATAACCTGCTGCCTGCAGCTTGTATTGCAGTTCGTGGTGACAGGTTCCTTACTTATTGATGGCTGATCCTCAGGAAAGGCCATCATTATCTGGGGTTCATGGGGTTTCCCACCCTGAACTCCATAGCTCCATCTATTGTGTAGTGGACAGAGCTGGTTACTGCAGCGCTGCTCCCATTGCAGTAAATGTTAACCAGCTCCCTCCACTACACAATGGATGGAAATGTCTAGTTCTGGTTCTGGCGCTATATTGAAACAGACAGCCTATCACAGCTCAGAAATTGAGAATAGGCCATCAGTATTGCAATCCCTTTACACTGGCCTACCAGAAGATCCTCCAGTGGGCCAGATTTTGAACCTATAATGGCACCCAACCAGAATGGGACACATGAGGTCAAGCAGAAGACAATCCCATCTGATGCTGACAGTGTAGCGGATCTAGAAGTTACACCTATTTTGGGTTATTTCACAACCTATTAGACCATATTTATGATATGACCATTGTGTACCACGATAATGCAGATAGGGGACTTGGCCTCTCTGGGTAGACACTTGCCTACAGACCGCTCAACATATTCAGACCCCTGACAAGACCTCCTTAACCCCTTCTCGACATGTGACTCACTATAACGTCACATGTTGGGTCTTTAAAAATTTCAACCCCGTGTCACTGTTTGATACAGCAGACACTGGCGGCTAATGTCCGCGACCTACGGTAATGCCGATCGCGGAAATTTAACCCAAGGTCAAACCTGACCACTGCATCTGAGCGCACTAAAAAAAACAGAAGCGCGAGCTTCCGATTATGCTCCAGCTCCCCTGTGCGGCGATCGGAGGAGCCGGAGCTTGTGTGCAGCAGCCCCTGTCTTTGTGAATGACAGGAGGCTGCTGCATAGTATTTCCTATGGAGCCCTTGCCTGAAACTAGTAAAATCATCATAGACTCCAACGCTATGATAATAGCAATCAAGTGGTTGATTGTTATAGTTCCCTATGGGAACTGTAAAAAAGTGTAAAAGTTGATAAAGTTTTTACAAAAAAAAATAAATAATATATATATATATATATATATATATATATATATATATATCCATGAAAAATCAACTTGTTACTCTTCTTATGAAAAAACCGCAGTGTCTTTATTCAAAGAAGACACTGCGTTTTTTTCATAAGAAGAGTGCTGCGTTGATTTTTCATGGATATACATACCTGATGTCAAGGGTGAGACGCGTGCACCTGAAAATGATAAAAGCGAGTGCTGACGGAATTAATACAGACTACTATATGTATATATATATATATATATATATATATATATATATATATTAAAATCATCCCCCTTTCCCCAAAATGAGAATAAAAAAATAAAAAGAATACACATCATGGGTATTGCCATGTGCGTAAATGTCCATACTATCAAAATACAAAAGTATTAATTCCATACATAAAAAGGTTAAATGAAAAAAGCGTCAAAATGGCAGATTTTCCATTTTTTGGTCGCTTCTGCTCCGACATAAAATTAAATAAAAAGTGATCAAAAAAACATATATGCCCCAGAATGGTATCAATATAAAGTACACATCGCCCCTTAAAAAATGAGCTCTCATACAGCTCCGCACACATAACTACAAAAAAGTTATAGGGGTAAGAATATGACAGCAAAAAAAATTTTTTTAAAGTTTTTTTTTTTTTGTCAGCATCAAAACACAAGAGAAAGTATACATATGTGGTATTGCCGGATTCATACTGACCTGTAGAATTAGGATCACAAGTCAGTTTTACCGGACAGTGAACGCAGTAAAAAAAAAAAAAAACCCTGTAAAAATGGGGAAAATTGCATTTCACCTTTGAAATTTTTTTCCCACTTCCCACTACATTCTTTGCAATATTAAATATTGGCGTTGGAAAGTACAATATGATGTGCAAAAAATAAGCCCTAACACGACTATGTGAACGGAAAAAATAAAAAAGTTATGGCTCTGGGAAGGCAGGGAGCGAAAAACTAAAACGCAAAGTCAAAAAAACCTCCGGGGTAGAAAGGGTTAAATAAAACACTCTCCGGCGTCAGGACTTTGGTGGTGCCTGGGAGTGTAAAGGACTGCAGGAACAAGAAGAGGTGAGTGTTTATTGGGACACTGTGCCTAGGAGGTCTTCCACACACTGTCTCGTGGGTAAGGTGCTCCAGTCCAATACTGCACCATAAAGGGTTACAGTAGACGCTGGACTACTGGTGTTTGCAAAGCAGCTGCTATGACTTTCCATATGTCACCGCACCCTGAGCAGGATGTGCACCTGTCCCTGCACCTTGTGTGCTTTTCTACTGACGGTCCCAGGCTGCTGGGTGCGGTCGCTCGCCTGATGAGGTGTTCCCTTCTATCAATAATATGTATGGGCTGTCAGATAATCCACAGACACGTCCGGCAAGTCCTGAACCTCCCGTACACACGGATCTGGTATGGAGCCGAGGCTGAGGTCCCTGCTGTTCCCAGGGACTACAGACTCTGCGCCTATATGAGAAGATGTCATTGTGTTAGGCCTATTTCACACGAACGTGTGCGCCCCGTGCCCGTATTGCAGACCGCATTTGCGTATCCACAATACACGGGCACCATTCCATGGCCATTCCGCATCACGGATGCGGACCCATTCATCTCAATGGGTCCACAAATCCGAAGATTCGGAACGGTGCAGAAGGGAATGACGGAACGGAACACTACGGAAGCACTACGGAGTGCTTCCGTGGGGTTCCGTTCCGTACTTCCGTCCCGCAAAAAGATAGAACATGTCCTATCTTTTTGCGGATCGGGCAGATCGCGGACCCATTCAAGTGAATGGGTCCGCAATCCGCTGCGGCTGCCCCACGGTCGGTGCCCGTGCATTCGGACCGCAACTTAAAAATAATTGAGAAAAATTGCTAATCGTTCTTAGGGGTCATACACACAAACGTATGTATTTTGCGTTCCGCAAAAAATACAGATTATGTAATGCCGACAATAATAGCACATGTTCTATTTTTTTGCGGAATGGACATACGGAAAAGGAATGTACACGGAGTAACCGACGTTTTGTTGTGGACCCATTGAAACGAATGGTTCTGCATACGGTCCGCAAAAAAAAAAAAAACGGAACGGACAGAAAATACGTTTGTGTGCATGAGCCCTTACAGATATGTCAGGAGAGGTGACAGGTGAGTTTAGGGCTCATACACACTACCGTAAGTAAATTGCGGTCCGCAGATCCATTGTAACCATGCCTGTCAATCTGTCCATGATCAAAACGGACAGCACATGAACGCCATCCATGTGCGGTGTATTTTTTTTTTGCTTTTTTTGATAGACTTGAAAAACGAATGGCATACCAATACTACATGTGGGAAAAAACGGACAACCGGAACGCAGTCAGAGACAAAACCGATTCAACATAAGTTTTTCATGGACAGAACACAAATAAGTTTTACGTTGCTTGTCTGAATGAGCACCAATACTGTGTAGACCCTGACCGTACAGAGCCAACACAGTGCTCAGCCCCTCCAATCTGCTTTTAGGCCTTATTCACACGTCCGTAGTGTTTTGCGGATCCGCAAGACACCTTGCCACCAGCCCTATAGAGATGCCTATACTTGTCCTCAATTGCGGGCAAGAATAGGACATGCTCTATATTTTTGCGGAGCAGCCATCCGGAAGATCGGCGGCGCGCTCCGCAAATGCAGATGCGGAGAGCACAGTGGAGAGCACCGGAACGGGTGCGGACGTAGATTGCGGACGTATGAATTAGGCCTTACTCCGTATCCCCCACCACTAAATTTTCACATGTCCACAGAACACCAGGCACTAGACAATACAATCAATCACGACCTCTATGTGTGACATGACAACTAGGTTTTCAGCAAGATCCCGCATTTCCAAAAGTGTCAAATGTAACATGAGATTCACACATTCCTTCCAGGCCCCAACCGCTGTGCGCATATAAATACAGAACGCCATAGCGATGTGTGACCTGAGCTGAAAGGGGTGCCCAATGCTTGACGGTAGCACCCACAAATAATCTTAGTACCTGTATAGCGGTAAATCATTTATTGCATCACATAGTTGGTTATGGTGTTATTTGATCACTGTATTGTACAGTGTGACCTGTGCTTAAGGGGGCGCCACAGATGGAACTTGAGAGTAGTGACCATTAAAATCTTATATATTACTGCATTATTTAGACATTATAGTATGGCCCTCTAACTATGGATCTCGTATTTGGTCAGGATGTGTGGGTATCATTTAAAGGGAGTCTGTCACCACATTTGAGCATATTTGACTGATCAAATAGCGTTATATGTGCCACCCAGAACTTAAAAACGGTACCTTTGTTGTATCTAATGGAGTTTTCTTTCAGCCAAAAATGAACTTTGAAGATTATGTAAATGCACCCTCTCAAGTGCCCAGGGCGGCGTCTCAATCGTCCGAGCCCCAGGCAGCACCTCCTCCCCAGCTCATAACCCCGCCCTCTGTGTGCCTCTGCCCGCCCGTTTACTCTCCTATCTCCTTTTCCATTGCGGCTGCGCGGTCAAATTCGTAGCGGGCGCATGCGCAATGCGATGCCCGCTTTGGCAGTGCATCGCAATACCTACTGTGCATGCGCCGGCTAAGCGATGCCCGCTCCTGACCGTTTAGCCGGCGCATGCGCAGTAGGTATTGCGAGCTTTGCTCCTCAGCTCTCATCAGCGTTTCCTGGAAGCAATCCTCGTTCCTCTGGACAGATCAGGGTCTTGGACTCAATCAGCTTCAGCTAGCTGCCGCTCTGGTCACTGAGATAGGCTCGGATCCTCTGCTGACACAGTTCCTTAGTCTCAGCTCCCTCTAAGATGGCTGCTTCCTTTCGCTTCCTCTCCAGGCTCTGTGTAACTCCACCTTATGGAAATATACGCCGTCTGTAGTTTTGTTTAGGAAACAGCAGCATCTTGTGGCCAAACAGCAGAATGTCAGTCCAAATCATTTAATTTAATCTACACAGTGTTCAGACAAGGAGAGCTGTTTCCCCATCTCACACAGTGTTCGTATTTAGGCAACTGAATGGACTGATCAGTCTATGACACTGTAGGTCTCTGTTCACATCTGCATTGTGGTTTCCATTTATAACAGAAACCACAATGCAGTGTCAGATCCATTATACGCATAGTTGCCAACTGTCCATAATTTGGTGGGACTGTCCCTGATTTTCAGAGACGGTCCTGGCAAATTTTGACTGTCCCGGGCCAAAAATATGCAAAGTAAACCCTGTCCATAAATGAACGTTCCCGAATGGGGATGGGGTGTTCCCAGGGATCGGGCTTAGATGCCCTTATTTTACCAGTTAAAACGCTGGTAAGTATTTATAGGACAGATACCAATGGCGCCTGACAGACCCCACTAACTGGTAATGGGGTTCCACCAATAGAAAACAATGCTTGGAATCTGTGACGGAGGCACCTACCCAAATGTGACCATTGAATTATTTGGCCACTACACTATATGGCTCATAGAATTAGGCACCATATGGTTATTTGTACACAATAGAAAGTACTACACAGTGCACCATCCAAGGTGAGGTCTGCCCAGGGCATGTGACACTTTTTTTTTCTCTCTAGAGCCAAAATACCTCAATATGAAATCTGAGGCACACAGACGTACAATGAGGGCCTATAGGATTTCATTATGAGTGCCATTGCAATCCTAGCAGCTTCATTTTCCAATGGGATGGGGTCACACTACATTGTCATCATCTGGCTCCGGCTTTATAGAGATACGGTAGGTTATGGGATTCTCCTGCACCGTGAAACAGTTAAATTGACATAACGATGCTGGGAAATGTGACTAATGAAATAGGATTAAATGGTCCATTATAGTACACTGGCTGAGTGCCCTTCAGACGGGCATGCAGATAGCATGAAGTCACCTGTAATACCATTTCCTACCACTAGATGGTGGGGTAGACATTGTGATTCTATCTGTGACCTCGACAAAAGTTTTCCATAACCTTATCGGGCCTTACATTGGAATTTACTAGACATGTAGCTCTAGTAAAGATTGTGCAGAGTGAAGGGGGAATGGAGCATGCGTGGTCTTGTTGTAAAATTGTTTCAATCAAAACCAGACCGGCCGGCTTCAACGCATCCAATATCCCAAGAAGAAGCAGCGCTCTGCAGGATCAAGTGAAATATTCAACTATGTTCACAAGCCAATGTTTCAGCTCTTCGTCATTTCAAGATAATTCCAAGCTGCCCCCTCTCTTGGTGTCTCCTGAATCCAGTATTGTTGATCCCTTGGCCTCAGTCTGACTTCCCATTTTTATCCATGGCCTCTGACTACTTTGATCTTAGCTGGCCTCTCTCTGCTGCTGATGTCTAGCTTGTTGACTTCCATTTTCCCCTGCTACCTTGGTTCCAAATTATTCTCTCCTCCAGCCATCTATCGGAGACTATGGTAGATAACTGTGATGTAGGCACAATGTCCAAACCATCATAGGGTTGTTTAGAGTGAAGGCCCGGGTTCCCATAGACTCAACATCTCAGTATAGTTAGCGCCAGAGGCCATAAGGGGGTGCTACAGGGTTGACAATCATCTATGACTGTTTTTTTTTGTTTGTTTTTTAGTTTGCACTATGCATATGTAGTGACCCAGTGAATCACTGCTAAAAGGGTCAATATTGGGGATCACTGCGAAAACTAGTTGAGAGTCTGCAAATGAACAGGCAACAGACAAGACCTGTTTTTGTAAGCTGCTGCAAAGTAGGACTAAAGAAAAATCTCATCCAGGAAAACAATGTTCCTGAGAGTGGAAAACTGCCAGAAAGCAGCCTTACTAAGAATTATCCACTAAGGGAAGGAATATTTACAGATGGTTGAGGACCTAAAGGTACCTTTACATGAGATGAGTATCGCGTAAATTATGGTTAAATCGAGCAAAACTGCATAATCATGTAAATTATAGCAAAATCAAGCAAAACTGCACAATTATCAAGCAGTGTAAAAGCAATGAACGACAGAGCGACAACCGACAATCGGTAGATTTCTTGTTGGTTCGATCGTTTGTGCAGACACAAAAATCATTGTTGGATGTTAACGATTTCATACGTGTAAACAGGGATCGGTCACTTCATGCACGATTACAGAAGATTAATTTGTCCACAACACCATGCGACACAATGCAACAGTCTGCTTTACAAATGATGGGCTATATGATCGGAATTATGATTTTCTGAATGATAATCTGAGCGTCTAAAGGGTCATTGTTGAAACGTTCACTACCTCACGAAACGACTCACACATCGCTGAATCGTACCAATCATTTCCGCGGGCAAAGGCCGCGATGAACTGAGACAGTAGGGTAAACGCACGTTTATGGCAGTAGACTTTAATGCATGTGGAAAGGGTTAATTGCTACCGGTGACCACCATACTTCCGAGGTGAACTGGCAATCTGGCAGACTGGGCATTGTAGAAAGTATATTGAGAGAGAGTGCACACCTGTGGTTATTCTGGGAGGATTGCAAGGCATGATTAGAGAGATACTCAGGGAGGACTATTACCATCATTGTCACCTTCTATACACAGCCTTTGGGAAAAGTCTACTCTGTGAAATACTTGGGAACTGTGCCTACTGCATTTTTACTGTAAAGGAACTCATCATTGCCTCCACCGTCTGCTAGCCTTACATCTGTCCTCCAAGCCCTGGGTATGTCTCGAGGGGAAGAAGGGATGCACCCCTCCAACCACTACACCCACAGCCTGGGGGAGCGTTGGACTGAGGGATTAGCTATCGTGAGGACTATGAACACCCTCATTGCCACTGCCACCACTCTCATCCTCTCCAACAACCTTCACCATGCCTTTCCTCCAGTGCATGGTATGACCTCTAAGACAGCCGTAGGTACCAATCCCTTCTCAGCTTGCAAGTTTCCAGCCCAGGCTCCCTCCCTACATCACAGACAGTTCAGTTCAATATATCAGAGGTCATGTACACTCTACCCGCCGAACGTCCCACTATTGAACTCAGCATCAGGTTTGGTGCACTGGTGTAACTGGAGCTGTCACCAATTACACTTGAGCCTTGGGCACTCTGCTGACGCTATGCAGGGCTCTCTTATACGGGGGAGGACTCTGCAGTCACTGCTTCTGTGGGGCACTCTGCTGACGTTATGCGGGGCTCTATTGTATGGGGGAGGACTCTGCAGTCACTGTTTCTTTGGGGCACTCTGCTGACACTATGCGGGGCTCTCTTGTATGGGGGAGGACTCTGCAGTCACTGCTTCTGTGGGGCACTCTGCTGACACTATGCGGGGCTCTCTTGTATGGGGAGGACTCTGCAGTCACTGTTTCTGTGGGGCACTCTGCTGACGCTATGCGGGGCTCTCTTGTATGGGGAGGACTCTGCAGTCACTGTTTCTGTGGGGCACTCTGCTGACACTATGCGGGGCTCTCTTGTATCGGGGAGGAGCTCTGCAGTCACTGTTTCTGTGGGGCACTCTGCTGACACTATGCGGGGCTCTCTTGTATGGGGGAGGACTCTGCAGTCATTGTTTCTGTGGGGCACTCTGCTGACGCTATGCGGGGCTCTCTTGTACGGCGGAGGACTCTGCAGTCATTGTTTCTGTGGGGCACTCTGCTGACACTATGCGGGGCTCTCTTGTATGGGGGAGGAGACTGCAGTCACTTTTTCTTTGGGGCACTCTGCTGACACTATGCGGAGCTCTCTTGTATGGGGGAGGACTCTGCAGTCACTGTTTCTGTGGGGCACTCTGCTGACGCTATGCAGGGCTCTCTTGTATGGGGGAGGACTCTGCAGTCACTGTTTCTGTGGGGCACTCTGCTGACACTATGCGGGGCTCTCTTGTACGGCGGAGGACTCTGCAGTCATTGTTTCTGTGGGGCACTCTGCTGACACTATGCGGGGCTCTCTTGTACGGGGGAGGAGACTGCAGTCACTGTTTCTTTGGGGCACTCTGCTGACACTATGCGGGGCTCTCTTGTATGGGGGAGGACTCTGCAGTCACTGTTTCTGTGGGGCACTCTGCTGACACTATGCGGGGCTCTCTTGTATGGGGGAGGACTCTGCAGTCACTGTTTCTGTGGGGCACTCTGCTGACACTATGCGGGGCTCTCTTGTATGGGGAGGACTCTGCAGTCATTGTTTCTGTGGGGCACTCTGCTGACACTATGCGGGGCTCTCTTGTATGGGGAGGACTCTGCAGTCACTGTTTCTGTGGGGCACTCTGCTGACACTATGCGGGGCTCTCTTGTATGGGGAGGACTCTGCAGTCACTGTTTCTGTGGGGCACTCTGCTGACACTATGCGGGGCTCTCTTGTACGGCGGAGGACTCTGCAGTCATTGTTTCTGTGGGGCACTCTGCTGACACTATGCGGGGCTCTCTTGTACGGGGAGGAGACTGCAGTCACTGTTTCTTTGGGGCACTCTGCTGACACTATGCGGGGCTCTCTTGTATGGGGAGGACTCTGCAGTCACTGTTTCTGTGGGGCACTCTGCTGACACTATGCGGGGCTCTCTTGTATGGGGGAGGACTCTGCAGTCACTGTTTCTGTGGGCACTCTGCTGACGCTATGCGGGGCTCTCTTGTATGGGGGAGGACTCTGCAGTCATTGTTTCTGTGGGGCACTCTGCTGACACTATGCAGGGCTCTACTGTATGGGGGAGGACTCTGCAGTCACTGTTTCTGTGGGGCACTCTGCTGACACTATGCAGGGCTCTCTTGTATGGGGGAGGACTCTGCAGTCACTGTTTCTTTGGGGCACTCTGCTGACACTATGCGGGGCTCTTTTGCATGGGGGAGGACTCTGCAGTCACTGTTTCTGTGGGCATGCTGCTGACGCTATGCAGGGCTCTATTGTATGGGGGAGTACTCTGCAGTCATTGTTTCTGTGGGGCACTCTGCTAATACTATGCTGGGCTCTCTTGTACGGGGGAGGAGTCTGCAGTCACTGCTTCTGTGGGGCACTCTGCTGACACTATGTGGGGCTCTTTTGCATGGGGGAGGACTCTGCAGTCACTGTTTCTGTGGGCACTTTGCTGATGCTATGCAGGGCTCTATTGTATGGGGGAGTACTCTGCAGTCATTGTTTCTGTGGGGCACTCTGCTGACACTATGCAGGACACTCCTGTATGGAGGAGGACTCTGCTGACTCCGGTTACACGGGTATTCCGCTAATTTTATGTTAGGCACTTTGCTGGCACTGTTTTACAGAAGGCAATTTGCTGGACTATTTTACAGGTGGCACTCTGCTTCCACTTTTTTTAGGAAGCATTTTTGCTCTTGGTAAGTATTAATGGGTTTTCCGCAAATTTAATATTGATGACTTATCCTTAGGAAAGTACCTATAAAAGACTACCAGACCACATGAAGTCAATAATACACTTTATTTGCAAAATTCATAAGAAAAAATACATATGTTAAAATCAAGTGCAGGGAACTGGCGGCATCAACCGGAAGCGGGCACAATGGTAACAATTCATACTAATCCAACAACAAAATCCTAGATAAAGTGCAAAAAATACAAGTATGTAAAGGACAGAATAAATTACCCATAATGTGCCGCCTGCGTGGAAGTAGAGTGCCCCCTGTAAAATAGTCCCAACAGATTGCCTTCTGTAAAACAGTGATGCACAGCGCCGTATATTGACTGGTGGCTGGGCTTGGTATTGTGGGCAAGGCCCATTCACTTGAATGAGACTAAGCTGCCACTGTGACCAATGAACGTGACGTCAGTGACCTAGAAAGAGGTTGCAGCATTCACCAGAGCACCACAGCTTCTTCAAGCTATCGATGAGCGGTGCGTCGGGAGCTGTAGATGGAGTTATGATGTCCTGACGTCAGTCTTCACATGTATTTTGTCTGTGCCCCTGGTGCCAGTCTCAACAAGTCCTGAGAAGACATTTAGTCTATTTCATTAAATAAGAATGAGGACAAATAGCTATGGACAGCTGGAGGGGCAGCGCGAGCGAAGAGCGGGATGACCAGTGCCCGGGTGACACATTCGGGCAGCATGGCAGCTGTCGCGGGTTCTTCAAGTGGAATATCTCATCAATTTAACAGTCTGTCTTGAATTACCACAGTTTCTTAAGGTCCAAGTCTGTACTCTTAGAGGGACGCTAATAAATAACTAGTGAGAAATGATATCAGCGGAGTGAATGAGATTTCCAGCGAGATTACAAAGCAAACATAGGCCGGGTCCATGCCTGACCCAACAATCCTGTATATAAAACCAAACTATCGGCCTCATTTATCAAAACTGTCTAAAACACAATGGGCCAGATTTATCATTAGCTAAAGTCACTTTAATGGAGTGAAAAAGTCGCAAAAAAAAAAAATCTGTAAAATTGCGCATTTTTTTGCGACTTTTTCAAGCTCTGCACTAAGCTCTTCAGTTTTGTGAAAGTGGGCGTGTTTTCTTATGTAAATGAATCTCTAGACAGATTTACTATTGCGACCATTTAAAAAGTCGCAAAAATGCGCAATTTCATTCTGGTGAGGACCATGCTTATCTTATGCGACTTTTTAATAGAACATGCGTCTTTTTGTAAAGACGTGCGACTTTTGTAAAGCCGCTTACTAAAGGATAAACTGCTACCGTGAAACCACATTTATCACAGTATTAACGGACCATTAATAAATCTGACTGAGCCAAAAGTGATTCTGGGCATATGTAAAAGTGGAGTAAGATGTGAGTGTAATTATAAATCTGGCCCAATCCGTTTTTGTTGCCTGTCGCAACCAATCAGAGCTCAGCTTTCATCTCCTAAACTGCGTCGGTAAAATGAAAGCTGCGCTGTGATAAATAAAAGCCTTCCAGAGATGTGAAGATAGCCTGATCCTAGCTGCGATGATAATGAGCTGACTGCTGAGACATCTCTACAGAACAGGAAGTGAGGCCTGTTATTAGGCTTATTGGTCAGTGTGAAAACTGCACCATTTCAGCATTTTTTGCTAGTTTTTGTAAAAATAATCACCACAGACGTGCCTAACATAAAACCTTGGTTTGGGTCGTGTTCTGAGTACATGTCCCGTTTAAACATGTGCGAGTTGCTACACTGATAATATGGTCACATGTAACTTTGATATGGCTTTTTCTTGTGACTTTACTCTTGGTCCAGATCAGTGATGGCTAACCTTCGGAACTCCAGCTGTGGTCAAACTACGACTCCCAGCATGCTGCATTCATTTCTATGGAGTTCTGAAAACAGCCAAGCAAGTTTGCATTTTGGGAGTTGTAGTTTTAGCACAGCTGAAGGGTGGCCATCACAGGTCTAAATGGTTAACATCATTGAAGACACTGGTGACATATCATAAATTCCTCAACCCGAGTTTGGGAAATGGTTTTTTACAGTATAAATCTATTTCTGAAGCTCGTGAGACTTCGTGAAGTAATAACTTCGGCTCATCGGAGCCAATACATTCTAATACTGTACAGAGCGCTCCCTCCGTACAGTATTTAAACTAAGTTTTATGCGAATAGACTTCGGATGTTTCATCCAAAGTCAATTCGCTCATCCCTAATCATAAACTTTAAACTAGTAGTAGTCTAGCCACTATGACCCCCTACTGGAACAAAGTAGTACTTGACTACTGAGTATATCAGGCCATCCATACAACCTCAAAGAGAAGTCGAGCATATCAGACAGGAACCAAAGTGGTATGGCGCTTTCCTGACATTTCGTCAGTTGGCGGGAGTGAACAGCAGATGGACCTCCTCCAGTTGGATGGGGATGACACAGACGGCAGAGGCACCTATGAAAGAACAGTATATTGCCCTTGCTCTCCAGAAGCTCCTCATAGTGCACTCTTCTTACAGAGGTGAACCTCTGGTTTTAAATTATATTTATTTTAAGTTTTTTATGCATAATTATTAGCAATACAAAAAAACTTTCCAAATAGAGAAAACATAGTCAAGTATAAACAAAGAAAAGTATCAATTGAATATGCAGGAGAGTACAATTCGTAGCACAATGAAGCATCATAAGAGGTTTCCTTACTGCAAAATCTGAAATGGGAACCTCCAACCATGACATGTCAATGATGTCCTCTGATGGGACAATTAAAGTCGTTGTGCCAAGATTAAAGCGTATCTACCATCCACAGGATAGAGGATAAAGCCTGTATTAAACAGACGATGTGGCAGACTGTGGCCTCACTAGCAGAGGTGGTATAGTGGTTTGCCGGCAGCCAGAAGAGTACCTATAAGAGAAGCAGGGGAAGTGGCTGATTTGGGGCCCGAACTCAAAAGGGGCCCACCCAGGAGGAGCATTAAAAGATTTTATTGTCAGGGACCCCACAACAGTATTATACAGTGACATGACATACAGTATATACGTGTAGGAAACGGATAGTGCGGCTGACAGGCCTCGTCTGTGAGAGCAATCTTGACTAACCTCAGGAGTCAGGGTTCCAAAGAATTTGCTGGGGTGGGTTGGGGCCCAGTCATTTCTATTACGCCACTGCCGGAGGAAGATCGTAATTAGGCATCACGATTTGCCGTCTCTAAGGCCTCTTTCACACGGGCGTCATGTTTGACGCCCGGATAAGAGGCGGGTGCGTTGCGGGAATATGCGCGTTTTTCCCGCGCGGGTGCAAACGTTTGTAAAGCGTTTTGCACGCGTGTGAGAAAAAACGCCATGTTTGGTACCCAACCTGAGGCTTCATCACTTCATCACTGAAGTCCGGTTTCGGGTCTTCTGGAGAATTTATTATTTTCCCTTATAACATGGTTATAAGGGGAAATAATAGCATTCTTAATAAAGAATGCATAGTAAAATGAAGTGAAAGGGGTTAAAAATAATAAAAGTTAACTTACCTTAGCCACTTGATCGCGTAGTCGCGATCTGTTCTCTCTTTCCCTGCAGCATCTAAGATCTACAGGACCTGTGATGACGCTACATCACATGGTCCATCTTACCATGGTGATGGACCATGTGATTGGACCATGTGATGTGACGTCATCACAGGTCCTGTAGATCTTAGCTGATGCAGAGAAAGAGAGAGAGATCGCGACTCACGCGATCAAGTGGCTAAGGTAAGTTAACTTTTATTATTTTTAACCCCTTCCACTTCATTTTACTATGCATTCTTTATTAAGAATGCTATTATTTCCCTTATAACCATGTTATAAGGGAAAATAATAGAGATTGGGTCCCGTTGCTAAGCAACAATGCGGGAAAATCGCAACGCATCCGCACTTGCTTGCGGATGCTTGCGATTTTCCCGCAGCCCCATTCACTTCTATGGGGCCTGCGTTGCGTGAAAAACGCAGAATATAGAACATGCTGCGATTTTCACGCAACACAGAAGTGATGCGTGAAAATCACCGCTCATGTGCACAGCCCCATAGAAATGAATGGGTCCGGATTCAGTGCGGGTGCAATGCGTCCTCCTCACGCATTGCACCCGCGCGGAAAACTCGCCCGTGTGAAAGGGGCCTAAGCGATAGTTTTTTAACATGTCTAAACATTTGGATTGCCCAATGAACGAGTGTTTGCTCGTTTGTTGGGCAATCAGTGGCGGCATTACACTACAAGATGATCGCTAATGAGTGTTCATGCTAACGCTCGTTAGCGATCATCTGCCGAAAAATCGGCAGCTGTAATACAGGCTTAAGTAACTAATCCTTGGACCAACAACTGAGACCCTCACAAATCACAAAGGTGGAGGTCCTGTGTTTCACTACATGAATGGAGCGGCAGGTCGAGCATGTGCGCTGTCACTCCATTCATATGTATGGAACTACTGAAAATAGCCAGTAGACAGAACCCCTTCTCTGGGGGTCTCGGTGATGGGACCATGACTAATTATGTTCTAAGAACTTCTAATGTACCCTAGTTGTGGCACATCTTGGCACGCCTCTTCTGCCAGAACTGAAAGGAGCTGTTACAGATTTCAGGTATCATTTACAACAGCATTCTGGTGTAAATTATAATAACTGTGTTGGGCCTATGGTCCCCACTTGCATAACTCCAAACAGATGGACATCCTAGGCCACACCTTTCCCCACTAAGCCATGCCCATCGACCCCGCTAAGGAGAGTAGTTATGGAGAAAGTTACAGCTTGCTCGGTGCGCACCGTGGGCCATGTTCTTGATATGTCACTCAGTCTCTCTCTGCAGAGTTTATCATTCACTACTAGTGTGCTGTTGATGTGCCCTGCCGCCCACCAACAAAACAGTAGCACTCCAGGGCGTCCATCTAGGCTTTGTGCTGGATGAAGGACTACTAGCCTGAAAGCTGGACTGTGTGGCCTAAAACCAGATGTCTTTCCACCCTAGTCGAACCACCCAAGACCCACCCCACATTGCCCTTGCCCTACCCAGCACATGTTTTGAGCATAATCCCCCCAATACTGGTAAAAATTGCCTTTCATCTTATGTGTATGGGGATATAAGTACTGTCTGGTGGCATTAGGGAGGCATATGGTGCATTCTACTGTGTTGGACTCTAACGAGGCATAACTACTGTGTGGGACACTAAGACGGTATAACTACTGTATGGAGGCACTAAGTGTGCATTCTATTGCGTGGGGCACTAAGGGGGCATAATTACTGTGTGGGGGCAGTAATTGCCATAACTCCTGTGTGGTGGCATTAGGGAGGCATAACTACTGTATTGAGGCACTAAGGGGGCATAATTACTGTGTGGGGGCAGTAATTGCCATAACTACTGTGTGGGGGCATTAGGGAGGCATAACTACTGTATTGAGGCACTAAGGGGGCATAATTACTGTGTGGGGCTAATAGGAGAGAATAACTACTGTGTGGGCCACAGGATTATGCTAAATCTTAGCCCTTTAGCGATCTAACAGCCACATCTAAGGCTACTTTCACACTTGCGGCAGGACAAATCCGGCAGGGATCCGAACTGCCGCAAGTGCCCGTGCACTGCCGTGCTGCCTCTCCGTCCCCATTGACTATAATGGGGCGGCGCTACGGAGCAGCGCGGCAGTGCACAGCAGGAGATCGCCGGACTAAAAGTCCTGCATGTCCGACTTTTCAGTCCGGCGATCTCTACCAGCTACTGCCGTGCTGTGCCAAAGCTCCGCCCACCGCCCCATTATAGTCAAAGGGTCCTGCCGCAAGTGTGAAAGTAGCCTTAGGAATATTAGCTGCCACCACTTGACATATTAAGCAGACAAGACAAGACATCTTAAACTCAGTAACTCCCAATTACCCTCTCCAACCCACTACTCTCTCTAACATTCACAGGGTTACTACACCAATATACAGAATGCTTCTTCTGAGGTTGTGAAATCGTTAGAAGGCTCTTAACCACTTGAAGACCACAGGTTTATACCCCCCTAGTGACCAGGCCCTTTTTTACAATTCCGCACTACACTACTTTCACCGTCTATTGCTCGGTCATACAACTTACCACCCAAATGAATTTTACCTCCTTTTCTTCTCACTAATAGAGCTTTCATTTGGTGGTATTTCATTGTTGCTGACATTTTAACTTTTTTTGCTATTAATAAAAATTTAACGAAATTTTTGCAAAGAAATGACATTTTTCACTTTCTGTTGTAATTTTTTTTTTAAAAAACTACATTTCTATATAAATTTTTCTCTAAATGTATTGTTCTACGTGTCTTTGATAAAAAAAAGTCCAATAAGTGTATATTTATTGGTTTGGGTAAAAGTTATAGCGTTTACAAACTATGGTGCAAAAAGTGAATTTCGGCATTTTGAAGCAGCTCTGACTTTCTGAGCGCCTGTCATGTTTCTTCAGGTGCTAGAATGTCAGGATAGTATAAATACCCCCAAATGACACCATTTTAGAAAGAAGACACCCCAAAGTATTCGCGGAGGGGCATGGTGAGTTCATGTATCATTTCATTTTTTTCACAAGTTAGCGGAAAATGACACTTTCTGAGGAAAAAAATAATAATAAAGTTTCCATTTCTGCTAACTTCTGGCAAAAAAAAAATCTCATACGGGCTCATTATGCCCTCAGTGAATACCTTGGGGTGTCTACTTTCCGAAATGGGGTCATTTGTGGGGTGTGTTGTACTGTTCTGGCATTTTGGGCGGGCTAAATTGTGAGCAGCCATGTAAAGCTAAAGGTACTCATTGGTTTTAGGGCCTTTGCACTCAGTCTGCAAAAGTGGCACTCATGGTATCGCCGTACTCAGGAGAAGTAGGGCAATGTGTTTGGGGTGTATTTTACATATACCCATGTTAGGTGAGAGAAATATCTCTGTAAACTGACAACTTTGTATAAAAAATTTTAAAAATTGTCGCTTACAGAGATATTTCTCACACCCAGCAGGGGTATATATAAAATACACCCCAAAACACATTGCCCCACTCTCCTGAGTACGGCGATACCACATGTGTGACACTTTTGCAGCCTGGTGCGCAAAGGGGCCCTAAAACCAATGAGTACCTTTAGGATTTCACAGGGCATTTTTACGCATTTGGATTCCAGACTTCTTCTCACGCTTTAGGGGCCTCTAAAATGCCAGGACAGTATAAATACCTCACATGTGACCCCATTTTAGAAAGAAGACACCCCAAGGTATTCTGTGAGGGGTATGGTGAGTTCATGTAAAATTTTATTTTTGTCACAAGTTAGTGGAATATGAGACTTTGTAAAAACTAAATAAAAAATATATATATCTCAATTTCCGCTTACTTGTGCCAAAAAAAAATTCTATGAACTCGCCATGCCCCTCACGGAATACCTTGGGGTGTCTTCTTTCCAAAATGGGGTCACATGTGGGTATTTATACTCACCTGGCATTTTAGGGAACCTAAAGCGTGAGAATCCAAATGCGTAAAAATGCCCTGTGAAATCCTAAAGGTACTCATTGGTTTTAGGGCCCTTTGCATCTTGGCTGCAAAAGTGTCACTCATGTGGTATCGCTGAACTCAGAGAAGTAGGCAATGTGTTGGGGTGTATTTACATATACCCATACTGTGTGTGAGAAATATCGCTGTAAACGACAACTTTTTAAATTTTTTATACAAAGTTGTCAGTTTACAGAGATATTTCTCTCACCCAACATGGGTATATGTAAAAATACACCCCAAAACACATTGCCCTACTTCTCCTGAGTACGGCGATACCACATGTGTGACACTTTTGCAGCCAAGATGCAAAGGGCCCAAATTCCCATGAGTACCTTTTAGGAGGGCATTTTTACGCATTTTCTTCTCATGCTTTAGGGCCCCTAAAATGCCAGGGCAGTATAAATACCCCACATGTGACCCCATTTTGGAAAGAAGACACCCCAAGGTATTCCATGAGGGGCATGGCGAGTTCATAGAAAAAAAAATTTTTGGCACAAGTTAGTGGAAATTGATTTTTTATTGTTTTTTCTCACAAAGTCTCCCTTTCCGCTAACTTTTGACAAAAAGTTTAATTTTTCATGGACTCACTATGCCCCTCAGTGAATACCTTGGGGTGTCTACTTTCCGAAATGGGGTCATTTGTGGGGTGTGTTTACTGTTCTGGCATTTTGGGCGGGGCTAAATTGTGAGCATCCCTGTAAAACCTAAAGGGCCCTTTTGCGCACCGAGGCTGCAAAAAAGTGTCGCTCATGTGGTATCGCCGTACTCAGGAGAAGTAGGGCAATGTGTTTTGGAGTGTATTTTTACATATACCCATGTTGGGTGAGAGAAATATCTCTGTAAACTGACAACTTTGTATAATTTTTTTTTAAAAGTTGTCATTTACAGAGATATTTCTCACACGCAGCATGGGTATATGTAAAAATACACCCCAAACACACATTGCCCTACTTCTCCTGAGTACGGCATACCACATGAGGCACTTGCAGCCAAATTGCCTAAACCAATGAGTACCTTTAGGATTTCACAGGGGATTTTTACGCATTTAGATTCCAGACTTCTTCTCACACTTTAGAGACGCCTAAAATGCCAGGGCAGTATAAATACCCACATGTGACCCCATTTTGGAAAGAAGACACCCCAAGGTATTCCGTGAGGGGCATGGCGAGTTCACATAAAAAAAAAAAATTTTGACACAAGTTAGCGGAAATTGATATATATATATATATTTTTTTTTTACAAAGTCTCATATTCCACTAACTTGTGACAAAAAATAAAATTTTACATGAACTCACCATACCCCTCACGGAATACCTTGGGGTGTCTTCTTTCTAAAATGGGGTCACATGTGGGGTATTTATACTGCCCTGGCATTTTAGGGGTCTCCGCAATCATTACACGTATGGCCAGCATTAGGAGTTTCTGCGATTCTCCTTATATTGAGCATACGGGTAATGAGATTTTTTTTTTCCGTTCAGCCGCTGCGCTGAAAAAAAAATAAATGAACGCCACAGATTTCTTCATTCGCATCGATCAATGTGGATGAAAAAATCTCTGCCAAAATCAGTGACTGCGGTGCGGTGGGCTGGGCGCTAGCTACCTAACAAGTAGCTAACTAACTGGCGGTGATAACGGGACCCTTATGCCCCATTCACACGTCCGCAATTCTGTTTGCGGAACGGAATTGCGGACCCATTCATTTCTATGGGGACAGACTTTGTCCCGCTCGGATCCGGAATTACGGATCCGCGCTTCCGGGTCTGCACTTCCGTTCCGCAAAAATATAGAACATGTCCTATTCTTGTCCGCAATTTCGGACAAGAAAAAGCATTTTCTATATAGTTCTGTGCGGATCTGCAAAATGCGGAAAGCGCATTGCCGGTGTCCGTATTTTGCGGATCCGCAGATCCATGGATCCGCAGATCCATGGATCCGCAAAACACATACGGACATCTGAATGAGCCTGTAGGGGGGTGATTAGTGACAGGAGGGGGTGACAGGGGGTGATCAGGGGGGGTGACATGGGTGATCAGGGGTTAATCAGTGATGGGGGTGGGGGTGTGTAGTGATTGGTGCACTTTTCCTATGTTTCCTCTGGTGGTCCCAAACAAAGGGACCACCAGACGAGCAGACATTAGGCATATCAGATGCTGTTTAAAAAAACAGCGTCTGATATGCGATTTAAATGCGTTTTTTTCCACATCTACAGCCTGCCAGCGCATGATCAGCACTGTCAGGCTGTAGTTTCAGTTGTCCCGGCTCTGATCACATGAACGCGCGCGCGTTCATGTGAAATCTCAGGTCTCACGAGATGACGCAGATAGGCGTGACTGAGACCTGAGAGAGCCGCCGCGCTGACGCCCATTGGCGTTAGCGTGGCGGCAAGAGGTTAATAAAGTGAAGTTTGCAATTTTTTTATTGCTTCACTTACCCAAAAAAACTTAATAAAATGTGGTCAAAAAGTCACACACACTCCAAAATGGTATCAATAAAAACTACAGATTGTCCCGCCAAAAAAATAAGCCCCCACACAACTCAGTAGACATAATTATAAAAAAGTTATGGGGATCAGAATATGGTGATTTGTTTATTCCTAGTTTTTACACTATTTAGACATAAAAAAAACTATACCTATGTATCTTTGTTAAAGATGAGTGAATTTTATGTTATGAAATGCGTTCACGCTTCGTTTGGTGGTAAAAGCAGAATTACGTTATGGATTCCGTTATCACGGACCATGCCTTTAGAGGCATTCCGTTATTCATTCCGTCATAATCGAAGTCTATGGGCTGCAAAACGGATCCATCCCGTTTCCATTATGCAGGGGAGTCCTCTCCTCTAAAGGCATTCCGTTATGTATTCCGTCATAGAATTGCATTATGGTCCGTGGTAACGGAATCCATAACGCAATTCTGCTTTTACCACCAAACGAAGCGTGAATGAATTTCATAACATGAAATTCGCTCATCTCTAATCATTGTAATCGTACTGACCCAGAGAATGAAGGGCACAGGTCAGTTTTGCCGCAAAAGGGAACGCCGTGGGAACAAAACCCCTAAAATGGTGGAGGGATTGCGTTTTTTTTTTTCAATTCCACCCCATTTGGAATTTTTTTCCTGCTTCCCACTACATTGTATGCCATAGTAAATGGTGGCATTGGAAAGTATAACTTGTCCCGCAAAAAATAAGCCCTCATACACCTATGTGAACAGAGAAATAAAAATGTTTTGGCTCAAGGAAGAAAGGGAAAAAAAAAAGGATACGCAAAATTAAAAACCTCCGGTTTCTTAAGGGTTCATTCTGGCAGTCGGACCCCACAGATCAGAGACTGATAGTATATAAAATGTTGATTACCCTCATATTACGGGACATAGTGCTCATTTTTGTGGTCACGATTCTACGTTAGATGATGGATGAAGGGTGGATGGAAAAATAAAAAGTTATGGCTCAAGGAAGATAGAAAAGAAAAATGAAAACGCAAAAACATCCGGTAGCTTAAGGGTTAATCCTGGCAGTCGGACCCCACATATCAGAGACTGATAGTATATAAAATGTTGATTACCGTCGTATTACGGGACATAGTGCTCATTTTTGTGGTCGCGATTCTACTTTAGATGATGGATGAAGGGTGGATTTGGGCCCACACCATAGACCTCCCTCCCTCCACTCCACGGCCGATGGCTCCACATTCCCAGGATTCTCCTTCACGTTTCCTATTGTGTTGCAAATGAGAAAGAAAAGGAAATAACAAAAAGTTCCTCCAAGGATAAAAACAATTAGCACACAGTATATCGCCCTGCAGATCTGAGGAGGGAGCCCCAGCTGGGCGCACTTCCCCTGCCCAGGAGCTGTGTGGGCAGGAAGCCCTGTCTGAACAGCTGCACAATACACTTTACTTTGCAGGTTTCCCATCACTTTTTTTTTTTGTTCTACTAATTCCCCTTCAATTTGGGACTGAACCATTCAACTGTAGGGGGGAGGGGGCGAAGGCAAAACTGCAACGGATTCTGCTAATCTGCTATTTCAGCTCAGCGTGTGTTGAATTCCCCTGTTTTTAGTACATACCCCAGAGGGGGTGGATGTAGGGCAGCAATTTTATTTTTTTACATGTGCACATTAGGCGTGCGGTTTTGCATGCAGGCATGTTTGCTAAAGGAATGAAACCTGTTGAGTGGCTACATTGGCAAGAATAGGGCTTGAATGCCACCGATAGGGGGTAAGGGTGGCACATGCACTGGTTATATTGGGTGATAGGCAATTCCTCTGAGGATGGGGCATGCCCTACACATTGCATTGTGTGGGCTTTGATCCTCCCTGCTCTGTGCAGTAGTACAGTCTGCTAGGGGGAGGGAGAGCAGAGACATGCCAGACAGCTGATTCCCAGCTACACAGGCAGAACAGGGAGAAGGCATCCTCCTTGCAAGATCACAGAGGCTCACGCTCCCACAGGGCAGGATTTGGGGTACCTGGCATGAACCCCCAGCAGTGACCAGTGCTGCCAGGACAGGGGGCGCATTGCTTTTGCTGTGGTATCTGGACCTAAGCTGCCAGCTGCAGGATGGCATTCAGCCCCTGGCAGATGTTGTCACCAGTCCAGTGGGCAAAATGGACATGGTCAGCGGTGAGAGGTGGCGGAGGGGAGCCAGGAGAGGATGAGGAGGAGCAGGATTCGGGGTGAGTAGTATGGAGCACCCCAACAGTTAAACCATGTCTCTGTGGAGGCGGAGATGGTTAATGCTGGTTTTACATAGGACTGCAGAGTTAGGCAGCCTGCAAAAAGAGTTAGGGCTCGTTCACACGACCGTATTGTTTTGCGGTCCGTTTTTGGCTTCAGTAGTGTTTCCGTTCCGCTTCCGTATGGTTTCCGTTTTTTGCAGAACGAAAACGGAAGCATATAATAATGTTTTACCAGTAAGTACATTGAAAAATTGTGCTGGGCATAACATTTTCAGTAGATGCTTCCGCAAAAAAACGGAACGGATACGGAAGGCATACGGATTCCGTTTTTTTTTTTACAGCTCCGTTGACTTGAATGGAGCCACGGAACGTGATTTGCGGGCAGTAATAGGACATGATTTAAAATGTAGCGGAATGGAAAAACTGAATGCCTACAGAGTACATTCCGTTTTTTTTGCGGACCCGTTGACCTGAATGGTTTCGTATACGGAATGCAAAAAACGTTCATGTGAACGAGCCCTTAGATGACAGATTCAGCTCTGCTACATCTGTTTGTGCAACATAGAGCAGTGGTACAGAGTGATGGCAGCGGATGATGAAGACGTAACATGATAAAGTATATACTGCCCATGATTTACGTAGCAGCGCCATCATACTATGCTGCACTGTACAGTTCTACTGGTGTATGAATGGGTTAACCATGGTCGTTTTGGTCTCTATACATCCGTGTATACTGCCAGGTCATTTCAACTACGCTAAAATTTGCATGCGTGTCCATACTGAAATTAGGCGGTGTCATCGATGGGAATTAAAGGGGTTTGCTGCCCCATGGAAGGGCTGATGCTAGGGGATGGACCCCCCGTGACCACGTCTTATCCTAGGGACTGCCACAGTGTAGACCCGTTTTCCTTGCTGTGACACTAACTGTGGGTATGAGCTAGGACACATATTGGTTTTGTGGATGACTGTAGCCCCCTGACCTGGCAGCTGTACTGGACACTAGAGGGGAGGGGGCACCAGTTCAGGCCTTATAGGGGCTTTACCAAAGTGTAAAAATTGAACATTTTTATGTCCCCACCCCAGAATACCTACGGCCACGTGTCAACAGGTAGATGTGCGTATATCAGGTCATGCGATATCGTCCATGGCCACCGGTTCTGTATGTATGCCCATGACTACTGGATGTGACGCCATATGGCCTGCCATCATGAACTGGTCAACTCAACGTGACCACGTATGACATGGGAATGGGCGGCTTATACTGCGGCTGAGCTGCAATACCACAAGCAACCTGAGGACAGATGTGGCACTGTTTCAGAAAAGCAGCCATGTAATAAGTAAGAATGGAGCCCCAGCTTTATAGGGCATCATAAATATGATTGTCTGTAGCAGTGACCCCTTTAATTTATGCTCAATAGTACATTGCTATAGTGCTGCTGTAGTAATGGTAGGTAATAAAATGGTAAAGCATAGTCCATTCCATTATGTTCCACTTATAAAGATGGCCGCCAGATGGGCATGTGGACAATCATTTCTGTGTAGGGATAGGCAGATATTGGGCTACGTTCACACGACGACATTTGTCGCGCGACAAATAGGGCACAACTTCAGTGCAACATTTGTTGCGCGACATTTTGTTACACTATTTCGACATGCGACATGCTGCGACTGCGACACGACAGTTGCAGAAAAACCCATCTTGAATGGATTTTTTGCGACTGTCGCGTCGCAGTCGCAGCATGTCGCAATGCGACACCATAGACTCCCATTATGAAAATTGTTGCGCGACAATAGTGCGACAAAATGTCGTCGTGTGAACGTAGCCTGAAGGCTTAAACTGACTAGACACATTTGATAAATGTCGACCGAAAACCGACATAGCTGACGGCCATGCTGGTGGGGCATTTTTCACGCTGTCTGAAGGTCTCCCATGCTCGACAGTTATTAAGGGGAAGCATGCCTCTTAATATTTTTGGTGTTGAAAAGTGGAAAACGGTGCCTAAAGGCCCCAAAAAGTTGCTAAATTTTGCTCACACTGTGACTTTTTTGGTGCGAGTTTTCTGGCGCTGAGGGGACGGTAAATGTCCACCACTGTTCTCGTTCTTGTGTTGGGCAGGTTGGCATGACCCCATATGTGAGCCACCAAATTACAATTTTCGAACCACACGGCGGTGGCTTATGGTAAAAAAAAAAAAATGCCGCCATATAACAGATAAATATAGGGGGAGATTTATCAAAAGTGCTGTAAAGGAAAACTGACTTAGTTGCCCATAGCAACCAATCAGATTCCACCTTTCAGAGCTCTTTTTGAAAATGAAAGGGGACATTTGATTGGTTGCTATGGGCAACTAAGCCAGTGTTTCCTTTACACCACTTTTGATAAATCTCATATTTAGTCACATTGTATGTAATAGTCTTGTTTACCCTAGTCTCGTAAGTGCATATTGGTGAACACCCCATACCAGGGCATACATATCGTACAGCTACTATGGGGCCCTTGCCTGGTTGGCCCCATACCTTTGCTACTGGGTGGCATGAAACTGGGCAGAATTCCTGTTGTTGGCATACAAGGTGGAGGAAAATGGAAAATAAACACTGGGTGGCAAGGCCTGGCGCCATTACAAAGGACCTAATTTGGATGGATCAGTAGGCATGCTGCCGATGCCCATTATTATCCTCTGGTTGTCACCGTCGCAGAGAATCTGCAGCACTTGCAGAAAGGCTGAGACACTCAAGAAAACAGGAAGGAAATGTGACTAACTGCTAACCGCTCCATTGTAAGAGCTGCAGTAATGTGGTAACGTGGGTCTTCAAACGGCACTCACTGTGTTTTAAATAAAGTTAGCTGAATTGAAGACATTTTGGGGGGAGATTTATCAAACTGGTGTAAAGTAGAAATGGCTTAGTCGCCCATAGCAACCAATCAGATTCCAACTTTCATTTTTAACAGCTCCTTTGGAAAATAAAAGGTAAAATCTGATTGGTTGCTATGGGCAACTAAGCCAGTTCCACTTTACACCAGTTTTGTCATTTGAAGGATTGTGATCACACACAAAACTTTATTTATAAACTTCCAGAGTACAACTGCACATTCTAGGTTCATATATCAGGTTGTGTGCGGCGTGCGAATCACATGGGCATGCCCCTTGTATGGAGTGCGGCATGTGAATTCCATGGACGTGTCCCTTGTATGGAGTGTGGCGTGTGAATCCCATGGATTTGCCCCTTGTATGGAGTGCGGCGTGTGAATCCCAAGGACATGCCCCTTGTATGGAGTGTAGCGTGTGAATCCCATAGACGTGCCCCTTGTATGGAGTGCGGCGTGTGAATCCCATGGATATGCCCCTTGTATGGAGTGCGGCGTGTGAATCCCAAGGACATGCCCCTTGTATGGAGTGGGGCGTTTGAATCCCATGGACATGCCCCTTGTATGGAGTGTGGCGTGTGAATCCCATGGACGTGTCCCTTGTATGGAGTGCGGTGTGTGAATCCCATGGATGTGTCACTTGTATGGAGTGCGGCGTGTGAATCCCAAGGACATGCCCCTTGTATGGAGTGCGGCGTGTGAATCCCAAGGACATGCCCCTTGTATGGAGTGCGGCGTGTGAATCCCATGGACATGCCCCTTGTATGGAGTGCGGCGTGTGAATCCCATGGACATGCCCCTTGTATGGAGTGCGGCGTGTGAATCCCATGGATATGCCCCTTGTATGGAGTGCGGCGTGTGAATCCCATGGATATGCCCCTTGTATGGAGTGCGGCGTGTGAATCCCATGGACGTGTCCCTTGTATGGAGTGCGGTGTGTGAATCCCATGGATGTGTCACTTGTATGGAGTGCGGCGTGTGAATCCCAAGGACATGCCCCTTGTATGGAGTGCGGCGTGTGAATCCCAAGGACATGCCCCTTGTATGGAGTGCGGCGTGTGAATCCCATGGACATGCCCCTTGTATGGAGTGCGGCGTGTGAATCCCATGGATATGCCCCTTGTATGGAGTGCGGCGTGTGAATCCCATGGATATGCCCCTTGTATGGAGTGCGGCGTGTGAATCCCATGGATATGCCCCTTGTATGGAGTGCGGCGTGTGAATCCCATGGATATGCCCCTTGTATGGAGTGCGGCGTGTGAATCCCATGGATATGCCCCTTGTATGGAGTGCGGCGTGTGAATCCCATGGATATGCCCCTTGTATCGATCAAAGCAGGCACAGGTCCCATATAATCTTTGCAGTTTTCCTGATCCCTGCTTACTGTCAGTGAATGGAATCCTAATTGTTTACATCTAGAGGCCAAGCCTAGTACCGTAAATTTGAAGGCTGGTCACTACAGTTGTATGCAGTCTGTACAGCTATAGTACCAATTTCAATCCAGCGTTGCTAGTTTTGTTACAATGTATCAGTCTCGTGTCCAAGCTGTTTCATTCACAAAGGATTGTGTAGACTGGATACATTGTAGCAAGCCTTCCCCCCTATGAAAATGTGGTTTAACCAGAATGGTTTTGCATCCTGTGGATGAAAACAAGAACTCCCCCATTCACTGACAGCAAGCAGAGATCTTGATAGTGGTGAGAAATTGGAGCACACCGTCTATTAGCGAGTTTTTTGTCTTTCTTTTTCATCATGGTAATGGAGACCGGTGACACTTGTGCTTCCCTGTCAGTCTCCTGGGGGGTGTGGGGTCATTGGTTGGGTTGTCACCTGCTGACAACTGTGCGAGGTCAGGTCAGACAACAGCTGCAAAGCCAGAGCTCAGAGGACGGCATCGGCCATGGATGGGATCGCATATCCTGCTAATCCACACATACCTTGGGGCATCCTCCACGATGTGAGGTGCGTGGTGCAGACTTTGTTTTCTGCTCGTGTCCTTGGCACTGTTTATGGGGTTATTGTATTACTAGGACCATATGGTTGTCATGTCACTGCCAGGACCCGAGGGCAAAAAACCAAATTCTGTGCAGTTGGTTGTTTTTGACTCCAGGTGACTAGGCTAACGTATAACCGCCATACCGCTCCCATGATACCCAGCTTTATCAGACATCCGAATGGCAAGTCTGCCTAGTTACACCGTCATCTATCTACCAACTCCTGTTCTGCTGTTCGGCAGACTTGTTTTACAGGACTCTAAGCCCTCTTCCGGGGTCAGCTCTTCCGTTCCGTAAAATATAGAATGCACACGGGCGTCATCTGTATTTTTTGCGGATTGCAAAATACATATCATGAGCACGAGCCCTAAGGCTGGGTTCACATCACGTTTTATGCCTCTATTTGACGTGTACGTTAGAAAAAAAAGATACAAAAACTCGGCACACCACGTTCTTGTATCCTGCACAGTCTGTCCATTTTTTATACAATGGAACGGATGCTACCTTATGGCATCAGTCTGAGGCATCTGTTTAACGTATACGTTTTTGTATACGTTAAACCGATGGGAAAAACGTGATGTAAACCCAGCTTAGGGCTCTTTCACACTGGCGTTTTTCCTTTCCGTCCTAGAGTTCCGTCCTCGGGGCTCTAGGATGGAAAGATACTGATCAGGATTTATCCCCATGCATTCTGAATGGAGAGAAATCCGTTCAGGATGCATCAGGATGTCTTCCGTTCAGTATGTGAATGTTTTTTGGACGTTGACAAAACCGCGGCATGCTATGGATTTGTCTCCATCCAAAAATCCGGAAGACATGCCGTAACGCCGTAACCGGAATTAATGCCTATTGAAGTGCATTAATCCGGATCCGGCATTAACCTAAACGTTGTTTCGGTGCATCGCCGGATCCGATGTTTAGCTTTTGTTAATGGTTACCATGGCAGCCAGGACGCTAAAGTCCCGGCTGCCATGGTAAAGTGTAGTGGGGAGCCAGGGGACCAGATACGTACCGTCCATCCGGCTCCCGAGTCCCGGGGCGCTCCACAATGAAGTCAGAGCGCCCCATGAGCATGGATCACGTGATCGCATGGATCACGTGATCCATGCGCGTGGGGCGCTCTGACGTCATTGTGGAGCGCCCCGGGAGCCGCACGGACTGTATCTGCTCCCCCGCTCCCCACTACTTACTATGGCAACCAGGACTTTAGTAGTGCCCTGGCTGCCATGGTTACCTGAAAGCATATTGAAGACTGATCAGTCTTCAGATGCTTTCAGTTGTCTTGTGTTGTGACGGATCCTCACAACGCAAGTGTGAAAGAGGCCTTAAGAAAAGGGGGGGTGACAGCCCATGGGGGAACGATATTGGGGGTCATATTGGCTGTTTTTGCAGAAATATGTAAATCAACTTTAGAGGACACATAAAGAACGGTCTTAAAAGGGTTTTCCTGGAGTTCAATATTGATAACCTATCCTCAGGATAGGTCATCAATATGTGATCGGTGGGGATCTGACTGCCAGAATCCTCCTCTGGCGATTAGTTGTTTGAAGAGGCCATGGTGCTCGGGTGAGCGCTGCAGCCTCCTCCTAGGCCAGTGACGTCACGTTTATTGGTCACGTGGCCTAGGAGCAGCCCAGTCTCATTGAAGTGAATAGGCCTTGGCTGCAATGCCAAGCACGGCCACTATACAACTTACTGCGCTGTTCTTGGTTGGCCAAGTTGGGGCTGAGCTGCAATACCAAGCACAGCCACTATCCAATGTGCGGCGCTGTGTGTGAAAAGCTCCCGGGAGCTGGCTAAGATCACCAGAGCTCCGGTGAGCCTGACAGCTCTCTGAAACAGCTGATCGGCAGGGGTACCGGGACTCGGACCCCCACCAATGTGATAATGATTACCTATCCTGGGGATAGGTCATCATTTCTTGGATAATCCCTTTAAGTTCCTCCTATTAAATCTTTTAACATTGTCACATCTTTGTACTTGCTGAGCCTGAGAGGCCATTAAGGATCCCACTTGAGTTGTCGCCCACTTTCCTATTGTACTGAATTAATTGGCAAAGAAATTCAGATGTATCATGCGTACGTTGGCATATTTGCTTGCAAGGGTATGGGAAAGCTGGATGATATGGGGGGGCGGTCAGTAGTAGTGTGTATGGGGGTCAATTACTGTATGTCGGTGTAGGTACATTTTCTGTTCTGCACTCTGGGGCAGTTAGGTGGCTCCCATGATTTCATACACTTTATGGCGCTGACATATTCCGTGGTGCTTGCTGTCCCCCTATGGGGCTTGAGGTGCCCCGAGGAAATCCACGTAGACACGGGGAGACCCAACCACTGAGCCACTGTGCTGTCCATCAAAATCCAGCTTTCCCAGGAACAGATGTAACTTTAGCATCTGTCAGACCTTGGGCAGTTGACAGAGGAGGACGACTCCAGGACTTCCGTCTTAGATAAAGTTTACTCTTGGCTGTGAACTCTTAGCCGCTTTTGGGGACACAATTCTGATGTCTCATTAGGCAAAATCTGTTTGTCTCTTAAGGAACAATGCCAAGAATCTAACAGAACTGGTTTCCTGTCTCCTGCAGATCAGACTCGGAAGGAACCTTTGACACACCTGAAGATGAAACTCCGATCCCGTCACCTGTCAAAGAACACACTCCAGGTAACCGGCCGTGCGAATGTGAATCTGATGCACCACCTGAATGTGCAGCCTGTGACTGTGCGGAGTGTGAAGGTGTCTCCTGGGGTTGGGGATTCGCCCTCTCTTCTACACTTTTGGTCTTTTTGTTCAGACGGAGGATTGTGCCTCCGTGATGCTTCCGCTGTTAAATGGGTTGTCCAGCCTCGGAGCCGATAACCCCCAACTGTCGTAAATTCACGACAATTAAAAAACTCACTTGTCCTGTCCACAGTCCTGTTGTTCCCCCACAACTGCCCAATTTCAGGCTGCTTCTGGTCCCTGCTAGACTGGAATTGGCTGTAACCACTGCGGCTACCATAGGTTTCAGTGGAACATATACTAGAATGGCACTAGAACGTCAATAGCAATGATGTGACATTGTAGCATGGGACCGCTAAGGCCATTGATTAGCCAGGAACGGGGCAGCTGTGGGAGAACTGCAGGACCACGGACCGATGAGTTGATTTTTTATTTATTTTTATAATTGGCCACGCACCATTGCGGTTGTCGGTTCCTAGACGGCACTTTAAGTTGCTCAGCCCTGCCAATATCAGCAGAGCCAGCTGACCATCTAACATGTATTAGATCCTTTGGCAATGTTTATTCAGCAAATTTTAAAGCCTCATTCACACGTCCGTGCTCAAATCCATGAGCAGGTGGTCAGTGATGCATCCGTGAAGCTGTCCGTGACTGATCCGTGTTGGGTCCGCGTGTCCATTTTTTGCTGTCCGCGTTGCATCCGTGTTTCACTGACACTGAACAGCTGAAAAATTATTTTCAAAGCATCTCTTCTTAATGATCCGTGAAACACAGATGCAACATGGATGGCATCCATGTTGCATTCCTGGTTTTCACGGACCCATAGACTATAATGGGGGGGGGGGGGAAGAGATCTGAGAACATGGACCAAGATAGGACATGTATCACATTCGAATATATGGGGACGTGTGCTGTCCGCGGAGAACACATACAGCACACGTACGTGAAACACTGACGTGTGAATGAGGCTGCGACCGGGACAAGCCTCCCTAGCGTCACAAGCGATTCTAGGGAGGCTAGTCCCCATCGCGGCCTGCTATTGGCTGAACCATTGCCCCCGCCGCAGGAGCTGTAAGTTTTTATCCCCGCAACGGGGAGATGCAGCTGCCGTGCCGGTATGAGAAGTGACGTGGGCGCTAGGTAGCGAGGTAAGTACGACCTCTGAGGGGCCCGGGGATATGGGATATAGAACTTGGATAGCCCCATTAATTGAATCGGTGAACTTTCTGTATCAATTCCCTGCCAATTGTGAGATCTCGGATTGCTGTGGTTGAATGAGGGCTTGCAGCTCCTCGCAGTTTTATTGATTTAATGATGTGATACCTTTTGAATACAGTCTAGACAGTCTTCTGTAAGGTATCCCAGGGGATCACTGCTAAAGAGTTAATTGTTGAGATTTATTGTCTAAGCACTCTTTTGCCAAAATGTACTCTTCTTACTTGTGGATTGTAATCCCTACATGTACTGCAACTCATCGTTTACTCAGTAAAGATAGACTTTAGATATTGTAACCAAACGAGTTTGGTCATTGACTCCACCATCCCCCACCGGCCCTGTCATCATCCTACCCTCATGCCTCACACCCTGCCAGTCACCCAACATCAAGAGCACCCCAACTATCACCAGACAGGGGCCTCCAAAAACACCCCAGGGCGTGCCGCGAGGGAATAAAGGATGTGCCGGCCATTTACTGCACAGCCCCAGGGAGCGTAGGCTTTGAGGGCCGCCACCACGAACCACCACAACTTCTGCTCCCACCCTCCTCCCGGCTTTCCCGCCGTGGGTCCCTACATGTACATTATAGCATATTTGCCAACTCTTTTGAAATGTTCAGAAAAAGGGGAGACCTCGAGGAGTCTCGGAAGACCTGATAAGTCCCCTGATCGCACTTGGAGGACTGATTTCTCCCGAAAAGCAGCCCCCTATGAGCCCTGACTGTGTGTGGCACCGGGACGCTGTCCTTTGTGATGTAACTGGATGAAAAGGAGGAAACAATTGTATTTCGGAAACCAACTAACGATTGTGGCAACATGTAAATGCAATTGTATCGTCGATCACCACTCGTTTCGGACAGTTGTTGGTTTGTGCAAATGGAGCCGTGAGAAGTGTTAGACCTGTGCAGGTTTTCAGTATCTGGATCAATTAATTCACTGACAGCAAGCAGATGTAAACTGATATACAAAGTATATGAGAAAGCAGAACTTTTCACTGTACAATGGTTAAAGGGCTTGTCATTGTCCAAGGCTTGTCTGAAATGGCCATCAATACTGCTATATTTTTATAGGTTTCATGCGTCAAGCCGAACCTAATATGGGTTAATGCTCTAGCAGTGCGTGGGTTTAAAGGGGTTTTCCCACAATACAAATTTATCAGGTACTCCCCCCATCCAAGGCCTCTACTAGTGGTGCACACAGAGCTGCCCGCACTGTACTCGTAGGCCTGTGAATTCACATTTTCATGCTCTATTCTCGGTATCGTGTGACTGATCATCTCCTCTCCAGAATATAAAAGCCTCCACGCTTCCTGACAGCTTGTTTTCCTTGGTTCATGAATCAGTTATACAGTATGTGGGCGAATGACTCATAGGATCTGAGAAAACTAAATATATTCACATTCTGCACAATGACTCCAGTCCAAACCTTAAAAGGGTTGTCGGGGAATATATTATTTCTCACAGTTGCCAGCAGCCTGACTCCCGTACTGTAGGGATCATTCTCGCGGCTCTCAGCCGCTCCAGGCCTCCGCGCTGGCTCCTGTGTCTCCATCTTCTGAAAACAAACCCTGGAGATGCAGGAGCCAGCATGGAGGTCTGGAGCGGCGAGCAGAAGGCAAGTGTGATCCCTACAGTGTAGGAGGCAGGCTGCTGGCAACTGATTAAAATGCCTTTTTTCTGGACATCCTCTTTAATACTCACATTGACAGTATATATTATGTTATCTAATGGTACAGCAAGCCAGGCATATGCCCTGGCGATCCATTCATTCTCTATGGGACCGCCAGAAGTAGCTGAACGCTGTACTCTATCTCCAGCAGACCCATAGAGAATGAATGGACCGGCAGGGCATGTGCCTGGCCTGCTACTCCATTAGGATGGGGGAGCGGGACCCCCGTTCTCCTGTGTATAGGGGCTAACAGCTTTAATGCTTACTTTATATGTTCACATTACCTCTACCTTCATATCCTGTTATTAAATATAACCTCTTTGTATATTTCCCCTCCTATTACTCCATATAACCTCTTCTGTATCTCCTCCTATTACTTCATATAACCTCTCCTATATCTCCTCCTATTACTCAATATAACCTCTCCTATATCTCCTCCTATTACTCCATATAACCTCTCCTATATCTCCTCCTATTACTCCATATAACCTCTCCTATATCTCCTCCTATTACTCCATATAACCTCTTCTATATCTCCTCCTATTACTCCATATAACCTCTCCTATATCTCCTCCTCCTATTACTCCATATATCCTCTCCTATATCTCCTCCTATTACTCCATATAACCTCTCCTGTATCTCCTCCTATTACTCCATATAACCTGTCCTATACCTCCTCCTATACTCCATATAACCTCTCCTATATCTCCTCCTATTACTCCATATATCCTCTCCTATATCTCCTCCTATTACTCCGTATAACCTCTCCTATATCTCCTCCTATTACTCCGTATAACCTCTCCTATATCTCCTCCTATTACTCCATATAACCTCTCCTATATCTCCTCCTATTACTCCATATAACCTCTCCTATATCTCCTCCTATTACTCCATATATCCTCTCCTATATCTCCTCCTATTACTCCATATAACCTCTCCTATATCTCCTCCTATTACTCCAAAGATAAATAATTTCAGATTTTTTACCACCTTTAATGTGACCTATAAACTGTACAACTCAATTGAAAATCAAACTGAAATCTTTTAAGTAGAAGGAAGAAAAAATATAAAAATAAAATAACATAAAATAATATGGTTTCATAAGGCCCCATTCACACGTCCATAGTGTGTTGCGGATCTGAAAATTGCGGATCCGCAACACACCTTGCCGCCAGCCCCATAGAGATGCCTATACTTGTCCGCAATTGCGGGCAAGAATAGGACATGCTCTATATTATTGCGGACCTGCCGGCCGGAAGATCGGCGGCGCGCTCCACAAATGCAGATGCAGAGAGCACAGTGTGTGCTCTCCACATCCATCACGTCCCCATTCAAAATGAATGGGTCCGCACCCCTTCCGCAGGTTTGCGGAACGGGTTCGGACGTGTGAATGGGGCCTTATTCTATATCTTGTGGGGTCCTGAAGAGGGTTACCAATTTCCCTATGTGCTGGGCCTATTTCTGTCTTCCTAACATTGAATATTGGGTGTTTGTCAGGGACTACATACCAGCCCGCACTGGAAATAAATGTCAGGAACATTCTCCACTGAGAGGATTCCTGGCATTTTTCTAGGGCTGCCTCAGAAGGCATCTGACTATTTAACCCTTTGTTGGTCAGGTGCGTGTTTATCTCTATAGAACTGAAAATACTACATGCATTACATGAAAAAGTCCTGCTTGACCACAGTCCATTCAGGGGTCAGCTTCAATTTTTTATAGGATGGCTGCCTTACATCTGATGGCATCAGAGGCAGAGCTTGTTATGAGCTCATTTGCATCCCTTTCTTCCCAGAGGGGCATGTATGGCCTATGAGCCTCCTCACGTCGATTAAGGTGCTCTCCCCAAGGAGAGAGAGAGTACTCTCCAAATCCTGACTTAGGCCTCTCACCCAGTTCAGCCCATACTCTCTGCTCTGCACTGATGAGGGGAAATCCCCCCCTGAGCTGTCTGCAGATGAGATGCTGGCTTATTTAATATCCAAGTCATATCAAGGCCTGTTTAAAGGGTCGAACATTGACTTATAGGATAGCTGCCTTACATCCAGTGGCATCAGAGGCAGAGCTTGTTAAGAGCTGATTTGCATCACTTTCTTTCCTAAATTCTCAAGGAAAGTGATGGAGTGCCATGGACTCTTAGGCCACCTGCACACGTTACGGAATACGTGTACCAGCAAAGTGTACGAGAATAAACATCTCTTGTACACTTTGCAAATTTTTTGCATGCAGAAATTGACTTGCTGTGTGGATTTCAAAATAAATAGGTTGTCAATCGTGTTTGCGGTTTTAGCTGTGGATTTCCCCTTTTTCAATGGCAGGGTAAGACCTGCAGCATCGACCTAGGAAACATGGTCTGTGTGTTGTCTGCATCTGCTGGGCCGACTGCAGCTCTTCTGACCTGAACCAACTTCATCATAGTAAGGGTCCTTTCACACTAGCGTTTTTGTTTTCCGGCATAGAGATCCGTCGTCGGGTCTCTATGCCGGAAAAATCCTGATCAGGATTATCCCAATGCATTCTGAATGGAGAGAAATCCGTTCAGGATGCATCAGGATGTCTTCAGTTCAGAACCGGAACGTTGTTTGGCCGGAGAAAATACCGCAGCATGCTGCGGATCCGGCCTTAAGCTAAACGTCGTTTCGGCGCATGGCCGGATCCGACGTTTAGTTATTTCTCAATGGTTACCATGGCAGCCAGGACGCTAAAGTTCTGGTTGCCATGGTAAAGTGTAGTGGGGAGCGGGGGAGCAGTATACTTACCATCCGTGCGGCTCCCGGGGCGCTCCAGAGTGACGTCAGGGCGCCCTACATGCATGGATCACGTGATCCATGCGCATGGGGCGCTCTGACGTTATTCTGGAGCGCCCCGGGAGCCGCACGGACTGTAAGTATACTGCTCCCCCGCTCCCCACTACTACTATGGCAACCAGGACTTTAATAGCGTCCTGGCTGCCATAGTAACCTGAAAGCATTTCGAAGACTGATCAGGATTCTGAGCAGTCTTCTAATGCTTTCAGGCGACTTGCGTTCTGACGGATCCGGCGGGACGGAAGTGCCTGCCGGATCCTTAGAACGCAAGTGTGAAAGAGGCCTAAGTTATAATACAGGCAGTTCCTATCTGACCATAATATACTGTACTCCCGTAATGATGTGAGCACACTGTAATAGTCCCGCGATCAGACATGACTGCTCAAACAATACATTGTACACTCACTGCAATTGTTTTAAATTTTGGCTCTAAGAGTCCTTAACCTTTTTTCCTGCAGCACCTCCGCAGGTGAAATTAAGCATTACACACTTCTCAGGTCCTCCAGAGCGTGAAAGGCAGTTTTAAGCTGTTCTACACTATGGCTAATAGATGAGGATCCTAAACATTGAGCCCCACTATGTCAGATTAGGGTATTTAGGTTACATTTCTGTGGGAAATGATGACTCGCACTCATTTTGTGGCATTGAATACTCTGGCTGACTTCAGGTCAGGAGACCATTTCATAAAGGATGTATGAACAATGTAAGTAGTGTCTGAAAGGCAGGCGAGGGACATGGGAAAATCCGTACCGAGGAAGACAAAGCTGTGAGTCCCAACCACAGCTTTCTACCCCACCCATCACTCAGGTTTCTGAGAATCTGCAGTAACTCTAGTACATAATCTGTACTGTGGTGGGACTCTGGAGCTTGTAAATCGGGATGCACAGCTTTATCTGAAGATGTTGCCAGGGTTTGAGAAACATGGCTGATTCTTCTGGTTGTATCTGGTGATGCAGCTTGGCTTCTTTGACATGAATAGGGCTGATCTGCAATACCACACACAGCCTGTGGATAGATGAGGCACTGTTTTTAGAAAAAATCCATGTTTTTAAATCCTAAACAACCTCTAAGGCAGGCATCCTCAAACTGACACCTGTAGGCTGTTCGGGCATGCTGGGAGTTGTAGTTTTGCAACAGCTGGAGGGCCGCAGTTTGAGGATGCCTGCTCTAAGGTGATAGTCTTGTAGAACAGCCACATTCTATAGAGATGAACACATTTATGTACTCATGTTGGTCACCTATAAAGCAGGTGTCTCAGCGTCAGTCAGGTTCCACCAGGGGCGTATTGGCCATAGACCTTACAGGGAAATTTCCCGGTGGGCCAACCCCTGAGCCCTCCTCGCAGCCGTCCAGTGGAAGTTTTTGAGGATATAGATTGTGCTGCTGGCAATATTTTGTGATGGACTGTGGTATTTGGCTCTGTTGGGGGGGGTATAATGTGCTGAAATATGAAATTGCTGGCCTTGCTTACTTGTGTTGGCCCTGCGTTCCATCAATTTGGACCCGTCTACAAAACGGGGCCACTTTTTTTTAGTATTTTTTCCATGGCCACTTTAAGTTCCCAGTCTGCCCCTGGGTTCCACCACCTCTTAGGGTCCTTTCACACTTGCGTTCTGAGGATCCGGAAGAACGCAAGTCGCCTGAAGCATTAGAAGACTGATCAGGATCCTGATCAGTCTTCGAATTGCTTTCAGGTTACTATGGCAGCCAGGACGCTATTAAAGTCCTGGTTGCCATAGTAGTAGTGGGGAGCGGTATACTTACAGTCCGAGCGCCCCATGCCCATGCGATCACGTGATCCATGCGTTTGGGGTGCCCTGACGTCACTCTGGAGCGCCCCGGGAGCCACACGGATGGTAAGTATACTGCTCCCCACTACCTTTTACCATGGCAACCAGGACTTTAGCGTCCTGGCTGCCATGGTAACAATTGAGAAAAAGCTAAACGTCGGATCCGGCGATGCGCCGAAACGACGTTTAGCTTAAGGCCAGATCCGGATTAATGCCTTTCAATGGGCATTAATTCTGGATCCGGCCTTGCGGCAAGTGTTCCGGATTTTTGGACGGAACAAAAAGCGCAGCATGCTGGCGGTATTTGCTGCGTCCAAAAAACGTTCCGGTCCTGAACTGAAGACATCCTGATGCATCCTGAACGGATTTCTCTCCATTCAGAATGCATTGGGATGATCCTGATCAGGATTTTTCCAGCATAGAGACCCGACGACGGAACTCTATGCCGGAAAACAAAAACGCCAGTGTGAAAGGACCCTTAGCCATGCACATAGACAACCTGTGCTTGGCTTCCCCATCTCTGTAGTTAAAGGGAACCTGTCACCGGGATTTTGGGTATAGAGCTGAGGACATGGGCTGCTAGATGGCCGCTAGCACATCCGCAATACCCAGCCCCCATAGCTCTATGTGCTTTTATTGCATTAAAAAAAGCATTTTAGCGATATGCAAATTAACCTGATATGACTCCTGTGTCCAGGGATGAGTCATATTTTCTGAGCGCAGCACCGCCACGCGCCCTCCGAATCTCCTCCTTGCTGGCCGACGTCACAGAGCTAGAGCGCCGAAATCTCGCGATGCGCGAGCTAGCGCATGCGCAGTGTCGGCATCATGTTCCTTCCCTGTGCTGGCATCAGCACAGGGAACGAACTACGCATGCGCTAGCTCACGCATCGCGAGATTTCGGCGCTCCAGCTCTGTGACGTCGGCCAGCAAGGAGGAGATTCGGAGGACGCGGGGCGGTGCTGCACTCAGAAAATATGACTCCTCTCCGGACACAGGAGTCATAAATGGTTAATTTGTATATCGCTAAAATCCTTTTTTTAATGCAATAAAAGCACATAGAGCTATGGGGACTGGATATTGCGGATGTGCTAGCAGCGATCTAGCAGCCCATGTTCCCAGCTCTATACACAAAATCCTGGTGACAGGTTCCCTTTAAACCAATGTTAACAAAGAGTTGAACTAATAGGAAGGTCATCCTGACGAATGGGGATTAGCTATAGGAGATGCAGCAGACTGGCAGTAGCACTTGGATCCTGGTTCCGAAGGGACCATTGTTATAAATGACACCTGGTAGGTCCTGTTAAAGATTTTGGATTGGGGTTTGATATGGTAACTACCTGGTTTTACCTTGTTCGTCAGAATTCAAGGTATTTAAAACCGGCTTTTACATTTAATTGCTGTAATTATAGTTTTTACATATGGCAATCCTGGTTTTTGGCTTAACATGAAAGCAGTGTATTTGTAATGTAATTACAGACTAATGCTCCCCGGAGTCATTCTTACAGAGTGCTTGTGTTGTGTGTTTGGAAGGAGAAGAGGCATTTTAATATATTACAGAGATGGGAAACATGAATTATGATGCAAGTCCTTATGGTCATCCCTTTTATGCACTTTTTGGAATTACATTTTCATATGCTTCAAATTCTAAAGACCCTTATATATGGGATAGTGTGCTGATCCCTCGTCTGATACGAACATCTGGCACTAGGATATCTAGACTTAATATTTACTATGGGTGCCAGCGGTTCAGACTTCTTGCACATGAATACTGTTTCTCTGGAATATCCTGTCTTCTCGTTTGATCTTTTGATTCTGGATAATAAATGCCTCAAAGAGGCTGGATTCTTACCTACAAGGAGAACAGTGGTCCCACGACCCTTGCTTGCTTATCTGTGTCTGCCTCCATCTCCGTAGTGTTCAATGAAGGAGTCCATGTGCAAGCAGTGCTTGGTTTTCTCTATAACTCCCATATACATTTATGGAAAGGGACTTCAACAGGTTTGAGTCAGCAAACCGGGAACAAGTTACCCTAGATCTCCTGTTAGTTGAGGTTCCCCCGAGGGGGGATCTGAACCTTTTGTGCATTTGCAACGGGCCGCCTCCACACAGGGCCCTCCGATAAAGGGTCCCAGGTGTAGGAATGCCAAGTGGTGTAGTGCAGCCTAAATGTCTCTCTAAGCGTGTCACGGTGCTCCTACCTGGATACCGCTGGACCCCAGGCGTTAGCTCCGCAGTAATTGGGGAATAATTGAGGGATTGGAAAGAACTTGAGTCCAGACCTTCTGCAAAAAAAGGGGTCAGTCAGCACATCCCAATGCCAAAGCTAGAAACACAAAGAAAAAAAGGACAATGCAACAAAACGCTGCAGACACAAATAAAGTACAATAATGTCATAATCATAGAAAACATTCTAATGCTACACTTATTTTGCAAATTAGAGATTCTTGGCAAATACATTTGGTCAGCTCCCTGCTGCTGTGTGCACGAGGCACAGGACAGCAGGGACAGTGTGAGATCCTATTCACCCTAATAGAGCTCTATTAGGGTGAATAGGACAAGGGATTTGTGTAGGAATTTTATTTATTTTTTTTGTAAAATGAAAATGCACAGAATACCTGTATAAATTATCGGCTATCGGCCTGAAAGTTCACCGATTATCAGTATCGGCTCAAAAAATCAATATCTGTCGATCCCTACCTGGTGGAAAATGTAATTTCCCCTACCATGCCTCTGCAGAGAAATTGAAGCATGGCAGTTGTTTTTTAAATTAATAGGTTTTCTGTGTAACATACGGATATGCCAGGTCCTCCAGAGCACGAGACCTTTTTCTTTAGCTATGCTTTTCCCCAAAAAAAGGCATTTCAATGAGTGCTTTAAAAAAAAAAGCCACCTCTATGGTGATGGGAAAGCTCAGAATTGTACTTTAACGACTTTTTTTTTTTTTTAGGTTTTGTTCTTGTTAACTAATCAACATAAACCATTTTTCCCCCTGTTGTAGGTTTGACAGAAACAAAGAAAGATGTCACCAAACTCCTATCTCATTTATCTCTTAATGAAAACAACAATATATCAAGTAATGGAACCTCAGAACTAGACTTTGAAACCAAGGTGGACAGAGTTACAAGTGCACCTGATGTCTCCTGTGACAATGCCACCGAGACATCAGGTAATACAGTCCAAGAATCTATTCCCGAGAATACAATGGTGCAGCCACCTGAAGATCCATGTGTAGTTAAATGTCTTTTTCCATCAAGTGACAATAATACTCAGAAAAAAATGGTAGATGGAGAACATGTGGAAGCAGGTGATGAACAGTTTGGTAATAATAATGACCTACAGAAGGAAAATGGTTTAGTAATGGATTCTTCTGAGAGAAATGTTGACCAGGACTCTTTAAAGGAATCTTCTGAAAATGACAAAAAAGATCCACCAAAGAAAGTTCGGAAATCTGTCAGTAAACTTCCATCAAAGATACCACAGGAGAACATTCAAAAGAAAATAACCAAGAATGGAGATATCACTACCAACCCAGAGGATGCCCCTCTTTCAAAATCTTCCTATAATTTCGACCCTAGCCAGTGGGATGACCCCAACTTCAATCCATTTGGTGGAAAGTCTGCCTTGCCTCCCTCTCCTACTGTCACTAGGGCACCAAGAGGATTCAACAAAGACTTCAATGATGACTCTCTGGATCATCAGAAGCCTTGCAAGACACTGTCCAGCTCTGAAACCGATCTTTCCAAGGAACCTAAAGCAAGGAAAGGAAGTGGAAGTGCCCAATCATCCCCAAAGTTGGGAAGATCACGTCTAATCACGTACGTATAACAATACCTGTATCTTTTGACAACTTTCTCTTATGTGATCGAACTAGCATATGATTATATAAATATGGTATCAAAAATGTATTTATGATTTCTGCTAGACTAAATATGTTACCGTGTAAGCTTGGATGTATTGTTGAAGACCACATGTTTACAGTTACATCCGTTGGTTGAGAACTTCTCTTACATCTAGCCCGTTCACTGGATTATTTTAGGGTTTCAGGAAGCATTTAGCTATCTTGGTACCTAATGGATTAAAATTACTTGGATTTTAGTGGTGTTATTTTCCTAAATAGCCTGGCATAGGAACCTTGTAAAACCTTATACAAATGGTAATAAAGGATTGTACAACATTAGAACAAAATGGTAGCTTTTTTCAGAAATGGCACCACACTTGTCCATGGGCATACATGGCAACAGTCTAGATTTTGACCATAATGGGGCAAGGTTTATTCGAACACCACACAAAATGGTCATTCTAGTGTGTTTGGGGCCTTTCTTGGGGCTTAAATTTTCCGGAAATGGCCAGTATGCATGTGTTGTGTCTGGTCTTGCAACTCGGCCTAATTCACCATACTGCATAAAACGTTTTGGACAGGTGTTGGTTGCACTGTTTTTGAAAGAAATTCGCCATGTGTGGACTAATCGTGTACAACCGCTTTAATAGTCCACATTGTAGGACTAGTTTAAACTCCATGGTCCTAGTTATACAAGTTTTTATTTTATTTTATTGGAACAAATTGTATTTTTCCAATGCAGATTCCCTCTTTACCCCCGCCTGTTACTTCGTATATCCTCTCTCTAACACCATATGGTTTTATAACTTCTGCTCCTATTCCTTCCTTTGCTCTGCACACTTTCTCCTTTTATGCATTTTTCTTCCTTTACTCTTAAAATGTATGTGTCAATAGAGGCAGCCATGTTGAAGGTTAGTAGGTTAGGTAGTAGGTTAAAGACCTGTGGAAAGTTGCTCAGCGTACAAAATTGCTGCCTCAATTGTGTGTATTTTGTATGGGTGCATTTTAAGGTCTCCTGTTTATGGATCCCATTGCTCGACCAACCATATAACTCCTTTTATTATTGCATCTACTAATAATACTCTCTAATGCCTCTATTCATATCAAAGATACCAAGCGGGCTGTTGCTATATCGCCATTCTTCAGTCTCTCCCGGTTGAACTGTCCTCTCCTCTTTTTTCTTTCCTTATTTGCCTCAGGACTTCTGAGCAAGTGAAATTTCTCTGTTTTCTGTTGTAAGTATCATCTGTATCTTGTTCTGGGATTGGAGTATTTTTTTTAGACTCATACGCAAAGCATGTTCTGTGTAGACGTGGACCAGAATACAGCATATCGGTGGCATTGGAGAAGGTAACATGGCGTCCAAGGACTTTTGTTGGTAAGAGGTTTTATGAAGTGGCAGAAGAAATTACAGGGGGAGGGTAATAAGGAATAATTAGAGGAGCTATAGGGAGACTTATGGGATCTTAGGAGGTGTCACAGGGAGAAGTTGTATGGACAAGTATTAGGTGGAAGTTATATGGGTTGGTTAACAGGAGAGCTGGGAACGTCATAGGGAGAAAATACATGGAGGAGGAGCAGTTGTATGGAGTAATAGGATGAGCTTAGGTAGAGGTTATATAGTGAGGTATGTGTAATAATAGGAACCAGTAAAGCCAAGAAAGGCTAATATTCAGCTTAGGACCCTCATAGTCACATGGTGGGCTCGTATTACTTTCAACATAAACTTTGGATGTATTACCTTAATTTGCATTGGCATGTGATCTCTATGGTATAGGAAGGTACAACCATCATGTCAGATCAGGAACCCCGCGGAGTTGTAGGGTGTATCAGTTGTATAATCTAGCCCTTAATGTGGCCATATCTGGCAATTTTGGTGAGACCAGCCAACAATGTGACTGTGGGTCTCATGTGAAGGCAGATGTCAGAGGAAATCTTGACCAGATTTTCAATACCATCATATACTTTGTACACTGGCCATCATCATCGAGAGAAATCCAGTCTAGAAGATCATTTGTCAATACAATTTTAGGGTTGTTGTCTAAAAATGGTTTCCCTGTATTCAGATTTTGAAAATCCAGGAAATTCATGTTTTTCTTCTATAAGGCACAGTGTAAATACACAAATTGGTTTCTCTAATCACCATGGAAACCATATTTCAAAATGGTTTGTGTCCATGGTTACGAATTCTTCCACTGCAATGTCTGATATACCCAATCTGTTCATGAATGTACATTTACCTATAGGCCTAAATTATTTCCGCTGACCATAATATAGTTGCCTATTAGGGTTTGTATTACAGCTGACACACCTGGACCTCCCGAAGTTCTATTGGATCAACTTTCTTTAATTTAAAATTTGTATAAATGCTTTGTCTACCCAACAAGTGCTGTGTACTACACGACAATGTACACAAGGCTGTTCTCTATGACAAATCCTCTCATAAAGGTGCAAGACCTCCACAAACCTTCCTCAGCACTCCGAGCCAGAAGGCCCTACAGAGTGCAGGATCGATGGCCTCCATTCACCAAAGCCCATCTTGTTACTGCCTTCTACCTGGGCTGCCATCCTAGTATCCTCCAGGAGCCAAAGTAGAGGTTTGGCTGAGGTTTCGAGATGATGGCTTCACCCTACAGACCTTTAGTAGGGCCTTTGCATAAGAGTACCAAACCCAAGAGGATCCTGTCACAAACAAGCATGGAAAGTGAAAATGCAATCAGATGGATATTAAGTAAGGATCTGTACCATGTCATTATCACTGAACATCTAATCTGAATGATAAAGTCCTGAACATCCATTCTGGCCACAAGGCAAATAAAGGCATGGACACTCAAAAGTGAAAAAATGTGTCAAAATGTGCCAACGCTCAGTTGGATCTCACCACCAGTTAATTCACGCTCCCCAGGGCTACCACTCCTCAGGTACTTCTGCACCTCAGGCTCAGATTAATGGATTATCTTTGGTGATATTAATCGGATCAGGAGAACTATGGGATGTAGGAGTTGTAATATTTGTTAATATTCTGGAGACTCAGACTGTTGAATTATACAGTCTTTGTAGATCACAAAGTATGTCCCCTCTGGGACTGATTCTATGGAGAGCTTACAGGGGGTGAGATCCGTTCTGTTTCCTCTTTTTTTTTTTTTTTTTTCTTGATCAAGAAGAAGCGCAGTTCGTGCCAAGAGCTTCCTGTGCCAGCCCAATAAACCGCACCAGCTCTTCCTACCGGCAGACAGCGCAAATGTGGAACTAGAGGACAGATTAGCATGCTGACCAGGCTTGTCTTGCATGGTACGCTGCACTCATTAGGGAAGTAACCAGCCTGAATAGCATGCTAATTGTAAAAGGCACAAAGTTTCTTTCAGCTAATTTTTATCATTTCAATTTTCGATCTTTAATCTTATATTTGCCACGACACCCATATTGCCTGTAGGCTTTGGCTGAACGTCTCATGCACAACAGTGCTACCTAATGGATAGAAGATCAGCAAGGGAGCTGGCAATAGGAACTGTATAATTAGCATCGAAACGGAATATAAAAATATAATCTCTAACTATGCTCAGTTCACATTACCGTCATGGCTTGTACTGAATCCATTTTTCAAACTGATCTCAATTCTGAAAGAATTCAACATAGGGGTATGCGGGGAATATACAATGATGTCCGTAGGATAGGCCATCAATTTGTGATTGGAAGGGGTCCCAGAAGGGGTCCAACATCCGTGTATCACACATTAATGGCAACTCCTTAGTATTATGTTTTATTTCATGAAAAAGCTCTTTATAGGGGTTTTCCGGGTCTTCGTCATTGGCCTAGGATGGGTCATCAATATCAGATTGGCAGGGGTTGACACTCAACATTCCCCGATCAACTGTTCGAGTACGCCACTGCTTACCGAGCTCAGCGCTGCCCATTGCTTAGTGGCTGTGCTCGGTATTGCAGCCCAGGCCCATTTATCTGAAAGAGACTGAGCTGCGTCTAGGCCAGGGATGGGCAAACTCTGCCCTCCAGCTGTTGTAAAACTAAAATTCCCACCATGCCCTGCTGTAGGCTGCTAGCTGTAAGCCGTCTTTGCATGCTGGGAGTTGTAGTTTTGCAACAGCTGGAGGGCCGAGTTTGCCCATTCCTGGTCTAGGCCATGTGACCGATGAACGTGATGTCACTGGCGTAGGAAGAGTCCAGAGTTTTGAGGCCCCTTAAAACAGCTGATCAGCAGGGGTGCTGGGTGTTGGACCCCCATCGATCTGATATTAATGTCCTATCCTGAAGATAGCATATCAGTTGGCTCCGTTAGCCCTGGTGCCTTGCAGCACTGGGGTCCTAGGTTCGAATCTGACCAAGAACAACATCTGCATGGAGTTTGTATGTTCTCCCCATGTATACGTGAGTTTCCTACGGGTACTCCGGGTTCGTCCTACACACCAAAGATATACTGATAAGGGCTTTAGATTGTGTGCCCCATAGGATGCGGCAAGCAGTAATGTCTGTAAAGCGCTGCAGAATATAGTGCGTAAGACAAGTGTGTAAAATAAATAAATAAAATCTCAGAAAACCTTTTTATTGGGACCTTCTGGGTTCGGGATGTTGATAGCCTATCCTTGGGACAAGCCATCGATATCAGATTGGGGTGGGAGGCCCAACTCTTGGCAGACCCACCAATCAGCTGTTTGAAGGGGCCACGGTGCCAAGTAGATGACATGCAGGCAGGTGGCCCCCTCCATGAAGAGACCGCAGCGATCAAGTGCCACATCCCCTTCAAACAATATATTACATATTTGCCGGGTAGCGGCCGGATCTCATTATGGTCAATGGGACCGGCGGGCAATGCTGGATCCTTACAGCCTCTACAGCAGGGGTGCACAACCTGCGGCCCGGGGGCCACATGCGGCCCTTGATGCCATTCTGTGCGACCCCCAACCATCTGGTAACAGACGTGTGTCTATGTTTTGTGACTGCTCAAATGTATTTTTCATTAATTCTTCCATTTAGATGGGAGTCCTGGAACTGGAACTAGTTATTATTGGTATATACTGTGTTCAATATGCCATACATACAGTATTTCAGTTGTTAATACCTCTTTAAATTTTATTTTTGGCCCTTGATGTTGGTTCAGTTTGACAATGTGGCCCCCAACCAGAAAAAGTTGTGCACACCTGCTCTACAGGCTGTTCTCTGCTGGAACAGCCTACTGCCACTAATAATGTTATATAATAATAATGTCTGGTCTCCTTCTCCCAGGGTCACTCTGGTAGTAGAGGTGCTGTGGTCTCAGAGACAGAGGTTCTCTGATTTTGGGCCTGGTTTTGAGGAACTATCGCACAAATGTCCTTCCCGTAGCTCTTCTCAGACTAAACTCGGTTACCATTAACCAGGGGACGGACCAAGTCCATCACCCTGGTAACCTAAACAGCCTGCCAGTGTTAACCATCTGCTGGCAATACATAGCTATCGGTGCACATAATCCATAAACAAATAAGTACTTTAACCCTAAATCACGACATTTCACCCAATAATTGTTTGTTTTTCAAGTAATTGTCCCTTTTTCACTCATCCTCTGGGGTACTGCACTTCCTGCTGGATCCACTTCTGGAATCCGCTCAAAAACTGTATTGGCTTTAAAAATTGTATAAAATCATCCTTATTAAAAAAAAAAAAAAAAGGGTAAGAAAAAAAATGTTCCAGTCTTGAAAACAGGTGAATGGCCCAACGTTTGTCAACCAGATGTAAATGCAAACTTTTAGTGTGTTGCGTGCTTCAAAATCCAGAATTGTCTACTTTGTTCACATTTTTTCACTGTTTTTAGAAGAGCGTGACGCTTTCACAGCCGTGTAAATGCATCCAGGAGACTCGGCCTTGTCACCTGGGATATTTCCGATTCCCCCAGTGGAGGCTCGTGTGACAAAAATGCCAGGCATTCCAGCTATTTGTTTTGTATATTGATCCTACATCAAGGTCTTTCTCCTCCTACCGATTTGATAGGGGCACAGTACCCTGACCAAAGCATACCAATCTGCAGTGAAAATTCACAACATAAACAGACGTGCTATGGATTTAACCCCTTACTGCTCAGTGCTCTGCTGTTATGACGCTGCAAGTAACACTCAGTGCCGTAATAGTACGAAGCTTTGATGGCTCAGGAGCTTTGTCTGCTCCATCACTTGCGGGTGACAGAGTTAACTTTGATTCCTGCAGTTTAACCGCTTAGCATTGACAGCAGGACCTAAGTGGTTAAAGAGAGGGAGGGGGACCAGGAAGTAGAGAGCAGCAAGGCCCGGAGTACCAGCATTGAGGGATTGGCGTGGTGTTCTGCACCCTTTTTTAAAATAAAAAAATGGTAGGAAAACCCCTTTTAAAGGGGTTTTATGAGATCAGAATATTGACTGCCTACCCTCAGGATAAGCCATCAGTATCAGATTGGCGGGAGTGTCAAGAGTCAGACTCCCGCCCTTCTTATACTTATGGAAGCCATCAATTGTTTGAACCCAGAAAATTCCTTTTAAAGTGTTGTATAAAGCTGTAATCTGAGAAGAAACATGGTAGTAAGTGTTACATTTTCATACAGTGCCACCACCGGGGGAATTAATTACTGTATTACACAGTTCCTATTTAAATACATGGGTTGTCTGTCTAATGGAAGACATAACAGGTCCTCTAGAGTGAGGGGGGTGCACCATGTTCTCCAGAGTGAGGGGTGTGCTCCATGTGCTCCAGAGTGAGGGGGGTGCACCATGTGCTCCAGAGTGAGGGGGGTGCACCATGTGCTCCAGAGTGAGGGGGGTGCACCATGTGCTCCAGAGTGAGGGGGGTGCACCATGTGCTCCAGAGTGAGGGGGTGCACCATGTGCTCCAGAGTGAGGGGTGCACCATGTGCTCCAGAGTGAGGGGTGCACCATGTGCTCCAGAGTGAGGGGTGCACCATGTGCTCCAGAGTGAGGGGGTGCACCATGTGCTCCAGAGTGAGGGGGTGCACCATGTGCTCCAGAGTGAGGGGGTGCACCATGTGCTCCAGAGTGAGGGGGTGCACCATGTGCTCCAGAGTGAGGGGGTGCACCATGTGCTCCAGAGTGAGGGGGTGCACCATGTGCTCCAGAGTGAGGGGTGCACCATGTGCTCCAGAGTGAGGGTGCACCATGTGCTCCAGAGTGAGGGTGCACCATGTGCTCCAGAGTGAGGGGGCACCATGTGCCCAGAGTGAGGGTGCACCATGTGCTCCAGAGTGAGGGGGTGCACCATGTGCTCCAGAGTGAGGGGTGCACCATGTGCTCAGAGTGAGGTGCACCATGTGCTCCAGAGTGAGGGGGGTGCTCCATGTGCTCCAGAGTGAGGGGGGCGCTCCATGTGCTCCAGAGTGAGGGGGGCGCTCCATGTTCTCCAGAGTGAGGGGGGCGCACCATGTTCTCCAGAGTGAGGGGGGCGCACCATGTTCTCCAGAGTGAGGGGTGTGCTCCATGTGCTCCAGAGTGAGGGGTGTGCTCCATGTGCTCCAGAGTGAGGGGGGAGCTCCATGTGCTCCAGAGTGAGGGGGGAGCTCCATGTGCTCCAGAGTGAGGGGTGTGCTCCAGAGTGCGGGGTGTGCACCATGTGCTCCCGAGTGCGGGGTGTGCACCATGTGCTCCCGAGTGAGGGGGGTGCACCATGTGCTCCCGAGTGAGGGGGGTGCACCATGTGCTCCCGAGTGAGGGGGGTGCACCATGTGCTCCCGAGTGAGGGGGGTGCACCATGTGCTCCCGAGTGAGGGGGCGCTCTATGTAGTTGCTCGTCACTCTGGTCAAGAGATGAGGATTCTAAACAGATGACCCCGTCTATTTAACTTTACGATTCCCAGAGAGGGTGTATGTCAACAGTTTTTGTAAACTGGACAACCCCTTTCAATCAGTGTGTGATGAAAAAAATTGTATTCTTCTATTATACTTTGGGTTTTAATTCTTCACAATTTTCAAAAACTCTGCTTTCTGTAAATTATGGATCGTCATCATTGAACCCACCATCACCTGTGGTTCTTTGACTAAGGCTTACGTGTTGGTTTACTGCCGTAGAAAATAAAGTTGCAAATTTTGATGCCATTTGTGCACAAAAATTTGCCACAAATTGTGGCAACACAGGGTAAAGCAAAATACACTTCAAAAATTCCCCCCATATCTCTCCCCTATACAGTATGTCTACTTGGTGCAAGATTATCTGGCTTCTTGAGTTTACTGCTATTGAATCTGTATGGAGTGGACACCTTTGGGTAAGATCCTGTTCACTTTGTAGACTTCCATCTACTGCCCTTAGCTTTTGAAGGAAACCTAAATAATGAAGGCCATGGAGGACCGAATGGATTGTCTATCTCTCAAAGATAATGATTTCCTCCAACCAACTGCACCTCCTAATCTTCTAAACTTCCCCTGGGAAACCTTTAATCTGTTAAAAGTTAAAGTTCTTTTGGAAATTGAAATCTTGATTGGCATGCCGTAAATCCCTTTCCTTTGAAGGCTTTTTCTTCGTTCTTCAGATCTATGAATCCCTCGAGTTTTTTCTTTTTAGAATTTTTTTTTTATGATGCTTTACTCCATTACTTTACACGTGTGTTAAATCTTCCTTTGCCTCCATAACCTCTTGTCATAGTGGATGATTTTTATTTTTTTACTTTCTAGCTGCTGCCTGACATTGAGCTGTTTTCCTTAGTGGCTAGTTCATTGAGGACAATCCAGATGTTGAAAGGCTTTGCTATAATTTGCTGCTTTCTCGCTTTTCCCATGTGGCTTCTACTGTTTGATTTCTGAAATGATTTTAAAGAACAGCTGAACGTTGGCGGAAATACGAGGCAGCAGTAAGACGAGGTTGAGCAGGGTGTATAGCGCAGCAGTGGGGCTATAGCCAATAAAGCACCTATCGGAGACTGCATGAGCTTCAAAACAAGACCAGCATGAAAAACAATTCCTTACTAAATAAGGATGCTTTTTGTATGTGCTGCCCCCTATAACCTGTGTACCGCTCCTATGACCCTATGTACTATGACAACCATCTTGTATTACTTCCCATACTGGTGAGCCAAGTGGTACTGGATACATCTTCCATTGTTTTCCTCATGGTACTGAACCTTTTATCTCCAAGCATGGCAGGATGTCTACAAGAACATGCATGGACACAGTTGGGTCAACCTGTTTGCCGAATCTCAATACCTAGACTAGTATGTGACCGCCGCTGAAATCCTTCAGTAATAACCTATATTTTATTTTTTTATTCTTTAGGAACAGCTGTAAAGTGCAGAGTTATGAAGGATCCAGTTTGGTGTTGGATGTTTGCAATCAGGTAGGTAGACCTCATACCTTGGGTAATGTAATTTCTAAATGATCTTCATTGAATCCTGGTTATAAAATAATAAATCAAAGGTTCCTCGCTTCCTATGCCTCCTCCTGGTCTGCTGTGCTACTTTGCCTTCAGCAATGATTTCACTACATTAATGTGACTCCTGCAGCCAATCAGTAGCCTTAGCGAACGTCTGATGTACATGCTAGAAGAGGCCAGTGATTGACTGCAGCAGTCATGTGAATGTATGACACGTCCTCGCTGCAGGACAGGGACCATTAAAGCAACGGCGCTGGAGCGGTGGGTGATTTAAAGGGCAGATTTGTACCTATGACACTGGCTGACCTGTTACATGTGCACTTGGCAGCTGAAGGCATCTGTGTTGGTCCCATGTCCATATGTGCCCGCATTGCTGAGAAACAGGATGTTTTATTATATGCAACTGAGCCTCTAGGAGCAATGGGGGCGTTACCATTACAGCTAGAGGCTCAGCTCTGTCTACAACTGTCGCGCCCTCTCCACTTTCATTGACTTTCATCTTCAGGTCTCCGCACGGTTTACATCCGGTTGGCCATAGGCTTAGTCACATGCACCGATCCAGTCAATGACTGGCTTCAGCCAGAAGCAGCACATCACCCCGAAGCCAGTCATTGGCTGGAGTGGTGCATGTGACCATGCCAATGGCCAACCGGATGTAAACAGTGCGGAGACCTGAAGATGGAGACGGCGGAGGCCCGGAGTGGTGGGGAGCAGGTAGGTATGGGTCTTCTTTTTCTGGAGGCAGGCTGGAGGCGTTACATAAAATATAATTATCACCGAATAAACCCTTCTAAGTGGAGAGGCAAACGGTGTGGGTACAGAAGCCCTAATTTCCTATTTGGTGGTGGGGGGGGGCAATTTATAAACTAGTCTTGGCTGCAATTATTAACCCTAGATCCCAGTAAATGCCGCAACAAGAGTATGCTTTACATGGAACACAGCTGAGGATAGTGAGAGACATGGCCTTACATGGCGTTACTCAATGCCAGGCGGATGCTGCAAAAGCAAATACATTTTTAGTTTGATTACAAATCTTTGTCGTAGGTTCCCTGAAAACCGATTTTATACAAAAATTTTACCTTGTATTAACAGCAAGAAGATGGTTCCCCCAGCATCGAGAAGCGAGAAGGTCATGCTACAGATGAGGAGAAGCTGGCTTCTGTTCCAGCACCTAAGCCGACGGGCACTGGGATCAAAAGCCAACAAGAGGAGGAACAGGAGTTCTTTGAGTGCCCCAATGACTCTACTTCAGGTAAGGTGGCACAGTCGGTAGCCATCTCTTCTGACTACCCTATTCATACATACAATCAATTTGGCCAAGCGTGTATGTGTTGTCAATGGGAAGGCAGAAAGCCGCTACCAGATACTTCTCCAAGGAGAATATAAGGATTGGGTGAAAATATTCAGTGTGCCCGATTCTTCTCTCCCCTGACATCATCTGTTGGGGGAAAGTCGGAGCTCCCCTTACATATTACTGATGTGTCCAGGGGTCTTAGCTGTGTTTGCCTATATTTAACCACCGCCTCTCTGTGTATTCCCAGGATCAGAAAAGCAATCCTCTCAGGAGGTGTCTGAACCTTCACCTCAAGTGAGTATCTATATGATATACCATCTGAGTGATCTCCCATATTTCCTATATCCCTTGGATGAACCAAACCTGGAGGTGCAGTGATTATGGACTGCATGGTTTTATAGGTCATACCACATTTTTCAATCCACAGAATATAACGAGAGCTGAAAACGAATTCTACTTACGTAGGGCAACAGTGCTGCTGGATCCAGATTGGAAATCATCCTAAGCACCATATGAATTACATCTGTAGAATTAGATTTTATATATTTCTTCATCTTTTCTTATAAGGGAAGTTCAATGTGTTTGATGCTGCCCCCTTGTGGAAAAGAAAAGGTATTGCAGCTGATGTATTTAAAAATGTTTAGCCTTCTGCTGTTTCAACACGGTGTCGCTTTGCAAATGCATTAAGGCAGATTTACTAAGCATTCCTTCCCAACAATCGCCTGCTCGTCAGCGGAGGAGACTGCTGCATTGACATACAGAGATCTCCACAGTATGGGGAGCAGTGAACGCTAATGCCATCACTTGTCCCCATACTACCTCGTTGTTTGGCAACAGCAAAGCGTGATTACACAGCACAGTCTGCTGCCAGCAAAAAAAAATATTTTTGTGTCTGCACAAATGAACTATTACCCAAAGAACAAGCGTTTGGCTCGTTAATTGGGTAATTGGCGGCACTTTTCCTATGGACGCTCATTAGCGATTATCTGGCGGATTCTCGGCCCGTGTGAAGGGCCCTTAAGGCCTCTTTCACACCAGCGTGGCGGATTGGCTCTGGATGCGTTCAGGGAAACTCGCACCATTTCGCAAGCAAGTTTAGTCAGTTTTGTCTGCGATTGCGTTCAGTTCAGTTTTTTTTCTGTGCGGATGCAATGCGTTTTGATGCGTTTTTCACGCACGTGATAAAAAACTGAAGGTTTACAAACAACATCTCTTAGCAACCATCAGTGAAAAACTGAAGCCCCATTCACTTTTATGGGGCCAGGGCTGCATGAAAAACGCAGAATATAGAACGTGCTGCGTTTTTCACGCAATGCAGAAGTGATGCGTGAAAAAAAAAAGATGCTCATGTACACAGACCCATTCAAATGAATGGGTCAGGATTCAGTGCGGGTGCTATGCGTTCACGCCACGCGTTGCACCCGCGCGGAAAACTCGCTCGTGTGAAAGGGGCCCAAGTCACAGCTTGTATTATGGTCCTTAAGTAGGTTCACAATTCTACAGGATTCACAGCTTAAGGCCTCGTGCACACGGCCGTTGTGCGGCTGTTCCGTGGATGGGGGACCACAATAGCGTGTGAGTGTTTTAAAGGCCACACTCTATTGTGATCAGGTCACAGTAGTGTGTATGTCCAATTTGTGCTTATGCTCGTTTGTGATGATGTCACTGTAGTATGTGTATACATAGGCTGCTTTCTATTGTGATGATGTCATAAGTGTGTGTATATATACAATCTATGCTTTTTGCGGTGGCATAATAGTGCGTGTATACATAGGCTGCTTTCTGTTCTGATGGCATCATAATAGTGTTTGTACATACAATCTACTCTTTGTGATGATGTCATCGTGACATATAAGTGTGTGTTTGCAGCTTCCTGTTCTGATTTTGTCACAATAGTGTGTGTATGTATAGTCTGCGGTATTATATCACAATGGTTCATGTCTGTATTTATAGGCTGTGTTCTGTTGTGACATGTCGCAGTAGTGTGTTTGTGTTGTGATGATGTTTTTCAATATTAATTCTTTGTATTCACAGTTTCGTTTTCCGTTCTTTTGATGTGTCAGAATAGAAAAAAAATTCATCCTGTAAAAAAAAAAAAAAAATTCTTGTGCATCTGTCAGGATCCATTCACACGTCAGTATTTTTCTTCTCCAGATTTTCATTCCGTTTTTTTGTGGATCCGATCCATGTTTTAGCAAAAACCTTCAGTTTTTACCAACTGTACATCCACCTTTTCCGCCCCCCCCAAAAAACCGGAGGAATGTATGTTGCTATCGTACTAAAATAATATTTTTTTTTCTATTTCTTAGAAACAGATCCGCAACTGCGGATGACCTATGGATGCATTCCGCATGTCATTCGGAACGGAACGGATGCGGACAGCACACTGAGTGCTGTCTGCATTTTTTGCGGGGCCATCGAAATAAATGGGTCCGCGTTCCGTTCCGCAAATTTGTGGAACAGATGCGTATTACAAAATACTGACGTATGAATGGACCCTTATGCACATTCTGCATCCGTTTTAGGCTACTTTCACACTAGCGTTTTTACTGGATCCGGCAGGGTTCAGCAAAAACGCTTCCGTTACTGATAATACAACCGTCTGCGTCTGTTATGAACGGATCTGGTTGTATTTTCTGTAACCTAGCCAAGACGGATCGGATCCGTTTTCGATTGTGTCTGAGAAAGCGAATCTGTCCCCATTGTCTTGCATTGTGGGTCATGACGGATCCGTGTTGCTCCGCATCCCAGGACGGAAAGCAAACCACAGCATGCTGCGGTTTGCTCTCCGGTATGAGAACGGAACGGAATGCATTTTGGAGCACTCTGTTCTGTTCAGTTACGTTTTGTCCCCATTGACAATGAATGGGGACAAAACAGAAGCGCTTTTTTCCCGGTACGGAGACCCTATGACTGATCTCAATACCAGAAAATATTAACGCTAGTGTGAAAGTAGCCTGAAGAAATGCTCAGAAGAAAAACAAAACCGGAAACAAACGCTTCCGTTTTGTCCCCATTCATTGTCAATGGGGACAAAACGTAACTGAACAAAACGGAGTGCTCCAAAATGCATTCCGCTCCGTTCTATTACCGGAGAGCAAACCGCAGCATGCACGTTTTTTTTCCCGTCCTGGGATGCCGAGCAAGACGGATCCGTCATGACCCACAATGCAAGTCAAAGGGGATCCGTTTTCTCTGACAGAATAGAAAACGGATCCGTCCTTTATTGACTTTCAATGGAGTTCATGACGGATCCGTCTTGGCTATGTTCTAGATAATACAATCGGATCCATTCATAATGGACGCAGGCGGTTATATTATCAGTAACGGAGGCGTTTTTGCTGAACCCTGCCGGATCCAGCAAAAACGCTAGTGTGAAAGTAGCCTTATATACATATCATGCTTGTTCTGGGGCCAGGGCCCCATAGCAAAGATTAAAAGGGCTCCCTCCTCTCATGAGGGTTATCACTACCATGCCCCTAACCACCTGGGGCAATAGGATTGCTGCTTTTTTGCCCCCTCTTTCATTTCCTTGATCCTTTGGTTTATTCCCCATTCCCTTGATGAGAGAATATCACTACAGCCTCTCAGCATCTATTAAGAAAGGGGACGCAGCCAGGCTGTTCTGTGTCCCCTCTCCCCAGGGGCCCCACAGCAGCCTCATGGTCTTCCGTTATGGTACCTAGGTTCTTGCTCTGATTTATGATTTTGTGTATGAGTCCTAACTTTTCCTAACGCGTTGTGAGTGAAGGTCACAAAACAAGATGCTCATGCACAAGAGAGGATGGTAGTGTTACCATGGCAACACCAGAGCAAGCACGATATGTACCTTACTGCTGCAGTTTAGCGCCCAGGTGAATATGAGAACCGCTATGTAGACATTAGAAAGTGTTTAAAATCTAGGCGATTGCATTTATAAATTTATGAAACCTCTTTTGTAATCCATAAACGGCCCATGGATTTTAGTGGAATGACCCCTGAGCTCAATGCAGGGGGGCCTAGCTAAAGAAGGGAGCTCATCTATAGCAAACCATCCACTATACAGGCATTGTCACTACTAGAAAGCGACATTGTGGTCTACAGACCTTTGCGGTCCCTCACTTAATACTCCAACCACATCATAGGTAGTGCTCTCTAAATTAAATAGGCAATGGGTGCGTGCATTGTTGACATGGGTTCTCAAAAGCTGTTTTCACCAGCTAATAGACGGGGTCCCAAGCGGGAGACCCCCTCCCCCATCATGACACCCATATGCCCTTTATTCTTTTTTTCCAGGATTTACATTGTGCTGTTATTCCATGATCTAACACCAGGTGGCAGCAGTTATGCACTTCAATATGTGCAGCCGCTTGGCAGACTTAACCCTTTGCATGGCACTGGCTGAAATTCACAGTCGATAACCGTGGCGAATCCATGATGTATAGGATTTTAAAAATCTATCTCGTAGCCCAAAATCCACCGTGTTCACATGCACTGTAATGTAATGCTGATTTTCGGGCAAGTAGAAAGTAGTGTAAAGGTAGGTAGGTCGGGATTATAAGGAGGAAAAGGTGCAAAGGACCAAGATACCTTTGACCACATGTGAAATCACACCACTATCTACCAGTCTGACCAATGGTTGTGCTCAACTGGGGCAAAATGAGATATATATCTATCTATCATTTTTTTTCATTGCTACCTGAAGGGGGCGCCAAATGCCAGTCTGCCCTGGTCAAAATATTCACTTACAGGACTAGGACATCAAATAAAATCTTTGCCCTGGGTGAAGGAACACCTAAGGGCTCATGCACACGAACGTGTGCTGCCCGTTGCCGTATTGTGGACCCCATTTGCGGATCCGCAATACACGTGCATCGTTCCGCGTGCATTCCGCATCACGGATGTGGACCCTTTCATGCGGAACGGAATCACGGAACGGAACACTACGGAGTGCTTCTTTGGGGTTCCGTTCCGTACTTCCGTACCGCAAAAAGATAGAACATGTCCTATCTTTTTGCAGAACGGAGGAATGCAGACCCATTGAAGTTGAATGGGTCTGGATTCATCCCGGCGGCCGTACCGAGGTTGCCCGTGCATTGGGGACCGCAAATTGCAGAACGGCCCACCTACGGCCGTGTGAATAAGCCCTAAGTATGCTTCTGCGACTTTACTAATCAGCGTCGTATAATACTACAACACCCATCGGATCAGGGGGAATCTCTTCGTATACAGCGGGTGCCGGAGATCCCGATAGGTCCGATATCTGTCTATCAGATTGTGTTTATGCTGTGTGCGTCTTAGGGCTGCAGATTAGGACAAATCAGAAGACTCAGCATTCTCAGAGACACTTTTAAACAGGATGATCCCCTCAAGGGCATTAGGGACAGAGCTTATCCTGCCATCTATGTCAGTCACCTGTCGGAGCTACTGATATTTAAGGAGAGGTTTTTTTTGTTATTTTTTTTAATTTTAATGACTTTTAAACCACAGATCAGTAGTCTCCAACTTGTAGTTCTCTAGCTGCTGCTAAACTACTACTCCCAGCATGCCTTGAGGTGTAGTTTTGCAAGTCTGAGAGACCATTGGTATACATGATGGTCCTGACGGGCAGCTTCACACGTGGGGAAAGGGAAGTAGTGGAAATTTGGAAAACGGGGCTGTTTGCAAAATACCAGATGCCGCCTACAGAAATTGGTGGCAATGTTTCTGAAAGAAGGCAGCCACGTTTTTTATTTAATTTTATTTTTTCTCCTGTACAAACCCTTTAAGAGGAAAGACTTAATCAGCTTCTGACTTTTCCATTTTATGCCGATTTTACCGAATCATTGTGCAATTAAAAGTTCTACTGCACTTTGTGGTTAAATTACTCTATAGTTTCAAGACCTCTGCTTGCTTTCAGTAAATTGAACAGACCCTAAGGGTTAGCTATGATATATCCAGTCTAGACAATTCTCTGTGCGCTAAAATGGTTTAAAGGGCTAGGCTCCCATGAAAAATATTCTATTTTTTTCCAACGCAGCTCCTGGATTTGAATAAGGGCTCATTCGGGCGACCGTATGAATAGGTCCGCCTCTGTTCCGCAATTTTGCGGAACGGGTGCGGACCTGTTCATTTTAATGGGGCCGCAAAAGATGCGGACAGCACACCGAGTGCTGTCCGCATCCGTAGTTCTGTTCCGCGGCCCAGCAAAAAAAGATAGAACATGTCCTATTCTTGTCCGCAAAAATATCATAGGGCCGGCCATGTGTGGTCCGCAAAATGCGTAACGCAAACGGCTGATCTCCGTATTTTGCAAAACACTACAGTTGTCTGAATAAGCCCTAATAACATAATACTATGTCATTAAACATGTATTTTAGCCAGTGAGTTATAATAAAATGTGTAGCGCCACCCGCTGTTTGCTCTTTTCCTTATTTCTCTGTCCACCTTTTGTACAGTTAGAAACTGTGACAGTTATAGGGATACAGCTGAGCTGTGACAGAGAGAGAGCTGCAGCGGAAAGGTCACACCCCCTAATCCACCAGCTTGAATTAAATCTATTAGAGCAATGAATGAGGAGATCTCTGGATCCATGTGAGGTACAGAGCTGGTTCTAGATTTGTTAGAAAGAGGTTGTCATGTACGATGTGATTACTCAAGAACTTTTTTTTTTTCATTAATCATCGCCTGGTAGGTGGGCTTAGATGTATTTTGATCAAAATGTATTGACCAAGTGTCTCAGATTTTATCAAAAGTGAGGGCTTAGTCCATATGTTATGCTTGCATCTATTATAGTGCATTATTTTCAGTGATTTTGAATCATGAGAGAGCCCCTTTAAATTCCAGGCGAGTACATCTTACTTACACTAATACATCTGTAATAGAACTGGAGAAAGAATTTCAAGATTGCTGCTTGCTTTCAGTGAAAGGAAACATTCTTAAGGATAAAAAAAACTCTCCCTACAGACCTAATTCTGAGAGTTTGATATAGTTGTATCCAGTCTTGACAACTATTTGAAGTCCTTAAAGGGGTAATCTATGGCTTCAATATTGTTGACATGTCCTTTAGGATGGGTTCATCAATATCAGATTAGTGGGGGCTGACTACTGACAACCATGCCAGTCTGCTCTTAGACGGGACCATGGGACTTGGTCTCTTCATTTTGTATGAGGCAGAGCGCCATACACTATGTAGTGGCCCGGACAGGTACTGCAGCTCAGTACCATTCACTTGAATAGGACTGAGTTGTAGAAAGACCATATGACCAATGAAGATGACCTGTCACTTCCAAAGCAGAGGCCACAATGTTCACCTGGGCAGCGTAGCCCCTTGAAACAACTGATTGGTAGTGGTGCCGAGCGTCGGACCCAGCCGATCTGATGTTGGATAGGTAATCAATATTACAGTCCGGGGCCACCCCTTTAAATCTCTTCCTAATGGTCACTGACTGCAGACAGACCTTGAAAATGGCAGCTTTATGAAACGGTCTACAAGAAAATGGTCTCTGTTGCCCATAACAACCAATCACAACACAGCTTTGATTTCTTATCGTGCTCTTGAAAAATGAAAGCTGCGCTGTGATTGGTTATAAATCTGCCCCAGAATATTTGAAAATGCAAAATCCCTTACACATGAAGTCTCCATAAGGGAATGAAACAGGAGTTTTCTGTCTCTGCAGTGCAGCAGCCTGCTCAGTTTAGGGAGTCATAATCCCCTGGACGCCTTCTACCTGAGTGACCGAACTGCGGTGCTTACTCTCATCCGAGAGGAGGTAACTTCCATCTAAGACTTCACGGACCCATTTCTGTCATCATTCGGCGGCCATCTTTACTCCCTGTAGAGATCTCATCACTGTCATTGACCAGAATGTGGCTTTATCGGATGTCGTGTCCTAGTCATATCGTCACTTCCACTGCTTTATTCACTTCCTACTAAGTCCTCTTGCACACCACCGTTGTGTCCCCCGTGGCCGTATTGTGGCCTGCATATGGCGGGTCCGCAATACACGGGGCACAGGCCGCGTGCATTCCACATCAGAAATGCAGACCCATTCACTTGAATGGGTCCGCAATTCCGGAGATGCGGCGCGGAGCGGAACCACGGAAAGGAAGCACTACGGAGTGCTTTTGTGGGGTTCCATTCCGTGCTTCCGTTCCGCAAAAAGATAGAACAAGTTCTATCTTTTTGCGGAACCGACAGATTGCGGACCCTATTCACTTGTGAATTGGTCCGCGATCTGTATGCTGCTGGCCCACGGTCGGTGCCCGTGCATTACGGAACAGCAATTTGCAGTCCGCAGCACGGGCGCGGCCAGCACACGTTCGTGAGCAAGAGGCCTAAGGCTGGGGCTGTACAAGTGTTGTATGTAGCAGTGACTGACAGCATCTACCGTTTTGTGTATGCATCCCCTTTACACAGCAATGTGCCTCTGCGGTTACAGACTACAAACCAACACTGTTTTTGTGTTACTCCTTTCCATCTGCCTGCTCTTCTATATAACACATGAACATAATGGGGACCTATCTGAGCGACAGGTACCCCAAAAATGGAGAACATGCTTTATATCCCACCCCTGCTCTATAGGCCATAAACAAGAAAGTTCTGTAATCATTATATCCGTTGTCTGTAGTACTAGTTTCAGCCATCACCTGTGTTACATACGTGTACCATGCCACTTACATGATCACGTTGTTGGCCCTTATTTCAATCACCTAAACAGCAATTCCCTCCAAAAGTTGGTACCCATGGTACAGATCATGAATTGCAAATATAAGGGGCTGTTCACGTGGCCAGTTGGCGACGCAGAAATGGTCTCCGATTGTTTTCCGTGGAAGGCAGCGATTTATAGCCACGGCCTCACCAAGAACAAGTCCTTTCTTGGGGCAGTCACGGCAAAAATGTGGCCACCAGTGCTAACGTGGCATCCCATTGAAGATATTGGGAGCCAGTTTCCATGTTGCCACCTGGCAAGTTTTTGGCAAAGGTATCTGCGTCAAATGGCACTCGGAAAAATACTTTGTCTGAACAGCCCCTTACCCTAAACCCTCTATGTAATGATCCAGAGGATACATGTCTGAACTCCGGGGGTTCTGCCAACAGAGGTCCCAGAGTCCCATGCGTGACCACCTCTCCATTCAGTTCTATATGACTGGTGGAGGCCAAGTGGTATCGCTCCTGTTCTCTCGACTGTTTGGGGTCCTGGGGGATAACAGTTCTTTGTGGGAAAACTTCTTTAAAGGAGACATTACTTCACAAATCTTTTGACATGTCCTAGTGACATTTTTAGAAGTTTGATCGGTGAGGATCTGTGTACTGACAACCCTACTGATCCCTAAAACAAAGCGGATAAGCGTTGTTCCCCTTGGGATGCAATTGACTTTGCTTGGCCATCTATGGAGAGCCTAGGATGCTATGTACCAACAAACATTTTATGGATCCTTATACTGCATGCTTGGCTCATAGTCGATGGGTCCTAGACTATGTAGGAGTAGGAGTCTCGGCACCTCGACCCCCACCGATCAAAGCTTCCAACATGTCACCATGATAGCAACTACATTTTTATCATTCTGTAGAGCCCTTATACTTGAGATCAGACTCCTTTTACCTGGATTTCTCCTCTAAAATTTTATGAAACCATGATGAACCTGAGATTTTTTTCCTTTTTTGAAGATTTTTTTGAGATTTTTACCTGTATCTTCAGCAGAGTTAACACTCAAACTTAACTCAAATTGCTTAACTCATCGTGATACCCAAAATATTGAAAAGCAATTGAAGGTGTCGACTTAACACCACTACCGTCGTTTAGTTCACTACTTCTAGTTAAGCATGTGTGTTAACTCCACTACATCTGTACACACACAAACACAATGTGGAATTGCTGTTTAGTTCATTACATGGCGGTTGTATCTCTCTCAATACTCCTGACCTGCTGATAATACCCCTCTCTCTCTCTATCTGAAGATCATTATGAAGGAGATTGAAGCCAAGGACTGGCAGGTGAAGTACGAGCAGAGCCATGCAGAGGTGCTGGAGATGAGGTAATGTCACTGTCCGTATGTATTATGGGATTTGACTGGTGATATTGTCATTGTGTTTATTGGTTTCTATGTGTTTTGCAGGAAAATTGTTGCTGAATATGAGAAAACTATTGCTCAAATGATTGGTGAGTGATGTCATCATTGCAAATGGGTGGTTTGGTCTTCATCTACACGCTATAACTCGAGATGTCCAAAGGAGGCAGTAATGGTAGCCACTTTTGGGCTCTTAAAGTTATTGCCGTAATTACTGCCTCCTTTCAATACTGTGTCTAGGTGGTTGTGGAGATTCCCATGGAGCCACACAGAGACAGGACCTTAACCCATGTTGCCTGTTTGGCACAACGTGAGTGTCTTAGTTGTTGTCTGTAACCTCCAAAAATGTCTTGGATGTTTGATATACGTGGTGCCAAACACCCATACTCTTCAGTGGAAATTTCCCCACAGTCGATTTAGCCGCTAGTTTGTAGGGAGCCGTGGTAGGAACTCCACCATAACACAAAACAAAGATGTCTGCCACTGTTTATAGTCGCTCTCAGGTTTTGGATACTGGAGCCATATATTGGTTGACTTTTTATCTCCTTGTATGAATGCTTCTGTCTCCTTTTTTCTGTACTATCTAGAAGATGAGCAGAGGAGTAAGATGTCTTCCCAGAAGAGCCTACAGCAGGTCACCCTAGAGAAGGAACAAGCCCTCGAGGATCTGAACTCCGTAGAGAGATCTCTATCTGACCTCTTCAGGAGATACGAGAACCTCAAAGGAGTCCTAGAAGGCTTCAAGAAGGTGACTTGCCTTGGCTTTCATGACATTCGGATTGTCTCATCTGACTTTAGTTTATAACAAAGGTCATATTTTTTTACTGCTACAGAATGAAGAGGCTCTGAAGAAATGTGCACAAGATTACTTGGCAAGAGTAAAGCAAGAGGAGCAGAGGTACCAGGCCCTGAAAGTCCATGCAGAAGAGAAGCTGAACAAGTGAGTGATCCTACAACCCTGTAGGTAGCTTAACGTCTACAAACCAATGGGTACTGGATGTTATAATTATGGTAAACTTCTGTGTGCCATCCATGAACCTTGACATTCATTAATGTCCCACTATGACTGGATCATATAGAAAAAGTCTAGACAACCAAAAAGTAACCCCTAAAGTAAGTGAATAGAAACGCATACAAATGTTTTACAATTCCAGCTGAAGGAAGCCACAGATTCCCATTACAGTAAGTTTTAGGTCCCCCCCCCCCCCCCATGTCAGCTCCACCACCCAAAACCAAATCTTGGGAAACCTAAAACCAGTTAAAAGACCCCTTGCTCAAAGTACCTCTAATGGCCCAAAGCGTTTACTATATAATTTTGCATTGTCGTCTGCAGTCCCTGACCCTTCTGTTAGGTGAAGTCAGGCCTCCCTTTTCATATAGACAACTGCATAGGGAGCCTGCACCCACTGCAATAGGTGTGAATTCTATTTACCATTTGCTAGCCGAAAATGGAAGAGATCACATGGAAAATTAAAAGGAATTCTCAACTTCTGTACATATGGCTCCTCTCTAAGCCAAAGCAGAGGGCCTAACAAACAGTTGTGCTTGCTCTGGGGTCTTATACATGGATGTCCAGATTTGTCCAATTAGCTGATCATTGCTGACTCTTGAGACCCTAGAAAACATTAAAGGGGTTGTGTAGTGCTACATTATCAGATCACCGGGGTCCAATCCTGCCGATCAGCTGTTTGAAGATGTAGCAGCTCTCATGCAAGTGTTGCATCCCCTTCACTGTAATTACAACTGCTCATCCCATTCACTTTAGTACCCCCCATCCATCTTAGGTTACTCCCTTCCCCTAAGGATAGGTCATCAATATTGTAGCATTCCACAACTCCTGCAAGAGGTTATCTGTGTTCTCTGTGAGATTTCCATAAGACTACATGTTTCAGCAACGTGCAGAAAATCCTGCAGACTGAGAAACACCAAGGATAAGATTATCTCGTGATTATTTTGACCATTCGTTTCTAGCTTTAGTGAAAAATGTATTACCGTCTGGTAACCATGCTGGCCGCATGGAGATCTGAAGTGGTCACCAGCAGGCTTTATTCTCTGTGGCTGGGCAACCTTCCAGACCCATCTGATATCTTCAGTGGGACACACACTAGACCACGTTTAACAGTTTTCAGGGTGCTATCCAGGTGAACAATCCACCCACACTTTATCAAAGGTCCATGATTCGGAGACTTGCAGAGGTTCACACCTGGATTGGCCGGAGAACAACCCTTTTGGGGCAGCTTGTACCTCAGCTTTTCTGAATATTAGCAGCTAGCAGTTTAATGGTGGTTCAGACACCATACTAAGATACCACACACCCTCGACATTAAAAGGGGCCATACACATTACGAGAAAGGTGTCTGACTTTGGTTTAGTGTTCCAAATTGGCCAAAGCCAGAGCTAATTTGGATTATGTTTGTTCTTTCAGAGCCAACGAGGAGATTGCACAAGTTCGCACCAAGGCCAAAGCAGAGAGCGCAGCTTTGACAGCAGGACTACGGAAAGAGCAGATGAAAGTAGAGTCGCTGGAGAGAGCACTGCAACAGAAGGTGCTGAGTTTATCTCCAGTGTACACTTTAAGTATTTAAAGGGGACCTACTGATCTGGTTGAATTACCAGTTACAGCAATGTCTACTCCCCACTCTCCTAATGGCGGCATGTGTGTATATTTCAGGACATCATTGTATTTTGGACCCGCATGAGGTCTCCATGGTCACATTGGACTAATCGGGCACCAGGAGGGGACATGTTGTCATTTTAACCTCCCAGTAGTATTACCTCAGGCTTTTGTCCTGTACTTTAAAGTGAAAGGCCATGCAGATTTTAATAACTAGAATGGAGCTACAAGGTTCTGCTAACCTGGGTAATGAATTCTTTCATACTGGTCCCTCAATTGCAGTGTCTTGCACATTATAGGTTATAGGTTTTATCACCACAGAAAGAATAAAATCCTTGCATTATGCTGTGGAGAAGTTGCCAAAAGGATGTCCCCTTTTCGACATCATTTACTGAGACCTTCTTCGCTCAATTGTAGCGGCTTAGCATGCATTTGGACCAGAAAGCAGGAAGAATTACTTGAAATGGAGGAGAACTATTACTAGCAGGTGGGGCAGGAAGTCTGCGAGGTGAAGCTTCAGCCAACAGCTGCAGAGCAAGAAGTGATGTCAAGGATGAGGGGTCTGTCTTGGCAACTTCTGCTGTACAACTCGTAATATACAGCAGAAGTTACTTCCTGTGGAGGACCTATAGGGTGCAGCATGGGTAGACTGGCCATGGACCCTACAGGGAAATTTCCTAGGGGGCCGCCCATGCCCTCCTGTTGGCCACCAGCCAGATGCATAAAGATCTGATGCTCTCAGCATTAATGTAGGAGCATCAGGCCAGTGGCCACAGGTGCCCTCTTAAATTCAACTATATTGCCGTCCTAAAGACAATGATAGTTTAAGACTGTAGCGCAGGCAGTAGTATTTTGTGCTGCACTGTGGTAATTGGTTCTGCTGGGGCAATATTTTGTGCTGCACTGTGGTATTCAGTTCTGCTGGGGCAGTATATTGTGCTGCACTGTAGTATCTCATTCTACTGAGGCAATATTTTGTGATGCACTGTGGTATCTGGTTCTGCTGGGGCAGTATTTTGTGCTGCACTGTGGTATTTGGTTCTGCTGAGGCAGTATATTGTGCTGCACTGTGGTATTTGGTTCTGCTGGGGCACTGTATTGTGCTGCACTGTGGTATTTGGTTCTGCTGGGGCACTGTATTGTGCTGCACTGTGGTATCTGGTTCTGCTGGGGCAGTATATTGTGCTGCACTGTCGTATTCTGTTCTGCTGGGGCAGTATATTGTGCTGCACTGTGGTATCTGGTTCTGCTGAGGCAGTATATTGTGCTGCTCTGTGGTAGCTGGTTCTGCTGAGGCAGTATTTTGTGCTGCACTGTGGTATCTTGTTCTGCTGAGGCAGTATATTGTGCTGCACTGTGGTATCTAGTTCTGCTGAGGCAGTATATTGTGCTGCACTGTGGTATCTGGTTCTGCTGGGGCAGTATATTGTGCTGCACTGTAGTATTGTGTTCTGCTGAGGCAGTATATTGTGCTGCACTGTGGTATCTCGTTCTACTGAGGCAATATTTTGTGATGCGCTGTGGTATCTGGTTCTGCTGGGGAAGTATTTTGTGCTGCACTGTGGTATTTGGTTCTGCTGGGGCGGTATTTTGTGCTGCACTGTGGTATCTCATTCTGCTGGGGCAGCATTTTGTGCTGCACTGTGGTATTTGGTTCTGCTGGGGCAGTATATTGTGCTGCACTGTGGTATCTGGTTCTGCTGGGGCAGTATATTATTCTGCACTGTGGTATCTGGTTCTGCTGAGGCAGTATTTTGAGCTGCACTGTGGTATTCAGTCCTGCAGGGGCGCTATTTTGTTCTGCACTACGGTAGTGCTGGTCTCGTCTACTGCTGTTGCCCCACCTTTTGAGTCAGTTTGGACCCTCCTACAACATGGGGCCACTTTTACATTCTTTTTCCAGGGCCACTTGAAATTTCCAGTCTGTCCCTGGAGTACAGAGCACCTGGGAACATGAGTTTAAAGGGCCCAGAAGGAAAGAATTAATGGTTCTGGTAGCTCCATTTTGACTAGTTGTGAAATATTCACTGACATTTCATAGATTTGTTGGGTCTTCCTGAAGGAAGGGAAAGAATACCCACTCTCAGCTCATTATTGCCTCTCACTTTGCCATCCAGATTGATGATGTATATACTATACATAGGACACTTGAAGTGACATTTTTTTTATCTGTTTTCCAGAACCAAGAGATAGAAGAGCTGACAAAGATCTGTGATGAGCTAATCGCCAAGATGGGGAAGACTGACTGATGTCCATCCCACCACCTCACGGTGCTCTTCCTTGCCCCCACATGGCTCCCAAACAGCATGAGTCCTGTAACGTTTAGAGACTGTGGACCCTCCTCCTTCCTACGAGACGTCTACTGATTGCTCCTGGCTTCTAATACCAGCAGGAACAAGGCACTTGGTGTATTATTCTTGTAGGGACTAATGAATCCTCCTTGTTCTAGTGCATATATTGCCCGTGTACCAGGCTTTGCCCCCATTCTTTGTTGGCATCAATGTGATAGGTGCTGCTGGCACTGTGCTTGTCAGTAACCCAGGTACAACTGCTGTGTGGTGCTAGCATGAAGACCATTAGACGCCCCTATTATGAGCCATAACTGATTAGGATTTTGTAAGCCTCTTAAGCAGTAAAAGGCTTTTACTATGCAGTAAATCTTATCTGCAATGCTGACAGGGACCCTATAGTATACCCTTACCACCCCGCAGCGTCCCGGTAATCACCTATTGCATATGACTAAAACCTACAGAGGGTTATATCTATTATGGGCAGTAGTCCATGCATGCACCAGTCAGCAAAGGGTCAATGTTAATTCCACCATAACAGTACCATACACTTTTCACCCGGCGTGATGCAACTCTGCGTCGTCTGAGTGTCTCTTAAGAGGATTGGGCAGGATTTACGGTAGCTGTGCTGACGACGATGATCATAGAATATTGGCTGGTCCAATAGATAACAAGAAGCCTTGAAGCTCTGTTGGGGGCTTATTGAAGACCACCGGACTGTACCGACTTTGAACTTGAAGACAAATAACACGTAACCTCCTTTAAAGGGATTAGAGACTTCAAAATTTGGTCATTAAGGTGGAGCTGTGGGGGTGAGGTGCCGTGAACCAGCTGAAGGTCCTCCTCACCATTGCGCCATCTGCTTGACTGAACTAGGAAATACTGTACTTGGTTTATGAGTCTACTGTATCCAGCCTCACAGAAGAAGACCGAAGGGGAGAGGTTTAGATTAGTAGGACCAGAAAGCTCTTGGTGTATAGCTACTTGGATTGGCTGCAGCTTTCATCCTGTTATCTGTTGTATACAGTAGATACCTATATAGCCATGCACTTGCACCTCCTAAATGTATTGGCAGTGCAGTCCATGCCAGTGCAGGCAAATGAGGGACAACTTGGTTGTCCCATAATTAGGGAATTCAGCCGTACTAATGCTTAAGAGTTAAATGGTAGGGGGCAGTTCAGAAGTGGAGCACCCCTTTAAGAGCCAGGTAGTCATATTGTAGGATGTAGTTTTGCACAGAACAAGGCCAATTGTCACTTGGTTTCCATGAGTCTTAAAATCTTTCAATTTTCTCCTAGAGTTAGGTTTCCGCTCCCCCAAAAATTGCTTTGTGGAGGTCTAAGGGAATACTTAGCCAACTGTCTCTCAATCATGCCATCCGTGGGGCCTTCATGGAATTCGGTTATCATCTCGTCTGCATCGTGGCCCCCAGGAGCTTGACCAGTGCTCAGCTGATGGTTGCAAATTCATTTTCAGAAACCCCCAGTGGCCATTTATGATCACAGGGGGAAACTGTGGTTCTCGAAAAATAGTCATGTGGCATTCATATGAGTGGTCAACAACGGAGAAGCTGAGTCCACCAGACAGACAGATCCTCTTAGTGAGTGGCTAATAGAGGGGGTTCATCAACATCCATAGGCTCTTCGAGAGTGTATGAAAAGAGGTTGTTGATGAGATAACCCCTTTTAAGTAACATATAAGGGTTGGAAACATGGCCTCAATTAAAGGGATTTTCTGGTCCTTACATATTAGATTGTTGGGGTCCAACACCCAGGAGCCCCATCGATCAGTTGTTTCAGATATGCACCAGAAGCTATAGAGTGGACGAACCGGAGGCACAAGGTTCTGTTCCATCCACCGTGTAGGTGGCCATTACGGGGTACTGAATGGGAGTTGAGCTGCAGTGTGCCATAGGTGGTATCTACATAGGTAGCTGCCCAAAACAGCTTATCGTGGTGGTGCCGGGTGTCTGACCTATTCTGAACATAGGTTATCGATATCCAAGTACCGGAAAAACCCTTTAATGAATTTTCATTTCTTTTGCCTGGGGGTCTCTCTTCAGTCCCCCATTTTCCTGACTCTCCTAAGGGTATGTTCACAGTGTCTGTATGGCATATCGTGGCATCCATTGGCAGTATATGTCTGACAGTGCAGTGTGAATAAACCCCTAGGCGCTAATGACTTTTCAAATCCTTTGAAACTTTCATCTCAACTTTGCCTTTGTACCTTAGAAAATAGCTTAAAACTGTAATCCTGTTTTATTTAGCTTCTCATCAAATTGTTATGCGGGATTGCAAAGTGGGCAGCGCTCAGCCCCCCCCCCCCATTACCCCGAAACATCGCCACTCGCATCTATAGGTGATGCATGGTATTGCAGGTCATACCTATTTAAGTGATTGGGCGAACTAAAAAATCTGACACATCCTGTAGATGAGAGTGGCCATGTTTCTGGGAGAAGAAGAAAAGCAGATCCTTGTACGTCCCCTTTAAGCTCCTCCATCCCCCCTGCTGGCTGTTTCAAGAATGACGGTGCCCTTGAGGGGTCATGAATTTTCTGCAGTGCTGCTATCCTTGTTTGCAAAAATGAATATATTTTAAAGGATATATTTTTCCAGATGTGGAAGCCAAATAACCCTTTGCTTTTGGTCGAGGTCTACCCTGTTCTAAAATACCGCAATCTGGCTTCAGAAACGTATATATATATATATATACCGCAGGATATTTTATATACAGCAGATCTTTTTATATGTGCAGATGACTGACTATTCTCACACAGACAAGAAGCATTGACTAATATATGAAGACATATATGTATACAGTATATATATATTTTTTCCTTGTGTGTATAAATGGTGTCTCTGATCCGACTCTGGCTCTTTATTTCTGCGTAGACACTGGGAATGAGGGGGGTGGGGCCAGGAGAAGCAGTAAAATGAGCCAAATTCATCAACCTTAGGCCTCATGCACACGAATGTGTGTGTTTTGTGGATTTGCAAAACACGGAAGCCGCTCCGTGTGCCTTCCGCAATTTGCGGTACGGGCAGCCCATTAGAGAGATGCCTATTCTTGTCCGCAAAATGGACAAGAATAGGACATGCTCTATTTTTTTTTTTGCGGATCACAGAATGGAGCAACGGATGCGGACAGCACATGGAGTGCTGTCCACATCTTTTACGGCCGCATTGAAGTGAATGGGTCCGCGCCCGAGCCGCAAAATATGCGGCTCGGACGCGGACCAAACATACGGTTGGGTGCATGAGGACTTAGGGTGAAATTATAGATGTAGGGTCAATTCACACGTCCGTAGAATGAGTCCGGATCTGTTCCTCAGCGGCACAGATCCGGACCCATTCATTTTCAATGGGACCAGAAGAGATGCGGACAGCACACAGTGTGCTATCTGCATTTACGGTGAGCGTTCCGATCTTCTGGTCCGTGGCTCCCGAAAAAATAGAACATGTCCTATTTTTGTCCGCAATAGCGGACAAGAATAGGCATTTCTATAGGGGTGCTAGCCCGGTGTATTGCGGATCCGCAATACACAACTGACGTGTGAATTAAAGACTAATTAAGAGGTGGCTCATAGGAGAGAAAATGTCTCTGTAGTATATTTGGCGCTCGTACATTCATGTACAATTTCTCATTTTTCCCCATTGTGGTTGTACGCCACTCATACCACTAGAGTTTTTTTTTGTTTTTACTCAAACCCCGGTCTAATTATAACTAACTATATTAAAATTCATTTGAGACTGAAGTCACCCCCAAAATCCTACCCCTCCCCTCTGATCACAGTATGCTGAGATATGGGGGGCTGTTTGGTCCCCACATTGTACGTCCTCATGCATATGGCCATATTATGGTTCTGAAAAGTAATATGGCACCTATTAAAGCTTGCGGGCTCTACTGTACCGCCCTATGTGTCTGATTTCATACAGAGAATTTCTCTCTTCAGTTAATAATGGATGCAGGTGAAGAAAATACTGGCCTGCTCTGACATAGGGGTTATCCCACAAATGTTCGTGAGATAAATGTTGGATCGATGAGCCTCCCTTAGTCCACTCTCTGAATGGCCCACTGCTCCATTCACTTCTATAGGACTGATGTAGAAAACTTTGTCAGCCCCATAGAAGTGAATGGAGCGGTGGACTCAAATGCACCCTGCCCTTCCAGTCAGAGAGTGGACTCGAGGACCACCGCTCCGCATGGAAACACCTTGCGGTGGTCCACAGAGTCCCTAAGGCATGTTAGTGCAGAAACATAGGGACGCCATTACCTTTACATAGTCAGAGTGTTTTGGAAGCACTTCAGTTTAATTCAATCCTGGAGATGAGCTCTTGGAACTAAGTATTATACTTTATACCTTATGTATATATCTTCAGACTCCATGGAGGCTACTATATGTTCTTCTATAGGAACACATATAGGACCCATGTCTGAAAGCATGTAAATAACAAAGATCAACCACACGCAGTGGTCTGATCAATGTCATCTAATGGAGGTCCCATCCAAATATCAAATCTGGCCATAATTATTCTGAGGATGAGGAGCCTCCGTGCTGGAGACTCTGCCCCTCAGAGCTCACAGATGGCCGCAGCGCCGTCCTTCCCTTTGTGCTGGTATTAATCATGTAATCGTGTTATGGTCAGATGTCTAATCCTATAACAAGACATTAACACCGGCTCCTCTCCTAGAACGTCCTGCAGCAGCCAGCGGAGACTATGAAGGCCCTATTCCTCCTCACCCTGGTCCTCTTGCTACCTCTGGACAGTAAGTGTAGTCTCTATGGTAATTCCAGATTTTCTGGGGAATTTGTTGGGACTGAGCCTTAACCACAAGGAAAGTTCTGTAGACAGCAGGGTATTGGCTTCATGTATTAGAGCATTCTTATACATGTTCTCGTTGAAATTTCTGCAACTTCCCATTCTCTTGCTGCAGGAGATGATGCCAGAAGGGACAGCAGGACTCAACTGTTTAGATAATTTGGCAGGTTTATATGCGGTCCTACAGAGATTGACAGAGTGAGACTTGACTGTGCAAATCAGTATGGTGGCCATAAACTTGTAGTTGAATACACTGATCAGCCATAACACTGAAACCACTGAGAGGTGCAGTGAATAACTAGTGACAATAGCACCTGTCAAGGGGTTGAGTATATGAGGCAGCAAGTTCATGTGAACCATGGGTAGGCATAGGAATCTGAACCAGGGCAACATTGTGAAGGCTAGATGACTGGGTCAGAGAATCTCTCAGGCTGGGAACACACCTAGGCGTTTCTGAATCGCGCGTATGACGCGCGTTTTTGTAACTAAGAAACGCGCGTCATACGCGCGATTCAGTGATTCTCCCCTATGGCATCATTGTCCATAGGCGCTTTAAAACGCCCCAAAGAAGCTCATGTACTTGTTTGGGCGTGGGGCGTTTTACAGCGCGTTCAAACGCGCTGTAAAACGCCCAAATGTGAACCATGCCCATAGGGAAGCATGGCTTCTCACATGTGCGTTTTACAGCGCGTTTGAACGCGCTGTAAAACGCTTAGGTGTGTACCTAGGGTAAAAGAGCAGCTCTTGTGGGTTGTTCCTGGTGTGCAACAGTTAGTACCTACCACACATGGTCCAAGGAAGGACAACTGGTGAGAGTCTCATGGGAGCCCATGGCTCATTGATGCGTATGGGGTGCCACGGCTAGTCTATCTGGTTCAATCACACAGAACTACTATAGCATAAATTGCTAAAAAGTTTCAGTTGGCAATGATAGAAAGATTTCGGGACACAAGGGGTATTGCAGCTTGTTGTATATGGATCTGTCTAGCTGCAGACCAGGCCGACTGGCCACGATGGCCCCTGTCCACCACCAAAAGTGCACGTTCGCATCAGAACTGGACCATGGAGTATTGGAAGAAGGAGGCCTGGTCTGATTAATCTTTTATATCATATATGGTTCAGTGCATGGAAGTCCTTTACCTGTGGAAGAGATGGCAACAGAATGCGCTATGGGAAGAAGACAACCTGGTGGAGGCAAAGTGATGCTTTATTCAATGTTCTGCTGGAAACCTTGGGTCCTGGCATCGTGTGGATGTGACACATACCACCTAGCCAACCACTGTATAGACCAAGTACCCACTTCATGATGGCGATATCCCCTAATAGTAGTGGCCTCATTCAGCAGGATATTACCCTGGCCATGCTACAGTTTTGCTTCAGGAGTAGTCTGAGGAACATGGCAAAGAGATCCAGGTGGTGACTTGGCTCCAATTTCCCAGATCTCAAATAAGGAAAAATAATTTTGATCCATGGAAGCCTTACCTTATGATTTACATGGCTTAAAGGATCTGCTTCTAATGTCTTGGTGCCAGATACCACAGGACACCATCAGAGGTCTTGTGGAACCTATACCTCAACAGGTCAAAGCTGTTTTGATGGCACAAGAGGGAACTACACCATATTAGATGGATTTAATGTTACAGCAGATCGGTGTATATTTACGGTGCTATATGTGATAGTGGTTTCCAACTTGAGGCTCCCAGGTTGTGAAACCACAGCTCCCAGCACAATTGGGTCCAGTAGCCAACTGCCAGTAGCATAGCTAACAGCTCATGGGCCCTGGTGCAAGAGTTCAGCTTGGGGCCCCTTCCCTCAGTACTTTGTGTGTCTTCTTATGCGGCACAAGGGTCTTTGGGCCCCCTCAGGCTCCTGCTACCTCTGCACCCCCTATAGCTACGCCCATGCTAACTGCTACTGGACAAGTGAATGAAATGTTTCCATTTAGGACAATATCACTGGAAAAAGCTTCCTGTATTCATAAATGATATCAGATGTGGTTATTTCTGAAACAACACTTTGTATAAGAAGACTTCTGGTTAACCATTAGGTGACATTTTTGTGGTCTGGGTGACGTCCAGCTGTATGACACCAGCAGTGTGCACATTTCAATTCTATTACATTTTCGAAGAGGGTCTCCACCCAAATTTTTTTTTTTGCATTGCATATGTTTCTCTTGGTGTCTATATCTGGTATTTTCTAATTCAGGCATCCTCTAACTGCGGCCCTCCAGCTGTTGCAAAACTACAACTCCCAGCATGCCCGAACAGCCTACAGTTATCAGCCTACAGCAGGGCATTGTGGGAGTTGTAGTTTTACAACAGCTGGAGGGCCACAGTTTGAGGATGCCTGTTCTAATTGCTCTTCCATATACTTACACTTACCACCTTTAAACTAGAACATGGGGTGTCATTGTCTTTGTTGCCACTAGAGGGCGCTATAAGAGAGACAGCATTCTGTATACTAAAGGTATCTGCATTGATCCTTCCTATTAGATTATATATATATTCTATTATATATGTAAGGCCCTCCGGTGGCATCATGTTGGGGTACATACAATGTATTGAATTTTCATTTTTTTTTAAGTGAGATGGGAAAAAACACCGCAGATCCACCACTGTTTTTCGGATTCGTTTTTTTTTTTTTTTTAAAGCCTTCACCTTTTAGCAATTTTTATTGAAAACATCTTTTGTTTTTGCAGTCATATTCCGAAATCCATAAATATTTTTCTGTATGTGTTTTTTTTGTGGGATGAGTAGTAGTTATCATCTGCATCATTTTGGGGTCAAACACAAATAGGGTAATCCCTCACTCTGTGTAACCACTTGAATGACTGCAGTATCCAATGGGTTAAATTGGCCCTGATCGTACAGTATCTAGGTGTCTGTATCCTGTGGCTGCTATCTGTGAGCTCCTTTGCATGCATCTCAAATTTGATGTGTACAGATCCATTATTGCCGTTTTTCTGTACCTTGGAAATAATTTAGAGATGACCTTTCATGCAGTCACCTGTGAGGTCCATATGAGGTTAATACAATGGCCATTGAGAAGAAGACACAGGTGGACCTCTCTGATAGGCCAGCTGCTAATGGTGGGCTGTATGACCAGTTTAAAGACTCCAAAATGGGAAAATGCTGTATGGTTAAAATAGTTGTTTTTTCGTGTTCCTTCTGTAAAGGTAAAACCTTGAGATGTCACAGCTGCGTGGCTTCCACTGAGGAAGAATGCTACCGGCAGGGTAGCCACGTGTGTCCACAGTATGCAGAGGTCTGCTCCACCATCACCGCACCAAGTAAGTACTGCCCTTCTGTGGGGTTCTCTAAGAGTAACACATATACATAGCTCGTTACCCACATGTTTATATTCCACACAGTGCCCAGACAATACCACCATATAGTGCTCACACAATACCACCATCTAGTGCCCATACAATACCACCATACAGTATACAAATGATATCTCCATACAGTGCCCACACAATACCACTAGGGATGAGCGAACATCTTATATTTTGAAGTTCGTGTTTGGGTTGGGGTATATGCTGAATTGCGTTACCAGGGACCAAAACGCAATTTCGATGATGGAATGCCTTCATTCCGTCATAATAGAGGTCTATGGCCAGCATAACGGATCCGTCCAGTTTTCGTTTTGCTGGAGTCCTCTCTTGCATAACCGAAACCGGACGGATCCGCCATGCAGGCCATAGACTTCTATTATAACGGAATCCCTCCAAAGGCATTCAGTTATGCATTCCGTCATGGACTTGCGTTATGGGCCATGGTAACGGAATCCATAACGCAATTCAGTATATACCCCAACCCAAACTTCAAAATATGAAGTTTGCTCATCCCTTAATATACCACCATACAGTGCCCACACAATACCACCACAGTATGCAAATTATATCTCCTTATAGTGCTCACACAATACCACTATACGGTATACAAATGATACCTCCATATAGTGCCCACACTATACCAATACAGTATACAAATGATACCTCCATATTGTGTCCACATAATACCACAATACAGTATACAAATGATACCTCCATATAGTGCCCACACAATACAGTATACAAATGATACCTCCATATTGTGTCCACATAATACCACAATACAGTATACAAATGATACCTCCATATTGTGCCCACATAATACAGTATACAAATGATACCTCCATATTGTGCCCACATAATACCACCATACAAATATCTCCATATAATGCCCATACAATACCACCATACGGTGCCCACACAATGCCACCATACAAATGATATCTCCATATAGTGTCAACAAAACATCAACCGACCAAAAAGAGATCCCTTTAGGGGTCCCAACTTATTAAAAATTAAAACTACATCTTTATTTCATCATTTTAAACCTTACAAATGTGAAGAAAATAAAAATCATGTGTAATTAAAACTACATCGCTCAATCCGATACGAAGTGGCTATTAAAGCAGATGTGCCTGAATAACTGTGTGTGGAGAAAAGATACAGAGCATCAGTGTGCCTGGATTGATGGCCACATTGTATCGGATTGAGCAATGTAGGCTAGGGAGCATGTGTACAAAGCAGTGTGTATTTAAAACATGAGCTACATGATAGCAGACCGGCAGATAATGTGGTATAAAGTAGGCACTATACAGGGTAGATTCTAAGGGGTGTGAGGGTAAGCAAATATTGTTAATAATAAAAATATCACACAAACCAATAAAAAATATTGTTTGTTTATTTAAACACAAAAAGGAGAGTTTATGCACTAAGAGTCCCGCAGTTACCAATAGTAACCATTAGTCACCCTGTTCCATTGTCCTCTGATAGTTTTAATTACACATGATTTTTCTTTTCTTCACATTTGTAAGGTTTTAAATGACGAAATAAAGATGTAGTTTTAATTTTGAATAAGTTGGGCCCCCTAAAGGGATCTCTTTTTGGTCAGTTGACCGGTTGGTGTTTTGTTGAAATTATCCCGAGGGCCCCAACTGGGGCCTCTAACAAGATCAAGTCCATATAGTGTCCACACAATACCACCATAAAGTATACAAATTACATCTCTATATAGTGCCATTATAACACGGTCATAGATTTCACGCATAATACTACCTTTCAAGGCTTAAATAACACTGCCATACAATGGGTAAATATTACCTCAATACAGTAGACAAATCATACTTCCATATTTTGCCCACATACCACTGCCAATCATACAGAATACTGCCATTCAGTGCCTAAGTAAAACGTCAATACAGGATATAAATATCACTATATAGTGAAAACATAACACTGCCATTTATTTCCTACAGAATACTGCCGTTCAACGCCTAAATAATACCTGTATACAGTATGGAAACTATTTTACAATATTGTACCCATATAACACTGCCATGCATTTCCCACAGAATACCGCCATTCAATGCCTAAATAATACCTTAGTACAGTACACTGTATACAAATAAGACTTCCATATAGTGCCCAAATAACACTGTCACCGCCAATCTCATAGAACACTACCATTCGGGGTCTAAATAATACATTAATACAAATAATATCACTATACAATGCCCACATAACACATGTATTGCCCATAAAATGCTGCCATTCAAGGCCTAAATAATACCTAAAAACAATATACAAATTATATTAAAAACAGTGCCCACATACACTGCCAATGGTTAAATAATACTGCCATGCAGTGGCTCAATAATTCACTAAAACGGTATATAATGATATCACCCTATTGTGCCCACATAACAGTGCCATTTATTTCCCACAGAATACTACCATTCAATGTCTAAATAATTATAGCGTAAGTATATTAACAGGCACTCTCTCATCAAGGAATGTATATCAAAAACAGATATTTATTATGTCCACATGAAGTTAGACCGATCAAATAGATAAACGAATTAAAAACTATAAAGAAAAAAGTTCTATAAAACCATAAAAAGTTTGAAAATTCCACCCAAATGATAATGTGTCTGTCTGTCTGGCCCAGTAGAAACAATGGAGAGCTGTGGATGTATACCCTGAGACAGACAGGGATGCACACAGTCAGCTGCGTGTATTGTAATAAAATCTACACAGAGGATCTTCTATTGATACATATTCTTATCTTCCATAAATATAATAAATAAATGTCCTTTTTTATAGAAAATATGAATCAAAATTCAGTAGCTGCAGATACCACACAGAAAACTCTGTATTTCATAATTCCAGTTGACTTAATTGATAACTAGGGATAAACAAATCGACTTTGGATGAAACATCCGAAGTCGATTTGCATAAAACTTTGTTCTAATACTGTACGGGGCAGGAGCTCGGTACAGTATTAGAATGTATTGGCTCCGATGAGCCAAAGTTATTACTTCGCAAAGTCTCGCGAGACTTCGTGTAATAACAACTTCATAAATTAATTTGTACTGTAAAAAAAACATTTCCCGAACTCGGGTTCGGTTCCAAGATGGTACCTTGACAGAACAAAGTTAATTTATAAAGATAGTCCCGTGAGACTTCGCGAAGCAATAACTTCGGCTCATCGGAGCCAAATACATTCTAATACTGTACGGAGCAGGAGCTCCGTACAGTATTGCAAATCGACTTCAGATGTTTCATCCGAAGTCGATTCGCTCATCCCTATTGATAACCATGATTATATAAGAAATAAATGTCAGTCTGTTTATGGAGAAAATGATATGGCTACTCAAATTCCATTCCTGAATCAATGCACTTGATTAGATGATGAATTAGTGTACATGATTATAGAGGTGAATTGATCGCATAATTATTGATAAAAATATTCAATTTCATTCATAAATCGGTCTTTATGATGTTCTATAATTCAATCCAAATGTAACTGATCAATGTTCACAATTCATATAATGTACTGTCTTGCTTGTTCAGTACAGGTAGCAACATAATCAATAATTGAATCTGTTATCACCTCTGCATTTTGTATATAATGTTCTCTCTTTTGTTCTTGTTCTTTTGTATGAAATAAAATGTTACCACTTTGTTTCTCCGGAGTAGGTCTTTTTCTGAGTGGTGTCGCTCTCTGGGAGCAGGCCTCCTGACTCTCCGCGTTGTAACCGGTGCGCACCCTTGTTCGGCGTCCCACGTGGTGTCCCACGTGATCGGGTTGTTTGTTAAGTGACCGAGGCAGCGTGTTCAGCTTAATATGCTTCGGATCTTTTGAAGAGATTCAAGGGTTGCTCTTGTAGTTACCGGGTTGGATTCTTGTAGAAATGGGATGGGTGCCCTTCATGGACGCGACATCGTGGTCCAGCTGTTTACCAGCACCCCGATCTCGCCTCTGTGGGAGGCCCCCCATCCCCAACCTTTATTAGTATCTTCTGAAATCCACCAGTTTGGAAAGATTTACACCTACAACACAAAATTAGAAAATATAGAAGAAAAGGAATATAGAATGAAATAAATAAAGAGATAAAAGTAAAATAATAAAGCTGGGAGAGCTCCCAACAGGAAGCTATGGCTGCCTTTTTCTAAAAAATATAGGATATAAATATCCAATATTAGTAATAAGAAGTAATATATATGGATGTGGAGACTAAAAAAGATAAATTATCCAGTATATATAAAAAACGCATCAGAAACGCATATGCGTTTTTTGATGCAGTTGCGTTTTTTCTTATGTATTGTATTGGTAGACGCCCTTTAGGCGGACAATAAGATCTGTTACCCGTACAGTTCAATTGTCAAAAAGGAAAATAAGTAACAAGAAGGAGTGAAGTGATGCTGTCTGAAGATGAGTAGACATATGTCTTACATTCTGCTTGAGTTATAAGTTGTTCCCTTTTGATTGTCATCATTTGGAGACATATTTATTTTCTTAAAAACAGTATTGCTACAAAAAGTGAAACATCTATTACCATAGATATCAAAATGAAACAAATTATAAATGTGATCCATATGATTTCAGTATAGATCGTGATCTGACGGTCATTAATGTGAAGATCTATTCCACTTTTAAGTAAAATCCAAGAGAGGAATTTTTTCCACCCACAACTTTTTGGGTATAAATAGTATCGATATGGGGATTGTTAGTAGGAGCCACTGAGGAAGGAGCTTGTCGCTCCGAAAGCATTTGGTACTATAGCAATCCAGAAAGACCCCTGACCGAGCTGCTATGAGAACCCGGTAACTACAAGAGCGACCTTTGAATCTCTTCAAAAGACCTGAAGCATGTCAAGGTAAACGCGCTGCCTCGGTCACTTAACAAACAGCCCGATCACGTGGGACGCCACGTGGGACACCGAAAAAGGGTTTGCACCAGTTACAATGCAGACAGTCAGGAGGCCTGTTCCCAGAGAGCGACACAGCTCAGAAAAAGACCTACTCCGGAGAAACAATGTGGTAACATTTTATTTCATAACGAAGAACATTATATACAAAATGTAGAGGTGATAACAGATTTAGTTATTGATTATGGTACCACCTGTACTGAACAAGCAAGACAGTGTATGAATTATGAACATTTGGATTGAGTTATAGAACATCATGTAGATCGATTTATGAATGAAATTGAACATCTAATCAAGTGCATTGATTCCGGAATGAAATTTTAGTGGCCATATCATTTTCTCCATAAACAGACTGAAACGTATTTCTTATACAATCATGGTTGGTTATCAATTAAGTCAAATGGAATTATGAAATATGGACTTTTCTGTGTGGTATCTGCAGCTACTTCATTTTGATTCATATTTTCTATAAAAAAGGACATTTATTTGTTATATTTATGGAAGATAAGAATATGTATCAATAGAAGATCCTCTGTGTAGATTTTATTACAATACACCCAGCTGATTGTGTGTATCCCTGTCTGTCTCAGGGTATACATCCACAGCTCTCCATTGTTTCTACTGGGCCAGACAGACAGAGACATTATCACTTGGGTGGAATTTTCAAACTTGTTTTTTTTTAGAACTATAAAGTTTTTAATTAGTTTATATATTTGATCTGTGTAACTACATATGGATATAATAAATATCTGTTCTTGATATATATTGGTCCCTGATACATTTCTTCATGAGTGAGTGCCTGTTAATATACTTACACTATAATTAATTCAAATACAGACTGAGGGGCAGTCTGACAACAGTGCACCTAAATCTATAAGCCAGGACGGGAGAGACACTATATACATCCACCCCCTAATGTCTAAATAATACCTCCATATAGTCTATAAACTATTTTACTATATAGTGTCCACATAACTCCGCCATATATTTCCCGCAGAATGCTGCCAAACACGTCCTAAATAATCCCTTCATACAGTATACCAATTATATTGCCATATAGTGCCCACTTACACTGCCATATATTACCCAATGAATACTACCATTCAATTCCTAAATAATACCGTCATATCATACTAAATAGTGATGGGATTAATGATTAAATCCCTGGTGGTCCAGGGCAGTTAGACTTTACATGATCCATTCTCAGAGTCCAGACTATGGAAGTCCCCAAAGAAACACCCACATTGTCACCTATTGAAATCAACTCCTGTGGGGTCCTCCGAATTCAGTGTTGCTCCTACTGTGAAATACTGTATGGCGGTTGTTTTACTTTCTGTTCTTGACACATGATGTACATGGTGACTTTATCTGAGACATTCCTTACATTCTTAATGCTCTGGAGCCACTTCAGACTATTTTTAGGCCAATCATGAGACTAGAAAGCTCTGCTGATAAGGAGCTATGTATAAGCAATTGTTCCTGCAGTTGTGAGGCCGGTGGTGGAGAACGTCACTAGTCCAGACACCCAACCTTTCTCCTAAATAGTTGCCGTCATCTTCTGTTAGGAGGTCTTGTTTAATTAACAAGAAGTTGTGCCCTGTTCTCTGGGGGCCGTTAGTATCTCATGAACACTCATGAGTAGTCATATGCCGAGAGTTCAGTCAAAGCTCCAGCTAAGGTCCTAAAGGGAATCTGTCAGCTACAGCCACTGTATATAACTAAAGTCTGCCGTGGCCATCTTGGTTGAAGATCCAGTGCGAAATTTTGCACAGTGCGCGAGGACGTCATCATGCTGGCCGGCACCCCTGATATGAGCATTGGAGCATTTCATGCTCTGATGCTCTCCCATGCCTTGTGCTGTATCGCACAGGGCCAAGGCTTTTTTGTTTACCATAACCCATACCCTGTGACGTCACCTGCTCTGATGGGCGGGCATTAGCACTACCCTAGTCCTTTTACAGGCTCGGGCAGTACTAAAGCCCGCCCATTAGTGCTGGTGACGTCACCGGGCTCACTGCTAGGTGGAAGCCTCTGCCTAGCAGTCCCCATGGAGAGCCCAGTATGTCACCAGAACTCCATAAAATGCCTTTACCCTATGCGATTCAGCGCAAGATAAAGAGAGCATCAGGGGGGGCTGGAGGGGTGAAAATGGAGTATGAACCTGGACAACCCCTTTAACCTCTTTAATGCCCCAGACCATCAGGGATACTGGAATTAACCCCTTGACTGTTCTAGATCAGTAGGGGTACCTACATTAGCACTTTTACTACCCTAGACTACCAGGAATGCTAACACTAACACAATTACAGCCATACACCACTAGGCATACAGACAATTACCCCTTCAGTACCCTAGACCACAAGGAATAGAAGTAAGCTATACTAACCATATCACTGTGCTCAACCCAAGATGTTAAATATACCAGTATGACTGCCCAAGACCACCAGGGATCCTACATTAACCTCGCTACTGCTCAAGACCACTAGGGACTCTGGGATTAATCCCTTTACTGTCCCAGATCACTAGGGTTACTGACATTAGCACCTTCACTACCCTAGCCTACCAGAGATGCTAACACTAACACCATCACACACCACCAGCCATATAGACAATAACCCCTTCAGTGCCCTAGACCACCAGGAATGTAAACATTAGCCTTCACTCCACTAGACCTGGGTGCTGTTTAATACTATATGTTTGGATGCATTATAGCAAGTGGGGCTGCATTACTCCTCCCTTGCATGTGATCTTGTTCATTCCTTCTGCTGTATATTATGACCTGTCCTCTGTTTTCAGACAGCATCATCAAGTCCTGCTCCTACAAGTCATTCTGTGACCATGCTCGGCAGAGTGGAAATGGCGCTACCATCGAATGCTGTTTCTCCGATGACTGTAATGGACCACCCCAGGGCAACAGTGCGGGCCTGAAAAATTCTGCCAGTTGCCCTGCGTTGCCCCCCATCCTCTTTTTCTCAGCACTGCTGATCATGAGACCCCTGTGACTGGGCATCAGGTCATACATATAATGTGCTGTGAAGCTCGCGGAGAATTGCACCCTACAAACAACAGGTTTTGTAGAACCGGAGATGAGTTGACAAACACCACACATATCTGTGTAGTGAATCATACAAGGAATACACCAGACTGTGAGAAATATTCAGATGTAGCAGAGCAGAATCTGTTATTGAACTCTTTAGGTTCGCATTGCTAGTGCATCATAATTAGACAATGTTTGCTTGCACTCCTCGATAAAACCGGAGATAACACGTTGTGCCAAAGGCAGGCCCAAAAGATTCTGACAAACTCAGCACTGCTACATCTAAACACTAAAAACTGCAGCAGGCAAACCTGTGATTTCCTTCTTTACAAAGCTTTCTTATTATGGATATACAATGTGTATATATCCCAGCTCCCAGTGAGATGATGGTGGTGGTGCCCGTTCAGTGTCCCAGGGTGTCCCCCTTGTCCTGTAAGTGGCAGTCAGTAGAGCCTGTAGCTTACTGTCTGGTGTAGTGTATGTATAGTACTATGTAGGTATAGTATGTAACTAGACTGACTTATAAACTATGTAAATGACTGCCATTTTTTAAACTGATGTTTTACATCTATGAAGCTGCGTGTGCATCCAACTAATAAATGTATCACACTGTGTACTGCGGCTGGGAATCTTTGTACCCTGAGGACGCCCCAAAAAACCGAAACTGATCTCCTCCTCACATGCAACATCCGTGCAGATTCTGCAGACGGATCTAGACCCATTCAACGTGATTAGGGATGAGCGAATCGACTTCGGATGTTTCATCCAAAGTCGATTGGCATAAAACTTTGTTTTAATACTGTACAGAGCGGGTGCTCCTTACAGTATTAGAATGTATTGGCTCCGATGAGCCGAAGTTATTGCTTCGCGAAGTCTCGTGAGACTTTATGTAATAACTTCGGAAATGAATTCCTACTTTAAAAAACCTTTGTTTCTCGAGACTTCACAAAGTAATCATTTATGGCTCATCGGAGCCAATACATTCTAATACTGTATGGAGCGCCTGCTCCGTACAGTATTAAAATAAAGTTTTATGCGAATCGACTTCAAATGAAGCATCTGACGTCGATTTACTCATCCCTATCCGTGATCAGGCACGGAGAGAAACCCAACGGAAGCACTCCATGGTGCTTCAGTGCCTCTGTCCCACACCTGACCTTCCAGATTGCGGACCCATTCCAGTGAATGTGTCCGCATCCATGATTCGGTACAAAAATGGCCGGGGCCCGTATATTACTGACCAGCTGTTTGCGGGCCGCAATATGGGCCTAGCTGGCACACGGTCGTGTGCACGAGCTCTAACTCAGTTGCATCTATACATTGCTCTCTGCAGCCACTCAGTCCATTTCCTGCCACACGGAGCGGCCCTGCTACGGGCAGGTTGTGGCCATGCTATGGTGAAGAACTGTGCAGCCAATTAGGCCTTATTCACACATCCGTTGTGTTTTGCGGATCCACGGAGCCGCAGATCCGCAAAACACGGACACACCGGCAATGTGCATTCCGCATTTTTGCGGACCGCACATTGCCCGAACTCCATAGAAAATGCCTCTTCTTGTCCGCAATTGCGGACAAGAATAGGACATGCTCTATTTTTTTTGCGGAGCCGCGGACCGGAAAATCGGCGGCGCGCTCCGCAAAATCGGATGCGGAGAGCACAGTGTGTGCTCTCCGCATCGTTCCCGACCCCATTCACAGTCAATGGGTCCGCATGTATTCCGCAGAATTGCGGAATACATGCGGACTACAATGCGGATGTGTGAATAAGGCCTAAGTCCGCAGCTGCCTTTTATTTAATAATGAAGACCGCACTGTATAATCCTTCATCATTGTTAATGGTCGTGCAGCACTTTTAATGCACCTTTAAACAGGGACTGTTGTTGGTATGGGGTTTATCTGGTTAGGTGGGGGCACAATATACATATTATTGCTGTTCTGGCCTGTGATCTTCTGCAGGTTATTTGACAGTAAACACTGAATATTAATCAGCTCTGGTATACCCACTTCTCCAACCCCAGCGCTCCCCTGCCCTACAGGTGGGAGCGCTCCTTCTACCAGCTGCTTTTCCTCCTTTTCCACATAATTTAATATCGATGAGAATATGTCATCAGGAACATCCAGCTCCTCCTCTCTCTGCATCTTGTGCACTTTTCTAGGACATGGAGACCAAGAAGCATGATTTAGAAGAAGTAAAGCCAGTAAATGATGAGGATGGTCATCATTAAGACCTGGCCCCCCTAAGGGATGCAGACTGGATGGTATTGGTTAGCACGCTGGCAGTGGAATAATAAAGGCTTCCATCTTATTGGTATTGAATTACATATCTTACTTATTTCTGCATCAGCCGTGAACTAAGTAAATCTGATGCAGAATAAGTTTTCCTGCACTCTCCCTGCACTCTCTGCACTCTCCCTGCAGTCTCCTTCTACAATATTTTTCTATCAATCGTTTTCAGCAACACTGTCCCTAGTGCATGAGCACTTGCCATGTCTTTCCCTATGCTCAGCTCACAGAACAATGGTGGAGACTGCGCGGGATGAGGGTTTTATAGGGATGTGACATCACAGGGGATGGCTATCTGCAGATTGGCTGGCTGCACGACATTATGGGTGATCTCGTGTTCCCGGGCTTTTTACTTTAATTTTGTAACACATACAGGCGCCAAACTTTGAACCGAATTTCACTTCAAATGCTTCACTTTGCTAAACAGTACCAGGGATATTACTGTTGCTCAGCTACAAGACACCAGGAACATAATGTTAGTCACCCACTAGGGACCAGGAATATAATTTTGCTCACCCACTAGACCCCAGAGATATTACTGTTGTTAACCCACTAGGCTCTAGGCATATTTCTGTTGCTAACCCACTAGACACCAGGGATATTATTGTTTCTCACCCACTAGGCTCCAGGGATATTACTGTTGCTCACCCTCTAGACACCAGGAATATAATGTTGCTAATCCACGAGACACCAGAATCTGGAACTAATGAACCTTCGGTGAAGATGTTATTTTCACATGGAAAAGCTTGAAACAGTAATGAATGTTCCCAGGATGGCGGCCATATGACATTACTCCAAGGCAGAACAATTACTCACCCAGGTACAAACCATCAGAAAGACCGGTATTCATCCATCATCTCCAGCTACTTTCAATGATATTCTGTGGACTCAAAACTCAAAGTTAGACCCAGGTCTCATCATTAGACATGCTTCTCTGATTAGAAAGAGGTGGAATGGGGCAAATAGTAGAGGACTGGATTTTTAAAATATATCCTTATAATATAAATGTTGTCCATTTTTTTTTTATGCACCAATTAAACGGATTCTGTCAGCAGGATTTAGCCTACAGAGTTATTCATATGTGCCCATCAGTCTCCTCATTTTGTATTAAATGATACCACTCTTACTGTTCTGTGGGCCTTTCTTTCTTCAATAAAGCGATTTTATTGGTATACAAATTACCTGGATAAGGAGCCCAAGGAGTTGTCCCAGAATCCATTGGAGCCCAGCCGCACCCATCGTTCCGGAGCCCAGCCCCGCCTCTCAGCGAATTATTCACTGCTCTGGCTGCTGATGTAATTTCTGAGGAGAGCCATAATCTCGCGCAGGCGCACTGTATACAGTAGTCTACGCCTGTGCGGACTAGTGGTAGAGGCATCGTCGAGCAAAGGGCGCACTGCGCCACCAATTAATTCAATTAAAGCAACACCTGACCTCTATAAGAGGTAGCTGCGATCCGCAGCAGTTAACCCCTCAGGTGCGGCAGGGGTTAACTGCCGCGGATCGCAGCTACCTCTAGCTACCTCTCATAGAGGTCGGGTGCGGCTGTATGATTCACCCGCCTCCTGTTGAATTTGAATGAATGAGTCAGTTAACATCATTGGTGGCGCAGTGGCCACAGCCCCTCCTCTTCTCCTCTCATTGCTGGCAGCGGCACAGGAGCGGGGAAGACACTGCTTCCTTCTCTCCTGCGCTGCGAACATGGATTGCGCTGACAGCAGCGCGATCCATGTTCGCGATTCGTTATCGGCAAGCTTAGATGCCGATACCAATAACTTTGAAAATCCTGACTATCGGCCGCTAATATCCGTAAATCCGATAATCAGTCGATCCCTACTCCTTATCCTGTCATTTGCATACCAATAAAATTGCTTTATTGAAGAAAGAAAGGCCCACAGATCAGTAAGAGCGGTATACTGATGGCACATATGAATAACTCTAGGCTAAAGCCTGCTGACAGAATCCCTATAAGCTATATTGTAGCTATTAGTGACGCCATTCAAATGTTAGTCAAATATATGAAACTAGCAGTCCTGGTGGGAAATGTCTGACACAGAGCAGGTAGGAAAATATAGACAGGAATACACGGATCACATTTCTATCGGGATTTGTGTAACATTGTTATATTGATGAAATGTAGAAAGTGAACTGTTGTGTTTTCATCTATCTGTCCATCTATCTATCTATCTATCTATCTATCTATCTATCTTCTGTCTCTCCCTCTCTCTCATATCTATCTATCTATCTATCTATCTATCTATCTATCTATCTATCTACTATTATCTATCTATCATCTATCTATCTCTGTCCATCTATCTATCTGTCCATCTATCTATCTGTCCATCTATCTATCTGTCCATCTATCTATCTGTCCATCTATCTATCTGTCCATCTATCTATCTGCCCATCTATCTATCTGTCCATCTATCTATCCATCTATCTATCTATCTATCTATCTATCCATCTATCTATCCATCTATCTATCCATCTATCTATCCATCATCTATCTAAAAATAAAGGGTTCACGGCACCTCCAGCGACAAGTGTCTTTTATTTACACCAACGAAGCGTTTCGGTCCACACAATGGAACCTTTTTCAAGCAGTGAAAGGTTCCATTGTGCGGACCGAAACGTCGCGTTAGTGTAAATAAAAGATACTTGTCACTGGAGGTGCCGTGGACCCTTTCTTTTTCGTATGAGTATTGGGACATTGGATCGACCCTACAGCCGCTGGCACTCTGTTGCTGTTTTCTGTGGTGCTGCAAAATTGTTTTCTATATGTCTATCTATCCATTATCTGTCCGTCCATCCATCCATCCATCCATCCATCTATCTCATATCTATCTATCCATCTATCTATCTATCTCATATCTATCTATCTATCTATCTATCATCTATCTATCTCTATATCTATCTATCTATCCATCTATCTATCTATCTCATATCTATCTATCTATCTATCTATCATCTATCTATCTCTATATCTATCTATCTATCTATCTATCTATCTAGCTCTATATCTATTATCTATCTATCTATCTAATCTACAACCCCAATTCCAATGTAAATGTACATAAAAGCAGAATGCAATGATTTGCAAATCTCATAGACCCACATTTTATTCACAGTAGATCATAGAATATATCAGATATTGAAAGTGAGACATTTTAACATTTCATGAAAAACCAAAAATAGACTCATTCTGTTTTTATTTACATATTCGGGATTGGGCTAGTATCTACCGTATTTCTTCCTGCAAAAAGAATTTCAGTTTGATTTTAGATCCATAGATATGGAGGCCTTCTGTAAATATTACCTGTGATGTCCGCCAGTGATTTCATCTTCTCATCACAGGTCAGTAATGACACACTTTTTACTTTTCGGTTTTCTTCTGTTCGGGGGTCTTGCCATGTTACCTGCAAATCAAAATAAAAGCCCCTCGTGCTTAAACAATTGGTGCGGCCAGGAATATTCCAAAAATACATTTACATTTTATTTTCAGACTTCTCAAAGATATCGAACTCGCAGGTGAGACTTTCACCACAATGAACGTCTGTTCTAATTATTATATCTTTTTTTGGCCAGAATTTCAGTTTCGGTTTCTTGTTCTCTATATAAAGAGGAACCTGCTGACGTTTATCAGAGATTTTATACCGTTCTGTAAGGGTCACATTTCCTGGAACGTTCATATATGTAAACACGTGTGGGGCCCATAGCATACGGTATATGTTAGACCTGTGCATGCACCACCCCCCTGCATAAACAGTGTACAGATGTAGTAAACTTTAAAGAGGACCCCTCACCTCCCGACATGTTTATTTTAGTATCTACTTGCACCCCCCAAGTCTGGGGCATCTATTCTTATAACTCTATGTTGTGCCATTCCTCTATTATTCATCCTAAAAGTTATGAATGAATTGCTAGCAATTACAATGAAGGTCCAGCTGTCCCTGCACAGTCTGACATTATCCAGTCGGTGCTACTAGTGACAGCGCAGAGACACCCCCCCAACTGGTCACACCCAGCAGGAGCGCGCACTGTCTCTCCCCCCCCCCCTTCAGGATGGCAGAGCGGCAGCGGGGCAGAGTGTTAGGCCTCTTTCACACTAGCGTTGTTTCTTTCCGTCCTAGAGATCCGTCCTCGGGGCTCTAGGACGGAAAGAAACTGATCAGGATAATCCCAATGCATCCTGAATGGAGAGAAATCCGTTCAGGATGCATCAGGATGTCTTCCGTTCAGTACGTGAACGTTTTTTGGACGTTGACAAAAGCGCAGCATTGAAGAGCATTATTCCAGATCCGGCATTAAGCTAAACGTCGATTCGGCGCATCGCCGGATCCGACGTTTATCGCTGCGCATGCGCAGCAGCTGTTCCGATCGGCGCCCCAGTGTAAGCTGGGGCTCCGATTGGTTACCATGGCAGCCAGGACGCTACTGGAGTCCTGGCTGCCATGGTAAGTATAACGCAGCAGTGTACTTACCTGCGCCGCCGGGCGCTCCATTATGACATCACAGGTCCGGGCGGCGCATTGATCGATGCGCCACCCGGACCTGTGACGTCATTAAGGAGTGCCCGGCGGCTGCAGCGCAAGTAAGTACACTGCTGCTGAGTACCATGGCAGCCAGGACTCCAGTAGCGTCCTGGCTGCCATGGTAACAGTGAAAGCATGTTGAAGACTGATCAGGATCCTGATCAGTCTTCAAATGCTGTCAGTCCACTTGCGTTCTGACGGATCCGGCGGGACGGAAGTGCCCGCCGGATCCTCAGAACGCAAGTGTGAAAGAGCCCTTAGCTGTAACCATACAGCTGAGACTCTGCTTGAAATAACTGTTTAACCCCTTTCCATGCCGCGGTCCTTAGGGACCGCTGTCTGGAAGGGTCTAACCTTGAAGGGTTAATGCCCCCCCTCCTTTATAGATGGGCGAGCGGTGGCGATGCTCCCCCCTTTCAAGATGCAGAGCATGCAGCACCCCATCTTTCAAGATGACAGAGCGGCAAATTTTTATTGTGTAAATCCAAAATAAAATTTTAAAAATTACGACCTGCTCAAAATATCACATTATCTACTCTGTCAGGTGAGCATTGTAAAAAACTAAAACTGTGCCAGAACAGCCATTTGTTGTTTTTTTGGTTACCTTGCTTCATAAAAAGAGTAATATATATATATATGAGAGTGATAGTGGCTATACAATTTGATAAATAACGGTATGGTGCTCAGCCCTCGACACACCCAATGTTGTACTAAAATGAAAAGGAAAAACATTTGGGGGTTCTCTGCTACCTGGAACGCTATAGTCTCTCAATATTTCCTCAGAATTTTCACTGCTGTTCACCAGACGCTTTTTGGGGTAATTCCCCAAGTGGTGAAGTAATAAAGCTGCAGGAGTGGTAACGTACACTCAGACATATATAGTAACAAGCCATGACTAACCTGAAAGAGTAGCTACTATATTGGATGCAAATATAGTTATCAGAACTAATATCACAGTAAACATGATAAAAGAAGTGCTACCATCTATTTGAGTATACGGATATTGTGGTGACTTTATCAAGGATACTGTGCGACATTCACTACTTTTATCTATTGATACTATAGAAAAAGGAATCCCTTTTAGTGGACTTTTTTCGGGGGAAATATGGAATATAGACAACCCTTATAACTAGGGTTGAGCGAACTTGTATTTTAATTTCGGCGTCCGAAGTTCGGGTTCGGGTTATCTTAGAATCCTGTTATGGATTCGCTACCACGGACCATAACAGAATTTGGAATCCAAGTTCGCGCAACCGTCCTTCACTGCTCTACTTCCTTCTTCTCCTCCACACAGAGCACAGGAGCTCCGCCCCTCATGTCACATGATCATTATACCAGGCCCTTTACCACCTCTTATCCAATCCAGTACTGAGACATGCCCCCTGCACTGATCACATGACGGTGACGTCACCCCAGGTCCTTAGTGTTGTCCAAGGTTTGGGTTCATCGAAGAATCATGGATTCCAAATTCCGTTATGGTCCGTGGTAGCGGAATCCATAACGGGATTCTTCGATAACCCGATAACCCGAACACAAGTTCGCTCAACACTACCTATAACCTTATTGCACATCTTTTGAATGCTTTTATTTGTAATTAATTTTATTTTTATGTATAGAATACTAGGTCGACCTGGTTATATATAATACCTGTAATCCGGAGTATTTATATGTATGGTAGTTTGTCTTTAATAAATTTTACATTTTAACACATACATTTTTCCACTTGGTTCCAGGTAGCAGAGTGCCCCCTAATTTTTATTTCTTTTCATTTTAGTATGTTGGTACATACATACATGTGCACACAATGCACAACTACCTCTAGCAAAAGATTTACATATTGCAGGAATAAGGCTACATGCCCCTTTAACAGTGACTTTCACAGTGGCTGCCCCTTTAACAGTGACCGCCCCTTTAACAGTGACTTTCACCGTGACCGCCCCTTTAAAAGTAACTTTCATGGTGGCCGCCTCCAGTAACAGTGCAAACTGGTAAAAGCTGTAATCAGTTGTTATGGAAACCCGGTGTGAGACCTGCGAGCTTCTATTGGCTGATAAGGGACATGTAACTGTGGGTATGGCAGTTAGGGTTTAAGTGAAAGGCTGGCAGGCTTGTATTGGCTATAGTGCAGGTCATTTTTTGGGAATATCTTGGGAACGGTAAATCCTAGAGAGCCGATACCCCCACAAGATTTCTTTCCTGGTAGCAAGGGAGGGATGTGTATACCAAGTTTTGTTGAAAAAGGATGGTTGTGTTTTTGAGTTTATGCGGAACCTACCCTACATACACACACATATAAATATATATATATATATATATATATATATATATATATATATATATATATACAGTGTCGGACTGGGGTACCTAGGGCCCACCAGTAAAATTTATTTTGGGGGCCCACTGTATGGATACATTCAAATATAATAAATAATTTAACAAGTTTTTTTATATGAACATCGGCTGGCTGAGGTGCCGTACATTGAATATATGTATGTAGTGCAGTAAGTCTACTGAGTTATGTGCCACTTGTGCAGGGGGTGGGAGACTAGGGGCCCACCTTGCTCAGGGGCCCACCAGGGGAATCCCCTGTACCCCTGTGGGCCAGTCCGAGCCTGTATATATATATGTCATTTATCAAACAGGTGTAAAGCAACCAATCAGATTCCACCTATCATTTTTCACAGCTTCATTGGAAAATGACAGGTGGAATCTGATTGGTTGCTATGGGCAACTAAGCCAGTTTTCCTTTGCACCAGTTTTGATAAATCTACCCTCCCGCCCCCTACCCCCATCTGTGTGCATCGGCATCGCTGTTGCTACTGTGCATGCTCCGGGTTTGCAGATGGGTTTGTGCCGTTGGCCGGAGCCTGCGCAGTAGCATCAGCAATGCCCATGCCCACAGTGGGCATCGCAGTGCGAATGCCCTGGCCAGGCGAGGCAGAGCACAGCCGCGGGATTTCACGGGGAGAGGAGGAGGACGCAACAGAAGAGAAGGGCGGGCACAGGCTGGGGTGCGGAAATTAGGAAGAGAGGATGAGCAGCCTGGGCTCCAAAGATGTTATACCGCCCCTGGGCATATTTTAATAAAACTACACTTTTGCCGCAGGGAACCACAGAAGGAGGAAACAAAGGTACTGTTGGAGTCTTCTAAAGTTAAGCCAGAACGCTATGTAAATGGTCTATAATGGCCAAATGTTGTGACAGACTCCCTTTAAGGTATTTTTGGCAGAAAATTTCCCGCCAAAAAAAAGATAGATGTGGTGTCTAAAAATAGGATGGTTACCAGGTTGTAGGGCAGACGTTGCTGATTGGGTCCAGACGTGACCTATTAGATTGGGAAGAGTGGGCATGCCCAGCAATAGGTAGGGCATTGGTGGGTGTTTTTTTTTTGTGGGTATATAGTGGCAGTGGCTGTCAGCTTTGCAGAAGATTTGCTGCCCCCGCCTGCTGCCTTTCCTGTTATTTTACCTGATGGAGGACTTCGTCGCGGAGCTCCGCAGGCGTGCTTGTGATTGAGAGATGGCGTCATGGCTTGATTCCTGCCTGTCCGACATGTCTTCAACAGTGGAGGTCCCGGCGGTGGTCGGAGCGCCTGCCGATATCGGACCCCACGGTGGATGCTGCAGAAGATGCGGGAGCTCCCTCTGCCTGTGCTGCGCTCTTCACAAAGAGAGAAGAAGCAGCGCACTCGTTTTTCTCCTTCCCCATGCAGGTCCATTCCAGAAAGGAGGAGGATGGAGAAGAGAGTCTCCTCTGATGGTCGCGCCGGAAGTAGCAGCAGAAGGATGACGTCATGGCCAGAGGTGCGTATGGGATCTGTGTGCACCGGAAACTGTGCGCAGCAACTAGGTGTCACACTTCGGTGTGGGAGGGAAACCCACACCGAACATAGGAGGGAAAGGGGTGAGGGGAAAAGACCTGGAAACTAGGGAAAGGAGCAGGTCACCTCCTAGAGAGACCCTAATCAAAGTCCTGACTGACTGCAAGTATGAAGTGACCCCAGAGGTAGGTGAGTTCATACACAGGAACCTAAAGTCCTAACTCACCCTATAGGACCCTGGTACTAATGTCAGGACAAGAGACAACCTGTTCCTCCAAATGGTAGGAGAAACAGGAGTCTCCTTCAGGCCCAAACAATAAACTAAAGGGGAAGAAGACACTTAACTTCAAATGGCTATGGAAACACAGGAACTCCGCCGAGATTCAAACACCAGCAATCCACAACAAGACTGAAGCTATAAACCGCACAGCATGGTGGGAGAAGCCACAATAACTAGGGAAGGTTAAGTGACCACATAAGTAACACCTGAGGCAAGGGGTGTGGCCATTACCAGAAAAAACACAGACACGAATTGATCCACAAGGAACCTGTCAGATAAAACCACGTGTTGCCAGTCTCACGGATCTCCTGGCACCTGTCACGGGAACGTCGTTGACAGTAGGTTCCGCCGGCTTTTCTCGACACCAAGGTTCCCTGGGGACTCCCGCAATGGGAACTTCATCTGTGGATGCCACCTCTTCTTCATCGCATCCGCGTGCAAGTCGACAGTATAGAAATAGAATTCAGAGATTTTAGGTAAGCGTAAAGCTACAGTAAAGGAAATCCAGTCAGTTTTGGGTTTGTTCGCATTCGCTAGTAGAGTTATGCGGATGGACCGCAATTTTTGTCGTCAATTGTCTTCAAAAATTTCTGCCATTCGTAATCCTGCTTTTCACATTCGATGCAGGGAGGTTAAAGGGGTTCTCCGGGAATTAAGAAAATGTAAGTACTTAAATATTTTTAATAAATATATTCACAAATACCTTTCATTAGTTATAATGGCTCGTTTTGTCTAGGAAGCAATCAGGGGAAATAAAATGGCCGCCGCCCTATTAGTACAAACAAAACCTGTCCTAATCACACAGGAGGACAAGTTACTTTATAACACTGAGGTAAAGAGCTGCCTCATCCTCCTCTCTGCTCGTCAGGGATTATGATCCTGAATACAGGTGAATCTCTGTGGGAATGGAGATGACGAGGAGACATGAGAGGAGGGTGAGGTGTGGCTAATGAGCAGCAGCAGGGCTGGGACAAGGTCCACCACCAACAGAGGCTGAGCTGCCCAAGTGCGCCCCCCCCCCCTCCACATTTGTGTCATCCACAGAACCCCCCTCCCCATAACAGGGTCCATGTAGGAATGACCCCCAATACAAGGGGTGAGGCTGTGGGGTTGTATCTGCTTTTTTGATGACAGCGCCAGCGGGGCCCGTGCAGTGACTGTATTCTACTACACCCCCCTCCCCCCACACACACTGTATATAATCTTAACTATATAACTGTAGTGATTTGCTACAGTTATATAGTTAATAAGATTATATCCAGTGAGCGGGAGATTGGGGGTGTAGTAGAATACAGTCACTGCGCGGGCCCTGCTGTCATTATGAAATAGCATATGAGACCCACACCTCTTTTATTGGTGGTCATTCAGTAAATTAACCCTGTTTTGAGGGGGAGGGGGGGTGTCTGTGGGACAAATATGTGTCATCCACAGATTCTCCCCATAACAGGGTTCATTTAGTGATTGACCACCCAAATTGTGGTGACCCAATACATGGGAGTTGCATCTGCAGAGCTTTTGTATAATGCCACCCCACACTGTAGTGTCCCCCACACAGTAATGTCCCCCACACTGTAATGTCCCCCACACTGTAATGTCCCCCACACTGCCCCCCACACAGTAATGTCCGCCACACTGCCCCCGCACAGTAATGTCCGCCACACTGCCCCCCCGCACAGTAATGTCCGCCACACTGCCCCCGCACAGTAATGTCCGCCACACTGCCCCCGCACAGTAATGTCCGCCACACTGCCCCCGCACAGTAATGTCCACCACACTGCCCCCGCACAGTAATGTCCGCCACACTGCCCCCACACAGTAATGTCCGCCACACTGCCCCCACACAGTAATGTCCGCCACACTGCCCCCACACAGTAATGTCCGCCACACTGCCCCCCACACAGTAATGTCCGCCACACTGCCCCCACACAGTAATGTCCAGCCACACTGCCCCCACACAGTAATGTCAGCCACACTGCCCCCACACAGTAATGTCAGCCACACTGCCCCCACACAGTAATGTCCGCCACACTGCCCCCCACACAGTAATGTCAGCCACACTGCCCCCCACACAGTAATGTCCCCACACCCCCTCAACCACACAGCAGTGCCCCCACATAGTAATTTGTCATGCCCCCTCCCCTCTTGTCATGCTTTTTCTGCCCCGTCATTCTCCCCCATCTTTTCATGCTCTTTTTAACCCCCCATGTTGTCATGCTCTTTCTGCCCCCCATGTTGTCACAGACTTAATGAAAGGGGGCCCGGCATTTCACTGTACTTAATGCCGGGCCCCATCAGAGCGCTCCTCTCACCTCCATTATGGTCACTTCTCCAGGCTTCCAGGATCAGGCCCCAGCGCTGCCTCACATTAAGCAGGTGGGCGGAGCCTAACGGAGGTCTGTTAGGCTCCGCCCACCTGCTTACTCTGTTTCTAGTTAGAGCCAGAGGCAGCGGGGCCTGATGCTGGGGGCCTGAAGCAGTGAACATAATGGAGGTGAGAGGAGCGCTCTGACGGGGCCCGGCTCAGGGAATGACAGGAGGGAGCGCTGAGCGGTTCCCCCCTGTCAGTCCCTCTCCCTCTCGCCGGCCCCTGCCTGCGCCCTGAGGCTGGAGCGCCCTGAGGCTGGAGCCTCCCCAGCCTCTGTGTCGGCCCGGCCCTGAGCAGCAGCACTTGTTAACAGTCTCCATTACCACAGCCAGTGGTGTACTGCCAATATAGGCAGACCACGCAGCTGCTCTGGGGCCCGGAGTGCAAGAAAGGCCCTGCCCATTTTTCTTCTGTTTCGGGCTTGCCCGGAGTGGGGAATTTCCTGGATTAGGAGTCCCTGCCCCTGTTTTGCAGCAATGGCTTAGCATTAATCTCTATAGCCCAGTGGCTAAGGTTATTGCCTTTAATTTAGATGGTTGCCAGTTCGAATCCCTACAGAAACGTTTTAAAAATAGAGTCTAAATAAAAATTTAATACACAGGATTCAATTCATAAAAAAATCTTTTTTCTTTTCATCGCGATATTCTGACCCTCATAACTTTTTTATAGTTATGTCTACGGAGATGTATGGGGGCTCATTTTTTGCTGGATGATCTGTTATTTTTGACAATACCATTTTGGGGTGTATATGACGATCATTTTTTTTTTTCAATTTTCTCGGGAGATAAAGTGATGAAAAAAACACGAATTTTTTAACTGTTACGCCATTCACCACAATGGCTAACTTTTTTAAATAATGCGATGCCCATAATGCTATTTTTTTTTGTTTCTTTTTATTTTGGGGGACGGGGGTGATTTAAATTTTTTATGTTTTCAAAACTCTCTTTTACATTTTTTTTACTTTTTGTTAGGTCCCCGAAGTGGACCACAACTTACAATAATCAGATGCAAATTGCTCCATTAGGCTGGATTCACACGTCCGTGGAAGTGAACTGTCCGTGGTAACCTGGGCTGGATTCCTGCTTAGAGCAGGAGCACACAGCGTCATTGGTTGCATTGACGCCGTTCAATTCCTGCCGCCCCTGCAGTACACTAATAGTGTATTATTACTGTACTGCAGTTTGCAGCAGGAAGCGCACGGCGTCATAGCCGTAATCCAGCCCAGGTTACCACGGACAGTTCACGTCCGTGTTAAACAGACGTGTGAATCCAGCCTTAGTCTGTATATAAATCACTATATCACAGTTAAGTGCTGCCATCTTTAACTTTTTTATTTTTCCGTTCACATATCCATATGAGGTCATATTTTTTGCCGTACAAGTTGTACTTTAATATGGCATACAATGTAGTGGGAAGCAGGCAAAAAATTCCAAATGGGGTGGAATTGGAAAACAAAAAACAATTCCTCCACCGTTCTACAGGTTTTGTTCCTACGGTGTTCCCTTTGTGGCAAAACTGACCTGTGTCCTTCATTCTCTGGGTAAGTAGGAATACAATGGGGGAGGAGCCAGGGCAGGTAGTGGGATGGGCCAGGGTGGGTAGTGGGCTGAGTTAGGGGACCCAATTCAGATTCTTGCTATGGGGCCCAATGATTTCTATGTACGCCCCTGACCACAGCCCACACATTACCACAGTCTGTCCTCTCAATCCTCTCTGTATTTCATGTCTCCTTCATGAACTAAATTCCCCAGACTCCAGAGATTCAGCTAAAATTCTTATCAGCTGTATTCAGGATTATAATCCCTGACAAGCAGAGCAGAGAGGAGGATGAGGCAGTTCTTTACCTCAGTGTTGTGAAGTAATTTGTCCTCCTGTGTGATTAGGACAAGTTTTGTGTGTACTAATGGGACGGCGGCCATTTTGTTTCCCCTGATGATTGCTCCCCAGACAAAACGAGCCATTATAAATAATGAAATGTATTTGAGAATACATTTAATATAAAGTAATATTTAAGTATTTTCATTTTCTTAATTCCCGGAGAAACACTTTAAGGAAGACTTTATGGTCTGGTTAGAATTCTTTCAGCAATATAATGAGCGTTCTTATTGGCAGGAGGATTTTGTTTTGGCCTAATCTCTGGAGTTATTTACAGATGAGGCAGATTCGTGCGGCTTTGGGGCCTTTTGGAGCGGGCACTGGTAATTCAAAGTTGACTGCCTGCAGCCACCACTAGGGGGAGCTCAGTGCATGGAAACTTATGCACTGGAAGCTGTAAATAATTGTCCTGCGCTGAGTTTCTCCTAGTGGAAAAATGCTGTGAATCTGTGTCCGAAACAGGAGAAGCAGCTCAGCGTTGGACCCCGCTCTCTCTGTGGCCCATAGCAGTCGCATGGTCTGCCTCCATGGTAGGTATGCCTTTCACCCCAATGTAAGTGTGTCACCTATGGCAGTGGGCATTGTGGCCCCCTCAGGAACCAGGACCTGGTTGCAACTGCTACCCCTGCACTCCCTCTAGGTACACATTATCTGTTTAGGTGGACTATGGACAAACAATACATTTTGGCTTATCGATGTACTAATTCAACCACCATACATTTATTGAGGAAGAGGGGGGGGGGGGTATTTCCTACATCAGTCTTGATCTACCTTGCACACTGGGTTCACTTACTGTCACAAGGTTAGAGCAGAACTTCACATACAACTATCATCACATCTAGGCGTTAACTTGGAAGGGCATGAGGAAGGGCTGCGCCTACTAGGGGGTAACACACAGATATAACCAGCATTATATCTTTACCCTAAGTTCACACCTGAGCGTTTTACAGTGCGTTCAAACGCGCTGTAAAACGCTCAACACATGAAAACCAATGCTTTCCTATGGCCCTGGTTCTCACTTGAGCGTTTTACAGCACGTTTGAACGCGCTGTAAAACGCCCGACGCATAAACAAGTACTTGAGCTTTTTTTTGGGGCGTTTGTCGCGCGTTTTGTGATTGACACCACAGTAGTCAATCACAAGAACGCGCGTACGAACGCGCGTTTCCTATTTGCAAAAACGCGCTGAAATACGCTCAGGTCTGAACCCAGAGTTACACTTATCTAGAGTTTACATAATGTCCACACCCCAGGGGATTCCCTTAAAATGGATTTCTTCTTCAGACGGAGGGAGAAGCTGGGGATATCCAAGTTCTGCAGATGATTATGCATAAGGGGTTTTCTATAATATTGCCTTTTTTTTTTCACTTTCCTTTGTTTACCCAAAACTGATAATAGTTGAAAACTGCTGGTAAATACATCATTTACTGACCCTGACCAGCCCTGGTTCCTGGCGACCTCTCAGAGAAGATGTACTGCCGCAAATAGAAAATGTCTCCTGATTATTCACATTAGAAGCTAAGCAAACCACAGCCTTACTAGGTTCTCAAACCCAAACCCCCCCAGCATAGACTGTGTCCTGGAAGAAAAACCATGTAACAAAGGTGTACAGCACGCAGCAATGAATCTGCGCACAGCGGTTTTCTTCCGGCCGATTCTCGGCATACTTGTCGGGTTGCGGCTGGATCTCCGCTGGTCAAGAGAGACCAGGGAGGATCTCACAACAGTAGTGAGAAACTAGCCTAAAGTAAAAGGTTGTCCACTTATGTTTAAGCAATGAGATTGGAATGCTATTGTGATATTCGCCAGGGGGAATAACAGAGGAACTCCACATCACGGAGTTCTTAGAAAAGAGGCTGGATTTTTTTTAAAACGGGAAATAAAAGTATTAAACTTGAAAAGGGGTTTTCTGGTTCAGAAGATGGATGGCCTATCCTCAGGATAGGATAGCAGTATCAGATAAAACAGCTGTTTGAGATGCTGAGAGTCGATCCCCACTGATTTGAAATTGATTGGTATTTTGATCCCCCAAAAAAACAACCTTTAAAAGGATATGTTCCCTCTCCTGACATGCCTGTTTTAGTGGATACTTTCATTCCCCATGTAATAAGAATTCTGGAGCATCTAGTCCTATGAGTCTATGTTGTGACATTCCTTTAATATTCCTGCTAGAAATTATGAATGAATTGCTAGCAGTTTTCAATGAAGGTCCAGATGGGTGTTACCAGTTGGGTGTTGTCCCTGCACAGTGTGACACAGGCAGCACTGATTGGATAATGTCAGACTGTGCAGGGACACACACCCATCTAGACCTTCAGACGTATGAAATTCATTCATAACCTAGTAGGAATAATACTGAAATGGCATAACATACAGCCGTAGGAACAGATGCTCCAGAATTGTAATTACATGGGGAATCCAAGTAGTTACTATAGCAGACATGTCAGGAGAGGTCCTCTTTAAGGGGATGTTCTGAGACTAATATTGCTGTGCTATCATTATATTGCTGTAGGCCATCATTATCTGATCAGTCAAGGGTCCTCTGTTTTGCAGGAGTGCCATGTCCCCTTCATTGTATTAACTGGCAGAGGTCCTGTAGGTTGAACCTCCACAGATAATATATTAGTCCTGGGAAACCCTTTAAGATGACCATAGTTATTAGAACTGGATCTGCCAAGGTGGCTGTACCCTGTCAACATCTTACCTGGATGATGTTCTCGATGGAGTTCCAATTAACTATCTTTGTTCATAAGATTTATACCTCCTCCAAGGTTTATACCTGCCCCTCCTCCTACGAATGTCCAGTGTGCACACATGTCTCTGAAATAATCGCTGAGGAATGCAGCCTTCAAAAGGGTTGGGGGGAGTGTATGTTATCTAACTATCCCTAACTCACTACGCTACAAAGAATATAGAAGGTGATATAATAATTAAAGGGGACAGAACCAATCAGTACTTAATTAAGTATGTAAAATACCCTTAAAATGCATCTCTTTGCTCAAACACTTTGCCTTAATGATCCTCAAACTTCTGTAAAAGTTCCTTCCTCAGTGATTGGTTCATAGCAAATCTGCTTTTTTGGCAGCTTTCACTCACGGGGATGGTGTCTCCCTGGAAAAGGCTTCTGTCTTGGTCAACTTGGTAGCAGTACACACATAACAGATCTTCTCTCTGGCTTGTTTACCAGAAGACTCACTAACCAGGGCGTGAGGCCAGCCCACTACCAGGCAACTAACACTTAGAACTGCCAGTTAACTATTTCCTACCTATATACCGTACATAGCCTTTTGGAATATATAGTGCATAGCTAGCATCACAGTAAAGGGTTTAACACCTTTAATAGTAAACCATAGCATTAACCCTTTAGCAGTGAACCAGCGGGTCACTGGATCCTCACTGCTGGTTTGGAACAAAATAGCCTGCACCATACTGTGTAATAGGCTGTGGGCATCTACAGCACTGCTTGCTGTAATACAATAGAATGTCTCTGTTCTCAAAACCATATCTTCTTTCCCCCTATATAATTCAATGGTGTAACTACCTTGGTAGCAGGCATAGCAGGTGCTATATGGGGCCCCGCAGCTAAGCAGGGCCCTGCTTGTCCACATCAGTTGTAGCCAAAGTCGCCATATAGTCCCAACATAAAGCTCTATAGCAGGGATCAGTAAACTTCAGCACTTCTGCTACTACAAAACTACAACTCCCAGCATGCACACTTACTTGGCTGTCCTTGTAACTCCCATAGAAGTGAAAAGAGGATTTTGGGAATTGCAGTTTCAGAACAGCTGGAGTGCCGGACGTTGCTGATCCCTGTACTATAGCATATGTTGTTCGTCGTTAAAGGGTTAAAGTCAATCCCTTCCCACAATAGTACAGCTGGAAAGCTCAAACTAGCATCTACAATAATTAAAATCACACATTTGAACTCGATTGCACCCAAAGTTATGGAAAAGTATTTTTTCACATTGTGACCGCAGTGAAAGCGCTCAGCACTCCCAATTATACAGACGAAGGCCAAAATAGTGTTCGGTGGCACCCGCCGTGGTTTTTATACTTTGTACTGCATGGAACAGTGTAGCACACCCCGCTATTCCATACAGACACGTTTAGTACCACACGGTATACGTTTTTTTAACATGGGCGACGGACACTACTCAGTGGTGTCCGTTAAATGTGGGATGCCGAGGTTTCCATTGGGAGACCCTCCTGATGAAAGCCGCAGACAAACAGTGCTAGCGCGGTGTGAAAAGACTCTGAGATCGCATCCAAAAAACGCAAGGATGATTGCTGGGATCCGCACGTCAGATATTAGCAGCAGTCAGTGACCCCATCAAGTCCGTTGGGTTTTGCAGATGTGTCCATTGTTTTGATGGGAAAAAGAGCATGCAATGCTGTTTTTTCAAAAATATGACAATATACAATGCAAACGTGAGCAGATCCTACCCCGGAGAATTCACATGCGGTAGAGATGCAGCAGACATTTCTGGGACTGTCCCATACATGTGAGTGGGGTTGTTCTTCTAGCAAGTACATGGTGTTTTGCAAGCCCTGATTTGAAAAATGGGTCAATTGCAGACATTTTTGAAACATATCTGCCAAGTGTGACAGATACGGGTTATCACGCAGCTGCTGCAGCCCAGCAAGTGTATGGGGTCAGGGGCGGATTGGTCATAGACCCTCCAGGGAAATTTTCTTATGGGCCGATGACCACCAAATCCCTCCTCACGGCCGCTGGCCGGGTACATAGCAATCTAAAGCTCTCAGCATTAATTAATGCTAGGAGCATCAGGTACTTATGCACCTGGCCAGCAGTCGATGGTGCCCTCCTGAACCCAACTGTATTACCATCGGAGATAGAGGTGAATGCTGCAGCAGTATTTTGTGCTGCACTGTGGTATTTGGTTCTGCTGGGGCAGTACTTTGTGCTGCACTGTGGTATTTGGTTCTGCTGGGGCAGTATTTTGTGCTGCACTGTGGTATTTGGTTCTGCTGGGGCAGTATTTTGTGCTGCACTGTGGTAGCTGGTTCTGCTGGGACAATACATTGTGCTACACTGTGGTATTTGGTTCTGCTGGGGCGGTATTTTGTGCTGCACTGTGGTATTTGGTTCTGCTGGGGCGGTATTTTGTGCTGCACTATAGTATTGCAGGCCCCGCCTACTTATATTGTCCCCATCTTCTGTGAGTTTGGACTCGCCTACAAAATGGGGACACTCTAAGTTCCTAGTCCACCCCTGAAAGAAGCTCAGCCCCGATTCCACACATAACCTGTGGACAAACGCGGCGCTGTTTTAAGGGATGAAAATACGAAGTAGATATTTTTCTGCTCTCATAAAACTCCTTTATTCTCCAGCAGTATACTTCAGGTAATGCAGCTCTCTGGTGGAGTATGTCTTGGGCAGTTCTCGCTACGCCTCACAGTTATCTTCAGACCTGACCTGTACCCACTCAAAGTAAAGTAAACCAGGTGCGCATATTACTAAAGCTCCTAAGATAATACACTTCACTTGAGGACCTGTCAGCTGCAGCCATGTGACCACAGGTCCTCCTCACATATAACACAACAGCATATGCAATGCAATAAAATTCCCAGGTACTTAGCTGTATATCATCATCAACAGACAGACACAGTACACATCATTGGTGTTACTAGAAATGACTAGGCCCGACAGCAAATTTTTAAATGGGCCCATCCCCCGTACCTTCTTCGCAACCCCCTCCTTTAATGCTACCCACAGACAGGGCTCTCTCAGACCAGACCAGCAGCTGCTTCATCTGTTTCCAACACTGTATATAATGTCATTGCATAATACTGTTGAGGGGGCCCTGACAAAATCTTTTAGTCCTCCTCCTGAGTGGGCCCCTTCCGAGTCCAGGCCCCAAAGCAGCTGCTTTCCCTTCTACCCCTATAGCTACACCCCTAGTAGACATTAACACATACACATTGGTCCCAGGCATCTTTTCACACAATATTAACCTGTAAGCAGGGGCATAGACAAATCTCATGGGGGCCCCCGATACCAAAATTTAGTATGGGCCTCCCTGCCCCACACTTTGCCAGTACTCGTACGTCAATCACTCCCAGGCAATGCAGAACGCAAAGAGCAATGCCCCAGATTTCTGATGAATTTACATTTCTTTTTTATTGAGAGGAAGAAATTTTGATAAAAATAATTGTAATAAAAAGAAATTGCCCTTGGCCTCACCCACTTCATCTGACTTCTATGATGGAAAAAGTGGCACAAGTGCTTCATGAATACGACCTTCATTCTGAACATTGTATTTCTCAATGTATTGACGCCAGAAGAGTAGCATAAATCCACTGATAAATCTCCTCCACACAGCTCAAAATCTCCGGATTCTCTTTACATAAATTTATTACAAAACTGGGTGCCCGGAACCACCACTAGGGGGAGCTCTGTGCATAGGAATTTATACAGTCACAATCTCTTTGCACTGAGTTCCCCCTAGTGGTCGTGTGGTCTGTCTCCAGTCACTGCGTCCAAGGAGGAGAGAATTCTCTAATCTTATCTGTCTGTAAATTGCAGGTTGTCATAAATAAAACGATTTCCTTCTGTCCTCAGAAACAGATATTGGGATAATTTCATATTATATATCACTTAGCGGAGCTTTACTATAACTCCACCCACAGCTGTATTTTAACATCTAGTTAACATCTAGACCAGCAAATCCAGAAAACCGCTCTGACATTTTTAAGACTTTAGTAATTAGGAACTGACAGGGAAGTTAATGCTCCGCAGAATGACTCATCTGAAAGCTGTGTCATCGGGGAAATCCAGTCTTGTAACCTGAAGCTAAAGTATGCGGTAGTGGTGGTCTCAGTGAGATTCAGAGAATTCATTGTTAATTTATTATTATTAATTTATCGTTGTATGATGTGCCTGGGTAACCCCTTCAGGACCCTGACATTTTTCACCTTAAGGGGGTTGTCTCATCATAGACAATGGGGGCATATCGCTAGGATATGACCCCATTGTCTTATAGGTGCAGGTCCCACTGCTGGGACCTGCAACTATATTGAGAACGAAGCCCCGCAAGGTGGTGGCTAGAGGACTCCGGTCCGGCCACCACCAAGCCGACTCCCCATAGAAGTGAATCGAAGCATACCGCACAAGAGCGGCCCCCGCTCCCATTCATTTCTATAGAGCTGATGGAAATAGCCGAGCCAGTGCTCGGCTATTTTTGCCAGCCCCATAGGAAATGAATGGAGGGCGGCTGCTCATGCGTAGTGCACACTCCTTCACCTGCGGGGCTCTGTACTTGATAAATGATAGGTGCAGGTCCTACAGCTGCGACCCGCACCTATATTGAGAACGGAGCCCCACAAGGTGGTGGCTGGAGGACTCTGGTCTGGCCACCACCATGCTGACTCCCCATAGAAGTGAATGGGAGCGTACCGCAAATGCGCGGCCCCCGCTCCCATTCCTATGGGGCCGACGAAAATAGCTGAGCCAGTGCAAATCTGACATGTGTCACTTTATGTGGTGATAACTTTAAAACACTTTTACTTATTCAAGGCAGTCTGAGACTGTTTTCTCGTTACATACTGTATTTCATCAACAGCAATAACCACCAGGGGACCCGCATTATGCAATAAAAAACAATTTTATTAATTACATCCTAAAAACATATCACAAGTAACAAATACAAAATAATGGCGGTAGTGCCGCACAATACCAAAAGTAGCTCAGGCTAACCACCCATGACAAAAATCTTGCAAGCTATTGTATATTAAACAAGTGTACCCCTTCAAAAAAGTATGATATTTATATCAGGCAGATGAGTACAACATCCAAATTTACCATAACAATACATAAAGGGGATACCTGTATAGAATAGATGCTAAACACAGCAAGATCCGGACATAGGCGGCACGAGACTCGACGCGTTTCGCTCCCGCTTCCTCAAAGGGGAGGAAGCGGGAGCGAAACGCGCGTCGGGGTCTCGGTGCCGCCCTATGTCCGGATCTTGCTGTGTTTAGCATCTATTCTATACAGGTATCCCCTTTTTATGTATTGTTATGGTAAATTTGGATGTTGTACTCATCTGCCTGATATAAATATCATACTTTTTTGAAGGGGTACACTTGTTTAATATACAATAGCTTGCAAGATTTTTGTCATGGGTGGTTAGCCTGAGCTACTTTTGGTATTGTGCCGCACTGACGCCATTATTTTGTATTTGTTACTTGTGATATGTTTTTAGGATGTAATTAATAAAATTGTTTTTTATTGCATAATGCGGGTCCCCTGGTGGTTATTGCTGTTGCTTATTTGTTGCCCTGCATGGTTCCATATTGTAGGTAGTTTTGGTGTTATATACTGTATTTCATGACAGGTAAATTTGAGTCAAAATATTTCATTTTTATTTATAAAAAAAAATACCAAATTTACCAAAAATTTTGAAAAATTTGCAATTTTCAAAGTTTTTATTTTTCTGCTTTTAGAACATATAGTGATACCTCCTAAAATAGTTATTACTTTACATTTCCCATATATCTACTTCATGTTTGGATCATTTTGTAAATTACATTTTCTATTTTTTGGGATGTTAGAAGGTTAGAAGCAAATCTTAATTAAAAAAAATAAATAATCAAAAACCCAATTTGTAAGGACCAGTTCAGGTCTGAAGTCACTTTGTGGGGCTTACATAATAAAAAAAACACACCCATAAATGGCCCTATTTTAGAGTAGAAACTACACACCTCAAGGTATTCAAAACTGATTTTACAAACTTTGTAAACCCTTTAGGTGTTCCACAAGTATTAAAGGAAAATGTAGATGAACTTTCAGAATTTCACTTTTTTGGCAGATTTTCCATTTTAATCCTTTTTTTCCCAGTAACAAAGCAAGGGTTAACAGCCAAACAAAACTCAATATTTATTGCCACAGAAACACTCCATATGTGGTCGTAAACTGCTGTACAGGCACACAGCAGGGTGCAGAAGGAAAGGAGCGCCATATAGTTTTTGGAGGGCAGATTTCACTGAGATAATTTTAAGTTGCCATGTCACATTTAAAGACCCCCTGATGCACTAGAGTAAAAACTCCCAAAAAGTGGCCCCATTTTTGGAAACTACAGGATAAGGTGGCAGTTTTGTTGGTACTATTTAAGGGTATGTACAGTATGATTTTTGGTTGCTCTACATTACATTCTTTGTGAGGTAATGTAACAAAAAATAGCTGTTTTGGCACCATTTAAATTATTTTTTTTTTTTTTACAGTGTTCATCTGACAGGTTAGATCTTGTGCTATTTTTATAGAGCAGGTTGTTACGGATGCAGCAATACAAAATAATTACCTTTTTTTGGTTGTTTGTTTCAGTTTTACATAATAAAGCATTTTTGAAAAAAAAAAAAGATTTTTTTTATGTCTCCATATTCTGAGTGCCATAGTTTTTTTTATTTTTTGGGCAATTATCTTAAATAGGGTCTCATTTTTTGCTGGATGAGATGACAGTTTGATTGGTACTATTTTAGGGTGCATATATATTACAAAAAAAAACTTTATATAAACCATCCTCCACGATATGATATTAAATGCGTGGATGTATATGGCTACATTTACAAAATCAAAGAAAATAATGCACTATAATAATAGATGCAAGCATAACATATGGACTAAGCCCTCACTCTTGATAAAATCTGAGACACCTGGTCAATACATTTTGATTAAAATACATCTAAGCCCACCTACCAGGCGACAAGGTGGTCTCAGTTCAGGCAGGTTCCTACGCTAACCTATTCATGCTTTTGCGCATTTTTCAGGAGCACAGTCCCCGCACATATGGTGTGCTGCCCCTTGTTACCTCCATGTGCATCAGCAACCGGTGGGAGGAGAGACACACAAACCTATATGTAACACCTTAATCAAGGTCACCTATTAGATAGGTGGGGCAAAAGTGCACTTGAATATCACTCCCAGTACATGAAGGTGCCACTCCTTCAAGACAAATCAAACAAATCACAGAAAAAACTATATATAAACCATCCTGCACGATATGGTATTAAATGTGCGGATGTATATGGCTACATTTACAAAATCACAGAAAATAATGCACTATAATAATAGATGCAAGCATAACATATGGACCAAGCCCTCACTCTTGATAAAATCTGAGACACTTGGTAAATACATTTTGATCAAAATACATCTAAGTCCTCCTACCAGGTGGGCTTAGAAGGAGTGGCACCTTCATGTGTGAATACGCTCCTACACTGGGAGTGATATTCAAGTGCACTTTTGCCCCACCTATCTAACAGGTGACCTTGATAAGGTGGTACATATAGGTGTGTGTGTCTCTCCTTCACCGGTTGCTGATGCACATGGAGGTTACAAGGGGCAGCACACCATATGTGCGGGAACTGTGCTCCTGAAAAATGCGCAAAAGCATGAATAGGTTAGCGTAGGAACCCGCCTGAACTGAGACCACCTTGTCGCCTGGTAGGTGGGCTTAGATATATTTTAATCAAAATGTATTGACCAGGTGTCTAAAATGTTATCAAGAATGAGGGCTTAGTCCATATTTTATGCTTGCATCTATTATTATAGTGCATTATTTTCTGTGATTTTGCTTGTTATTACACTTTTTGTGATGTAAGGTGACAAAGAAAGGCTTTTTTTTACACCATTTTTATTTTTTTATGGTGTTCACCTGAGGGGTTTAGATCATGTGATATTTTTATACAGCAGGTTGTTACGGACACGGCGATACCCAATATGTCTACTTTTTACATTTTTTTCACTTTTAACCCAATACAAGCATTGGAAAAAAAAAATCATGTTTTATTGTCTCCATATTCTGAGCCCCATAGTTTTTTTTATTTGTTGCCCGATTGTTTTATGTCAGGGTTCAATTTTTGCGGGATGCGGTGACGATTTGATTGTTACTATTTTTGGGGGTGCATAGGACTTTTTGATCGCTTGGTGTGCACTTTTTGTGATGTAAGGTAACCAAAAATATTATTGTATTAGCACAGTTTTTATTTTAGTTTTTCTACGCTGTTTAGGTGAGAGGGTGGATCATGTGATAATTTCATATAGCCGGTCGTTACGGACCCGAATATGTCTGGTTTTCTTTTTTTTCTATTTTTTTTTACAATTTTATGTGTTTTATTTTGGGAAATAATTTTTTTTTTTTACTTGAAACTTTATTTTTTTATTATGAAAAACACTTTGTTTTATTTATTTTTTTACTTTTTTATTTTTGCTGCACTCTGCATTGTAATGCATTGGCTGTCAGCTTTTATGCTGACAGCCTGCCTGTAAGACCTAGCCTAAGGCCTCTTGCACACGAAAGTGTGCACCCCGTGCCCGTGCTGCGGGCCGCAAATTGCGGCCCGCAATGCTCGGGCACCGGCCGTGGGGCAGCCGCAGCGGATCGCGGACCCATTCATTTGAATGGGTCCGCAATCTGCCCGTTCCGCAAAAAGATAGGACATGTTCTGTCTTTTTGCGGGACGGAAGTACGGAACGGAACCCCGCGGAAGCACTCCATAGTGCTTCCATAGCGTTCCGTTCCGTCATTCCATTCCGCACCGTTCCGCATCTCCGGATTTGCGGATCCATTGAAATGAATGGGTCCGCATCCGTGATGCGGAATGGCCACGGAATGGTGCCCGTGTATTGCGGATCCGCAAATGCGGTCCGCAATACGGGCACAGGGCGCACACGTTCGTGTGCAATAGGCCTAAAGGCTGGAACTCACAGGCTTCAGTAGAAAGCAAGCCCTGATGCCTGTGAAAGGCATCGGGCTTGCCTTCTCTGCCATTGGGTCCCTGTACCCTCTGCAAACCCTCTGCATGCCGCGGTCAGCTTTGACCGCAGAATACAAGGGGTTAATACGCCGGGATCGGTGTCTTCAACTATGCCGGCATATGCAGCAAGGGCACGGCTGTCAGTGACTGCTGGGTCCATACTGCTGATGGGGCGGGCGCAGCTCTTGCATCCGCCCAATCAGCCCGCCGTACATGTACGACGCTGGTCCTTAAAGAGGACCTTTCATCACCCTAACAAATCTAAACTAAGTATACATACATGGAGAGCGGCGCCCAGGGATCTCCCTGCACTTACTATTATCCCTGGGCGCCGCTCCGTTCTCCCGGTATGTCCTCCGGTAACTTCAGCTCTGCGTCTCAACTGGGAGGAGCCTGCCCTTGTTCTCCTGGGCGTCTCCTTCTCCCAGACTGTAGCGCTGACCAACCGCAGCGCTCAACTCATAGCCTGGGAGGTTTTCTTCTCCCAGGCTATGAGCTGAGCGCTGCGGTTGGTCAGCGCAGAATGGGCGCCGCTCCGTTCTCCCGGAGGACATACCGGGAGAACGGAGCGGCGCCCAGGGATAATAGTAAGTGCAGGGAGATCCCTGGGCGCCGCTCTCCATGTATGTATACTTCGTTTAGATTTGTTAGGGTGATGAAAGGTCCTCTTTAAAGGGGTTGTCCCACAAAAAATCTTCTACAGTTTTCAAACCAGCTCCTGGATCTGAATGCTTTTGTATTTGCCTGTAATACACTAATGTTCAGCTTAATACCCATTTTCCAGGTGACAGAAACACTTTAAACATTTATTATAGTATTATAGCTACTGAGCTATTCAGTATGATGTATCTGTATAGCGCCACCTGCTGTTTAGATTTTTTCTTGTTTCCTTGACCTGCTCACTGAGATGGCCGCACATGCTCAGTTTCATCCCTCAACAGCCTCCTGAGTTGTGATAGGCAAAGCTAAGACACGCTACCTTACTTGCAGCAGAAAAGACACGCCCCTTGAGCTGTCAGCGTGATATAAATCTAGCAGAGCAATGAATGGGGAGATCTCTAGTCCCACGTGAGGTACAGGGCTGGTTCTAGCTTTCTTACAGATTGTCATGTACTGTATGATGTCTGATTTTTTCTTTTTACATTAGTCATGGGATAACCCCTTTAAGTGACGTCCACCAGTGCTGTACATGTCCTTAAGGGGTTAAAGGGCCGGAAGTTACACGGGATGGATTTTCACTGTGATAATCATGCTGACGTCTTAGGCTACTTTCACATGCTGCATTTTTGCTGAATCCGGCAGGGGATCAACCAAAACGCGTTCGGTCAATAATACAACCGTCTGCACCCGTTCAGAATCTGGTTGTATTATTTCCAAAATGAACAAGACAGATCTGGCACAAAAACCATTGTAGGTCAATTGGCGCTGGTTCCTATTTTTTTTCGTATCCGAAATTGTGTTTTACATTGTGTTTCATGCTGGATTGATCAGTTTCCCATGAAGCACACAAAAACGCTGCTTGCAGCAATTTTGTGTCCGGTATGGGAACGCAACAAAATGGAACGGAATGGATTCTGATGCACTCCGTTCCATTTTGATCAAATTTATCCCCATTGACAATGAATGGGGACAACACTGATGCGGTTTCCTCTGGCTTTGAGATCCTCAAAACCGGAAAGGAAAATGCAGATGTGAAAGTAGCCTTAGGACGCCTTCACACGCTGCAGATTTTGTGGCAGAAATTTCCACAACTGAAAATTAGTCCCATTCATTTCAATGGGGGTGACAAGCACATGGACCTCTGCAAGCCCCATTCAGGTGAATGGAACTCATTTACAGTTGCAGAGATTTCTGCAACAAAATCTGCAGTGTGTGAAGGCGTCCTTAGGCAGCACAAACAGAGCCGGCAGTAACAGGTTCTGAGCATAGACCTTTCCAGGATTGGGGTAGAGTAGACCATTGTGGACTGCTATTTATCCATGGGTCTGGGAATAGTGGTTCATAGCTAGCAGTCAAACAGGTAGAGGTTTAGAAGATATAGGGGGTCATTTATTACCACGGGCGTATTAGACCGCTATAGGTGGCAGTTGATCCGCCGAGGTTATGAAGGGGTTCCGGCCTCTACATGACTTCTGTGCATCCAGAGCCAGTTTAAATGTAAGCCAGCTTCTGAGCTGTCTTACATTTAGACCATTTTCTACGCCTAAAACAGGAGCTGATATTGGGCTATAACAGGCCCACAGCACGCCCACTTTTTTAGACCTGGCGTGAGCGGGGGGAAAAGTCGCCGATTAGTTGCGCCGCAACTAATATAGGCGTATTTCAGGATAATAAATGACCCCCATAGTATTGTATAATACAGTTTTTCAGAAGTCGGAAGCCTCCAGCACTTCAGCTGTTATAAAACTACAACTCCTATCATGCTCAATTCACATCCTACCCAAGGTATACCCAAAATGTCAGTAACCCACCACAGGCTACCTGTGTCGTCACAAATACACCGGCTGCCATGCCCTACCCCACACAGTGTCTCACCCATGTAACTGCACGTTATACCGATTCTCCTGTGCAGCCGACTCATGTTGGGTCTCATGCTGGTGACACGTCGCCCGAACAGTTAACGGGTTTCCCAATGAAACATATTCTATAGTTTTCAAACCAGCCCCTGGATCTGAATACTTTTATAATTGCATGTCGTTAAAAATTTAGCATAGCCACTGAGTTATTAAAAAAAAAAAAGTATCTGTACAGCGCCACCTGCTGTTTGTTTTTTTCCTATTTCTTTGTCCGACTCACTGAGATGGCCGCACATGCTCAGTTTCATCCTTCAACTGCCTCCTGAGCTGTGATATGGAGAGATCTGCAGAAGAAAGGACACCCCCCACTGAACTGCAGCAGACAGGGCATTCCCCTTGGGCTGCCAGCTTGATGTTAATCTAGCAGAGCAACTGGAGCGATGCATGGGAAGATCTCTGGATCTATATGAGGTACAGGGCTGGCTCTAGCTCTGTTAAAGAAGACTGTCATGTCCTATTTAATGTCTGATTTTTATTTTTTACATTAATGATGGGATAACCTCTTTAAATAACATCTCAACCTTGGTGGCTTTGCCACCACAACAGGATGGTAACCCATAGCAACATAAAAGTGTAACGGATACGATTTCTTCTTTTTTTTTTTTACATCAATAACATTTTTTATTCGTTTTTCAAAACAATTTTTACAGATGTACAGCAATATAGTATGCACATTTGCAACAAAGCAAGTAATAAGACAGCGTGGACGCAGCCACTGTAGTATATACTTAACGCGAGGAATACAAGTGAGATGTACCGGAAAGTATGGAAACATTCGCTGTTACAATATGTCAGGGCACCCGCACGGATGCTGCCAACCTGACTACATAATATATCCGGTGTCACACAACGTCCCATGGGCAACGAAAACCCCCGCGTGCCTTAGTTCGTGTACAATAAAAATAACAACAAAGTAAACAAAAGAAACACATGAAAAAGGAAAAGAAAAAGAAAAAAGAGCAAAAGAAAACAGTGGTGAAGCAATGGGGTTATAGACGATGCGGATTCACCATATACCTTATTCTTCATTAGGAAACATGTGAGCACAGAATCTTACAATATTTTTCCGCGCTTGCAGCTATAGGCATATACTCTGAAATAGAGAACAGAATCTGACGAGCGAGCAGGTGGGGGAAGAGTATTTAGAGGATACAAAAAGGAAGGGGTGTAGCATGTGTACTGGACAACCATCCCAACCACCTATTATGTGTTCTAATTCTATCACCCATTGACGGAGAGAATACCAGTTCACAATGCATTTGATGATTAACTAATTGCATAATTTCTGTCATAGGGGGAGTCAATGCCTGTTTCCAATGGCGTGCTATTGCTTTTTTAGTCGCAAATAAAATGTGAGCAACGATCCATCGATTTGGTAGTGGTACATCTTTTAGACCTATGCCTAATACAGCTAGTTCTGGCTGCAGATCAATCCGCATGTCCGTCACCTCCCTCAGCAGTCCAGACACCCGCGTCCAAAGGGGGGCTACAGATGTACAGTGCCACCACATGTGTAAAGGGGTGCCTACGTATCCGCAGCCTCTCCAACAGAGGGGGGAATAACCTGGTACAAGGTGGGAGAGCCTGTCCGGGGTCAAATACCAGCGAAGTTGTATTTTTCTACTTTGCTCTGTGTGGTTAATACATTTAGAGCTTTTAACCGACCAATACATGGCCTCTCTCCAAGTTAGTTGCGGGAATTCGCGTCCCAGTTCGGTCTCCCACCTTGTCATAAAGGGTTGCTTATTGATTCCACCTCGCGTAAGAAGTGAGGAGTACCATATGGATAAACGGGAAAGGTGAGAGGTGCCGGTATTTAGTACTTTGACTATGGGGTCTTCTGGAGCCGAGACAGCCGTAGGGGTCACACCACTCAGGAGGTGACGGACCTGCAAAAACTGATGAAAGTGAACATTAGGCAATGCATAAGTAGCATGAAGATATGCAAAATCTACCATTACAGAGTCTGTAAATAGACAACCTAGTGTGGTGATGCCATGAGCTATCCAATGCGAGAGGTTAAGCCACGGGATGTGAGGCTCCAGAGATGCTAGCGGGAGGTCCCTGACACTCAGATAGATTTGATCCTTTTGCTTAAAGAAGTAGACCCATGCCGTGAAGGTACCCTGCATAGTCCCCAGTTTAAAGGAAGGAGAGTACGGTTTTATTACATATGCAGCTAAGGCCACTCGCAGTTGCCTCCTATTAACAAAATGTTCCTCAATAGACAGCCACCGGTGCTGAGCCCTTGGACACCACCACTCCACAGCCTGATTAAGTAGGTTTGCTAAAAAATAATTCCAGAGATCTGGAACCCCCAATCCCCCACATCTAATAGGAGGATGTAATGCCTGTTTGGCCACTCTGGGACGGGAATTTCCCCATATAAAACGGAGCATGTCAGATTGAAGTTGCATTATTTTGGATCTGGGTATGGTAAGAGGGATGCAGCTAAAAACATACAGGATTTTTGGAAGGATCATCATCTTGGATGTGTTAATTTTTGCAATCCAAGAAAGTTGAACCTGGGCATATTTCTCATAATCTTTTAGAAGTTCAGACCGCAATGCAGCGAGGTTCAGAGATACTAGTTTGCTGATAGGAGTGGTGAGCTCTATTCCTAGATATGTAATAGAGTCTTCTTTCCAGGAGTACTGAAAATTATTGCACAGCTCATTCTTTAACCTATCTGGGACATTAATTGAAAGGACATTGGTTTTCGTGACATTTAGCTTATAGTAAGAAGCCTGAGAGAATCAGGCTATCACCTCATTCACCACTTTTAGTGACCGTTGGGGATCCGTCAGTGTTAATATGACATCGTCCGCGTATAGACCAATAATATGTTCCTGGTCCCCTATCCGGATCCCCGCTGCCCCTCCACAAGTCCTCAGTTTCTCCGCCAGTGGTTCCATAACCATTGCAAATATGAGGGGGGACAGCGGACACCCCTGTCTGGTCCCGTTGGTAATTCCGAACGGCTTAGACATAAAACCCGAGGCCAGAACCCTAGCAGACGGATCCGAATAAAGTCCTGAGATAGCTTGCAAGATCTGCCCCTGAAAACCAAATTTCCTAAGGACCTGGTCCAGGAACCCCCAATGAACTCTGTCAAAAGCTTTTTCAGCGTCAAGGGAAACAAAGATCGTGGGGGCCCTGGACCATTCCGCTATTTGTAATAAATTGATCATTCGCCTGGTGCCATCCCTGCATTGTCTGCCTGGGACAAATCCCACTTGATCATTAGCGATCAAGGAGGTGAGAAATTTGTTGATACGAGCAGCCAACAATTTGGCAAACACTTTTAAATCTGCATTCAGCAGAGAGATAGGCCTGAAGTTCTCCGGGGCCGTAGGAGGCTTACCCGGCTTTGGCAAGGTTACTATTGTGGCACAGAGCATCTCTGCAGGAATGACCCCAGATGTCATAAAGGCAGTATATAACTTTCCCATAATTGGTAATAGCTCCTTGCTGAAGGACCTATAATATTCAATAGGGAACCCATCCGGGCCTGGGGCTTTGTTAACCGGAGTGGATTTAATAATTTTTTGGATCTCTGCTTCCGTGATTGGTTGATTTAAGGTGCGCACGTCCTCCTCAGATAAAGAAGGTAGGCGTATCGAATCTAGAAAGGCCGTTATACAGGATGGGGTGGGCTGTGCAGTGGTGGCGTCCAGTTTCAAATTATACAGAGAGGCATAGTAGGAAGCAAATGCGTCCGCTATGTCTTGAGGGTGGGTGTGTACCGAGTTTGCATAATGGAGTTTATCTATCTTGGTTGCTGCCTGTCTCTTCTTTAACCTCCTAGCTAACATAGCCCCTGCTCTATCTCCCGTATGATAGAATTGGGATTTAAACCTCTGTAAACCTATTTCTTGGCGATAAAGCAAAAGGGATCTCATCTGTGATCTGCACTGTTGCAGTCTTCCCAAAGTGTCAGATGTCATACTATGCTTATGATTTCTCTCCGCCTCTTCCAGCTGAATCGTGGCCTCGTGTATTTCCCTTTCTCTTCGCTTCTTTAACCTGGACAACATTTGCAATAGCATTCCCCTCATGTAAGCCTTATGTGTGCGCCAGAGCAACTCAGTGCTGATGTCCGGCCTATCATTGTTAAGTAAAAACTCTTGCAATGTATCCGACAGAACCTGCACCCTTTCCGGGCATTTAAGCAAGTAAGCATTCATGCGCCACTGCGGGGGTGGGGGAGTAGGCACTACATCCGCCAATACTATGCTAATAGGCGCATGGTCTGACCAGGAGGCGCTCCCAATGTCAGACCGCTCCACACCAGACAGCAAACTACTAGACACCAAGAAATAGTCAATCCTGGATTGCGATAGGTGTACTGCCGAGATAAAGGTAAAGTCCCTCTCTCCTCCATATTGGTATCTCCATATGTCATGATACGGAAATTCTCGTAGCAGACCTCTCAGATCTTCTCTAGCAGTACGATGAGCAGACACAAAATCCAAGTCAGAATCGACAGGGATGTTAAAATCCCCCCCAATTATGACGTCACCTTGCGCAACCTTCTGAACTTTATGCAACAGTTTTCTGCAAAAGGACAGCTGTCTGACATTGGGAGCATACACGGCTATCAGCGTAAATGGCCTATCCCCTATTCTACATAACAGAATGACATAACGACCCTTAGTGTCAGTGATACAGTCGATTTCTTATAAGAGGGGCAAGGCTCAACATTCAAAAGGGTTACTGGATCTGTATATAGATTGTAAAATTTACAGCATTGACATTGTATAGCATTAGGGTACTTTCACACTTGCCTTTTTCTTTTCCGGCATAGAGTTCTGTCGTCGGGGCTCACTACCAGAAAAAAAACTGATCCGTTTTATCCCCATGCATTCTGAATGGAGAGAAATCCGTTCAGGATGCATCAAGATGTCTTCAGTTCAGTATGTAAACGTTTTTAGACTGAGAAAATACCGCAGCATGCTGCGGTATTATCTCCGTCTAAAATTCCGGAACACATGACGGAATGCCAGATCCGGCATTAATTCCCATTGACCGCAACGACGGATCCGTCCTTTTAGTCTGCGCAGGTCCTTTAAAAAAAAAAATCAAGATGGATCCGTCTCTCCATCTGCGGTATTAACAACAGTTGTGGTCCGGGCTATCACGTATGGACCTTGGGTACGGCATGCCATACCCTGTGCTGATTGGCTGGGTTATGCCGGGAGCCACGTGCGTGGGTAGGCCTGGAGAGGGCCTACCCTAGAGGAGAGTGTAGAATATGGGCGGGAGGGAGGGGATGTAAGCGAGACACACCGCCGGCGCACAGGACCTGGGGGTTTAAGTAGGCACAGGCGCCCCTCCCACAAATACAGGCTGCTTGCAGCCTTAACCACTTGTGGTCCGGGCTATCACGTATGGACCTTGGGTACGGCATGCCATACCCTGTGCTGATTGGCTGGGTTGTGCCGGGAGCCACGTGCGTGGGTAGGCCTGGAGAGGGCAAAAGAAGCCAAGGACACCATGCTTGGTTAATCAATTTATTGGCATGGACCCCCCTCGTACGGGTTACAGGGCTAGCGACCGGAAAGCCTGTGAGATTTCCTTGTGTGGATTCGGGACGTATCTGGTGAAACAAGAGGATCTCCACCGACCCATTGACCGGATGACATGTGCTGGCACCTGATGACTGGAAGCTGCTGACGCCGCCCCGATTCGGAAGGAGTGGCCCGAGATGTCCTTCGGGTCGCGCCCTAGCCTCGCTACCAGAGAGCGGATATGGGTGACGAACTGGCTCGAGGAGAGCGGCTTCCTTTTAAAGGGAAGTAGGGGACTGTCGTGGGGTGCAGCCCGCAGCAAGCCCAGCCACCTCGTGAGGATCCTGACTGGACACCAATCATTCTGCGTGGGAAAATACTTGACTGCTGTGGGTGGACCTGTCTGACTGGTCTTAGTGGTCTGAATACTGAGGACGAAGTAGGTGTCGTGCCAGGACAGCTGTTCCTTGCGCAGGCAGCCGTGACCCGGAGGACCAGTGGTGAACTCCCCCGGCCGGAGGAGCCCATAAAAGCCGAGGTACATGGCCGCTTGGATGACCAAGCTGGTAACAGGCCCAAAAGGGGCACCGTCCAGTGCCGCGGATAGCCCCCTGAACAGTTCCCCGGATACCGGCTGCCTGCGGGGCGAGGCGGTTGACGCCATCTTCTGGACCCCCCTGAGCGCTGCTTTAATGGCCTGATAGGACCAGATAGACCTACGGCCAGGGTTGTTGAGCATGGAATGGTGCTGCACGCCCGCCAGGTACAGCCTGATGGTGCTGTGGGACAGTTTAAGCTCCGAGTGGCAAAAAGCGATGAACGCCAGCAGGTAGGTGACCTCATCCTGGTCGCCCCGCGGGTGGACCAGCCTGAACCGGTCAAAAACTTTCCACCCAGCCTGATAACTCCTTGCTGTGTTCTGTGACAACGACCGATGGATAAGTTGCTTTGCTGCTGCCACCAATGGCTCTAACCCATGGTGAGCGTGCCGTGCGCTGGAACTGGAGATCCCGTGGGGTCTGCGTCGGGCATTTCCTGGAAAAAGACCACCAGATTAAACCTTGATAACGCGTCTGCCGCGGTGTTTTCCCGGCCCTGTATATGGTCACATGAAAACCTGAAGTTATATGAGAGGGACAACCATACCAACTTGCGTATTAGTGCCATGATTTTGGGGACTTAGCCCTTTGCTTGTTCACAATGTCCACTAGAGCCTGATTATCGGTGATGAACAAGACCGAGGAGTTAGCCCACTCTTTGCCCCATACCTGGGCCGCTGCGACTATGGGGTACAGCTCTATGAGGGGGGATGACTTCAAGGCAGTGACGTCAGAGCTCAACTCCGGGGGCCAACCGCCCGCCAGCCAGTGTCGGCCGAAGATGGCGGCAAAGCCGGCCGACCCAGCTGCGTCCGAGAACACTATGGGGGAGAGAGCCGTCCGTGGGGGAACGAACAGCGCAATTCCGTTCCAGGCTGCTAAGAATGACTCCCACATGGCTAGGTCAGCTCTGGCGGGACCATCCAGGGGTACTAAGCTGTCCTGGTCTGGGGCTTCGGGGAGCAGCTGGAGCAACCTGGACGTGAATGCCCTGCCCTGAGGCATAATCCTAGCGGCGAAGTTGAGTAACCCTAACAGAGATTGAAGCTCCGTTTTGGTCAGGGAGTTGGAAGAGACGGCTTTTGCTAAGGCCGCTTGGATTTTACCCAACTTCTCCGCTGGGAGCCTGGCCTCCAACCGCAGGGTATCTAGGATGATACCCAGGAGCGTAACCTGGGTGGCCGGCCCTTCTGTCTTATTCTGGGCTATCGGGACCCGTAACTGCCCAAAGACTTCCAGCAGAGTAGCCAGGCCGGACGGGTCTGGGCCCGGCCTTTCCACTATCAGGAAGTCATCCAGGTAATGGATGATCATTGGTAGATCACCGTGGTGGACCAAGATCCAATGTAGCGCCTTTGCCAGTTGGTCGAAGATCCAGGGGCTGCTTTTGCAGCCAAAGGTGAGGCGGTTGGCGAAGTAGAACTTGCCCGCCCATCTAATGCCGTAGCAGCTCCAGAGTTGAGGCCGGACGGGCATTAGTTTGAAGGCGTCCGCTATGTCCGCCTTTGACAGCCAAGAACCCCTGCCTGCGAGCAAAATGAACTGCACTGCCTCATCAATCGACGAATACCTCATCGAAAACTCCTCCGACGGTATCAAAGAGTTTAGGCTCGGAGTATCAGAAGAGTGGGGAGCAGAGAGGTCATAGATTAACCGTTTTTATTGGAAGCCTTTTTCGCAATTATGCCAATCGGGCTGATGCGCCAGAACTGAAAAGGGATCTCCTCGAAGGGCCCAAGAGAAACCCTTTCCTGACTTCTGACTGGATCAGGACATCGACCGCTTCAGGGTCACGGCTGGCGGACAGCAGGTTGCCCCCTCCCAGTTAGAATGAGGAAGGGCTACAATCCCTGTATGGAACCCCTCGCAGAAGCCAGATATCAGGAAGTCCACGAACGTGCGGTCCTGGTGACCTTCCAACAGGGCCGAAAGCAAATCTATGTTAAGGTCGGTTAGTCATAGGTGCTTGGAGGCCTTCCTGGGGCACGAGACCCGAGGGTGGGCCCTAAAGCATAGGGAGCAAATGTGGAGGGCCCTGCATGCATTGAAAGCACAGCCGCCTTGATTAAAGTTGTTGCACAGCTGGCTCGTGCCTAGGTACACAATGGGTCTGCCAAGCTTGTCCCTTGCACTCGGGCTCCCCTGGGCACCGGAGGGCCGGGCATCAAGCCCTGTCCGGGTGGAGTAGTGGGGTTCGGGCACCACTCGGCGGAGTGGAAGATGGACTGGCACGTCGCGCACGCGGGGCCCCGAAGACCCGCAAAATGCCAGCAGAACAACTCCATATCCAACTCCGCCCAGTTAGTGGAATATTGGAACTGCGCAAGCGCAGCCGCCGCTTTGGCAGAAAACGACCGATGGTAGTCGTAAAATGCCACCCCCATACTTCTGACCCAGGTCCGTGATGCGATAGAGGTAGCTGTCCAGCTCCTCCCTCCTGCTTGGCTGGGCTGAACACACCACATCCCTATATACACTGAATGCCAGTACAAATTCAGGAATGGAGAGTTTCCTGTTTAAGCGAACATCCTTCGCTTTCAGGATTACCGACACATCCCCACAGTTGATGACCCTATTCTCGGGCACATCATGGGATGCGATAAGGATGGACGCTAAATTCACATCTCTCCCTGCCACGATATCTTTCTTGAGATTGTCCGGCAGAAAATGGGAAGGCGCGATTTGGGGGCTATCGCGGGAGTACCTGGGGAGGCCTGCGGGAAGGGAGACGTGGGAACCGGCACCACCAGGGGATCGTGCCCCATCTGCCGGGATTCCAGCGCTCCGACCCTGGATTGGACGTCTGCTACGGAGCCAGCAATACCAGCGATGGAGGACTGGAGCTGGCCTAACGACAGTTGGATTGAGGTTAGGAGGGTTGGACCTCTGAGGGCCCCGCTGCTGACATCATTAACTTGTAAAGTTCCGCTTTCCTTGCGGACGCTGGGTGCCGGATGCCCTTTCTTTTGAGCTCGGCGACCAGTCTAGGCACCGTCCAGCCCCGGAGTGGGGTGCTGCCGGCCGGGCCCGAGACCGACGAGCCTGACACCGATGCATTATCGTCCATGTCGGACACCTGAGACATCTTTCTCCGCCTAGGCCCCTGAAGCCAACAAGCCTTGCCCCGGGAATGCCGATGACCTCGGTCCTGAAACTGCCTCTATCAGGAAAGCGGAAACAAAGCTAGCAAGGCATACCCAAAACAAACCGCACCTACCTGGACCCTGGCGGACACCTCAGTCCCTGCCCCCTCCCCGATACTTACCTTATAGAGAGCTTTGCTCGATATGAGAAGCGAACCCCGCACGGAAGGTATTTCCGCGAATCTGAGGGAACATGAAGCGGACTGGATACCGTAACCATGGCGGCTGACGAGGACTGCGAAGCCCTTGCGTGACCATGGACCCAGGCCACCCCGCCGTGGACCCCCTGGGCAAACCAGGGCGTATCACATTTTGAGTTGGCCTGGCGATCCAGGTGACACACAAAGACACATAGCATGGAAACGACAGAGCCTGGGCGATCCAGGAAAACACATAACATCTGACTTAGCCTGGGTGATCCAGGTAACACATGAAGATCGGTAGCGTGGAGACGACAGAGCCTGGGCGATCCAGGGACATATAACACCTGACGTGGCCTGGACGATCCAGGTAACACACAAGACACATAGCATGGAAACGACAGAGCCTGGGCGATCCAGGAAAACACATAACATCTGACTTAGCCTGGGCGATCCAGGTAACACATGAAGATCGGTAGCATGGAGACGACAGAGCCTGGGCGATCCAGGGGACATATAACACCTGGCGTGGCCTGGACGATCCAGGTAACACACAAAGACACATAGCATGGAAACGACAGAGCCTGGGCGATCCAGGAAAACACATCACATCTGACTTAGCCTGAGCGAACCAGGTAACACAAGAAGACAGGTAGCATGGAGACGACAGAGCCTGGGCGATCCAGGGGACATATAACACCTGACATGGCCTGGACGATCCAGGTAACACACAAAGACACATAGCATGGAAACGACAGAGCCTGGGCGATCCAGGAAAAAAAACATAACATCTGACTTAGCCTGGGCGATCCAGGTAACACACAAAGGCACATAGCATGGAGACGACAGAGCCTGGGCGAACCAGGGGACGTGCAGACCTCGCTGCATATTAGTAGCGATGGCCTGGCCACCCCCAGTGGTCTGGCCCCGACCCCACTCAGGAACCCCCTCCCTTGGAGGGAGGCCTGGGGCTGGTAACCGGCCACTGGAAGTATGCCCTCTGTAGCCCCCTGGCTTTACACAGCCAGGGAGGGCTGAGGCCTAGCTCTCAGACTGAGGCCCTGCAGGGGTGCTGACCCCTGTGAACCCTTCAATGTGGCCTTACAGCCCCGTATGGGGTGACCTTTTAGGACCTATAGTCTTACCCCCGTGCCCCTATTTATATCCTGCCTGTTCCCATGACCTGACCCAGCTTGGCCATGCCCTCTCGAATGGCGCCTTGCGGCACCCCCATGACCCCCATGTCTTAACCTACCCCCTCCTAAGGCCCCCCTTTCTTATATATATATATTTATTTTTTTTTAAACATACATTTTTTTTTTATTTTTTAATTTTTATTTACTGACTATATAGCTCTACCCCCCGGACGGACGCCAGGCCCCTTGGCCGTACTCCAACCAAAGGGCCGCTAGTTCTTCGGGCCTGCCGCGGCCTGGCTGGGTGCCTGCGTTCCCGCGGCGGGTCGCTACCTTCGCGATGGGAATCGAGTTCCCCACTGCTCCGGCCCCGCTCGTTCTGGGCACCGAGCCGAAACCCTCGCGATAGGGGGCGCGATCTCGGCTTTTCCTGCACCGCTTGCTCGCGCTGAGCTGAACTTACCTTCGCCGCTGGCTCGTACCTTGCCACCGCTGATTCGAACGCCTGAACGATCCTTCGTCTGGACTGCGCACCACGATGCCGGAAGCAGGATGTGACTCTACCTTGTGAAAGGTATGTAAGCGAGACACACCGCCGGCGCACAGGACCTGGGGGTTTAAGTAGGCACAGGCGCCCCTCCCACAAATACAGGCTGCTTGCAGCCTTAACCACTTGCTACACTTATATACAAACTATATACAACTGATACTATGTCATGATTATAGAAGACATATGAACTAACTCTAAGTATCAACTTTTCTATCAGTGGGATCACAAGTTCAGGACATGGTACTATAAATGCTAGACTGGATATCTGTCATCTACATACCAGCGGTACCAATAACAAAAGGATTATACTGATACAGCATTCACAAATATTAACCGTACTTCAGTTGGTGTCTGAAAATTGCGGACAGCTGATATCTACATAGATTTCTGTGACTATATTATTGTTACCAGAATCAAATAACGGCATTTATATGTCACTATAAGGACTGTCTTCTTTATATCCTCCTGCCCATTATTACCCATTATACAGTATTACTGACTGTGAGGCTAAGAATTACCACTGTATAAGGCATCATACACATAACCGTATGTATTTTGTGGTCCGCAAAAAAAGGATCTGCAAAAATTACGGATGGCATCCGGGTGCATTCTGTATTTTGCGGAACAGAACAGCCGGCCCCTAATAGAACAGTCCTATCCTTGTCTGTAATGCGGACAATAATAGGACATGTTCCTTTTTTTTGCGGAACGGAAATACGGACATGCAGAGTAACTTCAGTTTTTTTGAGGCCCCATTGAAGTGAATGGCTCCGCATACGGTCCGCAAAAAACAAAAACAAACGGACACGAAAAGAAAATACGTTTGTGTGTCTGAGCCCTAAGGCTGATGCACAGCTCACTATGATATATGGGGATCTACTTTAAAAGGTTTTTTAGTTTTATTTTCTTTTTATCCGAATTTTTTATTTTTCTTATTTTTGTATCAATTTTTATGTTTTCTTGGTAATAAAAATATATCTATATTTTTACAAATACGCATCTGACTACTCTATGCAACACCAGACAACCGAGTGCCCTCCAACCTATATATTCTCAGCAAAATACACACCCTTAGGCTACATGCACACGACCGTTGGTGTTTTGCGGTCCGCAAATCGCGGATCCGCAAAACACGGAAGCTGATCCACGTTCCGTTCCGCATTTTGCGGAACGGAACACAGCCCATTATAGAAATGCCTATTCTTGTCCGCAAAACGGACAAGAATAGGACATGCTATATTTTTTTTGCGGGGGCACCGAACGGAAATGAAATGAATGGGTCCGCGGCCGAGCCGCGAAATATGCGGCTCGGACGCGGACCCGAACAACGGCCGTGTGCATGAGGCCTTACATGGAGGCTACATTTCATCGTGGCATGTGAAGAGCCACTCCACCTACGTAACAGCTCACACTATAGGATTTTGCTGAGACCCCATTGAAATGAATGGGTCCGCCTCCAATCCGCAAAACGTGCGCATCGGATGAGGACGAAAAAAATGGATGTGTGAATGGGGCCTAAAAGCTATAACTCCTTTTACTGCAGTGTGTGCCAATACAGGGGTCTTACTTCTCTTCCCAATTAAAGGACTCCAGATGAGGACCTGAGCCAGAATTGTGAAACATTTTAGGGAAATGTTTTTTTTGCGTTGCCCCTTAGGAGTTTTCTGGAGTTCAGTATTGATGGCCTATCCTCAAAATAGGTTATCAATATCTGGTGGTGGTCCGACAACCGGCGCCCTTGCCTGTTAGCTGTTTGAAGACGTTGTGCTGCTCCAGTGAGCACATCAGCTTCATCGGTGACGTGGCCTAGGTGCAGCTCAGTCTAGGGTGGCCACTGGCTTCACCTCAGAAAGCCGAACCTCACCGACCACGCCCCAAACTGATAAACCACACCCACCACTGTGAAGCCACGCCCCACCTCCGAAAAACGGGGGGAGGAGAGGGAAGAAGTTTCTGACTGGAAGGTGAGCTGGGGGCAGCCACGGTGCTTCTTTCCCCCTCAGCCAGCCACAGGGAGCCATGTCTGTGGCTCCAGTGACTGACAGGGGGTGAGAGAAGCCTCAGTCAGTTGCTGCAGCTCATGCTCAGACAGCGCAGTGCTGCTGTCTGAGCGTAAGCTACTAAAAGGGTGGACATCCCTGTGTCCGTCCAAGCTCTGCGCCGGACGGAGGACAGGGAGCCGGAAAACCGGACTGTGTGGCCTAAAACCGGACGTCTGGCCACCCTAGCTCAGGTCCCATGCAAGTAAATGGCTGCAATACCAAGCACTGCCACTATACAGTGCATGGCGCTGTGCTTGGTATGTTGTTAGGAGGCCACAGCGCTCGCTGGGGTGCCGCTCCCATCTGATTTAGGGGGGTGCCAGGAGATGTACTCGCTCTGATCAGACATTGATGGATAGAATAGGTTATCAATATTAAACACCCCTTTTAATCTAAGATGGATCCCCGTGGAGAAACATTTTTCTGTAAAGGTCCTTCAATATTATGTTTAATTTTCAATATATTTGTTGAGAATGCTGAAGTAATGTGAAATGCTATCTCGCCGTGATTCATAATTTTGGGGAAATCGAGGTCTACAGAACACAGATATATGGTATTACTCATCTCTGACTTCTCACTGGAAAATTTGCAGCCTAATTCATCAGCCCATAAACCCACTCACCATGGCACGTACCAGTATAGCCATGGTCATGTGTAGCTGTAAAATTTCCAACTTGAAAATCCACAGCATTAGGCCTCATGCACTCAACCGAACCGTGGTTTGCGGATCTGCAAAACACGGATACCAGCCGTGTGCGTTCAGTATTTTGTGGTAGGGAACGTCCCGCCCCCTGTGATAGAAATGCCTATTCTTGTCCGCAAATTGGGCGAAAAATGCGGCTCGGATGTGGACCCAAACAACAGTCGTGTGCATGAGGCACAAGCATATTCCTCAGCGTTGTAGAAAGATGGTCATCACTTTCCGTGTGTCGTTGGGTGGGGAGGAAACTAGAGAACCTGCAGGAAACCCACACAACATCCAAACTCCATGCAGATGTTGATCCTGGTCAGATGTAAACCTCGAACCCCAATAGCTGCAAGGCGGTGGTACTCACCACTGAACCACCATGCTGCCCTAGAGGGTATTTCCACCTGAAAGCTGGAAGGAATGACGGTTAGAGGTACAACAAGCCCCTGCATACCTGGAGTGGAGGATGGGAATGGTAGTGGCTCTGGCTGTAACAATCACAATGGCTTTCCTCACACTGTTGCTCCCTAGGTCCAGTGCAGTGAAAGGAGGGCACACCCTTTATTCCCTCAGGGCACACCCTGGTCCTGGGGCTCCCGCCTTATCGCAGTAGGGCTGCCTGTGATGTAAGGGTACTTTCACACTAGCGTTTTGGATTCCGTTTGTGAGATCCGTTTCAGGGCTCTCACAAACTGTCCAAAACGGATCAGTTCAGCCCCAATGCATTCTGAATGGATAAGGATCCGCTCAGAATGCATCAGTTCGGCTCCGTTCCGCTTCTATTCTGTTTTGGAGGAGGACACCAAAACGCAGCTTGCTGTATTTTGGTGTCCGTCTGAAGAGGCGGAGCCTAACAGATCCGTTTTTAATTACAATGCAAGTCAATGGGGACGGATCCGTTTTCAATGACACAATATGGTGCATTTGAAAACGGATCCGTTCCCCATTGACTTTCAATGTAATTCAAAACGGATCCGTCATTTTTCTTTAAAACTAATGCAAACGGATCCGTTCTGAACGGATACAAACGTTTGCATTATAGGTGCGGATCCGTCTGTGCAAATAAACAGACGGATCCGCACCTAACGCAAGTGTGAAAGTAGCCTTAGTTGTTCAGATGGGTGCAAGACAAGGAGTGCAATGGCCGGTATATGGTGTAGCAGTCAGAAAACCAGGCCTGAGGTAGAAGAATTAATGTCTCTCTTTTCTCAGGTGGAAAATGGGAGTTGTAGTACATCCAACTTTAGCAACACAGTTCCAACTGTACACAGTGCAATTCTCTCTCAGATAGTGATGTATGGATTTAGGCATGGATGGGAATCATGGTCCTGTTCCCTCCCTATCTTGCTTAAGTCTCTCTCAGTAGAACCCAACATGGTCACCTTCTAAACCTCAAAATGCCATATTTTTGCTATGTGGTAGAAGACATAACTACTGCTGTATGCTACAGGGACTATACAGGATTAGGGCTCATGCACAGGTCCGTAGTTTTGTAGCACCGGCCCGTGTGCACTCCGCATCACGGATGCGGACCCATTCACTTAAATGCGGAACAGAAGCACGAATCAGAACCCCACAGAAGCACTACGGAGTGCTTCCGTGGTGTTTCTGGCCATGCCTTCACACCACAAAGAAATAGAACATGTTCTATTTTTTTGTGGTGCGGACGGATCACGGACCCATTCAAGTTTAATGGGTCTGGATCCGTCCCAGCCGCCGCACGGACGTTGCCAGTGCATTGGAGACTGCAAATTGCGGCCCCAATGCACGGAAAGGAAACACAACGGCCGTGTGAATAAGCCCTAAAGGGGTCCTCTCACTTCTGCAAATAGCATTTAATATTTAGAAAACGTTAATACAAGGCACTAACTAATGTATTCTCCATATTGTCTCCTTTGCTGGCTGAATTCATCTTTTCATCACATTATACACTAGTCGTTTCCATGGTTACAGACCACCCTGCAATCCATCAGTGGTGGTCGTGCATGCACACTGTAGGAAAAAGTGTCGGCCTCTTTGGTAGCAGGGGCCATGGGAGCGCACATAGGCCAGCGTTTTTTTTCTTATAATGTGCAAGCACGGCCACTGCTGCTGGATTACAGGGTGGTCATAACCATGGAAACGAGCCGTGTATAATGTGATGGAAAAATTAACCCAGCCAGCAATGGAGGCAATATGGACGATCACAATACATTAGTAAGTGCCTTGTATTAACCTTCTCTACATAATAAAGGTTATTTCCTGAAGTGAGACAACCCGTTTAAGGATGCTGTTACATGTAGGTTTTTGCATATTTTTTTTACATTTTTTGTGGTGTTTTTTGCACCTGTGTTTTTGTGGTAAAAGTGCCAGCTCCAGGTGTTTTTTTTTTTTTTTGCTTCTGGCATTTTTGTTCATTAGGGTTTTTTGTCTTTCTGGCTCCTTTTCAACAACCTAGTATATTTGAGCTCTTGGTATTTTTTTTCAAGCATTTTCTCTATAAGGGAAAAACACTATGAAGAAAATATTAGTCGTGAGAGAAACCCAAAAATGCAACAAAGTTTTTTACAAGCATTTTTGGGAGGAGGGGGCATAATTTTACATTGTTATTACTGTCAGATACCGTAATCAGCTATGAATGCGGCATCTGAGAGGCAAATGACGGCGAACAGCAGAATCGCCACTCCCTGTCATTGCATCCACTACTTACAAAGAAACACGAAGCAGCAAAATTGATGGTCTATGGTCCATCTTGAATGGATTTTTTGCGACTGTCGCGTCGCAGTCGCAGCATGTTGCATGTCGCAATGCGACACCATGGACTCCCATTATATAAATTATCGCGCGACAATAGTGCGACAAAATGTTGCGCGACAAATGTCGTCGTGTGAACCTAGCCTTAGATTGCTCCAACCCGTAGAGGACCCTCGCCATACATGTACGGCGCTGGTAGACGTGACTTGAGGACCAGCGCCGTACATGTACGGCGGGCTGATCAGGAGGGTGCAGGAGCCGATCAGCCGGGTCAGTGCTGCATACGCCGGCATCAGTGAAAACACCGAAGCTGGCGTATTAACCCCTTGTATGCCGCGTCAAAGCTGACCACGGCATGCATAGGGTTTGCGGAGGGTAAAAAATTAGACCCTACATAAGACAAAAAATAAAAAAAACTATAACTTTCAGAATTTGGAGACATATTTTTCAAAAATGCTATATTATGTAAAACTGAAACAAACAACCAATATTTTGGTATTGTCGCGTCCGTAACAACCTGCTCTATAAAAATAGCACATGATCCCACCTGTCACATGAACATTGTAAAAAATTAAAAATAAAACAGCAATTTTTTGTTACCTTCCCTCAAAAAGTGTAAGGCCCCTTGCAGACGAGCGTCATGGATGCGTTCCGGATGCGTTCAGTTAAAAATGCGCGATTTCGCCAGCAAGTTCAATCTGTTTTGTCTGCGATTGAGTTCAGTTGTTAAATTTTTTTCGCGTGGGTGCAATGCCCATTGATGAGTTTTTCACGCGCCTGATAAAAAACTGAAGGTTTACAAACAACATCTCTTAGCAACCATCAGTGAAAACGCATTGCATCCGCACTTGCTTGCGGATGCGATGCAATTTTCACGCAGCCCCATTCACTTCTATGGGGCCAGCGTTGCGTGAAAAACTCAGAATATAGAACATGCTGGGATTTTCACGCAGCGCACAAGTGATACGTGAAAAACAACACTCATGTACACAGACCCATTGAAATGAATGGGTCCGGATTCCGTGCGGGCGCAATGTGTTCGCATCACGCATTGCACCTGCGTGGAAAATTCGCTAGTCTGAAAGGGGCCTAATATAGGGCAACCAAAAATCATATGTACCCTAAAATAGTACCAACAAAACTGCCACCATATCCCGTAGTTTCCAAAATTGGGTCACCATATCCCACCATCAGGGGGTCTTCAAATGTGACATGGCAACTTAAACTTATCCCAGTGAAATCTGCCCTCCAAAAACCACATGGCGCTCCTTTCCTTCTGCGCCCTGCAGTGTGCCTGTACAACAGCTTACGATCACAAATGGGGTGTTTCTGTAAACTACAGAATCAGGGTAATAAATATTGAGTTTTGTTTGGCTGTTAACCCTTGATCTGTTAGCGGAAAAAAATGAATTAAAATAGAAAATCTGCCAAAAAAGTGAAATTCTTAAATTTCATCTACATGTTCCTTTAATTGTTGTGGAACACCTAAAGGGTTTACAAAGTTTGTAAAATCAGTTTTGAATACCTTGAGGGGTGTAGTTTCTAAAATGGGGCCATTTATGGGTGGTTTCTATTATGTAAGCCCCAAAAAGTGACTTCGGAACTGAACTGGTTCTTAAAAATTGGATTTTGGATATTTTTTCAAACATTTTACCCTAAGTTCACACCTAAGCGTTTTACAGCGCGTTCAAACGCGCTGTAAAACGCTCAACACATGAAAACCAATGCTTTCCTATGGCCCTGGTTCTCACTTGAGCGTTTTACAGCGCGTTTGAACGCGCTGTAAAACGCCCGACGCATAAACAAGTACTTGAGCTTTTTTTGGGGCCTTTGTCGCGCATTTTGTGATTGACACCACAGTAGTCAATCACAAGAACGCGCGTACGAACGCGCGTTTCCTAGTTGCAAAAACGCTCTGAAATACGCGCGACAAAAACGCGCATTTCAAGAACGCTCAGGTCTGAACCCAGGGTTAAGATTTGCTTCTAAACGTCTAAGCCTTCTAACGTCCCCAAAAAATAAAATGTCATTTACATAATGATCCAAACATAAAGTAGACATATGGGAAATGTAAAGCAATAACTATTATATGAGGTGTCACTATCTGTTTTAAAAGCAGAGGAATTGAAATTTTAAAAGTTGCGAATTTTTCCAATTTTTTTGTAAATTTGGTATTGCTTTTTAAATAAAAATGAAAAATATTGACTGAAACATACCACTGTCATGAAGTACAATGTGTCACGAGAAAACAATCTCAGAATGGCTTGGATAAGTAAAAGCGTTCCAAAGTTATTACAACATAAAGTGACACATGTCAAATTTCCAAAAAAAACGGTCCTTAAGGTGAAAAATGGCAGGGTCCTGAAGGGTTTAAGGTGGGTTGCCTTTTTTAGGTGTTTTTATGTTTGGTCTGGCTTTTGAAAGGCACAATTTTGCCTGAAAAGTCACAAAGAGTTTTAAAAAGTCGCAAAATAAACTGAAAGTTACATCCATTCATTTTGCGACTTTTTAACTTCAACAGTGTCGCAAAAGTTCCAACTAAGCTGGCGGAGTTTTGTGCACTTTTACAAATCAAATGTATACATTAAAAATTCGCAAATACATAAATTGCACCACTGCACTGACGAAACAGACAAAAAAAAAACATGCACAAATACCATGTAAAACCTTAGACTAGACACAAACATAACAATAAATGTGACTACATTGAAATGTTTGCCCAAGGCCTCATGCACATAACCGTTGTTCTGGTCCGCATTTGAGCCGCATTTTTGTGCGGCTCGGCTGCGGACCCATTCACTTCAATGGGGCCGCAAAAGATGCGGACAGCACTTTATGTGCTGTCCGCATCCGTTGCTCCGTTCCGTAGCCCCGCAAAAAGAATATAACATGTCCTATTCTTGTCCATTTTGCGGACAAGAATAGGCATCTCTATAATGGGCCGCCCGGTCGGTTACGCAAATTGCGGTACGCGCACGGACGCCATCCATGTTTTGCGGATCCGCAACTTTGGGGACCGCAAAACACACAACGGTCGTGTGCATGTAGCCCAACACGCATAAAATATGACCAAAACAGGCACAAATCCGTGAACGATGACTGAGGTGTCCACACCTCCAATCATTTCACCCTGAATGAGCATTTCACTCACTCAACGGATGGTATGTGGCACTTTTACATGGGCCGATTATTAGGAATGAACATTTGTAGGAAGGTTCATTCCCAATAATTGGCCCAAATATCGGGCCGTGTAAATCTGGATTAACTCACATCGTCTATGAGATTAGTAAACCTGCCCCAGAGTTTGTAGGAAGTTTTATATTTTACTACTGGCCAACATGCACACTACAAAAAATAACAAAAACAAAAACGTACAAAAAAAGCACCAAATCCGGGATAAATGGTGCAGATTTATGTGTGTTTTTAATGTTGTGTTGGTGCAGATTCATGAGGACTTTTTGCACAGGGAACCTCACCAGTTCAGTTCTGGCTTGACCTATAGGGATTGAGAGTTTGTCCTACAGGGATTGGGGTTTGTCCTATAAGGATTGGGGGTTTGTCCTATAGGGATTGGGTGTTTTTCCTATAGGGATTGGGGGTTTGTCCTATAGGGATTGGGGGTTTGTCCTATAAGGATTGGGGGTTCGTCCTATAGGGATTGAGGGTTTGTCCTATAGGGATTGAGGGTTTGTCCTATAGGGATTGGGGGTTTGTCCTATAGGGATTGGGGGTTTGTCCTATAAGGATTGGGGATTTGTCCTATAGGGATTGAGAGTTTGTCCTACAGGGATTGGGGTTTGTCCTATAAGGATTGGGGGTTTGTCCTATAGGGATTGGGTGTTTTTCCTATAGGGACTGGGGGTTTGTCCTATAGGGAATGGGGGTTTGTCCTATAAGGATTGGGGTTTTTTCCAATATGGATTGGGGGTGTGTCCAATAGGGATTGGGGGTTTGTCCTATAGGGATTGGGGGTTTGTTCTATAGGGATTGGGGGTTTGTCCTATAGGTATCGGGGGTTTGTCCTATAGGGATCGGGAGTTTGTCCTACAGGGATTGGGGTTTGTCCTATAAGGATTGGGGGTTTGTCCTATAGGGATTGGGTGTTTTTCCTATAGGGACTGGGGGGTTTGTCCTATAGGGATTGGGGGTTTGTCCTATTTGTCCTATAAGGATTGTGGGTTTGCCCTATAGAGATTGGGGGTTTGTATAGGGATTGGGGGTTGTCCTATAGGGATTGAGGGTTTGTCCCATAGGGATTGGGGGTTTATATAGTGATTGGGGGTTTGTCCTATAGGGATTGGGGGTTTGTCCTATAGGGATTGGGGGTTTGTCCTATAGGGATTGGGGGTTTGCATTTCTAGAAGCAGTAAGGGCTCGTTCATATCACCGTTTGTCTTTTCCGTTCTCCGGCTCCATTAAGGAGCAGGAGAACGGAAAGAACGGATGCTGTACCTAACTGACACCTAACTGACACCAACGGAGCCTAAAGACCCCATAGACTTTAATGGGGTCCGTTTGGTGTCCGCTCAGAACATGATTTTTGAGCGGACACGAAAGTTCTGCGTGCACTACTTTCGTCTCCGCTCAAAAATCATGTTCTGAGCGGACACCAAACGGACCCCATTAAAGTCTATGGGGTCTTTAGGCTCCGTTGGTGTCAGTTAGGTGTCAGTTATGTGCAGCATCCGTCCTTTCCGTTCTCCTGCTCCTTAACGGAGCCGGAGAACGGAAAAGACAAACGGTGATGTGAACGAGCCCTTATTTGTCTTCTGCTAATCACTCGATTTGATGTTTTCGTGCGGCTGCTTGTATCTGTACTTTCATTTACATTTTATACTCCATATAACAAATCTGATTCTAATAGAGCAGTGCAACCCATGTGTATCCCAGTGTGCACGCCCTAATTCTCCGCAGCCTCCTCCAGAAAACCGCAGCACACCCATGTGTGGGAGACAGTGGAATTAGGAGAGTTGATTGCATCAAAACATGGATTACAGTGAACACAGAAACCCAGCCTGTTCCAAAATAAGGGCTCATGCACATGGACGTCATCCGTATTTTTTGCGAACCCGTCATCTGCATGAGCCCTTAGGGTTACATTTTTGAATTTTCTCTGAAGGTACCCATACACTTCAATAGCTGGCAGCCCCAATGACAACTATCTCTACCGAATCCGCACATACCGTACTGTTTTCAAGGAGAAAGCCGCTGCCGGTCACCTCTGGTGGTTTATCTCCCTGGAGAATAAAAGGATCGGGTTCGGAAATTCAACATGCCCGATCCTTTTCTCCTCCGGAATCATCTATTGTTGAGACTACATATTAGAGCATCAGCCAGTCCCACCAAAACAGCGGGTACAGCTGACAACGCACAGCACATGTAAATTTTGACCTTAAAGGGCATTTTTTAATTTGCACTCCAGCTTGGAATATCTGAGGAGAAATCCACACTCATCTGCCCCCTGCCGCTCCGTTTCAGCTCCCTGCCTCTCTTCACGGGTCTTCCAGTCGCCATTCTGTCAATTAGCATGTTTGGGAACATGTCACTGCCAAGGGCAGTCATTGGCTGCAGCAGCACATGTGACCCCATCAGGGGCGTAGCTAGAAATCACTGGGCCCCATAGCAAAACATTTTTATGCCCCCCCCGCCGGATCTCCCCGCCCCCATACCTCTCGGACCTCCCACCCCTTCCAGAGCTCCCACCCTAACACCCCTCCAGGACCTCCCACTCCAACATCCCCACACCAGATATAATGGTCCAGGACTCCAGAGTAAGTTTTACCAGTCCCAGAGTCAGCCAGCCCTCACCTCACAGCCACTTGACCGTCTACGCGCTTACACTCCAGCAGCGCTGCCAGGCCCAGCAGCAGGCAGCTCCGCTGTGCGCTCCGTCTCCTCTACTTCCGGCCAGTAGGACTGCCGCCCAGAGCGGGACCACTCCCTCTCTGCCCCCTATCGCACCGCCCACAGCCTGCAGGCCCTGCAGATAGCGCTTTCTCTGTCTGTCCTGGAGGGGCCTGCGACCCCTGAGGTTACACCACATGAATTTAAAAAAAATATATATCCTCAGCCGGCGGCCCGGGCCCCCAGTGGCATAGGGCCCCACAGCCATTGCTATGGCAATCCCTACGCCCATGGACCCCATCCATGTGGAAGACGGGGACCAGAAGAGAGAGGCAGGGAATTCTCCACAGGTATTCCAGACTGGGATGCAAATCCTGGACAACCCCTTTAAGCCCAGGGCTATATACAGGCTGATGTTGAGGGAAGGGTTCAATAGCTGTTGAATGCCGTAGTTAAAGGGCATCTGTCGGCAGTTTTGTCCCTGTGATACTGGCTGACCTGTTACATGTGCGCTTGGCAGCTGAAGGCATCTGTGTTGGTCCCATCTTCATATGTGTCCACATTGCTGAGAAAAATGAAGTTTTATTATATGCAAATGAGTCTCTAGGAGCAACGGGGGCGTTGGTGTTACACCTAGAGGCTCTGCAACTGCTGCACCCTCTTCGATTTAACAGGGCCAGGCATGATGATTTTTTTCTTATCTGATATTGATGGCCATATCCTACCGTTATACCATCAATGTGTGAGGTAGGTAAACTCCTATGACCTATTTTTTGGTCTCTAATATGACTGAAGATGACCTATGCCCTGCCTCCATCGTCAGTCCCACGTGGTCACTTTCACAGTCACACACAAGTGTTTCACCTAAAGTAGAATGAAGACTTCTGCAAATTGTGTTTCAATTCCTTACCGCTTTCAAGATCTCTGCTTGCTGTAAATTAATAAAAACCCTTGCGTCCATACATGACAGTTTGTTACAACTATATCCAATCTATACAAGTTCTCTGTGAGTCCTGATTGTTTGCTACAATGTATTAGTGTAAAATGGAAATAAAATGTATCAGCCTGCCATCCAGACATTTTTAAAGGTAGGTTTTCGGGTTTTTAATATTGATGGGTGGGCGTGTTTCGACCACCCAGCAGCCCCACGGATCATGCTCCTCGCAGATCACTAAGCACAGCGCCGTCCATTGTATAGTGGCTGGGCTTGGTATTGCAGCTCAGCCCCATTCACTTGAATGGGAATGAACTGCGCTTAGGCCATGTGACCAAGGAGCGTGATGTCACCGGCCTAAGAAGAGCTGGCAGCGCTCACCGGAGCTCTGTGGTCTCTTCAAACAGCTGATCGTTGCCAGAAGTCGGAGCCCCACCGATCTGATATTGATTACCAGGAATATCAAAATCTCAGATAACCCCTTTAACTTAGGAAACCCCCCCACACGTAAGTTGAGAAGCGACATGCTCTATGCAGATGTTTTTTGGGTCTGAATCAAACTTGTGGTTCACCCCGGAGACACTGTGTCGCTCCATTTTCTCCTCCTTATATGCCGGCATGATGGGGATTCACAGAATTATTCATGTGCAGGCTGGCACTACTGACAATACACTCCAGCGATGTTTTTTTGCGTGTTCCCCAATGCCCTACCATAAGCAGGCGTGCCGCTGAGTGTTTAAAGGGAAACTCTTTGCAAATCCCAAAAGTATCCGAAACTTGTCCGGTCACAGCAAGCTGCATGAGCCACAGAGTCTTACTGTGGTCTGAGCATTGTACCGTCTGCTTCCTGCTTTACAGTGCACTTCATCCTAACCCGGCCCACACTTGTGAGTGTGTCTTTTGTGTGTGCAGGGGTGTGCAGCGTGAGGCGTGCCTGTCACACTGATTGTCAGGGGAAGACTCAGTGATTAGGAAGCAGACAAACAAACCCACAAGGAGGGGAAGTGGCCCAGAGATGAGTCTGAAGAGCAGGACACTATAAGAACCTGGACTTGACTCCTGCTCTTGAAGAAGACTTGACAGCAGGACATCTTCTCCAAGCCGCCCTATAGGCGCACAGGGACTTGCGTGAAAGCTTCACGACTTAAGATAAACAGACTTCAAGTTATTCTGTCTGATAATAGCCCAACGACTTGGAAGACGTTCTAAGACGTGCGGCGGAGAAGCTGTCAGATGGGAGCCGCAGACTGCAAGATGGAAAAACATAGGCAGAACCAAGACGAGTGTTAAGGTAGGTGAATAGAATAAAAAGGACATTCAATGGTCACAAGGCGGTAGAGAGCAGAATCCCGGCTTTCGTGGTGTATAATATACAGGGTGAGGTAGTATGGCGGGTCACGTCGCATGGTGTGTGACCACCTGAGAGGACATGATCAGGGTCTATTGCTAACCACAGCGATCGCTTGTCTGTAGGTTACAGTTTTTGAGATCTACGTAAGGTCTAGAAATGTAATGCTATAGGATAGGGTCACATAGTGTTAGGGGTCTGTCTAGTGACCATGTGGCGGTATAATAGGAGATCAGAATGGTTTATGTGAAATAACAAGTGTTAAGATAGGTGAATAGACTAAGTGGATATTCAATGATCATGAGACTGTAGAGTATCAGAATCACGGCTTTCGGTGGTGTATAATATATATATATGGACAGAATGATGTAGTATGGCGGGTTACGTCAAATTCTCTGAGACCACCTGAAAGTACATTATTAGGGTTTATTGCTAAGCCCAGCGATCACTTGACTGTAGGCTACGGTTTTCAAGATCTATTGTACGTACGGCCTAGTGAGTCTAATGCTATTGGATAGGGTCACATAGTGTTAGGGTTCTGTCTAGTGACCATGTGGCGGTATAATATGAGATCAGAAAGGTTTATATTGAATAACAAGTGTTAAGATAGGTGAAAAGGACAAGAGGACATTTAATGGTCACAAGATGGTAGAGAGCAGGACTACGGCTTTCGGTGGTGTATAATATAAAAGGAAAGGGTGAGGTAGTATGGCGGGTCACGTCGCATGGTGTGTGACCACCTGAGAGGACATGATCAGGGTCTATTGCTAACCACTACGATCACTAGTCTGCAGGTTATAGTTTTTGAGATCTACGTAAGGTCTAGAGATCTAGTTCTATAGGATAGGGTCACATAGTGTTCGGGGTCTTTCTAGTGACCATATGGCGGTATAATATGAGATCAGAAAGGTTTATGTGAAATAACAAGTGTTAAGGTAGGATATTCAATGATAATGAGACTGTAGAGTATCAGAATCACGGCTTTCGCATATAACATATATATATATACATACATAATGATGTAGTATGGCGGGTTACGTCAAATTCTCTGAGACCACCTGAAAGTACATTATTAGAGTTTATTGCTAAGCCCAGCGATCACTTGACTGTAGGCTACGGTTTTCAAGATCTATTGTACGTACGGCCTAGTGAGTCTAATGCTATTGGATAGGGTCACATAGTGTTAGGGTTCTGTCTAGTAACTATGTGGCGGTATAATTTGAGATCAGAAAGGCTTATATGAAATAGTGAGTGGTCACATGTCTATAGGTCAGTGGTCTAGAACAACTACAACTCCCAGCGAGGAGGTACAGATGCAGGTGTTCCAGACATGCTGAGAGATGTAGTACTGCAACAGCTGGAGAGCCATATGTTGGAGAGTGATGCTATAGAAAATCAGGACAGGATCTCATTGGTATAACGGTCCAGCACGTGCCGAAAGGACACCTTTGGTATATGCAGGGTGAATGGGGTCATATGAAAATGGTCGGTGTATGTGCCAGGAGCTTTCCTTAGGCATACACCGAAAATAGTCCACCAATGTGATGTATGCAAAGCCTTATGTGGGCACTATAGGGCGCCATTGGATACTGTTTGGCGGTATTACTCAGGCATTGTAAGCATCTACATATCTTCTAAGCATGGCATTATCTGGTATGGACATTGTATGGCAATATTCAGGTATATAATAGAGATATGACCAGAAAACTGAAATATTCCCTTATAGTTGCCAGGAACCCTAACCAGTTAAAAGTTCAGATTGCCCAGTGCTTGTATTATAACTACTGTCCATTAGTCATATGACGGTATATATATTATCCGGGATCGCACAGTGCTTGTATTATAACTACTGTCCATTGGGTACAGGACGGTATATTATCCAGGATCGCACAGTGCATGTATTATAACTATTGTCCTTTGGGTATAGGACGGTATATTATTCAGGATCGCCCAGTGCTTGTATTATAACTACTGTCTATTGGGTATAGAACGGTATGTTATCCGGGATGGCCCAGTGTTTGTATTATAACTATTTTCCATTGAGTATAGGACGGTATGTTATCCAGGATCGCCCAGTGCATGTATTATAACTACTGTCCATTGGGTATAGGACGGTATATTATCCGAGATCACACAGTAATTGTATTATAACTACTGTCCATTGGGTATAGGACGGTATATTATCCAGGATTGCACAGTGCTTGTATTATAACTACTTTCTATTGGGTATAGGACGGTATATGATGCGGGAATGCACAGTGCATGTATTATAACTACTGTCCATTGGGTATAGGACGGTATATTATCCAGGATTGCACAGTGCTTGTATTATAACTATTGTCCATTGGGTATAGGACGGTATATTATGCGGGAACGCACAGTGCATGTATTATAACTACTTTCTATTGGGTATAGGACGGTATATGATCTGGGATCGCACAGTGCATGTATTATAACTACTGTCCATTGGGTATAGGACGGTATGTTATCCAGGATCGCCCAGTGCATGTATTATAACTACTGTCCATTGGGTATAGGACGGTATATTATGCGGGAACGCACAGTGCATGTATTATAACTACTGTCTATTGGGTATAGGACGGTATATTATCCAGGATTGCACAGTGCTTGTATTATAACTACTGTCCATTGGGTATAGGACGGTATATTATGCGGGAACGCACAGTGCATGTATTATAACTACTGTTTATTGGGTATAGGACGGTATATTATCCAGGATCGCCCAGTGCATGTATTATAACTACTGTTCATTGGGTATAGGACGGTATATTATCCAGGATCACACAGTGCATGTATTATAACTACTGTCCTTTGGGTATAGGACGGTATGTTATCCAGGATCCGCCAGTGCTTGCATTATAACTACTGTCCATTGGGTATAGGACGGTATATTACCCAGGATCCCCCAGTGCTTGTATTATAACTACTGTCCATTGGGTATAGGACGGTATATTACCCAGGATCCCCCAGTGCTTGTATTATAACTACTGTCCATTGGGTATAGGACGGTATATTATCCAGGATTGCCCAGTGCTTGTATTATAACTACTGTCCATTGGGTATAGGACGGTATGTTATCCAGGATCGCCCAGTGCATGTATTATAACTACTGTTCATTGGGTATAGGACGGTATGTTATCCAGGATCGCACAGTGCATGCATTATGACTACTGTTCATTGGGTATAGGACGGTATATTATCAACGATTGCCCAGTGCTTGTATTATAACTACTCTCCATTGGGTATAGGACGGTATGATATCCAGGATCATGTATGTTATCCAGGTGCATGTATTATACCTACTGTCCATTGGGTACAGGACAGTATATTATTCAGGATTGCCCAGTGCTTGTATTATAACTACTCTCCATTGGGTATAGGACGGTATATTATCCAGGATCATGTATGTTATCCAGGTGCATGTATTATGACTACTGTCAATTGGGTATAGGACAGTATATTATCCAGGATCACACAGTGCTTGTATTATAACTACTGTCCATTGGGTATAGGACGGTATATTATCCAGGATCTCCCAGTGCTTGTATTATACCTACTGTCCATTGGGTATAGGACGGTATATTATCAGGAATTGCACAGTGCATGTATTATAACTACAGTCCATTGGGTATAGGACGGTATATTATCTGGACAGTGCTGGCTTTGTGGTCACCAGACAGTATATTATTACAGCTCATCTAGTATTGGAGTTATTCCTAATATCCATTATTCACATGACTGTAGATTATCAACTAAAATCATAAAATGTGGGGTTAATATGCAATGTCCATTAGTAAGCAGACTGCCCAACAGTCAATGAGGGTCCTCAGGTAGGGACCCAACTCCAAGCCTCACTCACCTTCACCAAGTGGAGGAGGAATTTCTGGTGGGCCAGTCTTGACCACTAGTTTCCTGTCAGCATGTTCAGGGGATATAGATGTCTTGTCTATATTGTAAGGACAAGATCACATTATACACTGCTCATTTCCATGGTTATGACCACCCTGCAATCCACCAGTGGTGGTCGTGCTTGCGCACTATAGGAAAAAGTTCTGGCCTCTGTGGTGGCCGGACCGTGAGAGCTCACATAGACTGGTGCTTTTTCCTATGGTGTACAAGCACGACCACCTCTGATAGACTGCAGGGTGGTCATAACCATGGAAACAAGCAGTGTAGAATGTGATGGAAAAATGAATCCAGCCAGCAAAGGAGGCAATATGGACAATCACAATACATTTGTAAGTGCCTTGTATTAACTTTATCTACATGATAAATGCTATTTGCTGACGTGAGACAACCCCTTTAAGTTTTCTTCTGTAGACCAAAATCAGTATTGGACGAAAAAAGCAAAGGATAATTATATGGTTCTGCTCTGTAGAATTTGGCTAAAAAAATAAAAACTTTTCCAAAAGTGAATTTTAAAATAGCCTTTATGGACTAAAAATTGGACCAGATCTGCAAATCTTCTCAGGAACATACATGAATAGATATTTCTCATGTTGCCTGTAAAACCAATTTAATTGTAAATTATTCTTTTGTGTACTATGAATAGCTAGAAAGGAGCAAAGGTTACATTTTCCATTATGAAGCCATATTTGCCTAAGCCTGAAATAGGGAAATGGGGACCTCAATTAAAGTATTTCAGCCTCCACTGTCTTATCGGATGGAAATACGGCACCGTATTAGGAAATTTACCAGCAATTTTCACAAATTCTCTAGTTACCATATAAAATGCAGGAGGCCTGTACTGAAAGTTGTGAATACTCATAAAGAGAAAAAGTCCATGGCCAGGCACCATTCATCCATGTATACTAAAGGTATTGCTAGCTCATAATCTACAAAACGACTGAAAAAAACGGCGTGGTGTTAAACAGGCAGGAAATCAAACCTCAAACCCAAATGCAGTTGTGCATATATAAACAGGGGAGCAGATTCTGTACTTGTGGCCCATTGCTAATGGCAATCCCCAGCAAAAATGCATACAATGGAGGATGCCCGCAGCGGACCACAAGTACCACATTAGACATCCTACACACGGTGGCAGTTGTGTGGATGTGATAAACAATATAACAATAATAACAGAACAGACAGGTGAACTCTGCGGTCTTACTAACCCTCATTCTGATGTTAAAATTGAGAATTAGCCAACATGTTCTACTGTGGAGGACATGTCTGAGCCCGAGCACCGCGCCAAGGTTTCTCAAGTAGCTCAGGTCCTAACACTCACCTACCTGTGCCGTATGGGCAATACCAGGGGCCAGTGGGCTAAATTACAGGAGCTTAAAGGCCGACTCGCAGCAGACTCCCCAGTCTGCGAGTTGGCCTTTACACTCCTGTAATTCGCCCACTGGTCCGTGGTATTGCCCATACGGCACAGGTAGGTGAATGTTAGGACCCGAGCTACTTGAGAAACCTTGGGGTGCTGCTCGGGCTCATACATGTCCTCCACTGTAGAACATGTTGGCTAATTCTCAATTTTAACATCAGAATGAGGGTTAGTAAGACCGCAGAGTTCACCTGTCTGTTCTATTATTATTGTTATATTGTTAATCACATCCACACATCCGCCACCGTGTGTAGGATGTCTAATGTGGTACTTGTGGTCCGCTGCGGGCAATACGACCACGGCCGGCACACGGTCATGTGCATGAGCCCTAACCCTGTTAAAAGAAAGTTTAAAAATGAGATACAATGAGCTATCAATAACTGAGCTCAGTAACTTTAATATACATGGATGAATGTTGCCTGAGACATGTCTTATTTCTCTTTATCAATATTTAATTTGCTACATTTTTTTTGTAATCTCCACCCCTTTAAATAATTTTACAATATCAACCGATCCTACAACAACAGGTTAGAAAATGAGAGATTATGAGCTAGCAATATAACAATAATAATAGAACAGACAGGTGAACTCTGCGGTCTTACTAACCCTCATTCTGATGTTAAAATTGAGAATTAGCCAATATGTTCTACTGTGGAGGACATGTCTGAGCCCGAGCAGCACCCCAATGTTTCTCAAGTAGCTCGGGTCCTAACATTCACCTACCTGTGCCGTATGGGCAATACCACGGGCCAGTGGGCAAATTACAGGAGTGTAAAGGCCAACTCGCAGACTGGGGAGTCTGCTGCGAGTCGGCCTTTAAGCTCCTGTAATTTAGCCCACTGGCCCCTGGTATTGCCCATACGACACAGGTAGGTGAGTGTTAGGACCCGAGCTACTTGAGAAACCCCAGAGCGGTGACCGGGCTCAGACATGTCCTCCACAGTAGAACATATTGGCTAATTCTCAATTTTAACATCAGAATGAGGGTTAGTAAGACCGCAGAGTTCACCTGTCTGTTCTATTATTAATGTTATATTGCTAGCTCATAATCTCTCATTTTCTAACCTGTTGTTGTAGGATCGGTTGATATTGTAAAATTATTTAAAGGGGTGGAGATTACAAAAAAAATGTAGCAAATTAAATATTGATAAAGAGAAATAAGACATGTCTCAGGCAACATTCATCCATGTATATTAAAGTTACTGAGCTCAGTTATTGATAGCTCATTGTATCTCATTTTTAAACTTTCTTTTAACAGGGTTAGGGCTCATGCACATGACCGTGTGCCGGCCGTGGTCGTATTGCGGCCCGCAAGCAGTGTGTCCGCAATATGCGGGCACTGGCCGTGTGCTCCCTGCATCACGGATGTGGACCCATTCTCTTGAATGGGTCTGCGATCCAGGAGATGCAGTGAGGAAGGACGCAGCGGAACCCCACGGAAGCACTACAGAGTGCTACCGTGGTGTATCTCGCCGTGCCTCCGCACTGCAAAAAAAGTAGTGCATGCACTACTTTTTTTGCGGAACAGACGGATCACGGACCCATTCAAGTTGAATGGATCTGGATCCGTCTGCGGTAGCCGCACGGATGTTTTCCATGTATTGGAGACTGCAATCGCGGTCCCCAATGCACGGAACGGCCGGCACACGTTCGTGTGCATGAGCCCTTAGGCTGATATTGTAGCTTTATTTAAAGGAATGGAGATGAGAAAAAAAAGGGTTTGTTTCCCACGCCCCCTACCACCAACACACTCAACCATGGGCCATATCTAGTGTTGCAGGTCATCTCCATTCATTTCAGTTGTCCACACCACCGATATAAGCAAGGGTTTTTAAATATGATTCTCCACAGCGAGTTTGGCTGTTGAGGTTTGCTGGGAGTTGTAGTGTTTCTGCTGGCAAGTCAATGGTCAGCTCTATAGATGGCAGTTATGCTGGCACTTGCACTTGACCGCTCTTCTTCAACCGTTGCAACAGCCTTAATTCCCAGGGACCTTATTACCAGTGATATTTCTGAGATATGATAAGACTGGCAATGTATTACTGAGCGTGCATACCTCCGCCTTCACTCATGGAACGTATTGTTGTTTGTTGCAGGGTGATGTGTGGATGCGTTAGGAATGCCTTATGTGGATCGGAAGAACAGAACCTGTGGGTTTCTGGACATTGAAGATGCAGAGAGCGGGAGATTTCTCAGAAGATATTTTATCCTGGATACCCAGGCCAATCACCTGATCTGGTACATGGATAACCCCCAGGTGAGCTTTACAAGTCACACAACAACACAGTAGTACAATTCTGGAAGAAACTTAAAGGGAATCTGTCAGTTCTCTGTGGGCGGCGTATATTGTTATATATAATTTGATTCAGTATTTTCTTGTAAAAAGCTGTTTAACTACAGCCAATTCTCAAATAGCCAGTCTTTTCTCCTGCCCACACTAGAAATCCTATAAGTCTGTATTCCTCCAACCACTCACAGAGAAAGCCTGTTAATCCTGCTTCCCCTGTCCACACATAGCGAAAGCCTGTTAATCCTGCTTTCCCTGTCCACACATAGCGAAAGCCTGTGAGTCCTGCTTCCCCTGTCCACACATAGAGAAAGCCTGTGAGTCCTGCTTCTCCTACCCACACATAGAGAGAGCCTGTGAGTCCTGCTTCTCCTACTCACGCATAGAGAAAGCCTGTGAGTCCTGCTTCTCCTACTCACACATAGAGAAAGCCTGTGAGTCCTGCTTCTCCTACTCACACATAGAGAAAGCCTGTGAGTCCTGCTTCCCCTGCTCATACATACAGAAAGCCTGTGAGTCCTGCTTCTTTTACCCACACATAGAGAAAGCCTGTGAGTCCTGCTTCCCCTACCCACACATAGAGAAAGCCTGTGAGTCCTGCTTCTCCTACTCACACATAGAGAAAGCCTGTGAGTCCTGCTTCCCCCATCCACACATACAGAAAGCCTGTGAGTCCTGCTTCCCCCATCCACACATACAGAAAGCCTGTGAGTCCTGCTTCCCTTACATACATATAGAGAAAGCCTGTGAGTCCTGCTTCCCTTACATACATTTAGAGAAAGCCTGTGAGCCCTGCTTCACGTTCACGCATATAGAGAAAGTCTGTGAGTCCTGCTTCCCTTACTTAAAGGGAACCTGTCACCAGGAAATTCACTGATAAAGCAGGCATGCTGCCTTGTAGGGCTCACTCTGCTGAATATAATGATACCTTTTACTTGGTGATCTGGTGCTTTATTGTGGAGAAAAAGTACTTTTAATCCATATGCTAATGAGCTGATTTGAGTCCAGTAGTTGATATGAGTCCAGTGTTTTTTCTATTCAGAGCTGTAGCCCCTCCCCTATTAACTTCTTCAGTTGCAAAAGGGGCGTGGTTTATTACATCATTCATTCATTTTAATAATTAGAGGGAAAATGAATAACAGGGAATGCTAAGGTATTCTATTAAAAAAGGGGAGGAATATACTATTGAAGTTAGTAATTATAATAAGGCCTAGTTTGTTCATGGGGTGATAAACACATGATGGCTGATAAGGGACATGTCACCGTGGGTATGGCAGTTAGGCTTTAAAGTGAAAGGCAGCAAGCCTTGTATTGGCTATAATGCAGGTCATTTTTTTTAAACCACGCCCCTTTTACAACTGAAGACGTGAATAGGGGAGTGGCTACAGCTCTGAATAGAAAAAATGCTGGACTCATATTAACTACTGGACTCATATCAGCTCATTAGCATATGGATTAAAAGTACTATTTCTCGACAATAAAGCAACAAATCACCAAGTGAAAGGTATAATTATATTCAGCAGGGTGAGCCCTACAAGGCAGCATGCTGGTTTATCAGTGAATTTCCTGGTGACAGGTTCTCTTTAAATAAAGAGAAAGCCTGTGAGTTCTGCTTCCTCCATCCAAATATACAAAGAGCTTGAGTCCTGCTTCCCTCACCTACATATGGAGAAAGCCTGTGAGTTCTGCTTCCTCCATCCACACATAGAAAAAGCTTGTGAGTCCTGCTTCCCCTGACCACACATACAGAAAGCCTGTCAGTCATGCTTCTCCTGCATACACAGATAAAGCCTGTGAGTCCTGCTTCCCTTGCCCAAGTTGCCCACATATACGGAAAGCCCATGAGTTCTGCTTTTTCTGACCAGACATAGCTGAAGCCTATGAGTCCTGCTTCCCCCCCAATCACACACACTGAAAGCCTGTGAGTCCGGCTTCCTGCACCCACACATAGAAAAAGCCTGTAAGTTCTGCTTCCCCCACTCACCCATAGAGAAAGCCTGTGAGTCCTGCTTTCCCTGCCCAAAGAAAGAGCCTGTTAGTCCTGCTTACCCAGACTTTAAATAGAAAATACTTCCTCCATCCACATACAGAAAAGGCCTGTTAGTTCTGCCTCCCCTGTACACATATACAGAAAGCCTGTGAGTCCTTCCTCCCAGGACCACACATAGATGAATCCTATGAGACCTGCTTCCTCCACCTACACATAGAGGAAGCCTGTGAGTCCTGCTTCCTCCGCCTACCCATAGAGAAAGCCTGTGAGTCCTGCTTCCTCCACCTACACATAGAGAAAGCCTGTGAGTCCTGCTTCCTCCACCTACACATAGAGAAAGCCTGTGAGTCCTGCTTCCTCCACCTACACATAGAGAAAACCTGTGAGTCCTGCTTCCTCCGCCTACACATAGAGAAAGCCTGCGAGTCCTGCTTCCTCCGCCTACACATAGAGAAAGCCTGCGAGTCCTGCTTCCTCCACCTACACATAGAGGAAGCCTTTGAGTCCTGCTTCCTCCACCTACACATAGAGGAAGCCTGTGAGTCCTGCTCCCTCCACCTACACATAAAGAAAGCTTGTGAGTCCTGCTTCCTCCACCTACACATAGAGGAAGCCTTTGAGTCCTGCTTCCTCCACCTACACATACAGGAAGCCTGTGAGTCCTGCTTCCTCCACTTACACATAGAGAAAGCCTGTGAGTCCTTACTCCCAGGACCACACATAGATGAATCCTATGAGACCTGCTTCCTCCACCTACACATAGAGGAAGCCTGTGAGTCCTGCTTCCTCCGCCTACCCATAGAGAAAGCCTGTGAGTCCTGCTTCCTCCACCTACACATGGAGAAAGCCTGTGAGTCCTGCTCCCTCCACCTACACATAGAGAAAGCCTGTGAGTCCTGCTTCCTCCACCTACACATAGAGAAAACCTGTGAGTCCTGCTTCCTCCGCCTACACATAGAGAAAGCCTGTGAGTCCTGCTTCCTCCACCTACACATAGAGGAAGCCTGTGAGTCCTGCTTCCTCCACCTACACATAAAGAAAGCTTGCGAGTCCTGCTTCATCCACCTACACATAAAGAAAGCTTGTGAGTCCTGCTTCCTCCACCTACACATAGAGGAAGCCTTTGAATCCTGCTTCCTCCACCTACACATACAGGAAGCCTGTGAGTCCTGCTTTCTCCACTTACACATAGAGAGAGCCTGTGAGTCCTGCTTCCTCCACCTACACATACAGGAAGCCTGTGAGTCCTGCTTCCTCCACCTACACATAGAGGAAGCCTGTGAGTCCTGCTTCCTCCACCTACACATAGAGAAAACCTGTGAGTCCTGCTTCCTCCGCCTACACATAGAGAAAGCCTGCGAGTCCTGCTTCCTCCGCCTACACATAGAGAAAGCCTGCGAGTCCTGCTTCCTCCACCTACACATAGAGGAAGCCTGTGAGTCCTGCTTTCTCCGCCTACACATAAAGAAAGCTTGTGAGTCCTGCTTCCTCCACCTACACATAAAGAAAGCTTGTGAGTCCTGCTTCCTCCACCTACACATAGAGGAAGCCTTTGAGTCCTGCTTCCTCCACCTACACATACAGGAAGCCTGTGAGTCCTGCTTCCTCCACTTACACATAGAGAAAGCCTGTGAGACCTGCTTCCTCCACCTACACATACAGGAAGCCTGTGAGTCCTGCTTCCTCCACCTACACATAGAGAAAGCCTGCGAGTCCTGCTTCCTCCGCCTACACATAGAGAAAGCCTGCGAGTCCTGCTTCCTCCACCTACACATAGAGGAAGCCTGTGAGTCCTGCTTCCTCCACCTACACATAGAGGAAGCCTGTGAGTCCTGCTTCCTCCACCTACACATAAAGAAAGCTTGCGAGTCCTGCTTCATCCACCTACACATAAAGAAAGCTTGTGAGTCCTGCTTCCTCCACCTACACATAGAGGAAGCCTTTGAATCCTGCTTCCTCCACCTACACATACAGGAAGCCTGTGAGTCCTGCTTCCTCCACTTACACATAGAGAGAGCCTGTGAGTCCTGCTTCCTCCACCTACACATACAGGAAGCCTGTGAGTCCTGCTTCCTCCACCTACACATAGAGGAAGCCTGTGAGTCCTGCTTCCTCCACCTACACATAGAGAAAACCTGTGAGTCCTGCTTCCTCCGCCTACACATAGAGAAAGCCTGCGAGTCCTGCTTCCTCCGCCTACACATAGAGAAAGCCTGCGAGTCCTGCTTCCTCCACCTACACATAGAGGAAGCCTGTGAGTCCTGCTTTCTCCGCCTACACATAAAGAAAGCTTGTGAGTCCTGCTTCCTCCACCTACACATAAAGAAAGCTTGTGAGTCCTGCTTCCTCCACCTACACATAGAGGAAGCCTTTGAGTCCTGCTTCCTCCACCTACACATACAGGAAGCCTGTGAGTCCTGCTTCCTCCACTTACACATAGAGAAAGCCTGTGAGACCTGCTTCCTCCACCTACACATACAGGAAGCCTGTGAGTCCTGCTTCCTCCACCTACACATAGAGAAAGCCTGCGAGTCCTGCTTCCTCCGCCTACACATAGAGAAAGCCTGCGAGTCCTGCTTCCTCCACCTACACATAGAGGAAGCCTGTGAGTCCTGCTTCCTCCACCTACACATAAAAAAAGCTTGTGAGTCCTGCTTCCTCCACCTACACATAGAGGAAGCCTTTGAGTCCTGCTTCCTCCACCTACACATACAGGAAGCCTGTGAGTCCTGCTTCCTCCACTTACACATAGAGAAAGCCTGTGAGTCCTGCTTCCTCCACCTACACATACAGGAAGCCTGTGAGTCTTGCTTCCTCCACTTACACATAGAGAAAGCCTGTGAGTCCTGCTTCCCCCATCCACACATACAGAAAGCCTGTGAGTCCTGCTTCCTCCACCTACACATAGAGAAAACCTGTGAGTCCTGCTTCCTCCGCCTACATATAGAGGAAGCCTTTGAGTCCTGCTTCCTCCACCTACACATAGAGGAAGCCTGTGAGTCCTGCTTCCTCCACCTACACATAGAGAAAGCCTGTGAGTCCTGCTTCCTCCACTTACACATAGAGAAAGCCTGTGAGTCCTGCTTCCCCCACTAACACACAGTGACAGATTTCCTTGTTTGTGTTTGTATAGACTCTGGGGTTGTGGGCATAATGTTTGGGGAAGTGATTTAAATCTGCACTTTAAAGAAGACTTATTGGTTTTTCTGATAAGTCTGTCATAGCAAAAATTTATGTTATTAAAAAAACAAAAACACTTTTGATCTTTTTTGTTCTTTTTAAGAAACTCTTTATATTGCAATAGTGACATTTTTAAGCATTACTTGCTCTATGTTGATAGTTGGCAGCTGTTCGTACTTTCCAGTTAAATATCTCAAATTTGTCCCAGAAAATTTGTTTCTGGGAAGTAGCTGACCAGTTGTTCACTGTGGCTTCTCTTATCATTTACACTAGAGGCTGTTCTCATACATTAGATATGGTTTTTATATTCAAAAGATGAAATATTTACTCTGCGAACAACGGAGTCTTTACAATCACCTTCACAAGGCTTATGTTTCCTGGCCAGGGGCATTGGGGGGGGGGGGTGGACTCTGAAGGAGCACATGGCCACGCGCTGGGTGCCTGGGGAGTTGCCGCTGCTTTGCCAGGGTATTTAGTATACAGCGCTACGGCAGCAAAGTAAAACGTCCATGGATGAAGGAAAGCCTGTAATCCGTGCCAAGTCTACTAACTGATGAGTGGGGGTGCAACCACTGTGGCCTCACCGATCCCGAGAATGGGGATTCTGATCCCCCATCTTGATGAAATGGCAGATTGAGCATTCACCCTGCCGTTCCATTCATTGTCTATGGCAGAGATGGCCAACCTGAGGCTCTCCAGCTGTTGTAAAACTACAATTCCCACCATGCCCTGCTGTGGGCTGATAGTTGTAGACAGTCTTGGCATGCTGAGAGCTGTAGTTCTGCAACAGCTGGAGAGCCTCAGGTTGGCCATCCCTGGTCTATGGGACTGCCAGAGCCGAGTAGAGTGCTCGGCAAGTCCCGTATGGAATGAATGACGGGGCACGGGCACATACTCAACCTGCTACTCCATCACAATGGGGGATCAGGACCACAGGATGGGTGGTCCCCCACCAGTTAGTCATCCCCTATCCTGTTGTACAACTCGGTACAACCTCTTGAAGTATCTTTCATTGACTGCCAAGGAGAAAGTTGAGAAAGGGAGAACCTTCAATATCTCTGGAGGCTTTTTCTCACAGTCTCCTTCTCCGACTACAATCCTGTTAGATGACATGAAGTGTTTCCAGAGCTCTTATCCCTCACGTCTTCTCACTATCAGTTGGTGCCTGTCCACAAGCAGACCCCACCCTTTGCAGTAATGGCCCACTCCAAGAACTTGAGGGAAATTAAATTTTATGGTGATGTCATTGAGCAGAAAGGACATATGATGACGACCATCCATGAACAACTCAAGTCAGCCAGAATGGGTGCTGCTCCCACAGGGTGGTGCTCTGTTTTTGATTATTAAAGGGGTCCTGGGTAGAGGACCTAACTTTATGATGCTTATGTTCTAGCAGGACTTATGGACATTGGTTGTCTTTGTAAGACAACCCCTTTAAAGGGACACTCTCAATAGGAGACATTTATGTAATGGACAGATGGCTTAGATGCCCATAGCAACCAATCAGATTCCACCTTTCATTTTCCAAAGGAGCTCTGATAAATGAAAGGTGAAATCTAATTGGTTGCTATGGGCAACTGAGACAGTTTTCCTTTACATCAGTTTTGATATATCTCCCCAGTTACATTAGGCCTAGTGCAGGGTCTAAGAGGGCGAAGCATTACGGAGTTTAATCTCCGTCCCCTGGATAGACATGTCTAGAGCGTTCCTCTAAATGTCATTGTGCAGGCAATTTGTATTTATGACCTGTCTTCAGGATAGGTCATCAATATCATATCGACAGGGGTCGGAGTCCTGGCACCCCCGCCAATTAGGTGTCTGAAGAGGTTCCGAATTACCCGCACATCTCCTCACTTGTAGAGTGAACGGGACAAGCAGTTGTAATTACACCGTGCCACCACTATCGAGCGGACGGCGCACAGTTCTGAGGATAGGTCATCAATATCTCAACCCCTTTAAGAAGCATCATTTCAGATGGTTTCCCTTATTCATGAAGGACAGGGATCAGGCCCCCAGTCATGAAGTGGTTAACACCGCTGTGGCGCCTCCGAGTCTCATTCTGGGCCGCACAATGGTGATGCCACTTCCTCTTCTGTTTTAGAATTTGCCACACCGTCAGGAAGTTGCATCCACTCCACAGTGTCATCTGCCCCCATGATAACACTTCTTGTAATCTTGTCCTGTGCAAAATCAATCAGTGTTGTCACAGTGTGGATCCAAACCATCATGTGGCAGGGGTGGGCAACCTGCGGCCCTCCAGCTGTTGTGAAACTACAATTCCCAGCATTCTTTATTTATTTCTGTGAGAGTTCTGGTAAGAGCAGGGCAAGTATGCATGCTGGGAGTTGTAGTTTCTCAACAGCTGGAGTGCTGCAGGCTGCCCACCCTAGTGTAGACACTGAGGCAGGTGGTGACTTGACTTCAGCATTCCAGGGCTATAAGGTCAGAGCGTGGTACAGGAAGAGTTGTCATGTGGACGACCACCCCTGATGTTACTGTATTACTATACCGTTACTACTCGCTGTGAGTACGGCAGGGTCTTCTGTCCTAGCAGCTCATTCTCATAAATGCTGTTTTTTTTTATTTTTTGGTGCAATCTCTGCACTATTTCCAACCCCATATCAATCTACTTTTTATAAATGCACCCACATAATCCACCGCCCAGTACTGCGGACTGGGGACCCTCTACCTGCAACCAGGAGCGCTGGGGGTATGTGACAAGTGTGTCGTTTGGCAGGCAGCTTTGCAGTCACTCCCCCAGCAGGTAAGTACATATTGTACAGGTGTTTGCTGCCTATGACGCTGCTGGATTACCAGAATTTCACTGTACCTAGATTTCTTTAAAGACTGGTCACAATCATGTCTACTCTGATTTTTCTTCCCAGAAACAGCGCCACATCTCTCCACAGGTTGTATCTGGAATTGCGGCTCAGCCTGTGCTGCAATACCAGATACATCCTATGTGTACAGGTGTGGCGCTACTTCTGGGAAAAAACTATCCATCTCATTATCTATCTATCTACTATCTATATCATTATCTATCTATCTATCTATCTATCTATCTATCTATCTATCTTCTATTATCTATCTATCTATCTATCTATCTATCTTCTATCGATCTCATTATCTATCTATCTATCTATCTATCTATCTATCTATCTATCTACTCGCTGACTATCTACTATTTATCTATCTTCTGTCTATCTCATTATTTATCTATCTACTCTCGGTCTATTTATCTATTCTATCTATCACCCTTTTTATCTATATCTATCTAATCTCTATATCTACTCTCTATATCTATCTATCTATCTATCTATCTATCTATCTATCTATCTATCTATCTATCTATTTGTGGGCATAGGGGAATGCCCTCACAGCTACTGGCACTCCCGCATACTATCCTTATGTGAACTTGCTGTGCGATCCATTATACATCTTATCTATCTATCTATCTATCTATCTATCTATCTATCTATCTATTATCTATCTATCTATCTATCTATCTACTCTTGGTCTATCTATCTACTCTTGGTCTATCTATCTATCTATCTATCTCCTATCTACCTATCTATCTATCTATCTATCTATCTATCTATCTATCTACTATCTATCTCCTATCTATCTATCTATCTATCTATCTATCTATCTATCTATCTACTCTCGGTCTATTTATCTATTCTATCTATCACCCTTTTTATCTATATCTATCTAATCTCTATATCTACTCTCTATATCTATCTCTCTATCTATCTATCTATCTATCTATCTATCTATCTATCTATCTATCTACTCTCGGTCTATCTATCTATCTACAGTATATATCTATCTCATATCTGTTACTATCTACATGTATTTACTATATATCTCGTATTTATCTATCTATGATCATATTTTTGTGTCTGTCTTTTCAGAACCTGCCCAGAGGTACAGGAGCGGTGGGATCATTAAGACTGACATATATATCAAAAGTAAGTATTCGGCCCCACCGGCCTGTGAGCAAGTCATCCGAATGAAGGTTATGAGTCTTCCTCGTCTGTTTAGCTGTTGTACTATAACCCCCAGCATTCCCTGGAATGGCATCTGCCTTTAGGTATACATGATATCCTCCACCCCTACATCACCACCAAACACCTGTTATTTAAATGCCAGGGAAAGCTGGGTGACAACTCTTGTGTGAGCTGTAAAAATGATAATTACTGGTTGTCACCCAGATTTCCCAGAAGGAGCAGTTAGTGCTGAGAGGGCTCACATGACATAATTTGTATACACCATAAGCCACCCATAGGGGGCAGCTTAGTCGGGGCTGGTGTCCCCACAGATTCCGTCTGGTGACAGATGCTCTTCAAAGATTTTGCCTGGCATGATAAAGAACATGGCTGCTTTCTTCCAGAAACGGCTCCACTCTTGTCTAGTGGCTGTGTTTGGTATTGCAGCTCAGTCTGATTCATACTGCAATACCAAACACAACCTATGGACCAGAGTGGCGCTGTGTATAGAAAGGAGAGCCAGCCATGATGTGGAGAGGCGGCTCTGACCCTGCTGCGCGGACTGCAGCCTTCAATCACTTTTTGCTTTTTCTTCAGCCCTGCTGCCTGATTTCCTGTCTTTGTCTCAGGATATTTTTAGGGTTTTTGCGCTTTGCATGCTTTTAGTCTTTTTTTAACCACAGACTAGAACACAAGAATGTGAAAGGTTATGACCAGTTCAGACATCAGTGACCAATGTCTGGAAGAAAAATCTACTAAATTAGGTTTTGTCAAGTGGAATGTGATAAATCGGCCCCATCTTCCTGGGGTTTTGACTAAAATTGGGGAGTGAACAGCTGAGATTTAGTAAATGACTCCCATTAGTTCCAATGAAGCGATGGATCCAAAAATACATCTAAACACTCAACAACTAGAGGGGAATGGGCCACATAAGAAGGGTAGAACCGGGGCCCCTCCTGGTGCTGGTTCATGTCACCATGTCATCTTCATGCCCATCTCTTGCAGAACATAACTGAGTTTGGCGCTTGCGCAGCTTTTTCACTTCCCTAATAAGAAGGGAGCCGTGTACAGGTTCACACAACCCGTGGAGAAGAAGGTTGGAGCAACCAGATCTGGGAGCCTCCTTCATGGGCCATATTCTCAGCTACCCCTATGGTGTGTACCAGTCACAAGTGGTTTTGTTGATGACCTCCAGGCCATTTTTGGATAGTAAGTTGTTTTCACACTATGTTATGTAGCATCCATACGCTGGAAAAGCTCCCGGATGTACGTGTTAGGCTACTTTCACACCTGCACTAGAAGGGTCCGGCAGGCAGGGAAACAGGCTGCCGAATCTGTGCTAACGCTAGCCCATGTGTGCCGCCAGAAGTCCGCTCCGGCCCCATTCACTATAACGGGCATGCTGCAGTTTTTGTCCAGCCGCCTCTCGGCATGTTTACCGTGCTGCGGCCGGATTTCCGGCCCGTCCCCATTATAGTCAAGGGGGCCAGAGCGGACTTCTGGCGGCACACATGGGCTAGTGTTAGTACAGATCCGGCAGGCTGTTTCCCCGCCAGAACAGCCTGCCGTACCCTGCTAGCGCAAGTGTGGAACCAGCCTAAGGTGTATCCATAAACCCTCATATACCTGAAGAAGGCCAGTAAGGTGTCTTTTTGGCCTCTGCTAGGCTGGTAAATGCTACCTTTCTTCTGCTGTATGGAATAGTGCAGGCATGCTCAACCTGCGGCCCTCCAGCTGTTGCAAAACTAAAACCCCCATTATTCCCTGACAGCCTACAGCTATCATTCTACAGAAGGGCATCGTGGGAGTTGTAGTTTTACAACAGCTGGAGGGCCGCAGGTTGAGCATCCCTGGAATAGTGTCTCCAGTAAAAGAAGGTACACCAAGCAGTACACCCATTTTTTTGGAGCTCTGACGGACACTACAAAATGCAGCCTTTAAGGGGTTGTGTCACGTCAGCAAATAGCACCAGTCTATGTGCGCTTCCACGGTCCCGGCCTCCAGAGAAGCCAATGCTTTGTCCTATAGTGTGCAAGCACGACCACTGATGCTGGATTACAGGGTGGTCATAACCATGGAAACGAGCAGTGTATAATGCAATGGAAAAATGAATTCAGACTGCAAAGGAGGCAATATGGACAATCACAATACATTAGTAAATGCCTTGTATTAACCTTCTCTACACGATAAGATAAATGCCACTTGCTAAAGTGAGACCACCCCTTTAAAGTCAATCTGATGGTTCATAATTGTCAGGAAATGACACATTGTGGGGAGTTTTATTTGCTGTTCTAGTCCAAAATGGTGCAAATAAAACGTTTTTAAGAGGCTCTGGTCTTTAAAGGGATTTTCCTGGAGTTCAGGAGAGGTCATCAATATCTGATCAGTGGGGGTCAGACTCCCGTCACCGATCAGCTGTTTGAAGAGGCTGTGAGCCCTGTGGCCTCTGCACAGAATACCAAGCACAGTATAGTGGTGGGACTTGGTATTGCAGTCCAGGCCCATTCACTTGAATGGGACTGAGCTGCACACAGACCATGTGACCATTGAACGCGGCATCTGCAATGGGCGCCTCCCCCCAGGGCCCTCTCTATATATCGTGTGCCAGGTGTAGGAATGCCGAGTGGTATGTTGCGGCCTAAAATGTCTCTCTATGTGTGTCATGCTGCTCCTACCTGGATACCCCTGGACCTCAGGCTTTGGCTCTGAAGAAATAAATAGGGGGAATAATTGCGGAATTGAGGAATAACTTGAGTCCAGACCTTGAGATGAAGTTAAGTGGTGGCTTTAATTGAATAAACGTTTCTTCAAACAGTTTACTGACAGGCTGGCTGTATAACCCAGATTCTTCTGTATGCTGCACTTCACTTTGTAGTTTGACTCTAGGTTTTGCCAGGGAACTTTCCTCCGGGCTCCTGAGGCTTCAAGCTTTGGCCTCCATGGCCATCAGAGCTTAGGGTTCTCTGGCTGGCGTGGGCACGTCCAGCAGGGACATGCCCCTGCACACCCTTCCCCTAGCTGGGGGTAAGCTAGACTGTAACTAACTGGTCCCCACCAATAGGACTCACCTACTTCTCTCCAGAGGTGGGTTAGAATGGAATGGTATGCTCCATTCTACATAATTACAGCTCTGCCGGGTTTGCTGCCACCTGCTGGTGAACCAGGCACATTACATGTACAGTTACACAACATTAGAAATGCACAGTGTGGAGGACCTGGAATAAATGCATAAGATGACATGAGGTTAGACCAATAAAGACAGTAGCAAGGTGCAGAAGTGGTAACAGCACTCTGGGGTGTTCCACATCAATGACCCTCACCCCGATTACATATTGATGATTAGAAATTCTTCCACACTTCGTTTGGTGGTAAAAGGTGAATTGCGTTATGGATTCTGTTACCACAAACCATAACGCAATTCTATGCCTTTAGAGGCATTCCGTTATTCATTCCATCATAATAGAAGTCTATGGGCTGCAAAACGGATCCGTCCCGTTTCCGTTATGCAGGGGAGTCCTCCTCCCGCTAAGCCCCACCCTTTTTTAAATACTTCCTATGAGCACAATAAAAAACCCAAAGTTGCTAAATTTCTGCACTAATGATATGTGCACAAACATTTGCAGCTTTTGACACTGGTTTTCAGGCCATGATAGATTCACCCCCCCCCCCCTGTGTATTTTAACCCAGACCAAAATAAAACTCACCTTACGATATCACGCACCGCTATACGTATACAGCCCAGTGAAGGCATCAGGTCATTTAAGGCTAGCTCTTATGGAGCCAGTTGACACATGTGTCTGTCAGATGTTATTTACATGCGGGTCTGGATAGGATTTCAGTCTCAAGGGTTTCGTAGATTATTCACCCGAAACATCTACATTCCAGTTTTGCATTTTTCCACCCACTTCGGGTTAGAGGTTGAAAGAGGTGATCTGTGCCTATGAGTGGCTGCTGCATTTTTGGTGCAATAAAAGGGCTGAAAGGTGCGAATGCCCCAAGATACCCACCCCATAACTGGCTACGAAAGGCCTGAGTTACCTATGTTGCTTGAGCTGTTGATGGTAGTTTTATTTGGGCACTGTATGGCGGCATTATCATGTAGGCACTGTGTAGTAGGGACTCTATGGCAGAATAATCTGGCCACTTTATAGCTATATTTTTTGCACCCGAATAATAATATTATTTTGTGACTGTTCATCTACCTTTTAGAGCACTTTATACTCTATTAGTTGTATTTAGGCTCTTTATTATTGTATTTTATATACCATATAGCTGTATTATTGCTGCACTGTAAGACAGATATGTGACAATATTTTGTCCCTCTACCACTATGATACCTGAGCGTTGTATGGCCTACATCTTAAATATATATAGTATATTATAAAACGTAATATTATTACTTGTGCATCACAAATACAGTGCTGCTTAAAGGGGTTTTTTCACTTCAGCAAATGGCATTTACTATGTACAGGAAGTTACTACAAGGCACTTACTACTGTATTGTGATTGTCCATATTGCTTCCTTTGCTGTCTCGATTCATTTTTCCATCACATTATACGCTGCTCATTTCCATGGCTACCACCACCCTGCAATCCAGAAGCGGTGGTCGTGCTTGCACACTATAGGAAAAAGCACTAGCCTATGTGCGCTCCCGCAGTCTCGGCCACCAGAGAGGCTGATGCTTTTTCCTATGGTGTGCAAGCATGAATTTCTGGATTGCAGGGTGGTCGCAACTATGGAAACAAGCAGCGTATAATGTGATGGAAAAATGAATCCAGCCAGCAAAGGAAGCAATATGGGCAATCACAATACATTAGTAAGTGCCTTGTATTAAGGGTCCATTCAAATGTTCGTAGTGCATTGCGGATCCGCAATACACCCGGCCAGCACCCCCATAGAACTGCCTATTCTTGTCCGCAATTGCAGACAAAAAAAGGGCATGTTCTATTTTTTTCCAGAGCCGCGGACAGGAAATTCGGGGGCGCGCTCCGGAAATGCAGATGCGGACAGCACACTGTGTGTTGCCCGCATCCATTCCTGCCCCATAGAGAATGAATGGGTCCACACCCATTCTGCATAATTGCGGAACGGGTGCGGACACATTCACGGACGTGTGAATGGACCCTAACTTTCTCTACATAATAAATGTTATTTGCTGAAGTGAGAACTACCCCTTTAACTCCTGTTCATTTATTATAACTCCAAATTGGCATAGAAAAGTCTTACATTTTGTCGAAAGTGCCAGTTTGCGAAAATATTTGCGACATTTTAGGGTACGTTCATATAAGCAATCCAGCACAAGTGGCGGCTGTCTGCTGGAAAAAAAATAAAGTTTTTTTGTCCCGCCGAAACCCTGCATAAAGCGACCGGATAACAGCTGGACCCCATTAAAGTAAAAAATGGGGATCTGACAGTGAACCATAGATTCTGGCAATACTGGATTCAGCAAAAATCGTCAGGTAGTTCTTTGCCAGGACAGCCTACAAGATACACTGCCACTTATGTGAATGAATCCTTTGCTTTTTCCAACACTCCTGCCACCTTTCCAAAAAGTGGGCCGAGTGTGGGCCGAAGAAGGCGGTCTGAGGATTGGGACCTCCGCAGCCAGCCTCATTTAGCATGTGCACCAAAAATCTACTCCAGCACCTGGTTTTTGAATAAACCCTCGTCGAGTCTCCGTAAGTGATTTCAGTCGAGGAGGGCACCTTAGAAATACAACCCCAGTACCGCCAGATCATCACCGAAACCACTTGTTTCCTATTTAATAGAAAAGCTGACAGATCTGATGTAGTGAGCAAAAACGTGTGATGTGGTTTCAATGAACCTCTCGGCGTGCGACATGAAAAACGGCTTTCTTAATCAGAGGGTTCCGTTCTGAAGTCATCTTTCAGCTATTTCCACATATAAAACAGATGTGGCGGACCTGAGTTAGTCATTTGGTGGTATCACAATGTGTTCTATGTGGTTTTGCATAGGACTGCAGGTAAACCTGCAGAATTTTCTCAACTGACAGAGAACATACAGGCTCTGATTTAGCATACCTTCACTTCAGAAGTCTGGCGTCATAAAGTCGCAAAAATATTGCTTTTGCGAAATTTTTGCACTGGTTGCGCAAAATTTTCTGGCCTTTTGAATTTTTACACCACTCATTCCAGTTTTGTAAAATGGTTGGAAAAGCTATAGTAATGAATTTCACTCCAGATTTATCAATGAGTCGCAATCTCACTCCAGGAGAAGGCTGGAGTGGGAACACAGGAGTAGCTTCTGTAGACAAAAGTGTTAAAGGGAATCTGTCACCAGCATAGTAGCATCATTTTTTTTTTCATGAATCCTTGTTTAATAAAGTACCTTATTTCCATAACTGTTGGTGGTTTTCTTTTTCGTCTTGTCATTTCTTGTAAAAACCGCTTATTCAGATATGCAAATGAAGCTGTAACGAGCCCAGAGGGGCGTTCCTCCTTTAGCAAGGAGCCCAGGAACGCCCCCCTGATGTGCCGTGCCCGCCTAAAATTTTAAAAAACGAACGCCTATAATCTCTAAAATCGCCTCCCAGAGGCGAGGCTAAATACTCCGCCCCCCTCCACCAGCTCCTCTCTGTGCGGCAAATATCCCCGCTCCGGCTCTCGCCTGCATCCCGAAATCTCGCGCAGGCGCAGTGCCAGCAATTGCCTGCGCCTGCGCGCTTCCTTCTCAGGTGAATGCCCAGTGACGCTGTTGAGGCTGTTGCCCTTAGTATCCAGATGATCTCGCCGGCACTGCGCCTGCACGGCACATCAGGGGGGCGTTCCTGGGCTCCTTGCTAAAGGAGGAACGCCCCTCTGGGCTCGTTACAGCTTCATTTGCATATCTGAATAAGCGGTTTTTACAAGAAATGACAAGACGAAAAAGAAAACCACCAACAGTTATGGAAATAAGGTACTTTATTAAACAAGGATTCATGAAAAAAAAATTATGCTACTATGCTGGTGACAGATTCCCTTTAAGTCTAAGGATAAGACTAATTTATCAAGGAACAGGAGACATTTGATAAATGTGGCATAAAGTACTCCAACGCAGACTGAAGCAAAACAGACTTCAAATATTCCCCTTATGATAAATTCCCCCCATAAAGTATTATCATAAACAGTTTTCTATAAATGTGCAAGCAAACATAAACTTTGTAATAGATCTTATTAAAGTAAAATGCCTCTTTCTCCACTTATCAGGCTTCTCCCCCCTGCCCCGCCTCCTTATCTGCTCAGTCACTCTGTTTACAAAGGGAAGAAAGCTTTTGAACGTCACTGAGAGATCAGGTTACTGTTGATCATTGAGGTCTTTGGAAATGGAATTGGGAGGAGACTAGCCGCTATGGTGTCTCCATAAACAGCACACATAGAGAAGGAGATATGCTTCTCTCACTGTCTGTAGTACACCATGGAAGACATTATACAAGAGTACTGAGCAGTGTAGCTGTGAATCCAGCACTGAGGCGAGATAGAGAAGCTCACTACAAGCTTCAGCAGTGTGTCTATCTGCCTCTTTCTCTCTGCAGCTGCCTCTTGAGCACCCTACTCACTCCTTATAAGTGGTCTCCTCTCTGGAAACTGATGAGGAGTGGCTGAACAGTTCAGAGGCTGAGGAGATGGGAGGAAAGGAGCTTGATAAGAAAGAGGCATTTTTCTCTATTAAGATATAGAACAAAATGTCTTACCTTGCGTTGTACTACTAATTTATGGAAAGTTATTAATAATCGGAGGTACACCGCTATTTAGGCATTGGATGCCAGTAAGGCCTCTTTCACACGAGCGTGTTCGGATTAGGTCTGGATGCGTTGCGGATGCTCACGTCACGCATTGCACCCGCGCGGAAAACTCGCCCGTGTGAAAGAGGCCTAATAGACTGCCAATATTCTGTGGAAAATATATGGCGGTGCACGATGGGCACTATATGGTAGTAGTATTTGTATACTGTATTGAGATATTATTTAGGCTTTTTATTTTGGTATTATTTGGGTAGTAAACAGCAGGATTGTGTGATGTATGCTCTGTATGCATAGTTGCCAACTGTCCCTAATTTGCAGGGACTGTCCCTAATTTTCAGAGACAGCCCCAGCAAATTTGGGCTGTCCCAGGCCAAAAATGGGCGTGATTAACAATAAGTGGGCGGTTCAGTTTCTAAGTATGCATATGACAGTATTATTTATGTGATGTATGCGCTATATTATTTGGATACTATATGGGGGTATTATTTACATATTGCATGGCAGTATTATTTGGGCACTGCATGGTGGTATTGTGCAGGCATTTTATGGAAGTAATATTTGGTATCGTATGGCGGTTTTAGGTATAAAATTTTGCTTAAAAGGTGCATACGTATAGCTCTTTTTATGTATTGAAATAAATGTCTAAAATGGCTAGAGTGAGGGTTTTCTTTGCTCAATGCCCTGGGTCCTACTTTCTATAAACCATCAGTTTTGATCACTGCCCCCTCTCATGGCTGTGTATTACGGGTTTCATTAAGTCCTTCAGAGCTGACTGAATAGCTTGAGGGTGAAACACCAGCGAGTCACATACATGTGCTGGACATACAACGTCTGAGCCTTCCACATCAGCAAAACAAAATCATCTGCGCTTGGAAGAAAAAGGGGAAGCGGACATGAGGAAGTGAGAGTTTATGAGCAAGCACGTCTGCATTGGGCAATGTGGCTGGGGCATGCCGGTACTTGTATCACCTTGGGACTGAGAGAATGCAGTCAGTTATACATCGTATGACGCCCATATCTGTATTAAAGGGGCTGCCTCACCATGACGATGGGCGTGTCCCCCTGATGACGGAGAGGGTCCCCTCCTGGAGCAGATGATGTCGCTGCACTAGCTAACAATCAACGGCTTTCTTAAAGGGGACTCATTATGCACTCCCGGCCTTCATACAGCGTTTCTAATATGCAGGATTAGTACTGAGGAAGACTTAGGAGGAGGTCTAAAAGAAAGGCCGTCTTTGTCATCCATAGCAACCAATCCTGGCGCAGCTTTCATCTATCAAAAGCAGAATACAGAATGAAACCTGCGCTGTGATTGGTTGCTATGGGCAACAAGGACAGTTTTTCGTTCAGACAGTCCCATAACTTTCCCCTTCATTTGCCAAATCTTTGCTTGCTGTCAGAGAATAGAAGCACTTGTGTTTACATTCACAAGAGGCTCAATAGGGTGACCACTTTCATAACCCCCAAAAGGAGGACACCAGACGCGGGACAGTGGGTGAAGATACAACTCACTGAATGGAAACCGTGATCTATATACATGTTAGAGGACATTACAGGGAGGAGGTATAAGAGGCGTTAACTATAACTCCCAGCATGTCCAGCTTGTTATTATGGGATATCAGAAGACATTTAAGGGTGGAGTTATAGGATGAGAAGACTACAACTCCCAGCATATCCAAGCTGATATAATGTGATAGAAGGTGGAGGACCTGGAGTAAATGCATAAGATAACATGAGGTTAGACCAATAAAGACAGTAGCAAGGTGCAGAAGTGGTAACACCACTCTGGGGTGTTACAATACCAGAGGACATTACAGGGAAAAGGGGTACAAGAGAAGAGGACTAAAACTCCCAGCATGTCCAGGCTGTTATGGGATATCAGAGGACAATTCCGAGAGGGAGCAAAACAGTAGAGGACTACAACTTCCAAGGTTTCTCAGGCTTACCACTGCTGAACTCCACTCCCGCCTGCACTGATCACATGATGGTGACATCATCACAGGTCCTTAAAGGGTTTCTGTCATCAAGTTTTGACATTATAAGCTGTCTGACATTAGCTATGTGCTAATGTCAGAGCAGCTTGATAATGCCTTTTTTATAAAAATCCGATTTATATTTTGGCTGAAAAACGTACTTTTATAATATGTAAATTAGCCTCTAGGAGCAGGGGGGGCGTTGTCCTGCTCCTAGAGGCTCCGTGCGGCAACCTGCTGGCACGCCCCTTCTTACTTTGAGTGACAGTGCCGGGCAGCGATCCTCCGGCACTGTCTCCTTCTGAAATCCCGCGCTGTCCTTGCTTCCGGGTGTACTCAATGGTATTCAGGTCCTCTGCTCACCGCGCCTGCGCGGGATTTCAGAAGGAGACAGCGGTGGAGGATCGCTGCCCGGCACTGTCACTCAAAGTAAGAAGGGGCGTGCCAGCAGGTTGCCGCACGGAGCCTCTAGGAGCAGGGCAACGCCCCCCTGCTCCTAGAGGCTAATTTACATATTATAAAAGTACGTTTTTCAGCCAAAATATAAATCGGATTTTTATAAAAAAAAGACATTATCAAGCTGCTCTGACATTAGCACATAGCTAATGTCAGACAGCTTATAATGTCAAAACTTGATGACAGAAACCCTTTAACACTTCTCTCCACTGCTGAGCTCTGGCCCCTCTTGCACAGATCACATGACAGTGACATCATCACAGGTCCTTACCACTTCTTCTCTACACTGCTGAGCTCCAACCTCATTTGCACAGATCACATGACAGTGATACCATCACCGGTCCTTACAATTTCTCCTCTCCACTGCTGAGCTCTGGCCCCTCTTGCACCGATGACATGATGGTGACATCATCACAGGTCCTTAACATTTCTCCTCTCCACTGCTGAGCTCTGGCCCCTCTTGCACTGATGACATGATGGGGACATCATCACAGGTCCTTAACACTTCTTCTCCCAACTGCTGAGCTCCAACCCCATTTGCACAGATCACATGACAGTGATACCATCACAGGTCCTTACAATTTCTCCTCTGCACTGCTGAGCTCTGGCCCCTCTTGCACTGATGACATAATGTTGACATCTTCACAGGTCCTTAACACTTCTCCTCTCCATTGCTGAGCTCTGGCCCCTCTTGCACTGATGACATGATGGTGACATCATCACAGGTCCTTAACACTTCTCCTCTCCACTGTTGAGCTCTGGCCCCTCTTGCACTGATGACATGATGGTGACATCATCACAGGTCCTTACCACTTCTTCTCTCCACTGCTGAGCTCTGGCCCCTCTTGCACAGATCACATGACGACATGATCACAGGTCCTTCAGCTCTGCACTGTAGGAGATTAATGGCAACCCCCTACCTTAAAAAGGGACGTATATGGTCACCCTATGCCAGGACTTATCATAACGGAGACACCATGTGTGGGTACATGTAATATACAGGGTGGCCCACGGAAAAGTATCCCGCCTGCAATATCTCCAAATCAAACTGCCGAATAGTAAACCTGTCTTAGTTGTCCATAGTAACTAATCAGAGCTCAGCTTTCATTTTTTCAGAGCCCTGTAGGAACTGAAAGCTGAGCTCTGATTGGTTGCTATGGGCAACTAAGACTGATTTACTATTAGGCAGTATGATTTGAAGATATTGGATGCGGCCTACTTTTTCGTGGGCACCCTGTAGAACTATAGGTACTATGTATGTTGCAGTGCATGGGCTTTGAGATGTCTGTGGCCACTGGTAGAGAACGTGTATGTTTTCACGAATATCATGTTGTCATGGTGACACAGCCATGTTGTCACACTATGGCGGTGTGTTGGGAAGCAGATGGATTACCATGCCCCTTTAAATGTATCTCTCACATAATCATATCTGATTTTCTTTATTACATTGTCCTTAGTTAATACATAAGTAACCCCGTTCTGGTTATCTCTTTGTGACAGGTCAGCATCGCTGCTGCGAAACAGAAATCAAAGCTGACAAATTGCTTTGGTGAGGAAATCTTCCATTTCTATATATTATTAACCCATCGCTTCCTGTTAATTTGCTTCTCTAAGGCGCTGTTCACATCTCGTTTTTGCGGTACATCAAGCGTATACATATTTGAACAGTAAAAACATAGTGAAAGGTTATGTTTCTGGACGTCTTATTTGAAAGACAGAACAGTGTAGAATACCTCGCTTTTCTGCCCTGCAAAAAAATAATAAATATAGAAATATTTATTTTTTACATCACAGTGAATGAGAGGTGGATGGAAACGTGAGGTGTTTTTTTAGATGACGCATTCAAATCTTTATTTAAAAAAAAGGAAGGTTTCATAAAAACAGCAAACCTTTTTATTTTCTTAAAAAAAGGACTGAAACGTATAGGAAAAATTGCATATGTTTTGGGCACTTTTTTTTTTCATGTTAGTTTTAATGTATATGTTAAACATACAGTAAAAACGAGAGGTGAACAGCCCCTCAGAAGTACCGCCATCCAGATGTCCTCCTCCTCATCATCCTATATACATTGTACTAACCCTGTAGATGGCGTAACCTTAGAGCAGCCGTCTACATCTGCAGCAGATTTATCACAGGGGCTCAGGCTGGAGGATACATGTGGAGCGGGGGCAGACGCTGTACTCTGCACCGGCTATTGGATGGCTTATCATGAGACAGAATTTTACATCAAAATTGTGGATCTATCTATCTATCTATCTATCTATCTATCTAACATCATTATCTATCTATCTATCTAATATATATTGTCTGTCTGTCTCTCTCATATCTATCTATCAGTCTATCTATCTATGTCATGTCTATCTATCTATCTATCTATCTAACATCTATCGTCTGTCTCTCACTCCCTTTCATATCTATCTATCTATCTATCTATCTATCTATCTATCTATCTATCTCATATCTATCGTCTGTCTGTCTCTCTCATATCTATCTATGTCATGTCTATCTATCTATCTATCTATCTCATATTTATCGTCCGTCTGTCTCTCTCTCTCTCTCATATCTATCTATGTCATGTCTATCTATCTATCTATCTATCTATCTATTATCTATCTCATATCTATCTATCTATCTATCTATCTATCTAATATCTATCAAATATCTGTCTGTCTCTCTCTCATATCTATCTATCTATCTATCTATCTATCTATCTATCTATCTATCTATCTATGTCATGTCTATCTGTCTATGTATCTTCTGTCTATCTATCTATCTATCTATCTATCTATCTATCTATCTATCTATCTATCTATCTATCGTCTGTCTCTCCCTCTCATATCTATCTATCTATCTATCTATCTATCTATCTATCATCGTAATTCTTGAACAATTTTTTCCATGGATCTTTCTTTATTTCCACCAGTTATCAATGCTTTATCGCAAAGATATTTTTTTCAAGCCAGTGACCAAAAGGATCTTCAGGGATGGGTTGATGCCTTAAACGCAGCAAGTAAAATCACAGTAAGTAGCCGTAATGGTTTCTTCAAAAGCCATGTTTGTATTCCGTGTGTGTAGCCTCCTGTCCTTCCCCCACTTCTGGCCGCCATTATCGCTAGCATATAGTGTTTCTCCAGTCTTCAGTCTGGGCCCCTGGCTTCTCAATAGAGTGATTCCCTCCATTCGTAGTTGTTACTTGCTTCCTCATTTCAACTCTTCAAAGAAAAAAAACTGTTTTTCCTATAGACATCGTTCTTCTCATACTTTTTTACCATTTTAAGAATTAAAGGGGTTATCCCATAAATAATGTAAAAAATGAAAATCAGACATCATATAGTACATGACAACCTCTTTCTAAGGGTACTTTCACACTCGCAGCATGGCTATCCAGCAGGCTGTTCCGCGGGTGAACAGCCCGCCTGGATCCGTCCATACCGCAAGTGTCCGTGTGCTGCCGCTCCGTCCCTATTGAGTATACTGGGGCGGGGGGTGCTGCACCGTAGCTCCGCCTCCACCCCCATTATAGTCAATGTGGACGGAGCGGCAGCACACGGGTACTTGCGGCATGGCGGATCCGGCGAATAGCCTGCTGGATAGCCATGCCGGAAGTGTGAAAGTACCCTAACAAAGCCCCGTACCTTACATGGATTCATTGCTCTGCTAGATTTAGCTCAAGGGGAGTGTATTTTCTGGTGCAGCTAAGGGGGCGTGTCCATGCTTTGCCTAGCACAGCTAACGGAGGCGTGTCCATGCTCTGCCTATCACAGCTAAGGGGGCGTGTCCATGCTCTGCCTATCACAGCTAAAGGGGCGTGTCCATGCTCTGCCTATCACAGCTAAGGGGGCGTGTCCATGCTCTGCCTATCACAGCTCAGGAGGCATGAAACTGAGCATGTGCGGCCATCTCAGTGAGCAGGTCAAAGAAATAAGAAAAAAAACGAACAGCAGGTGGCGCTATACAGATACATGTTATTGAATAGCTCACTGGTTATGCCAAATTTTAAATTACATTCAATTGCAAAAGTATTCAGATCCAGGTGCTGGTTTAAAAAGTGTAGAATATTTTTTGTGGGACAACCCCTTTAAAGGGGTTGTCTCACTTCAGCGAATGGCATTTATCGTGTAGAGAAAGTTGATACAAGGCCCTTACGAATAACTTGCGTTATTGTGATATACTGCCCACCTTGCAATCCAGGAAAAAGCTAAGTGTAAGACAGTCTACATGTGTTTGGAAATTTTACACTACTTTGATTAGGTTCTTCTAACATGGAATTCCTGATTATTGGTTTATTACAGTAGCGGAAAAGAAGATCTTGGAAGTTTATTGCTATTGAATTGAGATTGACTAAGGATAACCTGCTGGTGGTGCTTGGTCAGTGATCACACAACTAAGGTGGTGCCCCCTTTATTTTGGGTTCTGCAGCAGGGTAAATGTTGAGGCAGGGTCAGAATAATATTGGGTGGCATCTCCCCTTGCTGTGATTGAGGCTGGCACTCTGGCATGGTGGCGGTCATACAGATGCTGGGTATCCTCCTGTTATATGTCATTCCGAGCTCTCTCAGCTTGGATCTGCAGTTCAGCCAAGGTGGTTGTTTGCTGCTGTCCACTGCCCCATCCAAGGAGAGAGATCAGGCAATCAAGCTGGCCAGTGGAGCTTCTGGATACCCTGAGGAGCACACAGGGTTGCGAGTGTTATCTTGGTGGAACACGATGTCTTCTGAGTCAAAAAAGGTAGCAGGGCAGGTTCCACAATGTCCTGGACATACAGAAGGTTGGTCAATGTTCCCTCCACAAATACCAGACTGGAACAGCCCTGGTGGTAGCTAATGGCGCTCCACACAATGACACCTGGCGTTGGTCCTGTGTGTCTCCGCACTATGCATGATGACATTAGGCACTCTCCAGCCCTCCTGCCATCATTAGTAGAACCTGCCTTCAACACTAAACAGTATTGTTTGTCATTCATGCCTCCAATGGGATCTCCTGCGACACTAGTGCAGGCGCTGTTGGAGAGGTCAGTGGCAAACAAGCTAGTGGAGTGCGTGACTGCAGTCCTGCTTCAAGTAGATGGTTTCGTAAGGTCTGTGAGGTCATAGCAATATATTTTTTTCAATTTTTGCCGCCGTGACATTCACTGATTGATCATCCAGAACCCTCTCTATGCCTATAAGTTCACTCCTCTGACCACAGTCAGCACCAATGAGGCCCTACAGAAGCCTCTAGTCTAACGCCTTACGAGATTTAACTGATGGACCATTCAGCTTCTCGATGTCCCGCTATTTGGCCCTTTTTCAATGTTTATTCATTGCACAAATGGTTCACACCTTCGTCTACCAAGTGTAGCGAACACTTCAACAGTAGAGAGAAGAAAAACTGTGCTGTCAGACAAAAACAACAGTGATGCCAGACAAAAAAAAAAGTCTGTGGAGCATCTGTATGTAAAGTAAGAACCTTGGAACTTTGGTCACTACATGTAACACCCGCCAGCACTGCAATATTGTAAAACAGGCTTTTTATCTTAACTCCCTCTAGGTGATCTTTTTTCTTTTTCCAGTGGTATACTTGTATCTCAGAGATCTGATATGTATTTAAAAACTAAAATGCATTCCTCAACATTAGAGAAGAGCAAATTATTCAAAAAAAATCGGTTAAAAAAAGGATATTTTCTGGCTGCAGACAGCCTTTATAGGGGTGTAGAACACTGTGCCTTGCAGTAACACTCATAGGGAGTCTGCTGTGGTAGTAAAATAATACTGTGACTCAGTATGACATGCTGATGATTTCAAAGAACCACATTGCTTAGACTTCCCTGTAATTATTGGGAGAATGTGTCTGCAAGTAAGGTGTGGAGTCTGCACGATCCTCCCGTTCTCCACTTCTGCAAAATAAGTTTTTACTGAACTGGGTCTGTATCACAAGATCAAACGGGTGTGATGATCCTAAAGTTCAGGCCAGGAGTCAAAACCAGGCAACACATGGAAGACCAAGAATCCATAGGTTATAGAACACTGTGCGTCGCAGTAACACACATAGGGAGTCTGCTGTGGTAGTGAAATAATACTGTGAGTCCGTATGACATGTAGATGACAGGAGTCGCTCTTAGGCCTTTTTCACACGGGCGTCACGTTTGACGCCCAGATAAGAGGCGGGTGCGTTGCAGGAAAATGCGCGATTTTTCCGTGCTTGTGCAAATGTTTGTAATGTGTTTTGCACGCGCGTGTGAAAAATTGGCATGTTTGGTACCCAGACCTGAACCCGGACTTCATCACTGAAGTCCGGTTTCGAGTTGAGTATTCTGTAGATTTTATTATTTTCCCTTATAACATGGTTATAAGGGAAAATAATATCATTTTCAATACAGAATGCTTAGTACAATGTGGATTAAGGGGTTAAAAATAAAAAACTTAACTCACCATATCCACTTGATCGCGTAGTTCCGATCTCTTCTTCATTCATTAGCTGCCTGTGATGAGGTCACTGAGCTCATCACATGGTCCAATCACATGGTCCATCACCATGGTGATGGACCATGTGATTGGACCATGTGATGTGACATCACCACAGGTCCTTTAGATGGCTGCGAATGCTTGAAGAAGACAGAAGAGATCGGCAACTACGCGATCAAGTGGCTAAGGTGAGTTAAGTTTTTTATTTTTAACCCCTTAATCCACATTTTACAAAGCATTCTTTATTGAGAATGCTATTATTTTCCCTTATAACCATGTTATAAGGGAAAATAATAAAGATCGGGTCCCGTCTCTTAGCAACCATGCGGGAAAATCGCACTGCATCCGCACTTGCTTTCCCACAGCCCCATTCACTTTTATGGGGCCTGTGTTGCGTGAAAAACGCAAAATATAGAGCATGCTGCGATTTTCACGCAACGCAGAAGTGGTGCGTGAAAATCACCACTTATGTGCACAGCCCCATAGAAACGAATGGGTCCGGATTCAGTGCGGGTGCAATGCGTCCACCTCACGCATTGCACCCGCGCCAAAATCACGCCCGTGTGAAAGGGGCCTTAGAATCACTGCACACTTCACTTATTTGGGCAGTCACGGGGCCAAAACTGTCCAAATAACTCAAGTTTGAACTCAACCTTACAGGTCAATGTTAGCACCAAGAAGAAGGTCACTCCTTTTACACTGTCGTTAGCTGATTCCACATAGATGTCTACAGAACCTGTTCTATTAAACGCTTATACAATTAGAGCCCTCCCGACAGAGTGTAGAGGGTGTCAGCAGTAAGTTTGTGTTGACATCACTGATTATTTTGCCCTTCCTCTAATAAGTCAGAACAATAACCCACAAAAAACGGATCCTGTCTGTTGAGCATCCGCCTTTACTCGGTCAGCATTTGGTCAGTAAACTGGAGTGAATCCAAAACAGAGATGACACGTGAATGGAATGTTTGCATGTCTTCTGTGTTTTGTACCCACTCCTGCTTTTGGCTACCAAATCACAAGCCAATTCTGATTGGACCATAAAGGCCTTACAGCTGCTACACAGGATCCGTTGTGCGTTTTAATTTTTCCTTTCTTCTGACAGATCAGAAGAAGGGTCAAATAAATGATGATGTCAGCCAGGCCGAAAGGCAAAATAGTGGCCCAGTCATGAAGTGGGGAGGATGGGAACAACATGAGAAGTCCACAGAGTGGCCCCATGACATAGTAAAGAGGTGGAAGCAGCATGAGGAGGCCACAGAGTGGCACAATGACAGAGTTGGAGGTGGTGGCTACATCAGGAGGCCACAGAGTGGCACAATGACAGTGTTGGAGGTGGTGGCTACATCAGGAGGCCACAGAGTGGCACAATGGCAGAGTTGGAGGTGGTGGCTACATCAGGAGGCCACAGAGCGGCACAATGACAGTGTGGAGGTGGCGGCAGCATCAGGAGGAGGCCACAGATCAGCACAATGACAGTGTGGAGTGGGCGGCAGCATCAAGAGACCACAGAGTGGCAAGGTGACATAGTGTGGAGGTGGAAGCAGCATGAGGAGGCCACAGAGTGGCACAATGACAGTGTGGCCCTCATTGTTTTCTACTTTTACACAACCCAAAAGGCTTTTCAACAGATAAGTGCAACGCAGAACGGCGAATATATTTTTATTTCGCCACTAATACACGGCAAACTGGGCTTTAGAATATATCACTGCACCGCACAAGGGAAAATATATATTTCTTTTGCCACTAATACACAGCAAAAAGCGCTTTACATCATATAACTGCACCGCACAAGGGCAAATAAGAAATATTTCTTTGTAATAAACCCTGTTAATGGCGGTATCAAACAGCACTTCCACCCCCATAACAAGAACAGTTTGCTAGAATTACAGAGCTTTATAATGGCAATTTGGATCCCCAGTCAGTGCAGCAAGGTGTAATAAGATCGTTCCTATTATCCAGTTTGTAACCTCCCCTACTGAACCCTGTTCTACATAAATACTCTGGAACGATTCCTCCCTATCCTTTCCCTGCACTTATCAATAGTTTTTTTTTTAGCACAATCCAGTCTTTTCTAACACTGTCCCTAGCGCCTGCAGACACGTCTCTCCCTGCACTAAGTACACTGGTAAATGGCAGAATCTAAGATGGCTATTTAAAGGGCTGTGACATCACAGGGCTGGCTGGCTGCTGATTGGCTGTATACATGGCATTATGATTGATCCCGCCTTCCCAGAGTTCCTTTCTCCATGTCCTCACACATGCAGTAGCCATTTTAGGAAAAAATGGGATTCGTAACCACTAAGCGTGAGGAAATTCTGCTTTGGTGCGAATCAAATTTTTACTGAAATCTGGATCGAATTCCACTTCGTCAACTTCTATTCACTCATTTCTACTCAAGATTTTATTAAACTAAAATGCCTCAAGATAAAACACATTTCAGAATTTTCATACTTTGTGCATTACCATTCCTTAGGCCTCTTTCACACTTGCGTTGTTAGGATCCGGCGTGCACTTCCGTCGCCAGAAGTGCCTGCTGGATCCGTAACAACGCAAGTGAACTGAAGGCATTTGAAGACTGATCAGTCTTCAAAATGCTTTCAGTTTTACTATGGCAGCCAGGACGCTACTAAAGTCCTGGTTGCCATAGTAGTAGTGGGGAGCAGTATACCTAACGCCCGTGCGGCTCCCAGGGCGTTCCAGAATGACGTCAGAGCGCCCTATGCGCATGGATCAAGTGATCCATGCGCGTGGGACGCCCTGACGTCACTCTGGAGCGCCCCGGGAGCCACTCGGGGGGTAAGTATACCGCTCCTCTGCTCCCCACTACACTTTACCATGGCAACCAGGACTTTAGCGTCCTGGCTGCCATGGTAACCATTCAGAAAAAGCTAAACGTCGGATCCGGCGATGCGGCGTTAATGGGCATTAATTCCAGATCCGGCCTTGCGGCAAGTGTTCAGGATTTTTGGCCGGAGCAAAAAGCGCAGCATGCTGCGGTATTTTCTCCGGCCAAAAAACATTCCGGTCCTGAACTGAAGACATCCTGATGCATCCTGAACGGATTTCTCTCCATTCAGAATGCATTGGGATAGTCCTGATCAGGATTTTTCCGGCATAGAGCCCCGACGACGGAACTCTATGCCGGAAAAGAAATACGCAAGTGTCAAAGAGCCCTTACCTTGGCTTACTACTTTATATGTCTGTATAATGTATTATGGGATGGTTCATATACAGTACATGGTCCTTGCTGAAATCGAACTGACCAACTTGACCTTTCTATACTTCATGGATTCAGTAATAAGTTTGCTACATAAAAACCTACAACCTCCCAAAGAATTTCTTTTTTTTGCTTTGGAGAATACCTTGATGGGTCTCCCAAAAATAAGCTGATCTCAAAGAACCACATTGCTTAGACTTCCCTATAATTATTGGGAGAATGTGTCTGCAAGTAAGGTGTGGAGTCTGCACGATCCTCCCGTTCTCCACCTCTGCAAAATAAGTTTTTACTGAACTGGGTCTGTATCAAAAGATCAAACGGGTTTGATGATCCTAAAGTTCAGGCCAGGAGTCAAAACCAGGAAACACATGGAAGACCAAGAATCCATAGCTCATAGATCAAGGCAATAGCCACAACATTCAACGCCCGTACAGTTCTTCTAAACCGAACCTAGAACACCGTAGAGTTACTTGGTATCCCATCTATTTCAGAAGAAGCACATCATGTCCAGATGCAGGGGGGGGGATTGGCCATAGACCTTACAGGGTCGCCTGGGCCCTCCTCATGGGTGGCCAGTGGATGTATTTTGTGCGCTGGCAGTATTTTTTGATAGACTGTGGTATTTGGCTCTTTTGGGGCGGCATGATGTGCCACAATATGGTATTGCTGGCCCTGCCTTCCATCAATTTGGACCCGACTACAAAACAGGGCCCCTTTTTGTATGTTTCCAGGGCCATTTTAAGTTCCCAGTCCGCCCCTGTCCAGATGTTTTCACTGAGTTTCACCTGCAACGTATCGGCTCATTTTGGAAGCTCAGATCAGTTCAAAATAACAGTACCGTATGCCACCCCCATACAGGGAGTAAACCCTCTTATAACACATGGAACCCATTCCAAATTAGATGTGAACATGGAAATGTTCTGTATTCTTTTACTTTCTTGGATGATCTTTACACCCACGAAACCAATCCTCTCCTAAAAACTGATAGAGCAACCCCTGTACTAGAAAGAACGGGCCTGCTGCAGGCATCTCCATTTATTCAAAGTGTTGCTCCAAGGAAAATGCGTGACGGGCAGCAACTTTACCAGGCAGTTTTAATCATCTGATCACCTCGGGGGGCTTTGGGGTCGACCTCATGGGACTAAAACCCTTTTATGTTGGCCATGGAGTCTTAAAAGCAGACACTAGGCACACAGATCTTCGCTCATCTAACTTCATCTTTGGCTGATAGCTTTACAAACACCTACACCAATGCGGAGGCAAAGAAAATAAGCCGGATATGATTATAGTAGACATAGAGACAGATCAGTGTGGGGTCAAATGATGAGACTCCATTTCTGGCAAATATGAACGGGTTGAGCGTTGTGCCCCTTTGGCTCTTTTGCTTGGCTCCTTTTGAGGACCTGAATATGGGTAATATACCATATGTCTACCTGAAAAGAAAAGCCCTGCAATCCATTCATAATTGCCATAGATGGGGTCTCATTGCTTGACCCCCCCCCCCCCCCCCCCACTGACCAAAACTTCTGATCTGTCTCTGTGTCTGCTATAATCATCCACCTCAAAGGAGAATTCATCAAAGTTTTAATTTCTAAGACTGCTTCACATCTCCATTTCGGAGATTCGGCTGCCTGTGCTGGCGCAAATCCCGGCTGTCAGCTGGACAACAAATAAACGTTGCATGGCTGTAACCCTGCATTTATGGTGGAAATCGGCTGGACCACCGTCATTGCAATCAAGTCGAGGATCCAGCAAAACCAGATCTAGCGAGATCCGGCAGGCTGCTCTGTGCCAAAACAGCCTGCCGGATCTCCAAACGGAGATGCGAATGTAGCATACGTATTGTACGGTTTCAGCGTCTACCTTACGTTCTCCAACCTGTGGCTGTCCAGGTTTTGAACCACAACTACGATCCCTTCAATGTGCCCAATCCTAGGAGGAACTCTCCTGTGAAGATGCTTGGCCATGATACACAGGGCAGCTAGTCCTGCATGTGACAGGACAGAAGAAATGCAATATAAGAAGGAGAAATAGAGAGAATAGGAAGTTGATGACTTATATATTAAAGGATCAAGGTTCTCAGCAGCACAGAGAATTTCAGGAAATGCCCTTGTTGATCATGTGGGAGGCGTTAACCAGTCCACTTGTGATATGGAGTGTGGGGATTTCCTCAATAAGGAACATCACAGACACGAGATGTTTTGCAGAGGAAACATCTTACTCCGAAGAGGCGCAGTCTTAGTGGCTCTCCCACGTGAAGCAGCAGCAGCACCCTATAGGCGGACCACGACAATTTCCCCCAACATGTTAATGATGACATGCTAGTCCAGGGGACAGAAACTGCTCCACAAGTCATGCTGGCCACGTGCCTCACTATGTGTCCAGATGTTGCCATGCCAAAAATTACAGAGGGAGTTCCAGGCCAACTAACAGTCCTCAGCTCCCTGGGGAGGACTCTCTGGTACCACGTTAGCACAATATCGTACCAGCCATGTTGGATGGCAACTTGGTTGGTGGCTATTCCGAGGCCTAGATGTTTTATCTTTTCACATCGTGTCAGAGGAGCTTTGTCCTGGCATCTATAGTGTCTTTATTGCCTGCTCAATTTCGGGCCAACTTCCTGCTAGTGACCATGCACAGCTTAAAGGGATATTCCGAGATCAGAATAAGGCTACATTCACGCGACCGTATGAATGAGTCCCATTAATTTCTATGGGGCCACAAAAGATGCGGACAGCAGACAGTGTGCTGTCCGCATCCATTTCTCTGTGCCGCGGACCCACAAAGAGATTAGAACATGTCCTATTCTTGTCTGCAATAACAAGAATAAGCATTTTCTATGATAGTGGCAGCATGCGCGGTCCGCAAATTGCAGAACGCACATGGGCCGGTATCCGTGCAATTTGCGGATCCACAAAACACCACGTTCGTGTGAATGCACCCTAAGCTGAGTAAGCACCAGCTGGGTGTGGCTGGAGTTAAGAAAACATCTGAGCCTGCTGCTCTCCACAGCAGTGAAAGGCAGCTATGTAAACTGCATAGCAGAGCACACTATGTTGTTTCTGCTAACTCGGGAGTGTGCATACCTTCATTCATTGGTAGGGAAACAGCAGAACGCAGCCAGATTGGCCATTTCCTTAAAGTAGAAGTAGCTCTCCCACAAAAATTTTTATTCTCTGACCTGTTAGAAAGGTACATGATGAAATCTGTAGAGAAGGTAATTTTCTTATCAGTGACTGTATTTGTGAGTTATAACCTCCCATCTGATCCTCAGCTGTGTCATGTGACCAGCACTCTAACTCTCCAAATAACACAGCATCTTATGTGTGGACAGGAGGCCAGTTTCTTTATGTATTCCTATAGGAGCCTCAATGTCAGTCTCATAGGAATGAATAGAGAAGTAACTGACTTCCTGTCCTGTGTCAGTTGGAAATGAGAGTGCTGGTCACTAGGGTTGAGAGAACTTGTGTTTTAAGTTCTGCATCCAAAGTTCAGGTTACTGAAGAATCCAATTATGGATTCCGCTACCGCAGACCATAACAATATTTAGAATCCATAACGGGATTCTTTGAAAACCCTACTGGTCACATGACACAGCTGAGGATCAGAAGGTAGGTTATAACTCACAAATAGAGTCACTGGTAAGAAAATTACCTTCACCACAGATTATATCATGTATCTTTCTAACAGGTTAGAGAATAAATATTTTTGATGAAAGTGCTACTTTAAAGGGAACCTGTCACTTCCAAAAACCATCCCAAACCTCCAGCAGTACCTGAGAGTAGCCAGCAGTGTGTTTCTAATGATCATTTTCTTTCAGCAGTCAGATTCGGCCAAAGCTCTGAAAACATTCTTTTAGCGTACTTTCACACTAGCGTTATTCTTTTCAAGTATTGAGTTCCGTCCTAGGAGCTCAATCCCAGAAAAAACTGATCAGTTTAATCCTAATGCATTCTGAATGGAGAGCAATCCGTTCAGTATGCATCAAGATGCATCAGTTCAGTACCTCTTACGTTTTTTTGGCCGGAGAAAATTCTGGAACACTTGCCGGAATGCCGTATCCAGCATTAATTTGCATTGAAATGTATTATCGCCGGATCCGGCATTAAAAGTGCCGCATTGACAGATCCGGTCTTCTGGTCTGCGCATGCGCAGACCTTTAAACATGTGAAAAAGATAAATACCGGATCCGTTTTTCCGGATGACAACCGGAGAGAGACGGATCCGGTATTGCAATGCATTTGTGAGATGGATCCGCATCGGTCTACAAATGGTATCTGTTTGCATACAGATTGCCGGATCCGAAACTGCCTGTCGGAATCCAGCAACACAAGTGCGAAAGTACCCTTATCCCCTGCCCGTACTATTTTCTAGTCATGCTTCAAGTCAAGGTAACCGCGCCTCCTTCCCTGCCCTTTCACCTACGACTGACAGGCGGCAATTCGGCAAAGCCAGCAGAATTATCGTGCATAAGCGCCGTCAGTCACAGGCAGCAGAACTCTCGTGCATAAGCGCCGTCAGACACAGCGAAGGGGCAGGGAAGGAGGCACAGTTACCAGGGGCGTAGCTAACGGCTCATGGGCCCTGGTGCAAGATTTCAGCTTGGGCCCCTCTTCCCTCAGTGCTTTGTGTGTCTTCTTATGTGGCACAAGGGTCTTTGGGCCTCCTCAGGCTCCTGGGCCCGGTAGCAACTGCTACTTCTGCACCCCCTATAGCTACGCCCCTGGCGGTTACCTTGACTTGATGCATGACTAGAAAATAGTGCGGACAGGGGATAAAAGAACGTGTTCAGAACTTTGCGCATCTGACTGCTAAAAGAAAATGATCATTTGAAACAAACTGCGGGCTACTCTCAGGTACTGCTGGAGGTTTGTTATGATTTTCGGAGGTGATAGTTTCCCTTTAACTCTGCCTACCCCTGTTGGGCGCTTACTCTGGGTAGTCCTATGTCGGCCATTTGCTTTCTAGCAGTATTTTCCCGACCAAAGAGTCCAGTCCATGTTTCTCTCTCAGTGTCTGACCCAGGGACCCAAACTCTCTCTGGAGGGAGTGTTGCTCAGAATACAAACGTACGCCCAACCAACATCCTAGCTGCCATATTTACTAGGGCATTCTCCCTACCTGTGGAATGCTACATTGCAGAGTCCATGCACCGCTGCAGGTCCCGACACCATCACAATGTTCTGAAGAAGATGCTGTATATGACCAGCCTCTCGCATATGGCAGCCAGGACCATATATCCTGCTGCTAGACCACTTGGGATATTCCTGCCCTCTCACTGCTCCAAGCATGACGCAGGGTTGGGGTATAGTCAGATCTCAGATGTATTACTGCAGAGCAAAATGACCAAAAATCACACATAGTGCGGCAAAATGACCGCATGACAAAGCGACACTCTTACACACCCATGTGACTATCTCCTGTATGTGAAGAATATGGAGACATTAAAGAGCCCCTGTCCTGTCTCCTGACAGGTTTGTTTTAGTAACTCCTCGCATTCAACATGTAATAACAATTCTGGAGCATCTATTTTTAGGACTATGATGTGCTATTCCTCTATTATTCCTGTATTCAAGTTGTGAATACATTGTCAACAGTCCGCAATATAGATCCACCTGAGTGTTACCAGATGGGGGGGTGTCCCTGCACACTGTCTTACACGATTGAATCCATGCTGCTAAAGTTAGACATGGCATGGACCCACCCAACTGGTAACACCCACTGCAAGCTGCTAGTAGGGATAATATAGGAATGGCACAATATAAAATCATAAGAATAGATGCTCCGGAATTATTATGACATGGGGGATGCAAGTAGTTACTTAAACAGACGTCAGAAGAGGTGTCGGGTCTTCTTTTAAGCGGTTGCACACCCACTTCTATAGGGGAAGGATGCAGGGTTCCCCGCAGCACAGGGAATTTCAGGAAATACTGCTGCTGATCGTGTGGGAGGTGATGACCAGTCGTCTCATGTGATTATCTTAGTGAGCGCAGTCCTGCATGTGACAGGGACTCTGCCATCACGTAATAATGAGGAAACAGAGGAAAGTGGAAGGATCGGGGGGCTGCTTCTGTGCATACAGCGCCATAGTGAAAAGGTTCATATTAGCAATTTACAATTTGTATATAATCTTACACAACCCAATATATTCAGAAATTCAGAATTATTAAGGCGGACTCTCCTTATAAAGTCAAGCTTGAAGTGACATGTCACTAGGACACAGGATCACTACATGTCACATATACGTTTTATCACAAACCTGGTATTCCTGGTCCGCTCGTCTTTCTGCTTCACTAGTTTTTTTATTGAGTTTTTCATTTCAAATGGTTAAAGAAAGTACATTACAGTTTGATTTGTTACAGTGTCAAGCAGAATACCATTATAAATAGAGATGAGCAGGAATTATACGATCCGCCTAGAAGCCGAATTTCCTCGTGCTTCGTGTCAGCAAATCAATTAATCCTCAAATTCAAACTTACCGCCTCCATTTGCGGACGAAGGGCCGCCAGCCTCCATCTTGCTTGAAGATCTCGGCCAAAATCTCGCGCGGCGTGAGATTACATCATCACGCCAGCCGGCGTGATGACGTCATATGTCACCACACCGGCCGGCATGCTTACGTAATCTCGCGCCACACGTGATATCGGCCGAGATCTTCAAGCAAGATGACGGCTGCTGGCCTGTCGCGAGCAAATGGACGTGGTAAGTTTGATGTAATGTTTTTTTAATGTTAATTTCACACTGTACACTCAGATGCTGCGATCATGTATGAACGCGGCATCTGAGGGGTACAATGACAGGGGCAGCGCTAAATCCATTTAGAATGCATTGGGATAAAACTGATCAGGTCTTTTCCGGTATTGAGCCCCGACGACGGAACTCAATGCGGGAAAAGTTTGCCGCAAGTGTGAAAGTAGCCTTATTTGTTAAGTTATTTCCATCAGTTAGGCCTCATTCACACGACCGTAGGTGTTCTGCGGTCCGCAATCCGCAAAACATGGAAGCTATTCCGCATTCCGTTCCGGAAATTCCAAGGCCCATTGTAGAAATGCCTATTCTTGTCCGCAAAACGGACAAGAATAGGACATGTTATTTTTTTTTTGCGGCCCCATTGAAGTGAATGGGTCCGCGCCCAAGCCGCAAAATATGGGGCTCGGACGCGGACCCAAGATACGTTCGTGTGCATGAGGCCTTATTGTGAGCCAAAACCAGGAGTGAAGCCTCACAGAGATCAGTTGTAATTAAAGATTTTCACCTGTTCCGTGTCTTCATTCAATTCAATGGGGCCGCAAAGGATGCAGACAGCACGCGGTGGCCGTTCCACGGCCCTGCAAAAAGATAAAGCATGTCCTATTCCTGTCCGCACACTGCCAGTACCCGTGTTTTGCGGATCTGCAATTTGCCGACTGCAAAACACTTACGGTCGTTTGATTGGATCCTTAGGCCTCTTTCACACGAGCGTGTCCGGATTAGGTCCGGATTAGGTCCGGATGCGTTCAGTGAAAACTGTGCGATTTCACAGGCAAAGCCATTCAGTTTTGCCTGCGATTACGTTCAGTTGTTCAGTTTTTATCGCGCGGGTGCAATGCGTTTTGATGTGTTTTTCACGCGCGTGATAAAAAACTGAAGGTTTACAAACATCTCCTAGCAACCATCAGTGAAAAACGCATCGCACCCGCACTTGCTTGTGGATGCAATGCATTTTTCACGCAGCCCCATTCACTTCTATGGGGACAGAACTGCGTGAGAAACATAGAATATAGAGCATGCTGCGATTTTCACGCAACGCAGAAGTGATGCGTGAAAAACAACGCTCATGTACACAGACCCATTGAAATGAATGGGTCAGGATTCAGTTCGGGTGCTATGCGTTCACGTCATGCATTGCACCCGCGTGGAAAACTGGTGTGAAAGGGGCCTTACTGATGAAAATAACTGACCAAATAACTGAAGTGTGAACTCAGCCTCACATCCCGATCTGTCAGAAGAACATAAAAAAAAACCAAAAAAACAGGATCCTGAAAAAAAAAACTAATCGTGTTGCACATTTGGCATCTATGGCTACTTTCACACTAGCGTTTCTATTTTCCGGTATTAAGATCCATCATAGGGTCTCAATACTGGAAAAAAATGCTTCCGTTTTGTCCCCATTCATTGTCAGTGGGGACAAAACGTAACTGAACAGAACGGAGCTCTCCAAAATGCATTCCGTTCTGTTCTCATTGCGGTGAGCGGTTTTCTTTTCGTCCTGGGATGCGGAGCAAGACAGGCCCACAATCCAAGTCAATGGGGACGGATCCGTTTTCTCTGACACAATCGAAAACTGATCCGTCTTGGCTATGTTAAATATAATACAACCGGATACATTCATAAGGGGTGCAGACAGTTGTATTATCAGTTTCGGAAGCATTTTTACTGAACCCTGCCGGATCCAGCAAAGACGCTAGTGTGAAAGTAGCCTATTTGAGCCATTTCCATCTTAGATCCGTTTTTTTAGACAGAAAACTGTCCTGCATAGTAATTTTTTCCGTCTAAAAAAACGGATCTCAGTCAATGTGCATAAGGCTACTTTCACATCATTGTTTTGGCATTCTGGTTTTAAGATCCATCAGAGGATCTCAAAACTCAGGACAAAGCGGTTCCGTTTAGCGCTAATATAATGTGAATGGGTATGCTCCGTTCAGGATGCATCAGTTTACTTTCCTTTCCGGTAGCATGCTGTTTTGTGACCGGACACAAAGCCGCTGCAACCTGCGGTTTTGTGTCCAGTCATTGAAACTAAACAAACCGGATCTGTCACTAAAAACAATGTAATGGTGCCAGACCCTTTTTTTTGGAAACCAGATCTGTCACCCATTGTTTTTAGTGACGGATCCGGTTGGTTCCGTTTCGATTTAACACAACCGCATTCTCATAGAACAGATGCACCCTAATGTGTTAAATCAAACGGAACCATTTTTTGTACAGTTTTAAGATCCTGGCCGGATCTTAACACTGGAAACCAAAGCGCAGATGTGAAAGTAGCCCAACTGATGCACAGGATCTGTTGTTTTTTTACAGGATCCAGTTTTTTTTCTCTGTTCTTCTGACGGATCAGAAGAACGGAAAATGAAACGGTGATGTGAACTCTCCCTTAGGCCCCATTCACACATCCGCAAAAGGGTCTGCATCCGTTCCGCAATTCTGCGGAACGGGTGCAGACCCATTCATTCTCTATAGGGCTGGACGTGAAGCAGAGAGCACACTGTGCTCTCCCGCCCTGAACTTCCGGTCCGTGGCTCCGCAAAAGATAGAACATGTCCTATTCTTGTCCGCAGCTGCGGACAAGAATAGGCATTTCTATGGGGGGTGCCGGCCGAGTGTGTTGCGGATCCGCAACACACCACGCACGTGTGAATGGACCCTTAGAATTTCACTTACTGCATGGGGTACCATGAGAACTAGGGCATGATCTAACACAATGTCTGTGGCCTTGTCTTTCAAGTGTGCAGCAGCCGCCGCAGCTTGAATACATGAGGGAGACGCCCCCCATTACTGGATCCAGTCTACCAGTTTTACATAAGATATGGGCAGGGCAGGTAAAGTTCATTGCTGCAGGAGGATTATCGGGCCTACTAGCAGGGCAGATTCAGAAGATGGAATTACAAGAGGCCTCGCACTGACAGATGGATGATCTCTCTGCGTGGTGTTATTAAATACTAGTTTATACGGATTATTAGTATCCTAATGAGCCTCCATTATCCTGATATCAATAAATCCTCTCCTGCATTGTGCTCTGGTGTAAGGTGTTTGGGAGCGGCGCTGACTTCCTAATCTTCTCAAGGAGGTGGATTGTCCTGCCTAGGACATGCACGTACTTGAGCGCTCTTTACAATGTGTGTATATCTTACAATCCATAAATCTTCATATGCAATTACTACCGGTATCATACTAGAAGGGAATAAGCCCTCACATCAGTAGTGCCCCCAAAACCCCAGGTGCCAGGGCAGCATCCCTGCAAGGGTATTTGGATAAAGGGCAGAAAAGTGTCCACAGGCGAAGGTTCAGCAGGGTTTTATGAAGAAGAATCATTAAAGGGGTTGTCTCATCATGGACAAGGGGGCATATCGCTAGGATATGCCCCCATTGTCTGATACAGTAGGTGCGGGTCCCAGCGGTGGGACCCTCACCTACATCGAGAACGGAGCCCCGCAAGGTGGTGGCTGGAGGACTCTGGTCCGGCCACCACCAAGCCGGTTCCCCATAGAAGTAAATGTGAGTGTACCTTGCATGCGCGGCCCCGCTCCCATTCATTTTTATGGGGCCGGCGGAAATAGCGTACTGCGCCCTCCTTCACTTGCGGGGCTCTCTTCTCGATATAGGTGCGGGTCCCAGCCGTGGGACCAGCACCTATAAGACAATGGGGGCATATCCAGGCGATATGCCGCCATTGTCCATGATGAGACAACCCCTTTAAAGAGTAACTAAACCTTTATAACAATTTTTCATATGTTGTCCCTAATCCCGTAACAAAACTATTTTTAATATACTTTATCAATTTTGTATTTTTCTTATACATTCACTGCCCTAAAGCACATCATTCACTGTGCGCTTAAAACTCAGGTCTCCGTACACCGCTGACAGCTCAGTGGTGTACGGAGTATGGAGTACACATCTTATGAATGGGACAGCAGCAGCGCAGGGAGTACGGGCAGGAGCATACATTGCTGCTCCTGCCCGTGCCCCCCGGAGGATTACCAACTCCTGCCATAGCACATGGGTACCCTGTTATCACGACCGGCGTACCGATCACAGACGTGTGACGCAAAGGTAGGGAAAAGGGAAAGCCCTGTCCAAGGGAGAGGGAAAGGTAGTGACCCCTAACTCACCTTGAGGCTGGCACCTGACATCCCTAGACGGGTTCTTCACCCGTACGCCGATCACGTGCCTAAACCCTGGCTTTCCTTAAGCTGAGCCCTAAGTAGTGAATAGGGCGGTGGGAGCACTAGTCCTCACCACTAACACTAAAGGAAAACACCAGGTAGAGGACAGACAAAACATATAAGCCCAGGTGGGCGACAACAAAAGCCCAACAGGGATCCGGAGCGTAACGCTCTGGTACGACAACCAGGAACAACAGCTCCAGTGGGTCAGCATAGAAGTCCAGACAGGACGCTCTATAACTGGCAACCAGAGAAGTGGAAAGGGGGAATATAAGGAGGTTGGGAGTAGCGGACAAGAAACAGCTGAGGAGAAGAAGCTACGGATCCCTGAGTGAGACAAAAAGGATTGCAAGGCAAACACAGAAAGCTACCATTAAGTAACAGCATGATCTTTAGACATAGAGCGCGCAGCCACCCGCTGCGACTTCCTGACCCCGGGTATAACGTAGTCAGACGTGGCTCCTGACACCCTCGTGACACCTGTACACTATGCCAGCTGAGCGGAGCGGCTCCTGCTTCTGCTTGCTCCGCTAAGCGCTGACATGCAGTTTTCTTAGCTTAGAGGAGCAGGCACAGGCAGGAGCCTGGCATAGTGTGCAGGGTACCCATGTGCTATGGCAGGAGTTAGTAATCCTCCGGGGAGCCCGGGCAGGAGCTGCAATGTGCGTTCCTGCCCGTACTCCCTGCACTGCTGCTGTCCCATTCATAAATTGTGTACTCCATACTCCGCATACCACTGAGATATCAGTGATTTATAAAGAACTGAGTTTTAAGCACACAGGGAATGGTGCGCTTTAGGGAAGTAAAAGTATCAGAAAAATACAAAATTGATTAATAAAGTATATTAGAAATAGTTTTATCAGGGCATTAGGGACAACATATTAAAAATTGTACATAATAATACTGGATGCTATTGGTTTATCTATACCTCCCAACTTTTAAAAATCCCAAGCAGGGACAATAGCAGCCGATACTAAGCCATGCCTCTAACTGTGCCCCATCACAGAAGTTATACCGACATTGTGCCCCCTTTACAGTAGAAATGTCCACATTATGTCCCCTCACAGTAGTTATGCCCATATTGAGCCACCTCACAGTAGTTATGTCCACATTGTGTCCCTTTACAGTAGTTATGCCCGCATTATGCCCCTTTACAGTAGTTATGCCCACACTGTGCCCCTTTCACTGTAGATATACCCACATTGTGCCCCCACAGTAGTTATGACCCCCTTTCAGTAGTGCCATCTCCATTAATAAAATAATTAATTTTAAAAAAAAAAAGTTAATACTCACCTACATGTTCCCCCGATGATCAGAGCACATTATGCGCTCCCCAGCAGGTACAATGCAGTCACATATCGTGGTACTGGGCTGTGTAGGAGGAGCACAGAGGCTAAATCCCAGGTCTTCACAATGTGTGACTGCATTGTGCCTGCTGGGGAGCGCCAACAGTTGAATGGTCCGCTCCCTGCTTTACCATTGTAATCAACTGTCTCTGTGTGCTATGGACAAACCTTGTTCCCCTTCCCCCCCAAGACAGCCACCAAAATCTAGGACTGTACCACTAGATTCGGAATGGTTGGGAAGTATGTATATTAAGTAAGTATATTACAGGGAAGATGTAAATTACCAGGGCCCAATACACCTTGCTTCACTGCACATACAGAGCATTTACAGTGAGGTGAAGATGGGCCCCCTTTGTTGTTGGGCGGCGGGCCCCATCTTGCTTGCTAGTTTTGCCTATGTTCCCATGTTTGCAAGGATGGACATGTTTGCTATGGCCAGTTTTGAGGTTGAGGAAAGAGCACATTCAAAAAGGTTTTGAGTTGGAGGTGGCAGGAGGTGGCCGGGCTTGGATGGGATCAGAAGTTACCGTGAGGCAGCAGACTCCAGGGAAAGCGTGGACCCATTACCTGTGATTGATAGGTCTGGTGTCGGAGTTGAGTGAGATGGGGGAAATTTGATGAATTCAGTTTTGTCCATGTGCCAATTATCCCTCACGTCTGAGGTTTCTTTAAAGGGAATCTGTCACCAGGTTTGAGCCCTGTCAGCTAAACATATGCTGATGTTCAGGGTCTCATTAGCATGCCTAATATGGGCTCATCTAAACAAATAACTAACTAACTAACTAACCTGTCAATCACACATATAAGGAGCCCAAGGGGAGGTCCAGCGATGCAGGGTGCCCGGCCGCAGACATGCTGTATGTGGCCAGCGCCGCCTCCAAATGCTCAGTGCCGCCTCTCCTCCCTCCTCCTGCTGTAGCCTGGCTCAGTACGCACACGCGCGTGCGCACTTCACTTCAAAAGCCGATCCAAGAAGTCCGCGCGTGCGCTGAGGCATGCACCCGTGCGGACTTCTTGGATCGGCTCTTGAAGTGAAGTGCGCATGCGCCGTGTGCGCATCTGAGCTCAGCGCTTACAGCAGGAAGGAGGAGAGAGAGGCGATGTTCTGCCAGATCTCTATAGATTGCCGAAAGTCTATAGCGGAAGTCACGTGGTTCGCTGGGCAGCGCACGCGCGCTTCCACAAATCATCCGTGCAGCCTCCACTGAAGTACTTCGCCCACCGCGTGCGCTAAGAGACCTCTTAAAGTGACAGTCATCTCCAGTAAATACAACATCTACATTTATTTGTACCTGCTGCGCTCGACAGTTAGTCAAACTAACTCTGTACGCCATTAATAGTAAAGAGGAAATGGATGGTAAAGAAATTCTTTACCATCCATTTCCTTCTTTACTATCAATGGCGGCATAGAGTTAGTTTTACTAAATGCCGAGCGAGCAGGCCGAGCCCGATGCGTGGCGAGCGAGCGAGCCGCGAGGCTACAAATGAATGTAGATTAATGAGTGCTGGGGGCGGAGCTGTATTTTAATGGGGATTACTGTCACTTTAAGAAGCCTCTATACCCTTAAGTTTGCGCACGCGCGGTGCGCGGACTACTGCAATGGAGCCAGCAGGAGTGATTCGCGGAAGTACGCTTGTGCGCTTGCGCAGCGCGCCACGTGACTTCCGCTATAGACTTTCGGCAATCTATAGAGATCTGGCAGAACAGCGGCACGGAGCATTTGGAGGCGGCGCTGGCCACATACAGCGATGTCTGCGGCCGGGCACCCTGCATCGCTGGACCTCCCCTTGGGCTCCTTATATGTGTGATTGACAGGTTAGTTAAACCTGTTTTTTGACAAAATAACGCTACCATTTGTTTAGATGAGCCCATATTAGGCATGCTAATGAGACCCTGAATGTCAGCATATGTTTAGCTGACAGGGCTCAAACCTGGTGACAGATTCCCTTTAACAGTGGCGTTGGACCTGCTCAGCTGCTGGGCTCCATCGGAACTGCTCTTCCTTCCACCTAGATAATGTACATCGGCAAAGTGCTGAAAGTCCAATATAGAAGGGTTGTCTCTTCAGAGAGGCTCTCAGTCTTAGCTCAAAGAAGGATGTGGAGGTCCAGAGCGAGGAATCCCCCTCTGTTATGTCAAAATGCCCTAATGGGGTAAATAGACAGTAGTTGCGTTCATCGGACAGTCTCTTTATGTTGGCCTGTATGGCAGATATTCAAATAATGATCCACTATTTGGAACCATTGCTAAAAAACATCTACATTTTTTGTCCATTGGACCATTTTCACACCATCATTACAGTAGACATTGCAAGAGATGTCTTCTCCCCCGAACAAAACCATTCAGCTTCCATTTCATGCAGCAGATCTTGACTTGTTCAGCCACCTGGCAGCCAAAATAAAATGACAAGTGTAACAGCTCTGCAGATGACGATGGAGGCTACAAAGCTCCACTGAGCACCACTTCCTCTAGCAAACCCCATAAGGGTATACACATGTCTGCTCTGCCCGCGCCAGCTGCTGTTTTGGTCTTGTTCATACTCTGCTTCGCTGCTTGCCAAAAATAAATGGCCAGACACCAGTAACGAACTTGTTGTTTCCTACGGTTTACTACCCCTAGAGTCTTTTATAATGCATTATGATGATCTTATCTTTTACGTGATAGCCAACAGCAAGATATAACCCATGGAAAATGTTTTACCTATAATAAAAAAAATTGCCTGTGGAGAATATTTCATGCCTGTTGCGAGACGTTATCACAATGGACGGAGCTGACTTTGGAATGAATATTTCATTATATAGCGTGAATACCCTGTGAATCCATTAAAATAATAAGGGGGTGGACTCGATCATAGGTTTTGGACCTGGACCTAGAGATTCATGTTTCTCTGGTCTCTCGGGACTTCTTACCATATGGAAGGGTAGAGGATGTGACATCCTTTGGTCCCACAAGAGCTCCTCCATGAGAAGCTAGTAAGGGCTGATGATATGTCAGGTAATCGTGCTGGATGGCGCCATGTTTAGGTAGTGTATGTGGACACAGCCATATATCATGTGAAGTCATTATAGCAGTAAGGAGATGACCCCAGTTATAACTTTTGTACCTGGCCTCAGGAACGTCAAGGCTTATCTCTAGGGCCGCAGGACCTCCTGCTACAAAGTACTGCGGACCTATCGTGCCCATTGTGCTGGATGGAACGCAAGAGTGCACGTAAATAGATGTAGACCACAACTCTCACAAAGCTTCTCGATCTACCCTCCTCCTTTCCGATGAGCTGTGTGGAGAAATGGTTAGAAGAGCTGGAAAGGTGGGGAGTGGTGAGCTGCACGTTTCAGGCCTCCTGATCTATGTATAGTCATGATATGATTGGGGAGTCATGCTGGAGTGGTTGGTGGGGAATAGTGGGCGGCATGTTCCAGGTTGCTTTGGAAAGTTTAGATGTTGGGGGAGAGTCTGATATGTTGGGGTAGTGGGTTCCAGAGAATGGGGCTTGCACAGAGGACATGTTGGAGATGCTGCTTTATGTAGAGCCTCGTGGGAAGCGCTCTTCTTGTAGTGTATAGAAACTACTCTATGACCAAATTGAGGGCCTCCTTTACAGCTTTTCCATCTTTTGGTTCTCTGAGCCTATTGGCAAGTCAAGGAACATCCATTCCCTACCCATACTTACTCCCTAGTCTTTTATCGCTTCTTACTTTTTGAAAGAAAGTATTCGGAACATTTTTTTGGGGGGATGGGGGGGGGGGAATGTATGGCACAACAGCTGGTGGGTAGCTGTTTGGCTGATAAATGCACAATTTCAGGTTTGGACACTCTTTAAAGAGACATCCTTAGGCCAGACACTTCTTTAAAGGCGATAGCTACACCTTAATGAAGGTAATAACAAAGGGGTTAAATCATCACTTCAATGAGGGTGTTAGCTACACCTCAATGAAGGACAAAACAACTTCTACACTCCCACAAAACATTGTATTCTCTTACCTGTTGGAAAGGTACATTATGTAATCTGTAGTGAAGGTAATCTCACCAGTGACTGTATTTGTGAGTTATCTTTCAGTAGTTTTTATTGCTTTAGTATCAATAAAAGATCATCCCTCATTCATAACAAACCATATAAACTAGAACAATGTATATTTGAGGAAACTTAACAATCTTGATAATGCGTCTTTACTATAATAATAATATCCAGCTGGCTATATTTGTGAGTTATAGCCTCCCTCCTGATCCTTAGCCGTGTCATGTGACCAGCATTCTGTCTTTCCAACTGACACAGGACTGGAAATTGGTTACTTCTCTATTCACTCCTGTGAGACTGACATTGAGGCTCCCAAAGGAATACATAGAGAAACTGGTTTCCTCTCCACACATAAGATGCTGTGTAAGGCTACTTTCACACTTGTGTTTTAGGCGGATCCGTTATTACAATAATACAACAGCATGCATCCGTCATGAACGGATCCGTTTGTATTATCTGTAACATAGCCAAGACGGATCCATCATGAACTCCATTTAAAGTCATTGGGAGAGGGGTCTGTTTTCTATTGTGCCAGATTGTGTCAGAGAAAACGGATCTGTCCTGGCACACAATGTAAGTCAATAGGGACGGATCCGTTTTCTCTGACACAATCTGGCATAATAGAAAACGGATCCCTCCGCCATTGACTTTTATAGGAGTTCATGACGGATCTGTCTTGGCTATGTTACAGATAATACAAACGGATGCATGCAGGCAGCATTTTGGTGTCCACCTCAAGAGCGGAATGGAGACTGATCGGGGGCAAACTGATGCATTCTGAGCGGATCCTTTTCCATTCAGAATGCATTAGGGCAAAATGGATCCGTTTTGGACCACTTGTGAGAGCCCTAAACGGATCTCACAAACGGAAAGCCAAAACGCCAGTGTGAAAGTAGCCTTATTTGAAAAGTCAGAGTCCTGGTCACATGACACAGCTGAGGATTAGAAGGGAGGTTATAACTCACAAATACAGACACTGGTAAGAAGATTACCTTCACTACAATTTACATCTGGAACTTTTCTAACAGGTCAGAGAAGAAACATTTGTGTGGGAGTGCTACTTTAATTAAGAAAATAGCAACACTTCATTTAAGGGTCAAATCTTCACTTTAGGCCCCATTCACACGTCCGCAATGTTCGTCCAAACCCGTTCCACAAATTTGCGAAAGGGGTGCGGACCCATTCATTTTGAATGGGGACGTGATGGATGCGGAGAGCACACATTGTGCTCTCCGCATCTGCATTTGCGGAGCGTGCTGCTGATCTTCTGGTCGGCGGCTCCGCAATAATATAGAGCATGTCCTATTCTTGCCCGCAATTGCGGACAAGTATAGGCATCTCTATGGGGCTGGTGGGAAGGTGTGTTGCGGATCCGCAACACACTACGGACGTGTGAATGGCGCCTAAAGCAGGGTGTTAGCTACACCTCAGTGAAGGACAAAACAATTTCTACACTTTAAAGAAGGTAATCAAAGTAGTCCATTAAGGGTTAAAATTAATTCTTCACTTTAATGAAGATTTATAATATAAGGTTATTAAATATAGCAATCATCTGGCGACACATCAGCTGGGGAAATCTTTTTTACCGAGTGGGCCGACATCTCAATCGGGAGAACCCCGATTTGATCCTACATGAGGCGTCCCTCTATAGATGAGCTTCTTTTCTGACTACACCTTGAAAAGCCCCAGCTCTTATACCATATTAAGCAAAAAGCTAAGCAACTTAATGTTGCAACTAGCACAGATATATTCTGCAGGTCATTACGTGTGTGTTGTTCATTTTGTTCACTTCCGCATCCTTGAGTGGACATCCCCCTGGCCCAAGATGTGTCGAAGTCACAAGACTATCCCCAGACACAGATGGGTATACGCCCAGATAATACCCGTTCTTGTTCTTGTTCACATGTTTTATAAAAATATATATATAACTTACGGAACATAGCATTATATGTTAGTCAGATATGAATACTGAATACAAAAATGCTGGCTATACAATTACATAGCAGCATAGTAACGTAGTTTATAAGGCTGAAAAAAAGACATCTGTCCATCCAGTTCGGCCTGTTATCCTGCAGGTTGATCCAGAGGAAGGCAAAAAAAACTGTGAGGTAATTTTCTTCATTTTAGGGGAAAAAATTATTTCCCGACTCCAATCAGGCATCAGAATAACTCCCTGGATCAACGACCCCTCTCTAGTAGCTATAGCCTGTAATATTATTACACTCCAGAAATACATCCAGGCCCCTCTTGGACTCTTTTAGTGAACTCACCATCACCACCTCCTCAGGCAGAGAGTTCCATAGTCTCACTGCTCTTACAGTGAAGAATCCTCTTCTATGTTTGTGTAGAAACCTTCTTTCCTCCAGACGCAGAGGATGTCCCCTCGTCACAGTCCTGGGGATAAATCCGGCCTTGTCCGGCCTTGTTCAAGTGACAAAGATGATACATACTGAATGCAGTGAGCGCACTGAGGGTCATTCTACTATGAAATGAATACTGAATGCAAAATGGAGTCTAAATGATCATATATAATCATTCACATATTAGTAGCATTAGAATTTAGGCTCTGGCTTGGGCTTGCCAATTCAGATAGGAGAAGGAATGTCACCAGTATAAATACGGTGCTCTTGGGTACCGTGTCCTTTTATCATCACATACATGTTAAAGCAGCCACAGTTGTCTTGCTTACTCTGCCAGGTGGTCCAGACTTGCCTTTCGCTGTCTTTTTCCCAGCGGATCCAGCCTATGGGTCTGCTATCCTTTCACGCAGCCTATTTGCCTCAAGGCCTCTCCTCCTCTGCCCATAATGCTCCCTCCAGTTCTTAAAGGTTTAGGGTGCACATTCTAATCTTCACCCTCCAATGGCTGGAAACCCTGGGGTGCTTAATGCACCTTCCCCTGTGTTGAGGGTGCCTGAGCAATAGATTCCATAGCTTGCTAGTTCTGTGCAAAAGTGTGCTGTATTCTCTTATCAGCCCATGTACCGACTTTCTGGCTATAGACCATCCGCTGCCTGACCTGACCTGTGCCTGACCTCCGTATTGACCCTTTCCTGCCTGCTCTAACCTTGGCCTGTACCTGACTATGATTTTGCCTGCCCCACATTGGTGTCTCTGACCCCTGTGGGTCAGCTGTCAATCACGCAGAGACTACTCCAGAGGTAGTAGCCTGGTGGTTCCCCTGCAGTGAAGTCCAGATCCCTGTATATGGGTTAAAGCAGAGATGCCCAACCAGCAGACCTCCAGCTGTTGCAAAACTACAACTCCCAGAATGCCCAGAGAGCCAACAGCTATCATGAGAGTTGTAGTTTTACAACAGCTGGAAGGCCACAGGTTGAGCAGCCCTGGGATGTGTACTAGGCGATTACCAGGAAAACACCTTTAGGTTTAGCCTAAAGCCAAATCTCTTGGGTGACACAGTGGTTCAACAACCACCGCCATAACAGTACACCTGACATATGCGAAAGAAAGTAACGTAATGGATAAAAAAGGGGCTTTGATCTGAATAAACAGAGATTCATTAAAAGGAGGACGTTGGAGGCAGACAAGCTGCGGGGCATATGGTCCTCTCCACACTACACATGATAGAGCTAATTATACTGTGAGAAATGGGCCACGGTCCAGGATTTTGTAACCGCTGTCTGGAATTAGAAGCCGTTCATGCATGATTAACACATCTGTGTCTAAATGGAGCTTATGAGGCATGCCAATGTGCCAAAGGCAAAGTCACTCATAGGTTTCCAACAATGCGATCATTGCTTTGTGTAAGGACTTTTCACCTGTGGGGCTGTCCCTGCCCATTGTTTTGTAGACAATGCTACACGTGACTTCTATGGAGGTAACTGAGGTATGTGTGGTCTGCTCCATCTGTCCACATGCAGGCCTATCTTGTACTTAAATTGGGCAAAATAGGGCTGCCCCTTGGACAGTCTTATAGAAAATGGGCAGCAAGCAAAGTAGGGTTAACCTAGCTGCTATTTTAGGCCTCTTTCACACTTGCGTTCTGAGGATCCGGCAGGCACTTCCGTCCCGCCGGATCCGTCAGAACGCAAGTCGTCTGAAAGCATTAGAAGACTGATCAGGATCCTGATCAGTCTTCGAAATGCTTTGAGGTTACTATGGCAGCCAGGACGCTATTAAAGTCCTGGTTGCCATAGTAGTAGTGGGGAGCAGGGGAGCAGTATATTTAGTCCGTGCGGCTCCCGGGGTGCTCCAGAATGACGTCAGAGCGCCCCACGCGCATGGATCACGTGATCCATGCGCGTGGAGCGCTCTGACGTCACTCTGGAGCGCCCCGGGAGCCGCACGGACGGTAAGTATACTGCTGGGCATTAATTCCGGATCCGGCCTCGCGGCAAGTGTTCAGGATTTTTGGCCGGAGCAAAAAGCGCAGCATGCTGCGGTATTTTCTCCGGCCAAACAACGTTCCGGTCCTGAACTGAAGACATTCTGATGCATCCTGAACGGATTTCTCTCCATTCAGAATGCATTGGGATAATCCTGATCAGGATTTTTCCGGCATAGAGACCCGACGACGGATCTCTATGCCGGAAAACAAAAACGCAAGTGTGAAAGAGCCCTTAGACAATTGTTCTTGTAATTTTAGCTCACCAAATAATTCTATGCTGCCAAATAGTGCCAAGATAATACTGAAATGTAAACCACATAGCAAACAAAGTAGAGTTTGCCTATTTGCCATTTTATTTTGGCATATAGTGCCACAATAATACTGCCATATGCAGTCCATCAAATAATAAACAGTCAATATAATTCTACGGTGACATTTTCAAAAAATACTGTAGTACCCCAGACCTGAGGTATCTGCAATTGTTTAATGTTTTATGTGTAATATAATGTGATGATATGCCATTTATTCCAGCAGGGGAGGTAATGGTTGACAGGAACGGGGCTAACCATCCTGTTCCCCCCCTCTTGGTAGGAGTGGGATGGTCCAACTTCCTGTCAGAAGGGGGAGTTCCAGCCTAGTGAGGAAGAGAGGAGAGTGAGTTCCTGCTCAGATAGTGAAGGAGTGAGGAAGCACATATCAGAGCTCCTACTCCTAGGAACTGCATCGTATTTCCCTGTGAGACCAACACCCCAGAGGGAAACTCAGGAACCAGATATACTGTATACCTACAGTACATCAGTGTATTCTTTAGGATGATGGGGGTTATTATCACATATCAGTGTCACCCACAGATGCCCCATAACAGTGTCACCCACAGATCCCCCATAACAGTGTCACTCACAGATCCCCCATAACAGTGTCACTCACAGATCCCCCCCATATCAGTGTCACCCACAGATCCCCCAAAACAGTGTCATCCACAGATCGCCCATAACAGTGTCACTCACAGATCCCCCATAACTGTGTCATCCACACATCCCCCCATAACAGTGTCACCCACAGATCCACCATAATAGTGACATTCACAGATCCCCCATATCAGTGTCACCCACAGATCCCCCATAACAGTGTCATCCACAGATCCCCCATAACAGTGTCACTCACAGATCCCCCATAACTGTGTCATCCACACATCCCCCCATAACAGTGTCACCCACAGATCCCCCATAATAGTGACATTCACAGATCCCCCATATCAGTGTCACCCACAGATCCCCCATAACAGTGTCATCCACAGATCGCCCATAACAGTGTCACTCACAGATCCCCCATAACTGTGTCATCAACACATCCCCCCCATAACAGTGTCACCCACAGATCCCCCATAATAGTGACATCCACAGATCCCCCATAACAGTGTCATCCACAGATCCCCATAACAGTGCCATCCACAGATCCCCCATAACAGTGTCACCCACAGATCCCCCATAATAGTGACATCCACAGATCCCCCATAACAGTGTCATCCACAGATCCCACCCATAACAGTGCCATCCACAGATCCCACCCATAACAGTGCCATCCACAGATCCCCCATAACAGTGTCATCCACAGATCCCCCAATAAAGTGTCATTCACACATCCCTCCCATAACAGTGTCACCCACAGATCCCCCATAATAGTGACATCCACAGATCCCCCATAACAGTGTCATCCACAGATCCCACCCATAACAGTGTCATCCACAGATCCCCCATAACAGTATCATCCACAGATCCCCAATAACAGTGTAACCCACAGATCCCCCATAACAATGCATCATCCACAGATCCCGATAACAGTTTTATCCACAGATCCCCCATAACAGTGTCATCCACAGATCCCCCATAACAGTGTAACCCACAGATCCCCCATAACAATGCATCATCCACAGATCCCGATAACAGTTTTATCCACAGATCCCCCATAACAATGCATCATCCACAGATCCCGATAACAGTTTTATCCACAGATCCCCCCATAACAGTGTCATCCACAGATCCCCCATAACAGTGTAACCCACAGATCCCCCATAACAATGCATCATCCACAGATCCCGATAACAGTTTTATCCACAGATCCCCCATAACAATGCATCATCCACAGATCCCGATAACAGTTTTATCCACAGATCCCCCATAACAGTGTCATCCACAGATCCCCCATAACAGTGCCATCCACAGATCCCCCATAACAGTGTCATCCACAGACCACAATTAGAACAAAACCCACCAAAAGCACACCTTTTGGTTCAAAATTTTTTTTTTCTTATTTTCCCTCCTCAAAAACCTAGGTGCGCCTTATCATCAGATGTGTCTTATAAAGCGTAAAATACGGTACTTCTTCTCCTGTGAGAACAATTTAATCTTGCTTCAAGAAAACTCTTGAGAGACTAGACAGCAGAGTGATCAGTGAAATACAGCTTTGCATACACTGCTGCAAGATGAGGGACAACAGTTCAGACACCACCACCTACCTAAACCATCCCTAGGCCAGACTAACACCTTGCTGCAATATCCCTCTATACTATATAGTGTTCTGATAATATTCAGGTTTCCTATTATTCACGTAATAAAGGATTTTGAAGGAAAGGGGCAACCAGTCTTAACACATATCGGTCTCAAAAATCTGGTAGTCAGAATGTGGCATGTCAATGTTCAAGTCATCCTTTTTTGTCCGGTTTATCTAAGAATGACTGTGTTATTCTTCAGGTACCCAGGCCAGGTTCGGCTCAGACGCCTGAAATAGGATCCACTGGATCTGAATCCCAGGAGAAGAAGGCACAAACTGCATACAAGATGGAGATCATCGGTGGAGTAGTCGTCCAGACTCCCATTAGTCAGGTGACTTTTATTGAGAGAAAAAAAAATCTAATGGCTGGGACATCTTTTAGAGGTACACTAAACTCATTGCAGGGTAAATGTAGCTCTGGCGCTCATTGAAGAGACCCAGCAGTGCACGGAGACCTATTTTTTGGCAATGCTTCATGGGAGCCATGTATGCAAATGAGCTCCTATCCACTGAAACAGTGCTGTCTACAGATGGATCCCTGGCTTGGCTGATAAGAGCTAATTTGCTTAGCATAAAGGTAGCATTACATGGTGCCCTTTCCAATGAATAGGTGACCATGTCATGTATGGTTGTGTTGAGTCCACCGCAGTAGGGGCTGGTCCTCCCGGCTCTGACTTCCCAAGCACTCCTACCGATCACAATGGCTGCTTAGAGTGTTGTATTACATGATGCAGATCCCATATTTTTTCTGATATCAGCATTGATTCACCTTAATATTCTTGTGTTCTCAGAATGGAAGCCAATGCCCAGAGGTCATCCAGCATGAAGCGCCCCCTCACCACACGCTGCGACGCAGCCATAGCCTCATGCCCCCATTTGTTCACAAACCTTTATCTGTTTGTGCTTTGAAGAGTGGATATTGCGTCAAGCAAGGAAATATGGTAAAGACGTCTCATATCAAACAATTCAGACAGCACTCCAATTTTTTGTAATGCTTAATCGGTTTTTATTCAGCCGGACATGGTGGTACACAGAACAACGTTTTGGGCAAAATGGATGCCCTTCATCAGGCAGGAGAGTGTCCACTTGACAGAGGGAAGAGCCGTCTCATGCCATCATACAGTATATGCCACCACTGACTACCCCCTACTCTGCTCTGTTTAGGTTCTATATATGCAGAGGTGTCGCTAGGCTTTTCAACGCCAGGGGCCAGGATTCAGCCTGGAGTGTCCACTTGACAGAGGGAAGAGCCGTCTCATGCCATCATACAGTATATGCCACTGACTACCCCCTACTCTGCTCTGTTTAGGTTCTATATATGCAGAGGTGTCGCTAGGCTTTTCAACGCCAGGGGCCAGGATTCAGCCTGGCGTCACCCGCACTTGCCACTCAAATTTACATAGAGGGCAAAATTAAGCGGCGCGCGGGGCAATTTTTTTTTTAACACTAAGCCACTGCTCTAGCTCCAACCTAATACATAAGTGACCTCACCCAGTCCCACTTACCTAATAAGATGTATCATAGGATACAGTGCGGTACCAATGCACCTTGCAATAAATGAAAGAACCAACTGGTCCTACTGTACCTCATCCAGGGTTTCACTGGCGTGTTGGAGTGATGTCCGCTGGATCAAGGTCCCTGTGGTGACAGACCAAAAAGAAAAACCACATAAACAGGAGATGGTGACTGTGCCTGTTAAATCCTGAGCAGGGGGCTGGTCTAGGGCTGTGACGGCTAACCTCCGGCACTCCAGCTCTGATAAAACTACAACTCCCAAGATGTACTGTTGCTTTGCTGTTCTCAGAACCCCATAGAAATGGAATGGTGCATGCTGGGAGTTATAGTCTCACCACAGCTGGAGTGCCGAAGGTTAGCCATCAGACTAATCCAGGGCACTGCTTTCCACTTAGTGCTACCACATCATACTAATGCCAACATTGAGACCCTCACAGTAGTAATATCCCCATCGTGCCCCTCACAGTACTAATGCCCATGTTTTGTCCCATCACAGTAGTTGTGCCCACATTGTGTCTACTTCACAGTAGTAATATCCACATTGTGCCCCTCATAATACTAATGTCCATGTTCTGCCCCTTCGCTGTAGTTATGCCCAAATTGTGCCCATCAGAAATGCCCAAATGGAGCCATTTCACTGCAATTTTGCCCACATTATGCTCCTTCCCAGTAGTTATGTCCTCCTCATTGTGGCCCCTTCACAGTAGTTATGTCCTCCTCCTTGTGGCCCCTTCACTGTAGTGATGCCCACCTTTGTGCCCCCTCACTGCTGGCTGTGCAGGAGACTGATTCCTAGCCTGCAACGCTCCTCTCACACCGCCAGCAGCGCGATGTGTGGACTGCGGGGGAGGGCTGGAGCTCAGCGGAACTGTGAAGCAGGGAGGGGACGACTCCCTGTTTCACCATGTAAACAAACTGCCCAGCGGGTGTGCCCCCTGTCTTTACGCCTGGGACACGTGCCCTGACTGCACCCCCTTCACTACGCCCCTGATATATGGTTACTTTGTGGCACTGAAATGTGTTCACTTTGTAACAGTATTATTTTTTTTCTCTTTTGCTGGCGCGTTGTCGATAATCAATACAAGTATTGTATGGTAAATCACCAAAAAGGGCAAACACTATCAAAAAAACATAAATCTTTATTGATCACATAATAAAAAAAGTACATAAAAACAGATGGTGGTCAGACATTACATACATAGCCCATAAGACTCAAACAAGGAACTCTTATGGGCTATGTATGTCTTATGGGCTATGTATGTAATGTCTGACCACCACCTGTTTTTATGTACTTTTTTTTATTATGTGATCAATAAAGATTTATGTTTTTTTGATAGTGTTTGCCCTTTTTGGTGATTTAATATTGGGGTCTGTTTATCACTGTTAGTGTACACCCCCCTTTTTCTGTATGACTAAGTATTGTATGGTACTGTAGCACTACAGTAAATTGTATGATTTTGACACTTTTTTGCAGTGCAGTGTGGCCACCTAAAATATTTTAGGACTGTAGGGAGGCGATATTTAGTATGGAGGCGATATTTAGTCCTGTATATTGGTATTATTTGACAGTGTAAGGCAGTATAGTGTGGGCCGGTAATCTGTAGCCGATGTGTCATTCTCCTCTAGAGACACCTCGAATTCCAGTGGACGGCACGCTCGTAGGTAGTGAAAGTGAGCGTGCTGGGTACAATTATTATTTGGAAAGACTGTACTGTGCCGCTTGATTAATCAGCTCAGCAATGTTGTCAATATAAATTAATGAATGTTAAACAGCGGTTGTAGTTTCAAAGGCCGCATTCCTTTACCAACTTATCATTAAGATGGAGAATATATAATTACTGTACATACGTGCAGAGAATACAGGGTGTTTGACAGCATACACAAGTACACCAACATCCTAGAGCAAAAGACATGGAGCGCACGTCCAGATGATCCTCTCGATCAACTTTGCAGGATAACAGGCTGAACTGGATGGACGGATGTCTTTTCATCATCCTTATAAACTGTGTTACTATATGTTGATCTTCTGCTGCTATACAAAATGTTATAAAATGATAATGGAGTTCTGAGTTTATTATTTTTTTCTGAGTTTATATTTTGATCAACTTTAAGGCTCCATTGCTTGCAGTCCACAAACCAGGGATCCGCAAGATACGGATACTGTCCGTGTGCCATGCTTGTTTTATTGCGGACCCGTTGGGTCCATAGACCACATTTTTTTAAAAATCATATCTTTTTATTGAAGTTTTATATAATACATATAAGCATATGGAAATAGCATTAGATGTCAAACAGGATCCCGCTACATGCAGGAGTATGTATCATTTACATAATAACAACTTCAGTGACAAAAACCATAGACCGCATTTTACTGGTCAGAATAGGACATGTTCTATAACTTGTGGAACAGACATACGGATGCAGACAGAACACAGACGGTATCCATATTTTATGGATCTCCAGTTTGCGGACTTCCAGACAGAGGCCTTATAGTCAGTGTGGTCCATCAGGTGACAGTCATTTCCGTTGGCGCTTCCATTATTTTATTATATTTTTTGCAATATATACTGTATATGTATAAATATATATATATATACACTTTAGGGAATACAGTTCAGAGCAGCACTCCTTTGAGATGGCGGAGTGCCAGCGGTATTGTCCTACCAAGGCAAAGTGCATATAGAAAAAGAAAAACCGCAGCACTTCCGATATGGTGATAACGTGGGATCCTTTATTCACCCGTGCAACGTTTCGATCCTCTTGCTCTATATATATATATATATATATGGAGAGAGAGAGAGATCTGTAGATGCCATTACATTGTACACCTGAGTACATAATACATGGGAAAAATGCTACAGGGGTTTTTAGCCATAGAATATCTTCCATTTTCTAGTACTGAGCTCTATAGCTCAATGGTTAGAGCCTTTGCCTTCAATGCAGAAGGTTGTTGGTTCAATCAATTCCTGGCACTTTAAAAATAGACTAAAGTTACATACACAGGAGTATCTCCAGGAATACCCCTCCACCACTATACAATGTATGGCGCTGTGCTTATTAACCTGTTAGGAGACCACAGCTGATCAGTTACGGGGAGTCGGCCCCTGAGGATAGACCATCAATATCCAAACCTTGGACATCCCCTTTAATGCTTCATGACATTGATAAACTTTTGTCTGATCCACTCTCGACATATGTATAAAAATCTTGCTCGATTTTCCCCCTCAGTTCACATGTACTTCCCAGCACTATGGTAAAGCGCTGATCCTCGCTTTTTTCACTATATACACCTGTACATGATGTACCGAGTCACTCCGGCCCCAAATTAAAGGAGCACTGTAATTAAAAATTAAAGAGGTCTTATTTACATTGGAATGTTAATGACACCCTGTGGGTGATTATAGCTGCAGAAATATTCCATTCATTAGTTGTGGTGCTGAGGGCGAGCGGCCAGGTATTTTCAGTGACACCGCCCTGCTGCTCAGGTGAGTGTGCGGTCATGAGATCAGATCAATGTGGCTCTTCAAAGCTCATGGGTGCCACCTACCTGCAGATGGGGGTGGCAGTCTGGCAGTGCAACGCATGGGAACTGGTAAAGCAGCCATACTGATAAGGGCTTAAAGGGGCTGTCCCATTACTACAATTTATTCCCCATCCACAGGGTGGGGGATAAATGTCTGATCGTCAGGTTTCCAACCTCTGGGGTCCCCCGACGATCATGAGGGCCTGTGCTCGCCTGTCTGAATGGAGCGGCACTCACACATTCTTCCTGCCACTCCATTCAGCTATATGGGACGTCCGGAGATAACGCTTGTACTCGGCCTTTGAATGCTTGTACTCGGAGTTGAATGAAGTGTTGGATACATGTGCGTGTTCACATGGGGAGCATGGGTCCATGATTAATGGGAGCCCCAGCGGTTGGAGGTCACACACTTAACTTCCGGCTTTGAACGGAAGGAGGAAAAAGAAGCTTGGCATGGCGAGCGCTGGTGGCAGATGACTTTTTTTTTTTTATTCCTGCTCCCTACCTGACCATATTGAAAGAGGTTCACGGTCTTTGAGGATCCCTATAAGGCTGGATTCCCCCCTGCTTACAGGAGCTAAGGGTGCTTCAGGGCCAAAGCAAGGATTACAGGAGAAATGTGTGGGTAACCCTTCTTACAAAATATTAGTGGCATACTGTGTCTAAATAATCTTACCCTACAGCAGTAATGGCTAACCTCCGGCACTCCAGCTGTGGTGAAACCACAACTCCCAGCATGCTCCATTCATTTCTATGGAGTTCTCAGAACAGCCAAGCAAGTGTACATCTTGGGAGTTGTAGTTATACCACAGCTGGCGTTCCGGAGGTTAGCCGCCACGGCCCCATAGTGTTAAATTTCATAAATTCCTACTTCTCACATAATACTGCCACATAGTACCTGACACAAAAAAGTACCAACTGATGCCCAAGTATCACAGATCTCAGTGTCTAAATAATACCAAAGACAGTCATTAGAGCTGGTTAGTGTGGAGATGGTGGCAGAAACACAACCCCCTGGCAATACTAAGGATCACCAGATCATCATTGTGCCCCCATGTCTAGAGGAGACCTGAGCTTCACCCTTGATCTCTCCTCCTTGACCATCTCGAGTGGAGGAAACTACACATGGCAAGGAGTGCTGTAGCTATTGCAGCCCCATAGAGCAGGCAGTGTCGTATTCTGCGGGGGTGTGGATATTATATATATGTCTCATCAGAGTCAGGGACGAGTGTCAGTTGTGGTCTCTGAAAGGGTGCGTCTGATGTCACACCTTTCCTGTCTTTGGTTTTTGTGGTTAATGGGCTGAATTCGATACAAAGCCGGTAGTGTGAAAGAAAAGAGATGAGATCCGCTGCCCTGTGTATGGCAGAGGTGTGAGAGACGTTACTGTGCCAAAAATAAATGGAGAGGTGTCACTGTGCCGTAAGTAATGGGGGAGTTGTCACTGCGTCAGACATAATTATGCCCTTTAAATGGCACGTTGGCACCTCTCAGTAATAACAGTAACGCCTCTTGAAGATAACTATAAGTGGCACATGGAAGGTGCAAGATTTTAGGCTCTAATTTAAAGCTCCCAATGCAGTTCATAACAAGGAACCCACCTACCATGTGCCATTTATAATACTGGTGTCTACTTAAAGGGGTTATCCAACCCCTATAGTGACCCCCCCTAATGCCAGGGCCCCTCATATAGATTATACTTACCTGCTCCCCAGCACCTGCGTCACTTCTAATCTCCGCACGGCCGCTGCTGCATCTCCCTGTAGCGCGGATCTAAATATCTGGTGACGGGGGGAGGAGCTCATAGCAGGTCACGACCGCAATGCTAGGGAGGCTCGTCCCCACCGCGGCTTGCTATTGGCTGTGAGCCAAACCCCTCCATCGCCAGATGTTTTGATCCGGAGATGCAGCGGCGGCCGTGCGGGGATCCGTCGGGGAGTGGGGTAAGTATAATGTATATGAGGGGCCTGGGCATTGGAGGGGTCATTATAGGGGTTAGATAACCCCTTTAAAGGGGTATTACCATCTGAGATATTTATGGCCTATTGATAGGATGCTCCTTAAATATTCGATCGGTGCAGGTCCCACCTCTGGGAGCTGCTCCTATCTCATAAATGGGGTCCTGAAGTGAATGGAGAGCAAGCTACGCATGTGCGGCCACCCTCTATTCACTGCTGTGGGACTTCTGGAAATAGCCGAGCCCTGGCGAAAGTCCCATGGCAGTGAATGGTCTGGTGGTTATACTTACATGGCTACGAGACTACCAATAATAGCCAATGCTCTGACTCGGCTATTAAGCAGTGAATGGAGAACATGCGCGGTTTGCTCTGTTCACGGCAGGGAAAAAGGTTGGAGCGGCGCCTATCAGACATTTATGGCATATCCTATCCATATGCCATAAATGTCCCAGATGGGAATACCCCTTTAAGTGCCAAAGAGGCCTTTGGAGTCTACCCCTTCACCGGCAAAGCAGGATTTTACATTTAAGTTTAAAAATGAGTAAAGACGAAAAAAATGATATGAGCAGTTAATATACGAAGCATTAGAGAAGTCACTTACTATTTTATGTACCTTTAACCTGCAAAATTAAATGGAGCTTTGCTTTCAAATGTGAGATTGGGATGGAAGATGTCAAATGCAAAGCTTTCATAGCTACTTTGTTTCGTCTTTTTATTTTACAGAGGAAAAACTGGAAAAGAAGATTCTTTGTCTTGAGCGCGTTTAATATTAGCTACTACAAATGTGAAACGGTGTGTCCTTTTTTTTAAATTGTGATTGAGTAAAACTTTGTGCAGAAGAGGCATACAGGAGATAATAAATGTTCCCCATGATCTTAGAATACAATGGCCCAGATTTATTAATGTGTCTGCGCCTAGGGTCTAAAAAGTGGTGCAAATTGGTGCAGTTTGGCAAAACTAGGGTTTCTCCCCAAACATTTTTTGGACTCAATGTAAAGGGGGCTGACTTGGTAGAGAAGTGGGTCTGGCTTCATGAGAAAGGGCGCACCATATTAGTCAATTCTGCAGCTGTCCTGGGGGAGGTGGGATCTTAGTTCCCGTTTTTTATAGAATTAGATACCTATACTCCAACGCCCATTTCTAAATTTTCTTTTTCCTTTGTTTTCTTTAGGATCGGGAACCTCTGCGCTGTATACACCTTAGGGATATCTTGAAGACGCATGAATGTCTTGTTAAATCGGGGTAAGTAGAGACCATCTGATCATCTAAATATCAGCAAATTTCTGCCGGGGGTAGGACTTGGCTACAGGGTCAGGTTTAGCCTTCTTTGCAGTCAGAGCCCTGGCCTTTTCCCCAAACCTTCTGTTTAACATGCGCTAGAACTGGAGGGGGGAGAAGGAGGAGAAGACAAATCAGATGCCCCAGGACATCCTTTCAACAGAAAAAATGACGTTGTTTGCTGTGATTTTTTAACGTAATCTGAGACAGAGCCTTTCGCACCGAGAGCATCTAATGCTGCATCTTATTAATATATTGTCATCATTGTGTTTGCTTTGAAATATGAGAATACTCCGCATGGCACACAAAGAAAATTCCTTGAACTTTACTTTGAGATTCCAAAAATATGACAAGTGTACCAAACAAATTTTTCAATTGTCCCAGGTCAACTCTGCAATAAGTTGTGATTAGAGAGGACTTGTCACCAGTCAAAGGGGTTTGTTGCCCCATCTGGCGCATTGATAGCATATCGATGCCATCAATGTCAGATAGGTGCTACCTTTGGAACTCACTGTTACTTCCAGAACAGGGCCCCGAAGTGAAGGAGAGCATATACCCTCTATTCACCACTGTGGGACTTCCGAAAATAGCTGAGAGCTGGCTCGTCGATTTCCAGCAGTCTTATAGCAGTGAGGAGAGGTGGCCATGCTTGTGCGGCTTGCCCTCTTAGTTGAGGGCCCAGTCTTAGTTGGGATAATCCCCTCTTCTACTGGGGGTGAAAACTTGGTCAGGACTCTACCCTCTAAAGGAACAACTTTTAGCAAATGAGGCAGTGGAAAAAATGTCCCAAGAGTTATTGAAAGGGGTTTAGGCCGAAACCCTTGTATCCTGTGTGGGGGGCCTGGTTTGATCCTTGCTATGGGGCCCTTACTTCTCTATGTACGACACTGCTTTGAGCCCAGGTCTTTCAAGTTACACCTCCACCTCCCTTGGTGTGCGCTTGGCATGCTTATCTCCAGTTGTAGATATTAACTAAAGTTAAAGATTCATTAAGATTACAGTGTAACGAACCCCTGCAGCGAGAGCTGTGCACAGCTGTGACACCAGAGGAAACCACAGCACACAGGATGTCTCTATCTGAGTTTCCTCACCTTTCTGTACCACTCCAAACCATCAGCAACGTGCTAGACCGCCTGGCCACACCTAATGTCCAAAACCGTGACCCCATTATCAGTCACCAAGCCTCTAGAACAGCAGGGTACATGAACAGCATCGGCATACTCAGCGCAAATCTTTAAATTTTCATATTTCAGTCAATTTATCTTCATCTCAGCCTTTAGTATTGGCTCTTCAGTCAACAAATATAATATCAAGTATCTTTGTATTATATCTTGATTTTTTGCTGTTCTCACTTTTTGTATTTACTTTGTAGAGAATCGGTTCTCTGCTGTTGATGGGTCTTATGTCTTCATTTTTATAGTAAATATGGCTTTTATGAATGTCCAGGACATCACAGCTCTGGGGTATTCCCATCATTAATCCTGTGGATATGCCATAAATGCCTGATAGGTATAGGTATCACTCTCGTTTATCCTTATCACTGTGGCCTATTTCCGTCATTGACTGAAGCAGAGAGGAGTAGTTGAGAACCCAGTACAACATGCCACCCCTCCATGGAATTTAGTGGGAAATATATCATCCCTGCCAACTCTTCCAGAAAATGGGGAGACCTCCTGGACTCACGAAAGAGTTAGAAAATCTCCAGGCCATAGACTCTACAGGGAAATCTCCTAGTGGGCCTATGCCCAGAGGACCACCTGAGCCCTCCTCATGGCTGCCAGCCAGCTAAGTAATGATCTGTCGCTCCCAATGTTAACACTGGGGGCGTCAAGTAGTTATGTACCTGGCTAGCGACCACAGGTGCCCTCCTGATTCCTGAATTCAACTGTATTGCCATTCTGATGCAACTGGAGTAGGGGGACAGAACGTGGCAGCTGACACTGGCCACCACAGAGGGGCAGATTCTTTGGAGGTATTTTGTTCTGCTGGGACATATTTTGTGCTTCACTGTGGTTTTTGATGCTGCTGGGGCAGTTTATTATGTTGCACTGAGGCATTTGGCTCTGCTGGGGTGGTACTTTGTGCTGCAACATGGTATTGCTGGCTCCGCCTTCTTGTGTTGGCCCAATTTGGACCCTCCTACAACATGGGGTCAGATTTAGTATCTTTCACAAGGCTACTTTAAGTTCCCAGTCCACCCTATCTCCAGAAAGCCAACTAAAGAGACCTAATTGCACCCCAACACAAACTGAGGGGGCGGGACTGTAACAGTAAAAGGGACAGTGTTTATTGAAAATGGGTGTGGTTAGCAGATGGACACCAGTAAAGGGGTGGGGTCTCCTGCAAAAAGGGGTGTGGTATGTGTAAAGGGGTGTGGCTGCAACATTAAAAATGTCTAAAGGCGCATGCTACTCTCCCAAATCACTGTACCCAAGAGTTGTCAAGTAAAATATACGGTATATATAAAATATATTATATATATATATATATATATATATATATATAAAGAAGATGGACAGCACTCAGGCTAAAGTTCTGAAACAGATGTGGTTAATCACTCATGTGACAAGTGACACGTTTCAGCTTGAATCAAGCCTTTTTCAAGTCCGACTTGAAAAAGGCTTGATTGTAAAGCTGAAACGTTGTCCTTTTTGTCACATGGGTGATTAAACCACATCTGTTTTCAAGAAACTTTCGCCTGGAGTGCTGTCCATTTTTCTTCTTTATATTCATGGGTAAGGACTTAAACCCTTGGACTTAGCACCCACTCTTTAGTCTTTTGGACTCTCGGTGCCGCCATCTTTTTCCTTTTTTATAATATATATATATATACTATATATATTATATGTATTATATATATATACACACACACACACACGCACAAGCACACACATACACACACAGTGCCATCCTGGTGATCCGCACGGTTACCCTCATTGTATAAATAACATATTTCACTTCCTGTCAATGTACTAATTATTCACAGAAATAAGATCTGGCGTGTGATATTTTACAGTTGCTTAATAATGAGCTCCCCCTGGTGGTAAATTTTACAAATTACACATAGAGATCCAACCCCTAAGTCTGATATTTTCAATTAATAATTTTAGCTAATCTTCAGAAAATGGGAACTTCTCCATGATTTCTTCTTGAACCTTGACAAGAAACGAATTAATTTTTTTTTTTTTTTATCCTTAACCCTATGTGCAAAATGATCTCAATATGTTAGTTTCAAGGGATGCTTTATAGACAGCGCCTGTAAAATCTAACACTACATCCGGCCTACAAAAATATCTGACACTTTTTTTGCTGTTTTTACCTCCTTTTTGGGGGCCTTTTTGCTAAACAAAAACTGCTGCTTCCTGGAAAGCAGCTTGTGGATATTTTCCAGGTCATTCCAGGAGATTTTTTTTTGTAAATATATATTTAGTAAAAACAAACTGAAAATAGCTGCTGTTTTTCAGGGAGTGGTCCAAGGAAAAAAAAAATGCAAATTAGGTATTTCGCAAACTATATAAAGAATGTTAAGGCACACAGTTTTCTTGCTTATTTTCTTTCAGTGCTTATTTTCGGTGTTTTTAATTGTAGCACTTTAAAACATAACTTTATTTTGTTCTTTTTCATCTCTTATTGAGAAGACTATGGGAGAAACACTGGAAAAAACAGAACCTAGATCACGAGTTTCAAAAAACAAAATGCTAATAACTGTAAAAAATGCCCAAATGTAACACAAAAAAAATGTGGGAGAACGTATTAAATTTGTGCGTGTCCAAAAGTCGCAAATGTTGGTGCAAATGCTGTTTTGCACCAATTTCTGACTTTTGGCAGTTTTTCGTCGCCCTCGCCACTTTTGAAAAGTGGTTTAAGAGTGGGAGTGGTTAGGTATGGTAATAAATAAGTTAAACTAGTATCATCGCAATTTTTAAAAAAAGTTGTTGCAAAATCACTCCAGCAGGGAGGGGCATAGGAAACGTGGAGTAACATTGCAGTGAGCCCCTGGTGCAGAGGATGGGAGTGGTAGTAGCCCTGATGGGTTGTTGTGTCATGGTGTACTTCCTCAGGTCATTGCTCCCATGGGATCGGTGCAGTGGAAAAGTAGTTTGAACAATCAGGTTAGAAGTAAATTTATAACGGTCTCTCTTTACTTGGTGCAAAATATAACTTGTTGCACGTCCAGAAGTATTAAAGGGATTATCCCATGACTGATGTAAAAAATGAAACTCAGACCTCATATAGTACATGACAATCTGTTTCTAATAAAGCTAGAACCAGCCCTGTACCTCACATGGGTCCAGAGATCTCCCCATTCATTGCTCTGCTAGATTCATATCAATCTGACATCTCAAGAGGAGTGTCTTCTGCTGCAGCTAAGGGGGGCGTGTCTCAGCTCTCCTTATCACAGCTCAGGGGGCGTGTCTCAGCTCTCCCTATCACAGCTCAGGGGGCGTGTTTATGCTCTCCCTATCACAGCTCAGGGGCGTGTCTCAGCTCTCCCTATCACAGCTCAGGGGGCGTGTCTCAGCTCTCCCTATCACAGCTCAGGGGGCGTGTTTATGCTCTCCCTATCACAGGTCAGGAGGCAGTTGAAGGATGAAACTGAGCATGTGTGGCCATCTCAGTGAGCAGGTCAAAGAAATTAAGTGGCAATATAACAATCCCTTTTACTGAATAACTCAGTAGCTATACAAAAATTAAATGCAATTACAAAAGTATTCAGATGCTGGTTTGAAAACTGTAGAATATTTTTCATGTGGCAACCCCCTTAAGTACAAAATGCAGTTTCTGGCACCAGATGAGGAGGTATGGTTGTGTGGCAATTTAATGGCACTAGCAGGCACTTGTAGATATAGGTGTCCACTGTGTGATACAGGCTTGAAGTTCGTATTGCATGGTAGTTATTCTAGGTGATGGGTGTCTGTCCTGTTTCCCTCACCAGCAGCAGGGTCTGTGAAGCTGAATCTAGCTGGTCACTCTGCTGACTTCATCTGCTACAACTTTTCGAAAAGATGTATCTTGACTGGCAGTCTTCCTGAAGTAAAGGTCTCCCAGGAGAATAGTATCAGGCTCATGAGGTAGGAGCTCTGACATGTGCTTCCTTCCTCCACACTCTCTACCAGGATCTCCTCCTCCTGGCAGAAAGCAGGAACAGCCCCCTCCTACCAAGAAGGGAGGAACAGAGGGGTTAGCCCTGTTCCTGCCAAACTTACCTCGTCTTGCTGGAGTACGTGGCAGAACATAACATTAAATAACATTACATAATAAAACATCTGCAGGTCTGGGGTACTGCAACATTAGTAAAAACAAAAATGTAAGGTTTAAGGATGAGCCAGATTTAACAAACATCATGCGCCTTCTAATAAATTTGGTGTAAAGAATGCCAGCCCAATGTAGGGTAGCCATACGCTCAGCTTTAGTCCGGACAGCCCGGTTTCCTGGCACCCTGACCTCCATCTGGTGCAAGGCCTGGACAAATGCTGAGGAGTCTTCCTTTTCTGTGGCATCACACCCAGACAGCAGCATTGCCCTCTGAGCAGGAGCAGCACCAACAAAGGCGCCTCTCACCCCCAGTCACTCACTAAAGACAGCAGGCATGTCACTTTGTGGCTGACTGAGGGTGAGAGAAGCACTCCAGGCCCCATGTAGATCACCTTCAGGTCTTTTTAGGGTGAAGCAAGAGGCCACCTTAGCTCAAAGTCAAAGCAAGACTGACTTCAAAAAGTTCCAGCATCAGGGGTGCACCACCAATGAGGCCAGGTGAGGCGATCGGCAGCACCAGGTAGGGGCAAGAGGGGGGCAGCCGAAGGGCCATGGGCTGAAGGGAAGGGGTTAGGTTAAGAAATTGGCATTGGGGAGGGAGGGGCGCCATTTCAGTTCTCACCTCAGGCAGCAGAAGGGCTATGTATTAAACCACCCTAATGGGTTATTTGGAAAGATACATACATGTTACCTGCACCGATACATTGTAACAAACCATTTGAACAGGCGAGTGATTTGTGCTGCTGATATATATAGCTCATAGAGAATTCAATATAACGTAGCAAACTCTCAGTCTTGAGACGTCTAAAGTCCATCCAGGTTCTCAGTCTCTGGATGTTTCCATCCGCTGGCCGTGGTGAGGTTCTGGAACACAAAGTCTAGTAGAAAGATCCGGCTTATACAAGGATTATGTTTTCTGGACAAAGGGTATGGTGGCATTAACCAGAAGACCTAACTGCATGCTTCATACAGGTCTCCATATACCCAGGGAGCATGAAATGCGTCGGGGGTAAGGTGCAGTGATGTGATGCCCACGCCACCTCTGTATATGACTTTCTTAAGATCTCTACAGGGTAATGATGAAATCTGCTGCATAGAAAGTCACTTCAGTTAGCAGACAGCAGAGCCGTGTCTGCGCAGAGCTGCCCAGTCCCTACCAGTCTGACACAAGGTGTGGATGTGGGCGGTGGAAATGTGTACATGGCACGTACAGCCCTGCCGACTTATTCAACTCGACCCAACATTTGGACAGCCATCATGTATCAGCTGGTAAACCTAATTACTGGAACATCATAATTGCTTCCCATCTTAATGAGGTCACGTCTAGCAGAGCGCACAGAGGAAGGCTGGCGCGGAGAGCATTCATGTATTTATGTGTATAGGTTAGAAGCCGGTTGTACCGTATAGTGAGGCTATAGTATCTGTAGGCATGGGCGTAGCTATAGGGGGTGCAGAGGTAGCAGTCGCTACCGGGCCCAGGAGCCTAAGGGGGCCCAAAGACCCTTGTGTCACATAAGAAGACATACAAAGCACTGAGGGAAGGGGGGCCCAAGCGCTCCTGTCTGTAGGCACATGTTTAATTAGGATTATACACCATGCAGAATGTGGTCAATGGGTAATGGTAACTTCACGGGTACGGGTATACATACTGAATGCAGGGCACATACAAAGAAGCATACCGCCATACTATACACAGAATGAATGCCACCATATCATTGTGTTAGATTACCACACGTTATAGTAACTGGATTACTAATGTTACTAGATTTTCCGATTCGGGGCAGGAAGGAATTATTTTTTTACTTTTGTGCCACAAGGGTTTTCTGCCTTCCTGTGGGTTAACATCGCAGGATAATAAGCTGAACTGGATGAACGTATGTCTTTTTTTTCAGCCTTGCAAACTGTGTTACTATACAGGATACATAAATAATTCTGCCATGGGGTACAAATAAATTATGCCGTTATATGGTACATTAATAATACTCCCATATAACTGTAAGTAAAGTGCCCCATTAACAGCACCATCAGAGTGCCTCCAATAATAGTGTGCCCAGGGGCGTAGCTATAGGGGAAGCAGGGAAGTGGCTGCTTTGGGGCCCGGACTCAGACGGGGCCCGCCCAGGAGGAGGACTAAAGGAGTTTATTTTCAGGGCCTCCTGAACAGTATTGTACAATGACATTATATACAGTGACAGTACATAAAGTATAGGAAACGGATGGAGCAGCTGCCGGGACTGGTCTGAGAGAGCGATCTTTACTTGTCACAGGAGTGGGGGTTCCATGAAAGGAGCGGGTTGCAAAGAAGTTACTGGGGAAGGGAGGGCCCCATTCAAAAATTTGCTGTGGGGCCCAGTCATTTCTAGTTACGCCACTGAGTGTGCCCCTCAGAAATTGTTGCAGCAGACTGTAGTAATGTTACTTATCATGATTTAGGACAGTGAAAGGGTTAAAGGGTGTGCCGCGTTTTAGTTGCATATAATAGGGAATGGGGTGGAGTGGGGGGGCTCTTTTCAGGATCGTCATCTCTTCTGCAGAGTAGGGAGTGGTTACACAGAACCCATTGATGTGAATGGACACCGTGTAATGCTTCGTTTCCCCTGTGGTGGCGCTGCAGAGAAATTAAACACTTGTTTCCCGCCAGAATGAAGCTGGATACTTGGCGTTTTACAGAAATGTGACACTTCATGATAGTGAGTGTCCAAACCGCATGATCCTTTTGATGGTTACCTCTGGAAATCTATGGTAGTAAAGGGGTAAAATGTCGATGTCATGATTTTATTCATTTAAAGGGAATCTGTCATCCTCCTCTGTCATTATTTATGGTGATACATAAGTAGTACTGCAGATATGGAGTCTGGATCTCTATTTTCTATTTTCCTGCTGCCCCCCATTCGCCCGTGGCGGGCGCTCAGAGCTGCATTGAAATACATTGTTAGAACTTCTGTACATGAGTCCTCTCCATTATATTAGAACAGCGCAGCAGTCCAGACTGTGTATTTCCGCACAGCTTTGAGTGCTGACAGCGGTGTAACCGCAGAAAAATAAAAAATGTGATCAGGACTCCTTATCTGCAGTATTATGTATGTATTTGAAAATTGGGGTGACAGATTCCCTTTAAATAGGTTTGAACCCTACCTATAAATTCATTCATGTCTATAGTGGGTTCACATAGGTGCTGCCAACAGCCACCACTAGGGGGAGCTCACTGCATACAGATTTTTAGAGCTAGCATTGAATTCAATGGCAGCTGTGTTAATACCTATGTGAGGAAATCCCTCTAGTGGCAGGCTGTATCTGAGATCAGCAATAACCGGTGTGCAGAACGGAAGTAGATGTTACCCTGCATTGCCCCTTCCTTTGCATACTCCATCAGGATAGGCCATTAATATCTGATCAATAAGGCTCCAACACCCGGAACGCCTGTTCTGTAGTAGCTCTGGCGCCAGAAGTCGGTCAACTGTTACTGCAACACTGCTCTCATTAAGGCTATCAATTTAAAAGGACTGGAAAACCACATTGTCATACAATTCTGGCTTCCTGTAGTTACCACTAGGAGGAGCTCAGTGCATACAGATGTATAAAGCTCTGCATTACAGATTTGTCTTTAGTAAGCTTCTGAGCTCCCCCTAGTGGTGACTATTGGCAGTCAGAATATTGCTATTTAATTACCGTATATTGATGATTTGAATATAGAACCACCTGTACTGCCGTGATGGCGACCCTTGGTAAATAAGATTATACATGAGCTATGTGTTATTACTATTTATATTACTTACATGTTATAACGGTATTATTGCAGGGATTTGCTCATGAGGGACAATTTGTTTGAAGTTATTACTGCCCCCAGAACTTTCTACATCCAGGTAAATGTCTTTTTTTTGCTTATTCAGTATGATAACATTTTATATGCCATAAAGAATTATTCAAATTGTTTACATGGCATTAATGACTTTTTGTAATCACTTTTAAAAACTGTAAATGAAGGTGCAAAAAATACATTTTTGGTGCATTTGCTTGGTAAATATCAGATATCATTGTGAGTGGGACACCAGTATACAGACTGGACAGGTGGCCAGGGGGTATTAAACATAGCAGTTATACCTGGGTCCTGATGCCTGAGGGGACAAAAGGTCTTCTTTGCCACAAAGGAAGGTTGTGTTTTAGGAGCTTTAAGATACACATGTGGTGCTGGTGCTACTCGGGGCGGACTGGGAACTTAAAGTAGCCCTGGAAAAAACCTAAAAGACGTCCCATGCTGTAGGCAGATCCAAACTGATAGAATGCTAGGACAACACAAGTTGATAGGAGCAACAGTACCGTAATGCTGCACAAAATACCTCCCCAGCAGAACCAAATGCCACAGTGCAGCAAAAAATACTGCCCCAGCAGAACCAAATACTACAGTGCAGCACAAAATACTGCCTCAGCAGAACCAAATACCATAGTGCAGCAGAAAATACGCCCCAGCAGAACCAAATGACACAGTGTAGCACAAAATAACGCCCCAGCATAACCAAATACCACAGTGCAGCACAAAATACTGCCCCAGCAGAACCAGATACCACAGTGCAGTACAATATACTGCCACAGCAGATCCAAATACCACAGTGCAGCACAATATACTGCCCCAGCAAAACCAAATACTACAGTGCAGCACAAAATACCACAGTGTAGCACAAAATACTGCTCCAGCAGAACCAAATACCACAATGCAGCAGAAAATACTGCCACTCTGTCTGCAATATTCAACTGTATCACCTGAGGACAGCGATACAACTGAATTTACGAGGGAATTACAAAGGGTTCTCCGGGAATTAAAAAAATTAAAATACTTTTAAATATTACTTTATTATAAATATATTTCCAGATACCGTTCATTAGTTATAATGATTCATTTTGTCCAGGGAGCAATCATCAGTAGAAATAAAATGGCCGCTGTCCTATGAGTACACACAACATCTACCCTAATCACACAGGAGGACAAGTTACTTCACAACACTGAGCTATAGAGCTGCCTCATCCTCCTCTCTGCTCTGCTTGTCAGGGGTTATGATCCTGAATACAGATGATAGAACTTTAGCTAAATCTCTGTACCAGTGGAGTTCAAAACGAGCCATTATAACTAATGAAAGGTATTTGGGAATATATTTATAATAAAGTAATATTGTAGTAATTTCAGTCATGTTATTTTATTAATTTCTGGAGAACCCCTTTAAGTACCCGAGGCTCCTAGCATTAATTACTACTGAGAGCATGGGATCGTTATGTATCCAGCTGGCGGCTGAGAGGAGGGCTCGGGTGGCCACCTGGGCATTGGACCACCGGAAAATTTCCCTGTTGGGTCTACGGCCAGTCCACCCCTGGACCTACTCCAACATCAAAACAGAAAAATCTGACCTTTATGGCTTTGTTGAGAGCAGACATCCTGTTGGGATACCTCATACTTCATCCCCAGCTGACAGTCAGAATTGTGCAAGATTGTTATCAAGCAGGATTAGAGCCAAGAGGTTCAACCCTATACAACCCAAGAAAAAGTAGCTGAAGACTTTGTAGTTAACTGGATATCTACATTTATTACTATTACTAAACTAATACCACGCAATCATTTGTACCATCCATGTCTCTATCGAGCACACGGAGAAGACATGGAAAGTGAAGGAATACAGAAAGTGAACTCTAATTTAGTAACTGATAGATCCCTGTTTAGCATCAGTCACCTCCACCAAATGTTTCCTGCAGCTGCAATAAGAGTTTCACAGTGTAGACGCGGAATATCAGACCATTCCTCCCTGCAAATGTACATATTTCAGTTCATCGGTATTTCTGAGATGTCTTCCAAGTAGAGCCCTCCATGTTTTGTCACAGCATCTACATAGGGTTAAGGTCAGGACCATTTCAGTTGATTTACTTGTATGCTTTGGTCTACTGTCCTATTGCACCACCCAATGTCTGTTCAGCTTGAGGTCATGGACTGCTATCCTTATATTGTCTTATAAAATGTTTTCATACACCTTAGAATTTATTATTCCCTTAAAGGGTTTCTGTCACCAGGATTACACATTATAAGCTGTCTGACATTAGCTATGTGCTAATGTCAGATCAGCTTGATAATGTGCTTTATATGTATTTCTGATGTATATTTAGGCTAAAAAACGTCTTTTTATAATATGTAAATTAGCCTCTAGGAGCATGGGGGGCGTTGCCCCTGCTCCTAGAGGCTCCATGCGCCAACCTGCTGCCACGCCCCTTCTTTCTTTTATTGACAGTGCCGGGCAGCGATCCTCTCCTACCTCCGGCACTGTCTCCCTGCTAAATCCTGCGCCGCCGCTCTGTATTCGGCACAGGCGCGGTGAGCTGAGGACGCTGGTGCCTGCTGTCCTCAGCTCACCGCGCCTGCGCCGAATACAGAGCGGCGGCGCAGGATTTAGCAGGGAGACAGTGCCGGAGGCAGGAGAGGATCGCTGCCCGGCACTGTCAATCAAAGAAAGAAGGAGCGTGCCAGCAGGTTGGCGCATGCAGCCTCTAGGAGCAGGGGCAAGCCCCCCCCTGCTCCTAGAGGCTAATTTACATATTATAAAAAGACGTTTTTTAGCCTAAATATACATCAGAAATACATATAAAGCACATTATCAAGCTGATCTGACATTAGCACATAGCTAATGTCAGACAGCTTATAATGTGTAATCCTGGTGACAGAAACCCTTTAAGGGTCCATTCACACGTCCACAACTGTTTTGCACACATGGCCGGCACTATAATAGAAATGCCTTTTCTTGTCCGTGGCTTTCTATTTTTCATTGAAAATGAACGGGTCGCACCCGTTCCGCAAGATTGAATGGAACGAATGCGGACCCATTTGCAGACGTGTAAATGGACCCTTAGGTGTCCAGGCCCTGAGGCAGCAAAGAGGCCCCAAACCATGATAGTCCCACCATCCTTCACAGTTGGGATGAGGGTTTGGTGTTGGTGTGCAGTGTTCTTTTTCCTCCAGACATAGAGATGATGGTTTCTATCTGTCCTGGCAGAGTCCATGAAATTATAACATGCAGTAAGACGTCCAGAAATAACTCCCACATTAAACCCAGCTAGGCAAGGGAGTTTTCACAAGCAACATTGACCATTTATGTTGGCGACACCTCAGATTTTATTGGACAAGATGCTATACCCAAAAATGAAACTGTTCACTGGAAACATGGATTATTTAGCTTCATTTTGACACATTGACTAATTATTTTCGGAAACTTCATGAAGACTGTGATGACAGAATATGATAGTTGTAAGGAGACCGTTCTGTAGATCAGGCTGACATCAGTCCTGGCTCACTGCTCTCACAAATACCTTCTTTATGAATGATGAACTTTCTCCTGGTTTCCTCCTCCATCTTTGTTGGATGACTGGAAGGCCTGCGGAGATGCCATTTGTGACTGGAGGCCAGGCATGGATGATAGATCATAATCAGAAGCATGACTATCTTGTAAAAATGTATCATGCACAGCGTTAAGTATCAAGTCAGCAAGTTATGCTCCTCCTGACCTCATCTTGTAGCAATGTCCAGTATCCAGCTACTTAGGCGGGATCAGGGCCGGCGCGTCCTATAGGCTGACTAGGCATTGAGAAAGAGGATGACAAAGGGAGGGGGGTTTGAGAAAGAGGATGACAAGGGGGAGGGAGAATGAAAAGAGGGGAAAGAGAATGACAAGAAAAGGAGAGAGAATGACAAGAGGAGGAAAGAGAATTACATGGGGGAGAATGACATGGGGGAGAGAATGACATGGGGGGAATGACAAGAAAAGGAGAGAGAATGACATGGGGGGAAGGGAATGACATGGGGGGGGAAGAGAATGACATGGGGGGGGAGAGAATGACATGGGGGGGGGGGGAGAGAAAACTGGCGTTAGTTAAAGGGGTTCTGCAGTTTATTTAAACTGATCGGCGGGGTCCGACACTGGCAGTAGCGCCTTGGCCTTCTTGCTGTTCACGACTAAAATCACTGGCCTTGGCGGGGTTAAGCTCTGTTCACTTGAATGAAGCTTAGCCTCGCCCAGGCCAATGATACTAATTGTGACGTCACTGCGATAAGGCGGAGGCGCTACTGCCAGCGCCGCTGCCTTCTCAAACAACTGATTGGCGGGGGTCCCGGGTATCGGACCCCTGTCAATCAGTTTAAATAAACTGCAGAACCCCTTTAATTTGGCAGATCATATGGGTGGGGCACTGTGATGTCACATGGGGGGCGGCAAACTTTTCTTTTGCCTAGGGCGGCAAAAATCCTTGCACCGGCCCTGGGCGGGATACTGGCTCTCCTTAAGAGACCAGCTGTGCATGGAGACTTAGTGGCAATGCTTCATGGGAAAATAATATGCAAAGCGGTATCTCCCCGTGAAAGAAAACGATCTTGCTACTGCAACCCCTTGAAAGTGGCTCCCTATGCTTCAAAGTCCAACAAGCCTTGGGACATGACAAGGGAAAATAGCCAAGCCAGATATTCCCCTGTAGCTGTTTTGGGGAGCTTGCCTACTCCGTACTGATGAGGAACATTGACTTTCAAAACTGCAGCAATAAATGTGACCGTGTGGTCGTTCCCTTACAGGTCCAGAGCTAAGAACTAGTTGTTAATGCGCTGTATAGTGTTAACATTATGTAGACATAAGACATACCTGTAAGCACATAATATTGGCCTTGACTTTAGCAATATGGCTCTGGTGTAACATACGGCCGCAGATGCTATCATTGGTTGTCCTTTGGCTAAATGATAAAGGGGGCATCCTTCCACCTTGGTAGGGCTTGATGGGTGCATTGCTTGCATAGCCTGGGATGGTGTTGGTAGCTGGCGCTATGTCATGGAGTCTGTTCAGCCAGTTTTTATGGTAGTCTGTGTTGCACCCACAGCCATACAGTGACTGAGAGTGAAGGAGGAGGTTGCGGTGTGAGTCAGCACATAAACAGATCTTAGAAGAAGGTGAAGAATACTTTTATGACTTAAGCAGGTCTTAAAGGGGTCTTCCAGGTCTTAAATAACCTTAGGGTAGGTCATCAATATCAGACTGGTGGGGCAACCCCACTAATTAGCTGTATGAGGGGCCCAATCAGGTCCATGACTCCAGAGCAGCGGTTCCATTACATGACATAACGGTGTCAATCTAGATCATGGTGGTGAATACTGAGTTTTGCATCATGCTGAAGATATTTTATGTCTACCGCATGTTCTTCTTCTTTACAGACTGACAGTCCTCAGGAAATGCACAGTTGGATAAAGGCAATCAATGCTGCCATTCAAACCTTAAGGACGCGTTGTCGGGTATGTAAAGGTCTAACATATACTGTATGTATCACCATCACACTGGTTCTAAGTGGGAGCAAGCTGTCACCACATGAGAAACATAAAGTGTTTCAAACTCTGTCTAGTCTTCAATACCTCACCTAACAAGTCACCTTTGTCGTAAAGCGCAAAAATGCTTTATATACAAAAAAAAAAAAAAAAAGAAAGGATCAAAGGAAAAAATGTCAAAGTTATTGATCCTATTGAGGAGAGGGCGACATAATAACCTCTCAGCTCGTTGACGAGAACCTTAATTATTTTGTGCAACTAGAAAGAAAACGAGGTACCATCATCTATGCAAAAATATATGTGAGTTTATTATACATAAGTGCTAAATACAAAATGGATAATACAACCTGTACAATGATAGATAATGAAATATAATACCACTACCTTCAATCAATACTGAATATCGCCAATCAATGCAATGATATGCAACAATCCAAATTAAAGAAGAGTACCCCTTTCTATCACCTTTTAACCAATTGAGGTATATGGCGGCACTATAAATTTACCAATATGCATCTTTGCTAAGAGAATGATCAAACTTGATCAGGAGCCCTATCAATTACAGATCCACAAATGGGGACCTTTGACTATATACCGGGCTGAGTAACTTATCAATACCGCAAGCAATAAGCAAGATATACGTTACCAAGGGTCAAAAGGTGAGTAGGGCTCCGGAGGGACAGTCAGCTCTCCAGGGGGTTCCCCATGGTCCAGGATAAAATACACGTGTCTGTTTAATCTTTTGTTTGTAGTCTTTTTTTTTCTTTCTCCTGAAATCCCCTCTCTCATCCCGTCTATGATTAATATTCACAGACTTATCAAAAGAATACACCCATTTAGATAACAGTCTTCCAACCAAACAGAGGGTATGCACATATGGTAATGGTACTGTGATGCCCATTCATTGTGACATTGAGCATCCACATAAAGTTTCCAGATTGACTATAATGTCCATTAGTACCACGATCTATTTTGCTACAATGTTCGTAACTGCTGCGATCTATGTTGTTTTGTATATATGTTTCTATGGTGATGTGACGTCAGAACGTTGTACGCCGATGATGGCGGACTATTTAAATGTGTTTCCTGTCTATGTGCAATATGCTTGAGAAAGGCTCGGGTTCGAGCCGAAACACGTGTCGCTTTGTGTCTTGATCCTCTGATGCTTGAATAAACTACAACTTCGTGCAAGTCAGTGAAGTGCCGGTCTTTTTTTTCGGTAAACCCAAGACTTAGGTGCAACTAATTGTTCCAATGATTGATTTCCATGTCTCTAGTGGGTGTTAAACCGGAAACAATGAAACTAGATGACGGCCCTGTCGCAATGGGGGTCAGGTTGAGGTTTCTTTGATTGATATGCGTGGCCCAGTATTCCTGCCAGCCATACCACAAGACTCCATTGGAGTGGTTACTGGAAAGTAAGAGAGCACTGGAGCAGAAGTGGGCTAAATGGAAAGTCACCCAGCTAGGACCAGTTATATGAGCACATTTTTTTTTTTTAATGCAAAGAAAATGGCCAGACGGGTTCAACATGATAAGTAAGGTTGACCTAGACTCTCTCCACCAGCTCTTCAATATGCCAGGTGTTTCCGGTGATTTCTCCTAAAACATACATGCTTCAATCTGCCAAGTGGGTATTTTCATTTCAGTAGGGAGAGAAAGATAACGTGTTGTCAGACCCCACTGTCTGGTGCTTATCTCCTGGGGGAACAAAGGATCATGCATGTTGAAATAGAACTGTCACGAACTTACCTGCCCGGGCTCCAGCAGCGAGATCTCCATGCGCTGCTAAGCCACGCCCCCTGATGATGTGACAGCGTCATTAGCAACAGGATGCAATGCTCTTTCTTCCCACAGCGGGCGTGGGCTGGAGATTAGCAGTGGGCTGATTGCTCAGCTGCTCTATTCCTCTGTGCTAGTATTCTGACTGATGGAGCGCTGAGTCAGGGACCTATCAGATTCTGATCCTGGGACTTGGTGCTCTGTTTAAACCCCTCCCTGGCCTTATACTAGTACCAGTGATAGTCATTGACTCCTAACTGTGCTCCTGGTTCTGGTCCTGTGTGCATTTAGATCGCTTCTATTATTAACCTTGGCTTGCCTTTCATGCTCTCTGTCTCGTGTTTTGGTACTATATTTCTGGTCTGGTTCTGACTTTGGCTTGGCTATTTGACTACCCCCTGTCTTGCGATTTGGTACTGTGTTGTCCGTTTGGCCCCGAACCATTTCTGTACGACTCAGTCTCTGTGTTCTTCTGTCTCTGTCTGTGTATGTCTTGCACTTTAGCAGAGTAGGGAACATCGACTAGTTGCGGACTTGCTGTTAAGGCCTGCTCTGCCCTAAGGGAAAGCAGGCGAGGGTTCCAGTTATGGCTCCCTGTCTGTGTATTTCTACCTACTCAGGTTACAAGAAGATATTCTATCTAGTAGTTTCCTGGTGGCTGATATCACAGGACAGTAAGGCTGCCACCAAGCATATTAGCCAGTTGACCATTTTCACCAATTTAAGCCACCATCAGATGCATTGCATCACCTGTAACGGGCCATAATACTGGGACCACCTGCAGTTCTATAGGATGAGAATATTGTAGATTTACAGCTCTGATATCACAAACACATCAAAAACTTTTTAAATTTCCAATAGACTTCTAAACTTTTTCTTCTGTTGGCATGGATATTTGAGGTCACTGAACATTCTTCCTTCACACTTACAAACAAGACTGAGATTTCATAAGAGATTATATTTGGCCTCTTCGTGCAGAAAAAGAACATTTTGCAATTTCATGTTTTGGAATGTAAAACAAATTACGATTGCATCATCACATGAAGTGGTAATAAATCTGCCCTTCTAATGGGTGGCACAGCCTTGATGCCTGAGGAAGCTTTCAACATATCCCTTTAAAATGCAAAATTAGCTCATATTAAAATTGTCTACATTTAGTATTATATAGATATTTCCGACTATAGTTAGTGAATTATTTAAAGTGGTAACCAGTGTTTCTCCTTAGTGTTTATTGGTCACATAATTGGCTTCTGATCTATACACAAAATGTTGTATCAGAGAATGTAATGTAATATACCAATGTCTCTTTTGCTCTCTTCCTCCACTACTACATAGGGTTTTTGCTTGGCTTCTCGATCCTATGGTATGGCTGAGCCTTTTAGTGCCATCTGGAGATCATGTTAAGCTAGCCCAGAAGACTCCTCTTTCAAGCACTGTAGATGTCAATCACAGTCAGTGTAAATGTGCTAGGTTAATGTACTTGCAAGATTAGAAACTTCACAGGCATATCAGTAAAAGCATGTAGCATTTCTATTTCCAGCCAGAACCTGGTTTTCCATTGTCGGCTTCTTCCCGGGCATACACCAAGCCTCAGCCCAACCCTGGGTTTCTTTTGGGGCACAGCAAATTCCAGCCTCACCCTGGGCTTTATCCTCTTGGCTTCTTTCAGGGCATACCCTACTATGCGGCACGCCAATTTCCAGCTTAATCCTGGGTTTTACCTTCTTGGCTTCTTCTGGGGCAGGGATGCTCAACCTGCGGCCCTCCGGTTGTAGTAAAACTACAACTCCCATCATGCCCTGCTGTAGGCTGATAACTGTAGGCTGTCTGTGCATGCTGGGAGTTGTAGTTTTGCAACAGCTGGAGGGCCACAGGTTGGGCATCCCTGTTGTAGGGCTTCACTGAGTATGCGGCAAAGTCCAGCCTGACCCGGTGCTTCAACTGAAAGAAGCCAAGAGGGCCAAACCCAGGGAAGGGTGGAAGTTGTTGTGCCGCATAACCGGGTATGCCCCTGGAGAAGCTTAGAGCAGTGTTTCCCAACCAGTGTGCCTCAGCTGTTGCAAAACTACAGCTCCCAGCATGCCCGCACAGCCAGAGGCTGTCCGGGCATGCTGGGAGTTGTAGTTTTGCAACAGCTGGAGGCACACTGGTTGGGAAACACTGGCTTAGAGGATGAAACCTGGGGTTGAGCTGGAACTTGGCATGCCACATGTTTTTATTTATATACTTGTGAAATTTTTAATCTTGTAAGAAATAGCACCCATTTCCTTTTTATTGGTTACACTATGTCCGACTGTGCTTAGCAGCTTGACATCTGGAGTGTCTGAAATAGAAGTACATAAGGAGAACAAAAGGATCAGGCACAGTAAAATCTAACAGCCCGATCCTTCTCTCCCCCAACATCTGTGATGTGGGGCAAGTTGGGACATCCACATACACGTTAGATGAGTCCCCTGAAATCAGTGGGTTGGCCAACGTTAATCTAATGTTGTCGAGCAGCTTTGGTATGATCAGGTGTATATGCTATAGAGTCCAAACATATGGCCACCTATCTCCTCCAATGCCTGGAATCTGCTAAGAGACTATAGAGAAATCAACACCTTCATCGAGCTGTGGTTTCAAAACTGGAAATCAACACTGAGTGGAGACCCCAACTTAATACTATAGGCACAAATGTCTCTATAGAGGTTGACCACAACATAGGAAATGTTATAGAGCCAAGTCTTACTGATCTCATTAATGTACAATTTATAGTTTTATCACCCTCCACATTGTATAGACTTTTTTATTAGACATTATAGTCCATGCACCCAAGTGGTGTGATGCCCACATGGACACAAGTTACTGAGCGAGAAATTTCAGTGAAAGGGATCATTTTAGTAGATACTTATGTTAACTTCTTCACTGAACCACAATGTTTGATGTCCATCTTCTTTTCCCTCCACAGGAGTCTTTTGCACGTACTATGTCGTTAAACCGTGCCTCTGTTCCAGCCTCTTCCCCAGCCTCCACCCACTCTCTACCACCAAGTGAGGTCAAACGGCCCCTGGGAAAATCAATATCAATTAAATCATCATGGCAACCCTGGACCCCAGTGCCCAAATGTGAAAAAGAGTCAACTGGAGAAATGACCATGGCTGGTTCTCTGGAGGGTGAATTTGGAGTACGAGCCAGGCACATGTCTGAACCTCAGCGGTTAAAAGATGATCCATTTCTATCTAATCTAGATAACATCCGTACTTCCGATGTATAACCAAATCTCCACTTACATGGCTAGCCTACAAGAGAGACAAGATGGCTGCCACATTTACAGACTCATGTATATTACCTGCAGTATGAACCAGCATACAGTATTGTTTTTTTCTTAATTAATGAGATTCTACCTGAAATGCTTCGATGCTTTGTTACTGCCATGGTCTTGGCACTTGACTGTGAACTTTTCTAAACTTCTAGTTTCGGCTCAATATCATGACTAGCAGCCATTTTATCTAGCCCATGTTCAAACCATGCACCGAATATATATCAAGAGATGCCATCTTTGTATTATACTCCTGGTTGACGTGAAGCAGACTGGTATGTGTAGTATGATGTGTCGTGTCAGGCTGACTGGACTTAGGGCTTTTCTGCCTTGACGTTACTGTTGCAGCACAAAAAATGTGAATCCAAATAAAACTATGAAATGCTCTTATATACATTTTTCATATGATTTTTCATTATACACCTGCATACTTAGTGCCTGATACCTGGTGGTCCAGGGTTGGGAGGAGTGTTATAATCATTAGTGGTCCTGCAGGAGGAGTCTACTCAATACTAGTGGTCCATTATAAGGCCTCTTACACACGTACGTTTTTTTTGCGAGTGTACAGGTCGTTTTTGTATGGTCCGTATATGGACCCATTCATTTTAATGGGTCCGCAAAAAAAAGGAAGTGTTTCCATGTGCATTCTGTTTCCGTATTTCTGTTTTTCCGTTCCGTGCAAAAATAGAACATGTCCTATTATTGCACGCAAATCGCGATCGGTGGCTCCATTCAAGTCAATGGGTCCGCAAAAAAAACGGAACACATACGGAAATGCATCCGTATGTCTATTGTTGCAGAACCATCTATTGAAAATTTTAAGCCCAGCCCAATTTTTTCTATGTTAATTACTGTATATGCCATACGGAAAAACGGAAAAACGGAACTGAAAGAAACACAACGGAAGCAAAAAACGGAAAAAGAGATCCGATAAAAGCGGCCCGCAAAACACTGAAAAAGCCATATGTTCGTGTGCAAGAGGCCTAAGGAAGTTATAATCTCTAGTGTCTCAGTGTGAGAATGGAGAATATGCCTCCCGGGGGGCGGAATGGGGGGGTGTCTTCAGTTCAGATGTTATATTACTTGGTATCAATGGTGGCAGTCTTTTTGTCCCAGTGCCAGGCTATCATGTGAATGTCTAATTAAATGAATCCAGGTGTCACGTGACTCATGCATCCCATGAGGCCACAAATTTTCAGCACCCGTGGAGCAGAAAGTGTATTGTGTTACAATCAGCAGGGACTTGCTTGCTATCTCTTCCTCTCCTGTGTACTAACGTTGTTTGCTATGCAACTGCCGTACATCTGAATCTGGGTCAGGCTTTTGCCTAAATCGGCCTGGTTAATTTAGAAAGGAGCTGTTGATTGTGTAGCCTTTAAAAGTCCAGGTCATTTTCTTCTCTGGTTGTTAGGGATAGTGTATGCTCTGGACATTTGTTTCCAGATTCTTAGTACTTTGTTGTAGTCTGTTGAGTCAGCATTAATGTTTGTTGTCTGTTATTTCCTTGTGATTCTGGTTCTTATGTTGGCTGAGTTGCTTTTTGATTTATCTTGGCTGTCCTGCTGGTTTGTATTTCCCAAATCAGTTCAGTATATCTTTATTTCTGTTCACTCATCCGCTCTCAACCTGTATGCCATACCATCTCCTATCTACTCCAGTGCTGGCCTGCCACCTCCTCCATCCATGGCTATCATCATTTGGTTTATTTTCACCTATCTTGGGTTATTTCTGTGTATTTGTTGCCTGGAGATATCACATTGCTTGATTTCTAGTTACCAATTTCAATATGTATTGACCTATGGCCCTTCAGATTTACATCTGGCTCCCTGGTATGCTGGTTTTTCTGATATTGATGGCACGGAGGGGGGCCGGAGCGAAAGGAAGGACCCGCCCACTTGTCCTCTGTTCTATTTTAGGCCCTGCTTGCTTCCCCTATGCTCAGTCAGACCTTGGACCTTCCCTGTCTTACCAGTACATCCAGGCTCCCAGGCACTCAGCATAGCAATTTGCTCTCTCTCTCTTGGGCACTGCTGCACTGCACACTGGTCAATCAGCATTTAGCAGTGCAAAGCTCCTGCTGCTGATTGGCCAGTGTATCGCTGGCAGCAGGAGCAGCACAGCAGGTTCAAGTAGGCAGAACTTTGGGAGCGTGGGCACAGCAGTTGTATACTGCGCTCACGCGCTTCCCTCCTGCCTTATCAGCCACCCACCGGACCGGACTGGAGAACAGTTGGTCACTGAACACAGCTAGGCCGGCCCTCCCAGCATCACCGCCGCCGGCCCAGAATAAACACTTGCCTGCTCCTGATGTGTGCCACAGCCGAGCTGCCCACAGTAAGAACAGTAAAAAAAAGTTAATGTGGGTATTCTTGATGGGGGGGAGGGCAGCAGCAAGCAGCCAGAGTCCTTGGGGGGGCACTGTAGGCTCATACATAGAGGACTCAGAAAAGTGTGCCCCCCCATGAACTCTGCTTGCTGATAGAGGACAGAGTGCCCAGCCAGCACAATTGCACATCCCCACTCAGTCACCTTACAGGGTTATTCACACTAAGCATCAGCAGCAAAGAGTTAAAGGTGTTATCCAACCCCTATAATGCCCCCCAAAATGCCCTGGTACCTAATACAGGTAATACTTAGCCGGCACCCGCATCCCTCCTAATGCCTGCACGGCTGCCACTGGATCCCCCCGTCGCGCAGATGAAAACATCTGGAGATGTGGTGGGCAGGGGCGGATTAAGTGCATGATAGGCCCGGGGCTGTCTACCCAACTTGGGCCCCCCCCCCCCCCTCCATTTTAGGTTTCAGGTTTTTTTTCTGTGTGAAGAGGCTGCGGTGCTTTGTGAGCGTCACAGTCTCTTCCTAGGCCATATGATGTCACATTCATCGTTCACGTGGCCGAGGTGCAGCTCTGTCCCATCTGAGTGATTGGGGCTGAGCTGCAATACCAAGCACAGTGCTATCACATGGACAGCGCCGTGCTTGGTAAGGAGCAAAGAGGCTGCGGCGCTCACTGGAACATCACGGTCTCCTCAAACAGGAGTCTGACCCCCACCATCTCATAACTCTCTGTGTACAGATGTCATAGATGTTACCTGCAGTCCTATGTAACACCCCACATAACAGAGTGATTTATTCTGTTATGTGGGGTGTTACATAGGACTGCAGGGAACATGTACAACATTATCTGCACACAGAAAGTTATCACTGTTATCTGGGCTATTACATAGGGCTGCAGGTGAAAAATTAAAGTTTAAGTTGCCAAATTTAAAATACATATGATTATGATAAAGACTTGGAGGAGAAGATGAGACGCAGGTCACAGCAGTGAGGATACAGCACCACATACCTCTTACATCCAGGGACTTCTCCTGTCATGTAGATCTTCTCTTTCCTCTTCTCCTCCATCTGACCCAGACCGCCATGACTAATTCTTCCAGCCGCATCTCATCTCTACAGAGTTTGTTACACAGACACGTTAGATTTCTCATAATTGGGGTCATTTATCAAACTGGTGTAATTAGAACTGGCTTAGTTGCCCATAGCAACCAATTAGATTCCACCTTTCCTTTTCCAGAGGAGCTGTTAAAAATGAAAGGTGAAATCTGTAGCTATGGACAACTAAGCCAGGTCTACTTTACACCAGCTTTATAAATTATCCCAAAGGTCCCTATAGTGTCTACAGCAGTTATAATGTCCCCTAGAGGGCCCCCAATAATAATAACAACACCCTATATTGTGCTCCAGGTAATAATACCTGTATAGTGTCCCCAAAAATAATGTCCCCAATACCCCACACTGCCCTCATATAGTAATTTCCCCACACTGCCCCATATAGTTTTTCCCCCACACACACAAACTGTCCCCATATAGTAATCTCCCAACTGCCCCATACAGTAATTTCCCCACACACACAAACTGTCCCCATATAGTAATTTCCCCACACTGTCCCCATATAATAATTTCCCCACACTGTCCCCATATAGTAATCTCCCCACACTGTCCCCATATAATAATTTCCCCACACTGTCCCCATATAGTAATTTCCCCACACTGTCCCCATATAGTAATTTCCCCACACTGCCCCCATATAGTAATTTCCCCACACTGTCCCCATATAGTAATCTCCCCACACTGTCCCCATATAGTAATTTCCCCACACTGTCCCCATATAGTAATTTCCCCACACTGTCCCCATATAGTAATTTCCCCACACTGTCCCCATATAGTAATTTCCCACACTGTCCCCATATAGTAATTTCCCACACTGTCCCCATATAGTAATTTCCCCACACTGTCCCCATATAGTAATTTCCCCACACTGTCCCCATATAGTAATTTCCCCACACTGTCCCCATATAGTAATTTCCCCACACTGCCCCCATATAGTAATTTCCCCACACTGTCCCCATATAGTAATTTCCCCACACTGTCCCCATATAGTAATTTCCCCACACTGTCCCCATATAGTAATTTCCCCACACTGCCCCATATAGTAATTTCCCACACTGCCCCCATATAGTAATTTCCCCACACTGCCCCCATATAGTAATTTCCCCACACTGCCCCCATATAGTAATTTCCCCACACTGCCCCCATATAGTAATTTCCCCACACTGCCCCCATATAGTAATTTCCCCACACTGCCCCCATATAGTAATTTCCCCCACACTGCCCCCATATAGTAATTTCCCCACACTGCCCCCATATAGTAATTTCTCCCACACTGCCCCATATAGTAATTTCCCCACACTGTCCCCATATAGTAATTTCCCCACACTGCCCCCATACAGTAATTTCCCCACACTGCCCCCATATAGTAATTTCCCCACACTGTCCCCATATAGTAATTTCCCACACTGCCCCCATATAGTAATTTCCCCACACTGCCCCCATATAGTAATTTCCCCACACTGCCCCCATATAGTAATTTCCCCACACTGCCCCCATATAGTAATTTCTCCCACACTGCCCCCATATAGTAATTTCCCCACACTGCCCCCATACAGTAATTTCCCCACACTGCCCCCATACAGTAATTTCCCCACACTGCCCCATACAGTAATTTCCCCACACTGCCATCCATTAATTAATTTGCCCCCACACTGCCATCTATTAATTTGCCCCCACAACTGCCATCCATTAATTAATTTGCCCCAGAACTGCCATCCATTAATTAGTTTGCCCCCACACTCTCATCCATTAATTTGCCCCACACTGCCATTTATTAATTATTTTGCCCCCACACTGCCATCCATTAATTAATTTGCCCCATACTGCCATCCTATAATTTGCCCCCACACTGCCATCCATTAATTTATTTGCCCCCATACTGTCATTCATTAATTTGCCCCCACACTGCCATCCATTAATTTATTTGCCCCCATGCTGCCATTCATTAATTTGCCCCCACACTGCCATCCATTAATTTATTTGCCCCCATACTGCCATCCATTAATTTCCCCCACAACTGCCATCCATTAACTAATTTGCCCCACTGTCCCTTAATATCTCCCCCCCCCCCCCCAAGTTAGCACATACACATAAAAAAAAAAAAGGTAATACTTACCTGTATGCTGAATGGTGTGGCAGGCGCGCGCGTACATCACAGCGTGCGCGAGCGGCACCATACAGGCGCGCGATGACGTCATCACGCGCGCCGCGCGATGATGTCATCGCGCACGCCGGGCTTCTACCACCACACAGGCCTCAGGCCTACTAGGCCTGAAGCCTATGGCGGCGATAGGCGGCAGGGCAGGGAACTATATGCTCCCATGCCCCGCCGCAGTACGTGGGTGTTCGGGTCGGCGCTGGGCCCCCCAGCGATGCAGGGCCCGGGGCGACCGACCCGAACGCCCCAATTATAATCCGCCACTGGTGGTGGGCTGTCAATAGCAGGCCATGGTGGGAATGAGCCTCCCTAGCATCGCGGGTGACGCTATGGAGGCTCATTTCCGTCGCAGCCTGCTATTGGCTGCACCTCTTCCCCACCAGGCATTAGTATAACCTGTATGTGGTGCCCAGCATTTTGGGGGGCATAATAGGGGTTGAATAACCCCTTTAACCATCAGGATACCGGAGGTTTTTTTAGTTTTTGCATTTTCATTTTTCTTCCCTATCTTCCTTGAGCCATAACTTTTTTATTTTTCTGTTAACCTATCCATTTGAGGACAAGTTGTACTTTACTATGGCATACAGTGGAAAATAGGGTGGAATTGGAAAAAAAAAACACAATTCCTTCACCGTTTTACGAGTTTTGCTCCTATTCCCTTTGCGGCAAAACTGACCTGTGCCCTTCATTCTCTGGGTCAGTAGGAATACAACGGGGGTGCGGCAGGGGAGGAGCCAAAGCAGGTGGGTGGATGGGCCAGGAGTGGGTAGTGGGCGGGGTTAGGGGGGCCCAATTCAGATTCTTGCTATGGGGCCCAATGATTTCTGTGTACGCCCCTGGATCCTTCTTTCATTTAGTTTCATTGGATGTAGGCCAACAATCTGGGATCCTTGTAGACACTTCATAACAAGGAAGGCTTGTTCTGCACACATTGCAATCTACCAGCAGTGCTGCTTCACGGCATGTATCATAGTCTTTCTTATTATATGTGTACAGCATAGACTCATCTACGTCTGCCTAGTGCAGCATTTCACTTATATTGGCCAATGATCATCTGTCTTGTTTGGCAGCCATTCTAACATAAAGTAGATTTCTAAAGAGAATTGCCTGCAGACCTGGCAGGAACAGAACAAAGCTCCATAGGTTGTTCCAGGTTAATGTCCCCGCGTGAGGCTCCTCTGCATGGCCTCGTCATCCTGGTAGTGGTCTAAAAACATTTGATCCTTCCTGACACATAAAGATTAATTGCAACACAGTCTAGTTATGTCACCTCCTTAATCCTGACTTCTGAGAACATGAACATCTCACAAATGTAAGCCTTCCCACAGATATCTGTCACGTCGGACGTGTGGACAGCAGACAAACAGTGCAGCATTTGGATTTTGCTGGTTATTAATGGCTTTGCACACTAATGCCCTTTAATTTACTGGGTCATTGAGGAATAATAAAATGTAATTTGTTATAATGATGTTGTATGCTTTTGAATGACATCACGAAAATGCTGTCGGGCTGCAATCTGTGACCTTTAAAGCAGAAAATTAATTATTCAGCTGGATTTTGGAACATGCTGGGAAGCGATAAACTTTCTATTAAAAGGATTGTCTGATTCAGAAATCCCATTTTAATTGCCCTAATAGGACATTCGGTACCTTCAACTGTTACCCTGGGTATATGACAGCTAAAAAGAGCATCTTTATCTCTGGAGGATACAACATGTCCATGCATTACAGGGACAGTCATTTTATTTCACTAGGCACCATGTAATACTTCTTTTCCCCTGTGGGGGCAGTGTTGAGGAATTAAACACTTGCTTTAGGGTTCCTTGCAGTTTACAGGTGATCGCAGGGGATCCCAGCAGTAGGATACCCCATAATCAGCTATTTTTTGAGGGATCCTTCTAACAGTCAGGGATTATGGACAATTTCTTTAAGAAGAATCTTATGTTTCATGCAAACAGTGCTGTTACCTCTAGTAACCAATGAATTTCAGAGGTTAAAGGGCATTTATCATTAAGGTATAGTCTTTTCCTAATAAGGGTCCATTCACACGTCCGCAAGTTGGGTCCGCATCCGTTCCGCAATTTTGCTGACCCATTCATTTTCAATGGGGCCTGAACGGACACTATGTGGTGTCCGCATCCGCATTTCCGGGAGTAGTCACTGACTAGGACCGCCTACCTGACTCAGAAAGAGCTGAGATTTAGATGAATAAAATGCGAGTTCTATTAAATCTTTTCCCATAAGGCTATATGTCAGTCTGCTCAGCTCCTCCTGCTCTATATCGTGCTGCCAGCAGTTTGGACTGTGTTCATGGTAACGGGTTCCCCTTGTAGCATAGTGTCTCACTGGTAGAGATTCACAAGAACAAAATTCTGGGAAATGCAAAGGAAAAAAGGAATGGATACAAGCTTCAAAGGAGTGATCTGACTTTGGAAAATCCGTCTTTACAATATGTGAAAGCTTTGTCTAGATTTGGCTTTGAACTAGTTAAAAATCTTGTTTACAGGGATATAAAAGCCTGTGAAAGTGGAAAAAATCTTTTAGAATTGAATGTCCTGATAAAAGTGTCCCCTGTGGCTAGGCCGCATCCTTAAAAAAATCCCTTATAGGAGTTGTTATAGGCAGATATTTTACTGCTGTGAGTCGTCTCATCACCTGTTAACCCAGTCTCTGCCAGACGCCAGTCTTATGTGTATCATAATTCATAAAACTAGTTAAACACCTAAAAAAAAACATCACCAGTAAAATTATTATCTTTATAATTAAAGGATGTATATATGTATGTGTGTGGTATGTTCCGCGATCACTCAAGAACGCAACCATCGATTTCAACGAAACTTGGTATACACATCCCTTGCTACCTGGAAAGAAATCTTGTGGGGGTCTCAGCTCTCTAGGACATACTGTTCCTGAGATATTCCCAAAAAATGACCCCATTAGCCAATACAAGCCTGCATGTCTTTTACTCATATCCCACCTGCCATACACACGGTCACATGTCCCTTATCAGCCAATAGAAGCTCGCAGGCCTTAGTCTCAGACATTTTTCTTCACTGCTGTAGGTCAGCTTTAGGCTAGGGATGCAAGACACATAGGGCACAACTACACTGCTACATGCATCCAACTTGGATGGATTTTTTGCGACTGTCGTGTCGCAGTAGCAGCCTGTCGCAGTGCGACACCATAGCCTATCATCATAAAAATAGTTGCGCAACATTGGTGCGACAAAATGTCGCGCGACACGTCATCATGTAGCCCTAGCCTTAAAGGGGCAGGGCACTGTGGAGATCAGTGTTAATGGGGTGGGGCCATTATTAAAGGGGCAGGACGCTGCGGAGGACACTGTTAAGTTGGCAGGGGCTACTATTAAAGGGACAGGCCGCTGTGGAGTTCACTGTTAGGGAGCAGGGGCCACTATTGAAAGGGCAAGTGCTGTGGAGGCCACTGTTAAAGGGGCGGGCACTGTGGAGGTCACTGTTAAAGGGGCGTTCACTGTGGAGGCCACTGTTAAGGGGGCGGGCCGCTATGGAGGCAACTGTTAAAGGGACGGGCACTGTGGAGGTCACTGTTAAAGGGGCGTTCACTGTGGAGGTCACTGTTAAGGGGGCGGGCCGCTATGGAGTTCACTGTTAAGGGGTCAGGGGCCACTATTGAAGGGGCGGGTACTGTGGAGGTCACTGTTAAGGGGGCTGACCGCTGTGGAGGTCACTGTTAAAGGGGCGGGCACTGTGGAGGTCACTTTTAAAGGGGCGGGCACTGTGGAGGTCACTGTTAAAGCGGCGTTCACTGTGGAGGTCACTGTTAAAGGGGGGCTTACTGTGGAGGTCACTGTTTAAGGGGCGTTCACTGTGGAGGTCACTGTTAAGGGGTGGGCACTATGGAGGTCACTGTTAAAGGGGTGTTCACTGTGGAGGTCACTGTTAAAGGGCAGGCTGCTGTGGAGGTCCCTGTTAAAGGGGCCGACACTGTGGAGGTCACTGTTAAAGGGGCGGGCACTGTGGAGGTCACTGTTAAAAGGGTGGGCACTATGGAGGTCACTATTAAAGGGGCGTTCACTGTGGAGGTCACTGTTAAGGGGGCATGGGCCACTATTGAAGGGACAACTGCTGTGGAGGTGACTGTTAAAGGGACGGGCACTATGGAGTTCACTGTTAAAGGGGCAGGTACTGTGGAAGTCACTGTTAAAAGGGAGTTCACTGTGGAGGTCACTGTTAAGGGAGTAGGCCGCTGTGAAGGTCACTGTTAAAGGGGAGGGCACTGTGGAATCACAGTTAAAGTGCCGGGCACTGTGGAGGTCACTGTTGAAGGGGCGGGCACTGTGGAGGTCACTATTAAAGGGGGGGATTTTTTGCGACTGTCGTGTCGCAGTAGCAGCCTGTCGCAGTGCGACACCATAGCCTATCATCATAAAAATAGTTGCGCAACATTGGTGCGACAAAATGTCGCGCGACACGTCATCATGTAGCCCTAGCCTTAAAGGGGCAGGGCACTGTGGAGATCAGTGTTAATGGGGTGGGGCCATTATTAAAGGGGCAGGACGCTGCGGAGGACACTGTTAAGTTGGCAGGGGCTACTATTAAAGGGACAGGCCGCTGTGGAGTTCACTGTTAGGGAGCAGGGGCCACTATTGAAAGGGCAAGTGCTGTGGAGGCCACTGTTAAAGGGGCGGGCACTGTGGAGGTCACTGTTAAAGGGGCGTTCACTGTGGAGGCCACTGTTAAGGGGCGGGCCGCTATGGAGGCAACTGTTAAAGGGACGGGCACTGTGGAGGTCACTGTTAAAGGGGCGTTCACTGTGGAGGTCACTGTTAAGGGGGCGGGCCGCTATGGAGTTCACTGTTAAGGGGTCAGGGGCCACTATTGAAGGGGCGGGTACTGTGGAGGTCACTGTTAAGGGGGCTGACCGCTGTGGAGGTCACTGTTAAAGGGGCGGGCACTGTGGAGGTCACTTTTAAAGGGGCGGGCACTGTGGAGGTCACTGTTAAAGCGGCGTTCACTGTGGAGGTCACTGTTAAAGGGGGGCTTACTGTGGAGGTCACTGTTTAAGGGGCGTTCACTGTGGAGGTCACTGTTAAGGGGTGGGCACTATGGAGGTCACTGTTAAAGGGGTGTTCACTGTGGAGGTCACTGTTAAAGGGGCAGGCTGCTGTGGAGGTCCCTGTTAAAAGGGCCGACACTGTGGAGGTCACTGTTAAAGGGGCGGGCACTGTGGAGGTCACTGTTAAAAGGGTGGGCACTATGGAGGTCACTATTAAAGGGGCGTTCACTGTGGAGGTCACTGTTAAGGGGGCATGGGCCACTATTGAAGGGACAACTGCTGTGGAGGTGACTGTTAAAGGGACGGGCACTATGGAGTTCACTGTTAAAGGGGCAGGTACTGTGGAAGTCACTGTTAAAAGGGAGTTCACTGTGGAGGTCACTGTTAAGGGAGTAGGCCGCTGTGAAGGTCACTGTTAAAGGGGAGGGCACTGTGGAATCACAGTTAAAGTGCCGGGCACTGTGGAGGTCACTGTTGAAGGGGCGGGCACTGTGGAGGTCACTATTAAAGGGGCGGGCACTGTGGAGGTTACTGTTAAAGGGGCGGGCACTGTGGAGGTCACTGTTAAAGGGGCAGTCACTGTGGAAATCACTGTTATGGGGGATACTGGCGATATCTTTTAACGAAACACAAAAACATTAAATGAAATAGATTAAATATACGCAAGCGAAGTTGGGTCCTTCTGCTAGTAGATTATAAAACTTTTCCAATAATTCTGTAAAAGAATAAATCAATTATAATGAAATAAAAATATGAACAATGGGGGTCATTTATCAAACTGGTGTAGAGTAGAACTGGCTTAGTTGCCCATAGCAACCATTCAGATTCTGTAGTGTACGGGAGTTGTACTGCCCGTCACTACGGAAGGGTCACTTGGCTGCTGTCGCTCCTCTCATTTTAGGAGGAGGCTGGTAAAGGTCCTATTTGTACCATGCAATGTAAATCAATGTAATTTATGGTATTTGATTCTCCTGTTACTGTGAAATGTCCTATGTGCAGGCCGGCTAGGGATGTAATTCCAGCTCTAGTCACTAGAGGGAGCTAGGTTGCCCTAGTCTATATAAGGCCCAGTCAGGGGAAGGACAGGGAGTCTAGAGTGTGCCTTAGACAAGTGCAGGCCATGTGCCTGTGAAGGCCAAACCCAGGCCTCACGGCCTGTGAGGAATCCACCCTAGGAAGATGGTACCCTAGGAGAAGGAGTGCAGAACCCAGAGGCAATCCCTAGAGCAAGAGGTACTAAACGTCGAGAGGAGGTACTTTATAAACTGGAGATTCAAGGATATAAGCCAGAAGTAGGGCATTGGGGCCTTGAAGCATCAATTCCAGTCAGGACGAGTCAGGAAGAAAGTAAGGTTCACCTGCAATTCCAAGTCCTGTATTATCACCCTCTGTTTAACCTTGCTGGATGTAAGACCACTGCAATTTTGATTGTCTGCAAAAAGGAACTGTTGGAAAGACTGCTTACTGTATCATCACTGTCTTCAGTAAAGTTTGAATTCTGTTTTCAAGTTACCAGTCTGCACCTCTGTTATTCCTACTGTAAATACGGTGTGCCACCGTTTACTGGCACTGGCGTCACGACATATCAGGGACTTAGCCATAGGCACGTTAAACTATAACACCAAGGGCACCTCACCTTCCACCTGGCTGTGTCCCTCAAGAACCCAGAGAGTGCCCCAGAGGAGCAGCGTGCCGGCCTCTCCATCACTGGCATTCCCAGGTTAGTTCCACACATTGCCCTGACTTGGGGATGCTACATTTTGGCGTCACGAACAGGATACGCACGTTTACGGACTGTGAGCAAAAACGTGAACTTTGTGCCTTAACCAGTTTGCCAAGTGACAAAACTCCTGTTTATTTGAAGTAAACTTTGTGGACTTAAAACGTACAGAAAAGTGTCCCAAAACCTCCAGAAAGCGCTGTGCAGTGTTGCGCTATCAAGAGGAAGAAAATCGCCACTTCAAAGTGCATTTTTGTGGACTTTATGCTGTTTTACTACCGATGCTTGATGTCATTGAATTGATGCATCATGGCGTCCAAGATGACCGCCGCGCCATTGGACTTCTTCTTGCGCCATCACTGTCCTCAGTGGCGCGAAAATTTGGCGCCAAAACCCTCCAAGAAGGAGGAGGAGACGACCTGGAGGTAACGCCTTCCTTGAGGATTATAATATGGACACCGCCTACCCTCTACTGGAATACCTAGGGGCGTGCAAGAATCGACGGGTGGAGCCTGCTGGAACAGTGGCTCACCCTGCTACGGGGTTTCCTACCTGAATCGGAGGGATCCGGAGCCGTAGTTGGTGCAATGGAGGCGACCTCAGGAGCAACTAAGGAGCGCCCTGCGCCCCAGCGTATACCCCCAGCGACATGGCCCAAACCTGTCCATGGCCACAAGCCGAACCCTGCCGCTTCCACCCGCAGCGGAAGGCTTTCTCCCGCGGAACCCTCGTGGTCGGCCCTGATGGCCGAGATCCGAGTGGCGGCAACTTTAAAAACCACCACTCAGAAAAAGTACTTTGAAGAAGTCACCAAGCGGATCTATGAAGATTCCAGGGACAGCAAGCCCCAGCTCGAACGCCGCACCGGAGTTGTGCTCGAGTTTGACAAGGTTAGAGGATTCGGCTTCATCCAAGAAACCGGCATCAACCGGGACTATTATGTGAATCGCCGGTCCGCTGCGCAGCTATCTCCCGGGGCGACTGCATAATCTAGCGGTCGGAGAGAAAGTGGAGTTCACTCCCGCAGAGGGCCTGCGAGGCCCATATGTTACTGCGGTGACCCGTCTAGGACCGGTACCGGAAGACTGGGAAGAAACCGAAGATCCGGTGGAGGCAGAGGACCCGCCGGGACCCATCCGGAATACGTACTCAGGAGAAGAGTTCCTTTCTCGGCCCGAACATTTTCTGGCAGCCGACGATCCTCGACAAGCCTCCCAGTCCTTACCCCTCTCCAGAGCTGCCGCGACGAGAGAAAACAGCCGCTGATTGGGCGCGGATGGCCCAGTTCAGTGAAGCCATGGATGACCTGCGGAAGAACCGCCAGGATAGAACCTCATCTGAGCCTGCTGCAAGTGTGCCGGAATCCAGCAGTGAGCTCTCCGCCCTGGAGGAGCGGATCGCTTCCTTACAGGCTTACCTGGATGGCCTGCGGCAAGTGACAGAGTCTAAGAAAACAGCGCAGCAGTCCAGCGGTGGTGAGTTACCTGTGACCCCTGTACCACCCGAACCCGTAGTCCAAGGTCCTACCGCTAACGCTGAGCCACCCAAGGTCCGTGTAACAGCGGATAAATTGACTTATGCCAGGAGCCGAGTCCGCCGTGACGGGAGCGTTATGTCCCGGCCAGAGGAAGTGTCTACCCCAGCGCCGGCCCGTGTCCCGAGACCAGCAGCTCCTGTGTGTCCGCAACCCAGCGGGCCAATGAGGTGGGTAGGCCCAATACCGGTGATGTTTCCAGCCCATTCCCTTTGGTGGGCACCCTCCAAGTGGCCCTGGTGCATGGCCCAGACTACCTGCAGCACAGGGCTGCACTACCTCCGACGAACGGGGCTCATTTGACACCTACCTGTGAGCAGGCCTGCTAGGCCATTTTTGCTCATTCTCACAGGGACATCATACATGTTGCAGGAACTGTTCCTTTAAGTTTGCCAGGCTGGTAGAGCTTGCTGCCAGTTCCCCACGGCCGGTGGCATTTTTGTGAAGATAAGTTGCCACTGTGGAACCACTGCTCCCAGCCTGCCTCTTTCTGTTCCGGGACATCCTGCCTGCTGCTAACATTGTGGCGTCAAGTACTTTAATAACTCCAAGTTGTGCTTTTATTTGCACCTTATCCCCTTTTAACCCCCATTTCAGGTTGAAAAGGGTTCTTTTATGTCAGCACTTTAAATATACGCAGGACTTGCCAGGAAGATGTTACCCTGGTATTGTCAGAGTCCTGTATTGTGATTTTATGTATGTGCTGCTGACCGTATTTATTGCTAAAACATATTTTATCTAAGTCTATGTGCCCAGAGATGGACCCCTGTGTGCGAGTCTCTGTGATATGCTTTTATGGACTCACTCATTGTCATGGACTATCCTGGTATTCCCTAACATCCGCTGTGCCAGGTCAGCGCCCCAGTTCCACTCTTTATCCTGAAGAAAGAGAGCGACGCCCCTTGTCACCGCACTTCTCCGTCAGTCAGCTGGACCTGATGGCAATTGTCGATGCAGATAGAATTGAGTACTGATATGTATGTATTCTTGCATGTTTTTCTTTTGTCTCTTTCAGGTGGAAATTCCAGTAGGGCGGTACTCCTGGTAGAGTACGAGGGCGCACTCAGCTTAAAGCAGCGGGGTATGTAGTGTACGGAGTTGTACTGCCCGTCACTACGGAAGGGTCACTTGGCTGCTGTCGCTCCTCTCATTTTAGGAGGAGGCTGGTAAAGGTCCTATTTGTACCATGCAATGTAAATCAATGTAATTTATGGTATTTGATTCTCCTGTTACTGTGAAATGTCCTATGTGCAGGCCGGCTAGGATGTAATTCCAGCTCTAGTCACTAGAGGGAGCTAGGTTGCCCTAGTCTATATAAGGCCCAGTCAGGGGAAGGACAGGGAGTCTAGAGTGTGCCTTAGACAAGTGCAGGCCATGTGCCTGTGAAGGCTAAACCCAGGCCTCACGGCCTGTGAGGAATCCACCCTAGGAAGATGGTACCCTAGGAGAAGGAGTGCAGAACCCAGAGGCAATCCCTAGAGCAAGAGGTACTAAACGTCGAGAGGAGGTACTCTATAAACTGGAGATTCAAGGATATAAGCCAGAAGTAGGGCATTGGGGCCTTGAAGCATCAATTCCAGTCAGGACGAGTCAGGAAGAAAGTAAGGTTCACCTGCAATTCCAAGTCCTGTATTATCACCCTCTGTTTAACCTTGCTGGATGTAAGACCACTGCAATTTTGATTGTCTGCAAAAAGGAACTGTTGGAAAGACTGCTTACTGTATCATCACTGTCTTCAGTAAAGTTTGAATTCTGTTTTCAAGTTACCAGTCTGCACCTCTGTTATTCCTACTGTAAATACGGTGTGCCACCGTTTACTGGCACTGGCGTCACGACATATCAGGGACTTAGCCATAGGCACGTTAAACTATAACACCAAGGGCACCTCACCTTCCACCTGGCTGTGTCCCTCAAGAACCCAGAGAGTGCCCCAGAGGAGCAGCGTGCCGGCCTCTCCATCACTGGCATTCCCCAGGTTAGTTCCACACATTGCCCTGACTTGGGGATGCTACAATTCCACCTTTCATTTTTTACAGCTCCTTTGGAGAATGAAATGAGGAATCTGATTGGTTGCTATTGGCAACTAAGCCAGTTGTACTTTACACCAGTTTGATAAATGACCTCCAATCTGTTCTAGGAGTCTGAGACAAGACACCTACTGAGCGTATTGGGGCCAGGGCTGGGCAATGTACCATTGCACGCTGAGGTCTGTGTCGTCCGAACCTGTTGAGTTCGAGGAGACCGTCTGATAATCTGATGTGTACGTTGGCAGATCAGAAACTTTGGGGCATAAAAACCTATACCAGAGAAAAAGAGTACCAAAAAAGTACCACAAATAGGGTTACTATGTGATACTACATCTCGATATGCATCCAAGCGATTGGCAGAAAGGGCATCTTCTGCATGTTGAGATGGAAGCTAGAACCAGAGATGAGCATGACCCAGGCAGCACTGGCATGGCAGAGGAGGTGGACCAGCGGAGGCATAGCTAGGTAGGTCCTCAGTATCTGATTGGTGGAGGTCTGACATCTGGCACCCAGCTGTTTGAAGAGGCTGCCGCCTCCTCACAGCTTACCAAGCACAGCTCCAAATATTGTATAATGGCTGTGCTTGGTATTGCAGCCCAGGCCCATAACACTGCGCTGCATATAGGCCATTAATGAATGTGACATCACTGGCCTAGCAAGAGGCCGCAGCGCTCACCAGAAAGCCATGGCCTCCTCAAACAGCTGATCATCGGTGGGTGCCAGGAGTCAGGCCCCACCGAGGATAGGTCATCAATATAGGACACTAGCCAACCCCTTTAAGGCCACTGTGACCCTGCTGCCTCCAAACTTTATTGCACTGAAATACCTCTTTAGAGAGTAAAAAGGTAAGAAATTCCATTTGGAGATGTTATTTCACTTCATTCTCCCAGAAGACTGAAAGACTAAGGCAGATGTTAGTTGCACCCTTCTTCCACTCCTGCTCCCCAGGCGAGAGTTGATTCATTCACATTCTTAATCCAAATTTGGTTCAACTATGCACCGTCATCGGACCTGAGCTGCTTCACGACTCATATGACCCCCCACTCTTAAAGGACTCCCCCAGGGTCCCTAATATCAGACCAAGGTCATTCATGAATGATAAATAATAGAACCGTGCATCAAATAAATACCATATTTCTAAGTTATTTCTCCTCGTATCAACGTTACACTGAATCTCCATATTTTATCATCATTATCTGATGGTTAATTTCTTAAAATGTTCCAGATGGACACTACAGTGGTCACTTAGACCAGAGGGGAGGGGTTGTGAAGCAGTCACTGAAACTTTCTGACCTTTTAAAGGGGTTGTCTCACCTCAGCAAATAGCATTTATCATGTAGAGAAAGTTAATTCAAGGCACTTACTGATGTATTGTGATTCTCCATATTGCCTCCTTTGCTGCCTGGATTCATTTTTCCATCACATTATACACTGCTCGTTTCCATGGTTACGACCACTCTACAATCCAGCAGTGGTGGCCGTGCTTGCACACTATAGGAAAAGGCACTGGCCTCTCTGGTAACTGGGACTGTGGGAGCGCACATAGTCTAGTGCTTTTTTCTATAGTGTGCAAGCACGACCACCGCTGATGGATTGCAGGGTGGTCATAACCATGGAAACGTGCAGTGTATAATGTGATGGAAAACTGAATCCAGCCAGCAAAGGAGGCAATATGGACAATCACAATACATTAGTAAGTGGCTTGTATTAACTTTCTCTACATGATAAATGCTATTTGCCGAAGTGAGAGGACCCCTTTAAGGGACAGACCATAATAACAAGTAAAGATAAATAAAAAAAAAATTAAAAAAATCCTTTCCTGCACAAATCGTTGTCATACCGCTAGCAAAAAAAACAAACAGATTACCTGAAAATAGACATGTGGAAATATATAAAAAAATGATGGTAGACAATGAACACAAATAGAAGTCTATTTATGTTTAATATTATATTACCAGAAAAAATAGCATGTAAAACATATGGGATCAGTTATCAACCTGGTGTAAAGTAGAACTGGCTTAGGCTACTTTCACACCAGTGTTTTCCCTTTCTGCTATTGAGATCCGTCACAGGAACTGAAGGGAACGGAGTGGACCAGAATGCATTCCGTTCGGTTGTGTTCCCACGACGCACACAAAAGCACGGCAAGCAGTGTTTTTGAGTGAGTCCTGGGATGTGGAGCGAGACAGATCTGTCATGACACACAATGTAAGTCAATAGTGACGGATCAGTTTTCTCTGACACAAAAAAAATGGCTGATCCGTCATGGCTATTTTAGAGATAATACAACCGCATCTGTTCATAACTGATGCAGGCGGTCGTATTATCATGACGGAAGCATTTTTGCTGATCCAGCAAAAACACAGATGTGAAAGTAGCCTTAGTTGTGTAGTACCCCAGGTCGGGCACTATCATTCTTACACCTAGCTACTGTCTCTAATGGCTAGCAAAGAATGTCATCTGTGTATTTATTTCCAGGTCCTTTGATACTGTGCCTTAATAATATTGGTATGCAACTGTTATTACATATAATGTGCCTAGTTGTCCAGCAGGTGGCAGTGTATCTGGCAGAGAGTACCTTTAGATAGAATGCTTCCTACCAAGGGAGGGGTTGGAGGATGCTATAGTGGAGTCGAGAGTGGAGAAATTTAGAAGTGGACTTGATAATTGGAGCAAGAGAGAAAAGTAGCATGGTGAGTTGTGGGAGCGTTTCCTTTCAATGCTGCAGGAGCTTTGGGAAAGTAGCTCAGAGAGCAGCCCACTTCTGATACTGTATATAGGACTTAGTACCTCTGAGAGGCAAAATGGAGCCGAAGACCCCTACTCAGCAAAACAGGTCACAGGATACCTCACTCTCCTAAGAAACAGTAACTGAAGCTGATAGGAACTAGACCGAAGCCAGAGATTAGCACAACAGCAGTGAGAGAAAGTATTTGAGTTCACCTGACAGTTTACCCTTAGCCTGCTGGAGCCAAGAGAAAGATCAAGTATTGTTTGGAGGACACAAGTTTATCGCAAGTTTATTCAAGTAAAAACCAGTTTAATAATCTTTTTGTCCTACTGCAGACAGGGCAGAGGAAGGAGGCTCCTGCTGCAGCCAGTTGTCTTACAGCCACTCAGAATAGTGAGGAGAAGGAGGAGGGACATCACTAATCTCCTGAGTAATATGACAAAATAGGATAAAAGGAAGAAGAAGATAAAGAGAGAATATATTCCTTTTTGTGCAATTTCTATGTTTAGTGTTCCTTTAAAAAAGGACAGTTCTACATTCAGGATGCTCATCTATTAGCCAGGGTGGACAGCAACTACAAAGAACATCTCACACTCTGCATATGCGTGAGAGCTTTGTAATACCAAATTTCACCTGAGGGGACACCGCAGGGGAAGTGACTACTTAGAGCAGGGCGCCTATGATCATCATAGCATTTAGGGGATCCTTCTAACGATAAAGGAAAGTGAAGGTAAAGTTCAAGATCATTTTTGGGCTAAATTCAGTTTAGCGAATGTCAGGGAAGAAATTTGTTGAATTTCAACATGTCCAATCCTTTTTCCTCAAGAGAGATAAGCCATCATCAGTGGTTTCTGGCTGAAGACTATTCCACTTTCCCCATTGAGGACACAGGCAATTATGACAAACCAAGGAATTCATTAGGAATAGCTGAATGAGAAGTGTATGGCCAGATGTAGTACATCTCCCCATCATCTGACTCTTGCCATATAAAGAAATTTCTTACCAAGAATAAAAATGTCCCACTTTTCATTGGATCTTAGTTTTTTAGATACATTGTTAAATGGGAGATCTTCTACGAGATCAGCTGTACCCACTCGTACAGTCTGAAGTGAGCCTCGGGCAGAGTTTATCACCTGCTCCGACATTTGTTGAAAAAAGGCAGTTATTCGGTATGGAATGTACTGAGCTATATAATCAGGATTCATTTTTTTGCCTCAGGAGACCCCATAATAGGAGTTGATGCCCTGGGCAATAGCATGTCAAGTTTTACAGTCAACCTGGTGTACAGAACCAATCACAGGTTTATAAATTTTAAATGTGGATTGTAAACACAAATCTGCATCTAAACACCCTAGACAAGGCAGAGGTCCCTAGGTCCCATGCCCCACCGACCATCCACCACCCCCATCAATTCTCCCGCTGTCAATATCAAGTCATATTCAAATGACCAGCATGCTGCGGTATTATCTCCGTCCTGAAATGTCAAAAAGACTGAACTGAAGACATCCTGATGCATCCTGAACAGATTTCTCTCCATTCAGAATGCACAGGGATAAAACTGATCAGTTCTTTTCCGGTATAGAGCCCCTATGACGGAACTCTATGCCGGAAAAGAAAAAAAGTAAGTGTGAAAATACCCTAAGGCTACATGCACACGTTCAGGATTCATGTGCGGAGAATCAGCACTGAAATCCGTCGGTGTTCGCAGGCAAATCCGTGCGGTAAATCCGCATCAATAGGTGCGGATTTGCATGCGGATTTGCATGCGGATTTTCCGCATGCGGATTTTTTTTTTTCCCCTCCTTCTCTCCAAGACAAAGATACACCCTCTTTCAACATCATTTCCTGTGACATCATCTAGTCCCGTCCTACTTCTTCACCATACTCCATTTTGAGTACAATTGTATAGCACATTGTCAGTTTTCCAGAGTGAAAAATGGATAATAATGCTACCATTAGACCTCTGCGCCTACGGAAACCATATATGCGACTCTTCATACAAACAGTCATCTATATTTTGAGACGTCGTCGCCAGAGAGAGGTTAGTAAATCAATTGTAAACGTAATGTATTGATATGATAAGTAATGTGGGCATTCATTTCTAAAACTTTCATCAGCATCAAGCCAGACAGAGGCGAAGAATGTGGGTCCATCCACTCCTTATTCAACACGAAGAGAAAGGACACTTCTGTGTACTGTATCGAGATTTCACGACGGTATGCATATTATCATATCAATAATCAAATCTCTTTGATATGTGTGGTTTTGTCTAGGAGGCAAAAGTTATTATACATGGCCAGAATAATATCATACTAATGATATACTTCCCTTTTTTTTATCTGTTTTAGTTACCCTGAGAAATTTATCTCTTTTTGTCGTATACCAATTGACGGATTTGATCGCTTGTTATCAATTGTGAGACCAGAATTGACCTATCAAAATACTGTAATGAGAAAGGCAATCTCTGCTGAGGAACGGCTGCTCATCACCTTGCGGTAAGTAAAAAAATTACATTACGCTGGGGTAGCATCTATTGACACCAAAGCTGAACAAAGTGTATGCGGTAAATAAACTAATTTTTATTTTATTTTATCCTTTCAGATATTTGGCTACAGGAGAGAGCTTTGCATCCCTGCATCTCCAATTTCGGGTTGGCCACTCAACCATCTCCAAAATAGTGAGGTGCACATGCAATGCAATCTGGCAGAAATTGCAGCCCATAGTGATGCCTCTACCTACCGAAGAGACATGGCGTCAGGTCGCAGTGGGCTTTCAAAATGTTGCCAATTTCCCCAACTGCATAGGTGCAGTTGATGGTAAACACGCACGTGTTCAGCAGCCACCACACTCAGGATCACGCTTCTTTAATTACAAGAAATATTTTTCAGTGGTGTTGATGGCGGTGGCTGATGCACACTACAAATTTGTTGCCATTGATGTAGGTGCCTACGGCAGCACTGGGGACTCTCGGGTGCTGCGGACCTCACAGATTGGACTGCAAATTATTCGAGATTGTGTTTCGCTCCGGCCCTCAACCACTTCCAGGAACCACGCATCCAGTGCCATTTGTGATGGTATCAGATGAGGCTTTTCCTCTAATGCCAAACCTGCTGCGCCCATACCCACGAAGAGGACTTAATGCCCGGAAGAGGATTTTTAATTTTCGGTTGAGTCGGGCACGAAGACTCGTGGAATGCACCTTCGGAATCATGGTCAGTCAGTGGAGGGTCTTTACCACAACAATTCAATTAGACCCAGCCACAGTTGATTCAGTAATTAAGGCATGCTGTGTACTCCACAACTATGCTCGAGAATATTATCAAGACATAGACATGGAGTCACAGCTACCAGTTATTAACACTGCAATCAACTGAGCCCAGGACGTCCAACCAACTCGGGTGTCCGTGTACGAGATACCTTTGCTGACTACTTCTGACTCCTGAAGGTGCTGTGCCCTGGCAATACTCCTGTGTTGGTGGTGTGCAGGCCATCCAGCAGATTTCATCTTCTCAGTCTTGAGGCTCCTGACACTTCCATGGACGCCAGCAGACTTTTTTGTTGTTGTAGTAAACCTTTTTTTTTTTTTTTTATCAAGTATTCACATGTTGATTGGATTATATCAAATTAAAATAATTTCAATTTATCTATCTAGTGTCTGTGGTTATGTTAAAATGTAAAGGCAAACTGTTATTTAGTTAGTAACGTTCATCATATTTGATAACAGCCTATCTCAAGGCAGCATGTGCAATTGCTGGCTTGAGAGAGGCCCTGTGGTACTCACCTTGAAACGCAATAATATAGTGTTAGTATTAAATTTTGTATACATATGTAAAAGCAAGACACATTTTTGATTTTTCAAAAATTTTTTACTTTTCAAAAAATTGCCAATACAAAATAGACAAAGTTTTGCTGCAATAAAGTGCTTTGACAACAAAATGTGCAATACAATTTCTGGTCTACAAAAACACCAAAGTTACAAAATGTTATATAACATTTTTATTCATTTTGAATAAACTTAGCAAAGTAAGAGGAAAAAATAGAAACATCATTGTTTCTATATGGATGTTTTTATTATTATCAAACAATATGGCAAAATATATTTTTTGTAATAAACTCACTTTTCTAAATAGTGCAAAGTGTTGCCACAATAAAGTGCTTTCACAAGAACAGGTGAAAGAATATTTTTGGAGTATAAACACATTCCACTTTTGTATAAATTTCAACTTCACATATTAACCGAAATGGGTTTTCCAGGTTCATAGCTGAACCCGGACATACCTCCGTTTCCACCCTGACAGAACCCAGAAATTGAGCATCTGAGCTGTTCTTGCTCCGATGATCTCCTTTGCCAGACGCAACATCCTGCAGGGCCAGGCAACATCCGGCATGGTAAGGTCACGGAGCAGTCCAATGGAGAGCTTCGGACATCACCAAAGCTCGAAATAATGTCTTTGATCTACGCAATGTAGCACAGTCAAAAGAGAGCATCTTAGCGTAGACTGCTCAGAAGCTCCTGCCAGGGCGGCTGTCTGGGTGAAAATTCAAGTATGTCCAGGTTAAGCTATGAAGCCAGATAACCCCTTCGGAAGACATTTTCTACATAAACTTTTGAAAACAATAATTTTCTTGAAAATAAACTGGGATTAGGTATCAATACTATTAGCAGTATGGGGCACCGGCGCTGGATAATGAACACAATAGTGATCTTAATTATGGCCCTGTAGTTCTCTTTATATAGTGAAGAATGATATCACTATTGGATACTTTATCTCCTCTGTCAACATTCAAAATGTACAGCTTTACATAAGTATGCTCAAAGATATCAGTTCATACATTTAGTTACCTGCCCCTAGAGTTAACCCTACGGACAGGTTACTGACTTTATGAACCGATATCTGGGAGCATACTTAAACCTGTAACTTAATGTTGATAAAGGAGATAAAGTATCCAATAGTGATATCATTCTTCACCATATAAAAAGAGAACTACAGGGCCATCATTAAGATCACTATTGTGTCCATCATCCAGCGCCAGTTCCCCCCATTGCCTCTAATAGTAGCGATACCTAATCCCAGTTTATATTAACCCAAGAGGGGCAGCAACAGGAGCCGGACAGGACACCGAACAGCGGACCCCCCATTTGGGGAGGCTGGTGGACCCATAGAACAGCAGTGCAGGCAGAACCTGTTCTGATATAAATATCAAACTATCTCTCAAACTACTTTACTCCAAATTAAGTAGAGGAGGACGTGTGGTATACTTGGAGCTGTTAGAACTTCCGGTGGAGGGAGTTGAATTGACATATGATGAATGACTTGAGCTAGATGGAGGGGGAGTCATTTGGAGGTATGACATGAAAGATGAAGAATATGGAGTATTGGGAGGATGATAAGTTGCTGAATGCGCATTATCATAAGAAGTTATACCATATGGTTGACTGGGTGGGTTAAGTGGAGGAGCAGGATTAGAATGACGCACATTAGAGTATTCAGTAGATGGAGGAGGAGGAGGAGGAGGAAGACAATACTGTTGAATCGCAGTTACGATTGCAGACACACTGGCTATTGGTGATGGGTTCTCATAAGCATCTAACAGGGTATACATGGCTGCCATAAAAGATGGTTGGCGTTGCTTTGGTAAGCTGCGAATACGGTTTGCAAGTGACACTCCAATGTGGTCAAATTCATCCTCCTTCTCCACCCTCTGGATCATTGATGAAAGAGCCTCAATCTCAACCGATGGCTGAGCAGAGCTTCTGTTGCGCCTGCGGTTTACCCGACGAGGAGCCACTTGAGTGGTTGATGTATTGTTTTCCTGCGATTGTGAAGCAGCCTGTGATGAAGATTGCGAAGTGGATATACCGTCTTGGTCTTCACAAGTTTCAAGGAAAGAAGAATCTTGGCTGTCCACAACCACTGATGTCCCTTCAAATTCCTCAGAAGATGTCTGCCTAGGTGGCGGAATGTTTCCTTCAGACCTATATTAAAAAAAATAAAAAAAATGGATTTCTCAGGGGGCTAATTATTACACATTTTAAACCTTTTAAAATAAAAATTCCTACTTACGGTCTAAGTTCTCGACTAGTAAGCAGAAACTGCAATTCGTCAGTAGTATGGGCACTTCTTATTGCAAGGAGATGACCCACTCTGCTCTTGCTTGTTGAGATATTTTTTAAACCGGTCTCTGACAGTCCGCCACCGATTTTTCACATCCTTAACTAGAGTACAGAGATATATATGTTTTAATAGGTGTTTTTACATAAAATTACAGGGATCTCCCCTTTATTTAAACTGAAGATCTATCCTCTGCAGGGTGTAACGATCGTGGCCGCAGGGAGTGCGACCGCGACCGGGCCAGGCAGGGGGGAGGGGGCCTGCTGCGCTCCCATGTAACGGAGCCCGGCATTTTCACTGTACTTAATGCCGGGCCCCGTCAGAGCGCTCCTTTCACCTCCATTATGTGCACTGCTTCGCTGGGCCTTATCCCGGAAGCCTGGAGCAGTGAAAATAATGCAGGTGAGAGGAGCGCTCTGACGGGGCCCGGCATTAAGTACAGTGAAATGCCGGGCTCCGCTACATGAAGTCTGTGGGCAGTCGGGGGCACTTCTGGAGGCCAAGGGGGGCACTACTAGGGGCTGTGGGGGGCACTACTGGAGGCAGTAGGGGACACTACTAGGGGCAGTGGGGGACAATACTAGGGGCTGTGGGGGGCGCTTCTGGAGGCAGTGGGGGGCACTACTGGAGGCAGTGGGGGACACTACTGGGGAAATTATTGGGGGCAGTGAGAGGCATTACTGGGTGATCAGGGGTGTGACAATTGCGGACACAGAGGGTGTGACCGGGCACAGTGTCGGGGAGGGGCCCCGATCCAAAGTTTGTCATGGGGCCCATAGCACTCTAGTTACGCCACTGATCCTCTGGATAGATGATCAGCATCTGATGGGCGGGGGTCCGACACCCGGGAGCCACTGCCGATAAGCTGTTTGAGAAGGTAGCTGCGCTGGCAGTAGCGCCTCGGCCTTCTTGCAGTTTAACGCAGGCCCAGTGATGTCGCGACTAGTATCCCTGGCCTGGGTGGGGATAAGCTCTGTTCTCTTGAATGAAGTTTAGCCCCGCCCAGGCCAGTGATACTAGTCACGACGCCACTGGGCCTGCGGTAAACTGCGAGAAGGTCGAGGCGCCACTGTCAGCGCAGCTGCCTTCTCAAACAACTGATGGGCTGGGGTCCGACACCCGGGACCCACTGCCGATCAGATGCTAATGATCTATCCAGAGGATAGATTTTCAGTTTAAATAAAGTGCAGTACCCCTTTAAATAATAGTACTTACTAATGACTTCTTGTTCATTGATAGTAGCGGAATCCCATTGAGAGTACAGATTTCGGCATACAAGGGTCCAGGCATCTTTCGTTTGGTGCCGATCACAGTAACCCTCTTCAGCTGCATCCCATAAAATGGGTTGCGACTCCACCTGGAGATGATAAAATAATAAAATGGAACAAAATTTTAAAACATCAAATATCAAACACACCATAACTTTACTAAACTACATGCTGACATCCATGCACAAAACGATGCAAATGCACCACAAGTAGTGACACACATACCAACATACCTGCACCATAACATATTTTCAGTCTTACATACATGCAAAAATACATACAAACATCATGCAGACATCCATGCACACTCTCAGATTGCACTTACCTGGACAATAAGCCTGGAAACATTCAGACTCATTCGCTGATACCAATGGGGCATCTCCATTTTCTCTGCTTCCTTCTCTTCATGAAAAGACATAAAATGGTGGCTGATTCTCCTCCCTTATTACATCATTTCCCTTCCTATTAGCATACATGCGGATTTTGATGCGGATCCGCATCAAAATCCGCACTGTGTGCGTGCACCATCCGGATTTTATCCTCCCCATTGAAGTGAATGGAGAAAATCCGCAAGATATCCGGACAGGAAAAAAAAAAAGAATTGACATGCTGCGGATTTTAAAATCCGCACCGCAGGTCAAAATCCGCGCTGAAAAAATCCGCATCGTGTGCATTGAGAATTTCAAATTCTCATACAATACAATGTACAAGATGTACGGTGCAGATTTTCCGCACGCAAATCCGCGCGGAAAATCCGCACGCAATCCTGATCGTGTGCATTCAGCCTTAAACTCTATATGTTTTATGGCACAGGTCTCCTCATACAGGATACATAGTTGCCAACAGTCCAAATTTGCAGGGACTGTCACTAATTTTCATAAATCCCCACCCATAATGTTGGGGGTAGGTTTGGGGGCATTATTAGGGGCGGGGCTTACATGCCTAGAATTTAGCAACTCTAATGTTGGTAAGTATGAGAACAAAGGGACCTTTTGGACTTCCTCAGATACTAGGGCCTGGGTTCAAGCTCTGCACTCCCTGGAGATACTACCTTGTCCAAAGTAATTTGGAAGAAGCCCCTGAGAGAAGGAATCACCGAATATTTACAGAAGGTTGAGTACCAATCAATTAGCTGTTCAAGAAGGCACCAGAGCTTGCAGTAGAACTTCTCCCTTCTTACAGATTCCCCTAGGCCACTAATGTCACATTCATCGGTAACATGGTCTAGATGCAGCTCATCCTCATTGAAGTGAATGGGGTTGAGCTGCGATACCAAGCACATCCGCTATACAATGTACGGCATGGTGTATAGTGAGCTGAGAGAAGGCAGCAGGACTACTGCAAGAGACAGTGCCCTCTCAAGTAGCTCATCAGCAGGGTTCCTGGGTGTTGGAACCCCATGATCAGATACTGATGACCTATCCTAGTAAATGAAATCTCGGAAAATACCCCTTTAAGACTGTGCTTGACTGAGACAGTAAAGTACATGCACAGTTATGGTATTAGAATTTACTGCATACGAAAAGGGTTAATTGCTTCTAAAGCCCCTCCACACTTCTCAGATGGACTATCCAGCTGATCTAGGACTACACCTTGTAAATTGAGTACTGCAGAATGTATATTCAGAGTGTCTGTATGCCTATGGTCAGTTTGGGAACACTGCTAGTACCTACTAGTACTACTATCATTATTGCCACCTCCTATATGCAGCCTTTGGGAAAAGTCTACTTTGTGTCTATTGCTTACATTTATACTGTAACTCCCATCATCTATTCAGTAAAGAAAGACCCTGCACCTGTTCCGTCTTCCAATCTAGAAGTGAGTTCACTATCACAGCCTCCTCTGACAGAGAATTCCATACTCTCAATGCTCTTACAGTAAAGAATCCCCATCTATGATGATGGAGAAACCTCCTTTCTTCTAGAAGTAGAGGATGTCCCCTTGTCACAGTCACAATCCTGGGTATAAATTGATCATGGGAGAGATCCCTGATATACATGTGTATTTTTCAGACTATAAGACACCCATTTTCCTCCCAAAAATGAGGGAAAAATTCAGTGCATCTTATAGTCCGAGTCAGAGAGTGGTGAGAGGAGTGCTGCACCAGCCGTACTCACCCTCCCTGGTCTTCTTCAGGTCCCCACTCTGCACTGTGTCCTGACTGCATACAGCGCCAAGACGTAGTGCACTTAGGCGTGCCCTATGACCTGACGTTGTGTGACATCAGGTCACAATGCAGCGCGTCTCGGAAGAAGACCAGGAGCAGCAAGTCCTGGATCTGCAGAGTGGCAGCACCTAAAGCAATGTAAGTTTTTTTTTGAATGTCTGATCTAAAGTCTGATGGGGGTCCAATGTGAAATAATAAGTTGCATTTTTTTTAAATGAAATAAGTATTTGATACAATAGAAAAACAGAACTTAATATTTGGTACAGAAACCTTTGTTTCCAATTTCAGAGGTCACACGTTTCCTATAGTTCTTGACCAAGTTTCCACACAATGCAGCAGGGATTTTGGCCCACTCCTTCATACAGATCTTCTCGAGATCTTCCCCCAGGTTTTGGGGCTGTCACTGGGCTACATTGAGTTTCAGCACCCTCCAAAGATTCTCGATTGGGTTCAGGTCTGGAGACTGGGTAGGCCACTCCAGGACCTTGAAATGCTTCTTATGGAGCCACTCCTTAGTTACCCTGGCTGTGTGTTTTGGGTCATTGTCATGCTGGAAGAACCAGCCACAACCCATCTTCAATGCTCTTACTGAGGGAAGGAGGTTGTTGGCCAAAATCTCATGATGCATGGCCCCATCCATCCTCCCTTCAATGCGGTGCAGTCATCCTGTCCCCTTTTCCGAAAAGCACTTCCAAAGTATGATGTTTCCACCCCCATGCTTGGCAGTTATTGGGGTTGTACTCATCCTTCTTCTTCCTCCAAACACGGCGAGTGGAGTTGAAGCCAAAAAGTTCTATTTTGGTGTCATCTGACCACATGATCTTCTTCCATGCCTCCTCTGGATCATCCAGATGGTCATTGGCAAACTTTAAATGTGCTGGCGTGAGCAGGGGGACTTTGCGTGGATTTTAATCCATGACGGCGTAGTGTGTTATTAATGGTAATTTAGTTTGAGACTGTGGTCCCATCTCTCTTCAGGTCATTGACCAGGTCCTCCCATGTAGTTCGGGACTGATTCCTGACCGTTCTCAGAATCATCCTTACCCACGAGACGAGATCTTGCATGGAGCCCCTGACTGAGAAAGATTTACAGTCATCTTGTGTTTCTTTCATTTTCCATTTTTTTTTGGTCTTGGCCATGATGGAGAGCTTGGAGTGTGATTGATTGCGTGTGTGGACAGGTGTCTTTTATGCAGGTAACAAGTTCAAACAAGTGCAATTAATACAGGTAATGAGTGCAGAGTAGGAGGGCTTCTTAAAGAAAAAAAACTAACAGGTCTGTGAGAGGCAGAATTCTTGCTGGTTGGTAGGTGATCAAATACTTATTTCAATGCAATAAAATGTAAATTAATTATTTAAAAATCATACAATGTGTTTTTCTGGATTTTATTTTAGATTCTGTCTCTCACAGTTGTAGTGTACCTATGATGAAAAATTACAGACCTCTCCATTCTTTGTAGGTGGGAAAATCCCCACTGTACATACTGTAAAAAATTCTATACAGTTATTAGAACTGTCTTTTTTAAAACTTAAATGGAAACCTAAAGGGAGTCTATCATCAGAAATTCACTGATGTAGTAACCCAGGGCAGGCACTACCATTCCAACAACCTGTTAATGTCTTAAATGCCTAACCAGTGTGTGACACCACCATGCCTTCTGTTTACAGGTTTATTCATTAGCTGCTATGTAAGTGTTATGTGTTGTATTTCATGAACTCTGCCTGGTTTATCAGCAGGTGGCAGTCTACCTGGCAGAGATCTTTAGTTAGAATGGAACTTAGCAATCCATTCTCCCCCCTTTTGGGCAGTAGTGGGCTAATCCTTCATACCAAGGGAGGGGCTGCAGGAATCTATAGGAGTAGAGAGGGGAGCATCCCCCTTCCCTTTCCGGAGGAGGAGTCTTCCAGGGGAATCAGCTCGTAGAGCACCCCAACTCCAGGTAGGTCACAGACTGAGTATTATGAGGGGGGCAACAGCCAAAGGCACCAGAACTGCTAGAAAGTCCAGTAACCAGACTGAAGCCAGAGATTAGCACAGCAGAGAAAGAGAAAGCAAAGTATTTAAGTTTACCTGCCAGTTTACCCTTAGCCTGCTGGAGCCAAGAGAAACATTGAGTATTGTTTGGATAACACAAGTTTATTGCAAGTTTATTCAAGCAAAAAACATTAAGCTTCACCAAGTCTGAACTCTGCTTACTCCACCAACTACAACTCATTTGTTGCTATGGAGCTTAATTCTGGGGAGCGACAGTATCCAGGTAGAAGCACCGTGACACAAACTATTAGGGCCACAAAAAAAACACTTGGCATTCCTAAAACTTGGGACCCACATCAGCCCTGGGGGTTGGCATGCTGCACTGATAAACCAGACATAATACTTTATACATATGGCTCAGCTGAATGTAATGATATATTTTACTTAGAGATCTGTTGCTTCTTTCTGGATAAAAAGTATTTCTAATGTATATACAAATGAGCAGTTAAGTGCACCAAGGACGGACCCAAGCCACTCTTGCACTCTTGCTCCTCTAGCTTCGTCTTTCAGCTCCTCCTCCTTCTTGATTGACAGGGCCAGGTGAGATGACTATGCAGGGGTCTGGCCCTGTCAATCCAGGAGTTGGAGGGGCTAGCAGAGGAAGCAGGAAGAATAAAGGTGCACAGAGTGGCTTTGGTCTGTCCTAGGTGCACTTAACTGCTCATTTGCATATGAATTCAAAGTTCTTTTTCTCAAGAATGAAGTAAGAGATTGTTAAATGAAAGTAGCAGCATCCCTTTAATAACATCAATTTCAATCATTTGGAATCTTGGTACTAGAGTTCACCAATTCCTGCCTTTGATCTCAATCAAGCTCTGCTATGTCTATACTCCATGTGTGATCTGACTAGTGCTTTGCAAAGTGTCAGAATCATATTCTCATCATGTGCATATCTGCATTCCATGAACTATTTTGCTTTGCCAGCAGCTGCCTGACATTGGTATACTGAATGCACACACTTTCCTCATTTATCATCATTTTTCCATAGATTTTGTAGTAAATATCTTCAAAAAGTTCTTGTTGTATTCACCTAGGTCTCTCCAGACACTTTGCAGCACCATGCTGCAGAGATGGGACGATGGAGGCAGGAATTTAGGGGCCGGCTTCACTCTGAGGTGGGACTTCATGGAAAAAAACATCACCTAATAGAGGGCTGAGCCAATGATTCCAGCTAAATTCACATAGCTGGCTATGAGGAGAGGAGACAATTTGCAGATCTGGGTCTTTTGCTAGATTACATGTCCTGGGGCCAGAACACAGGGGCGCTTGTCACGAATGACTGGACATTGCTGGTTTATCTCTAGGTGGGAGAGAGAAGACCAAGGAAGGACATAGGATACCATTCTCTATAGGATCTTTGCATATGTCCTCCTCCCGCTGGATAATATCGGAGTATATGACTAGGTACATAGATATATAGAAGGTTGAAGAAAGACATAGGTCCATCAAGTCTTCTCTTCAAGCTTCAGAGACCCTACGATTGAGGTCAAATCCGAAAGATATTCACCATCGGTGTCCAAAAATTTGATTTTGGGTTACAGGCTAGGGACCTAGTTTATGAGTGCGTTCTATAGACGTAGGATCCAAGAGCAGGGTGTTAGGTGGATGAGGTGAGCTCAACAGGTTAGGTCCACCTAAGAAGATGTCTCTTCTATGGACACTGATCTCCATATGTCTCTTCTCCCTCTGCAACTCCGCTGTCCCCCGTATTTCCCGTCGTCAGGCATCTAACTGCCCACGGGTGTGTGAGCTATCTCGATGCCCGCGTCCACAGTCGCCCTGCCAGGCGGGGGAGGTGAGAGACTCATGCGGTTGCTGTCCGGTATGTGGGGCAAGTGAGGGAGAGTCCTGTGGTCATCGTGGGGGATCCCCATGCGGAGAAGGTCTGGAGTGTGTATTACCTGGCGTAGGAGGCACAGCCAGGAGAAGAATAGGTGTTTGTGTCTGTAGTACCAGCGAACCAGTCTGTGGAAGTGATGGGAAGACCTACAGGAACCTGTGCCACCTGAAGGCTGAGAACAGACGGGCAAGACAGCAAAATTCTCCACCTGCCATTCATATCCAGAAGGGGCCCTGTGATACTGGTAAGGAGCTGCATTAGGGGTCACTGCAGTGGGAGGGTGACCAGGTGAGGTAAGTGTCTCCAGAAGTCCTACTTTGCTTTCATCGTGACTGTCAACTTTTTGTTCCTTTATGGGCTCATGCACATGACCGTATGTATGGATCCACAAAACATACAGACGTCCGTGTGCATTCCGTATTTTACGGAACAGCTCGCCCCTAATAGAACTGTCCTATCCTTGTCCGTAATGCGGCCAATAATACAACATGTTCTATTTTTTGCGGAACGAACATACGGAAACGTAATGCACATGGAGTAACTTCCGTTTTTTTTTTGCAAAAATGAATGGTTCAGTATACAGTCCGCAAAAAAAAAATACTTTTGTGTGCATGAGCCCTAAAACTAGAGAAATTTGAAGATGTAGCAGTGCTGAGTTTGTCATTTAGAATGTATCACTGTGATATCACGATGTGTTATATGTGGCTCTATGGCACATCATAGATAAAACTAAGCAGCCCAGCTCCATAAATGTATAATACATCTATCTCCTCTGGGTTACAGATGTAGTAGAGTCAGATCGGTTAAGTCTTTGGATATGTCAAGTAAAGATGATGGTTCGAATTCGAACGATTTAAATAACCACTTTGGCTCTGCTACATCTGTACCCCCAATGAAATTTTCATAGCAGAGCTGTCAAAGTTAAAGGGGTTCTCCGGGAATTAAGAAAATGAAAATACTTAAATATTACTTTATTATAAATATATTCTCAAATACCGTATTTTCCGGCGTACAAGACGACTGGGCATATAAGACGACCCCCTACTTTTCCTGTTAAAATATGGGGTTTGGGCTATACTCGCCATAGAAGACTACCCCTCTTCCAATGCACACCAAATAAAAATTAAACAGATGATCCGAGCATGAGAAAACCGCTGAGAGCAGGGAGAGGGGGCTGCTTCAGGAGCGAATGGCGGGGATTCAGCGCACGGTGGCTCAGCTAGAGGGCGTCTGTCCCTGAAGCTGGAGAAGGAAGTAAAGAGGACCTTTCACTGGTCCAACAATTGTTACATAATGATATATACCGTATGTGTAGAGCGGCGCCCAGGGATAACAGTAAGTGCAGGGAGATCGCTGGGCCCAGCTCTACACATACATATCATTATCTAACAATCATTGGACCTGTGAAAGGTCCTCTTAAGTTTCAGCACGCAGTATACCGGCGTATAAGACGGCCCCTGACTTTTGAGAAGATTTTCATGTGTTAAAAAGTAGTCTTATACGCCAGAAAATACAGTACCTTTCATTAGTTATAATGGCTCATTTTGTCTGGGGAGCAATCATTAGGGGAAATAAAATGGCGGCCGTCCCATTAGTTCACACAAAACCTGTCCTCATCACACATAAGGACAAGTTACTTTACAACACTGAGGTAAAGAGCTTCCCCCTCCTCTCTACTTGTCAGGGATTATGATCCTGAATACAGATTATAAGAACTTTAGCTGAATCTCTGGGGAATTTAGTTCATGAGGAGACATGAAGTACAGAGGACGGACATGACATACTGTGGTAATGTGGGGCTGTGGTAATGGAGACTGTAAACAAGTGCTGCTGCTCATTATCCACACCTCACCCTCCTAATCATCTCCATTACCACAGAGATTCACCTGTATTCAGGATCATGATTCCCGACAAGCAGAGCAGAAAGGAGGATGAGGCAGCACTATGGCTCATTGTGGTGAAGTAACTTGTCCTCCTGTGTGGCAAATTCAGCCCCGCTATATCTAATAAACATTCTAGTCTAGAACATGCCATAAATGCCTGATAGCAGGATGTCCCACCTATCAGGAGAATGGGGGTCTGCTAAGATGTCTGAAGGTGCAGACAGAGAGGTGGCTGTAAATGTGCTTATTGAAGTCTGTGGGAGTAAGGCACTAAGCATGAAATCTGAGGTGCCAAACTATACTGCCATGTACCTATAAATTGATAAAAAATGTCTGAAAATGGTGTATTACAGAGGTATTTTCCCTTGGACTTTTCAAAAGTGCACAGTGCAGAGTTGTGTTCACATACACCGGCACCAAAAAGCGCATTCGCCTAGGTATAGGGAGTACACAGCATGACACCTTATGGAAACAGCCGAGCCAGCTTGATATCTATGACCGAGCCTCATATATTCTCAGCCCCATTAACTTTAATAGAGCTGGACTGCAGTACCAGACACAACCTATAGACAGGTGGGGCGCTGTTTTTTTTTGGGAAAAAAGCAACCATGTCTTTGGAATCCAGGGCAACCACATTAATTTTTGTCCCTAATAAGGGTCTACTTCCATTGAAAATCTAGCATTTTATCCCATGTCTCGCAATGGCTCAGGAAGCTGAGATATGGGGAGAGGTTTGTTGAGTCCTGACACTAGAACTGCCATAACTGTGATTACTACTCCCTGTTATTAATAACATTCCTTGGAAGGTAAAGGTGTTGGAGGTTAAAGGAGTTGTCCATCCTGGAGGGGCCTTATAGGCAACCAACCCCCCTCGGTGGCGGACCTGTGAAGGGAAACATGCCTAACTTCTACCAGCCGCTGGATTCAGTATCCTTAGCTGCCCAGCTGCTGTTGCCCGCATCTGGTCTTCAATCAACTTCCTGTTTGAACTTTCTTACAACTTCCTGTTTAAACTTTTTTCTAACTTCCTATTTGAACTTTCATCTTCTTCCAACTTCCTGCACGTAATCCAGTGACATGGCCCATGGGGGGAAACATCACCACTGTGGCCTGTGATTCGCTGCAGAGGCCACATGATTTGTGTCAAAACGCATGAGAACCAGAGGGAGGCAACAGTAGCAGGGGAGCGAAGTTGCTGGAACCCAGCAGCGGGGAGTAGGTAAGAGTGGGTACTGCTTCAAAGGGGGTCTAACGGTTGGCACGCCTACTTATCATGGGAGCTTGGCTATCTCCCATAGAGTTTGAATGGAGCGGAGGCGTAACTAAGGGATAAGTTGTCATTCTCGATCAACCCCTTTAAATAATGGGTGAATTTAAATTTAACTGAAAACAGTGCTATTTAGAAATTATTTGTACTGTATGGTGGTTGTAACGGATCGCCTGGCACCCCGACTGGGTACCTCCGTTGAAAGATGCTCCTAGTGTTTCCTGAGGATTCCAAGCGCTCTAGCAGACACCACAACCACCGAACCTGAGAAGCATACGAATCCTCTCAAGCCTCTGAATGCTGTAGACAGTTGAATAGGAACCATACGAATAGGTTTGTACTCCTAGCAGTCAGACTGGAACAGCATCCAATAACTCCTCCCCCAATAACTTCACTTTGAGGGTTAAACAGGAACTCTAACTTTATTGAGGGCTACCTGCCCGGTATTTATCCAGGTCTCCCACCTGGTGGACACTCCCCTAGGGGACCAGAAGGAAGACTACGACACGGGATACAGCAGCCAATCACACACAATGGGACAATACAGACAACCACACCCAGCATATCCCTCCCCTCTGCCTGTGATACAATCACCCTACATGGGTAATGTAATCATCACAGGCAGGAGAATACACAATGTCTTCTGTCCTGGAGACAATTGAGGAGTCATTCAATTATCTCTCAGGACAAAGGAAATCGCCAATACACATGTGGGGACAATAGGACAGACATCACTATTCAATACACAATGTCCCACCCTTTACAGTACACAGACATTTAACATATCCCCAGATGGCTTGGATCTGAGCGCTCAATATATCCAAGGATAGAGGCAGACTCCATTGAGCACATGGTTGCAAAAGGACATAAAATTACACAATGTTACAATTACTACATAAAACATATACATGCAACATATCCCCAGATAGCTTAGGTCTGGCGCACATTATTGAATGGCGCTCAGACCATACATATCAGTTCAATTGCCATGGAGCTAAAGTCTTTCCCATAGTCTTTCATTATACGAATGGGCTCCATAGCAGAGCTATCTGGGGTATCACCGCTCAAACAGGACAAGCATACATGGGGCCATAGTCGCAGGGCAGGAGGCGAGCAAGCAGTCCCTTCCAGGAAACTGGGGCAGACTCTGGTACAGGGTCCAGTCCGCTACATTTCTCCCCTTTACCAAAGAGACTATCCAGACTCCAGACCTCCAATCGGTCTGGGGCTCTGATAGTCGGTCGGCCTTTCTTACCCGGTGTAGCTGTCCTGGTGTTCTCCTGCCACATGTATCCAGTGGGAAATCCATAGTCTGGGAAAAAAGTAACCAGGGTGTCCTCTCTCCTTGTTGGATAAAGCGGTTGCTGGGGAGAAGGGGTAACAGGCTCCTCTCCCTGCGACGTCCTCTCTTGTATTACGGGAAAACAAACCGCCTTCTCTTCCAATACCTTGTCCTGTTGTTGGGGACCAGGACAGACTGTCCATATCTCCAGTGGTGCAGGTGCAGAGATTATGGTCCCATCTGCACTGTTGTGGGGTTTACTGTCTCCCCTTGGTGGGCTAGGCTGCTGCTGGGGAGGAGGGACAAGACTCTCCCCTCCTGGTAAAAGATTCTGCCGCTGGGGAGCAGGGCTGACCCTCCGTACTCCCTGTAGCTTGGGCGCAGAGACCGCGGTCCCATCTGCGCTGGTGAGGGGCTTAGTGTCTCCCCTTGGTGGGTTATGCTTCTGCTGGGGAGAGGGGTAACCAGCTCCTCTCCCTGAACAGTAGACTGCTGCTGGGCAGAAGGGACGGCACCTTCAGCTCCCGGGGTACACACTGCCGCTGGGGAGGAAGGACAGCACCTTCAGCTCCCTGGGGTACACACTGCCGCTGGGGAGAAAGGATGACACCTTCAGCTCCTGGGGGTACACACTGCGGCTGGGGAGGAAGGACGACACCTTCAGCTCCCGGGGGTACACACTGCGGCTGGGGAGAAGGGACGGCACCTTCAGCTCCCGGGGTACACACGGCCGCTGGGGAGGAAGGACGACACCTTCGGCCCTCTGTAACTCACACTGCCGCTGGGGGGGAAGGACGACACCTTCGGCCCTCTGTAACTCACACTGCCGCTGGGGGGGAAGGACGACACCTTCGGCCCTCTGTAACTCACACTGCCGCTGGGGGGGAAGGACGACACCTTCGGCCCTCTGTAACTCACACGGCCGCTGGGGGGGAAGGACGACACCTTCGGCCCTCTGTAACTCACACGGCCGCTGGGGAGGAAGGACGACACCTTCGGCCCCCTGGACTTCACACTGCCGCTGGGGAGGGCGGACGATACCATCTGCCATGAACTGCAGGTACTCTGCTGTTAACCTCCTCACGAACTGCACAGATTTCTCCGAGGGGTTGGGTCCGAAGAAAATCAGCCTTGATCTCAGCACTCTGTCAAATTCCTCCTGCGTGTAGCTGGGTGCCATGCTTGTTCTCCTGAAGTTGGGTATGAGTGCTAGCGTTGCCCTCAATTTGTAATTCCACGAACGAGCTGCTTTACCTCACACTAGGACGCCATCCCACCGATTGCCACCAATGTAACGGATCGCCTGGCACCCCGACTGGGTACCTCCGTTGAAAGATGCTCCTAGCGTTTCCTGAGGATTCCAAGCACTCTAGCAGACACCACAACCACCGAACCTGAGAAGCATACGAATCCTCTCAAGCCTCTGAATGCTGTAGACAGTTGAATAGGAACCATACGAATAGGTTTGTACTCCTAGCAGTCAGACTGGAACAGCATCCAATAACTCCTCCCCCAATAACTTCACTTTGAGGGTTAAACAGGAACTCTAACTTTATTGAGGGCTACCTGCCCGGTATTTATCCAGGTCTCCCACCTGGTGGACACTCCCCTAGGGGACCAGAAGGAAGACTACGACACGGGATACAGCAGCCAATCACACACAATGGGACAATACAGACAACCACACCCAGCATATCCCTCCCCTCTGCCTGTGATACAATCACCCTACATGGGTAATGTAATCATCACAGGCAGGAGAATACACAATGTCTTCTGTCCTGGAGACAATTGAGGAGTCATTCAATTATCTCTCAGGACAAAGGGAAATCGCCAATACACATGTGGGGACAATAGGACAGACATCACTATTCAATACACAATGTCCCACCCTTTACAGTACACAGACATTTAACATATCCCCAGATGGCTTGGATCTGAGCGCTCAATATATCCAAGGATAGAGGCAGACTCCATTGAGCACATGGTTGCAAAAGGACATAAAATTACACAATGTTACAATTACTACATAAAACATATACATGCAACATATCCCCAGATAGCTTAGGTCTGAGCGCACATTATTGAATGGCGCTCAGACCATACATATCCAGTTCAATTGCCATGGAGCTAAAGTCTTTCCCATAGTCTTTCATTATACGAATGGGCTCCATAGCAGAGCTATCTGGGGCATCACCGCTCAAACAGGACAAGCATACATGGGGCCATAGTCGCAGGGCAGGAGGCGAGCAAGCAGTCCCCTCCAGGAAACTGGGGCAGACTCTGGTACAGGGTCCAGTCCGCTACAGTGGTATTTGCCTACTATACTGTAAATTATATTGCATTGTATGTGCTTTGAGCCCTGGGGGGAAGGGGAGGATAAGAGTGGTAGTGGCGGCGCAGATGGTGGCAGTCCTCACTCTCTGGGCTGTGCACGATAAGAGTGGTAGCGGTGGCGCGGATGGTGGCAGTCCTCACTCTCTGGGCTGTGCAGGATAAGAGTGGTAGCGGTGGCGCAGATGGTGGCAGTCCTCACTCCCTGGGCTGAGCAGTAAACGAAGAGACCCCCCCCCCCCCACACACACCTTCGGGGCACACCCTAGGTTTGGGAGGTCTCCAGCCTGTCCGTAGATACACAGGCTGGCAGAGGTAGGTACAGTTCTTATCATACAAATGGCATAGGCAAATTTCCCAAGGCTCTGTATAGGGGGTGTAGAGTAAGATAAAACTTAAAAGAGGAATATACACAGAGTGTAAAGTGTGGGGCCGCCAAAGAAATGCCAATCCTAGGTGTGTTAGGGTACTTTCACACTTGCGTTCTGAGGATCCGGCAGGCTCTTCAGGCCCGCCAGATCCGTCAGAACGCAAGTCGCCTGAAAGCATTTGAAGACTGATCAGGATCCTGATCAGTCTTTGAAATGCTTTCAGGTTACTATGGCAGCCAGGATGCTACTGAAGTCCTGGCTGCCATGGTACTCCGCAGCAGTGTACTTACCTGCACTGCGGCCACTGGGCCCTCCTTCATGATGTCACAGGTCCCCGCGGCGCATAGATCAATGCGCAGCCCGGACCTGTGACATCATGAAGGAGCGCCCGGGGTCCGCAGCGCAGGTAAGTACACTGCTGCGGAGTACTTACCATGGCAGCCAGGACTTCAGTAGCATCCTGGCTGCCATGGTAACCGATCGGAGCCCCAGCTTACACTGGGGCCCCAATCGGAACTGCTGCTGCGCATGCGCAGAGCTAAACGTCAGATCCGGCGATGCGCCAAAACAACGTTTAGCTTAATTCCGGATCCAGATTAATGCACTTCAATGGGCATTAATTCCGGATCCGGTGTTACGACAAGTCCTCCGGATTTTTTGCCGTAGGAAAATCCGCTGCATGCTGCGCATTTTTCTCCGGCCAAAAAACATTTGGGTACTGAACTAAACTGAAGACATCCTGATGCATCCTGAACGGATTTCTCTCCATTCAGAATGCATTAGGATAATCCTGATTAGTAGTTTTCCGGCATAGAGGCCTGACGACGGAACTCTATGCCGGAAAACAAAAACGCAAGTGTGAAAAGGCCCTTAGTTAGTGAAGAATTACAAATAAAAGATAAAAAACTACATACTTCTCAGTGAGGTAGATACTGGTTTTGAACCGGTATATTAACCACTTACTTACCAGGGAGGGGAGTACGAGATAAACTCAATACACTCGTACCCTCACCTCCCTCGCTGAGAGCGCTTGACAGATGTACTGGATTCCTTATCCCAGAGTGGTAAAACAGGGACCTCACAGGATGTGGCATCAAAAGGTTGCTTTATTCCAATTAAAATTAGCTCTACGCGTTTTGGGGAAGTGAATAAATCCACTTCCTCAGGAGCAAGATATACAAGCATACATACACATAAAAACTCACATATAAATAGGAAATTGCTTAGGAAGAGGTGGGCTTAGACTTGTGAGGTCACTTCCTGTGGCATATGCTGGCCAGAGGCAAGTAAGTTTGGAAAAAAAATAAGAAGAAAATTAGAAGAAAAGAATTATATATATATATATATATATATATATATATATAGCAATCTGGACTAGAAGGCAGTAGAATAAAAAAAAACAGTATATCAATAAAATATTCATCAATAGATATGTCAGAATAAGTATATAGAGGACATATAAAACATATAAGTTTGTGGGGTCACTTGAATGGATCTGAGCAAAATGTCTATGTTTCATGTATTTTTTATTTATATTTGAGCGATTGGAGTCGGTCCTATCTTTTACGCTCTGTGTAGTCCGCCCAATATATTGGAGACCACACGGACATTCTAGCACAGTTATGGCCAACCTGCGGCTCTCCAGCTGTTGCAAAACTACAACTCCCAGCATGCCCAGTCTGCCTACAGCTATCAGCCTACAGCAGTGCATGGTGGGAGTTGTAGTTTTACAACAGCTGGAGAGCCGCAGGTTGGCCAGCCCTGTATCTAGCATATAGATGATGTTGTGTGAATCCAGTCCATGCTGTCTCGTAAAGGAATTTTTTCACCAGAAGTTAGGATGGTTACTTCTTTCACTTTGTCACTTGCATCTCTTGTGGCCACATTTCTATGACCCTACTGTTTGTTTGATGGAATTGACTAATCTTTCGCTTCCCTTTTTAGTACCGTTCAGTTTAGGACAGGAGGGTGCCATAATGTTTTTTAGAGTTTTAGCCCTCCGGAATGTAATCCGTGGATTTTTTGGGATTATTTTCCCTAATATGGGGTCTCCCATGAGGATTGGCCAGTGCTGGTTTAGTATGTTCTTACCAATTCTGTGGTGCGCTGCGTTATACCGTGTTATAAAGTTATGTTTATAATTACTTTCTCCAGAAGCTTCTGGTAACGCATTGTTGCTTTTTATGGATTTGGAGTTCATCGGCCTCTTAGACTGAAGACTGTCTACGGTTACTTTTACACTCGCGTTTTGGCTTTCCGTTTGTGAGATCCGTTCAGGGCTCTCAGAAGCGGTCCAAAACGGATCAGTTTTGCCCTAATGCATTCTGAATGGAAAAGCATCCGCTCAGAATGCAGCAGTTTGCCTCTGTTCAGTCTCCATTCCGCTCTGGAGGCGGACACCAAAACACTGCCTGCAGGGTTTTCTCTGACACAATAGAAAACGAATCCGTCCCCCATTGACTTTCAATGGTGTTCATGACGGATCCATCATGGCTATAGAAGACATAATACAACCGGATCCGCAAAAACGCTAATATGAAAGTAGCCTAATTGGTATTCTTCCCTGACTCTCTGCATTAAGTCTAGGATAAGACCCTCTGGGTATCCCTTCTCTATAAATCTCAATTTGAGGATCTCTAATTGTTTCTCCATGCTACTATTTCCAGAGCAGTTTCTCCTAATTCTCCTCATGTGGCTGTACGGTATATTTCTCTTCCACTTCATATAGTGGCAGCTCTTATAATCCAAATAGCTATTTGAGTCCACATTTTTTAAATGTGTGCATGTCTCTATTTGGTATAGGGGGTGTAGACAGTCTATAAGTCCCCTCTTAGTTCCTCTCCAGATAACCTGAGAAAGCCTCCCAATTCAGCCAAGGGGTGCAACCTATTTCTCTCGCTCCCCCTATATTTGTATTTCCACAGTACACTCATCAGGGTGCAGTTCTGCAACAGATGGCCATTATGTCTCTTTAAATGATGAGGGACCTGAGTTTTATCACCCCAACCAAAATGCAAGGAAGTCAATAGCCAAAGTATAGGTGTTACCTTCTCTGACATACATTCTGCACTCTTCTTTGTATGGCCATTAAACCTTCTGTTAAATCCAGCAGTTTCTTCTCTCAGGGTTGGCACACCATCACTATGCCAACTGCTCTTGGCGTGCAGAGCAGGTCACACCGCTCTCTCACACAGCCTACACACACTTCAACTGAGGAGCTTCCAACTCCAATAAGAGGGTTGGGACCAGCTCACTCATAGTAATTAAAAGGGTTTTCCGATATTTAAATACTGATGACCTATCCTCTGGATAGATGATCAGTATTTGATTGGTGGGGGTCCGACACCTGGGAGCCCCACCGATCAGCTGTTGTAAAAGGCAACGGTACCCCTGTCAGTGCCGTGGCGTTTTCCATGCTCACCAAGCACAGCTCTGTATATTGTATAGGGGCCGTGCTTGGTACCACAGCTCAGCCTCATTCACTTCTATGGAGCTGAGCTGTGCCTAGGCCATGACTGATGAACTTGTTGTCACTGGCCTAGGGAAAGCTGGGAGGAGGCAGAGGCACTACTGTGAGTGCCGATGCCTTCTCAAACAGCTGATCACCGGGGGTCCCAGGTGTTGAACCCCCACCGATCAGATACTGATTTCGAATCCTGGGGTACATCTTATGACCCAGGTCCTAGGTGGTTTATGGGCATCTCACAAAATCATCTATGTTGGAGGAATAATATATTCACTGCTGGACCTCTTCGCCACTAGGTAACACCAGATCCACTTTCAATGGCAGGATCAGAAGCAGGGGCGGACTGGGAACTTAAAGTGGCCCTGGAAAAAAAAACTAAAAGTGGCCCCATTTTGTAGGCAGGGTCAACAATACCATAGTCAAAAATACCATCCCAGAAGAACCAAATAACATAGTGCAGCACAGTATACTTCCCCAAAAGCTGGCCCTCTGTGGTGGCCATCAATAGCTACCATCTTCTGTCCTCCTCCTCCAGTTGTCTATGGAGCAGGGGGCTTAGGAGGTGAGGTGCAGGCCACAGCAGTTGTATTCAGGAGGACCTGTGCGGTCATTGGCCGGGTACATGAGTACCTGATTCTCACAGCTTTAATTACTGCTGAGAGCTTATTATGTACCCGATCAGCAGCAGAGAGGAGGACTCGGGTGGCCCCCTAGGGCATTGTCCCACTGGGAAATTTCCCTGTAGGGTCTATGGCCAATCCGCCCTTGGTCAGAAGTATGCACATTGTCTTGTATGTTAGATTGACACAAGAACACGGAGATCCAGTGTTATTTTAGGCTACTGCTTGGTAGATGTTGCTGCCCACAAATGATCCATTAGGGTGTCAGAAATTATTCCCAATAAGTAATAATACAGGGGAACTCCACCATAAAAATGTATATGAGGGCCCCCACCGTCCATGAGCCCTTAGGCACCAGAACCTGGGTAGGACAGCTACCTCTGCACCCCTCCTAGTAAGGCCACTCAGCCTGCCACCAGTTCCACAGTATTTTATAGGTGGGCCCCAGTGTAAAATGTATATGAGGGCCCCCATTGTCCATGAGCCCTTAGGCACCAGAGCCCGGGTAGGACAGCTACCTCTGCACCCCTCCTAGTAAGGCCACTCAGCCGGCCACCAGTTCCACAGTATTTTATAGGTGGTAGCCCTTTTAGGGGGGATTTTCTCTTTTGGACGTGTTTATCGGTGGTGAGGCAGCGTGCCGCAGATGTGTTGATCTTCGGTGTCGTAGCTGGAGGTGACAGGCAGCTGTCTGCAGGGGAAATACCTGTGAGTGTGTGTTTATGAGTCAGTGTCATGCGAGAACATGCTGGTTGCACATATGTAGGGGGATATACGGGAGATGGCCTTCCAGCAACACTCGCCCAGTGACATACAGATTCTTGTTGCATGCGTGTTTGGGGAATGTGGCCTTATCAGACTGATCAGCATGTCTACTAGTGAGATACATGCTGCAATATTCTACTTCCAAATCTCAGAGAGAATCACTGCCTCTGCATTGAAATCCTCAGACTATAAAGGTACGTGGCTGCTATGGGGCCTGTGGTTAGAGGGGGTCCACCATTAAACTTCCCCCAGTTCGGTGACACTAACTTAGTGGTTACCTGGAGCCACCATTAGGATGAGCTCACTACATGCAAATGTATACAGATTCTATTGAGATCAGTTCAAGATGTATGAACCCAAAGGCAACTCCACCTAGTGATAGTTTCAGGCAGTTAGAATGGTATCATTTAGGGCTCATTCACACGACCGTATGAATTAGTCTGCATCCGTTCCGCAATTTTGCAGAACGGGTGCGGATCCATTTATTTCAATGGAGCAACAAAAGATGCAGATAGCACACAGTGTGCTGTCCGCATCCAATGTTCCGTTCCGCGGTCCCGCAAAAAAGATAGAGAATGTCCTATTCTTGTCTGCAGTTGTGGCCAAGAATAGGCATTTTCTATCATAGTGCCGGCCATGTGTGGTTTGCAAATTGCGGAATACACACACGGGCCGATATCCATGTTTTGCAGAACCGCAATTTGCGGACCATAAAACACTATGGTTGTCTGAATGAGCCCTTAAAGGTGTTTTTCTGGGACCAAGATATTGATGACCTATCCATAGGAGGGTCTCTGACTCCCAGCAACTCCAATCAGCTGTTAGCAGGTTGTGGGAGTAAACAGAGTATGGAGCCAGGACACCATAGCTCCGTACACTAGTGGTCGTTCGCGGGTACTGCAGCTGATGCTCCTATTCAAGTAATCCAAGAATACACAGTGTACGGAGCTATGGTGTTTTGGCTCTATACACTGTTTACATCAGGAACCTGTGGCTGCCACTAATAGCTGATTGGTGAGTGCCGGGATGACCTATCCTGCCTGTCAGTAGTCTTGACCATGCTGAACTGCTGACAGTGCTAGGTAGAGGATGGGGAGAGCAGTGCAGACATACATTTTGTGGAGTTTTTGTCATCAGAAGTAGCGTGAATATGAACTTTTATTCTGCTAGATTTAGCTCCACCAAGTGCCCAGGAGGTGGGGCTTCACTGTGAAGTGCTCCCTGCATTGAGCTGCTTCACAGCCCCTCGCCTCTGTTCTGAGTGACAGTTGCAGTGTACTCCTGGTTGCAGGGGTGTATATAGAAATCACTGGGCCCCATAGCAAGAATCTAAATTGGGCCCCTACTGCTGTATATACTATATATCTGTACAAACTGCATCTATTATACCTCGTACCTCACATATCAGTACACTGCTGTATATACTATATATCTGTACACACTACATCTATTATACCTCGTACCTCACATATCAGTACACTGCTGTATATACTATATATCTGTACAAACTGCATCTATTATACCTCGTACCTCACATATCAGTACACTGCTGTATATACTATATATCTGTACACACTACATCTATTATACCTCGTACCTCACATATCAGTACACTGCTGTATATACTATATATCTGTACACACTGCATCTAGTATACCTCATATCTCACATATCAGTACACTGCTGTATATACTATATATCTATACATACTGCATCTATTATACCCCTTACCTCACATATTAGTACACTGCTGTATATACTATATATCTGTACACACTGCATCTATTATACCTCATAGCTCACATATTAGTACACTGCTGTATATACTATATATCTGTACACACTGCATCTATTATACCTCATAGCTCACATATCAGTACACTGCTGTATATACTATATATCTGTGCACACTACATCTATATATACCTCGTACCTCAAATATCAGTACACTGCTGTATGTACTATATATCTGTGCACACTACATCTATTATACCTCGTACCTCACATATCAGTACACTGCTGTATATACTATATATCTGTGCACACTACATCTATTATAACTCATACTTCACATATCAGTACACTGCTGTATATACTATATATCTATACATACTGCATCTATTATACCCCTTACCTCACATATCAGTACACTGCTGTATATACTATATATCTGTACACACTGCATATATTATAACTCATACTTCACATATCAGTACACTGCTGTATATACTATATATCTATACATACTGCATCTATTATACCCCTTACCTCACATATTAGTACACTGCTGTATATACTATATATCTGTACATATTGCATCTATAATACTGTGTAATATATGCAGTGTGTGTGTGTATATATATATACAGATCTATAATCGGTATAATAGATGCAGTGTCTAGAGAAATGTGTGGTCAGTTATACATTATGGTCACTGTGTGTCAGGTACATGAGGTACTGGTCACTGTAAGAGTGAGCAATAAGTAAAAACAGGGCGGGGGGGGGGGAAGGGGAATGAGGAGAAAAGTGGAGGACCTCCTCTTACCACTCCATTCCAATCTGTATGGATTAATGCAGAGCTGATTGTGAACTTCTAATACTTGCTATTAGGGGTTAAGGACCTGTGTGGATGTCATCACAGGTCCTGGCAGATGTACCTTTTAAACCTGGGAACTACACCATTTTTGGTGCAGTTCCTTTGCTAGATCCTGCAGGACCTGTGATGACATCATCTTCAACATCACTGTTCTAAGGCCTCTTTCACACTTGCGTTCTGAGGATCCGGCAGGCACTTCCGTCCCACCGGATCCGTCAGAACTCAAGTTGCCTGAAAGCATTTGAAGACTGATCAGGATCCTGATCAGTCTTCGAAATGCTTTCAGGTTACCATAGCAGCCAGGACGCTACTGAAGTCCTGGCTGCCATGGTACTCTGCAGCAGTGTACTTACCTGTGCTACGGCCGTCGGGCGCTCCTTCATGACATCACAGGTCCCCGCGGCGCATATATTAATGCTCCGCCCGGACCTGTGACATCATGAAGGAGCGCCCAGAGGCTGCCACGCAGGTAAGTACACTGCTGCGGAGTACTTACTATGGCAGCCAGGACTTCAATAGCGTCCTGGCTGCCATGGTAACCGATCGGAGCCCCAGCTTACATTGGGGCCCAGATCGGAACTGCTGCTGCCCATGCGCAGAGCTAAACGTTGGATCCGGCGATTACGCCGAAACAACGTTTATCTTAATGCCGGATCCGGATTAATGCACTTCAATGGGCATTAATTCCGGATCCGGCGTTACGGCATGTCTTCCGGATTTTTGGACAGAGACTAATCCGCAGCATGCTGCGGTTTTGTCAACGTCCAAAAAACGTTCACATACTGAATGGAAGACATTCTGATGCATCCTGAATGGATTTCTCTCCATTCAGAATGCATTAGGATAATCCTGATCAGTATCTTTTCGTCCCAGAGCCCCGAGGACGGAACTCTAGGACGGAAAGCGAAAACGCAGATGTGAAAGGGGCCTAACCTGGGAACTACACTATACACTGTGCAGTTCCCTTACATGACCTGTGACGACATCCTCAAAGATCCTTTAGCTTTAGGAAGATAGACGGGAGCAATTACACTGCAGGCCCCCCTTCCTCACGGACCCAAAAGCAGCTGCGTGGTCTGCCTATATGGTAGGTATGCCACTGCCTGGTTGGATGCTACAGCTGTCACTCAGGGAAGAAGGGAGGGGTTGTGAAGCAGTTCAACGCAGAGAGCACTTCACAGTAAAGCTCCGCCTCTTTGGCACTTACTGGAGCAATCTGAATCTGGCAGAATAAAGCTTCATATTTACACCACTCCTGGTGATAAAATCGCCATAAAATGTATGTCCTGCTTTCTCAAGACCCAGTGCTGTCAGCAGTTGAGCTTGGTCAAAACTGCTGACAGACTCCCTTTAATATTTATCACTTTTCTACTGGATAGGTGATTTGTTTTTCTGGCAGGAGTACCCCTTTTACAGGCTATTTTTCACTTTATAGCTACTTTTGTGCAACAAATGGTTTTCCAGCGTAAACACTCACGATACAAGCAGTCGTCTCCGGCATGCAACTCTTCGCAATCATATTTAAGAATTAAATTGACAGTCCAATGTCATGGAAATATCTTCTAAATCAGTCACCACCTATTTCATAAACTGGATTGGTTTAGGGAGACTATGATAACATGGAACTTTTCCTGTGAAATCACTTATTTTTACATTTATTTGATATATTAACAGCATGAAAAATATTTTTTTAAAGGTTCGCGTTACCCTGACAGCCTGAGATACAAGTTTAATTTCATAGCTGACGTGGTGCAGAAGATCGCTCCAGCTGTTGTCCATCTGGAACTTTTTAGAAGGTAATCATCAACTTTCATGGGTCAAATCCAATTAGGATTGACTGATATACTACACATTTATGAGAAAAAATAATGTTCTTTTCATGTTTTCATTAAAGCGAAAGCTAAACATAGACTCAAACATATACATATTGAGGGTGACCAGTCCAACGTGTGTTTATTGTGAAAACATCCGGGGTTGTCCATGTTATATAATCCCATTTGTTAGAAGGGTCTTCTGAGGACAAGATGATCTCTGTCTTTCTGCTCAGAGTCTCAGTGATCGGCTGTATGCTGTGATTGCACTGGGCAGTAAGGGTTCAATTGTACAGTGCCACCTCAGGAGACATTAAGTATTGCACATTTCTGGACTGCCCAGGTTATCCACAGACATGAGAGATGAAGGGGGGGTCCTCCAGAGGAAGAGATGATCTTTGTTGTTGCTGTCCTCAGGGCCTGTAAATAAGGGATGTGTGTGCGGAACTCAATCAATGAAGTCAAAATTCCTAATGTAGAATTTGAAAACCCCTCTGTTTATTCTACTCCGTATTACAGATAAATATAATTTACGTAAAGAGCTGACAGATGAAATATTGTTAATCTGCACAGTAACTTAATTAATGCATTATATTACTTAACGTGCTTGTACTACTCCTGAGTTACTGACTATATTATAGTTTACAGCTGTATTTCTAATTCTGCTGGCAAAAGCGGGAACCTTCGAGCTCTATGGGATCATCATATTAGAGCTCTCCACATTTGCTCCTCAGAAAAGCTTTTTTTAAATTGGCACAAATAGTGGGTCAATAAGGTAGAAACTGTTACGGCAGTGGGTATAGAACCACTGTGTCAACCAACAGGTTTGACTTTGGGCTAGTCCCAAAGACGTTATCTTGGCAGTCTATTGGCTCTAACCCTTTAACCCATATACAGGGATCTAGACTTCACTGCAGCGGAGCCACCAGGTCGTTACCTCGTGGAGTAGTACCTTTTTGGTTGAAAGTTGACTCGTGGGGGTCAAAGACACCATTGTGGAGGACCAAGGGATCAGGCAAACTCATAGTCAGGGACAGACGGAGGTAAGGGCAGGCAGAGTTCGAGCAAATCGATAAACAATCCAAGGTCAGGGAAGGCAGCAAACAGTCAATATGGTGATCAGGTACTGGTTAGGTTAGGCAGTGGAGAGTTATTTACTAACAGAAATTAGCCTATTTTTGGCATATTTCTGGTGCAGATTGCATTACAAAGGTTATTTGCACCACAATCTGCGACTTTTCCCTGCTCATTCCAGGTCTAAAAAAGTGGGCAAGGTGTGGGCAGGGAAGGGGACAGGGACCTGTCTCATTTATCATTTTCTACGCCTGTTTTAGACAAAGAAAATGGTCTAAATTTAAGTCAGCAAGGAAACTGGCATAGGTTTAGGTGCTGGCTTATTTAATGTTCCAGTCATGTCTCATGGCCTATTTAAAGTGTCAAACATTGACTTATAGGCTAGCTGCCGTTCATCTGGTGGCATCAGAGGCAGAGCTTCTTAAGAGCTCATTTACATCCATTTCTTCTTAGAAAACCTTCAAACAGTTTACCCACGACAGATGTTAAACTTACCGGCCTATAATTTCTGGGTTCTGTTTTTGACCCCTTTTTGTATATTGGCACCACATTTGTTAAGCTCCAATCCTGTGGAACACACCTAAAGTGCCTAAAGTACCCCGGTTTGCCAGCCATTGGCTGGTGCAAGTTAGGGCACATGCGCTAGCCCCTACGAAAGCCAGTGTAGTGGACAGACTCCTTCGGCATGAATGGTGGAAGAAAGACTGGTTTTCTCTATGGGTGGGCAGGCATAGCAGGACTCACAGACTTCCTCTAAGTGTGGATGGGGGAAGCAGGACTTAAAGATAATAGTCCGTAGTAGTAGTGGTAATCCAGGCCGGTGTTTTCTTTCTGCAGGTCACCATTCACTGGCCAGGAGATGCCTGTTTCCAGTGGCTCAGGATTTATTGTGTCTGAAGATGGACTCATTGTGACAAATGCCCATGTCCTTACTAACAAGCAGAGGATTAAAGTAGAAGTGAAAGATGGGGCTCATTATGATGCCAAGATCAAGGACATTGACCAGAAGTTGGATATAGCACTAATCAAGATTGACCCTGATGTAAGTACATAACCATTCAAATCACTTTGTAGATATATTACATTACTTATATGTGACTGATCTTGTGTTTGAGCTTGTATACTTCTCCAGAACTACATTCATATTTCTGCTGGTTGTCATTAAAAACAGTCGACAAGCTCAGTCAACAAGCTTGTTATAAGACACATGCCTTAACAGCATAGGCCGAGTTCACACTTCAGTTATTTGGTCAGTTATTTCCATCAGTTATTGTGAGCCAAAGCCAGCAGTGAAGCCTACACAGAGATAAGCTATAATGGAAAGTTATGGAAATGTTCTGTGTTTTTGACCCAGATTTGGCTTTGGCTCACAATAACTGATGGAAATCACTGACCAAATACCTGAAGTATCAACTCACCCTAAGCTGAGCTATTATATTACAAAAGGCCAGTTGTATTTTTCTATATTGGATTGTATTATGAACTTCTTACTCTTCTAGCGCCAGCAACCTACCAGGGGCTCGGAAGGCGGTGGGCCATTGTCTCAATGAAATTATTTATTGGTATGTGCCTTCCCATAGAATTCTTGATGTTCATAAGATGTCTCCTCGTTAATGGTGACTTAGGATATAGACCATCAATGTTGAAACCTCAAGGGCTTCCACCACCTGGCAGAGCGAAGAGTCTTTAGGCTCAGGCAGAGCAGCCCATCAGTACCTCACGATGGGCCCTTCAAGCCCAACTGCAAATGTAAAATCTCGTTTTATAGGCACCTCTTCCAGTTCTCATGCTGGGCCGATCATCTGACCTACGACCCGGAGAATTTGTGGTGGCTTTAGGCAGCCCATTCTCTCTACAGAACACCGTCACCACCGGTATTATCAGCACAACCCAACGAGGAGGGAAGGAGCTAGGTCTAAAGGATTCTGACATGGATTACATCCAGACAGACGCCATCATTAATGTGAGTCTCCAGCTAAACATGCTGTGCTATATGTAGGAAATCAGAACTCAGATGTAAAGGTTTATACTTGATGGTACCGTGCTACATTAATACTATTTATCATTTTTCTTTTTTGTTTTAGTATGGAAATTCTGGAGGACCTTTGGTGAATCTGGTGAGTATTTACTAGGAACTTTAAAAAAAATGTGCATTGATATATTATTACATTTTGCTTAATATTGTCAATGTGACTTTACCATCAAAAGACTCTCCTTATAATATTTTTCTGTTGGAGTAACTTAAAAGATTATCTGGTTTAGAGAACAGCAGAGAGCAACTGCAAAGCTTGTTATTGACTTTGGAGGACCCAGCACATGCATGCACAGACCATAGATATCATCGATCCCCAAAGTAAGTTAGGCTCCCCTCCCTGTCAGATTTCTGTCAAATTTAAATGGAGGGATTTTTTAATACAAAAAAGTTGTGCCCATTTTACCCAACTTCTATGTCAGCACAATGTGGATCAGGTGCTTCATCAATCTAGGCACTCATTTAGAACTTCATATTTCTGTATGTAGTTACACCAGACAACTATCATAAATAAATTAATAACTATCTCCTATATAGCTATAAAAGTTCTTCTTCCCCCTACACAGTATATTATAAAAATGTTCTTCTTGCAGCCACCACTAGTGAGAGCTCAGTGCATAGGAATTTATACAGTTACCATTGCACTAAATGGAAGCTGGGAAAATCTATATGTACTGAGCTCCCTCTAGTGGCGGCTACAGGAATATGCAGTGGTTTCACGTCTGTAGGCAAGAGATGGAGTTCATCGCCGTCTCTGTCTCACTCCGGGTGCCATAGAAGCTACATGGTGTTGCCTCAAGGGGCACCACTGACATGGACAGCCGATTGATTTAATCGATTACGGTGTAATCCTTTATTTTTCCTGTGGTGCCGCTGCAGAGAAACAGAATACTTGCTGCCAGATTCTCTCACGGATTACTGATGATCGTTAGGGTTTTCCTGGAGCACTGAGCACTAATTTAGCTTTAGTCCACCATCTTGACCACCAACAGCCGCTCTGGTACCTAACATCCCATAATACTTTGTCCATATACAATCTAGCAGAAGTTACAATATATTCTTCGGTGACATACTTGAGATATTGTTTCTGTTACAATAAGATGTGTTGGAGCAGAGACGTATACAACAAATTAAGATGTTGTCTTCAGCACCATGGACAGGTAATGTGTTGTGCCAGTCCAGCCGGTGACATAAGGTGCGCAACCTAATCTAACATGGTGGCAGTGGCATAGCGTGTGTTGCCAGCACCCGGGCAAGCCAAGTATTGCGCCCCCCCCAACCTGTGGCCATGCCCCTTTTTTACAGATAATGTAGTAGATATCACTTGCAGTCCTATGTAACACCACAGATAACACAGTGATAATTCTCTGAGTACAGATTATGTAGTAGATGGGTGTGAGCCCCCAGAATTCAGAACACGCACAGTGTGACCTGAAGTCTGGGGCCAGGCTGCTACAGTGTGGCCCAAATACGCCACTGCATGGTGGCTCTGCATATAGGGGATAGTTGTCGTGGAGTCTCGTTTAGCCAATGGCTTTCCTTCTGGTCCCTCTCATTTCTCAACACATAGAAAATGACTAGAGATGGGCGAATCTAAGTTAATGAAGTGGAATTCGATCCGAATTTCAGGAAAATTTTTAATCACATCGAATCTGAATTTCCTCACGCTTCGTGGTAACGAATCACATTTTTTCCTAAAATGGCTGCTGCACGTGTTAGGGCATGGAGCAAGGAACTCTGGAAACGAGGGATCATCCACAATGTCATGCATGCAGCCAATCAGCAGCCAGCCCTGTGATGTCACAGCCCTATAAATAGCCTCAGCCATCTTGGATTCAGCCGTTTTCCAGTGTACTTAGTGCAGGGAAAGACGTCAGCAGACACTAGGGACAGTGATAGAAAAGACTTTAAAACTTTTATTTTGCTTTATAGAAGTTCAGGGAAAGGATAGGGAGGAATCATTCCACAGTATTGAAGAAGAACAGGGTTCAGTAGGGGAGTTTACAGCCTGGGTAATAGGAACAATCCTATTACACCTTGCTGCACTGACTGCAGATCCAAATTGCCATTATACAGCTCTGTAATTCCAGCAAACCGTTCTTGTTATTTGGGTGCAAGTGCTGTTTGAAGTGCTGTGAGGCAGCAGCGGAGCCAGCAAGTCGCTAGCGTGGCTGGGAGTCAGCAGGTTGGCAGCAGTGGGAGGTCGGGAGCCAAACGTGCATGGGGTCGACCACCTGCTTTGCAGGATCCTACCTGCCCAGAAAGTAGTGGTGCAGGGGTTCACGGAAGCAGCGATGGTGTCAGTCAGTGCAGGGTGTTGCAGGTAAAATCCCCTACTCGGCAGTGTGGCAGTTTTTTGTTAAGCTGCCGGAGGAGGTGAACATGGCCATATGTAGATTCTGTGGCAGAAAGTTGGCCCCACGGCCCTGCGTTAACATATGCAGCATCACCATAAAGTGGCCTGGGAGAACCGTGGCTCTGATGTGGTGGTCCAGCCATCACCCAGAGGCACACACCTGATTTCAGGCAGTCAAGGCTCCACCACCTCAGCCGAAGGGCTCTGTCTGTCCTTCCCATCATCTGCTGGTCCTGATGCTCCTGCTCCCCCTCCTACTCCTTGCCAGTCATTCCGTCAGCAATGGAATGGCATCCCCCAACATAGGCTGATATGCGACATTTCCACCCGTTGGAATTCCAACCTCTATATGTTGGACCGACTATAGGAACAGAGAAAGGCCATAAACGATTTTTTGATGATCCAAGTACTCCCCTGTGTAACTTCGATGTCAGCCAGTGGCAGCTCATGCGTGACACCTGCCGTTTGCTCAGGGCCTTTGAGGAGGCCACGTTATTTGTCAGTCGCCAGGACTACGGGATGAACAAAATTATTCCACTGCTTCATGTCCTGGAGCAGATGTTGGTAAATCTGGCTGGTCAGGGGACTGGAGACATGGCGAACAAGGAAAACAACTCCACCACCAGCTTTTGCCAAAACAGAATTTTACTTAAACGTAGTAATGAACACAACCACAAATGCTGGGAACATACAATACATTTATATACACCCAGCCCAAAGGTTGAGACCCTTGTGCTGCTCCTCCTGAACAAAACATCAGCCTGGCTTGAGTGTGTGGGAAGAATATCAGCTCTCCGGTGTTAAATTGTCTCTTTAAATTATGGAGCCCTTGCAATGAACAATAGCAATACTTGTGGCCTGACACAAAAAGAGACCCTATCGAACTAACTACAGGCCTGGTCTCAGTCTCTAGGCGCCAACACTGTAATGAGGTGCGTGCACGATCTTACCGACCTGGTTCTGCTCTGCATCCGCTGCTGACACTGAACAGAACAAATGCCTCTCCAACAAGCATGCGGTCCTGCAGTGTATAGCTTTGCTCTGCAGCTCTCATCAGCGTTCCTGAAAGCAATCCTCGTTCCTCTGGACAGGATCAGGGTCTTGGACATGATCAGCTTCACTTAGCTGAAGCTCTGGTCACTGAGGGATGCTCTCACACTTGGATGCCGTCGGATCCTCTGCTGACACAGTTCCTCAGTCTCAACTCTCTCTAAGATGGCTGCTCCCTTTGTCTTCCTGTCCAGGCTCTGTGTAACTCCACCTCTCATGAATATGGAAATATACGCAGTCTGTAGCTGTGTTTAGGAAACAGCGGCATCTTGTGGCCAAACAGTGGAATGTCAGTCCAGATGATTTATTTAATCTACACAGTGTTCGGACAATGGGAGCTTTTTCCGCCTCTCACACCGAAATCTCAGGGCCACATGAGCCCATTTTTCTACACAATTGACAGGAGAGGAGGAGCAGGAGCAGCCAGAGGAGCTACAGGGCGATGAGGAAGAGGAAGCAGAGGACCCAGATACACCGTGGCAGTATGCAGTGGAGATGGAGGCAGGGAGTCCCTCTGAGTCACTTGCACAAATGGCATAGTGACAGCTGAATTGTCACCATTCGGCAGAGGGATGACTTTTCTGGCTCTCCACCTTGTTGGACCCTCGCTACCGTTCCAAAATGGGCCTTTTTTACACCTGCTGAAAGGGAGGACAAACTGAACTACTATAGAGACATCCTATGTAGTCAGTTGGCCACTGCCTATCTGCTCCATCGTCCATCCTCTCGCAGGTCTGACCGGGGGGGCCCTCTGCGCTCACGTTCCTCTGCCATGGCTGCTATGGTAGGGTGGGGGGTAGGAGCAGTTCCAGCTCCATCAGCAGCAACTTGAGTCTAGAGTTGCTTTCTTCACCCGCCTAGTGAAGAAACTACTCACCAGCAGCAGCTAGACCTGGAGCAGGACCTGAACCAGCAGATGGTGGCACCCTGCCAAACCACATTGAAGATCCGCTGGACTACTGGACAGCCAAACTGGATTTGTTACCGCAACTGGCACAGTTTGCCCTGGAAAAGCTGTCCTGCCCAGCCAGTAGTGTGGCATCAGAGTGGGTGTTTAGAGCGGCGGGGGCCATAGGCACCCCCAGAAGAACTCGCTTGTCCACCCAAAATGTGGAGAGACTGACCTTTTCAAGATGAATCAGGTGTGGATAAGCCAGGATTTCCACCCACCAATGCCTGATGCATCAGACTAGATCATCCATGGTGCCACACTTTGACAAAAGAGACCGGTTTCTTCTGGCTACCTGCCTCAGCTACTATTCTGATGCTGCAACCCGCCTGATGCCACACATCTGATGCCAAGTGTTCCTTCTTTCACCCACCATTCAGCTGGTACTGGTATTGCCACCCATCTCCCCACTCTGTCACCGATTCACTCTGTGGTCTCCTGATGCTGCTGCTACCTCCACACTATGTCACCTTGCCACTCTGTGGTCTCCTGATGCTGCTACCACCTCCACACTATGTCACCTTGCCACTCTGTGGTCTCCTGATTCTGCTGCCACCTCCATACTATGTCACCTTGCCACTCTGTGTTCTCCTGATGCTGCTGCCGCCTTCACACTATGTCACCTTGCCACTCTGTGGTCTCCTGATGCTGCTGCCACCTCCACACTATGTCACCTTGCCACTCTGTGTTCTCCTGATGCTGCTGCCACCTCCACACTATGGCCTCCTGATTATGCTGCTGCCACCTCTACACTCTGTCATTGTGCCACCCTATGGCCTCCTTCTGATGCTGCTGCTGACGCCACCTCCACACTCTGTCATTGTGCCACTCTGTGGTCTCCTCATGCTGCTGCTGCCACCTCCACACTGTCATTGTGCCACCCTGTGGCCTCGACCTAATGCTTCTGCCACCTACAGACTCTGTCATTGGGCCACTCTGTGGTCTCCTCATGCTGCTTCCACTCACCACTATGTCATAGGGCCACTTTGTGGACTTCTCATGCTGTTCCCACCCTTCCCACTTCATGACTGGGCCACTATTTTGCCTTTCGGCCTGGCTGACATCATCTTTTATTTGACCCTTCTTCTGATCCGTCAGAAGGAAGGAAAAATGAGACGCACAACGGATCCTGTCTATGTAACAGCTTTAAGGCCTGCATGACATGGTCCCTATTTTGCATCAGAATTGGCTTATGATTTGGTAGCCAAAAGCAGGAGTGGGTACAAAACACTATGTCACCTTGCCACTCTGTGGTCTACTGATGCTGCTACCACCTCCACACTATGTCACCTTGCCACTCTGTGGTCCCCTGACACTGCTGCCACCTCCACACTATGTCACGTTGCCACTATGTGGTCTCCTAATGCTGCTATCGCCAACCTCCACACTCTGTGATTGTGCCACTCTGTGGCCTCCTGATACTGCTGCTGCCACCTCCACACTCTGTCATTGTGCCACTCTGTGGTCTCCTCATGCTGCTGCTACTGCCACCTCCACACTGTCATTGTGCCACCCTGTGGCCTCCTCCTGATGCTGCTGCTGACGCCACCTCCACACTCTGTCATTGTGCCACTCTGTGGCCTCCTGATGCTACCGCCAACTCCACACTGTCATTGTGCCACCCTGTCGCCTTCTCCTGATGCTTCTGCTGCCGTCACCTCCACACTCTGTCATTGTGCCACTCTGTGGCCTCCTCCTGATGCTGCTGCCACCTCCACACTCTATCATTGTGCCACTTTGTGGCCTCCTCATGCTGTTGCTGCCACCTCCACACTGTCATTGTGCCACTCTGTGGCCCCTTTCTGACACTGCTGCCACCTCCAGACTCTGTCATTGGGCCACTCTGTGGTCTCCTCATGCTGCTTCCACCTCACCACTATGTCATAAGACCTACATGACATGGTCCTTATTTTGCATCAGAATTAGCTTATGATTTGGTAGCCAAAAGCAGGAGTGGGTACAAAACACAGAAGACATACAAATATTCCATTCACATGTCATCACTTTTTTGGATCCACTCCTTTTTTTTGGGCTTTAGCAATACTGATGGATTACTGACCAAATGCTGACCGAGTGAAGGCGGATGCTCCACAGACAGAATCCAATTTTTGGGGGTTATTGTTCTGAGGGATCACAGGAAGGGCAAAATAATCAGTTACGTCAACACAAACGTACTGCTAACACCCTCTCCACTCTGTAGGGGGGCTCTCCTTGTATAAGCGTTTAATAGAACAGGTTCTGTAGACATTTATGTGGAATCAGCTGACGACAGTGTAAAAGGAGTGCTCTTCTTCTTGACACTAAAATTGACCTGTAAGGCTGAGTTCATACTTGAGTTATTTGGTCAGTTTTGGCCCCATAACTGCCCAAATAAGTAAAGTATGCAGTGATTCTAAGAGCAACGCCTGTCATCTGCATGTCATACTGACTCACAGTACTGTTTCTCTACCACAGCAGACTCCCTATGCGTGTTAGTGCAAGGCACAGAGTTCTACACCACTGTAAAGGCTCTCTGCAGCCAGGAAATAGACGTTTTTTAGAAATTCGCTCATCTCTAAAAATGACCATTCTGCCAATCACTGACTGCAGTGGTGGCATGTCTCTGCGATCATTTCCAATGTGTCGAGAGGAACCAGAAAGTGGAGACCAGTGGTGACCAGGAATCAATGGAGCAGAAGCGGCAGGGTTGGAGTCCCTGACTAGTACTTTTCAAAATCTAGGAATATTCAGTGGCCTTTTGTATCCAGCCTCTGACTGGCACACAGATGTGTATGTGTTATTTTGTCCTCATGGTGTTGTTTCTGCTAGAAAGCAAAAGGTGGCCATGCACAATTTAGGAATGTCGACTGAACCCACCAATTTTGGCAGGACTGGCTAATTATCTAAAGGGCCCTTTATATGGGACAATACAGCAGGCAATTGTCGGGGAGAAAGCGTTTTTGGGGGCTTAGGACTGCCTATAAAGTGTGATTGGTTGGGGTCTTAGGTCTCATTCACACATCCATGATGACATCCATGACAAGATGGTCAGTGGTTCATCTGAGAAGATGTCCGTGAAGAATCTATGTTTAGTCCATGTGTCTGTTTTTTGCTCTCCACGTGTCATCCGTATTTCCTGTACACTGCTACTGCACTGCAAAAATAGGACATGCTTCCTTGGTGTTACCACAGACCGATGGTGAGTAGAAAACGACTAATGTTTGAATACTCACATTCAAGACAATGGTTTGGTGTGCTGTCCATGGAGACCATGGACAGCGCACATCCATGTTTCACTGATGTGTGAAAGGCCTCATACATAGAACTCCAAGAAATGAGCAGAAAGAAGGCATCATGGTACTCTCTGGAGTGCTGTAGAGTGCTCAATGCCTATTGTCCCTATGGTCTCTCTTACCAAACTGATACAGAAATCGACCATTTACTTAATAAGGTTGAGGTACAATACCAAGTACAGCCACATGGACATGAAAGGTACTGTGTTGGCTACAGAAATGAAAGAGAACTTCAGGAGGCACTACACCTCCTAGACTTAAACCTCCGATGATAAAACATCAATCAATATCTGAAAGCCATAAATGTTGGATGGGATGGGTTGTGAGATGGCACTGTAGAGCAGTAATGGAGGAGAAGGTAGAAATGGAATGATGAGGACTGGACTATCCATGATCAGAACATTGTGCATTTTGGCTACAATTATGTGTTTAGTGTGTAGTGAGGGGATTACTACAATTTTCATGACACATCACTTATCCTATAGCTTTTAAATCTGTAATAGAGCCCTGGGGCATAAGACTGCTGATGGCCTCCATACGGCAGTGATATGTACAGCAGAAGATCCACCACCGTAATAGTAGATTTCTCTGTGGTGACTGCACTTATTGTGCAAACAATTCACGATAGATAACTGATAGACCTCATGTCCCTTCTTGTACATTTCATCCCAGGTGCTTGCTACATGTCAGATAGTAATATTAATGTAACTTGTCAAGCCAGCTTTTCCACCTCTACTGCTAGATTAATGCAGAAGGGAATGAAGAATATGTGTGACTGAGGTACAGGCAATGCTTCATGTATAGAGGCTTTTTATGATTCTCTCGTCTTGACTGTTTGGCTTGTTTCTGGATTAACAGGGTTTGCCGAGACTTATGTACTGATGACTAGTGCTGAGCGAAGCTAAGCATCCAAGGTGGAATTCAGTCCAAATTTTAGGAAAAATTTGATTCTAAACGAAGTTTCGTGGTAACTAATAATTTTTCCTAAAATGGCGACTGAAGTTGTCTTAGAAAGAACGTGTGGGGGGAGGATAATTAACTCATCCACTTACTCGTGCATGATCCCTTCATGACATCATCAGGGATGGAAGCGCGCAGTGACGTCTTCACACTGCGCAGGTCCTTCGACAGGTCTTTTTCAATCAAGAGAGGAATGGACTGCCTCTGGGCGAGCAAGTGGATTTTTTAAACCCAAAAGGCCATATTGCACTAACGTATTACCGTTTTTAATGGCCGTTAGACAGGTGAACTTCTGCCTAAGCGGTCATTCAAAATGGTCCAGTTGATTGATAGGCTGAATGGGGTTTTAACATAGCGATTCTTGACAAATTAATTCAAAATTTCACTCATCTCTACTTATGACCTATTTTCTGGATAGGTTATCAGTATCTATTAGGGAGGGTCTGACACCCAGGACCCCCGACGATCAGCTGTTTAAGAAGGCACCAGTGCTCCTGTGAGCGCACCTTGGCCTTCTCCCTTCTCACTGAGCGCAGCGCCATACATTGTTTAGTGACTGTGCTTGATATCGCAGCTCAGTCCCATTCACTTCAATGGGGATGAACTGCGCCTAAGCCATGAGACTGATGAACATGACATCACTTGGCCTAGGGAAAGCGAAGAGAAGGCAGCAGCGCTACAGCGAGCACCAGTGCCTTCTCAAACAGCTAATTGGCAGGGGTCCCAGGTGTCTGACCACCATGATCAGATACTGATAACCCTTGGCTTGTTTCTGAATTAACCCCTTGTCTATTGTTTTGGCTTTACTAGCCCCTCCTGCTTGTGACTTTCTTTCTACATCTGATTGGTCTGCTACCTGTGAGCTCTCACCTGTTTCTGCCACCTTACTCTGCAAAATTATCTGGACCCTTAGCAGCCATGGCCAACCAGCTTCACAGTGGGCTCTGGTGAATACCTAGGGGTAGCTTTAGATCTACTAACTGGAGTGGTGAAGGAAGATAGGTAGTAGTGGTTTCAGACGGTGACCCAGTATTCATTTTTCACCTCTGTATTCATAACATAATCACATGCCTAAAATTAAGTTTCTTTATGGAGCAAATGGAGCATCCTGTGAATAAATGCAGGGTCTGACGCAGCTGTTCCAAGATCTGGCAGGGAGGCCTTAAAATCAGAAGGCTGCAATTGCCTGACGTACAGATGCCTCACTTGTTCCTACAAATTTGCCAAAGGAGTCTAAGATAAATCTTCCAGATAGGTTCCTTGGCAACCGAAAATTGTTTGTCACCTTCCAGGAGAGTTGCAAGTCATATTTTCATTTGAGGCCACACGCATCTAATACTGAAGAGCAATGGGTGGATCTCATCATGTCTCTTCTGCAGGGAGATTCAAAAGCCTGGTCATTCTCCTTGGATTCCAAAGCCCCTGAACTATTTATCACCTGTAGAGAAATTTTTTTGCAGCCTTGGACCTTTTATATGACGAACTACAATGCAGGGTAGTGGCAGAAGCTAAACTACTCTTTCTTTATCATGGTTTGTCAAATTGTTTGAAAGATCTTGTGGTTAACTACATGCAGACTGTCCTTGGAGGAGGTCATGAATTTAGCCATTAGACTTGACCAACATTCAAGAGAGAGCACAAAAAAGAATTTTCTGCCTTGCCAGCCACCTTACGTAAACCCGAGACCTACCTGTTATTATCCTAGGAGCCCATGAATTTAGGATTCACTATGTCTTCTCAGGATCATAGAACCTAATTGAAATTGTAGGGATTATGCTTCTAATGTTCAGATGCTGGCCATTTGCTCAGAAATTGCCCCAAATGTTCAAAGCCGGAAAACTGCAGCAGCAAAGCGGTTCCCGGCAGTGGCAGATCCAGAGCCTGGTCTCGGGAGGGGCACTTCCCCGAGCAATAGGAGATTATGGGGCCTCCGTGTCCCCGCCCACCCTCAATACACACCCACACACAGCCCCACACACACATCGCGCCCATACCTCTTACATCCAGTGACGTCTCCTTTGATGAAGATGTTCTCTTTCTTCATCTTCTCCATTCACACCTTCAGACCACCATGATGATTTTTTTGAGCATCTCTCATCTCTGCAGAGTTTGACAGACAGACATCTTAGTTTCCTACTTTTTCTCCCACCTTCTCAACATCCCATCATGCACCCCCAATACTGAGACGCTGTGCCCCCCAAAACTATAAAAGATAAACCCCCTGAAAATACTAGTTATACACAGATAGCACCCCCTTCAATAATTATTGGAACACAATGCTCTAAAAAATAACTGCACCCAGCAAATAGTGCCCCTGTCACTAATAGTGTAACCATAATGTCCCCCAAAAATAACTGTGCTAAGCTGATACTGATACTAATTCTGTGCCAGAGTGCACTTAGTAGTAATAGTGCTCCTACCGTGCCCCCAACAGTAATTGTGTCCCAGAAGTAATAATGCTCCCATAGTCCCCCAGTTGTAATAAAGCCCCCTTATAATGCACGTCAGTACAAAAAATGCACGGTTGTGTGTCAGTAAAAAAACTAACAAAAAACATCTCTTAGTGCCACCAGTAGAGCCAATGTTCCCAGAGTGACCACATGTGATCCAATGACCAGGACTGTGTACCACTACAAAAAACACTTAGTGCCCCCAGTTGAGCTAAGGTGCCCATAGTGCCCCTATAATTTGTGCCAGTATAAAATACTCCTATATAGTGCCCCCAGAAAATGCCCCCATAGTGCTCCTCCCCATCCTATATAGTGCCCCCAGAAGATGCCCCCATAGTGCTCTTCCCCATCCTATATAGTGCCCCCAGAAGATGCCCCCATAGTGCTCTTCCCCGTCCTATATAGTGCCCCCAGAAGATGCCCCCATAGTGCCTTTCATAATGTGGCAGTATAAAATGCCCCTATAGACTGCCCCACATAGATGCCCCCATAATGCTTCTCTCCCCCTTCTCAATAGTGCCCCCCATAATGTACCAGTATATAGGGCCCCCATTAGATGCAACCATAGTGCTCCTTTCCCCCTTCTCCATAATGCCCCCCATAATGTGCCAGTATATAGGGCCCTCATTAAATGCCACCATAATGCTCCCGCCATAATGTGCCAGTATATAGAGCCCCACCCCCCTTTTTTCCATACTATACTAAAAATAATTAAAACAATAAACACTTATCAAAATAGGTGAGAGATAGAAACGGGGCAGCACCACACCATGCGCATAAATTTATATAGTCTTGCACGACCACAGGTGAGCATGCAGTATAGTGGTGCTCAGCCAGAACAAAGTCCAAATGTAGCAAACTTGAACAAGGAAAGAGAAAAGGGGCAGCACTCACCACTGCTGTGTCTCTTCGGTTTATTAAATCAGAGAGTTCAAAACATACAAAGTGAAGGGCGGACGCCTTAGAATGTGTGGCACGCCGAGTACTTTCTGATTCAATAAATCGAAGAGACACAGTAGTGGTGAGTGCCGCTTATACTTACCTCCATGACATTGTGATACGATGCAGGCCTCTTCCGGCCTGTGTCCCGTTCTGTACGGCTCAGGCGGCACGATGATGTCATCGCGCCTCCTGCACCGGCCTCTGATAGGCTGCAGGCCTAGTGCCTGTAGCCTATCAGAGGAATGGGCAAGGGAGCCTGCCACCGCCGCCGGAATGGTCAGTCCGCCCCTGGCTTTCACTATATTCTCAGAGGGGGGGGGGGGGAGCGATTGGTTCCCGGTAAGTCCACATAGGTGGCCAATTATTCCTATTATTTCTAAGCGAGTATTTCTGCCTGTCTCTATTACCTTTAAAGAAAGTGTGGTTTCAGGTCAAGCCTTAATGGATTGTGAAAGTAAATAGAAAAGTTTTTCTCTGATACGTTGCCTTTCAAAAATTGCGGCGAGTCCAAAAGGTGAAGTGGGATATTCACAAGTAGCGACTTTAATTTAACGGACCGCGCAGAGATTGACAAATTCCACCACTTGTCAAGGGCCTTCCAAAGTAATCGACACAGGTTAGCATTAGGTTCTCATAGTAGTCTCTAATACACAAAGCCCTGTGAGATAACCAGAAAATCGCACATATAGTGAAGTACTGTGGTATATGTTCACACTCGTATACAAGTTGTACTCACAAGTCCAGGAAAACATTCAGGCATATAGAAAAGCAGAAACAGTTCATCTGTCCTCTCGTCCACCTGATGATGTTGTATAGCATCTATGAAGGGAGTGCTCCAATAGTGAAGTACCGTAGAGCTATTTTGCTTAAAAAGTTTTATTATACTCACAATTTAGGAGGATGAAATGCGCGTATCAAAATCTTTAAAATTGCATGGTAATCTTGCAAGATTACCATGCGATTTTAACAGATGGTTAAAATGGAACAGATGGTTTTTCGTTACCATTGTGCAATAACACAGCTTTCAAACTTGTTTTGCTGGAGTCTATGAATAGCCTCCATTCATCGGGAACATGTGTATCATCTAACTCCATCATAAGACCATTTACATCAGTACAGAAACAGACATCGCTTTCCATTGCATAGAAAGCAGCTTACTTGGTGTGTCGATGACGAAAGTGTGAAATTATGGTGCCTCGTTGTAGCAAATTCCATTCCTGAAGTCTAGAAGCTAGCAGTTCTGACTTTTCTTTAGATAATGACAGATCTCTTACCAGATCATCTAAATCTGATTGGCTTAGCAAGTGCGGCTGACCCTCCAGTTGTCTTGGATCAGGAAATACATTGTGACAATCAACATCTTCTTCTTCATCAGGATAAGAGCTAACTGTTTCAATTGCCGTTCCTGCTGTGGGAGGGGCAGGCACTGGATTCTCTACATTGTGTGGTGCTGATTTAAGAGCAGACACAGTCAGGATACACAATTTGTGACTTGTTTCTCTTTGAATATCCGGCGATTTTAGTCATGCAAAAGTAACAGTCTGAATGGTGATTTTTCTCGTCACGCGAAACCGTAGGCACTGCAAAAGCCATTCCTTTCCTATTACCATTACAACCACTGCGTTAGCCCAGAGTAACACACAGTGCAACCAACACGAGGTGCCCAGCTTTTATCTTGATCTCCAATTTTACAGTCAAAGTAATACTTGTAAGCAAGACGCACTCACTTTGTCAGATTCATGCGCTGATCATAAGTCGTGTATTTGCCACATATGTAGCAGAAATTAGATCGTTAACACATTTGCATTTATCCATCTTAAGTTTCAAAATGGATAGCACTATAACAGATCACTTTATCAAAATGTGTCCAGTTTGCCTTATATACATCACTGATGACATCAGCCTGAGTGCGTCCGGACAGGTCTGGACATGTCCATTGGAATATTTCCAATATAATGCATTAATATTATAACTGAATAGGCTTTGCATGTATAACTTAAAATCTAGACGTGTCCGGCAAATTCCGAGTTCAGATTTGGAATCAGCGCGCTCATTTTAGTATAAATCACATGTTTTTCTATCAGTAGCAAAATCATTGTTGCGCGGTGAAATCAGTATCCTCTTCCAATCATTGCATTGTTCATAACTGGTAAGAAGATGAGTGGAAGATGGCATTTAATGTCCCTGAGGGTCAATATGAGTATTTGGTGATGGCATTTGGGTTGAGTAATGCTGTTTTCAGAATTTGATTGAAATTCACTGGTAAATTTGTTGGTTTATCCTAATGATATACTGGTATTCTCCCCTGATTTCACATCAGGCAACTGAGATCTGTTCTCCAGGGACTTAGGGAGAATCATTTGGACACCAAATTTGATTTGTGCTTTTGGAGTGCGGGAAATTCAGGGAGTACATTCTCACCCCTCATGTTCCACTGGCGACCTGTGTCCGCAGCTGCCCCACTATCCTGGGCAGACAAAGGTGTTGCTCCACTCACCTTGTGTGTATTGGGGCTAGTATTCAGTTAAACTTTTCTGTAGAAGTGCAATGGTTAACCTTCTCTATTTATTCTGGGCTATTTTACACTCCTTCGCCTGAGAATTAGGTTTCTAGCTTGCTAGTGTTCCAGTGAAGGTGTGCTTATCTGTTTGTCTGCCCGTATACCGTATCTCTGCCTGTTCATCGATTCGTATAATCTGCTGCCTTCCCTGACTATAGCCATTGTTGCCTGCCTTGACCTTGGACCAGTTTCACAGATACAGACAAACTCTGCCCTGATCTCGGCCTTTGCACCGGTGTCGGTTAGCTGCCAACTCCAACTGGACTATTTTTGCAGCAAAGGCCAGATTCCTGTTAAGGGGTTGAAGGGTGAAAACCAGGATAATGCTTTAAGCACTGGCCCAAACTTAAACTGGTTAGTTGGTACAGTGAGTCCACACCCATTGATCGTTATACCTCATGCTTTCCGAACAGAACCAGCTAAGGCCCAGGGCAGCCATTGTTGACTAGGTCCAACCAACGTCTCTCACATTTTTACAGAGATTTCTTGGGTTTGCCAATGACTGTATTATAGGAAATATTTGTAATTTGTTCTTCGATAGTCAAGTCTTTAACTGATCTCATCGGGGAGCTAATATTCAGAATTGGTGTCCAGAGGCTGTTTCGACCTTTAGAACTAAGAAGCAGGCCTTTATGGAAGCTCTAGTTTTGGTTTAGTCCAACCTTTCACATCTTTTTTCTGTGGAGGTTGATGCACCTGAAGAGGGAGTGGGATCAGTTTTCTCTCAAGGGTCACCCTCACTGACCAATCTGTGCCCTTGTGTTTGTTTCTTGAGTAAGTTTTCTCAGGCTGAAAGAATCATGTGGGCAATTGGTAGTTATTACCTATTAAATGGTCATTCAAGGAGCAGCAATATTTTTGGGAGGGGCTACCAGACCCCAAATCACTGTTCTGACTGACCACAATGTAGCTGAAAGACAGGGGCATAACTACCATAGCGGCAGACCATGCGACTGCTATGGGACCCAGGGCAAGAGGGGGTCCAATCTTAGTTGGGATCATCTTCTCTCCTACTGGGGGTGAAAACTTGGTCAGGACTCTAAAGGAACAACCTTAAGCAAATGAAGCAGTGGAAAAATGGCCCAAGGGTCATTGAAAAGGGGTTTAAGCAGAAATCCTTCTGACCTGTGTGGGGGGCCTGGTTGGATCCATGCTATGCGGCCCTTACTTCTCTATGTATGCCACTGCTGAAAGGACTGAGGTGGGGCTGTGTCCTAGCATCTACATATCATATACTCTATGTACTATAGCTTCACCACATTGAGATCTGATCAGAAGATAATGTCCATATTACTACTTTATTCACAGACACAATATATGATTATAAAGACACCAGTAATATGTGTTATCTTATAAGCATATGTCTGGTTTAGGGTACTTTCACACTTGCGTTATTCTTTTCCGGCATAGAGTTCCGTCAAAAGGGCTCTATGCCGGAAAAGAACTGATCAGGCATATCCCAATGCATTCTGAATGGATAGAAATCCGTTCAGTTTGCATCAGTATGCCTTCCGTTCAGTCACTGTCAGGCGTTTTGGCCGGACATAATACCGCAGCATGCTGCGGTATTATGTACGTCCAAAATGCCTGATCAGTCGCCGGAATGTCGGATCCGGCATTAATTTACATTTACTTGTATTAGTGCCGGATCCGGCATTGCGAAAAAACTTGCATGCGCAGATTGGGAAAACTGTGAAAAAGACTGCAGGACGGATCCGTCCATTCGCATGCCAAGTGGAGGGACGGATCTGTTCTTGCAATGCATTTGTAGACGGATCCGCACCCGGATCCGTCTACAAATGTTGTCAGTTGTCACACTGAAGGGCGGATCCGGCAGGCAGCTCGGATCATGGAACTGCCTGCCGGATCACACGAACGCAAGTGTGAAAGTACCCTTAATAAGGTTGATTCTGGTGACAGAGCCGCTTTAAATATCAATACAGCAAAGAGAGAGGGAGAATTTAGAAATGTGTACCTGGATGTAGAAAAAAACTGCAGAAAAGGCTTGCTGTGATATGATAAGAATTGTTAACCCATGTCTGAACAATAAGGGCTCATTGACAAGGCCGTAGGTGGGCCGTTCCGTGCATTGGGGACCGCGATTTGTGGTCATCAATGCAAGGGCAACCTCCGTATGGCCACCGGGATGAATCCAGACTTGAATGGGTCTGCATTCGTCCGTTCTGCAAAAAGATAGAGCACTCCGTAGTGTTCCGTTCCGTGATTCCGTTCCGCATCTCCAGATTTGTGGACCCATTGAAGTGAATGGGTCCGCATCCGTATGCAGAATGCACACGGAACGGTGCCCGTGTAGTGCTGATCCGCAAATGTGGACCGCAATACAACAACTGGCAGCACGCGTTCGTGTGCATGACTCCTAAAGACTCTATTTCCTCCCATTACAGAGAGTATTGGTATTCATCTGGCTGCGATTAAGCTTAGCATATTAGCAGATGGCTACCAGCAAGTATAGATAAAACCATTCCGGTTAATTAATTAGAAAATACTAATTTAGCCACTGGACTTCGATTTCTTCAAACTTGAAGTCTTTGTCACTGCCAGTTTTTATGCTGGACTCTGTACCACCTCTTGGGTCACAAATTTTATTACATTTTGATTTTATTTAATGAAGGCCTTTGAAGATTTCATCTTGGTGGCGGACTACCTAGGGATTTCTATCCAGGCGCTGAGGGACAGGTTGAACAGTTTCAATCACTCACATTATGAACTTAAGCTACGGTCTTGGTTTGTATTGATCCCTAATGTTGGAGATCATACTGATTATTTTGTATATTTTGTGGACTCCTTGAACCACACAACTTTTTTTATTTTTATAACTATTACTAATATGTACTAATTACTGTGGTCACATGCCGCTTGGCAGACATATCACTGCCGTGGCCATTCATTGCCTTCAGCAATGCATGTGAGCCCTGTCTGTGCTGGAAGTTTACACGTGGACACAAAAGTGCAGTGAAGACAGCGGTGGATCCCCAGAACAAGAACTGGGTGTATATATGTAGGTCCCGCTATTTAATAATCAATCTGAAGTTGGACAACCCCTTTAAGGTGGCCATACTAATTGGACAAAAGGGGTTTTCTGGCAGTTCGATATTGATGGCCAATCCTCAGGATAGGTGATCAATATCTGATTGTGGGGGTCTGACTCTCACCAATTACTTTGTGAAGAAGCTGTAGTGCTCCTGTGAGCGCTACGGCCTCTTCCTAGACCAATGACATCACATTCATCGGTTACATGGCCTATGTGCAGTTCAGTCCCATTCAAGTGAATAGGCCTGGGCTACAATACCTAGCACAGCCTCTATACAATGTACGGCACTGTGCTTGGTGAGCTGTGAGGTTGAAGAGCTTAAAGAGCACTGCAGCCTCTTCATACAGTTGATCGGCGGGGGTGCCGGGAGTTGGAACCCCATTGATCAGATTTTGATGACCTATGTTGAGAAAAAGCCATCAGTATCAAGAAAACCCCCTTAATGTTGGCTGAACAGGCTGATTATAGCAGGACAGGGTGACTATCAAACGTGCACAATGTTGTCCTGACTTTCTGCAGATGATGGGAGAAGGGAGGATTATTCCTTTCTCCTGGTAAGAACACATGCAGGCTCAGATGATCCTAGCATGCATGTGTATAAATAGCCTAACCAGTATTTGGCCAACAGCTATATAAAATTCATGACCACTTTGCAGACCACGGCTGATGTGTTCTGGCTTTCCCTCTTCTTATAGGATGGCGAGGTCATTGGCATAAACACATTGAAGGTGACAGCCGGGATATCATTTGCTATTCCCTCCGACAGAATCAGACAATTCATGGCTGAATCACATGACCGTCAGCTAAAGGGTAAGGGTTTTATTTCCTAAAAATGCATTTTAATTCATCAGTGGAATGGTTTATAATACAATAATGCCCCATGCTGTGCCCCTCACACAGTATGATGCCTCGTGCTGTGCCCCACACACAGTATAATGCCCCCCTCACGCAATATAATGCCTCGCGCTGTGCCCCTCACACAGTATAATGCCTCCTGTTGTGCCCCTCACACAGTATAATGCCTCCTGTTGTGCCCCTCACACAGTATAATGCCTCCTGTTGTGCCCCACACACAGTATAATGCCCCGTGCTGTGCCCCATACACAGTATAATGACTCCTGCTGTGCCCCTCACACACTATAATGCCTCCTACTGTGCCCCACACACAGTATAATGACTCCTGCTGTGCCCCTCACACACTATAATGTCTCCTGCTGTGCCCCACACACAGTATAATGCCCCGTGCTGTGCCCCTCAAAGAGTATAATGCCCCTGCTGTGCCCCTCACACAGTATAATGCCTCCTGCCATGCCCCACACACAGTATAATGCCTTGTGCTGTGCCCCTTACACAGTATAATGCCTCCTCTGCTGTGCCCCACACACAGTATAATGCCTCCTGCTGTGCCCCACACACAGTATAATGCCTCGTGCTGTGCCCCTCACACAGTATAATGCCTCGCGCTGTGCCCCACACACAGTATAATGCCTCCTGCTGTGCCCCACACACAGTATAATGCTTCGTGCTGTGCCCCTCATACACAGTATAATTGTTCATGCTGTGCCCCTCACACAGTATAATGCCTCCTGCTGTGCCCCTCACACAGTATAATGCCTCCTACTGTACCCCACACACAGTATAATGCCTCCTACGGTACCCCACACACAGTATAATGCCTCCTACTGTGCCCCTCACACTGTATAATTTCTCGTGCTGTGCCCCACACACAGTATAATGCTTCCTGCTGTGCCCCACACACAGTATAATGCCTTGTGCTGTGCCCCTCACACAGTATAATACCTCGTGCTGTGTCCCACACACAGTATAATGCCTCGTGCTGTGCCCCACACACAGTATAATGCCTCCTACTGTGCCCCTAACACAGTATAATGCCTCCTACTGTGCCCCACACACAGTATAAAGCCTCCTACTGTGCCCCACACACAGTATAATGCCTCCTACTGTGCCCCACACACAGTATAATGCCTCCTACTGTGCCCCACACACAGTATAAAGCCTCCTACTGTGCCCCACACACAGTATAATGCCTCCTACTGTGCCCCACACACAGTATAATGCCTCCTGCTGTGCCCCTCACACAGTATAATGCCTCGTGCTGTGCCCCTCACACTATAATGCTTCCTGCTGTGCCCCTCACACAGTATAATGCCTTGTGCTGTGCCCCACACACAGTATAATGCCTCCTACTGTGCCCCTCACACAGTATAATGCCTCCTCTGCTGTGCCCCACACACAGTATAATGCCTCCTACTGTGCCCCTCACACAGTATAATGCCTCGCGCTGTGCCCCTCTTACACAGTATAATTCTTCGTGCTGTGCCCCACACACAGTATAATGCCTCCTGCTGTGCCCCTCACACAGTATAATGCCTCGTGCTGTGCCTCTCACACTATAATGCTTCCTGCTGTGCCCCACACAGTATAATGCCTTGTGCTGTGCCCCTCACACTATAATGCTTCCTGCTGTGCCCCTCACACAGTATAATGCCTCCTCTGCTGTGCCCCACACACAGTATAATGCCTCCTACTGTGCCCCTCACACAGTATAATGCCTCGTGCTGTGCCCCCCACACAGTATAATGCTCCTACTGTGCCCCACACACAGTATAAAGCCTCCTACTGTGCCCCACACACAGTATAATGCCTCCTACTGTGCCCCACACACAGTATAATGCCTCCTGCTGTGCCCCTCACACAGTATAATGCCTCGTGCTGTGCCCCTCACACTATAATGCTTCCTGCTGTGCCCCTCACACAGTATAATGCCTTGTGCTGTGCCCCACACACAGTATAATGCCTCCTACTGTGCCCCTCACACAGTATAATGCCTCCTCTGCTGTGCCCCACACACAGTATAATGCCTCCTACTGTGCCCCTCACACAGTATAATGCCTCGCGCTGTGCCCCTCTTACACAGTATAATTCTTCGTGCTGTGCCCCTCACACAGTATAATGCCTCCTACTGTGCCCCTCACACAGTATAATGCCTCGTGCTGTGCCCCTCACACTATAATGCTTCCTGCTGTGCCCCTCACACAGTATAATGCCTCCTCTGCTGTGCCCCACACACAGTATAATGCCTCCTACTGTGCCCCTCACACAGTATAATGCCTCGTGCTGTGCCCCACACACAGTATAATGCCTCGTGCTGTGCCCCACACACAGTATAATGCCCCTGCTGTGCCCCTCACACAGTATATTGCCTCGTGCTGTGCCCCACACACAGTATAATACCTCCTACTGTGCCCCAAACACAGGATAATGCCTCCTACTGTGCCCCACACACAGTATAATGCCTCCTACTGTGCCCCACACACAGTATAATGCCTCCTGCTGTGCCCCTCACACTATAATGCCTCGTGCTGTGCCCCCCACACAGTATAATGCTCCTGTGTGCCCCACACACAGTATAATGCCCCTGCTGTGCCCCTCACACAGTATAATGCCTCGTGCTGTGCCCCTCACACAGTATAATGCCTTGTGCTGTGCCCCTCACACAGTATAATGCCTTGTGCTGTGCCCCTCACACAGTATAATGCCTTGTGCTGTGCCCCACACACAGTATAATGCCTCCTACTGTGCCCCACACACAGTATAATGCCTCCTGCTGTGCCCCACACACAGTATAATGCCTCCTACTGTGCCCCACACACAGTATAATGCCTCCTGCTGTGCCCCTCACACTATAATGCCTCGTGCTGCGCCCCCCACACAGTATAATGCTCCTGCTGTGCCCCACACACAGTATAATGCCCCTGCTGTGCCCCTCACACAGTATAATGCCTCGTGCTGTGCCCCTCACACAGTATAATGCCCTTGCTGTGCCCCACACACAGTATAATGCCTTGTGCTGTGCCCCACACACAGTATAATGCCCCTGCTGTGCCCCTCACACAGTATAATGCCCCCTGCTGTCGCCCCCACAAAGTGCACACACATAGCCCATGTTCTCAAGCCGAGCACAGCAGATCTCTAAATGCAGCTCTGCCCCAGTCTGTCTGTTGGGGTTGATGGCCCCCTGCTTCATCACTGTTTTCAGCTGTATCCACATGCGGAGGACATGGATGTAGTTGTATTAAAAGTCACTCCACAATAACAGCAGTTTTCAGGGCACCAGACTTTAGATGTAAATGTCACCTGGGCTGGTGGTTTACTGGCTAGACGGCAACCCTACCTTCTGCCCTCCATAAGGGTCAGCCACACCACCCCCTAACAGTGCCAGCCAATGCCCTACATTTCAGTGCCAGCCAAAAGGCCAAGACCAGATAAACCAGTTTCCAGTTACTTCTTTTAATTGCTTAAAGTAAGAACCTGCTTTGTTATTTTTCTGCTTCATTTCCTTTCACCCTCCCTTTTCTCTTATTTCGGGGTGAAATTCTGAAGTTTCAGAACTGATTAACAGCTTTTTATAGCGTTATGACTTGAACATACAATGGTTATCCCAGAAAAAAAAATCACTGTTGTATGTATAGGGGTCACTATATCCTGGTATACACATAGCACTACACCTCCCAACATATCCTGAGCCCTGGACATGACCATAGTACAATTCTATTATACACTATACACATAGCACTACACCTCCCAACATGTCCTGAGCCCTGGGCATGACCATAATACAATTCTATTATACACTATACACAGAGCACTACACCTCCCAACATATCCTGAGCCCTGGACATGACCATAGTACAATTCTATTATACACTATACACATAGCACTACACCTCCCAACATGTCCTGAGCCCTGGGCATGACCATAATACAATTCTATTATACACTATACACAGAGCACTACACCTCCCAACATATCCTGAGCCCTGGACATGACCATAGTACAATTCTATTATACACTATACACAGAGCACTACACCTCCCAACGTGTCCTGACCCCTGGACATGACCATAATACAATTCTATTATACACTATACACAGAGCACTACACCTCCCAACGTGTCCTGACCCCTGGACATGACCATAATACAATTCTATTATACACTATACACAGAGCACTACACCTCCCAACGTGTCCTGACCCCTGGACATGACCATAATACAATTCTATTATACACTATACACAGAGCACTACACCTCCCAACATATCCTGAGCCCTGGACATGACCATAATACAATTCTATTATACACTATACACAGAGCACTACACCTCCCAACATATCCTGACCCCTGGATCAGCACTGGATCAAATCCAGTGCTGAGCCACGCCCCCTGCACTGATCACATGACGGTGACGTCACCCCAGGTCCTTCGGCTGTTCAACAGTTCGGGTTGGTGGCAGCCGCCCCTTATGGATTCCATATGCCGCTATAGTGGAATCCATAACGGGATGCGCGACTTACCACCAGCCGAACGCCGAACACCGGACTTTTTTTTAAAGTTCGCTTATCTCTACTCCCAACATATCCTGATCCCTGGACATGACCATAATAGAATTCTATTATACACTATACACAAAGCACTACACCTCCCAACATATCCTGACCCCTGGACATGACCATAGTATAATTCTATTATACACTATACACAGAACACTACACCTCCCAGCATGGTCTGGTTACTATATATGATGACATTGTACTTTTCTTGGTGTTCTATAAGATAAGAAGGACTGTGAAAGACTGACAAACAACTTCTGAAATCATTTTCTACAGGAAAGGCCATTTCAAGAAAGAAATACATGGGGGTGAGGATGTTACAGCTGTCTTCCAGGTACAATTTATTTATTTTTGATCATTTGTCATATACAGTGTACACATCATAGGTGTCCAGGTCTGTGAGATTTGTATAGAATGAAATAAATCTAGGAGGCATATAACACACTGAGGTGCTGCTGTAGCATCTAACTCCACCAGAGGGTGCCACATCCTTCATCAGGTCGACCAGGAAAGGAGATTCCACCCAGACAGGATGTAGGCAGTGAATACTGCTCCAGTGTGTGCACGTGTGTGCAGAGACCAGGTATACAGCTCACTCAGAGACAGAGCCCAGGTACTAGAACAGCAGAGTGGGGAATTTAAGCCACAAGAGTAGCAGGATTTATGGCTGACTATATGAGACATACTAACTAAGAGAATGATCCCAGGTCAATAACGATTTCAGTTCAAGTCCACACAAATGAGTACACCACGTGAACAGTGTAGCAGTAAGGGTATGGCCACATGGTCAGGTTTCCTCATGCAGTTTTGGAAGCCAAAACCAGGAGTGAATTCAGAAAAGAGAAGTCGTATCCGTCCTTTATACTTTCTCGCCTTTTATCATCCACTTCTGATTTTGGCTTCCAAAACTGCATCAGGAAACCTGACTGTGCGGCCGTACCCCAATTGGTAGCTGAAGAACATTTCCAAGGTTAGAAAGAGTAATTCTGATACCCAAGTTGATTGTGGGCACTCAGAAAGAGTAACAGGTATTGTCCCCATATCTCAGCAACCCCTACGCTTTGGGAGGTCTTCACAGGAGGGTAACTTTTAGTCTTTCCTCAAGAAAGAAGTCCTCTCGGTCCATATGTGGGTCCAGGAGATTTTCCCACAACTTTCTTCAAACAGATGCCCCCTCTGTTGTTGACCTCTTCCCAAGAAATTCCCTGTTGCCTGTGTAGTTTCTCTAGAGGGGTAGTTTCAGCCTGATACTGGTTGCTGGTCCTTCTGGCTGAACATCGGTCATAGCCGCACTCACCTCACTTCCTGACACCACCTCCAATTATAGAATCCTCTTGACTCCCCTACGGCAGTGCTATGGCCCTTTCTCTCAGTGCTGTGAAAGTGCATCTGTGCCTGCTCAGGTTTGGCCTGAACATGCACTGGCACTAAGCTCCTCCTGACTGGTGACCAGGAAATCCCAATTCCCTGGCAAACCAGAAAGTGGTCATCTGCAGCGGCCCTGCTCTCATATACTTGCCGAGCACAGCAACAAACAAAGGTGAAGGCGAAATGAGCAATCGCATGAGAGGGGATAAGGAATAAAGTTACACAAAATCAGGTAAGGAAGGGTCCCTGCCCTCCTTTACATGCTTCCGATTGGCTAGAATTACCTTAATTTGCACCAAAAAAAAGCTAGTGTATATGTATTCAATTGCAACACATTTATTATACTGTAATCCAACCTGGAACCACAGAGGATGACCACAATGGAGGTACTTTACCAGCAACATTTAAGACAAATATCAAGGGGTGATTTCTATAATAAAACTCAACTTTTAATGATAAGATAGTTGAACCCAGATCAAATGACTTAGAATGGTTAACCTCATAGATGTACTCAGCCCCTCTGATGACCTGGTTTACCACTGCTTATCAGAGGGGTTGAATACATCTATGAGGTTAACTATTCTAAGTTATTTGATCTGGGTTCATTTTAATTATACTATCATTAAAAGTTAAGTTTTATTATAGCAGTCACCCCTTGGTTTTTGAGCATCTTTAGACTATCTAAAATTAGAAAGCTTTGGCAAATCCACCCCCACTATGTTACAGAAAGAACCATCTCTGTTAATTTCCCACACTAGATCTTCATGAAATAAAAGAACAACATCTCGTTGCTTAGTCTCAACCATTTTCAGATTTCGATGACAAGTCTACGGGTAGTGTTTTAAAATGCCCATACTTACAAGACTTAACCAATTTTTTAAGAACTCCAAGCTCTTTATACTATATCATGGTTCTCCCAAATCTGTAACTAGATGATGGACATTTTCTTCACCTTTTATGAGCCTCTTCTTGTTCTTCAGTTCTCTGGTTTTGCTCCTTTCTCCATGGTCTTTGATCTACTGATCCTTTACTCTCTATGTTCATGTTACGTTGGTTATCCTCATCAACGGCAGTTACATTCCACATTTCTCTCATCTTACTTTCATCATTCAGGTTTAGACCTTTTGCTCATACGTATTTTCACTTACATATGGCCTAAGATACTTTTTGTCTTCTCATTCTGATGTTTAATGCATTTCAAGTATCAAAGCACGCTTGTTTTAGTTGTGTCGCTGTAAGGCTACTTTCACACTAGCGTTTTGGATTCCGTTTGTGAGATCTGTTTCAGGGCTCTCACAAACGTTCCAAAACGGATCAGTTAAGCCCCAATGCATTCTGAATGGATAAGGATCCGTTCAGAATGCATCAGTTCGGCTCCGTTCCGCCTCTATTACGTTTTGGAGGCGGACACCAAAACGCAGCATGCAGCATTTTGGTGTCCGTCTGAAGAGGCGGAGCCTAACGGATCCGTTTTTTTTTACAATGTAAGTCAATGGGGACGGATCCGTTGTCAGTGACACAATATGGTGCATTTGAAAACGGATCCGTTCCCCATTGACTTTCAATGTAATCCAAAACGGATCCGTTTTGGACTTTGTCATTTTTCTTTAAACCTAATGCAAAAGGATCCGTTCTGAACGGATACAAACGTTTGCATTAGAGGTGCGGATCCGTCTGTGAAAATAAACAGACGGATCCGCACCAACGCTAGTGTGAAAGTACCCTAAGAGGTGAGGAGTTTGCAGTTGCATATGGGCTGTGGAAGGAACCTTGTGTACCACATATTTGCAGCAGGGCCAAGGAGTCTTGAGCTTCTGTTCTACCACCTCTCCAATCCATTCCTATGGGGTGCAGGACCCCTATTCTTCTGACCGATATAACAGTTATCTCCAATCTAGTGGATCAAGATAACTTGCTGTAACCATAATACCCCTTTAAAAGCTGTAAGAGGTGCAAATAAGGTTTCATTCATAGCTTATGATGGAAATGGTCACAGAGACTGAAATTGAAGGAAAATATTCTATAATTTTGCAGTCTTATCCGTGAACTCAAGATGAGAGATAAAGATTTCCCCGATGTTAACGCAGGAGTGTACGTGTTTGAGGTCATCCCAGGAACTGCAGCTGCAAGGTAAGAGACCATTAATTGTATTGAATACCAGGGAGCATATCAAAAGCTGATCGCCGTAGGCCTGGCTACTGGCACCCATAGATGGCAAGGCAATTTGCATTGAATATATATACCTAAAATATCCTATTTCTCTGATTATCATTGATCCCTGCAGTGCTGGTATGAAGGACCATGATGTCATCATCAGCATTAATGGGAGAACAGTGAGCACCACAGAAGAAGTGAGCGAAGCCGTGAAGATCAGTGAAACGCTATCCATTGTGGTACGACGGGGCAATGAAGATATCATCCTTAACATAGTTCCGGAAGAGATGGGCTAGAACCACAATGGACAGATGTCCTAATCCGTCAGTAAGATATCCCATCTCCTCACAGTGCCTCGCAGAACAGAAATTTATGCTTGGATATCACCAGTCGGCTCCAGTTTTGAGTTTCCATTTTATGGCAACGTCCTTGCTCTAAACACCCACTGGCTGTAGGGGAGGATCATTATCCCATAGGCACAAATATTACACCATTACATATATATGCATAATATGTATATATCCAGGGGCGGATTGGGAACTTAAAGTGGCCCTGGAAAAAACCCTAAAAGTGGCCCCATGTTGTAGGTGGGTCCAAATTGATTAAACTGCCGCCCCAACCACAGTATTCAATTGTATCACCATCATGAGGACAGTAATACAGTTGAGTTCAGGAGGGCACATGTGGCCGTTGAGCATCAAATCATTATGTATCTGACCTGTGGCCATCAAGAGGGCTTGAGTAGCCCTCTAGGCATCGGCCCACCTGGAAATTCCCCTGTAGGGTCTATGGCCAATCCACCCATGTATATATCCTGTAAGGATATATTCATATTATGCTTTTGTTCAATCTCCAATTCAGTAATGACCAATGGACTAGAAATCCCTCAAACAAAGCCCATCAGAGGACAGACGATCCAAGCAGACATATGAAGAAAGCAAAACGTTGGCCATAGAAGATTATACCTATGGACTTTGGAAACAATATTTTAATTTGTTAAGAATTCTTTTTCACTGGGTTGTCCACTGTTGCTTGAAAGGTGTGTCCCCCCAAAAAAAAAAAGATCATAGGATGTCCCACAAGCACAGGGAACCCCTGGCTGTAATCTGCATAGGAACCTGGCAGCAAGTAATCAATGATCCTACAGCGCCACTACAGGAGAAATTTAGTATTACATGGTGACCACTGAAATCAATGGGCTCTCCTTGTTATGTACAGGTATGCTGGGTCGTCCAGCTGGAGATTCTCAATGAGGTACACCCATCTATTGCAGGAGTTGTACAGGATTTGAAAAATTTTGGTTTCTTTAAAAAATAAAAAGACAGTGCCACACCTATCCACAGGCTGTGTGTGGTATTGCCGCTCACCCTATTCACATACTTGACACAACCCATGGACAAGTGTGATGCCGTTTCTAGAAGAAAGCAGCCATGCTTTTATAATACAACAGTGTACAACCAAATTGGATTTTGGAAAATGGGTTTTCAAAAATCAGACCCCCCAACCCCACCCATAACTCCAATGTATTATATAAGCATGTTAGCTGTATAAAATAGCTTATAACCTCTTAGTATACAGAAGTTACCATGTCTCGTTCTTGAAAATATATATACAGTGGATATAAAAGGTCTACACACCCCTGTTAAAATGTCACGTTTCTGTGCTGTAAAAAGATTTGACAAAGATAAATCATTTCAGAACTTTTTCCACCTTTAATGTGGTCTATAAACTGTACAACTCAATTGAAAAACAAACTGAAATCTTTTAGGTAGAGGGAAGAAAAAATATAAAAATAAAATAATATGGTTGCATAACTGTGCACACCCTTAAACTAATACTTTGTTGAAGCACCTTTTGATTTGATTACAGCACTCAGTCTTTTTGGGTATAAGTCTATCAGCATGGCACATTTTGATTTGGCAAGGTTTGCCCACTCTTCTTTGCAAAAACACTCCAAATCTATCAGATTGCGAGGGCCCTCTTCAGATCACCCCACAGATTTTCAATCGGATTCAGGTCTGGGCTCTGGCTGGGCCATTCCAAAACTTTCATCTTCTTCTGGTGAAGCCATTCCTTTGTTGATTTGGATGTATGCTTTGGGTCGTTGTCATGCTGAAAGATGAAGTTCCTCTTCATGTTCAGCTTTCTAGCAGAAGCCTGAAGGTTTTGTGCCAATATTGACTGATATTTGGAACTGTTCATAATTCCCTCTATCTTAACTAAGGCCCCAGTTCCAGCTGAAGACCAGCCCCGCAGCCTGATGCTGCCCCCACCATGCTTCACTGTGGGGATGGGGTTCTTTTAGTGATGTGCAGTGTTGTTTTTGTGCCAAACATATCTTTTGGAATTATGGCCAAAAAGTTCCACCTGGGTTTCATCAGACCATAACACCCTTTCCCACATGCTTTTGGGAGACTTTAGATGTGTTTTTGCAAAATGTAGCCTGGCTTGGATGTTTTTCTTCGTCTTGCCACTCTTCCCCATAGCCCAGACATATGAGGAATACGGGAGATTGTTGTCACATGTACCACACAGCCAGTACTTGCCAGATATTCCTGCAGCTCCTTTAATGTTGCTGTCGGCCTTAGTCGCCTTCCAGACCAGTTTCCTTCTCGTCTTTTCATCAATTTTGGAGGGACGTCCAGTTCTTGGTGATGTCACTGTTGTGCCATATTTTCTCCACTTGATGATGACGGTCTCCACTGTGTTCCATGGTATATCTAATGCCTTGGAAATTCTTTTGTACCCTTCTCTCCTGACTGATACCTTTTAACAATGAGATCCCTCTGATGCTTTGGAAGCTCTCTGTGGACCGTGGCTTTTTCTGTGGGATGCGACTAAGAAAATTTCAGGAAAGGCCAACTAGAGCAGCTGAACTTTATTTGGGGTTAATCAGAGGCGCTGTAAATGATGGCCGGTGTATGCTGACTCCTATTTAACATGATTTTAAATGTGATTGCTTAATTCTAAACACAGCTTATAAGAGGGTGTGCACACTTATGCAACCACATTATTTTATTTTTTTTGTTTTCTTCCCTCCACCTATAAGATTTTAGTTTGTTTTTCAATTGAGTTGTACAGTTTATAGGTCACAATAAAGGTGGAAAAAGTTCTGAAATGATTTAGCTTTGTCTCTTTTTTTTTTTTTTTTACAGCACAGAAACCTGACATTTTAACAGGGGTGTGTAGACTTTTTATATCCACTGTAGAATAACACAATTAGGCCTCATGCACACGACAGTATTTTGTGGACCGTATACTGGCAGTTTTTTCAGTTCAGTATACTGAACCATTCACTTCAATGGGTCTACAAAAATACCGAAGTGTCTGCGTATGCCTTCTGTTTAAATATAGAACATGTCCTATTCTTGTCCGCAAATCACGTTCAGTGGCTCCATTCAAGTCAATAGGTCCGCAAAAAAAACGAAAAGCATACGGAAAGGCATTCGTATGTCTTCTGTATCCGTTCCGTTTTTGCTGAACAAACTATTGAAAATTTTAAGACCAGCCCAATTTTAATTATGGAATTACTGTATACTGTATATGCCATACGGAAAAACGGAACCGAAACGGAAACACAATGGAAGCAAAAAACGGAACAACTGATCCGATAAAAGCGGCCCGCAAAACACTGAAAAAGCCATACGGCCGTGTGCAAGAGGCCTTATGGGGATCGATGCAATTGAGCCAGCAATGCACATACTGAAGGCCTAATACACATAGCATTATCTTACTAGTCCATTCCAAATACATACCGCTCCATATACTCACGCTGATCTACATAGTAAGCTGGGATCATAGCACATGGCGGTGCGCACGATAAAACAAGCCTGTGGGGGTCATGTTTCACTCGACGCTCTGGAGTGCTTGCCTACGGCAGAAAAATGTCAGCATGCTCCAACTCATCCCCTCATTCCACTATCTGCAAAACAGATTCTTCAGCAAGGTTCCTGGGTAACTGGGTCATATACGATTGAGTAAGAGGCCTTTAAGGAGTACTCCGCACCTATATAACCTGGATAGCCAGCTCAATGTAAGGTTATGGAGTCAGGAACCAAACTCGTATCTGCAGTGACCATAATTACTATTATATACGAGACAGCGGTTTTAAGATGGTAAAGGTACATGCACACGAAAAACGGAACGTGCGATAGATATTTTTATTAACGGCTATCACAAGTCCACATTAAGAACAATGGTAGTCTATGGGGGGGGGGTTTACCATGACAAGTTTGGACTAATGTAAAGCTGCACCCTGTATTTATGGTCACCGTATGGTGTTTCTACATCATAGCAAGTAGTGGCTGTTATCTCCATGACACATAACGTGTCAGGCTCCGCACCCCTTAAGTTTTAATTATCTACAGAGTGTTTCACATCGCTCTGAAAATTACTGTAAGCTCTGCCCAGGGTGAAATAAACTTGGAAAAATGGCCCTTTGAAATGCAGTTTTGTGTGGGTATCCTATTTTAACACACATTTGACAGTTTATATACAGCTATATCAGACACACAAAGCACCAGTGCGTCTGTCGACATTCTGTTGACAGATTCCGAAAGTAACCTGCAGAATTTTGAATACAGCTCTGGGTTACCAAACACTCTGCAGCATGGGTTAAATAATCTGAAGACATGGACCGTAAAATGGGATAACGTCTTGTGATATTCCATTTTTCGTTGGAAAGCCCTCCCCAGCTATCAGTTGTAATCAATAAGGGAATGCTCAACCTTCCTGCAGTGCCCCTGCAGGGGAAATTAAGTATTACATAGGCTTTATTGAATTCCATGGGAAGTCCACGCAATGCGCAGGCGTGTTGGGTCCTCCAGGGTGAGAACCGATCTTTGTAGCCATGCTACACTCTGACTAATGGAGAAGGGTCCTGAACAGAAACCAACATTCATTAAGAGTGAATTCAGAACAATGGACTTTCAAAACAAGACAACCCCTTTAAGGTACATACTGCAGTTTCTCATCACGTAGGTAAAACACGTCTCTTTGCCTGTACTAAAAAATGTGTATCTATCAACACCATATTATATCTTCTCTATCATATTCTTCAGCTATTCAGTTTTATCCTAAATATGTAAAAACAAAATGTGTGGCATTTGAGTTATAAGTTTACATTTATTTCAATATGTTGACTTTATACTTACATTATATATACTATGTTTAACGCGCCTGTATTATGATGTGATTACATTTTACTAATACAATGGTTTGTTACGTACACTTACCTTTTACATGTAATGGCTGCTCATTCGTATTCAAAAAAAAAATGGCTTTGTCTGCCAATATCTTATATTTTAACATTAAACTTTAAAAGACCTCTTCACTTATCTGGCCCCCGCTGTATGTAGCTATAAAAATAGGCAAGTCAGGAGAGGTGACAGGTCCTCTTTAAAAGGTTCTATCCAACACTAAACTTTAACAGACCTCTTCTGAGTGGCTGGAAACACAGTGGGGTTCATACGTATCTGGTCCCCGCCTCTGGGTTTGGCTGCATCGCTCAATGGCCGCCTTCTCAGGTCCCGGGTCTCTGGGAACCAACATCCTGTTGATGGGCGTCATGACGCTTCAGTGTTGACCTGTTACCCATGTGGGACGTCACTGGGTCACGCACCGCACAGGTGACAGGTTCCCGCTGCGGCCAGTGACAGGCTGCAGCAGTCAAGTGACGCCGCTCAACAGGTTGTAGATTCTCAGACACCCGGAACCTGCAAAGCCAGAACCCCAAGACGGGGACCAGGTCCAGCCACTCTAAAGAGGTCTGTTAAAAGTTTAGTTTTGGATTAACCTCAGGAACCCTTTACAGCAGGGGCAAGTACTATTTGTAAAGGCCCACATACCTGGGTCTTCCAGCGGGTCAAAGTCAGAGGTGAAAAATGTAAGGATAGACAACACCAGTGGTGCGTAGCATGCGACAGCACTTTTTTTTTTTTTTTTACAGTAAGTCACTCCTTTGTCCCCATGGTGTCTCCCCAGACAGTAAAAATTGCCCCCTAGTGCTAACTCATAATAGTGATACCTCAGTGATAGGGGCATAATTACTGTCTGAGGAGAGGCTAAGTGCCCTGCTCACAGAAGAATGATTCTTTGGTGCTCCGCACACAGTATGATTCCCCCTTAAAGGGGTTGGCCCATCAGGGACATTGATGGCATATGACCCCTGAAGTGAACAGAGAGCAGCCTCGCACGTGCCTCCAACATTCAGTCACATTACGGGAGTTAAGAAAATAGCGGAGCTCAGTTGTTTCCAGCACTCCCCTAGTGGTGAATGGGGAGGTGGCCGTACATTCGCAGTTCACTCTCCCGTCACTGCTACGGGAGAGCGCGTGCGCTTGCTTGCCTATTTTCAGAACTTCCAAAGTGATGAACTGAGCTCTCCTTCACCCATGTGACATTAGTGATATATTGCTAGGATATGCCATTGATATCCCATTTGGGCCCACCACTTGAAGTGCCCCTCATATAGTACGATATCCCTTTAAAGGGGTTCTCTAGGGCAGGCAAGCTCAACCTGCGGCTCTCCAGCTGTTGTAAAACTACAACTCCCACAATGCCCTGCTGTAGGCTGATAGCTGTAGGCTGTTTGGGCACGCTGGGAGTTGTAGTTTTGCAACAGCTGGAGGGCCGCAGGTTGAGCATGCCTGCTCTAGGTCTTTAAAGGGGTTTTCCCACTGGGACCTGCACCTACACCCAGAATAGAGCCCCAAAAGTTGTGGAGGGCGCACAAGGCATGCGTCCTCCATTCATTTCTATAGGGCCACCAAATATAGACGAGCGCTGGCTCAGCTATATCTGTCGGGCGATAGAAATGAATGGGAGTGTTGGCCGCACAAGCGCCGTGCGCTCCCCTTCAGTACTATGGGGAGAGCGCTTGGTGGTGGCCGGACCCGGGGAAAACCTGGGGTCCTCCGGCCACCACCTTCCCTGCTCCATTCTTGGTGTAGGTGCAGGTCCCAATGGTGGGACCCGCACCTATCAGAAAATGGGGGCATATCCTAGCAATATGCCCCCATTGTCTCAGATTTAAATAAATTCTATCTTTCTGGTATTCTGTGGAAGGAAGAGTTTCAGCAGCCCTGCAATCAGAATGTAATTAAAGCCCTGCAGAACTCCTTTACATGCCCCCTTCACAGAGTGATGCCCTTTAAGTGTCCATCAAACTTTGCTGTTCCTTTAAGTGGCCCCTACAGAGTGATGTCCCTCATTTCCTCCAATTTGAATATTCACCTATCCTACGTTTCCCGATGAGGTCTGCTCCCTTCACCATGCCTGCCTGAGCTGAAGCACCAATGGCAGGGGAATAGTAAAGCAAGAGCTGATGGCTCCCTGCTTCATCATCGCATTCAATTGTATACGATTACATCAGGACACACAGGGGCCCGGACAGTTGGCATCTGCGGTCCGGATTCTGCCCACCAGTTGGGTACCCCTGCTTTAGGGTATCATCACCTGTGGCAGATACGCTGCAAATTTTCTGCCAAGAAATTGCAGGAGGAAAATCTTTTGCCAAAAACCCAATATTCTTCTTGCCGAAACAACAGAAACGATGATGGACCCCCTGGAAGGCCCCATGATAAGTCAATGGGTATATCGGGCGCCGTCAGCCCCACGACTATACCTGCAATCCGTCACAGTTTTTAATGGAAACCAGATGTGAATGGAGTCTGAGAAGGAGACCCATCTTCTTCATGAAGTTCCTGTCCTGGAAGAAAAGCCACACAGACCCATTACTTTTCACAGCTGAGAATTTGCTACAGTTGTACTCAGTGGGCACAAGTACTTGCAGAAGTGGAACGGATCCAGATGACTGAGCTGTGTCCTGCCTGAACAAAGCTTTGTAGACATCGCTCGGCTGTGACAAGCAATAGGCCTGTATGGTTTTCAGCTCCAGGATGCAAACATTTCCACTCACTGACAGCAAAAAGAGATATTCAATTCAGTGATGATTTGAGACACACAGTTCTTGTTGAGACTATGCCTGGGTCTGTTCAGGGCCTGCTATCTCCCAACCATTCAGAGCACACAGGGGCTACAGTGGTAGTTATTTTATTATAGTTACATGGCATCAGAATTTATAACGTATTTACAGCATTTTATATTACAAATCAGGCCTAATGCGGCAACGCTTCAGTACGATCTTTGGTCCAAGGATGGACTTCTTCCTTTGTATAGTCAGAATGTGAAAAAAACATAAGAGTGCATCTGAGGTGATGTGACTCCCGTCCACCCTGCGAGAAGACGAGCCTTGGAGACAGCCTATGGCTGCAATGCATTAATATCCTCCTTAAAGGAACACTGTCAATAGATGGTGCACCAGTTGCTGTTGTCACTTGGCATTAACCCTCCGGTGATGAGCAGAATGAGATCTACAAACCACCAGATGCCCAAACCTCCCAAGGTGAGGAGTTTACCCACAGCCGTGCCGGTGTGTCCTAGGCAGAAGCGATCGACCCCAAAGCAGCCGAGGAAGAAGGAGTAGAGCAAGGTGGTAATGAAATAATGACCTGTGTATCTGGGAAAAGACAAAATGACATTAATAGAAACGCAAGCTTCCTAGAATGACACATCTCAATGCACACAGACGAGGATAGGTCAAATAACACCAATTAACTTTTGCTTAGGTAATTGGCAATTAAAGGGATTGTCCAATCACAGAGTGTCCAGCTGCTGAGACCACCAGAGATCAAGCATCGGCAGCAAGTGATTACAATTCCTGCAGTGCCCCCGCAGGTAGAATAAAGTATTACACGGTTCTGATCAATGTGCTCAGGGTAATGGCTAAACATGCCAAAGCATTGTAAAGGATATGTTTTATAGCCACTCTATATTATCTCATATTTCCCCCACAAAAAAAGAGTATTGATTGGTTTTCTATACCAGATAACCTCCTTAAAAGGGTATTCCCATCTGAGACAATGAGGTCATATTGCTAGGATATGCATACCCGCACCTACGGTGAGAACAGAGCAGGGAGAGTGGTGGCTGGAGGACCTCAGGTTTCCCCGGGTCTGTCCACCACCAAGTGCTCTCCCCATAGTACTGAATGGGAGCACCGCACTTGCGCAGCCAATGTTCCCATTAAATTCTAAGGGGGCAAAAGAAAATAGCTATGCACCGTGTGCCCTCCATTCATTTCTGTGGGGCCACCGAAAATAGCTGAGCGCTGGCTAGACTTAGTCAAGCCAGCGCTCAGCTATTTTCGGTGGCCCCACAAAAATGAATGAAGGGCACACGGCGCATAGCTATTTTCTTTTGACCCCTTAGAAATGAATAAGAGCTGTGGCCGCGCAAGTGCGGTGCACTCCCATTCAGTACTATGGGGAGAGCACTTGGTGGTGGACGGACCCGGGGAAACCCGTGGTCCTCCGGCCACCACCTTCCCTGCTCCGTTCATAGTGTACCCCTTTAAGAACTCAACGTGACCTCAAAGAACTTTTTTCAATTATTAAATATACTGTATTTAATTGCTATTCATCCAGGCTGTGCCATTAAAATGAATGGAAACCCTCAAAAGAAGAGCGTAGCTACCATCCTGGCCATGAATGAGGGCCTTTTCTCTTTCCCAGCGCCATCTTTGTGCTTGGAGTTCACCAACATGACGTCTCATGGATGTCTCCTACAGACCAGGCTCCTTGGTGAACTTTTGCATACTCGCCAGTCTGGGGCAAAACCTCAAACTTTCTTTGTATAGGGGGAGAGCAGAGTGACAACTGCAATATTTCCAGCCATGTTGGTATTCTTCCAATCATCGCTGTTTGTCTGTGACGTTTTCCCTCACACGGAAACATCGAGGATAAGTTACCCTCTGATTTTACTGTGACTGTTGCATAGCCAAAATGCACTTGAGACCAGGAGGTAATACAGGCTATCTCATTTATAGGCCTAGTGTCCCTTTCTACAACATGTAAAATGTACCATTGGTATAACATACTGGTTAAACTGTGAAGCATGACGGAGGAAGGGCAGAGACCTTTTCGAGCTCATTTAGAAGCTGTCCTCACTAGGATGGATACTTTGCTATGAATTAATGTAATACTGCCCCCCTATGGAAAAAGAATATAGACCTATGTCATGAAGAATGCGAGTGTCTGGTGGGAATTGCTATAGTAGTAAGAGCATAGAAGAGAGTTGCTGATGTAATTATTTAACATCCTGACCTAGTCAAATCAGCCAGCAGTCCAAGATAAAGCCTATATTACACTGCCCGATTTTTCGCTCGTAGTAACGCTCACTAGCGATCATCCGGCAGTGTAATACTGCCGCCGATTGCCCGATGAACGCGCAAACGCTTGATTATCGGGCAATCCAAATCTTTTAACATGTTAAAAAATTATCGTTTGCAGACGGCAGATCGTGGTGTCCAATTATGAGCTACTGCCAGCAAACTACTATACAGCATGGGGACGAGCGCCAGCATAGCCATCACTCCTCCCTATGCTGCGGAGGAGATCACTGAATTTAATATCAGGCAATTGCCGGCAGGGAACACTTCCCTCCGGAAAATTGTCTGCCACATCGGGCTGCGTAATACAGGCTTTAGGCCTCATGCACACGACCGCATATATTTTGCAGTGTACAAAACGCAGATGCGCAAAACACGGCGGCCCTGTGCATCTCACAGTTTCCGCGGGCCCCATTGTCAAAATGCCTTTTCTTGTCCGTAAAACAGACAAGAATAGGACATGTTCTATTTTTTTGCGGGACGGACATGCGGACGTATGGATGCAGACAGGACACGTTGAAATGAATAGGTCCGCATCTAATCCGCAAAAAATATGGTTGTGTGCTTGAGGCCGAAGAGCTAGAGATTGGTGCTGCTGCATTTAGTAGCACACAGCTGATTACACTATTGCATTGTAACAAAAACCTTAGCTGTGACAAGGGGACTAACACTGATGACATCTCCTTGGCAAGATCACTGCGGTCCCTTTCCTGTTTATATTTATGGGGCTCAGCTGCAATACCAGAAACAGTCACATGGTGAGAGGGGTGCTGTGTCAGGCACTGCAATAATGGGAGGGGGATGACATTCCAGCTTGACTGTGGCCCTTTTGAACTACGGACTGGTTGAGGCCCCAGGTCATACTACTACTACCAATCACGCCTATCCTTAAAGAGGCTGTTCCATTACAACTTATCCCCTGACCATCGTGGGTCAATTCACGAGAATGGAGGCCCGGTTCCTCTGTTTTGGAGGAGCGATGGACATGCATGAGCTCAATCACTCCTTTCAACTCTATGGGGCCGCTGGAGATAGCCGAGTGCTTACACCGGCTGAATAAAGCAGCGGACAGGTATGTGTGTCCGCTGCTAAATTCAAACAGGGGATCATGGCACCCCTACGCATGACTGGCGGGAGTCCCAGCGGTCCGACCCCCACTAATCAGAAACTTATCCTGTGATAGGGCATACGTTGTTGTAAATGGGATAACCCCTTTAAAACTTTTGCGCGGTCATGCAGCTGGTATGAATCAGCAGGGGTCAGCACTCCAGCTATTCTGCAACTACAACTCCCAGAATCCTCCATACACTCCTACAAAATGTTAGAAGAACAGCCAAGCAAATGTGAATGCTTGGAGTTGTAGTCTCACAGCAGCCGCCGACCCCTGAATTAGAAGGATGAGCCTATGCCCAACTTACTGTAGCTCAACCCCTTAGGTGGGAGAGCCAGTCGTCTCCTTTAAAAGGACTCATCATTGAATTCCACATGAAATAATTCGGGAGCACATTTTCTTAGAATGCTGCGCTGTACCGTTCCTCTGTTAGTCCCCCTAGAAATGTATAAATAAACTGACAGCTGGGAGTTAGCATTCTCCTTGTGAATGAGGTGTGTCCATATTCAGTCAGAAACTTGGGAATACTTAGTCCTTAATGAACTCGTACATTTCCAGGTGGAATAATAGGAATGGCACATTGAACAGTGTGAAGTCACATACTTGATGCAAGGCTTGTTCCCACGTTGGAAGGTAGGGGGTCCATCGCACTCAATGCCAGGCAACGCTCGGCACCATACTTTTGTGTGATTAACCTCAGCATACGCCTGTCCCCCAAACTGTGAAGGAGAGAAGGGCAGCATTAATGATTATATACACAGTTCTGTCAAATGCAACATACTGGCCATGAATATAGCCTGACTTATCAAGAGCCAGAGCCTTCAGCCTTTCTCTGGGCTGCAGATAGTGATGACCTATCGATATCAGATTGCTGAGGGTCCGATAACCCCCACCTCACCAATGGACAACCGAGGCGCTGGAAATTACACTATGTATGGTCTATTGGCCATGTCGGGGTGCTACAGATCAGCTACCATTCAAGTGAATGGGAGCTGAGCTGCAAGACAGCAGCGCTGGAAATCACAGCGTATGGTGCGGTGGCCATGTCGAGGTGCAGGGGCTGAACTGCAGTACAGCGGCGCTCTAAACCACATTGTGTATTGTGCGGTGGCCATGTCGAGGTGCGGGTCTGAGGTGCGGTGGCCATGTCGAGGTGCAGGGGCTAAGCTGCAGTACAGTGGCGCTGGAAACTGCACGGTGTACAGAGCCTTCTGCTTCAGCTCCAAACACTGTACTTTCTGACACCATGGCTTCTCGAAACATTTGATCGGTAGGGGTGCTGGGTGTTGGACCCCCGCCGATCTGATATTGATGACCTATCCTGAGAATAGACTATTAATATCTGTAGCCCGGACAACCCCTAGACACAGCAAATTTTGGCCTTCAGGACTCAGCCCCATTTTTAACCCCTTTCCGACCAGCACCGTAATAGGGAGCCTAGCCTGCCCGATCAGCTGCAGGGGACCGGCTGTTTCCATTAGACGGACCCCTTCTGTATGCGCCGGCATCGGTGAAAACACCAATGCCAGCGGATTAACCCTAACTATGCCACGGTCAGCGCTGACAGCGGCATGTGCGGGGTGTGTGGAGGGAGGGAGCTCCCTCCCGTTCCCCATCGGGTCCCACGCTGCTGTGACGGGGACCCGATGGCAGGGAAGGCAGCACGATGCATCGGGGCTGTCTTCCATGTAAGCCTGTGAGATCCAGCCCCCCCGGATATCACAGGCAGGAAGCTGTAAGTGTATTACACTGGTAATACAGAAGTATTGTAATGCATTGTACAGGGGATCAGACCCCCAAATGTTGTGGGGGGGAAAAAAAAAAAATTAATAAAGCGTTCTTTTCCCATAATTAAGTAATAACAAATTGTAAAAAAAGAAAAAAAAAAAGAAAAGAAAAGTATACATATTAGGTATTGCCCCATCCTTATCGACCGGCTCTATAATAATATAATATCACATGATCCCCTGTCAGGTGAATGCAGTAAAAAACAAACAAAAAATAAAACTGTGCTAAAACAGCCATTTTTGGTCACCTTCCCTCACAAAAAGTGTAATACTAAGCGATTAAAAAGGCGTATTTAGCCCAAAATGGTACCAATCAAACCGTAATCTCATCCCGCAAAAAATGAGACCCTACCTAAGACAATCGCCAGAAAAATAAATAGGGCAGTCACAAAATGGCAACATAAAAACAAGATTTCATTCAGTTCAAAAATGCATTTACTGTATAAAACTGAACAAAAATAAAAATAGTAGACATATAGATAGATAATAGACCTGAACGAAAGAGAAACAGATTTTACTAAATAGTACAAAAATCTAGTTCTCACCCTTATCATTGGGGGACACAGTCTTGACCTTGGGACGTTCCAGAGCAGTCCCCGGGGTGGGTCATAAATGAAGAAGCCCTCCTGCCAATCCGAGGACCGCTGTCTGCAAAACTCTACGCCCCAGAGAAGTGTCAGAAGATGCAAAACTTGGAAAAGTGTGCTTAGACTACCAGGCAGCCGCCCTGCACCCCTGAAGGGCCGAAGCCCCATGATGTACTGCCCAATCATTGCCCCAGCAAAATGAGTAAGTAACCTGGAAGGGTGGAGCCGTCCACTGATGCGGTACCGCGCAGGCACCCCACAGCAGAAAGGGGGCATACGAGCCCCCAATGGCTATGAACACTAGCCGAGCAGGCAGTAACAGTATATGGAGAAAGTCCAACTACTCGCCCTGCGAAAGGGGAGAAGTAGAAGAGGCTGATACGGCTCAGTAGGGAACCAGCATCTAGGGGTGACAACAAGGACAGTACGACCCGGGGAGAGGAGCCATGCCAACAATACACATATGCAAACTGAATAAGTGCATACCCAAAACCACGTGGAGGTTTCACCGTAGTAGAAGGTAGAGGCAATGCACTACCTGTAAAGGCTCGAAGCCCGCGCCCTAGAAATCGGCAGGTTATACCCATGCACCGAAAGCCGTACTAATACCCACGAGAAGTGAGCAAACCCGCCAGCTGAAACCTGTCCTGGTATGAGCAGATGACCGCACTATAGGGAATAAGAGTCCCTGACAGCCACACCTCAGGAACACCATACAGATAAGGCCTGGAGGATCTATCGCACCCGGTGATGGCAGAACATGAGCACAGTGCCACCTGTGAGAAGGAAATGTAGGCACAATCACAGCTACAACTAGCGAGATGGTTCCACCCCTAGAAGGGGGACGATGAACAGAAATACCCCCCGGGACGGAGTCCCACAGTAGGGGCACGAAACCGGAGCAGCCATAAAATCTTTGGCCAGCGCAAGGCTGCCTTATAGGGGGGAGGCCAAAGCCCAACTATGGTTTCCAGGACAAGAGGAGAGGCTCTCCCTGAGAATGAGGCCAAACAGCAGCAAACACCCCGAATATGGTGCTAGCGCCATCCTCCACTTCAGGAGCAAGGAAACAGACAAGAGGCGCATCTGTTCCACCTACTGACAGAGAATGGATGTCGATCGTGTTTCCACAGCCTGTCAGCTACCGTCCCACCTAAGAAAGACGGAAAATGCGATAGAGCATCACTCCGCTGACTAAAGAAGGAAACCCGACACAAGGTATCGGGTCCACGGGTAGCGCAAGCACTACTGGTTGTGCAACTACTCCACCAATAGAGGAGGGTAATGCTACCGGATCTACAGCATGCAAATGTGGTGCAACTAATCCACCTATAGAAGGGGGAAAACCGACAGGACAGATGACAACCAGTATTAGTGCAATTACTCCGCCTGCGGAGGGGGTAATACAACAGGACTTATGGTATCCAGGGCCGGTGCAGTTACCCGTCCAATGAAGGAGGGTAATGCAATAGCCTGTATATTAACCAATAGTGGAGCAACCACTCTATACAAAGAGGGTAATACCACAAAATGTACAGTATACGGAGTAAGTGCAAATACTCCTATTATGGAAGGAGAGGAATGCTAGCAGGTAATAGTGCAACTACTCCGCCATGGAAGGAGGGTAGTGCTACAGGACTTCTGGTAACCCGTGGTGGTGTAAATAGTCCGTCTATGGAAGGAGAACAATGCTACCCGATGTACAGGAGCCCACGGAAGGTGCCAATACTCTGCCTAAGAAAAGTGCAAACACTCCGTCCTTTAAAAAAGGGGGGTAAAGCTACCGACCAAACGGCACCCACTGGAATTGCAGTGGGAGGAGGGTAAAGCTACCGGCTGTACCGTAACTACTCTGCCTATAGAAAGAGGGCAAGCTACAGGGAGTGAGGTATCCGGCGGTACAGCAGGATTCCACTTACGCTATAGGACGTATGTATCCAGCAGTAGGGTAAAGAAATTCTGCCTACAGAATGGCATGGGAACTAGGTTCAGAAAGACCAAATAGCTGTAAGGGTTAATAATATATAAATATATAGACTTTTTTCTTTTATACAGCTCAATTCTAACCAAACATACCTAAGGGAACTGCACCCACATCTATCTGTACTAATAACCAGCACTGCAAGCCTCAGCAGAGAGCCCAGAAGCGCTTTCCTCAGCAAAGTAGCACTAAGGCAAGGAAGGGGTTAAGCAGAAGGCAGGGGCTAGAGCAATTACTGCACCAGGTTGGACTCTGATCAACAAACACATCCTGCTTAGGGTACTTTCACACTTGCGGTATGGCTTTTCGGAAGGCTGTTCACCCGCCGGAACCGCCATGCCGCAAGTACCCGTGTGCTGCCGCTCCGTCCCCATTGACTATAATGGGGGTGGGGGCAGAGCTACGGCGCAGCGCGGCAGTGCACGGCCAGAGATCGCCGGACTAAAAGTACTGCATGTCCGACTTTTCAGTCTGACGATCATTGCCATGCACTGCCGTGCTGCGCCATAGCTCCACCCTCCGCCCCCATTATAGTCACACTAATAACACACTGAGCTAATAGGCTCCATTCACACGTCCGCAATTCTGTGCCGCATTTTGAGGAACAGAATTGTGGACCCATTCATTTCAATGGGGACAGACGATGTCCCGCCCGGGTCCGCAATTGCGGATCCACACTTCCGAGTCCGCAATCGCGTTCCCGAAAAATATAGAACATGTTCTATTCTTGTCCGCAATTGCAGACAAGAAAAGGCATTTTCTATGAGAGTGCTGGAGATGTGCGGTCCGCAAAATGCGGAACGCACATTGCCAGTGTCCGTGTTTTGCGGATCCACAAAACACACACGGACGTGTGAATGTAGCCTTATACAAAGTCTGGGAATAAGCAGAAGTCTATAAATTTACTAAATTGCTCCTTACTGAAGTGTCTGTACGGTTCTTACCGGTATATTAGACCAGAACATTATTTTGGCGCAATTTGGACCTTAAAATATCTATAATCTGATTTATTTATTTTTTTTCCCCAATCTTTTTTTTAACATCCCACTAGGGGACTTAAACATACCATGGTCTGATTGTTGGTACCAAACACTGCAATCGTTCTCTACTGCAGTGTATTGTACCTGTCAGTTTTACACTGACACTTGGCCTGATAGGCTTCTGTACATTGCAGACCCAGAGGCTTTTGTAAGGCCTTCAGCAGCGGGCTTCATGGGGTTGGAAGGGAGTCCCCTCCTCTATAAACCTTTTAGATGCTGCAGTTGCTACTGATCGCAACATCTAAAGGGTTAAACGGCCGGTATCGGAACTAGCTCCAATCTTGGCTGTTGCAGCGGGATATCAGATTTATGTTACAGAGCTCTTGCAGAAAATGAAAGGTGGAATCTGATTGGCTGCTATGGGCAACTAAACCAATTTTTCCTTTACGCCACTTTGCTAAATCTCCCCCAATGTATTATAATGGGTTCTCCTTTCTATTATAGCCTCAACAGTAAGTACCTTGGTGCAGCCGAAGTCTGGGTCTGGCTGGCTGGTCACGTTCCCAGTGTAGTCTACTGGATCATCGCAGTCTATAAACTCTTCTGGCCTGAGGAACACAAATAAGAACGTGAAGATTGCTGAGAATTAAGGCACTTTTTGTTAATCTTAGGCTGGCTTCACACGTCCGTTTAACACGAAGGTGAACTGTCCATGGTAACCTGGGCTGGATTCCTGCTTAGAGCAGGAGCGCACGGCGTCATTGGTTGCTATGCCGCCGTGCGCTTCCTGCTGCCTCTGCAGTACAGTAATACACTGATACGACTGTATTACTGTACTGCAGCGGCGGCAGGAAGCGCACGGCGTCATAGCAACCAATGACGCTGTGCGCTCCTGCTCTAAGCAGAAATCCAGCCCAGGTTACCACGGACAGTTCACCTTCGTGTTAAACGGACGTGTGAAGCCGGCCTTAGTGAGGATTAGAAGGCGGCTGCAGGGTCCACGGAGCAACTAGGGAATATGGAAGAAAATAAGGACGGCTAGGCATTGTACTGCAACCAAGGGTGTGCACATCTGACCTCGCATCTCAGCACTCCAGATGGCGACCAAAATGGTCGCCAAGGAGTCTTAAAATTTGCCAATTGCGACAAGACATTTTAGCCTTGTCGCCATTTGCGACAGGGCTGCCGCGCTGTAGCTGAATATTGAGGCAGGGCATGGGAGCCAATAATACCTCGCCCCGCGCCCCAGCGCAGGCGTTCGCTCAGCAGCACAGGGGAGAAGGAAGCAGTCTCTCCCTCCCCCCTCTGCCACCAATGAGAAGAGAGAGGGCGGAGGAGGGGAGGGGCTGCGGTCACTGCGCCACCAATGACGTTAACTCACCCATTACTTCAAATACAGGAGGCGGATCCTGGCTGGAGAATCACATAGCCGGCACCCAACCTCTATGAGAGGTAGCTGCGATCCGTGGCAGTTAACCCCTGTAATAACTGGAATGAGGGATCTACAGTACCCTGAAAAGTTATCAAAATTAGGGTTATTCACCTTAGAAAAAAGATGACTGAGGGGAGATCTAATAACTATGTATAAATATATCAGGGGTCAGTACAGAGATCTGTCCCATCATCTATTTATCCCCAGGACTGTGACTGTGACGAGGGGACATCCTCTGCATCTGGAGGAAAGAAGGCTTGTCCACAAACATAAAAAAGGATTCTTCACTGTAAGAGCAGTGAGACTATGGAACTCTCTGCCTGAGGAGGTGGTGATGGTGAGTACAATAAAGGAATTCAAGAGGGGCCTGGATGTATTTCTGGAGTGTAATAATATTACAGGTTATAGCTAGTATAGAGGGGTCGTTGATCCAGGGAGTTATTCTGATGCCTGATTGGGGTCGGGAAGGAATTTTTTTCCCCTTAAGTGGGGGAAATTGGCTTTTGCCTTCCTCTGGATCAACTTGTAGGAAACAGGTCGAACTGGATGGACTGATGTCTTTTTTCGGTCTTATATACTATGTTACTAAAACACAAACACCAAAATATTAAGTATAAATCGCCCCCTTTCCCAATTTTACTTATAAAATATATAAACAATAAATAAACATATTACATATCGCCACGTCCAAACTATTAAAAATATCTCCTATGCGGTGAACGTCGTAACAGAAAAAAAATAATAACCATGTCACCTTGTCCCCCCAAAAAATAGGATAGGACTGTTCTATTATGGACCGGACATTGCATAAAATGCGGAATGGTGTTTTTTTTTTTGTTTGTTTTTGTGCCTGGTATCGAATATCGCAATACTTTTTTATGGTATCGAAACCGAAATTTTGGTATCGTGACACCCCTAATATGTAGTGCTGGCTCATTACTGTGATCTTCTCCAAGTCTTTTTTTTTAAATATAATTACCGGTATAAATATTTTCAATTTGGCTCCTAAATTTTTCAGTTTAGGAGCCAATGGCTCTTGTTTATTTTTTTAGTCTGGAGCCCTGCACGTTAGTGGTACTCTCCTCCACGGTGGTGAACTTCTAATAAACCCATCTTTCCCACTGGTTGTTTTTAAATCAGTGCAGTATACAAGTGGAGCCGGCTCTCCAGGAATTAATTTGAGGCCTATTGGCACAGAATGAAGTATCATACAGAGTAGGTTCCCATCCAGAAGAGGTCACCTTGCTGTGGTGGATGGGCACAAGTGATTATGCTCAAAATATATTTGCTACGTATCTCATATTCATTTTATATAGTGAGCACAGCATTATTTCACTCATATATTCAATATTTGCAGAGTGCTGTTGCATTGTGTTTGCGTTTGGCTCCCTTAGTAGTCACAACAGGCCCCAGCCACCCCTTCCTCAGTAGTCACAGCAGCCCCAGGCCACCCCTTCCTCAGTAGTCACAACAGGCCCCACCACCCCTTCCTCAGTAGTCACAGCGGCCCCCCGCCACCCCTTCCTCAGTAGTCACAGCGGCCCCCGGCCACCCCTTCCTCAGTAGTCACAGCGGCCCCGGCCACCCCTTCCTCAGTAGTCACAGCGGCCCCGGCCACCCCTTCCTCAGTAGTCACAGCGGCCCCGGCCACCCTTCCTCAGTAGTCACAGCAGCCCCCGGCCACCCCTTCCTCAGTAGTCACAGCAGCCCCAGGCCACCCCTTCCTCAGTAGTCACAGCAGCCCCCGGCCACCCCTTCCTCAGTAGTCACAGCAGCCCCCGGCCACCCCTTCCTCAGTAGTCACAGCAGCCCCCGGCCACCCCTTCCTCAGTAGTCACAGCGGCCCCGGCCACCCCTTCCTCAGTAGTCACAGCAGCCCTGGCCACCCCTTCCTCAGTAGTCACAGCGGCCCCGACCACCCCTTCCTCAGTAGTCACAGCGCCCCGGCCACCCCTTCCTCAGTAGTCACAGCGGCCCCGGCCACCCCTTCCTCAGTAGTCACAGCGGCCCCTGCCACCCCTTCCTCAGTAGTCACAGCGGCCCCGGCCACCCCTTCCTCAGTAGTCACAGCGGCCCCGGCCACCCTTCCTCAGTAGTCACAGCAGCCCCGGCCACCCCTTCCTCAGTAGTCACAGCGGCCCCCGGCCACCCCTTCCTCAGTAGTCACAGCGGCCCCGGCCACCCCTTCCTCAGTAGTCACAGCGGCCCCGCCACCCCTTCCTCAGTAGTCACAGCAGCCCCGGCCACCCCTTCCTCAGTAGTCACAGCAGCCCCGGCCACCCCTTCCTCAGTAGTCACAGCGGCCCCGGCCACCCCTTCCTCAGTAGTCACAGCGTCCCTGCCACCCTTCCTCAGTAGTCACAGCGGCCCCGGCCACCCCTTCCTCAGTAGTCACAGCGGCCCCCGCCACCCCTTCCTCAGTAGTCACAGCAGCCCCGGCCACCCTTTCCTCAGTAGTCACAGCAGCCCCTGCCACCCTTCCTCAGTAGTCACAGCAGCCGTAGTCACAGCAGCCCCGGCCACCCTTCCTCAGTAGTCACAGCAGCCCCGCCACCCCTTTCCTCAGTAGTCACAGCAGCCCCGGCCACCCCTTCCTCAGTAGTCACAGCAGCCCCGCCACCCCTTCCTCAGTAGTCACAGCAGCCCCGGCCACCCCTTCCTCAGTAGTCACAGCAGCCCCGGCCACCCTTCCTCAGTAGTCACAGCAGCCCCGGCCACCCTTCCTCAGTAGTCACAGCAGCCCCGGCCACCCCTTCCTCAGTAGTCACAGCAGCCCCGGCCACCCCTTCCTCAGTAGTCACAGCAGCCCCTGCCACCCTTTCCTCAGTAGTCACAGCAGCCCCGGCCACCCCTTCCTCAGTAGTCACAGCAGCCCCGGCCACCCTCTTCCTCAGTAGTCACAGCAGCCCCGGCCACCCCTTCCTCAGTAGTCACAGCAGCCCCCGGCCACCCCTTCCTCAGTAGTCACAGCAGCCCCGGCCACCCCTTCCTCAGTAGTCACAGCAGCCCCGGCCACCCCTTCCTCAGTAGTCACAGCAGCCCCGCCACCCCTTCCTCAGTAGTCACAGCAGCCCCGGCCACCCCTTCCTCAGTAGTCACAGCAGCCCCGGCCACCCCTTCCTCAGTAGTCACAGCAGCCCCGGCCACCCCTTCCTCAGTAGTCACAGCAGCCCCGGCCACCCCTTCCTCAGTAGTCACAGCAGCCCCGGCCACCCTTTCCTCAGTAGTCACAGCAGCCCCGGCCACCCTTCCTCAGTAGTCACAGCAGCCCCGGCCACCCTTTCCTCGTAGTCACAGCAGCCCCGGCCACCCCTTCCTCAGTAGTCACAGCAGCCCCGGCCACCCCTTCCTCAGTAGTCACAGCAGCCCCCGCCACCCCTTCCTCAGTAGTCACAGCAGCCCCGGCCACCCCTTCCTCAGTAGTCACAGCAGCCCCGGCCACCCCTTCCTCAGTAGTCACAGCAGCCCCGGCCACCCCTTCCTCAGTAGTCACAGCAGCCCCGGCCACCCCTTCCTCAGTAGTCACAGCAGCCCCCGCCACCCTTCCTCAGTAGTCACAGCAGCCCCCGGCCACCCCTTCCTCAGTAGTCACAGCAGCCCCCGCCACCCCTTCCTCAGTAGTCACAGCAGCCCCGGCCACCCCTTCCTCAGTAGTCACAGCAGCCCCCTCCACCCTTCCTCAGTAGTCACAGCAGTAGTCACAGCAGCCCCGGCCACCCCTTCCTCAGTAGTCACAGCAGCCCCGGCCACCCTTTCCTCAGTAGTCACAGCAGCCCCGGCCACCCCTTCCTCAGTAGTCACAGCAGCCCCGGCCACCCTTCCTCAGTAGTCACAGCAGCCCCGGCCACCCCTTCCTCAGTAGTCACAGCAGCCCCGGCCACCCCTTCCTCAGTAGTCACAGCAGCCCCGGCCACCCCTTCCTCAGTAGTCACAGCAGCCCCGGCCACCCCTTCCTCAGTAGTCACAGCAGCCCCCGGCCACCCCTTCCTCAGTAGTCACAGCAGCCCCTGCCACCCCTTCCTCAGTAGTCACAGCAGCCCCGGCCACCCTCTTCCTCAGTAGTCACAGCAGCCCCGGCCACCCCTTCCTCAGTAGTCACAGCAGCCCCGCCACCCCTTCCTCAGTAGTCACAGCAGCCCCTCCAGTAGTCACAGCAGCCCCGGCCACCCTTCCTCAGTAGTCACAGCAGCCCCTGCCACCCTTCCTCAGTAGTCACAGCAGCCCCGGCCACCCTTCCTCAGTAGTCACAGCAGCCCCGGCCACCCTTCCTCAGTAGTCACAGCAGCCCCCGCCACCCCTTCCTCAGTAGTCACAGCAGCCCCCGGCCACCCCTTCCTCAGTAGTCACAGCAGCCCCGGCCACCCTTCCTCAGTAGTCACAGCAGCCCCGGCCACCCCTTCCTCAGTAGTCACAGCAGCCCCGGCCACCCCTTCCTCAGTAGTCACAGCAGCCCCGGCCACCCCTTCCTCAGTAGTCACAGCAGCCCTGGCCACCCCTTCCTCAGTAGTCACAGCAGCCCCCGCCACCCCTTCCTCAGTAGTCACAGCAGCCCCGGCCACCCTTCCTCAGTAGTCACAGCAGCCCCCGGCCACCCCTTCCTCAGTAGTCACAGCAGCCCCGGCCACCCCTTCCTCAGTAGTCACAGCAGCCCCGCCACCCCTTCCTCAGTAGTCCAGCAGTCACAGCAGCCCCGCCACCCTTCCTCAGTAGTCACAGCAGCCCCGGCCACCCCTTCCTCAGTAGTCACAGCAGCCCCCGGCCACCCTTCCCTCAGTAGTCACAGCAGCCCCGGCCACCCCTTCCTCAGTAGTCACAGCAGCCCCGGCCACCCCTTCCTCAGTAGTCACAGCAGCCCCCGCCACCCCTTCCTCAGTAGTCACAGCAGCCCCCGCCACCCCTTCCTCAGTAGTCACAGCAGCCCCGGCCACCCCTTCCTCAGTAGTCACAGCAGCCCCGGCCACCTCTTCCTCAGTAGTCACAGCAGCCCCGGCCACCCCTTCCTCAGTAGTCACAGCAGCCCTGCCACCCCTTCCTCAGTAGTCACAGCAGCCGAGTCCAGCAGCCCCGCCACCCCTTCCTCAGTAGTCACAGCAGCCCCGGCCACCCTCTTCCTCAGTAGTCACAGCAGCCCCGGCCACCCTTTCCTCAGTAGTCACAGCAGCCCCGGCCACCCCTTCCTCAGTAGTCACAGCAGCCCCCGGCCACCCCTTCCTCAGTAGATCACAGCAGCCCCCGCCACCCCTTCCTCAGTAGTCACAGCAGCCCCGGCCACCCTTTCCTCAGTAGACACAGCAGCCCCGGCCACCCTTCCTCAGTAGTCACAGCAGCCCCGGCCACCCTTTCCTCAGTAGACACAGCAGCCCCGGCCACCCTTCCTCAGTAGTCACAGCAGCCCCGGCCACCCTTTCCTCAGTAGACACAGCAGCCCCCGGCCACCCTTCCTCAGTAGTCACAGCAGCCCCGCCACCCTTTCCTCAGTAGTCACAGCAGCCCCCGGCCACCCCTTCCTCAGTAGTCACAGCAGCCCCGGCCACCTCTTCCTCAGTAGTCACAGCAGCCCCCGGCCACCCTTCCTCAGTAGTCACAGCAGCCCCGGCCACCCCTTCCTCAGTAGTCACAGCAGCCCCGGCCACCCCTTCCTCAGTAGTCACAGCAGCCCCGCCACCCCTTCCTCAGTAGTCACAGCAGCCCCGGCCACCCCTTCCTCAGTAGTCACAGCAGCCCCGGCCACCCCTTCCTCAGTAGTCACAGCAGCCCCGGCCACCCCTTCCTCAGTAGTCACAGCAGCCCCCGCCACCCTCTTCCTCAGTAGTCACAGCAGCCCCGGCCACCCCTTCCTCAGTAGTCACAGCAGCCCCGGCCACCCCTTCCTCAGTAGTCACAGCAGCCCCGGCCACCCCTTCCTCAGTAGTCACAGCAGCCCCGGCCACCCCTTCCTCAGTAGTCACAGCAGCCCCGCCACCCCTTCCTCAGTAGTCACAGCAGCCCCCGCCACCCTTCCTCAGTAGTCACAGCAGCCCCCGGCCACCCCTTCCTCAGTAGTCACAGCAGCCCCGGCCACCCCTTCCTCAGTAGTCACAGCAGCCCCGCCACCCCTTCCTCAGTAGTCACAGCAGCCCCGGCCACCCTTCCTCAGTAGTCACAGCAGCCCCGACCACCTTCCTCAGTAGTCACAGCAGCCCCGGCCACCCTTCCTCAGTAGTCACAGCAGCCCCCGCCACCCTTCCTCAGTAGTCACAGCAGCCCCCGGCCACCCCTTCCTCAGTAGTCACAGCAGCCCCTGCCACCCCTTCCTCAGTAGTCACAGCAGCCCCGCCACCCCTTCCTCAGTAGTCACAGCAGCCCCGCCACCCCTTCCTCAGTAGTCACAGCAGCCCCGCCACCCCTTCCTCAGTAGTCACAGCAGCCCCCGCCACCCCTTCCTCAGTAGTCACAGCAGCCCCCGCCACCCTCTTCCTCAGTAGTCACAGCAGCCCCTGCCACCCTTCCTCAGTAGTCACAGCAGCCCCGCCACCCTTCCTCAGTAGTCAGCAGCCCCCGCCACCCTTCCTCAGTAGTCACAGCAGCCCCCGCCACCCTTCCTCAGTAGTCACAGCAGCCCCCGCCACCCCTTCCTCAGTAGTCACAGCAGCCCCTGGCCACCCCTTCCTCAGTAGTCACAGCAGCCCCCTGCCACCCTTTCCTCAGTAGTCACAGCAGCCCCCGCCACCCCTTCCTCAGTAGTCACAGCAGCCCCGGCCACCCTTCCTCAGTAGTCACAGCAGCCCCGGCCACCCCTTCCTCAGTAGTCACAGCAGCCCCTGCCACCCCTTCCTCAGTAGTCACAGCAGCCCCCGCCACCCCTTCCTCAGTAGTCACAGCAGCCCCTGCCACCCCTTCCTCAGTAGTCACAGCAGCCCCCGGCCACCCTTCCTCAGTAGTCACAGCAGCCCCCGCCACCCCTTCCTCAGTAGTCACAGCAGCCCCGGCCACCCCTTCCTCAGTAGTCACAGCAGCCCCGCCACCCTTCCTCAGTAGTCACAGCAGCCCCCGGCCACCCCTTCCTCAGTAGTCACAGCAGCCCCTGCCACCCCTTCCTCAGTAGTCAGCAGCCGTAGCCACAGCAGCCCCGCCACCCCTTCCCTCAGTAGTCACAGCAGCCCCTGCCACCGCTTTCCTCAGTAGATGCAGCAGCCCCGTGCCACTCTCTTCCTCAGTAGTCACAGCAGCCCCGGCCACCCTTCCTCCAGTAGTCACAGCAGCCCCGGCCACCCCTTCCTCAGTAGTCACAGCAGCCCCGCCACCCCTTCCTCAGTAGTCACAGCAGCCCCGCCACCCTTCCTCAGTAGTCACAGCAGCCCCGGCCACCCCTTCCTCAGTAGTCACAGCAGCCCCCGCCACCCTCCTCAGTAGTCACGCTCCGCCACCCCTTCCCAGTAGTCACAGCAGCCCCCGCCACCCCTTCCTCAGTAGTCACAGCAGCCCCGGCCACCCTTTCCTCAGTAGTCACAGCAGCCCCCGCCACCCCTTCCCTCAGTAGTCAGCAGCGCCTGCCACCCTTTCCTCAGTAGTCACAGCAGCCCCCGCCACCCCTTCCTCAGTAGTCACAGCAGCCCCGCCACCCTTCCCTCAGTAGTCACAGCAGCCCCGGCCACCTCTTCCTCAGTAGTCACAGCAGCCCCGGCCACCCTTCCCTCAGTAGTCACAGCAGCCCCCGGCCACCCCTTCCTCAGTAGTCACAGCAGCCCCTGCCACCCTTCCTCAGTAGTCACAGCAGCCCTCGGCCACCCTTTCCTCAGTAGTCACAGCAGCCCCGGCCACCCTTCCTCAGTAGTCACAGCAGCCCCTGCCACCCTTCCTCAGTAGTCACAGCAGCCCCCGCCACCCTTCCTCAGTAGTCACAGCAGCCCCGCCACCCTTTCCTCAGTAGTCACAGCAGCCCCCGGCCACCCTTCCTCAGTAGTCACAGCAGCCCCGGCCACCCTTCCTCAGTAGTCACAGCAGCCCCCGGCCACCCCTTCCTCAGTAGTCACAGCAGCCCCGGCCACCCCTTCCTCAGTAGTCACAGCAGCCCCGCCACCCCTTCCTCAGTAGTCACAGCAGCCCCGGCCACCCTTCCTCAGTAGTCACAGCAGCCCCGGCCACCCTTCCTCAGTAGTCACAGCAGCCCCGCCACCCTTCCTCAGTAGTCACAGCAGCCCCGGCCACCCTTCCTCAGTAGTCACAGCAGCCCCGCCACCCCTTCCTCAGTAGTCACAGCAGCCCCCGCCACCCCTTCCTCAGTAGTCACAGCAGCCCCGCCACCCCTTCCTCAGTAGTCACAGCAGCCCCGGCCACCCCTTCCTCAGTAGTCACAGCAGCCCCGGCCACCCCTTCCTCAGTAGTCACAGCAGCCCCGGCCACCCTTCCTCAGTAGTCACAGCAGCCCCCGCCACCCCTTCCTCAGTAGTCACAGCAGCCCCGGCCACCCTTCCTCAGTAGTCACAGCAGCCCCGGCCACCCCTTCCTCAGTAGTCACAGCAGCCCCGGCCACCCCTTCCTCAGTAGTCACAGCAGCCCCGGCCACCCCTTCCTCAGTAGTCACAGCAGCCCCGGCCACCCCTTCCTCAGTAGTCACAGCAGCCCCGGCCACCCCTTCCTCAGTAGTCACAGCAGCCCCGGCCACCCCTTCCTCAGTAGTCACAGCAGCCCCTGCCACCCCTTCCTCAGTAGTCACAGCAGCCCCGGCCACCCCTTCCTCAGTAGTCACAGCAGCCCCGGCCACCCCTTCCTCAGTAGTCACAGCAGCCCCGGCCACCCCTTCCTCAGTAGTCACAGCAGCCCCGGCCACCCCTTCCTCAGTAGTCACAGCAGCCCCGGCCACCCCTTCCTCAGTAGTCACAGCAGCCCCCGGCCACCCCTTCCTCAGTAGTCACAGCAGCCCCGGCCACCCCTTCCTCAGTAGTCACAGCAGCCCCGGCCACCCCTTCCTCAGTAGTCACAGCAGCCCCGGCCACCCCTTCCTCAGTAGTCACAGCAGCCCCGGCCACCCCTTCCTCAGTAGTCACAGCAGCCCCGGCCACCCTTCCTCAGTAGTCACAGCAGCCCCGGCCACCCCTTCCTCAGTAGTCACAGCAGCCCCCGCCACCCCTTCCTCAGTAGTCACAGCAGCCCCCGGCCACCCCTTCCTCAGTAGTCACAGCAGCCCCGGCCACCCCTTCCTCAGTAGTCACAGCAGCCCCCGGCCACCCCTTCCTCAGTAGTCACAGCAGCCCCGGCCACCCCTTCCTCAGTAGTCACAGCAGCCCCGGCCACCCCTTCCTCAGTAGTCACAGCAGCCCCCGGCCACCCCTTCCTCAGTAGTCACAGCAGCCCCGGCCACCCCTTCCTCAGTAGTCACAGCAGCCCCCGCCACCCCTTCCTCAGTAGTCACAGCAGCCCCGGCCACCCTTCCTCAGTAGTCACAGCAGCCCCGGCCACCCTTCCTCAGTAGTCACAGCAGCCCCGGCCACCCCTTCCTCAGTAGTCACAGCAGCCCCGGCCACCCTTCCTCAGTAGTCACAGCAGCCCCGGCCACCCCTTCCTCAGTAGTCACAGCAGCCCTCGGCCACCCTTCCTCAGTAGTCACAGCAGCCCCAGCCACCCCTTCCTCAGTAGTCACAGCAGCCCCCTCCACCCCTTCCTCAGTAGTCACAGCAGCCCCCCTCCACCCCTTCCTCAGTAGTCACAGCGGCCCCCCTCCACCCCTTCCTCAGTAGTCACAGCGGCCCCGGCCACCCCTTCCTCAGTAGTCACAGCGGCCCCCGGCCACCCCTTCCTCAGTAGTCACAGCAGCCCCCGGCCACCCCTTCCTCAGTAGTCACAGCGGCCCCCGGCCACCCCTTCCTCAGTAGTCACAGCGGCCCCCAGCCACCCCTTCCTCAGTAGTCACAGCGGCCCTCGGCCACCCCTTCTTCAGTAGTCACAGCGGCCCCGGCCACCCCTTCCTCAGTAGTCACAGCAGCCCCCGGCCACCCCTTCCTTTGTAGTCACAGTAGTCCACCTGCCATCTCTTACTTGGTATTTACAGCAGCCCCCACCACCACCTTAGGGTGCTGGCACACAGTGCAGTCGGACATGCATTTAGGATGCAGTTTTTTTATCGTAGCAAGCTGAAATAAATTAAATCATTCCCACAATGCAGAACACCAGGGTTTAATGAGGCTTCTAAACTGGCTACCCTTAGTAAGCACCCCCCCCAATAGTCACACAATTCCTCTGCCCCGCTTCCTTAAAGGGGCTGTCTCACTTCAGCAAATAGCATTTCTTATGTAGAGGAAGATAATACAAGGCTCTTACTAATGTATTGTGAGTGTCCATATTGCTTCCATCACATTATACGCTGCTCGTTTCCATGGCTACGACCGCCTTGCAATCCATCAGCGGCGGTGTCCATGCTTGCACAGTATAGGAAAAAGCACCATCCTATGTGCACTCCCATAGTCACGGACAGAGAGGCAGGTGCTCTTTCCTATTGTGTGCAAGCACATCCACTGCTGATTGATGGCACAGTGGTTGTAACCATGGAAACGAGCACTGTATAATGTGATGGAAAAATGAATCCAGCCAGCAAAGGAGACAATATGGACAATCACAGTACATTAGTAAGTGCCTTGTAGTAACTTTCTCTACATAATAAATGCAATTTGCTGAAGTGAGACAACCCCTTCAATAAGTCACAGCAGCCCCCCTCATACCCATTGTTAGTAGTCACATAAGCCCCCCGTCACCTTTCTTGGCAGTCACAGCAGTTCCTTCGACCCCTGAATCAGTAAATCACAGCAGTCTCTGCCATCACTTCCTCGGAAGTCCTTATGGTTCACCACCACAGAGGTCCCCACCACGACCTCATCAGTAGCCACAATGGTCCCTGACATCACTTCCTTGGTAGTCACTGCGGTTCCCTGAGACAGTGGCAGTAGTCTCCGCCATCAGTTTCTTAGGAGTCACAGCTTTCCACCCGCCCCGTCTGAACAGGGTGGAGGTGAAGCATGTGCTCTGCTACTCCATTTAAAGTCTATGGAAGAGCTGAGGAGAAGCAGAGAGGACAGCGCTCAGCCATCTGCTGCAAAGTCTTTGGACAGAGCAGCAGTAGTGCACGCGCTTGACCCCCGCCCTATTTATATGGGGGGCACGGTACTCTAGTTCTTGTGATCAGTGGGGGTCCGGCAGTCAGACCCCCCACCAATTAGACACTTCTCTTGTGGATAGGGTGATCCGCTGTCTCTCTTGGAAATGTGTACAACTAATGCTCCACTTTCTGGATGAATTCGTCAGTTTTTTTAATATCTCTGCTGACAGTGAATAGAAATACTTTCCATCCAAAAGCTGAAAGGATCTACAAGGGTAATATTTCTCACAGCTGAGATTTTGCTACCGTTGTACCCAGTGTAAACAATCCCCTGGACTGAATGCACTGAAGCAAACCCTGAGCTGTGAGGGGTCTTAGGCTATTAAAGCTCAATGGTGCATACTCACAAGTACTCGCACAATACGAGGGGTCCTCTGGGGTCTCTGGGCACGGGAACCGGGGTGCTGCTCGGCTCAGGAGACGAGGCGGGGCTGGTGCTATTCTGGGTGGCGATGAGGGAGAAGGTGAGGAGCAGCCCCTGCCCCCCCAGCAGCAGATAACTCACAGGGGGCCACAGCCACCCCATATTCCTGCTAAGGCGACCTGACACCCTCTAACCGGCTTCTTCCGCCAACACTCGCGTCCACCAATCAGAAAGCAGAACAGTGACGTTAATGGGTTGACGTTTTTTACGTCACACGTCATGGTCTGAAACTTTTATTGGTCCCCTCTAGAGGCGCCATTTTGGAATAGTCCTTTCCGTTTCTAATGGTTCACAGCGGTCTACTTGAACATGGCTACTTCATGGGAAATCAAACAGACATTTTTCACCAGCACACTTTGAGTCAACCTACTCCTATAAACGGTGTAGTTTTATCTGTCGGATAAAACGTCCGCTGTCGTTTACCAACGCTTCTTTCTTGTATTAGAAGCCCGTGTCACGTTATGTTTTATCTGACTGGCTGAGAACGATTACGGCTGCTGTCGTCGTTATGTCGACTCAATACAAAAATAATGCGAGTTGTAGTTCGCGATATGAACACCAGGTGTCGCTATTGCCGGCTAAACAGTCAGCCAATGAGCAGCGGCGGGGAAAACCGGGCCGCGCGTGCGCCCTGGGATTGCAGAGGTCAGGGAGTGATCAGCTGGGGTCGGTGCAGTGAGTGCACTTCTATGGGAGAAGTGAGGCAGAGGCGGGACGTAGGGATTAGCATCATCCTCCCGGGGAGGGGGTATCGGGGCTCCACTAGCGAAAGAGGAAGTAAAGGAGTCAGGGCACAGACTGGGGATAACTTTGGGGGGCTGCTTTGTATCTGGGGGGGTTAATCAGCTGGAATAATAGATTGATATCGTGTTGTGGAGTATGAGGCTCAGTTAGACTTTCGCAGTGCAGTGATTGCAGCTCTGGAGAAGAAGGTTCTGCACTGTGCATCAGCTGTCTGCACATTTACATGCCATGGCTGCTGCTGGCAGATGTGCCACCCTGTACCCCGGGATTGTCCTGCTCCTCACCTGCTCTCTGGCCCTAGGTAAGCCTCCCAGCGCCGCGCTCTCTACATCTGGCTACTAGTGGGCATCAATCACTGGGCAACTTTCTGTCTATCAGTTCTTCAGCGCTTACAAGATCCCTGTTTGCTGTCAGTGAATGGCGGTCTTTCCTGACCTAGTTGTGCTCACACAGCGGAAGGTATACGTATTACGGGGGAAATGTGTCATTAGCGGTGGTTTTGGTGTCAGTTTTAAGTCTCTTTGTATGAAATGGCGCAAAGCGATAAGATGTTTGGGGCGAGTGCAATGTTCCGTGCTCCAGGGGGTTGCCTGGCATGGAGAGGTGTGGAGTTGCACATCAGAAGGTCTCATGCACATGACTGTATATCCGCAAAAACAGCTTTGTGTTCTTCTTGGTTGTCATTGATGAAATGGTTAATAATGATCAGCCATTAAGATAAGGGGAAGATCTTTGTGGCTCATTCATGGGGCTCATGCATACGAACGTGTGCCGTGCATTGTGGACCGCTATGGCGGCACGGCCCGTGAGCATGAGCCCCTATAAGGTTTGGTGATCGATTGCATCCTTCTCATTATGATCAGTGAATGCTGGGAAGTAACAGTAGGCTCACACCATGGATTTTGACGTTTGCGGTTTCTAATGTGGGTTTTCATTGTAAATGGCGTTGTCCCGCTCTCTGTTTAGCTCCGTTAATCGTAGCTAAACCGTAATCTGGGGCTTTGCAAGGTGTTCGCTCGATAAGCGCGTCGAGAATGGATCTAAACGTTCTTGGTGCGGTCTGGAAAACCGTCCAGTAAAAATCTTGGCCACATGGACTGCCGGACGGCCTCCCATTAAAAACAACAGAAGGCGGTTTCAGCGCAGATTCGACCGGTTTTTAGGATCGAATCTGTGATGAAACGCATGCCAGAAACGTGTGAACCTACCTCAAGGATGGGGTAGGTGACTGTGCGTTCATTGTCAAAGCGAGAGACACTGGCAGTTGTTACTCTGAGGCCTCTTGCACACGACCGTGGTTTGGTTCCGCACCCGAGCCGCATTTTTTGCGGCTCTGGTGCGGACCCATTCACTTCAATGGGGCCGCAAAAGATGCGGACAGCACTCCGTGTGCTCTCTGCATCCGTTGCTCCGTTCCATGGCCCCGCAAAAATGATAGATCATGTCCTATCCGTTTTGCGGACAAGAATAGGCATTTCTATAATGGGCCGTCTGTTCCGTTCTGTAAATTGCGGAAGGCACACGGACAGCATCCGTGTTTTGCGGACCGCAAAACAGGACACGTTTGTGTACAAGAGGCCTTCGTGCTTGTTCGGGGAGGGGAATACGCTGTGGACTTTCTGCCCATAATTTAGAGGCAGAACGTCGCAGGGTATTACAGTCGTAGAAAAGCGGATGAGATTTTAGCAGACATAGTTGTCTGGGAAAAAGCGTCCGGGTTTCCATAGCAACCAGCCATCTCCCAACGTATTTTGCGGTCCGCAAGGAATGCGGATGACTTCCGTGTGGCATTTTTTGTGGATCCATTGTAGCAATGCCTGTCCTGCAAAACATACAATAATAGGACATGTTCTATCTTTTTTGCGGAGTAGCCATGCGGTCATACTAAAATGGAATGCACATGGAGTCATTTCCGTTTTTTCGGCAGACCCATTGAAGTGAATGGTTATGCTAAGCACCGCAAAAAACCCAGAACGGACACAGAAAAAAATATAAGTTTGTGTGCATGAGCCCTGCACGCGATGAAACGTCCTTTTTTTTCCCTCTAATGTATTGTCTGTATCAATTCCTGGTTTTCAAGATCTCTGATTGTAGTCTTTGAAAAGGACCATTGATTGTTTAGTCCCAGCGGATAAAGATCTCTCCCAGTCATGTGATGGAGACACAAAAAAAAACGTACAAAGGATAGGATAGCCTTCATTGGCTGGAACCAGAATATCACCATATCCCGGGTGACAACCTAGGCTGGAGCTCTGGTAGTGCCCGTATCAGTAGTCGCCCCACCATCATCTATCGCAATAGAAATTTTTATGAATGTGACAGAAAAGGAAGAATAGAGCAGATCTGCTGTCCGGTATACTGTGCCGTTATCTGACGCCACTTATCTTTCTACCTAGTGTCTCATCGGCGTTGTGTACACTGCGGGCCACCTACAGTTTATTGCTCTACGCTTCATGCCTTTATGGCCTTGTAAATTTCTCTACCACTGCAGTAAGGCTAAAGGTCCTTTTCCATGGACGGATGATCGGGCCGATTATCCAGGATGAGGGTTTGTAGAAACGCTGGTTGCCAATAATTGGCCTGTTTAAAAGATGGTGGCAGTCATGCGCTGAATGAGCGAACCCGTCGTTCTGCCAGCGCCAAAAATCTTTATTCCCATGCAGCAGATCGCACTGTGCACATACGGATCTCCTGCTGAGGAATAATGATTTCCTGTGGGACAAGTGATTGGTGTAGAGATCGTGTGTCCCCATACAGTGGAGGTGATTGCTGTAGAGATCGCGTGTTCCCATACAGTGGAGGTGATTGCTGTAGAGATCGCGTGTTCCCATACAGTGGAGGTGATTGCTGTAGCGATCACGTGTCCCCATACAGTGGAGGTGATTGCTGTAGCGGCCGCGTGTCCCCATACAGTGGAGGTGATTGCTGCAGCGGACACGTGTTCCCCATACAGTGGAGGTGATTGCTGCAGTGGACACGTGTTCCCATACAGTGGAGGTCGTTGCAGCAGTGGCCGTGTGTCCCCATACAGTGGAGGTGATTGCTGTAGAGATCGCGTGTCCCCATACAGTGGAAGTGATTGCTGTAGCGATCACGTGTCCCCATACAGTGGAGGTGATTGCTGTAGCGACCACGTGTCCCCATACAATGGAGGTGATTGCTGTAGCGACCACGTGTCCCCATACAGTGGAGGTGATTGCTGTAGCAACCACGTGTCCCCATACAGTGGAGGTGATTGCTGTAGCAACCACGTGTCCCCATACAGTGGAGGTGATTGCTGTAGAGATCGCGTGTTCCCATACAGTGGAGGTGATTGCTGTAGCGATCACGTGTCCCCATGCAGTGGAGGTGATTGCTGTAGCGATCACGTGTCCCCATACAGTGGAGGTGATTGCTGTAGCGATCACATGTTCCCATACAGTGGAGGTGATTGCTGTAGCGACCACGTGTCCCCATACAGTGGAGGTGATTGCTGTAGCGACCACGTGTCCCCATACAGTGGAGGTGATTGCTGTAGCGATCACGTGTCCCCATACAGTGGAGGTGATTGCTGCAGCGGACCACGTGTCCCCATACAGTGGAGGTGATTGCTGCAGCGACCACGTGTCCCCATACAGTGGAGGTGATTGCTGTAGCGACCACGTGTCCCCATACAGTGGATGTGATTGCTGTAGCGATCACGTGTCCCCATACAGTGGAGGTGATTGCTGTAGCGATCACGTGTCCCCATACAGTGGAGGTGATTGCTGTAGCGATCACATGTTCACATACAGTGAAGATGATTGCTGCAGCGGCCACGTGTCCCCATACAGTGGAGGTGATTGCTGCAGCGGACACGTGTTCCCATACAGTGGAGGTGATTGCTGCAGCGGACACGTGTTCCCATACAGTGGAGGTGATTGCTGCAGCGGACCACGTGTTCCCATACAGTGGAGGTGATTGCTGCAGCGGACACGTGTTCCCATACAGTGGAGGTGATTGCTGCAGCGGATCACGTGTCCCCATACAGTGGAGGTGATTGCTGTAGCGGATCACGTGTTCCCATACAGTGGAGGTGATTGCTGCAGCGGACACGTGTTCCCATACAGTGGAGGTGATTGCTGCAGCGGACACGTGTTCCCATACAGTGGAGGTGATTGCTGCAGCGGATACGTGTTCCCATACAGTGGAGGTGATTGCTGCAGCGGACACGTGTTCCCACACAGTGGAGGTGATTGCTGCAGCGGACACGTGTTCCCACACAGTGGAGGTGATTGCTGCAGCGGACACGTGTTCCCATACAGTGGAGGTGATTGCTGCAGCGGACACGTGTTCCCATACAGTGGAGGTGATTGCTGCATGGAAATGCCGCCCTCATCTCTGCTGATGGCAGTTATCATTATGGTTTACTTTGTTCCCAATAATTGACTGAAAGTTTGGTCCATGTAAAAGGACCTTAAAGGGAACCTGTCACCGGGATTTTGTGTACAGAGCTGAGGACATGGGTTGCTAGATGGCCGCTAGCTCATCCGCAATATCCAGTCCCCATAGCTCTGTGTGCTTTATTGTGTAAAAAAAACCGATTTGATACATATGCAAATTAACCTGAGATGAGTCCTGTCATCTCAGGTTAATTTGCATATGTATCAAATAGTTTTTTTTACACAATAAAAGCACACAGAGCTATGGGGACTGGATATTGCGGATGAGCTAGAGGCCATCTAGCAGCCCATGTCCTCAGCTCTGTACACAAAATCCCGGTGACAGGTTCCCTTTAAGTTGACATCTCTGTTTAACTACTTCCTAGTGATTTTCCATTTTTGCATTTTTGTTTTTTACTCCCTGCCTCCTTGGAGCCATAACTTTATTTTATTTTTTTTTGCGTTCTCATAGCCATATGAGGGCTTGTTTTTTGCGGAACAAGTTGTACTTTCTAATGGCACCGTTTAATATTGCATACGATGTAGTGGGAAGCTGGAAATCAAAATTCCGAATGGGCAAAAATGCAATTCTGCCACAGTTTTACGGGTTTCGTTTTTACAGCATTTGCTTTGCGGTAAAATAGACTTGTGCTCTTCATTCTCCGGGGCAGTACGATTACAACAATTCCACATTTGTATAGTTTATCCAGTGTTTTAATACTGAAAAATAAATAAAAACTTTTGAAAAAAACTTTTTTTTATAGTTACAGTATGTCTATAACGCTTTGTGAGGGCTCATTGTTTGCAGAACGATCAATAGTTTGTATTGATACCATTTCAGGGTGTATCACCTTTTGAACACGTTTTATTGATTTTTTTTCCGGGTTCGGTACTTGGAACCGAAACAGAGTTCGGTAAAAGGTTTTTTACAGTAGAAATAACATTTTGAAGCTATAACCCGAAGTCCCGCGAGACTTAGTGAAGTAATAACTTCGGCTCAACGGAGCCAATACATTCTAATACTGTACGGAGAGCTCGCGCCGTATAGTATTCTAACTAAGTTTTATGTAAATCGACTTCGGATGTTTCATCTATCGATTCACTCCTCCCTAACTATGAGCCAAATCCAGGTGCGGGTCACAGACGGAACAGGTGCAGATCTTTCCCTTAGACCTCATGCACACGACCGTATGTATTTTGCGGTCTGCAAAAAACGGATCCGCAAAAAAATACAAATGACGTCCGTGTGCATTCCGTATTTTGCGGAACGGAATAGCTGGCCCTTAATAGTCCTTAACAGTCCTATCCTTGTCCGTAATGCAGACAATAATAGGACATGTTCGATTTTTTTGCGGAACGGAAATATGAAACGGAATGCACACGGAGTAACTTCCGTTTTTTGCGGACCCGTTTTCGTGGTCGCCAAATATTTTGCGGGACGGAACAGCCGGCCCCTAATAGAACAGTCCTATCCTTGCCCGTAATGCGGACAATAATAGGACATACAGAATGCACACGGAGTCATTTCTGCTTTTTTTGCGGCCCCATAGAAGTAAATGGTTCTGCATACGTGCTGCAAAAAAAACTCCAAAAAACGGAACGGACACGGAAAAAAAAAGTGCTTATGTGCGTGAGCCCTAAATCCTGACAGGACTCCTTAGAGACACATTGAGAGTCCTGGTCCCGCTCCCACACAGGATGATTGACAGCCTTCTCTGCCTAAACTGATACAGGGAGAGCTGTTCACATTTTTGTGGGTGGGGTAATCAGGACTCTCACTGTCAATCACCCTGTGTGGGCGGAGAAATCAGGACTCTGTCTCTCCTAGGAGTCCTGTCAGGGTTTACTCAGAGATCCAGATCTAAGTCATATAAACCTATATATCACAGAGCTCCGCTTCTCTCCCTCTATCATCTACTGCTCTGCATATATCACCTGACGGGTTCCCTTTAAGCGTTACCTACCACTAGGTAGTACAGGAAGCATGTGAGAGATTTATAATCCTTAATTATATCCCAGGAGAGGAATCCAGCAATGAGATTAACGTAGAATATTCATGATAACTCATCATGACTCGTGTCATTCACTAAAGGGACATAAAAGGTGGTGGGGCCGCGCTTTTAATCCAGAGACCACTCGCGGGGAACACGGCGCCGGATAATCACAGCAGTCCTCCACTGCTACTTCTGATGTCTTGTACCGACCAACCAAACCGCAGTTGCTCCAATACGTCCTCTCCCTTCAAAGCAAACGATTGGACATGGCGTAGTACAACCATCTGCTTATCACAAAGTGTGCTTTATTGTACTTAGAAGATAAGATACTTGTCACCAGTCCAATACATAACAATGCAGGTAAAATCAATGCCTGCCCGACCCGGGTTTCGCCGATGGCTTCTTCAGGGGTTTGAATAATTTGAATTGATTGCCTATGGACTCAGAACCCCTGAAGAAGCTATCGGCGAAACCCGGGTCGGGCAGGCAGTGATTTTACCTGCATTGTTATGTATTGGACTGGTGACAAGTATCTTATCTTCTAGGTACAATAAAGCACACTTTGTGATAAGCAGATGGATGTACTACACTATGTCCGATCGTTTGCTTTGAAGGGAGAGGACGTATTGGAGCAACTGCGGTTTGGTTGGTCGGTACAAGACATCAGAAGTAGCAGTGGAGGATTGCTGTGATTATCCGGTGCCGTGTTCCCCGCGAGTGGTCTCTGTATTGAAAGCGCGGCCCCACCACCTTTATCTTTTATGTGTGACTAAAAACGGTGATTAGGATCCACACCGACTTGTGTGGGACTGCTGCTAACTGACTGTGTTGTCCCCTAGAAGAGCCACATAGCGCTTTTTTTGCATAATTCACTAAAAGGCGTTTCCTCCAGAGCTGTTCATCGGGCATGTCATGTGCTTGTGTATTTCTGGTGGTCACGGACATGAGGTGGGTAATAATGGATAGAGAGGCCTTTGATGTGTGCTTGAACTATCAGTATACTGCATATCAAGTATTCTATTGATTATTCCAACAACTAATCGAGAACTCTAATAAGAAAAAAACATTAAAAGAATATTTTCTTGCATAAAAACTCATCAGATCCCCTGTACCATCATCGGACCCCCCTGCCATCAGCTCCCCCAGTGCCATGTCCTCTGGGCCATCAGCTCCTCCAGTGCCACAATCTCTGCCCCCAGTCAGTCCCCAGCACCAGTTTATTACTTACCTCTCCTGTAGGGGCGCCGCGGACACGTCACAGCTTGTCCATCCTCTTCTTCTTCGCGTCCTGACGCCACACAGCGCCAGGGTCATAGTGCGTGCTTACGTGCACTATTTTCTGATGATGTGTCAGGATACAGTGCGGTGCAGGTTGGCGGGTGACCACGGAGCGTGAATAATAGCAAGCGCTTCACCCACACTCTGTGGTCATGTGACACAAATGAATCCTCGATGCAAAAAACTTGCATCGAGGATTTTTTTGTGTCAAGTCACTTGATTTATTCAAGTAATCGTTGCAGCCCTATCTGATACTGATCCCAAATGCTATTGTGTACGAGATTGTTATAGAATATGTATAGCTAGCTTAGAGGGGGTGTCTGCTCGAGGCAACTTTATTTTTTAAAATGCAGGACTTACAGGCTTTCTCTGTGTGTGGTTGGGAGAATCAGGACTCGCATGCTTCCCTCTATGTGTCTTCAAGGGAAGCAGGACTCACAGGCTCTCTCTATGCATGGTCGTGGGAAGCAGGACTCACAGGCTTTCACTATGTGCAGCCAAGAGAAGCAGGACTCACAGGCTTTCTCTATGTGTGATTGGGAGAAGCAGGACTCGCATGCTTCCCTCTGTGTCTTCAAGGGAAGCAGGACTCACACGCTGTCTCTGTGTGTGGACAGGGGAAGCAGGACTCACAGGCTTTCACTATGTGCAGCCAAGAGAAGCAGGACTCACACGCTGTCTATGTGTGGACAGGGGAAGCAGGACTCACAGGCTTTCACTATGTGCAGCCAAGAGAAGCAGGACTCACACGCTGTCTATGTGTGGACAGGGGAAGCAGGACTCACAGGCTTTCACTATGTGCAGCCAAGAGAAGCAGGACTCACACGCTGTCTCTATGTGTGGACAGGGGAAGCAGGACTCACAGGCTTTCACTATGTGCAGCCAAGAGAAGCAGGACTCACACGCTGTCTCTATGTGTGGACAGGGGAAGCAGGACTCACAGGCTCACACTTCTTTTTTTACAGGAACTTGCAGTGCCCTCATACTGTAGAGCCATCTTAACTGCTGATAGCCAGTGGATCTGATAAACTTTTTCAGTCACCTGATTGTTAGACCACCTTTAGTTAGCAAAGGGGTTTTCCAGGGGAGATAACCTCTTCATATGAGGTCTCACACTAGCGCTAAACTGTTCCGGCAGTCTGTTCTGGTAGAGGAACTGTTTCCGGAGTGCATCCGGCATAGCTGTAAACTGCCAGCGCTCCATCGGGCCACATCCACTATAATGGGACCCAGACGGGATCTGGCCTGTTTCCGGCATTATTGCCAAGATTCGGCCGGACAAATACCGCTGCAAACAGCATTTTTGATTGAGCCGAATCCTGGCACTAATGCTGGAAACAGGTTGGATCTCATCAGCGTCAATGGCCCTGGCGGGGTAAGGTAGTATGTGGCGCTAGTTCAGCGCTAGTGTGAAACTAACCTAAGGTGTGAGACAATCCGCCTCAAGATGGACTCAAATCTGTATAAAGACCCAAAAGCCTACAGTATGCCTGCGGGGGTGCAATAGTCTTGTTGGCATGTAATAATAATTATGCTCCTCTTCTGGAGAGAGAAGTGCTAACCTGCAGGAGGACCCCCAGTCCTGACCTTGTACACTGAGGATAAATGCAGTAGAAGACATTGATACTCAAATAAAACAACAGACGCTTATTTGCATTAGAAAACACAGAAAAACAAACATCAGCTTAAGAAAACGTGAACGTACGAGTTGGAACCGCCATAACACCCACGTAACTTCCTGCATTTCAGTGAGTGGAGCTGTGAGCTAATGGATCCAACCTTTCGTTTCACCTTTACCAGGTTTTGTGACCTTTCTGCAAAGTGCTACTGCCAGGTCTTCTATGTGAGGGCCGGATAGAGGGGAGACATTGAGCTCAGGGACATATCATTTTCTCTAATTTGAGTCAGAGGACTTATAGGAACAGCCAGCGAGGCCTGTATCCCCCTCCAACATATAGAAAGTGCCAGTGAGTCCTGCTTCCTCTGCCCACATATAGAGAGAGCCTGTGAGTCCTGCTTCCATCGACCACAGAGAGAGAGCCTGTGAGTCCTGCTTCCACCGACCACACAGAGGGAGAGAGAGCCTGTAAAACCTGCTTCCACCGACCACACACAGAGAGAGAGATCCTGTGAGTCCTGCTTCCACCGACCACACAGAGGGAGAGAGAGCCTGTAAAACCTGCTTCCACCGCCCACACAGAGAGAGAGAGAGCCTGTGAGTCCTGCTTCCACCTACCACACAGAGAGAGCGATAGCCTGTGAGTCCTGCTTCCACCGTCCACACAGAGAGAGAGCCTGTGAGTCCTGCTTCCACCGACCACACACAAAAAGAGAGAGCCTGTGAGTCCTGCTTCCACCGACCACACACAGAGAGAGAGAGAGAGCCTGTGAGTCCTGCTTCCATTGACCACACACAGAGAGAGAGAGTCTGTGAGTCCTGCTTCCACCGACCACACAGAGAGAGAGAGCGAGTCTGTGAGTCCTGCTTCCACCGACCACACAGAGAGAGAGAGCCTGTGAGTCCTGCTTCCACCGACCACACACAGAGAGAGAGCCTGTGAGTCCTGCTTCCACCGACCACACAGAGAGAGAGAGCCTGTGAGTCCTGCTTCCACCGACCACACACAGAGAGAGAGACTGTGAGTCCTGCTTCCACCGACCACACACACAGAGAGAGAGAGAGACTGCGAGTCCTGCTTTCTCCGACCACAGAGAGAGAGAGAGAGCCTGTGAGTCCTGCTTTCACTGACCACAGAGAGAGAGAGAGCCTGTGAGTCCTGCTACCATTGACCACACACAGAGAGAGAGACTGTGAGTCCTGCTTCCACTGACCACAGAGAGAGAGAGCCTGTGAGTCCTGCTTCCACCGACCACACACAGAGAGAGAGACTGTGAGTCCTGCTTCCACCGACCACACAGAGAGAGAGAGACTGTGAGTCCTGCTTTCACCGACCACACACAGAGAGAAAGCCTGTGAGTCCTGCTTCCATTGACCACACACAGAGAGAGAGCCTGTGAGTCCTGCTTTCACCGACCACACACAGAGAGAGAGCCTGTGAGTCCTACTACCATTGACCACACACAGAGAGAAAGCCTATGAGTCCTGCTTTCGTTGACCACACACAGAGAGACGCAGCGTGACACTTGCTTGTCTGAAAGGGGCCTTTGTGCCATCTTGATCCATCGCCCCTGTTCAGAGAAATAATACTCTTTTTAGTTTATACTAATGAGCCCCTTGGTGCAATGAGTACATATCCATTGCACCTAGAGAGTCTATTCGTTTCAGCAGTGCTCCCACAGGCAATGTGGATCAAATCTTTCGGCAGTGCGTTCGGCGCACGCGCAGTACAGGGCTGGAGATGGAGCAGCAGATGAAATTAGAGGACTATTCTTGTGTAACATATAGTGACCTAGGTGACAACTTCCGGGGGAATAGAATGGTAACTTTATTGGTTGTCAGACATGTTCTCCAAAACTGATCTGGATTTCTATGTAGAATGACATTTGCTGGCCTTTTGAGGCATTTCTTAGTATTGAGCGGGCGTGCCCTTTTATGATAGTCTCAGTAGTCATACATATTTAATCATTTACTAAAAATACTTTGATTGTTGGTAAATGACTTGCTCGTTTTCTTTTCTTATGTTGGGAGGAATGAAGCGTTGCCTGTGCTTTTGTTTTTAAGTTATAGATCCGAAAATGTAGGTGTGGCGAATGCCATGTCACGTTGGCGCAGTGCAGCACCCTTGTCACAATCACGTCGTGGCTTGCAGCCGTAGAGCCCATTCACTTGTATGGGAGTTGTGGACATGGCGTGGCACAGCCTGCTTGGCTTTTTCCATAGTCCCGACAGCCGCTGCCCGTCACATCCTGGCAGCATTGAGTCGGGGAGTTCCCCCTTTCTAAAGAAAAGTGTGGGCCCCAGCGCTGGTTGGGACATCTATCGGATATTTATGGCATCTCCTCTTGGGGCAATTTAGGTGTTGTGTGGCGGTATAATTTTGTAATTGAATGGCAGTTTTATCTGGGCATTGGATGACAGAATTGTACGGATATATCGGGCAGTGTACTATGAGCACTATATGGTAGTATTTGGATGCTGTATGGAGGCATTATTTAGGCACTGGGTGGTTGTATTGTGTGGACATTATGGGGGTCATTTATTAAGACCAGTGTTTTAGACGCCGGTCTTAATCGACTTGAAACATCCGGAGTCGGTTCGCATAAAACTTTATTAGAATACTGTACAAAGCGAGCGATGGGGGGCCGACTCCCGGGACCCATGTCAATAAGCTGTTCGAGAAGGCATCGGTGCTTGTAGTAGCGTTGCGGCTTTCTCTCAGCTCACCAAGCACAGCGCCGTACGTTATATAGTGTGTCAGATGCTCACCGATCAGACACTGATGACATATGCAGAGGACAGGTCATCAGTATTTAAAGGGGTATTCCCATCTCAGACAATGCGGGCATATCGCTAGGATATGCCCCCATTGTGTGATAGGTGTGGGTCCCACTGCTGGGACCTGCACCTATATCGAGAACGGAGCCAGGAGAGCTGTGGCTGAAGGACCCCAGATTTCCCAGGGTCCGTCCACCACCAAGCGCTGCTCCGCGCCTCTCCCATAGAAGTGAACGGGAGTGCATCGCGCATGCGTGGCCCATGCTCCCATTCATTTCCATGGGGCTGACGGAAATAGCCGAGCCAACGCTCGGCTATATTTTCCGGCCCCATAAAAAATGAATGGAGGGCGGATGCACATGCGCAGTGCGCCCTCCTTCAGGCTCCATGCTCGATATAGGTGCGGGTCCCAGCGGTGGGACCCGCACCTATCAGACATTGGGGGCATATCCTAGCGATATATGCCCCAATTGTCTGAGATGGAGCAACCCCTTTAAGTCTCAGAAAACCCTTTGAATTTTCAGCCGTGCTGTGTCCGTGGGACACGGATGATACACAGAGAGCAAAAAACAGACACATGGACCAAACATGGATTCTTCACGGATGATCACTGACCATCTTATCACAGATTTCAACAAGCGCATGTGAATAAGGCATGCCCCTAGTGGCTCTATAATTGGAGGGAAGTTTAAAGGGGTTTTCCAACAGTTCTGTATTGATGGCCTATCCTCAGGAAAGGTCATCAATGTCTGATCATTGGGGGTCTGACTTCCGGTACCCCAGCCAATCAGCTGTTTTGAGGAGGTTGTTGCTCTGGAACTTCCCTGACCAAGGAAGAGGCTGATCAGCAGGGGTGCCGTACTTCAACCCCACCGATCAGACGTAGATGACCTAGGCCAGATATTGATAACCTGTGGGCAGAACGTCAGTACTCCTGGAAAAGCTCTTTAAATGCTCTGTCAGGTTGCTCTTGGGGGTTTGTGTCCTTGTGAGCCCCTAGGAAACATGAGCCTTAGTACCTTTTCACATGGCCCATTCGCCGTGCCCGAGTTGCGGACCCAAAATAGCAGTCTGCAAAACACAGGTACGACTGTGTGAACTCCGTATTGTGGTGTGGACCCATTGATTTGAACGGGTTGGCAATCTGCAAGATATGACAAAAGATAGGACATGTCTATCTTATCTTTTGCAGAGCGGAGGCACTGACCCGAAAGGCCACGAAAGGGCTTCCGAGTGTTTCCATGGGCTTCCTATCTGAGAAAATGTCCTATCTTTTACCATATCTTGCCGATCGCGGACCAATTCCAGTCACTGGGTCCACATCTGCGAAGTGGAGTTCACACGGCTGTGGCTGTTTTTTGCGGAACTCAACACGGGCATGGCGACCATACGGTCGTGTGGATGGGCCCTTAGGCAGATGCTCACTATGCCACCTCTAAAACCTTCCCCGATTATGTTCCTGTCTAGGCGTTCTGTATTCTGCCCATTATTGCACATTTATACGGGTTTACTAGCCCTGCAATTATGATCCCCGTATGAAACAATGGCCTTGTCATATTTGTCTTAAGAGGATTAGATGGGCTTTAGCTGCATGCGGCTGGTGTTTACACAAGCTGCTATTCACTGCTGGTGCTCATTCATCCTCAGGAAGTCGTGTGATCCCAGAGCTTCATTCCCATGTCATCAGTCCTACATGGTAGTACATAGGAGCAGACACGTGCGCCGGCGGCTGGTAATAGTCCTGTTGTGCTTCGATTGTACCGGTGGTTTACATGCTTGTATCCCTGCTATATACAGCCGGCCGTAATATGGCTCCACATGGAAGCCATATATTTAGTACCAAAAACAGGATTGGATCCCATTAGGACCCCACGGGAAAGGCTGAAGACCAATTGCAGCCTTTGAATAAAGCCGTAAAGAGATTGTCCAAAGGGACAGGCTTAAAGCGTACCTGAGTTTAAAAAGAAAAAATTGCATAATGGCTGTGCTTCTTTGTACAGTCATAACTATGAAGGAACAGCTATGTTTGGGCTTTCCTATTTTTATATTTTTTTAAGCCATATTATTCCCTGTCTCTGCTGCACAGCTAGATGCATTTCACTCACAAGCAGGGTGGTGATGCCTTCTATGCAAGCCTGCCAGCACTGTACTGCTGAGACTTCCTTTCCCTTACTTCCCACTATGTTTGTTTTCAGCTCTGGAGCTCACAGAACAGATAAGGAGGGGGAATCATAATTACAGACACACAGGAGCTTCTCTGATCTTCAGAAGCAGTGAAGAAGCAGTTCTATCAGGCTCACAATCTCAGCTAGCTGTGACACGCCCTCACTGTCTTCTCAGCCTCTCCTGGGTCTCTGCAGGGACTGATCTTGCCTAACAGACAGTGGACTGCAATTTAGGTGGAAGTGAGACCCCTAGTGGCCATAACTTTTCAGCTATTTTTCAGGTGGATGCAGGCAGATTTTTTAAATGAAGTGATTTAGACATTTGCTAGTTACATCATTATCTATTAAATGAAGTGAAATTGTGTGAAAGTACAGGGACTCTTTAAAAAAACGAAAAAACAAATTGGTTGGAAAACCTGCGAAATTCCTATCCCGACAGCCCCTTGCACATGCCATATGGATATGATAGACCTCTGGAGAAATCAGCGCAGCCAAAATTTAAGGAGGCTGCTGGGGATATTTGTGGCCACCCACACATTCCAGATGGGACAATCCTTTTCACTACAGTAGAATGAAAATTTTCAGATTTTTTAAAATACTTTGGGTTTCAATTTCTTACTATTTTCAAGATCTGTGTTTACAGTCAGTGAATGAAGAAACTTCTTCCAGAGGCTGAAAACCTGTCCTGAGTCCTGAGTTAGTCCTGCTCGTGCAGGTGCAGTGCTTGTTGCAGTTGGAGCCATCTCTGTTGGGCATGATCAGGACAGCTTTTCAGCATCCGCCTGTAAATAATGGGGGTCATTTATGACGGACGCTAGGCCATATTTTGGCGTAAAAAAAAAAGTCACCAGACCTCATTTCTCCATTTTTGTACATGCTTGTTTGACAATATTTTGTCACTTTGGCACTTTTGCACCGCGCTCGCCACTTTCGATTTCTTTGGGGTGTGACGGTGACCGGGACTTCGGACCCCACACATTTACTATCTTTTACGCCTTGAAACAGACGTAAAAGCGAAGTCAAAACTACTGCTGTCAGGGGCTGGAGTCGTTTTTTACTCCAGGCACAAGGACTGCCGGTGGTTCGTCTAATTGATGATGAGGTCTGAGCCTTGTCATAAATTGGGCACTTTCTCTGCCACCGCAGAGACCGATGTAAACCGCTGGTCTTTGTAAATGACCCCCAATATGTTCATTCACTGACAGCAAGACACCAACACCGCAGCTTTGCCTGCTATATACCGGTACTTAAAAAGACATTAAAAAAGAAACTTGCTCAGACGATGCTTGCCGATCAGTAAGCGGCATCCGTGCAAGTCCCTTTTTTTTCTATATTTTTGGGACAAATTTCTTCCGGATCGTGTTTCTGGCTGGACCATTGGTCTGCAGTATCATAATTTCAGTCTCGTTGGTTTGTTGTGAAGCACCCACCCCTTACATTGCTTCGCCCCCAGGTACTGCTCTGTACCTTTTTGTGTATTTTCACTAGATACTACTGTAAGATCCTCTACTCCGTCGGCACTCCAGCTGTTGTGAAACTACAATTCCCAGCATGCTCCATTCATTTCTATGAAATTTCTATGAGTAGTTGTAAAGCAGCTGGAGTGCCGGAGGTTGCCTGCCCCTGCTCTACTCTTTAAGCAGTGACGGCCTCCATCTGGTGCACACAGCGCTGTCCCAGACCTCTACTGCTGGGCGGTTGCGTCACCCAGTTGTTTTCCCGTCTCCCCAGACAGGTCTCGTGGTTTGGTTACTACTAGAGGAAAGTTGGTTTCCTGCCCAGATAACATAAATATGTCTAACATCCCGGAACAAGACATGCTGAGAACATTTCCCAAAAAAAGTGAAACCTCTTGGCCTGCCGGGAGCTGCTGCTTCCTGAGGAGAGGCGATGGTGAGCGGGGCCGTGACACGTGGTCATAACTCCCATCATCTCTGACATTACATAGGGGGCACTTACTTTCCATTCCTCGAAAGCTCATTTCCCATCCCATTGACACATGACCACACGGGTACAAGCAGCGAAGAGCAAGATAGTCTACTGAGTGGGTCATGGCCGCAGTATAGCAAAGGCAAAAGGGGCGCCGTGCCCTGGTGACTGATGAGATGGCACTGCCCGTCATTTGCTCACCCACCAAAAACGGGTACCACTATGAACTTATGAACCAGGTAGGCACTGTGAATGAAGCCTTGTGAATCAAGAAGGAGGGAGGGGCTGGCAGAGGAAGCAGGAGGAGTAAGGGTGCACAGAGAGGCTTGAGCCCGCCCATGGTGCACTTACCAGCTCATTTGCATATGGATCAAAAGTATTTTTTCTCCCGAATGAAACAACGGATCGCTATCTGAAAGGAATTACATTACATTCAGCCGAGCTTGACCTAAAAGGCATTGTGCCTGGGTGATCAGTGAATTTCGTGCTGACAGAATCCCTTCAATGCAGACTTCACTCCTTATGGCGGGTCATTCCCCGCAGTATATATTTGACAATTGCTTGATTTCTCATCAGTGGTTTGGTTGCTTGTAGTTTTTCCGTCTTGCAATGGAAATCATGCACTGGGCGGCTACTAAGCGCAGTGTAAACATGGAGAAGGAGCAGCAGTGTCTCTGCAAGATATCCATCAAAGACTGTACAGAAGGTGGAGAGCGGTATCCAGCTGGGCGGAGCTATGATCGTGTCATTGGTGCTAAGGCAGCCCCAGCATGCTCTGCCTCTATGGGACATACAAGCACAGCAGCTGTTGAGAGCTTGTACTCCCAGCCAAGAGATTCCTGACCTAAATCATCGATATTTATCAGTGGGGTTTGACTGAAGACAGAAAGCGGAAATAAAGTCATCATTAGCTGTGACACTCCTGGGCAGTGATACGTTTATAGGTAGCTGGTCTGCTTGCGTTTGCAGTACAGTCGTTTTCCAGGTGACAGGTTCCCTTTAAGCTATGAGGAGGCTGCAGCGCTCACCGGAGCACCGCAGCCTCTTCCAGCTGCTGATCGGTGGGGGGAGAGGAGTGTCGGGAGTCAGCCCATCACCGATCAAATAGGTCATCAATTCTGAACTCCAGGAAAACCCCTTTAATTGGCAATGACTCAGAAAACCTCACAAACACTGTGATGAGACGGGCTTCTCTGTAAATTCATGGAATTTACTTTTGGATCGTCTTCCCAGTTTAGGATCTGACATTCCTCTAGGGGGGGTAGGGCGTATTCTCCGCACAGGACAATGGCGGGTTTATCTGCCTGACCATGTCTGTCCGCAGTTACCTGAAGGAAGTCGAGCTAGTCCTCAGCCCTGTGATGGCGGCTGCTATTATCCTGTTACAGAGCAGATAAGGGAGGAATTTACTGCTCGTTCACTATGTGCGGAGTGGTATAGGTTACATATTCTTCACCCACATAGGTCTGAGTTCACACTGCTGTCCGTATGACATGTGCATTAGGCCTCATGCGCACCACTGCATGTATTTTGCGGTCCAGAAAAAATATGGGTGACGTCTCGTGTGCAGTCCGTATTTTGCGGAACGGAACAGCTGGCCCCTAATAGAACATCCTTGTCTGTAATACGGACAATAATAGGAAAAGTTCTATTATTTTTCGGAACGGATACAGAGTCCACACAGAGTAAATTCCGTTGAAATGAACGGTTCTGCATATATTCCGCAAAAAAACCCTGAGCGGACACGGAAAGGAAATACGTTCATGTGCAGGAGTCCTAACTTTGTTTTTTTTTTTTTTTCTGAGGACCCATTGAAATGAATGGTTCTGCATACGTTCGTGTGCATGAGGCCTTAGCGGAAGGTATATTGGCTTACCCCCCCCCCCCCCACCCCCCCCCAAACACGCACACACTAATTTCAATAGCGCCCAGTTGGCACTTGGCATTGAGGAGTAAATAGATTAAAAGTGTTGTCCCATTAAGGGGGTTGTGTCACAAAGCATATTTAACGTTTTTTAAACCAGCACCTGGATCCGAATACTTTTGTAATTGTATGTAATTCAAAATATAGTATAGCCGGTGAGTTATTCAATAAACTGTATCTGTATAGCGCCACCTGCTGTCTGTTCTTTTCTTATTTCTTTGTCCTGCTCACTAAGATGGTCGCACACGCTCAGTTTAAATCTTCCACTACCACCAGCCTTATGTTCTGTTAGAAGCTGTGGCCATTACAGAGAGAGCGGCAGCAGAAAGGACACGCTCCTTGAGCTACCAGGATAAAGAATCTAGAAGAACAATTGGAGCAATGAATGAGGAGATCTCTGAAACCATGTGAGGTACAGGGCTGGTCCTAGCTTTGTTAGAAAGAGATTGTCATGTACTATATGATATGATGTTATCAGCAGGGGGCCCTATCAATCGGACTCCCACCGATCAGACACCTATCCCCTATCCTGTGGATAAGTTGTCTTCGTGGGACAACCCCTTGCTCAGTCATGCTGCTAGTATGTAGCTAGCCCTTCTGAAACTAGAACTCTCAGAATCCTCCATTCCCTTCTATAGAAGTTAGAAGAACAGCCGAGGAAGTGTGCATGCTGGGAGTTGTCTCACCGAACCCTAAATTAGAGGGATGAGCCTATGCCCAATTTACTGGAGCTCAACCCCTTAGGTGGGAAGACGCTAGGGACACTAGAGAATTACCCAAAAAATGTAACACTTCACAACCTCCAAAAGTGATGTCCGCAGACCTTAGATGGAGGACAGGTCAGGTTGAAGATGGTAGAAGGAATACAGCTCTGGACAATAGCCTGTTTGACCAGTGCACGCCTAATGTACCCTCTATAATTAGGCCGCGTCTATAAGTAGGACATCTCTGCAGTGCAGGTAGATCGGTGGTTGGCACCGCCGTATTGTGACCGGGAGTTTATTTTTCCCCTCGTCCTGACCATCTCTGGCTTTCATTATCAGACTTGTCAGCACTTTTCCAGACCAAGAGAAAATAACTTATTTAAATATTTCCGTGACTGCAGAGCGCCTGAAAGGAGTATTTGTATGTGCAGCGCTGGGTGTGGGGAGTCTCAAGGGGCGTGTGGTTTTGGGGTCTTAAGAGCGTGGTTCAGTGCTAATCCCGGCTGGCACATTGTGTAAGGTGCCAAGTGTAAGAAGGGCAAATGTTGTCTTTTTAGCAATATGACCTAAGTGGACGCCTGGGGAGAAGGTTCAAAGCCAGGTGACTACGTTCTCCTCCTCGTATAGAAGGAAAATATATAAACTTTAGTAGTGTATGTTGCGGATCTGTCATCTCAAGACGTTTGCATTGGAGTCACTACATGGAACTAAGAGAAACGGCAACGTACAGTCCAGACCCTCTGTGGTTCTACTGAACCAAGCTAGGGTCACCAGAACGTTCTGAGGGGGCTTTAGGTGTTAGAGCCATAATTCCTTCACTATTCCCTCTAGACGTTTCTGAATAAATTGACAGCAGCCTGCAAATAAAGGTCCATCTTTGTGTTACCAGTTATGGTGTGTCCCTTCCCAGTCTGACATTGGATGAACTGGAGGGTTGCTGTGTGCGATGCAGGGTGTGCTTTCCCTTCAGCTCGGGGGTCCTATTCTGGAGATAGAGTAGCGGGTCCCAGAGGTGGGACCCACACTTATCTGACATCCTGGTGACATGCCATCAATGTCCCACATAGGAACACCCCTTTAAGTATTTTATTACTATAATTAGGCATTTTATGTCCCTATTTGGTGAGGCTGGTGGGTACAGAAATCTATTACTGATACTTGGGACACTGCAAAATAATTCCATATTCCGTTTTCCTCTGCTCCTCAGCTTCTCTCCTTACAACCACATGACCCTTTAGACACCAGAGATTACCATTACTGGTAATACAGTAAAAGCACTACCACTCCCAGCATTCCTAAAGGGAATGTGTTGTCAGAAAATGATCTATAGTTTCAGGTTGGTTGTCTCCTCTCAGACATTGGTGGCATATTGCTACCATATGCCACCAGTGTTGGATAGCTACAGGTCCCACCTCTGGGACCTGCTCCTATCGCCAGAACATCCCTCGCCAAAGCAAAGGAGAGGTCACCACGCAACCATGGGCATCCTCCTTTCATAGCCTCCTATTATTGGCAGTCCGGTAGTGGTGAATGAAGAGGTGGCCGTGCATGCACAGCCGAGCTTTGGGGCCCCCGTTTCCACCTATTGGAGCTGCACCAATCTGACATTGGTGGCCTATCGTGGCCTAACATTGTTCTGTAGAGATCTCAGCGGACATCTCTTTATCGTCACGGACAGGTAACACTCATCTATATAGATAACACAGGATTCACCATTCACAATAGGTTATATCACATCTTAACGACCACCTCCTGACCTCTGCACAGGTCACACAGCATGTCCACCACACTATCCCATAGTGGTCACATAGTCCTCTCCAGAATAGGGAGTCCCATTTTTCTAGTTTGACGGTTATCTACTTCCAGAATAAATCAGCAGACAAGACCCTCTATGGACTTTTAAAATAGTACATTTTGAGCACTCCCACAGTCAAAAATTTTATAAAAAAGGAAACCAGAATTTTTTAACATTGAATCTTGGGTCATAATTATCTTTTAACTTCTCAGTTGTGTTGTCATCTTCCTCTCTTCTTTGGAATTGGTGTTGCAGACTCAGCAGTCCACGACATGGGTTATCACGTCCTAGATGTTTCCTCCTGAACATTAGCCTGCATTGTAAGAGCGGTGAGCGGAGATCAGCAGACTGACACATGTCCCTGAATGGTCCAGGCCAGAGGAGGAGTGCAGTGTGGTAGGGAGGTCAGACTATTTTGGGTGATCCTGCTTTATAGTGGGTGACAGCAGACTCATTAGTCATGGGGGGGGGGGTTGCACTTCCTATTGTACATTACATTACAAATATGCACAGGTTGTCAGAATCTGCCAAAATGTTCCGGCGCCCACTGTGCTAAAGTCCATTTTGCTACCTTGTCTGTATCCGACAATCTACGGCAGTGTGCAGTCTCCGCTGTATGTCCCATAGGTCACTGGATTCCCTGGGCATCTGTGTTCAAAGAAAAAACAAACAAAAAACACCATTCGCTTGTTCCGTTAAACTGCTCCAGCGATGCGTCTCCCGTCCTGGCTGCTGTGGATCCCTGCTGAAGAGGAAGTAGCAAAGTCCTGTAACCACTGCTGCCAGTCACTGACCTCAGCAGTCACATGTGCTGGATCATTGCTACTATCAGTCGTCCCCCCATTTTTACACAGGCAGAAAACCTATTCCAATCAACTGATGAACATTTGGTGTCTGATCGCCAGGGGTGCACCACCAATTCAATTTTCGACCTCAGGCAGCAGAAAAGCTAGGTGCACCCCTGCTGATCGCGGCCGTTTTTGTACCGGACAGTTGTTGTTATTATTAGAGCGCCATTCATTCCATAGCGCTGTACATATGATAAGCGGTGCACATACATAATATAGATAGTTGCACTAAGCACGAACAAGACGTGTTACAGACTGGTACAGAAGGAGAGAGGGCCCTGCCCGCGAGGGCTTACAATCTACATGGTATGGGGGAAGGACACAGTAGGTGAGGGTGAAGCTGGTCATGGCGGTATAGAGGCAGAGGGGTCACTGGTTGTAGGCTTGTCTGAAGAGGTGGGTTTTCAGGTTTCTTTTGAAGGATTCCACTGTAGGTGAGAGTCTGATATGTTGGGGTAGCGAGTTCCAGAGTATGGGGGATGCACGGGAGAAATCCTGGAGGCGAGTGTGGGAAGAGGTGATAAGAGGAGAGGAGAGAAGCAGGTCCTGTGAGGATCGGAGATTGCGTGTGGGGATGTATCGGGAAAGTAGCTCAGGGGACAGGCTGTGGACGGCCTTATATGTATTGGTTAGTATTTTAAACTGAATTCACTGGGCAACTGGGAGCCAGTGAAGGGATTGGTAGAGGAGTAACAGGGTGAGAGGTGGATTAGTCGGGCAGCAGAGTTGAGGATAGATTGGAGGGGTGCGAGAGTGCTAGATGGAAGACCACATGTACTAGGATGTTACTAGTAGTCTAGGCGGGAGATGATGAGGGCATGTACAAGCATTTTTGCAGACTCATGGTTGAGGAAAGCGCGGATGCGGGAGATGTTTTTGAGTTGGAGGCGGCAGGTGGTGGGGAGGGCTTGGATGTGTGGTCTGAAGGAGAGGGCAGAATCCAAGGTCACTCCAAGGCAGCGCACTTGGTTGACCAGGAGGGTGTGCAGCCATTGATCGTGATAGATGGGTCTGTTGGAATTTTTACTGCAGATTTTGTGGACATTCCACAGTGGATTACGGAGCGGATTTACCCCCAGATGATACATTTTGTTTTATTCATGTTAAATTTAAGAAAGTCAGAGGAGAAGAAGAAGGATATGGAAGATGGGCATTGTCGGATTCTGGATAGTAAGGTGGTGATGTCTAGACCACAGAGGAACTCCTAGAACATATTGAATATCCCATGGACTGCAATGGTAATTCATTGCATCTATGGGAAAGCGATCTAAAAAAAGGGGGGAAACGTTTTTAAAAATATATATATATAAAAAAAAAAAAGTTTAAGCATATATGTCATGTTCGTTGCACCTTTAGAAGATAAAGCTCCTGGAGCTCTAATATACAATATGGGGCTCTAATAAATAATGTTCTTTTTTCCCTAGGCCTGGACCCTTCATCTTTCCTTTCTTCTTATGAAATTATAACACCTCAGAAAGTGACTCGTCTAAGAAGAGATGCGTCTGGCTCCTTAAAGGAGGTACGGTAACTACATTTTCTGTCAGTGGCCTTATGAGTACGTTTCATAGAGTCACTGTATGCATGGTATAGAAGGTGGACATCTAGACTAGGGTTTTAGGTGGGCAGGCACGGACTTTACCACATCACAAAGCAGGCAAATGTTCATGGCCCCAGAGATCAGCAGGGCCCCCTGTTGATCACAAGCTGTTGGCCAGAAAAAAAAAACAGCGAAATGTGTAAACATACTGCCTGTGCAGAGGGTATGGTGGGAGGGGGCCTTCCCAGCTGTAGATCATTAGACGGAGCTTAGCGGTGCAACAGGGGTCCCCAGACGTGCAAAATCTGCCCCTGTAGGTAGATGGTCCCCAACTTCTGCCTTTGGAGGAAACAAGATAGGAGCACACTGGAATTTTACTTGTTGGGTCTACTTCCAGTAGTTTTTGGTGATAACATCTGTTGGAACCATAATGGCAGCCATATTGTTCAGTACTCAAAGGGGCTGTCAGCGTCCTGAAAAAAAAAATTAGGGATGGCCGGGCAAAAAGCCCATTGTGTACTGCTCTGGTCATCCTAACTCCGTCCTCTCCTGGCCAGAAGTGTGACGTGCCGACTTCCCCCATGTCACCGCTTCTGGCCAATCAGTAGGTCTCAGTGGTGATGTGTGCAGGCATGTCGCCTGACCGCCGAGGCCACTAACTGGTTGATAGCGGTGACATATAGAGAGTCAGCATGTCACACTTCCCGCCAGGTGGAACCTGCAGGCGGCGGGGATGGAGATGCAACACAGGAACTGGGATGACCAGAGCAGGTCAGTGGGTTGCCTCGTTTTTATTGGTGCAGGACGTTGGTTGTTCCCATACACTTTGTATGATTGTCAGCAGCTCATGCCCCGTTTCCTCAAGGAGATGTGCCGCTCACAAACCATGATTTTTGTGTTCTTATAAAAGACGTGACCGGGGACATGGTTACACGGTGCAGTGATTGACAACAAGCATATTTGGAAGATGATCGCTCGGATTGAGGGGACCTCCCAGGAACTGTTGTGACTAATCATCTTGGCTGAAGAAGACTTCTGAAGGATTTAGGATCAGGAGGGTTCTCCCCATTTATGGGTGCTACCCCCATTCTTGTATTATGTTTTTTCTTTGCTTGTCTGTTTGATATACGGTATATACAGATTGTGGTTATCGGGATTATAGCACTGTCATTGGGTAACTGCGCTCTTGTATCTTTTAGGGTCTTTCCTATGTCATCCAGGCTGAAGGCAAGGAGCACATATTACATCTGGAGCACAACAGGTATTCCTCTCTCCATTATTACATAGCATGGAGTATATGAAAATGTTGCTGTCTCCCACCCTAATGTATAACATCCCTGTATTAGGGGGCAACTTTTATGAGTTATAGGGAAGATTTATCAAAACTGGTATAAAGAAAAACTGGCTTACTTGCCCATAGCAACCAATTAGATTTATCCTTTCATTTTCCAAAGGAGCTCTGAAAAATGAAAGGTGGAATCTGATTGGTTGTTGTGGGCAACTAAGCCAGTTATACTTTATACCAGCTTGATATATTTCACCTATAGTTTGTATATTGCAAATAGAAGGTGGTATTATATACGGTAACTACTATTCCTGTACTTGGGGGCAGAATTATAGTAGTTATAATCTTGTACATAGGAGGCAGTATTATAGTAGTTATATTCTTGTACATAGGAGGCAGTATTATAGTAGTTATATTCTTGTACATAGGAGGCAGTATTATAGTAGTTATATTCTTGTACATAGGAGGCAGCATTATAGTAGTTATCATCTTGTACATAGGTGGTAGTATTATAGTAGTTATCTTGTATATAGGATCAGTTTTATAGTAGTTATATTCCTGTACATAGGAGGCAGCATTATAGTAGTTATCATCTTGTATATAGGAGCAGTATTATAGTAGTTATATTCCTGTACATAGGAGGCAGTATTATATTAGTTATATTCTTGTATATAAGATCAGTATTATAGTAGTTATATTCTTTGCCAAACTTCTTTTTATTGAGAAACAAAAGCAATAAGCAATACAATTCACATAGTATGATACATGTACTGTGTAAGTCAAAAATGCTACAAGCAAGATCATTTGTACAAAATTCACATGTTCAAAAGCCACTTGTATTCTGAGTAGTGACAAGATGTCAAAAGCAAGGAACAGTGTCAAGTCTGGGCGGATCCAAGAGTAATCTCAAAATTCCAGCATTCTGTAACTAGCAATCAGGTCAGAAACTAGTATTATACCCAACTCGAAAAATATACATAAACACATCTACACATAAGACAGGACTAGAGGGCACACTAAGGGGGGTGTCAACACAGAACAGAAAGGGAGGGAAGGAATGGGGGGTTGGTGAAGAGTGGATGTTAGGTAGTTCAAAGAGGTAAGTATCTCAGTGAAATCCGCGAAACTGCTTCCAAGGCTGCCAGATAGTCAGAAATTTCCGGTGAGCGTTCATCTCCCAAGCTGCAAGTTCCTCTAATCTCATTATCTGGTCCACCTTCTCGATCCATTCCTGTTTAGAGGGGGGAGCGTCCGATCTCCATTTAAGAGGTATAAGTAATCTGGCTGCGGTGAGGAGTAATGTCGGCAAACTGTGTTTGGCAGGGGAATATGTTTGATTGGGACACCATAACAAGACCATTTTGGGGTCCAATTTGATCAAAGTTTTTCGAGGGTTAGTCTGATTAATAATGTCTTCCACTTGAGACCAAATTAAGTTTATGCTAGGGCAATTCCACCAGATATGTGAGAGCGAACCTTCATCTCCTCCGCACCTCTATAGTAGTTATTTTCTTGTACATAGGATGCAGCATTATAGTAGTTATCATCTTGTATATTGGAGCAGCATTATAGTAGTTATATTCTTGTACATAGGAGGCAGCATTATAGTAGTTATATTCTTGTATATTGGATCAGTATTATAGTAGTTATATTCTTGTACACAGGAGGCAGTATTATAGTAGTTCTATTCTTGTACATAGGAGCAGTATTATAGTAGTTATATTCTTGTACATAGGAGCAGTATTATAGTAGTTATATTCTTGTACATAAGAGCAGTATTATAGTAATTATATTCTTGTACATAGAAGGCAGTATTATAGTAATTATATTCTTGTACATAGGAGCAGTATTATAGTAGTTATACTCTTGTACGTAGGAGCAGTATTATAGTAGTTATATTCTTGTACGTAGGAGCAGTATTATAGTAGTTTTATTCTTGTAGATGGGAGCAGTATTATAGTAGTTATATTATTGTACACAGGAGGCAGTATTATAGTAGTTATACTCTTGTATATAGGGACAGTATTATAGTAGTTATATTCTTGTACATAGGGTCAGTATTATAGTAGTTATATTCTTGTATATAGGGACAGTATTATAGTAGTTATATTCTTGTATATAGGGACAGTATTATAGTAGTTATATTCTTGTATATAGGGACAGTATTATAGTAGTTATATTCTTGTATATAGGGACAGTATTATAGTAGTTATATTCTTGTACATAGGGGGCAGTATTATAGTAATTATATTCTTGTACATAGGAGGCAGTATTATAGTAGTTATATGCTTGTACATAGGAGGCAGTATTATTGTAGTTATATTCTTTGCCAATTTTCTGTATAATAAGATACAGGCAAATAATGAACAGGCATGAACAATCGTTTCCATAATAGACATGGTTAGACTGGATACAGTAATGAAGTTTGCACATATAAGATACAATACGAAACATAACGTTAAATTCTCCATTGTCTAGACAGTTCAATTCTAGCTATCAAAATAGCGGAGAGCAAGAATATTCTCTGTTGTGTAGCCATGTCTCTAACAACAATTGAAAAACCAATAAACATCAAACACATACACATAGCAGACAGGGTGAGACATAAGGTGAGGGGGGACAGGGTAGGGTATAGAGGGGGGGGGGGGTCGTCGATAGGTCAGGCGAAGTTCCTATATTGTTTCCATGATGATCAAATGTCTAAAAATTTCTGTCGAGAGCCTGTCTCCCACGCGGCGAGTTCCTCAAACCTGTATAGCTGGTCTGTTTTTTCTATCCAGGCCTCCAAGGAAGGGGGGAGTCACATTTCCAGAAAAGAGGAACTAACATTCTCGCGGCGGTAATGAGCATTGTTGGAAGGTTATTTTTTGAGGGATAAGATATACGTTAGGGCACCATAGCAAGATCAGTTTGGGATCAAGCCGTATTGGTGTGCGAGGAGAACAAACCTCATTAATGGAAGTTTCGATTTGAGACCAGAAAGGTCTTATCTTGTGACAGGACCACCAGATATCTAATAACGTGCCCGGATCTGTTCCGCACCTCCAACAGGTTTCCGGAATGTCCAGATTCAATCTATGAAGAAACACTGGGGTTTTATACCACCGTGTTATGAGCTTATATGAGTTTTCTTGGATTGTGATATAGCGTGAAAAGCCATGGGAATTGGCCAATATCGCCATTCTTTCGGGTGCAGATAGCTTAGTAGAGAGATCCTGCTCTCAGGCGTTTAAATAGTGGAGGGCTGGGGGTGCGGAAGAGAGAAGCACCTTATACATGGTGGACAGAGCTTTTTTATTAGGAAGTTGTGAGCCTAATTTGCCTTCCAACCGAGTCGGGGGGGGGGGCAGAATTTGAGCTTCCTATAGTAGTTATATTCGTGTACATAGGAGCAGTATTATAGTAGTTATATTCTTGTATGTAGGGACAGTATTATAGTAGTTAGAGTCTTGTGCATAGGAGCAGTATTATAGTAGTTATATTCTTGTACATAGGAGGCAGTATTAAAGTAGTTATATTCTTGTACATAGGAGCAGTATTATAGTAGTTATATTGTTGTACATAGGAGCAGTATTATAGTAGTTATATTGTTGTACATAGGAGGCAGTTTTATAGTAGTTACATTCTTGTATATAGGAGGCAGTATTATAGGTTATATTCTTGTATATAGGTTGCAGTACTATTGTAGTTATATTCTTGTACATAGGAGGAATATTATAGTAGTTATATTCTTGTACATAGGAGGCAGTATTATAGTAGTTATATTCTTGTACATAGGAGGCAGTATTATAGTAGTTATATTCTTGTACATAGAAGTATCATAGTAGTTATATTCTTGTACATAGGAGGCAGTATTATAGCAGTTATATTCTTGTACACAGGAGGCAGTATTATAGTAGTTATATTCATGTACATAGTAGCAGTATTATAGTAGTTATATTCATGTACATAGAAGTATCATAGTAGTTATATTCTTGTACATAGCAGGCAGTATTATAGCAGTTATATTCTTGTACACAGGAGGCAGTATTATAGTAGTTATATTCATGTACATAGGAGCAGTATTATAGTAGTTATATTCATGTACATAGTGGCAGTATTAGGTAAAACATACAATGCAACAGCACTCTGCAAACCAAATAAAGTACAATAAAGTATTCTAATGCTTTGCTTATTTTGTAAATGAGATGCTTGGCACATACTTTTTGTACAAAATTATTTGGGCCCGTCTGCCACACGTCAAGGCGATCTCTGTAAGATGGGAGGGAACCTAACTAAATTCTACCTGTTATGTGCCATGACGGCTACCATAAAATTCAGGGAGTGTAGGTTCCACATGCATGCTGGGCCCACCTTAATTTATGTCATTTTGGTGCCAAAATGACCTCCATTAAATCCAGGGAATGCCGGTACCAACATGCATGCCAAGCCCAGTATTGTAGCAGTTATATTCTTGTACATAGGGGCAGTAGTATAGTAGCAATATTCTTGTACTGTACATGGAACAAGTATGCTTTCTGGTGTAGTATAGATAATCTGTCCAGGCTCATCCAGTAAATGTACAGTATCTTACATAACAGTTTCCTGTCTGAGTCAAATTGCATCTATCAGCCTGTTCACTTTATTGCTTAAAAAAAAACATTTTTCAAAGTGATGACGAATGGAAAAAAATATTTAGTGAGTTTTTTTAACTTCTTATCTTCCATTTCTATTTAACAAAAACAATAGAACAGATAACAAATAGGCAAATACAGAGCTATTCATAAATCTATTTCCGTACAGTAAGCACACCCAGAGAGAGAGCAGCCCAAGTTCATCTTAGCACTTAGAACTGAATGATGGCACTGTTCATCCTGTGCCACCTGTTTCATGAATAAAAGTTCTGTTATATAAAAGTTTTCTCTAATTTTGCTGGTTTAAAGAGTAAACTTTTGTAAAACTTTCTTTAAAAATTCTCTAAATAGCCCCAAAATGATTTTTATAATATATTTTAATTATCAATTATGCAGTTTTCCTTGGTGCTATTGTGCTGTAAAATCATTATTCGAGCACAGCTCTACCATGTTAGAGGAGTATTGACTTCACCGCCTGTGTCCCCCTCAAGCTTGGCTGTATTCTGTCACAGCACATAGATACCCTGTACAGATGTGTTATGCCAGGGTTTAGCTAATCCGAGTGGGCTCCTGCCTGAGCCTGTTCCGCTCAGCTGTGGGCTCTCTATAGCACATTGCTACCATTGTACATACAAACACAGAAATGCAACAGCACTCTGCAATTAGCACTCTGCCCTGCATCTATGCTAGAAGTTAACAGAGGCGTCGGTGTACATTTTGATCAAAAAGTAATAAGCCACTCGCCGCGCCAAGGCCGCCTCTATGAGTGGTCCTAACGCTAAATCCTACCTGTTATGGGCCATGACAGCCACATAGAGGCTGGTTTTAATCAGAGCAAGTATAAAACTGAACTTGGCTCCAGGAGGAGTACATAGCGGGCTCAGCATGCATGTTGGTACCTGCATCCCTGGATCTAATGGAGGCTGTTATGGCACCAAAAAGGGTTAATAAGCAAGGTGGATCCAGCAGGCATGCTGGGCCGGCACTCCCCTGATTTTATGTGGCTGTCATGGCCCATAACAGGTAGGATTTAGCGTTAGGACCACTCATAGAGGCGGGGCAGAGTGTTAACTAGTTAACTTCTAGCATAGAGGCAGGGCAGAGTGCTGGTTGCAGAGTGCTGTTGCATTTCTGTGTTTGTATGTATATTTTGCCATGGCTACATGCACCTGCATACAGGGACGTGCTGACTGACCCCCTTTTTTTCTGTGCAACATTGCTACCATTGTGTTATGGAGAGTTTTCTGCTAAGCGGAACAGGCTCAGGCAGGAGCCCACTCGGCTTGGCTAAACCCTGGCATAACACATCTGCACATGGTATGTATGTGCTGTGCCAGAATTTACCCAAGCTTGAGGAGGGCATAGACAGGAGCAGCAATGTGTGCAGCTTTCACTGCATCTCCATACTCCTCTGACATGGCAGCGCTGTTCTAGAATAATGATTTTAAGGTGCAATAGCATCCAGGACTTTGGGTGCCTATTTGAATCGGAAAACTACATAATCGATTAACAAAATATATTTGAAAAGTTATTTTTGGATCATTTAGAACATTTTTAAAGAAAGTTTTGCAAAAGTTTAGTTACTTTTTAACATATTTTCAAGTACTTAAAGAGAGTCTGTCAACTAATCTGAGCATTTTAGACCGTTCAGATCAGGTTATAGACTGTTCGGCCTAGGGTTGGGCGATATCAAAAATATTGCCACGATAACGATATTAAGAAATTTATCGCGATAACGATATATATCACGATAAATGCCCATTTAGAAGAAAAAAACACTTGGAGACATTATACTGTATGGGGGCAGCCACAATGAGACGTTATACTGTATGGGGCAGCCACAAGGAGACGTTATACTGTATGGGGGCAGCCGCAAGGAGACGTTATACTGTATGGGGGCAGCGGCAGCTACAAGGAGACGTCATCCACAGATCCACTCCCCCCTTAAGTGCCATCCACAGATCCCTCCCCCTTAAGTGCCATCCACAGATCCCTCCCCCTTAAGTGCCATCCACAGATCCCTCCCCCTTAAGTGCCATCCACAGATCCCTCCCCTTAAGTGCCATCCACAGATCCTCCCCTTAAGTGCCATCCACAGATCCCCCTTAAGTGCCATCCACAGATCCCCCCCCCCTTAAGTGCCATCCACAGATCCCCCCCCTTAAGTGCCATCCACAGATCCCCCCCCCCCATTCAGTGTCATCCACAAATCCCCCCCCCCCTCTGTGTCATCCACAGATTCCCCCCTCTCAGTGCCATCCACAGATTCCCCCCTCTCTGTGTCATCCACAGATTCCCCCCCTCTGTGTCATCCACAGATTCCCCCCTTTCAGTGCCATCCACAGATTCCCCCCTCTGTGTCATCCACAGATTCCCCCTCTCTGTGTCATCCACAGATTCCCCCTCTGTGTCATCCACAGATTCCCCCAGCCCAGCCTAGCCCAGCGCCGTTGTAGGTAATTATTATTCACTTCACTTGCCTGAGAAGAGAAGCGCGCTGAGCTGCATAGAACACACCCCCTGAATATGTAATCTGAGCCGAGAGCAGGAGCAGAGCGACACACCCCCAGAAATCAGCTGCTTAATGTTTCTTCATGACTTAATGCTTTTTCATGGTACACCGGAAGACTCACACAGGCGCACTGGCAGGCGCATGCGCACTTCAATGCCTCTGCCAGTGCGCCTGTGTGAGTCTTCCGGCGGAGATCCAGGGGGAGAGAGGCAAAGGGGCAATTGCACCCCCCGAGAATGTGGGCAGCAATGCGCCGGGTAGGAGGAGGCGGAGCCAGGGACGCAGGAGCCGGCAATGATTTTTAATGTGCGGCGGCCGGCGGGTGGTGAGTGAGGAAGGCGCCGCAGACAGAGCGCATGATGTCACAGAATACCGCGATTATTAGAAAACAGTGATATCGCAATATCGCTGTTTTCTAATATCGCGGTATATCGTAGCTACCGGTTTATTGCCCAACCCTAGTTTGGCCCCCACTACAATGGTACCTCTCTTGTCTATGTCCCTCGCCGAGATCGTGAAAAATACACTTTATAAACTTATGCAAATGAGCTTTGGCAAGTGCCCAGGGGTAACGTTACTACTGCAAGTGCCCAGGCCCCCCCCCCCCCGCGATGTGCCCAGAAACCACACCTCTTTCAGCCCTCTGGCCAGTCCTTCTTTCTTACTATCACGTCCTCCTCTGCCTCCCAGATATTGCGCGTGCACCGCTCCACGGTTGGCTCGCACATGCGTACTGCTCTGCCAGTTATGGACAGAGGAACCACTAGTCATATTGCGCATGTGCGCCGGTCTTTGGGTGCCGCTCGTCAGTTCCACAGGCTGGATTTCGCGCCAAAGACCAGCGCATGCGCAATATGACTAGCGGTTCCTCTGCTCCTAATGGGAGGAGCAGTGCACATATGCAGGCCAACCGTGGAACTGCGCATGCGCAGGAGGCAGAGTTGGATGTGATAGTAGGAAAGAAGGGCGGGCCAGAGGGCTGAAAGAGGTGTGGTTTTCTGGGAACTTGCAGCAGTAATGCCGCCCCTGGGCACTTGCCGAAGCTCATTTGCTTAAGTTTATAAAGTGTATTTTTTGCGAGGGACACAGACAAGGAAGGTACCATTGTAATGGGGGTCAAACGGTCTATAACCTGATCTGAGCGGTGTAAAACACTGACTCCCTTTAAGGAATTCTGAGGGGTTCCAACGTTCAGCTGCAAAAATTGTCTTTTAGGGCTCTTTCACATAAGCAGATGCCGTGCGGGTAATCCGCTGTGTTAAAAGAGAGCCAAGCCCTGTTCTGGACAGCAGAGACACGGAGTATTAACATGATTGAGAATGCTCCGTGCCTCTCTGTGACCTGTGACTACAAAATAACAGTGAGTTAAAGTTATCTCCGTGATTTTGTAGTAAAAAGATCCCAGAGAGGCACAGAGCATTCTCAATCATGTTAATACTCCGTGTTTCTTCTGTCCAGAGCGCGGCTTGGCACTCTTTCACGCAGCGGATTACCCTCACGGCATCCGCTCGTGTGAAAGAGCCCTTAGAGCACCATACATTACACAGACAGCCCACCAATTAAAGTGAAACAATGTAATGCTCCTTCTCTCCTGTGGTGGCGTTACAAACATATTGAACACTTGCTACCAGGTTTCCCAACAGATGACCACTCATCTCTGGCACCCAGCAGCAGGCGACCCTGTAATCAGCTATTCTTTATGTATCAAGGCAGTCGTTTCTTCTACTCCTAAAACGGGGCGACATTCACCTATTGCTCTCTTCTATGCTCTCCCTGTATAATTCCAACATTCTGTTCATGTACCAGGAAGCGCAGGATGCTATTGCGATAGATAAGGGGCACCACAAGTGTATCTAAAGACCCCCGGTGCTTTCCATGTGCTAAAAGCAATATGTACAAACAAACCACAGCACGCATGCATAAATAGCGTGCACCAGGAAGAGCAGGATGAACACTTCTAAAGGTCTTTCCTAGATAAAAATGTCTGCAGTTTGCAAGAATACTTTATTTAGTAATGTCAGAATATCTCCTGTAAGCAGTGCTGCCTATGTAGCTCTTAAAGGGGTTGTCAAATGACAGACAGCGGCTGTGTCAGCTGAGAGGTGTTTTCTAGTAGCGGATGCAGCAGCCTTACGTGACAGCCATTCAGCCTGTACCATAGTGTTACATGACCAACTCTTCACTCTGGCTCTTTGAGGACGGGGTCCCAATTGGGGGCCGCCCATTGAGCCTAACTTAGCTAACGTAGCTTGTGGGCAGGGTTATCCCATTTATTGTAAGATGTCTTGTATCGTAGGCTTAGCTGCTTTTTCAAAAAGTATTTCTCACAGTGACCTCAGTCCCATCTCCACTTGTCTGACTTCTTCTCCTACAAGGTCCCTCATCCCAAGACCTCAATGTTGTGTTAGCAAATTATTTTAGATCTTCGCAGCATCCGGTCTTGTACATTTTCAGAACCCAGCTGGTTGAATGAATACCTTCTCCTCGACCATCACCTAGCTTGTGAACAAATCTAAAACTTCTGTGGTTAGTGGATAATTTTACATTTGGGTTGAAATTTCCATAGCGTCTTCCACACCCATCTGCAGAATGAGCGCGGGAACGGAGATTTCAGATCTTTGTATGATTCCTAATCATGACAAGCCGTGCATGGTCCATGAACATCCTGCAGACATTGAAGGTGGTTTACACTAGAGAAGTGGTTTGACTTTGATCTACAGTTTTTATGTTCAGGAAATTTGCGCTTCTACTTCTTTGTACTCCTAGAAACTCAGAACCTTTACAGATCAACACAATTTGTGGTGCTTTCCCACCATTGCAGTCTTCTGTCTCACCTGGCTGGTCCCCCTACGTCTTCCTTCCCGTCTATGGCTGTTTTTTGACAGTATTCGATGAGGAGGGAGTCTAGAGGAACCACTAAGAATAGTTGATCTTCGAAGACCATTTGGGGTATTCCCATTACGGTACATCCCTTTCATACTTACCTGCTCCCGGCGCGCCGTTCACTTCCTGGTTTCGGCAGGGGGCAGGCTCCATCTTGATTGACGTCTTCTCCCAGCCGGGCCGCGCGCTGGACTGAACGCGCACGTCGCCGTGCATGCGCCCTGGTGACTTCTTCCTGGCAAGTATACTATACTGGCCAGGAAGAAGTCACCATAGCGCATGCGTGGCGTCGGCGTGCGCTTACAGGACTGCGCGGCCTGGCTGGGAGAAAAGAAATCGTCGTCTGCGCAAGCGCGGCCGACGTGATTCGGGAGGAGAGCGGTGGCTGTAACCAGGGGAGACGGAAGACAACAGTCAGGTAAGTATATCTTCATTTTCTTCTAAGGGGTGGGAATTAGTTAATTAAACATATTTAGAAAAATGATCACTGTTAAATCATTAACAGATTTAACAGTGATCATTAAGATGGGAATACCCCTTTAAAAGGTTTCAACTGTATAACTCCCAGAATTTGTGCGGCTGTATAATGTGCCTGGCATCCAGCTGAAAAGGGAATTAAGGTTGGAGCATTATGATATAGTTCTGGATCCAGGGGATACAATTTCTCCTGGTGGAGAGCACCTGGTAGGCGTAAGGAATCTTATAGGTTATAGGTCAAATGATGCTCCTCGGGGAAAAAGTTAAACAGATTAGCTCTTTTCTAAAAAAAAGAAAATAAATATTAGCCTCTGATGCCACCAGATGTAAGGTAGCTCTCCTATAAGTAAATTATTTGACCTTTCCAAACAGGCCTTGCGACATAACTTCTATTAGCTAAGCCAGTACCTCATCTGCAGACTGCTGTTTCTGGGCGATTGCCCCTCATCAGTGCAGAGCAGAGAGAACTGGCTGAGATAGGTGAGAGGCCTTTGTCTGGGAACCCGCGGGGACACTTTCTTTTTGTGGAGAGCACCTAGTAGGAGTATTGCATAGCCTATAAGACTCCTAATACATTTTAGGTGCTCTCCACAAGGAGAAACAGTACCCTCAAATCCCGGACAAAAGCCAATTCTTTCTTCTCTACACTGATGAGGAACAATCACCCTGAAACAGCTGGCTGCAGGTGAGGTACTGGCTTGGCAATATTGCTAAGTTATGACTAACGGTCTGTTTTTAAAAGATCGAACAGTGACTTACAACAGGGATGCCCAACCTGCGGACCTCCTACAACTCCCAGTGTGCCAGGACAGCCTACAGCTATTAGGGCGTGCTGGGAATTGTAGTTTTGCAACAGCTGGAGGCCTGCGGGTTAAGCATCCCTGGCTACAGGATACCTACCTTACATCAGAGGTAGGTGGCACCAGAGGCTCGGCTTTCATTTATTTTATAGCAGGAGAGTTAATTTTCTCATCTTTTTTTTCCGAGAGGAGCATTACGTGGCCTTAGAAGGCGACTCCTCCACAAGGAGAGATCCAGAACTACTATGACACCCATGCTCACACACGCATATATTCCCTTTGCAGACCTGGATAGCACAGCGTAGTGTCTGGCTTACAGATCCCAACATGACTTGTTTGTCGTCTTTCTCGGAACGTTTCTGAAAAGTTTCACAGGAAGAAATGATGTAATCGCTGGCCGGCAATCAGAAATGTATTAGAGTCTTGTGAAGTGTATTCATTAGCGTAAACCTGGACTCCGGTCTGTATGGACAGCAAGGCATCTTCTCCTGCTTGCTCACGGCTCAGGGAGTTTTATGGGTCGCACTGTCCATACATCATTTTATCTTTAAAATTACATTTTTCAATTGATTGTTATGGAGCAGTCCACTAGGTGCTCCACATTCATCTATTCATGACTTGCATGAGATGCTTCTGGTCTGGTACTAACCAAGCACAGAGATGGGACTGTTCTTCATGTCTAGAGGCTGAAAACTGGTCCGTGCCTAAGGACCCAAGGTTCGGGCGGTGCGATCGCCGATTGCTGATAACGCTTCCACTGGCGCTCATTTACACCAGCCTGAACGATCAGGCCTATGCAAACTGAATGTGAGAGGAACGATTGTTACTGCAATCATTCCTCCTTCATTCTGTTCTATGCATTATGATGAAAGATGGAACATCAGGCGACAAATAAGCTTTTTCCCGTTGATTGACTGCACAATTTTACGGGAAAATTATTGGGAACGAGCTTTTCTATGAATGCTTGTTCTGATAATTGGCCCACAAACCATCCGGCCTAATAAGACCCTAAGGCTGCCCATAGTCTTTTAGATAGCTATGCCTCCTGACCTTCTCCCCATACACATGGAGCTTGGCTGAGCTTGCATGTCTTCTGACTGGGGAGAGGGTAGACATCTCTGGCAGCACCTCGCTGTCAGACATTGAAATTCAACATACTGTAGCTGATCCTTCGGCTAAATTGTGACACCCCATATTATAATTTTGTATTTTCTAGACAATCCTAGAAGAGTGAAGTAATTTAGATTGTACTTATCTTGCAACAAGTTACAGCCTGTGCTATAGTCTACACTTACATTCTACATTCATTGGAAACCGTCAACAAGCTTGATGACAGGTGCATCCCTAAAAAGCTTAAAGAAGTTGCCTGATTTCATTATATTGATAAGCTGTGCTCAGTATAGGTCAGCAATATCCGATCGGTGGTGGTCTGACTTCCAGCACTCCCACGATTAGCCGTTTAATGGGGCCATGGCGCTCATGCGAGAGCTGCGTCCTCTTCAATGTTTACCTCTGGACTCATCGCGCTGCCTAAGACTCAGGGCAGGAGGTTACAATTATGTCATTACATCGCGACCGCCTGTGCCATTCTACTATTTCATAGGTCTAGCGGCCTATGGGAGTGAGCAGTGGGGCAAGAAACCATTGGATCACATGTCCCGCCGCTTTAATTTAATTGTATTGCCGTCCTGAGGGTGTCGATACAGTTGAATAGCCTGTGGTCACAAAGTTCAGGGCCCTGGAGTAAACATCCGAGTGACGCTTCTGGGGTAGTCTGAGAAGCGAAGCAGCCATCTTGAATGACAGGAGCCAGAGAATCAGCAGATGAAAGGGAGGTCACCAGGTAAGTGTTCTGTTCCTTCCCCGTTAATGTGAATTTTTTTTCTTTATTAGTTAGCATCAACAAGGACAATCTGTAAGGTTATGCAAATCGAGGATGTAGTAGGTATCACTATGATCTTCAGATGATAAAATTTTCAAGCACCTAGCTCCAGTCTGTGGCATGTGGGAGGGCCATAAAAGCCAGATTGAAAGCAAAGTTTTTTTAGCCAGATGAAACCTCAAAAATCAGATCAAGTCACGTGGCATGATTGTGTGATGCCCCCTGTTCGTGGACGTGCCAGTTATCTCCAATTGGAGGGTGACCGAATCCTTGAACTAAGAGACCTTTATCAATCCGGCAAATAACTACAGGCCTAGGACGAGATGTCCGTTCTGTGCAATATTGTGCGTTCCAGTGGCTGGCAGAACATTCCTCAGACAACCATTAACATCGTTGGCGTGTAAATGCGCGTATTTCTTCGTGTGGTGCTCATGCTTGATTTTGACTAAATCAAGATTTTTGAATATTTTCTTTCCATTTAATCATTTGAATTTCATTAACATGTCTATCAAATCTGCGATTTCCTTAATTCCATGACTTTTCCTTCTTGATGTTGCAATGTCAGTGTTTTGAAGAGTGTATATTCCAGCAATATGTTTTTATTTCTTGCAATCTAGTTTTTTTATCTTTACTGTGAATAATGATCATATGTCCTGTTGTCACGCAAATGTCAAAGTCCATGATCCGGTGGAGCAGAAAGTGTTGGATTTATTGCCGCTGTTAAAGAGCAGTTTCAGCTTTGACGTTAATATGACTAGAACAATAAATGTGCCACAAGTAGAATTGTTACAGGCAGAAGCCTCTTAAATAAAGGATATCTTTGTATATTCACGTTTCAGATACTGAGCTTTAAATACTGTGCATTGACTTAAAATATCAATGTTGAATGTAGCCGCCACTAGAGGGAGCGTAGGGTTGTACTGCATACTGGGGCCACAGAGCCACTTTGGCAGCGACACATGTCGCACAACCAAAGATCAGTTGTAAGATCTGTGTGTCCAGGATGCTGCTGCCTTCAGTAGCTCTCAGTTATCAGCACATCTTCATTCCTGGACTGATTTCTGCTTTTGCAGTCCATGAGGGATCTCCTTTCCCTTGTGCCAGTAGTCACTGAGGAGTGTGTGAGTTCTCTCTGCTACTATAGGACAGTGGGTCATAGAGAGATCTAATATAGCCAGGAGTAATATACTGTTGGATGTATTTTAGAAGCGGCAGGACAGCCAGCTATTTACATGAGTTTCACAGACTCTACAACAGCAATGTGGTTGCAATTTTTTTTTAATAAAGGCCATTTAGTAAGTTACAAAATTTAGCATTTCCAAACTGAAATGAACAATAAAGAATTTTCAGTGCAAACGCGTCCATAGCTTTTTACTCTGTTGATACAGTGAACTTGAAGCCCGAAAAAGTCAGATGCAAAAAACTAATCAGTTCAAAATGTTTGACCTGAAAAATGACATGATGTTAAAGTGTGGACATTTGCAACCCAAGTTCCAAAAAAGTTTGGCCCCTGTGTTAAATGTAAATAAAAGCAGAATGCGATGATTGGCAAATCTCATAGACCCATAGGTTGTTCACAATAGATCATAGAACACATATCAAATGTTGAAAGTGAGATTTTACCATTTCATGAAAAAATTCAAGTGGTTGTCCGCTTTATTTAAATTGATGAGCTATCCTCATTATACAACTGTTTGAAGAGAAGACCATGCTTACGAGCGCTGCTTTCTCTTCAATGTTTACCTGCTCGCAACCGCTGCGGTGAGCAGGTGTAATTACACCTCTGTAGTGTTCACTTAAGCAGTGCGGCCTTTTCTGATCGGCGGGGGTGCTGAGAGTCGGACCCCCACCGATATGATATTGATGACCTATCCTGAGGATAGGTCATGAATTTAAAAAAAGCGGAAAACCCCTTTAACTCATTTGGAATTGATGGCAGCAACGCATCTCCAAAAAGTTGGGACAGGGCTGGGTCTACCATTGTGTAGCATCCCCTCTTAACAGTCTGTAAACGTCTGGGAAGTGAGGAGACAAATTGGTGGGAGACTAATGTTGTCCCATTCTTGTCTGATGTAGGATTCTAGCTGCTCACCAGTCCTGGATCTGCTTTGCTGGATTTTTAGTTTCATGATGCGACAAATGTTTTCTGTTTATAAAACTTCTGGACTGTAGGTGCTAGTTCAGCTGACTCTTCTTCTGTGAAGCCCTGCTGTTGTGATGGGGATGCAGTGTGTGGTTTAGCATTTTCCTGCTGAAGTATGCAAGGCCTTCCCTGAAAGAGGCATTGTCTGGATGGGACCATATGTTGTAAAACCTCTATATACTGTTTAGCATTGATAGCGCCTTTCCAAATGTATAAGCTGCCCACGCCATAGGCACTAATACAACCCCATACCATCAGAGATGCAGACTTTTGAACTGTGCGCTGATAACAAGCTGGATGGTCCCTCTCCTCCTGAATCTGCAGAACATGTCATTTGTGGTTTCCTAAAAAAATTTTACATTTTGATTCATCTGACCACAGAACAGTTTTCCATTTTGCCTCGGTACATTTTACAAGAGCTTGGTCCAGAGAAGACGATTGCGTTTCTGAATCGTGTAGACATATGGCTCTCTCTTTGCATAACACAGCGTTCAATGGTATTTGTGGATTGTACTGTGAACTGTGTTCACACAGAATGATTTTTGGAATTGTTTCTGAGCCCATGCAGTAATTTCCAGTGCAGAATCAAATCTGCTTTTAATGCGGTGCCACTTGAGGACCTGTAAATCACGAGCGTCCAATATTGATCGTCAGCCCTCTCTACTCTACACGTGGGTTTCTCTGGATTCTCTGAATCTTTTGATGATGATATGTACTGTAGACGGTGAGATATTCAAAGTCTTCTCAATTTTACATTGAGAAACACTTTTTCTAAAATTGTTCCACAATTTTTAGATGCAATTCTTTGCAGATTTTTAAACCTCCGCCTCTCTAAGGGTACTTTCACACTTGCGTTAAACTTTTCCGGTATTGCGTTTTATCCTAATGCATTCTGAATGGAGAGAAATCTGTTCAGGATGCATCAGGATGTCTTCGGTTCAGTCACTGTACGTTTTTTGGACGGAGAAAATACCGCAGCGTGCTGCAGTTTTGTCGCTGTCCAAAATTCCGGAACACTTGCTGGAATGCCAGATCAGGCATTAATTTCCATTGAAATGTATTAGTGTCCCGGATACTGTCCCGGACACTATGTATTAGTGTCCCGGATCCGGCATTAAAATTACCGCATTGAAGGATCGGGTAATATGTTTTTCCAGATGACAACCAGAGACACAAATGGTATTCGTTTGCATACAGATTGACGGATCTAGCAGGTAATTCTAGCGACTGAACCGCCTGCCGGAATCCAGCAACGCAAGTGTGAAAGTACCCCAACATGCTCTTTTTATACCCGGTCATGTGATTTATTAGTAAATTGCTCCTTAGGCTGTTTTTTATTAGTACCACTTACTTTTTTAGCCTTTTGTTGCCCGTGTCCCAACCTTTTTGAGATGCGTTGCTGCCATCTAGTTCTAAAAGAATTCTTTTTATGAACTGGTAGTGTCCCACTTTCAGCATCTGTTGTGTGTTCTGTGTATTAAATATGGGTCTGTGAGATTTGCAAATGATTGCATTCTGGTTTTAGTTACAATTTTACACAACTTTTTTAGAATATGCACATATGCACCACTAACTGCTGTAATACTGCCCTCCTATGGACAAGGATAGGGATGAGAGCTGGTAGTGGAAAAACTAATACTGCTTAGTGGTGAGGTAATTTATCAGATAAACCTTAATAAATAATAATAATAATTTGTCGGATGCATTTTACAATGAAATAATTTTGCTTATAAAAAAGTTAAAAAATGCAAAAACCTTTACACGGTTTATATTAACACTTTCCTTCTTTCTTCTTACTCTTTTACAGAGATTTATTAGCCAAAGACTTCACCGTCTATACATACACAGAAGATGGGACCCGGCTGACAAGCCCGCTTCACAAACAGGTATGTAAGAGGCAGTGTATAGCGCTTGACATTTTGCATTTCTATTTTAGTTTTTACTCGTGCAATGGGCTACACCTAGAATAGGCCATCATTGGGGGTCTGTCTCGTTAAAGGGGTTGTCTCACTTCAGCAAGTGGCATTTATCATGTAGAAAAAGTTAATACAAGGCTCTTACTAATGTATTATTGTCCATATTGCTTCCTCTGCTGGCTGGATTCAGTTTTCCATCACATTATACACTGCTCGTTTCTATAGTTACAGACCACCCTGCAATCCATCAGTGGTGGTCGTGCCGCACCTGAAGTGTTAATTGCCACGGATCGCAGCGCCCTGTCATAGAGTTCTGCCACCGGCACCCGCCTCCTGTATTTGTATTAATGGTCTAAAAACATTGGTGGCACAATGCCCCCCCCCAACCACCCCAGTATTAAATCATTGGTTGCAGTGGCCACAGGGTCCCCCCCCCCCCCATTGGTGGTGCAGTGGTAGCTTCTGATCGGAGCCCCAGCAGTGTAATCCTGAGGTTACCATGGCAGCCAGGACACTGCTGAAGCCTTCCATAGCTACCATGGTAAGCTCCCTGCTGCTGTGTGCACAAAGCCCAGGGAGAGTGTGAAGTCCTATTCAGCCCAATAGAGCTCTGTTAGGGTGAATGGGACAAAGGATCAAAAGATTCCAGTTTTTAGCCCCTAAGGGGGTGAAAAAGTTATTAAATAAAAAGAAAAAAAAAAGGAAAAAAAACACAACAAAAAACTATTAAGTATAAATCTCCCCTTTTCCCAATTTTACATATAAAATATGTTAATAACAGTAAATACACATTACATATCGTCAAGTCTGAAAAGTCCAAACTATTAAAATATTAAAAAATATCTCCTATGGGGTGAGCGCCGTAAGAGAAAAAATAAATAAATAAAAACTGCGCAATTCACCATTTTTTTGTCACCTTGTCCCCCCCCAAAAAAATAGAATAGGGCTGGACATTCCATAAAATGCAAATTGCACACTGCTTTTTTGGTGTTTTATTTTTTTCGCGTGCTATCGAGTATCGCAATAATTTTGCCATCGTTACAACCCTAGTCAAAACCATGGAAACGAGCCGTGTATAATGTGATGGAAAAATGAATCCAGCCAGCAAAGGAAGCAATATGGACAATCACAATACATCAGTAAGTGCCTTGTAGTAACTTCCGCTACATGATACATGCCACTTACTGAAGTGACACAACCCCTTTAAGACTTCTTAAAGTGTCTGATTGGCGGGGTCCGACCACTGAGACCACCCCTGATTGAGCGAATTGGGGGCACCGGTTCTTTCAAATGGCAGAGGATAGGCCCCCGTTTTTGTGATCGGTGGGGACCTCAAAGATTGGACCCCCACCAGACACTTACTTATCCTAGAGTTAAGTTGTCTCAGTAGGGCAACCCATTTAGGCTACAGTCACGCGACCATAAGTGTTTTTCGGTCTGCAAAGCACGGGTACTGGTCACATGCACATCGCATCACCATGCGGACCCTTTGACTTCAATATGTCCGTGGTCCGCTTGTTGTGGCCAAGTATAGGACGTGTCCTATCCTTTGTGTCGCGGCCGCACGGATGCGGAAGCACATGGAAGGTCCTTAGGGCATGCATCGTTTCACAGTCGGTATCCGTGTTTTGTGGATCCGCTGTTTGCCAGCCGCAAAACATTACACTTGTGAGTATAGCTTTAAGACCACGTGGTGCTTGATGGAGACCCGTGTACCCTTGGCTGTAGGGGTTCTGGTCCTGCAGCTTAGAGGAAAAGAGATTTAGATGCAGTACTCAACTGCATGGATGGCGCTGTGCAGGTCACTGCAGTGAACGGTCTAGATGGCCCCATCAAGCACCACATGACGGTCGTCAGTGGGGGTTGCACGGTATTGAATACCACCGTGAAGGGGCTAGGGAGCTCATGCAAGTGCCTTGCCCCTAACACTTTGCTAATCAGTGGGATTCCCAAGAGTTGGGCCCGCACCCATCACACATCAATGGCTTTAGGTCAGAAATAAACCTCAGTGTAATATCCCAGGGTCCAGTTCAGTTTTCAGCTCATTCAGACATTACCAGGAGGAATAACAGAGTAATGATACAATGCAAACATGTTCTATCGTCGATTTCTGGGAAAGGTTGCTGTGCACTAGTGAATATATGTCCATTTGGCGATCCAATCCGAATATTTAAAGAGGCTGTATATTTTGGTGGGCCCTTCTGTGAATCGATTTGGTGTCCAAATGGATATATAACCTTTTCTGCGCTGCACTGTGACATGACCCATACTTCCTTCCAGACGTGTTATTTGACTGCCGTGTACATCCTGAGTCCATTAACGGTTTTACGATCTGGTACATTGTGTGCCGCACATACATCCTGTTGTCAGAGACGCAGCAGGAACTGGTACAAGGAAGGGAATAATGCAGATCACTGGTCAGATGACCGGGCGTCCTGGAGGGTGACTGTGCAAGAACGGTTCCTTCCATATTAGCCAGCTGAGTAGGGTTGCGCGAACTTGTTTATTAAGTTCGGCGTTCGGGTTCATCGAAGAATCCCCTTATGGATTCCAAATTCCCTTATGGTCCGTGGTAGCAGAATCCATAACCGGATTCTAACCCCAACCCGAACTTTAGACGCCGAACTTAAAATACAAGTTCGCTCAACCCTACAGCTGAGTCATGAGTAGTTACGGGGAAAGTCCTGCCAGGACAATCTCATGGTATGTCATAGGCACGTGCTAGATAGTTGTCATGTTGGTGCAGATGATGATCTCAGGCCACCGGAATGAGAGAGCTCTACCGAGCACATAGGCTCCTTTGGCACTGCTCAGGGATTGCTGTTACTGGGAATGGGACACCATTCTGTGCGATCTGTCGTTGACTTGAATAGTCAGTTCCTTCGAAGGTTCGGGAACAGAAATATCTCAAATTGGTGAAATAAAAGGTGCACCAAGCATGGAAGATCCCACCAATGTAGCGACCATGGAGATCAAAGTCCTGGAGTCCAGAGCCTCCTAGACAGAATATAGTATTATAAATATAATTTCTTTTAATACTGTAAGCGGTGGCCGCGACCCTATGAATATGAGGACTTTAGAAAAGACCAATGTCCTAACTATAGACTCCTTAGTCAGAAAAGAAATGTCCTCCTGTTTTCCTCAAGTTGCTCTAGATCCAATTCTGTGACTATTCATTTTTTAGTATATCTTTATAGCAACACCGAGCCCCAAAATCTCCTGCTTATACATGGTTAGTTCATAAATATCTGACTCATGCTGTAGGCACTTTGGGTCCCTCTAGTGGTGACTGAAGGAATCCAGAATTTAATCATTTAAAGAGGACCTCTCACCTCTCTTAGTCACTACTTGCACTCCCTATGTATTCTGGAGCATCTATTGTAACAGTATGGTGTGCCGTTCCTCTATTATTGCTACTAGATGTTAGAAATTAAGGTCCAGATGAGTGATACCAGTTAGGGGGAGGGTAAAACTGTAAGGATAAACGGGCATGGAAAGGTGATAAATACGGTATAGGCCCTTTAACTCTTTGTCTATGCAGATGGGCAGAAGGTAAAGTAGTTAAAGAGGTTTATCACATGAGTACCGTAATTTAAAAAAATGAAAATCATACACAATCTGATACGTGACAATTTCATTCCAACAAAGCTAGAACCTGCCCTGTACCTCACATGGATCCAGAGATCTCCTCATTCATTATTTTAAGCAGGCAGCTCAGGGGACATGTACTGTAACTGTCCCAACTTCCAACAGAGGATACAGCTGGTGGCAGTTGAGGGATGGAACTGAGCATGTACTTCCGTCTCAGTAAGTAGGACAGAGAAATTAGACCAAGAGCAAACAGCAGGTGGCGCTCTACAGATAGACTTCATTGAATAACTTAGTGGCTATAATACATGTTTAATTACATACAATTACAAAAGTTTTCAGATCCAGGGGCTGGTTTGAAAAATGTAGAATATTTTTTCATGGGACAACCCCTTCAATGCAGCAGATATTGCCGGAGTTTATAGGAAAGCTAATACAGTGATCTGAGCCTAAGGCTAGATGAATTTTTCCGCTTTGTATATTTACTGCTTGTTATTAGGGTCCCTTATAACAAGCAAATCACATGGTGTCCTCTGGCGCCCTCCGTGATCAGCTGTGATCTGTGGGGAAAACCTGTGGGAAGTGTTCAGTTTCGCCACAGCGCCACCGCAGGAGAAACTAAGCATTACACAGTGTCCTTTTAAATGAGTGGTTTATCAGTGTAAGGGCTCATGCACACGACCATTGCAGTATTTGCAGTCCGCAAAACACGGATACCGGCCATGTGTTTTCTGCATTTTGCGGAAAGGAACTTCCTGCCCTCTATAGAACTGTCTTATCCTAGTCTGTAAAACGGACAAGAATAGGACATGATCCATTTATTTGTGGGGCCCTGAAATGGACATATGGATGAGAACAGCACACAAAGTGCTGTCCGCATCTTTTGCGGCCCCGTTGAAGTGAATGGGTCCACGTCCGACCCACAATGCAGATCGGGTCCACCAAAAATACGTTCGGGTGCATAAGCCCTGGGAAAGGAAAGGTCCCACTCTGGCCAAGAGATGAGGATCTTAAAAGGGCCAACTCAGAGTTCTCCATTGGGACATATGAATTTGAGTTTTTTAAACCGAATAGCCGCTTTAGTTCTTAATCATTATCCTCTTTTAAAGGGGTTTTCCTTTGGATAGGTCATTAGTATCTGATCGATGGGGGGGGGGGGGGGGTCTGACACTAGGGACCCCTGCCCATCAGTGGCCTTCTTCGGTCATATGGCCTAGGCGCAGCTCTCCCCCATAGATGGGGCTGAGCTGCGATACCAAGCACAGCCACTATATAGTGTATGGCGCTGTGCTTGGTGAGATGTGAAAGGCCACGGCGCTACTGCGGACACCGGTTGCCTCTCAAACAGCTAATCGGCGGGGGTCCTATCCAGAGAATAGATAATCAGTTAAAAATCCCCTGTAATGTCCGTTTCTATTTCCTATTTGTGTTTGTGAGATGAGGAATGGTCGATGTCCATGTGCCTGTTCTGCAGTCATCTTATTCCACTTTATATACCTCCAGGACCTGTGCCATTATCAGGGCTATGCGGAAGGATATCCTGAGTCCCGAGTAGCCATCAGCACCTGCTCAGGTCTAAGGTAACGATCTTCTTAATTCTTTGTGACCAGGCATACCGTGAACCAGTTGTCGGGCAGGAGCTTTTGAAAGGGGACCTACCACTCAATAAATAAGGCCTGACCCTGTCCTGTGGGTCTTAGAGGGGTGTTCCCATCTGTGAATGTCATGGTCATGGGGGGAAAATGCAGGGAAAATCTGTAAATTAGGCCCGATTCACACGTCCGCAATTTTGTCCGCATCCATTCCGACAGTTCTGCGGAATGGATGCGGGCCCATTCATTGTGAATGGGGCCGGACATGTGCTCTCCGCTTCCGCATTTGTGGAGCCGCAAAAGATAGAGCATGTCCTATTCTTGTCCGCAACCTGCGGACAAGAATAGGCATCTCTATAGGGAGTGCCGGCATGGTATGTTGCGGATCTGCAATTTGTGGATACGCAACACACCACGGACGTCTGAATGTAGCCTGCCTTAGAAGTGGATGCCCCTTTTAAGGCATCTTTACTGATTTTAAGTTTACATTTTTCTACTTTTTTTTTTCTCTTTTTTGCCTGCACTCAGGCGACTGTATTGTACAATATTCCGTAACTTACAACACTACGTTCTTGCACATGGGTGGAGGTTTCCTGCAGAATTTTGGGTGAGGTCCTCAATTTCTAGGCAAAATGCCTATAAACAAATATATATATTTTTTTAAATCTCTCTGCATGCAGTAACCGAAGCTGCCCGCTAAAGTAAAGGTCATGTGACAATCTGGCATCATGTGAAATTAAATGTTTTGAGACGCTCCAGTCAGCCTCGCAAACATTATGTATCTGGACGACCCTCGCTCCTGGCGGGGAGAGAAACACATCCCAATGATCATTAGGATTGCTCAGAAACAAGAGTCATAATGATAATTGCCCAGTTTGATATTTTAGGGAGGAAGAATGGGAACCATAGTGGGTTACATGTTTTATAAGTGACATTGCAGCTGCAAAAAATTGCCCAGTTTATTTAAGCCACATCCCAGCACTGCTGCTCCCCCTCCCCTCTCACAGCATACATCTCACGCACAGGACTGAGGCGGAGAGACTGCAGCATCATCCCCCTCCTCTCCCACAGTTACTGTGTCACCAGAAACAAGTCTTTTGAGGAGGTTTCTGAACATTTACAGATAAAGGGGATCTACCGGCTGCTGGAAGGTGACGAAGATGTCACTTGCCATCTTAAAGGGGTTGTCCCATTAAGTTAACTTATCTCCTTTCCACAGGATATGTGTCTGATGCTCGCCGATAGAATGGAACATGTCGAATACTCCATGCAAGTCTATGGAACTGATGGCTTGTCTATCTTCTGCAGCCCCATAGAGTTAAATGAAGCGGTAGCGCACATGCATGGCTGTCGCTTCATTCAGATGGTGGAGCACAGGCCCCTGTTCTCGTTGATTGGTGGGGGCACCAGCGTTCGGATCCCTGCCAATCAGACAATTAGACACTTATCTCCTGTGGCTAGGAAATAAGTGTTTCCTTAATGGGGCAGAAATCTGTACTATTGATTTATTGAAAAAATAAAAAAAAGGTTTAGAAGACCCCCAAAAGTGAATTAAAGGCATGGAGTGTTCTTCAATAAACCAACCAAAAAAATAAGACTCGTTCACCTGTCTGCGCTCCACCATTCCATTTCCAGTTCTCTCTGCTGTTCTTCACTGTTATTTTCAGTGCTGCGGCGTTGATACCCCCAACTACCTCACATAATTGCTGCAGCCAGTCATTGACTTCAGCAGTCATGTTTGAAGCCGAGCACAGCATCTCTGCAGAGAAGATGCTGCCACATAGTCCCTGACATAGGTCGGTGAATGGCAGAGGGTTGGACAGGTATTTTAGAATGCTCCCCCTTTACTTCAATTTTTGGTAACCCCTTTAATGTGGGAATATCCCCTTAAACGGTCAATAAGCTTTATTCACATAAAACCGTAAGATGACTGGTAGTGTGCAGATATTAACACTAAGATCATCTCTGTCTGTACCAGAGGCCTACTACACCTGAGTAATGGAAGCTATGGCATTGAGCCTCTGCAGTCATCTTCCAACTTTGAACACCTCATTTATCGTCTTGAAGATGTGAAGCAGGAGCCAATGGTGTGCGGCGTATCCAGTCCTGAAGAAGGACCCGAGAGTGAGCACAGCCACCCGCCCAGCATGTTTCATCTACTCCGCCGGGTAAGCAGTAAACTGGGTGACAACCGGCATCATCACACTTCCTACTGGGGTTGTCAAGCAACATTTCTAATATCCTGGGTGACAAACTGTATCATAACACGTCCTACAGGAGTTGGCTCCAGAATCCTGAATGGCAAACCTGTATATGTCTTCAGTGATACAGAGATGTAAGGCTGCATACCTAGGTACCTTTGCCATCAAGGATCCTCAGAGATACAGCCTCTTGGATTTATAATGGCGGCCATTTTGATTGTCACATAGTTTTTTTCCAGAAACAGATACAAGATGAAAGTTAGAGGCTATGTACACCTTTGGGGTCAATTTTTTAAAATGATTGCATTGTACTTATTTTGAGCTAAAATTCACTTTTTCAATTGGTCTTTATTAACTATATGGAGTCCTTTTTTGTGTACAGAGCTGACATGCTGCAGTAGCTGCCTGTGGATTTTCTGTCTTTTCCGTCATCTGAGGAGCAGACAGACTCCTTATCTCTGCTGCCTGACATTATAAACATTCATTATAGCTCAGTTCTTACCTTACTGATAAGAATGGGGCTTTAATAAGTCTTTATGACCTCTCAGTAGTTTAGAGATAACATTTATTAGATGACCGGTGTTCCGTTATATATCCCTACCCGTGAACTTTCCCTACCCTTGTCACTTCCTGTTGTGACGCAGCCGCACTGGACATGACGTTCCGGGTTTGGAAGGAGGTGTGTCTCGCCGCACAGGCGCACATGACAGGGTAGGGAAATTTCACGCCAGAATTATTCAGAACAGGCCGCCTAATGCGCTTGCGCCCCAGCCGACACTGCGCATGCGGGTAGGGAAATATTACGAGCCGAGTAGTTAGCCGCACTTTGCGCACTGGCCCATAATTTTTTCCTACCCTCGGCGCAGGTGCACTGGCCCATAATTTTTCCCTACCCTCGGTGCATGTGCAGTGTCGGCTGGTGTCCAGCTGAGAGGTAAGGTGCATGCGCATTAGGTGGCCCGTTCTCAACAACTCTGGCGTGAAATTTCCCTACTCCGTCTTGTGCGTATGCGGGGCAAGACACACCTCCTTCCAAACCCGGAAAGTCATGTCCGGTGCGGCTGCGTCACAACAGGAAGTGACGAGTGTAGGGAAAGTTCACGGGTAGGGAAATGGAACACTGGCACAAATGAAAGTGAAAGTACCAGTCACACATCTAGACTGTTAACCCTTTGTGAGAGAATAGCTCAATATTTTGAATAAAGGCCAATTGAAAATATATTTTATATATTTATATATATTTTTAGCCAAAAATGCCTTTAAAGATTTTTTTTTGTAATCCAGACAACTGATTTAGTTTCGATAGATAAGACTCTTTATGACTCTGGCATCTTATTTGTTTTTCTTGGGTTGGTGCCCGTAGTCATTCAGAGCACATACTGTGCCAAATAAAGTAATCTCAATAACAAGATATCTGCTGTACTCCATAGGGCTCCTTCACACATTCTCAGTTTATGGCTTTTTAAAATTAATTTTTATTTTTATTTTTTAAATTGTATTTCATTGAGTGAAATGAAACCAGACACAGTGCCTTGTAGGTCTAGTTCACCTGAAAGTAGTGATACATTTCACTTTTTCTGGAGAAAAGTGCTGTCAGTCAAGAAGGAGAGGGGATTGCATATAGGATTGTTGCTGCGGTGGTGATCTGTCTATCATAGAGAAGAACTCTGTAAGTCTTTGAAAGGCTACCTGCACATTGTACGGATTTGCATATGTATATGCAGGAAATGCACATAAAGCATCGCTAGTTATTGCTTTTTTTTTTTTTTTCGTTTTTCTTTTTTTATGCCGTTTTTACGGTAGCTTTTGTTGTGCATTTTCTGTTAACAACCCCATTGAAGTCTATGAGGAAAACTTCATGCTAGTCGTGGAGCCACACAAACAATTGACAGGCTCCAGATTATAAAGTCCACAATGCAGGACAATTTTTGTGCGGTCTAAATGTGCCATGTGTACATGAGATACGGTATTTCGCAGCGGATTTTCTGCACGGGAAAGCCAAATGTAATCTGCACCGTGTACAGGTAGCCTAAACCCAGCCTGTGATATATGTGCGCCCATGTAATAGTCTTCTGTTGTCCTGTTGTGTTTAGAAGAAGCGGGCGGTCCTGCCCCAGACCAGATATGTGGAACTGTTCCTGGTGGTGGACAAGGAAAGGGTAAGTCATGGATGGTAACTCTGCCACTCTACAGTACCTCTTTTTGAAAAATTTTTAAAATAAAAATAAAAAACAACCAAGTGTACCCCAATACAATTACTACTGACCACCTCTGTTACCTGCATTCCCCGTATTTCATACGAACTATTGTTTGGCTTACAACGCAGTGGATGGGTGGGATCATTGTGTACGTTAACCATGGTAACGGACCCCTGCTGTCCTATTAGTACACACAAAACCTGTCCTCCTCACACAGCAGGACGAGTTACTTCACAACACTGAGGTAAAGAGCTGCCTCATCCTCTTCTCTGCTTGTCAAGGATTATAATCCTGAATACAGATGATAAGGTCTTTAACTGAGGAGGGGTCAGAATGGAATTTAAAAAAAAATCTATACTCACCTCACTGATCCGATGCTTCCTGATTCCTCTCTGATCTCTGCTTCCTAGTCCTACTTGACGCACAGGAAATGAACGGTCAGCCAATCACTGGCTGGAGCAAAAGACCTGCCTCAAACATTGATTGGCTGAGCAGGACCAGTGTGAGACCCAGGAAGCGTCAGAACGGTAAGGTCCATACAGTGGAGGAAATAATTATTTGACCCCTCACTGATTTTGTAAGTTTGTCCAATGACAAAGAAATGAAAAGTCTCAGAACAGTATCATTTCAATGGTAGGTTTATTGTAACAGTGGCAGATAGCACATCAAAAGGAAAATCGAAAAAATAACTTTAAATAAAAGATAGCAACTGATTTGCATTTCATTGAGTGAAATAAGTATTTGAACCCCTACCAACCATTAAGAGTTCTGGCTCCCACAGAGTGGTTAGACACTTCTACTCAATTAGTCACCCTCATTAAGGACACCTGTCTTAACTAGTCACCTGTATAAAAGACACCTGTCCACAGAATCAATCAATCAAGCAGACTCCAAACTCTCCAACATGGGAAAGACCAAAGAGCTGTCCAAGGATGTCAGAGACAAAATTGTAGACCTGCACAAGGCTGGAATGGGCTACAAAACCATTAGCAAGAAGCTGGGAGAGAAGGTGACAACTGTTGGTGCGATTGTTCGAAAATGGAAGGAGCACAAAATGACCATCAATCGACCTCGCTCTGGGGCTCACGCAAGATCTCACCTCGTGGGGTGTCAATGGTTCTGAGAAAGGTGAAAAAGCATCCTAGAACTACACAGGAGGAGTTAGTTAATGACCTCAAATTAGCAGGGACCACAGTCACCAAGAAAACCATTGAAACACATTACACCGCAATGGATTAAAATCCTGCAGGGCTCGCAAGGTCCCCCTGCTCAGGAAGGCACATGTGCAGGCCCGTCTGAAGTTTGCCAATGAACACCTGAATGATTCAGAGAGTGACTGGGAGAAGGTGCTGTGGTCTGATGAGACCAAAAATAGAGCTCTTTGGCATTAACTCAACTCGCTGTGTTTGGAGGAAGAAAAATGCTGCCTATGACCCCAAAACACCGTCCCCACCGTCAAGCATGGGGGTGGAAACATTTTGCTTTGGGGGTGTTTTTCTGCTAAGGGCACAGGACAACTTATTCGCATTAACGGGAAAATGGACGGAGCCATGTATCGTGAAATCCTGAGCGACAACCTCCTTCTCTCTGCCAGGAAACTGAAAATGGGTCGTGGATGGGTGTTCCAGCACGACAATGACCCAAAACATACAGCAAAGGCAACAAAGGAGTGGCTCAAGAAGAAGCATATTAAGGTCATGGAGTGGCCTAGTCAGTCTCCGGACCTTAAGCCAATCGAAAACCTATGGAGGGAGCTCAAGCTCAGAGTTGCACAGAGACAGCCTCGAAACCTTAGGGATTTAGAGATGATCTGCAAAGAGGAGTGGACCAACATTCCTCCTAAAATGTGCGCAAACTTGGTCATCAATTACAAGAAACGTTTGACCTCTGTGCTTGCAAACAAGGGTTTTTCCACCAAGTATTAAGTCTTTTTTGTTAGAGGGTTCAAATACTTATTTCACTCAATGAAATGCAAATCAGTTGCTATCTTTTATTTAAAGTTATTTTTTTCGATTTTCCTTTTGATGTGCTATCTGCCACTGTTACAATAAACCTACCATTGAAATGATACTGTTCTGAGACTTTTCATTTCTTTGTCATTGGACAAACTTACAAAATCAGTGAGGGGTCAAATAATTATTTCCTCCACTGTATCTGTTATTTTGTTCAGACCATCCCTTTAATGAGTCATGTAAGGGAGCTCAACTATCCAAATTCTATGCTGATTGGTTTCATGGTTCATACTTGGGGGGGCTCCTGGTTTATATTTCCAAATCCTCTTTAGAACAAACACAGAACCAGAGATAGGTGCACACTGCCGTCACACTAAACCCTCACACTGATGTTAAAAATTGAGAGTTAGTTCGACATATCCTACTAAGAGGACATGTCTTAAGCCTCGGGCACCAGCGTCAAGGTCTCTCAAGTAGCCCAAGGGCCCTAACACTCACCTACCTGCGCCATATGGGCGATATCAGGGGCCAGTGGGCAATTACAGGAGCATTAGGACGACTCACAAACATCTCCTCTGTTACCTCCAGCATGTAGCCATGCTTGCAATGGGAGGTGTCTATGAGCCCTACCCAAGACTGGCTGATATAGCCCAAGGCCTAGCAGGTGCACCCAAATGTGACCTGAAGATGAAAAACAGGCACATTTAAATTGGAGTTTATACACCTCCGTATATATATATATATATATATATATATATATATATATATATAAACCATCAAAAAATGTGGTGATAAGAAAGCAGGATGCGCTCATACCCATATGCAGTTGTGCATTTCTATATGTGACCCATATGTGAGTCGTCCTAATGCTCCTGTAATTGCCCACTGGCCCCTGATATCGCCCATATGGCGCAGGTAGGTGAGTGTTAGGGCCCTTGGGCTACTTGAGAGACCTTGACGCTGGTGCCCGAGGCTTAAGACATGTCCTCTTAGTAGGATATGTCGAACTAACTCTCAATTTATTAACATCAGTGTGAGGGTTTAGTGTGACGGCAGTGTGCACCTATCTCTGGTTCTGTGTTTGTTCTGAATTCTTGCCACATCCACATAAATTTCATCTTATGTAGGATGTCCATTGTGGTACTTGTAGTCCGTTGCTGGCATCATCCATTGTATGCATTTTTTGCTGGTGATTGCCATTAGCAACGGACTACAAGTGCAGGATGTGCTCCCCTATAGAAATGCACAACTGCATATGGGTATGAGCGCATCCTGCTTTCTTATCGCCACATTTTTTGATGGTTTATACAAATCCTCTTTTAAGAATTTGGGTCAAATGCTTCAGCAAAAAGCGGACGGCAGCCGCACTTAAACTGCCTCCCATTGTTGCCACGATATGTCCTTTCTTGGCGCGGTGTCCAGTCGATTGCTGCTGAAAACAGCCACCGGTGTCTGCTCGTAGTTTAGTTTAATTCAGTGGGGCTAAACCCGAAGCGGGTCACGTGGCACTTTCAATCCTTGGCCGCACTCACTTCTGTCTTAAAGGGTTTGGCTCGGCTATTTCTGTCAGCCCCATAGAAGTGAATGGTGCGCTAGCCATGCTTGTGCACCGTGCTTACCATTCATTTCAAAAGGACTGTCGAACCACTGTCAAGCTGCCCCCTTCTGGAAGCGGCTCCCTTTGAGTCAAAGTCTGAGGAGCAAGCACTTCCTGAAGCAGCTGACCACGGATGGATATTTGGCTTGGCTATTTACCCTTGTCATGTTTCAATGCTTGATAACAAGTCAGACTTTGATTCCTTCGGAGCCACTTCCAGAAGGTGGCGCTACAGCTGATGGTTCTCTTTCACTGGGAGATAACTCTTTGCATGTTATTGTCCCGTGGTGCATTGCCACGGAGTCTCTTTAAGGAGAGCCAGCCCCCTGCCTAAATTAAGTCAACAACAAAGAATTAGTATAATTCCATTCAGATGTCCATGCAGTTATGACGAGGAGAACACGACACATTCTACAGGATTTTTCTTCGCTGTGTGCGCACTTTTACACATTTGTCATAAGGTTTTCTGGCACGGTGTAGCGCCTTTATGTAGGGGTCTCATTTCTAGAGGAACCAACCTTAGATTGTTGAGCTCCCACAGATTTGTGAGCGGCACCCTGTGCCAATGCTGGGGCACAGACGGGTTCTCCTGAAGCCACAGCAAAGAGTGAGCAATCGCTAAGTTCTGAGTAGTGTTGAGCCAACTTGTGTTTAAAGTTCGACGTCCAAAGTTCGGGTTATCGAAGAATCCCGTTATGGATTCCAAATACTGTTATGGTCCGTGGTAGCGGAATCCATAACTGGATTCTTCAATAACCCGAACTTTGGACGCAGAACTTAAAACATAAGTTCGCTCAACACTACTTCTGAGCCTTGCATCTGCATCGCGTGGATTAGAGGGTTGGAGAGCACTTTCAAGTTGTAGAGGTCTTGTGCTAGACGGCAGCTTTGTTCTTTTTATGTGGTATACGCAGTACTGTTTTTTTGTTTGTAGCCCTTGGGGACAGAAAGGACACTTTCGATATATAAAATCTGGAAGTAAAAAGCCCTTCTTTACTAGTAACAACCGCTGAGTGATCCATCTGTTTCTCTGAACTACAGAACATTGTATGAACCTTTGGAAACCTCACCGAAGAGTCCAGAAAACCCAACCTTTGGCTTTACTTCAGCGCATGACACAACACAAAACCGTACAATATTTCACAGCATCTGTGAGGCAGGTTTTAGTGACTTGTGCTCTGCAGAAGCTTTGGGATGACTAATTAACCCCAGTATTAACTGTTAGGTCACATCAATGTTTGATCAGAACCTTTAAGAGGAATCTCCAATTATATCAAAATGATGGCTATATTCTCGTACATAGAAGCCGTGTTATAGTAGTTATAGTTTCTTACATAGGAGCAGTATTATAGCAGTTATATTCCTGTAAGAGCAGTTTTGTAGTGGTTATATTTAGGGATGAGCGAATCAACTTCGGATGAAACATCCAAAGTCGATTCTCATAAAACTTAGTTCTAATACTGTACGGAGCAGGAGCTCAGTACAGTATTAGAATGCATTGGCTCCGATGAGCCGAAGTTATTGCTTAGTGAGGTTTTGCGTGACTTCGCGTAAAAACTTCATAAATTAATTTGTACTGTAAAAAAACATTTCCCGAACTCCGGGTTCGGTTCCAAATGCCAATCATAATCCAATCATAATCACTGCAGCCCAGGCCTGGAAAAGAGTCCAATCTACCGGAGAAGAGTCCTGGTTATTATAATCTCCTGCTCTCCCGCCCGTCTGCTGATGATTGGCAGTTCTCTCCTAGAGAGAAAGGGAGAAAACTAGGTAGAAGACTGTCAGTCATCAGCAGGTGGGCAGGAGAGCAGGAATTCATGAATAACCAGGACTCTTCTCAGGTGGCCGTGACTCTTTTCCAGGCCCAGTCTGCAATGATTGAGATGTTGGTTCTCAGCAACCACTTACTTTTATCTTATAAATGACAGACCCCTGAAATCAACTCACCTGTCTCTACTTTATACTGCTGTTAGTATGGGCAGCATAAAGGTGATGGCAGGTTCCCTTTAAAACCAAAGTCAGTGAGGTTGATGACAGAAAATATGTGCCCTGGATACCAATAAACACCGAAGGAAACACTGCCTATGTAATCTGTGGGTACTGTGGGATCGGACAGAACAGAATCCTGTGGCACCTAGTGCACTTTCATGGCAGTACCTAGCATGGGTTACTCCATACTGTATGTATGCGCCTAAAACTGCTGCTCAACCCATTCTACCGGCTCCTTTATATGCTCTTCAGTGAGGATGCTGGGGGTCAGACTCCCTTTCGGTGTCCACCCTGTTGTCGTGGATGCTGGAGGTCAGACTCCCTTTCGGTGTCCACCCTGTTGTCGTGGATGCTGGAGGTCAGACTCCCTTTTGGTGTCCACCCTGTTGTTCTGGATGCTGGAGGTCAGACTCCCTTTCGGTGTCCACCCTGTTGTTCTGGATGCTGGGGGTCAGACTCCCTTTCGGTGTCCACCCTGTTGTTCTGGATGCTGGAGGTCAGACTCCCTTTCGGTGTCCACCCTGTTGTTCTGGATGCTGGGGGTCAGACTCCCTTTCTGTGTCCACCCTGTTGTTCTGGATGCTGGAGGTCAGACTCCCTTCGGTGTCCACCCTGTTGTTCTGGATGCTGGGGGTCAGACTCCTTTCGGTGTCCACCCTGTTGTTCTGGATGCTGGGGTCAGACTCCCTTTGGTGTCCACCCTGTTGTTCTGGATGCTGGGGGTCAGACTCCCTTTCTGTGTCCACCCTGTTGTTCTGGATGCTGGAGGTCAGACTCCCTTTCGGTGTCCACTCTGTTGTTCTGGATGCTGGAGGTCAGACTCCCTTTCAGTGTCCACCCTGTTGTTCTGGATGCTGGAGGTCAGACTCCCTTTCGGTGTCCACCCTGTTGTTCTGGATGCTGGGGGTTAGACTCCCTTTCGGTGTCCACCCTGTTGTTCTGGATGCTGGGGGTCAGACTCCCTTTTGGTGTCCACCCTGTTGTTTTGGATGCTGGGGGTCAGACTCCCTTTCGGTGTCCACCCTGTTGTTCTGGATGCTGGAGGTCAGACTACCTTTCGGTGTCCACCCTGTTGTTCTGGATGCTGGAGGTCAGACTACCTTTCGGTGTCCACCCTGTTGTTCTGGATGCTGGGGTCAGACTCCTTTCGGTGTCCACCCTGTTGTTCCGGATGCTGGAGGTCAGACTCCTTTCTGTGTCCACCTCTGTTGTTCTGGATGCTGGGGGTCAGACTCCCTTTCGGTGTCCACCCTGTTGTTCTGGATGCTGGAGGTCAGACTCCCTTTCGGTGTCCACCCTGTTGTTCTGGATGCTGGAGGTCAGACTCCCTTTCGGTGTCCACCCTGTTGTTCTGGATGCTGGGGGTCAGACTCCCTTTCGGTGTCCACCCTGTTGTTCTGGATGCTGGAGGTCAGACTCCCTTTCGGTGTCCACCCTGTTGTTCTGGATGCTGGGGGTCAGACTCCCTTTCGGTGTCCACCCTGTTGTTCTGTGCCCCTCGTACTCAGTGGATTGTGGTGATCTGTGGCTGCACATCTGTTATTGGATCATTCCTTAAAATTCCCCTGGACATTTCCAGCCTGTGTCAGCGTCCACACCCTTTCTCTTCTAATCTCCATAATCTATGAACACAGTGTCTATACGCTGACACCAAGGATCCTAATAACTCCATCCCTGCTGCAGTCATTTTGCCTCCACATCCAAATATCTAATTAGAGCTGTCAGCAAATATTTCCTCCCTGTTGTTTTCTTCCTCCCTTCATAAGGCCTCATCCCTGCAGCATTACAGACCGCTGATGCTCTGGTTAAATATATCCCCCCCCCCCCCCCCCTCCTGTAAACTATTAGCATATTAGAAGCCACCAAGCCTTCAGCTGCTGCAGAGCCTCTTGTAGATAAAACTGGCAGGAGGAGTAACCATTGCTTAGTTTTTCAGCATAGTGCCAGCCGCAGTTTATCCCACATACAGCGCCATCCACAGCATCCCAAAAATATACCAGCCAGCGATCATTTTCACAGCTTGCCCACTAATAGCCAGAATGTCCCCAGCTACGGTCCCTCCAAATCCCAATTGCTCCCCAGTCTCGGCCAGACAGCCGCCCTCTTGGTATTTTACTGTTGGTCTTACTGTAAAGAAGCCTTCCCCTTATGTACTATTTCTCCTTCTCATATTTCATATTTTCCTGATAGGCGGGGTTCTTGGATCCATACCTATTCTGTGGATATACCAAGATGGGAATATGCCTTTGAAGAGCACCTGTCCGCAGGATCAACCCTATTAAACTTAGCAAGGAAATTGTTGGAGGCAATCAGATACCCTGTGAATGATAAATATTAGAAAAATGTTCAGATTACATAGTGTCTACTGTTGTCAATCTGTCAATCCAAGCTTTAATACAAGAATAAATGTATATAAAATAGGTGATGTGTGTGTGTGTGTGTGTGTATATATATATGTAACTTCATGTATCTCTTGCAGTTTGACATGTTGGGACGGAATACCTCCGCTGTACGAGCTGAAATGGTAGAGTTGTCTAATTACCTGGATAGTGTAAGTATGAAAATCCTGACATCCGCTGCTGTTATTACTCGCAGTTCTTCTACTTTATATGATGAATATCTGTCTCCGTTCTTCATGGATTTCTAGACCTCTGCTTGAAATTCACAATAAAAAAGACCCTCATTTATTAGCCAGACATGCTACATTTTCTTGCTCTGGAGGACCCGCCATATACATGCATTATGCAGAAAGCCTATTGATTTTGTTGATGCACACAAACATATTTTCTTTCCATGTCTGTTCCGTTTTTTTTGCGGACCGTATACGGAACCATTCCTTTCAATGGGTCCGCAAAAAAAACGGAAGTTACTCCGTGTGCATTCCTTTTCCGTATGTCTGTATTTCCGTTCCACAAAATAATATAACATGTCCTAATATTGTCCGCATTACGGACAAGGATAGTTCTGTTCTATTAGGGGCCAGCTGTTCCGGTCCGCAAAATACGGAATGCACATGGACGTCATCCGTATTTTTTGCGGACCACAAAATACATGCGGTCGTGTGCATGAGGCCTAAATACAATGTTTTGTTAGAAAATTATGTTTGCAAGCTTTCAGAGACTCCTTCATCAGGCAGTATACGAATGAACTGGGGCTCGCTTCCTAAAACAGAACGGTCACTGCAATTTATTATCTAAAATTGAATTTTGAATGCATGCAAAATGAAAAAATTTTTTTACTGTTTTATCTGTGGCCAGATGCTCAATTAGTCTTTTTCCGATGACATCACTTCCTGTCCCTGTGCTATTGTCCGGAGTTATGTGGACTCAAATCATTCGTACATATACATACATACGTACATAACTGGTGAGTCCACACATTGTGAGGCTAAGGGCTCATTCAGATGGCTGTATGTTTTTTGCGAACCGCACGTGGCCATCACTCTCATAGAAAACGCCTATTCTTGTCCGCAACTGCGGACAAGAACAGGACATGCTCTATATTTTTTGCGGAGCCACGGAACATGTTCGCATCTTTTGCGGCCCCGTTGAAATGAATGGGTCTGCACCCGCAAAAATCCAGGATGGGTGCAGAACAAAACATACGGCTATCTGAATGAACCCTTACCGCCATCCTATGCCCACAGAAAGTAGAAGAGAAGCTACTACCAAACCTTCTCTTACTCACTCATGCCCCAGGATCGTGGAAGAAATTACAGAAGTACTGATCTGTAATGGTTGTGAATTTAACACTCGTGCTGAGATATATATCCTATGTAGCTGTGCGGTCTGTTCATTGTCTCTCTTTGAGCCCCATCTCACTCAGCTTTTACGCAATTCTCCACCTTCTCCACCTCCAAAGCATTTTTCAAAGTTAAAAGAAATTGGGGAAGGGGACGACATAAGCCGTAGACATTTGTCACTGATAAATCATATTACAAAGTTTCTTGTGGTCGCTTGTTCTATTGATTTATGTAAAGTTGTTTGACTGCACAGTGACTCTTTAACTCTTCTATTTGTGAAAGCAATCTCACTCTGTCACCTGTTTTCAAACCTAAGACTTTTGCACAGTACCGTAGAGGCAAGATGTTTTCGATGTGCTTATTCATGTCCCGCTATCTCTTTACAGTGTTCATGGCACCAGTTTTCACATTCACAGCACACAACCTTACAGCTAGATGAGAAACTTCTGGCTCCCTGCAGCCACTGCTAGGGGTAGCTTATAAATCAACTGGATATGTTTAAATTTGTATACAGCGCCTTTTGGTGGTGGTGGCTGCAGCGTACAGAGGTGTGTTTTTTCAAGAGGTATTCTAGTAAAAACCAGTCCCGTAGGTGTTGAATGGAGCAGTAGTGTGCATGCTTGAAAGCTGCTATGTTCTAATGAGGGCCACTGGACCCCCATTCTTGTGTTTGGTGGGGATCTCAGTGCTTGGACTTGTGCCAATTTAACATTGGATTGGGGCTAAATTGTTGTAGGTAGAATACCCCTTTAATTCTGTGGCTGTGTGAATGGAAGAAGGGAATTTGTTAGAGGAGATATCTGACCCCCTGAGGCAATAGTTGGGGTGATCAAGGACCTAATAAGTGCCCACATGACCTGTTCAGATCCTACAAGCTCCATTCCTTGGAGATGAGCACATTGTCTTTCATTTCTCCAGATGTACAGCATGCTGAATATAAGAATTGTCCTGGTGGGGCTGGAGATCTGGACAAATGTGAATCACATCAACATTGACGGCTCTGCTGGGGAAGTGCTTGGCCGCTTCGTGCAATGGCGTGAGACGCAACTTCTACCGCGGCGTAGACATGACAGCGCACAGTTTGTTCTGTAAGTATTCCGCCTTCGCTGATGTAGCTGGGCTGTGTTTGTCATTTAGCACAGATGGTCTTATTTTGTCCTACCTCATGCAGCAGAACTCTTCTGTTGTCGTCGCTTACTCCTAGAATTTCATCAGTGAGTTGGATACTGTAGAGGCAATATTACATTTGGAAGCTATTACCATTGCGCTCAATCAGTGCATGTCATGCTGCATTATAACTACTGGCGCTACCTGACCTCTTCATGGAAATATAGATAAGTGACAGACCAGGAGGACGATGATAAGTAGTCCCATAATCTGTAATACGATTACATCCGCAACAGACACCCATAATATGCGCCATCAATATAATGTAATATATATTTTGTGGTGGTAACAGTGCCATCTGCTGGTTATGTGATGGTAATGCTTCTCCTATAGATAAGACCATTTCCCACTGTTAATATATTACGGCCCTAAGTCTGTAAAGGGGAAATATACTTAAAGGGATTATACTTAAAGAGGACCTTTCACCGGTCCAAAGTTTGTTAGTGAAAGGTATGTACATGCAGAGCGGCACCCAGGGATACAAGTAAGTGCAGGGACATCCCTGGGTGCCGCTCTGCATGTACATACCTTTCACTAACAAACTTTGGACCGGTGAAAGGTCCTCTTTAAAGGAATTTTATTTTATTTTTTATTTATTTTTGTTAGATTAGGGGCAAAGTGTTATTACTCTCCCAGAGCTGCCGTTTGAATGCTTACTGGACCCCCGTTGATCCTCGAAGAGGAAGGGTGACCGAATAACATACAAGCTAGCTGAGGGACAGTGTTTTGGTAACTCGGGGGTGTGCTCTTTTTAGAGTGGCGCCTCCATGTAATAGGTTACTACAAAACCTGATATTTGAGTTTCATATTTTCATCTCAGTGTATATATATTGAGTTATACTATAACTCCTGAATATTGAAACACTCATCCGTTCATGCCACCTGCACCTAAAAACATCTCCACAATCTGGAAAAAACCTCATTCTTGACCTGCTCCATTCCCGCCTCGATTACTGTAACTCATTACTAATCTGCCCTTCCCCTCGCTTAACTCTCCCCTCTCCTATCTATCCTGAAGGCAGCAGCCAGGCTCATCTATATGTCCACCACCCTGTTCCAGTCACTAGACCGATGCCTCCACCCTGTTCCAGTCACTAGACCGATGCCTCCACCCTGTTCCAGTCACTAGACCGATTCCTCCACCCTATTCCAGTCACTAGACCGATTCCTCCACCCTATTCCAGTCACTAGACCGATTCCTCCACCCTATTCCAGTCACTAGACCGATTCCTCCACCCTGTTCCAGTCACTAGACCGATGCCTCCACCCTGTTCCAGTCACTAGACCGATGCCTCCACCCTGTTCCAGTCACTGCACCGATGCCTCCACCCTGTTCCAGTCACTGCACCGATGCCTCCGCCCTGTTCCAGTCACTAGACCGATGCCTCCGCCCTGTTCCAGTCACTAGACCGATGCCTCCGCCCTGTTCCAGTCACTAGACCGATGCCTTCCCTGTTCCAGTCACTAGACCGATGCCTCCACCCTGCCTCCAGTCACTAGACCAAGCCTTCCCTGTTCCAATAGACCGGGTCTTTCCTCTCACACCCAGTCACTCAGACTGAAGCCTTTCCTGTTCCAGTCCACTAGACCGAAGCCTTCCCTGCTCCAGTCACTAGACCGAGTCTTCCCTGTTCCAGTCCCTAGACCGATGCCTGACCCAGCCAAATACTGCACCGATAACTCCAACCCTGTTCCAGTTACTAGACCGATGCCTCCACTCCTGTGCCAGTCCCTAGACCGATGCCTCCACCCTGTTCCAGTCCCTAGACCGAGGCCTCCACCCTGTTCCAGTCACTAGACCAGATGCCTCCACCCTGTGCCAGTCCCTGTGACCGATGCCTCCAGCCCTGTTCCAGTCCCTAGACCCATGCCTCCACCCTGTTCCAGTCACTAGACCGAAGGCCTCCACCTCTTTTTCCAGTCATTAGACCGATGCCTCCACCCTTTCCAGTCGTTAGGACCCCATGCCTCCACTTTGCCAGTCCCTAGAGGATCGACGTCTCCACCCTGTCTCCAGTCCCTAGACCGATGCCTCCACCCTGTTCCAGTCCCTAGACCGAGCGCACCCTGTTCCAGTCACTAGACCGATGCCTCCACCCTGTTCCAGTCACTAGACCGATGCCTCCGCCCTGTTCCAGTCACTAGACCGATGCCTCCGCCCTGTTCCAGTCACTAGACCGATGCCTCCGCCCTGTTCCAGTCACTAGACCGATGCCTCCGCCCTGTGCCATTCACTAGCACCGATGCCTCCACCCTGTTCCAGTCACTAGACCGATGCCTCCACCCTGTTCCAGTCACTAGACCGATGCCTCCACCCTGTTCCAGTCACTAGACCGATGCCTCCACCCTGTTCCAGTCACTAGACCGATGCCTCCACCCTGTGCCATTCACTAGTACCGATGCCTCCACCCTGTGCCAGTCACTGCAGCGATGCCTCCACCCTGTGCCAGTCACTGCACCGATGCCTCCACCCTGTGCCAGTCACTGCAATGCCCATCCACTGTAGAATACAGTTTAACTTATCACTCTCTTCCAGAAGCCTTTGCACAGTGCTACATCTCTAGATCTGTGGCTAGCATCCTTCGCAGCCTTCCCCCTTTACCTCTTGAGTCACCTCTCACTTCTGATAGATTGTAAGCTCTTGTGAGCAGGGCCCTCACTCCTATTGTCTGAATTGATGATTGGTTTGTTACTGAGTAATGCCTGATATTCTTGCATAGGTATTAGGGGTCGACCGATTATCGGTTTGGCCGATATTATCGGCCGATATTCATGATTTGCACAGTTATCGGTATCGGCCCCTAACCAGGCCGATATACCGATAACTGTGCTATCACAGAACATTGCCGCGCTGCTCTCAGCGCGGCCATGTTCCCTCAGCAGCACAGGGGAGAAGGAGGCAGTCCCTCCTTCCCCCTGTGCTGCGCTGCCCTGCCAATGGAGAGAAGAGGAGGAGGAGGGGCTGAGGGAGCACTGGCCACTAATGATAATAAGGTTTAAGATATTACAAACGCAGGCATTACAAGCACATTGCCCAGACCCTGCCTCTGATAGAGAGCTGCGATCCTTGGCAATTAACCCCTCAGGTGCCGCAGCGCTCTATCAGAGGCAGGGTCTGGGCAATGTGCTTGTAATGCCTGTGTTTGTAATATCTTAAACCTTATTATCATTGGTGGCCAGTGCGCCCTCAGCCCCCCTGTCCACAGTATAAAAAACATTGGTGGCCAGTGCGTCCTCGTCCCCCCGCCCCAGTCCCTTCAGTATTGATATCATTGGTGGCAGTGGCCACAGGGTCCCCACCTCCTCTCTTCTGATCGGAGCCCCAGCAGTGTAATGCTGGGGCTCCGATCGATTACCATGGCAGCCAGGACGCTCCTGAAGCCCTGGCTGCCATGGTTCCTGCTGCTGTGTGCCCATAGCACAGGGCAGCAGGGACAGTGTCAGGTCCTATTCACCCTGATAGATCTCTATTAGGGTGAATAGGACAAGGGATGTAAAGAGCCCAGGTTCTACCCCTAAGGGGGAAAATAGTAATAAAATAAAAAGTAAAATTTTTTTAAATAGTAAGAAACACCAAAATATTAAGTATAAATTAACCCTTTTCCAATTTTACATATAAAATATATAAACAATAAATAAAAAAACATATCGCCGTGCCCAAAAAGTCCAAACTATTAAAATATATATTTTTTTAAAAGCGTTGGACGCTGTAACAGAAAAAAAAAATCCAAAAATTAAAATGCGCAAAATATCGGTATAAAATATCGGCTATCGGCCTGAAAGTTCACAGAATATCGGTATCGGCTCTAAAAAATCAATATCTGTCGATCCCTAATAGGTATCCTCTTGATTATAAAGTGCCGCAGAATATGATGATGCTCCGTAATGAAAGATGATGGTTATTATTAGGCCGTAGCCTGTAGGGGATGTTAGACTATAACGTGCTGCATCCAGTTCATGTCTGTCTTTATTATTATTATTTTGCAGGAAGAAAAGATTTGGGGGCACTGCAGGAATGGCCTTTGTGGGTACCGTTTGTTCCAGGAGCCATGCAGGTGGAATAAATGTGGTATGAAAACTGTACTATATCAATATCTGCAAAGATACCCCCTAATGGGACTCGTTTATGGCAGTTGCATTGACCCGCATGCAGGGGAGTAGCTAACGGCTCATGGGCCCTGGTGCAAGAGTTCAGCTTGGGCCCCCCTTCCTTCAGTGCTTTGTGTGTCTTCCTATGCAGCACAAGGGTCTTTGGGCCCCCTTAGGCTTCCTGGGCCCGGTAGCGACTGCTACCTCTGCACCCCCTATAGCTACGCCCATGCCCGCATGGGGGGAGTGGTAGTTGCTGAGATAGTGACAGATAGTGCACAGTGAATGGAGGGCGTTCCCTTTCTTCCCTGGTACAGGGGCTCCTGTCTGACGGTAGTTGGGGTACCCTTGATGGTTTATACTTGGCAGTGTGGACAGCGGGATGGACAGCGGAGGCAATATTATTAAATTATTATTATATCCATTATTACTGAATTTATGATGGGCGTAGTAGTACATATAGCAGCATTTGGTGCAGTCCTGAAGAATATCACTTTTCCCCAATGGCTGTGTATCGGCAGCGGCAGTGATGATGGTAGTAGTTCCTGACTCGCTCCTTAAGCACTTTGCAATCTTTTCATGTTAACCATGGGCGTGCTATTCCATTATCATTAACTCTTTCTGCAGTTCCCTGGCTGAGGGTGCAAAACTTACATCTGCATGGTCAGTTCATTCGAAAGTGCGATAGATGCCGGAGGCAATGAGCTCTCTCCGCAGCAGTAGTCTTTAATGCTATAAACAAGTGGTACCTTACTGTCCAAAGCCAGGTGGTTCTAAGGCCTTCTATGGCTGTCTCTTCTCTTTCCCTCGTGGGTGTCCTGGCAGTTGCATAACTCTCTGGCAGCTTTTCAGTCTCAGGAGTGGTGTCTCCTGGATGAGGCTTCTCTCTGGGCCTACTTTGCAGGAGGGCGGACCAAGTCCATCACCCTGGTAATCTAACCAGAGGTGTCAGTTAGTTAACCATTTGTTATCTATATATTGCCATTAGGTATAGTAGTGCTCAAAGAAAAAAGGGATTTAAGAGTGCATCACGACATTTAACTTTGTAACATTAAATTAACCCTTTTAGCGGTATATAACCCTTTGGAGTGTTCCACTGGGGCACTGCACAGTTATCTGAAAATCGTCCACATGGTAAGCATGTGAACAAGCAGGGCTGCAGTGTAAAGCACTAGAAGAGTCAGGGCAGCAGCCAGAGCCTCAGATGAGATGAGAAATAGATTTCAGTCAGAGCTCTGATACAGGACCTCAGTTCCCTTACATAGGTCTAGAGTTAAATGATATAATGCTGGCGGTCTGCAGCCACCACTAGTGGGAGCTTTCTGTATATGCTTCATACATTGAACTCAAGTGTAACACTGTATACGGTACATTTCTGTGCTCCCTCTAGTGGTGACTGCGGGCAGAGTTTTACTGTGACTGAATGTAGCAGCACAAATGGTGAGAGGAGGGGCGGTATTTCGGGCAGATCACAAGCACAGACCCTTCTTGAATACATATAGGGGCAGGGGTCACATCGGTCACTGATACTTTGGAAGTGAAGCACTGCAAGGAGTTAGGATCTTTTAGATTTCTTCTATGATTGGTAATTATGGGTTATGTCCTTCCTCTTAGTTCTCAAATCAGAACGTACCGTCTTTTTCTTCAATTGTCGCTCATGAACTGGGTCACAATTTGGGGATGAATCACGACGACGGCAGAGGCTGCACCTGCTCTACGAAATACTGCATTATGAACTCCGGAGCCTCGTAAGTCTGTCTGACGTTAATTCAATTGGAATTTGACAACTCGCACTGCTCGTGTCCAGGGGTTATGACCACCACGAGGTGATCAGCCATATTTTCCATTCATGTGCACGTTTTTTGTGGACCCATTCTTTTCCATGGGACCATGCACACATGCGTGTTTTTTTGGGGGGGGTTCCTTGTGGCTGTTCCGCAGATTATAGAACATGTTCTATTTTCGTCCACATTGCAGATGAGAATAGTCCTTTCTCTTGATGGGAGTAATAAAAATGCAGAATGCACATGGAAGATATCTGTATTTTGTGAACTGAAATACTGACACTGCCATGTGCATGAAGGCTTTGGAGCACCGTTTTGTCCTTGCATTCTGTGGACAGCCGTATTTTTTCAATGACAACTATGCAATGCTTAACTTCTCCTGTGGTGGCGCTGCAGGAGAATCAAACACTTGCCGCCTGGGTCCGCCACAGAATCTAGCTGTGATCCACACTGGAGGAAACTGCATGGGGTTTATGAAAATGTTACAGATAGAGGTGGTTTCCTGGAAGGGCCTGGACATATTGGGGGTCATTTATTAAGATCAGCGTTTTAGAATCCGGTCTTAATAACCCCTATAGCTGGCGGTGGATCTGCCGGAGTTATGAAGAGGCGCTGGTCTCTCCAGGAGCATCCAGCGCCAGTTCTAACTGTAAGACAGCTTCCTAGCCGTCTTACATTCAGACTATTTTCTTCGCCTAAACTAGGCCGGCAAGTCCCCTTCCCTACCCAACCCACGCCCGTTTTTCTTAGACCTGGCGTAAGCGGGGAAAAGTCCAGACCTGGTGGATTTGGTGTTGTTGCATGCGACTTACTCCATTGACTATAATATAATGTACATTTGACTTTTATGTGACTTGGCTGTTTTTTAGGAGGGGGGGTTTGTTGTTGTTGCGCAACTTTTCCATATAGTCCTGCTTTCCCCCTTTCGGCAGAGATTCTAAAAACTTCAGCAGCTGCAGTGAAGACGACTTTGAGAAGCTGATTCTGAACAAAGGAGGGAGTTGCCTCCTGAATGTGCCTAGGCCAGATGAGTCCTACACCGCCCCCTTCTGCGGGAACAAATTAGTGGACCCAGGGGAGGAGTGCGACTGTGGAAATGAAAAGGTGAGCGCATGAATATACCGTTAGCTTCAAGGGACACTGCCCCTAGTGGCCAAGTAGCTTCACAACAACAACAAAAAGTTTGGTGTTTAAAGGGGTTTTCCAGCTTGCAGACCTCGCACACCAACCCCCCAATCTACTGGCAATAAGCTGTTCTGTGCTGTCTATGATTAATTTACATCTCACTGCATCCATTGCAACTGGCAGTCATCATACTGCTGTATAAAAAGTGAAATATGATTTAGCCCTGGTGGGCAGGAGGAGACTTACACAGCATAGTCTGTAACATTGGAAAATTTTGACTTCTGCCTTTTCTGTATTTTTGGGGGGTTTCTAGGAATGTGAGAAGGATCCATGTTGCCAGCCTGGGACGTGCAAGCTCCGTTCAGGAGCGGAGTGTGCGAATGGCGCCTGCTGCCAAAACTGCCGGGTGAGTAGTGATACACAGTTTATATATTACCCCTAAGTTTTATCGAGTATCCAAAGACTGAACACTCGCTGAAATTGTATGTCCTACGCCGATGCGAAGTCACTATGCGGAGGTGTTAGTGGGCGTTCAAGTACAGGAGCAGTGCCTCTGAGTCCACCATGACGGGAGTAAAACAACTGTTCTGCACAGCTACAGCACCATTCTGACTGAGATCAGAGGAACCTTTGTTCTGAGTTGTTTAACCCCTTAAATGCTGCAGACGAAAATAGGCATGGCATACAAGGAGATAGGAGATAGGACGAGGCATCCTGACTGGTAAGACTTGGGTAACTGAAGGACTGCAGGATTGTATATTGTTTGTATTGTCTGTTAGGGTATAGTTAGGTGTGCCTGCCCGCTATCAGTGCCCAGGCCAATACCCGGCATATAAGTACATGTATAAAAGACAGAGACGTTAACATAATTAAATCGGTTCTCCGGGAAATTCTGTCGAGTTTTGCAGCCCCTCGCCCCGGCAGAAAGAGGCTGCCCAGTCCAGGTAGGGAATTAAAGGGGTTGTCTCATCTCATACATTGGTGGCAAATTATTAGTTTATGCCACCAATGTCAGAAAGGTGCAAGTCCCACCCCGGAACCTGCTCCCATCTCCAGAATGGGTCCCCCCAAATTAAAAGAGGGCACGCCGTTCAAGTGTGGTCACCCTCCATTCACGTCTAAATGGGAGTTCAGACAATAGCCAAGTGCTGGCTTGGCCATTCCCAGCAGTCCGATAGAGAGGTGGCCATGCATGCGCGGCTCTCTCTCTTCTGTAGATATGCCATAACTGTCTTAGTTGGGAGTACCTCTTTAATGCTGGGGAAAGGTGCAGGTGGGTATACTTTGCTTTTGCATCCCCTATTTAAATGGACAAGACATGGGTAGTGGAAGTCATTTTGCCAAATTCCATATTTCTTCATCACCTCTTCTTAATTTTTTTTTTTTCTCCAGTTTTCTCCCGGTGGTACCGTGTGCCGAGCTGTGACCAATGTATGCGATCTCCCCGAGTATTGCAATGGCTCTTCACCCTTCTGCCAACCAGACGTATTCATTCAAAATGGAAACCCCTGCCAGAACAACCAAGCCTATTGTTACAATGGCATTTGCCAGTATTCCGATGCCCAGTGCCAAGGGATTTTTGGACAGAGTAAGTGCTTGACCTGAGTATTTAGCTGTGCCACAATTTGGCATTCCCATTTACTTATTGTATGTGCAGTATGGCCACATGTTTAGATGCTACCAGAGAGGAACTGCTGTTACAGAGGAAACAGTGCAGGTTAGCCTTTGTAGGAACGGAGGTCACAGAGGTGCCAAGGGACGCCGGAGATCCATTGTCCAATCTTCTGTATCACTGGGATCCTCACAATTTTATGTATGAAAGTAAAAGGTGCTATATTCACACTTTGCATGCATGAAGAAATGCTCCGGTGCATACACCAAACGTGTCCATGGACCACTGTGGGTCAGACCCATGCCAGAAGATTGTCTTTTTGTGATCGTCTGGGCTCATATACATCGGTGTACCTTTTTTTTCCACTTTGTATAAGAAATCGCCACTAGTGTTGACCAAACTTTGTGTTTGGTTTCGGGTTATCGAACAATCCCGTTATGGATTCAAAATTCCGTTATGGTCCACGGTAGCGGAATCCATAATGGGATTCTTCGATAACCCGAACTTTGGACGCAGAACTTAAAACACAAGTTTGCTCAACACTAATCGCCACCTGCGGCATCTTCCTATACATTTGGGCAACAGAAAAAGAAAAAAACATTTTTCCAGTGGTGGCCTATGGATGACGTATGCAACTGTGTGACATTTGGTCATTATAGAGAAGTATGTAACTACTGTAGAGATAAGAGTGTTTAGACAGTGGAGTTCTCCTTTGGCAGAAATCCATTGTGGGCCCATGTGTTTCTGCTGTGATTTTGCACGCCACGGACACGCCCGAAGCTTTAGCCTCATTCCCTCAGGCTCATATGCATGTGGACACCTGACATGTTCCTTTTCGGCACAGTTTGGAAATCCTTTCGCAAACCATCTCTGGCCAAATTAATGTCGGCGCGGAATTCACGTAGAAAATCTATCATGTGAATGAGCACTAATGATATTTGAAGGCTGTAATTTATAGTGTAATGGACACATTTTAATGTACATACATTATGGGGATGAGCCGTGCCCTTAAGAGCTTACAATCTATGGCAGCGTTTCTCAGTCAACCCCTAGGTTGCACAACACTGCCCTAGAAACCAGTTTGCCAGTTTGGCGTTAAGTGGTCCTATTAGGGTCCTGCCAGCGTTCATATATGTATATATTATTGTATGTTGTAGATGCAAAGGCAGCCGCTCCTATTTGTTTCCAAAATGTAAACTCCAAAGGTGACCGATTTGGGAACTGCGGTTATCAAGGCAACGCATACAAATCGTGTGAATCACGGTAAGTCGTAAAATTTGGCCTGGAGAACCCTTTGGCATTTGGTCACTTTTTCAGCAGCATATGAACCCTGACATTTCCTATCAGTTGCATTTCTGATGAACCTTTATAATAGGGTAAAATACAGCACTGAAAACCACGTGTACCACACAGTTGTATCTTTGCATAAGCCCCCCACTTGTAAAATTATTGAGGGGGTTTCCAAACTTGAGACACCCTCTCTATGAGGGAGTGGAGATCCACAAGACAACTCTCATTGAGTGATCTGAGCTGTATGTAATGCTACATTTACCCTGTAGTGGCCGCTGCAGGGAAAATGAGCAGTCAACAGCAAAGTCTACTGTTTTGTGACTTGCAGTGACCTTAATGGGTTTTTTCATCGGGACAGCTCCTCTCAGTATGCCCTTTAATGTATGCAGGCATCATACATGGGGTTTCTCACTCTGGAGGACTAAGCGCAACCATGTATTTTGTGGTCATTGCTTTAGAGCATGGCTGTAATTGGCACGTGTTGGTAATATGTACAGTGATGTGTCTTCTGGCTCTTTGTTATATTCATTAATTCTCTGTCCCCAGGAATGCACTCTGCGGAAAGTTACAGTGTGAAAATGTTAACTCCATGCCTATCTTTGGTATTGAGCCATCGATTATTAAGACCGTGGTCCCAGGTATGGGTATTACCTGTTGGGGAGTGGATTTCCAACTTGGTACCGATGTTCCAGATCCTGCTATGGTCAATGAGGGCACCAGGTGTGCAGAAGGCAAGGTAAGGATTCCAAAACCCTATTTCATCCTTCCTTGCGACACGCTGATTATTCTTCTATTCCAAGGAAGTAATGTCATCTGTCTTTTATCTGTGAAAATCTTTTAAGGATTTGTGTTGTCTCTTCATTTTAGGTCTGTAGGGATTTCCAGTGTGTTGATGCATCAGTAATGGGTTATGACTGTGATGTACAAAATAAGTGTGGAGGTAATGGGGTGAGTATGGCACATTTTATCCATCATTTTTGTTCCTTATCTCAGCCCAGAGTCTCTGGTAGTGTCATGCTTATTACCAGCTTTAGTTTAGTAAAGTTTTTGGATATGTGCTCCTATCCTTCTTTGTCATGGAATACATCAGGGGTGTGTGATGGACCCACTACGGTCCCCTCTATTTAAATTGTAAAGTTGACAAACTGCTTTCTTTGTGGTTCCTCAATTTAAAGGGGGTTTGTAAAATTTTACATCCTTGACATATCAATCAGGTACATCATAACTGTTAGGTCTATGGAGTTCAACAGGGAGGAACCTTAGACATTTTAAGAATGATAGGGTCCCTTTTTTCTATACAGTTCCTCATCCTTTCAAATCAAAAGTATACCAACTCAGAGCTAAAAAGTATTTTTCTACGTGGCACAGTTGGAGTTTGAATTTCTATTACTAAGCAGCTGCACCAAAACCTCAATCCAACAAGTCCAGGTTTGGCAGATTTCAGGACAACACCTGTAGGGTTTGGTGGAAGAGACAGTTTTCCTTAGTTTTGAGTGTTTAGTTCCAGTAAAAGAAATCTTAATGCTACATCAGAAAAGGGACATTTTGTAGAATTCTAGTGTTGAACTGATCAACAAGCCCACCATCAGTTTCTAACCTCACTAACCTTTTGGCTAAAGAGAGGTGAATCCATGAATACAAAATGATGGCATGTCCTCCAATTCCAGTCCTGCCCATGCTTACTCCATTCTTATCAATCATTGGGCACTTTACTAGGTGAGACGGAGGTCAGGAGACCTCTTTTCTAGAGATAGGTGTGGGTCTCGACCACTGGGAGTGACATATATGAGACATTTACGACATATCTTGTGGATATGAGCTAAATGTCTCTGGTGGGAATACCACTGTAACAAGCAGATATGGATCTCATCAGTGTGTTTCTGACTTCTTGTTTTCTAGGTATGTAACAGCAATAAGAACTGTCACTGTAATGATGGCTGGGCCTACCCAGACTGCACAAAGAAGGGTTTTGGTGGAAGCATTGACAGTGGCCCTACATATAACGGTATGATAATGGAAGCTAGTGGTGAAAGAGTCATTTTTATGGGGAATAACTACATACTACACCAGAACTGTTTTAAAGCAGTAAAGGGAGTCTGTCCCCTTGATTGAGCATTATTAACGGCAGTACTTCATGAATAGGACTGTTCACACTGACCTCTGATTGGTACTTTATTTGTCTGTGCTGTCCTCACACATTCCCCAATAATACATTGCCAGGACTCACGAGCATGCACACATAATGGAGAAGTCCTCCTGAGCATGAACTCATGAGTCCTGTCAAATTATTACATTGTGGAGGCACAGCGGGTAAACAGTGGGAGGGGAGTATAGACATATAGTCAGTGTCAGTTAAAGGGTTTCTGTCACCAGATTTAACGCTATTAAACTGGCTGACCATAGCGATGTGCTAATGTCAGGAGACCCTAATTCTCCTAATTTTATGCTTCTGGATACGCCCGTTACTGCACAATTTTAACTTTTATAATATGCTAATAAGCCTTTAGGAGCAGGGGGGGCGTTGCTCCTGGTCCTAGAGGCTCCGTTCGCCCACCTTAAGTCACGCCCTGCCGTCCTTGATTAACAGGGCCAGCGTTGGTCTTCTCCGGCTGGCCCTGTATGCTGGATAAATCTCGCGCAGTCCCAGCGCACAGGGCCGGCAGGAGGAGACGAGCGCTGCCTGGCCCTGTCAATCAAGGACGGCAGGGCGTGACTAGAGGTGGGCGAACAGAGCCTCCAGGCAGGAGCAATGCCCCATCTCTGCTCCTAGAGGCTAATTAGCATATTATAAAAGAATCCAGAAGCATAAGATTGGGGGAGTTAGGGTCTGCTGACATTTGCACATCGATAATGTCAGCCAGTTTAATAGGGTTAAATCTGGTGACAGAAACCCTTTAATAGTGGTTAATCGAGGCTACAGACTACCTTTAAAGGGATTGTCCACTCCTTGTATATTGCCGGCCTATCCTCAGTATCTGATCGGACCCCACCAATCAGCTGTTCAGTAGTAGCTCCAGAACTACACAGCTTCATCCATCATGTGGTAGATTGAGCTGATTACTGCATTCATTTCAATTCTGTTCACTACACAAGAAGTGGACAACCCCTTTGACCGTGAGGCCTCCTGTGTTAGGGTCTAGTAATGCCGTTGTAGTTTTCTTTTTACAGTATTTCCCAGCACATTCTAACATTCATGTTCAGTTCAAGTACCAGTATATTTCTAGTCCTTGTTCCTGACCATAGGCTTCTATTTTGTTTCTTGAACATTACAGATAAAGACACTTCTCTCAGGGATGGACTGCTTGTTTTCTTTTTCTTGGTCGTACCTCTATTGGCTCTTGGAGTATTTGTATTTTTCAGAAGAAATGAACTAAAGAAGAAATTCTGTGGAAGGAGAAGATCACACGGGTAAGTGATCAAAACATTTCAAAGCAAGTTCTTGATTGTCGAGGCTCGACCAGTGGCATAGAGTTGTCTGTCAGCTCAATGAAGGTTCAGCTAACATGCTTCCCATAGACTTTGGAGGCGGAGGAAGAATGAGCTGCTAGATGGAGAACAAGGCATTTTCTCTGATGAGATGTATTACAAACTTTCTTATAATGAGCTGTACCATCACATTAGTCAATGATGAGTTGTCCATGGTACAAACAATCCCACAAGCAACATGCCAGGCTAATCTGGCCAACCAGGGTGTGAGATTTAAAAAAAACTGATTCCATGGTCCTCAAGCACAATGGAAAATAATCGTCTGAATTCATCTGATTATGTAATTAACAATTAATTTCGTCCAACAATGACTAAAATCCAATATGGCCATAAAGATATTTGGCAAACGCAAGTTTTGCAAACGATGGATGAAATGACTGAAAGCAGCCATTTCAGCCAACTTTAATTTCATGTGTTTGGCAAGCCTGTACATATCCGTGCACCAGAACTGAAATCTACGCCATTATGGAGGTCAGTGATGATCGGCTATTCCCAGCCGTGCATCACCCAATCCCTGCTCTGCCCAATTTTTGGAAGCATGCTAAGCGGGCCACAAAGCCCCTGGATAGTCACAAACTTCTTGACGGCAGTTTTCTGGTGTACAGAGATTGATAATTGTTGAGTATATAAAGCAAATGCTTTATATAAAAGAACGGATCATAGAAAAAATGTCAAGGGTATTTTGCCATTTCGAGGTGGACATATAAACACCTCAAGATCGAAACCTTAATTGTATTGTGCAATCAGTAAAAACAGGGTACAAGCGTCTATGCAAAAATATAAATGATTTATAATACAATAATTTATATACAATCAACAACAATGAATATAAAACCAATGATAATAAGTACAATGTAGTACCCAAAATCCGCCACTAGATGGTGCCAACAGAACACGAATTTACCAGCACTCTCTATTATATAACTAGGAAGACAGGCACAATATATCAGGTCACCAGCAGATATCAACAAAAGACAGGGATAGTTCAGGTATGTTAAAAAAAAACAACTATATTTTAGTAGTGGTAATGATAAAAAAATGTATTTCAATATAGATCACTCCCAATGTACAGGGAGAGGGGAAAAGTAGTGAAAAATTGGATAAAAAGGTAAGAATTACATGGGGATAGGAAAAAAGATAAAAAAGGGGGTTGTGAAAAAATGGTGTTAAAATGATATTAAAAAACCCTGTATTAGGCTATATGTCCAGAGAAAAAAAATATTAATGATAAAATATTGTAAAAGTATGGACAATGCTCTGGGATGAGTTCAGTGGAAAAAAGTACATCAGCGGCCTTCCAGACCCAATGTATAAGTATATGCAGCTATGCGAAAGTGATTTTCAGCGAACCAGTGCCTGGTGGCGTCCCACCGAAAATTGTCTCGCTGGTCGCTGTTACCTTTCCTCGAAGATCGCAGGTTATTTTCTGCGTAGGATCCTCTGTGTGCTTGTGGGTACTTGGTGCAGCTGGCAGCGCGATTGCAGAAGGATGCGATAATCGCGAGAAGCTGCTTTTTTCGTGCACTTTTAGCTCCCGGTATCGTCGTGGGCGGAGGCAGTTTGGAAGAGCTTCCCAGGGCTTAAGAAACCATACGCGTTTCGAAGGATTGCAGACTTCTTCATCAGTGGTAGCCGTACACTAGCCTGCCAGGGTTTAAATATCCTCATCAGGCTGCATCAGAAAACCGGGATGGATTTAAAAAGGAGGGGAAAAAAAATGTTTAATTTAATGTTAAACAAGTGGTAGCGGTGATTTGACATAATTTGTGTCGATGGATTTGACATGTGTGTGGTTAGTGGTCCTTGGGGTAAGGTGGGGAAGTGAGATTGCCAGTGTGTGTGTTTTTTTCCCCAGTCTGTTTTTAATGGTCTCTTCTACTGTTTTTAATGGTCCTTAGTGGATCTTATTTGCTGCGTATCTATATTGTTGTTGTTTTTGTGCAGTTGGTGATTCTTGAGGTAAGAAGGTGAGGAGTAAGAGTGAGAGTGTGTGTGTTTGTTTTCCCCAGACTGTTCCACTGTTTTTAATGGTCTCTTCTCTTCTGTTTAGTGGTATCTTCTACTGTTTTTAATGGTCTTTTTAGTTAGTCTTATTTGCTATATATCTGTTTTCCCCAGACTGTTCCACTGTTTTTAATGGTCTCTTCTACTGTGTTTAGTGGTATCTTCTACTGTTTTTAATGGTCTTTTTAGTGGGTCTTATTTGCTATATATCTATATTGTTGTTGTTTTGTTGGGGTTATGGATTGTGGGCCCTGTTGATATAATTTGCATCTCCTAAAGGAGGGTTTTAAGGTTGAGGGGTTGTTTATGTGGTCTCAGCGTGTGTAGTAGTTCGTTGGTTGAGGGAATGAAGGTGGGGGCCCGAGACCGAGGGGGGATCGAGGTGCTGGTAAGCAGCCGGACACTCGATCCGCCGTCAGTCAAGGGCCTCCCACCTAGTGTCTACAGGAAGCCGAATAGTTCCAATTCAGCGTTTAGACCTCCTGGTGCAAGTGTGTTGAATTCGAAGATGTATCTTGATTCTACTTGGGACATTTGTTTTATATAGTTTCCTCCTCTCCAAAATAAAAGAAACTATATAAAACAAATGTTCCTGTAGTTTCGAAGTTTCGATACCCATTCAACACTTTTCTCTGGTATCGAGCTCGATACAGGAATGTTTTTTTATCCATACTGGTCTACGCTACTGCATAGCCCTGTATCGGAGAACGTGGCTGCGCTGCTGTCAGTGTGTCCATGTTCTCCTCGGCAGCACGGGGAGAAGGAGGCAGTCTCTCCCTCCCCCTGTGATGCCGCTGCCACCAATAGAGGGAGAGGGGCGGGCGCACTGGCCACCAATGTTTTAATACAGGGGGCGGGGGCGCTAGCACTGGCCACCAATGCCTAGTAACGTTTCATATACAAATGCAGGCAGAAGAAACACACGGCCGGCAGCTGCCTGTGACCGAGCGCTGGTATTGGTGGCCAGAGCACCCGCCCCCCCCCCCCCTCCTTTTCCCAGTATTAAAACATTGGTGGCCAATGTGCCCCCCCTGTCCCCAGTACTAAAACATTAGAGGTCAGTGTGCCCCCCCCGACCCAGTATTAATGGACATTATTGGTGGCCAATGCACCCCAACCCCCTTCAGTATTAATATCATTGGTGCCAGTGGTCACAGGGTCCCCTCACCTCCTCTCTTTTGATCGGAGCCCCGATCGGTTACCATGGCAACCAGGACGCTACTGAAGTCCTGGCTGCCATAGTCTGCTCCCTGCTGCTGTGTGCACAAAGCACAGGGCATTAGGGAGAGTGTGAGATCCTATTCACCCTGATAGATCTGTATCAGGGTGAATAGGATGAAAATGATCTCCGGTTTTAGCCCCTAAGTTAATAAATTAACTGTAAAAAAAATTACAAAAGTACACCTAAATATTAAGTATAAATCACCCCATTTCCCAATTCTACATATAAAATACATAAACAATAAATAAATAAAATATTACATATCACCGCGTCTCAAAAGTCCAAACTTTAAAAAAAAATCCTCTTTTATGCGGTGAACGCCCTAAAAGAAAAAAAAAAGAAGAGAAAAAATGCATGATTCGCCATTTTCTTTTAGTCGCCTTGTCCCGCCCAAAAAATAGGATAGGACTGCTGTATTATGAGCCGACTGTTCCATAAAATGTGGAATGCATGCGGCTTTTTTGGCGTTTTATTTTTTTCGCATGGTATCGAGTATCGCAATACTTTTTTATGGTATTGATACCAAATCAAAATTTTGGTATCGAAACAACTCTACTGCCAATATTGATGTAGCACTAACCTTATACGTCCGCAATAAGCAGGGATTGGCTAAGTACCAAGCCAATTAATTTACATCAATACTACAGATAACAAAATATACATTACCCAAGGGTGAAGTGATGTGCAGAGTCTCGGGGAAGTCAGCTCTCCGAATAATCTGATAATCGGGCTTTTCTCCAGGGATCTCCCTTTGTTTCTTTGTTTCTTTTCCGCCTTCTGCTTCCCCTCTACCACTTGTATGTGGGTTATTATCCACGAACTTATTAGTTAGACACACCTTCCTAGTTTGGAACTTTCCAATCATTGTCGGAAAGGCGTGCCCATGTGATAAGGGTGGTGATGTCACTACTTCACCCAGAATGCACTTCAGCTACTGTTGTAATGTCACCTACTTATACCTAGATGGCACTGTTATATAAGCTATTTTAGCATCATACCATAAAGAGTTAACTATGCAATTCTGACTTTATCTTGCATTCTATACGTTTGACATCTGGAAGCCTTAAATCAGAGCTGAGGGATTCATTTAGACACATGTAGCAACTATAACACAGACTTGGAGGAATCAGCAAGAGTTTCTCAACCTATAAATCCATTGTACAGATAAGAAATATAATGGACTTATGTTCAACCGCAGGTGTCCGTATCTTCTTAGCTGACTTAACGTGATTGATTGATTGTTAGTTACTAAAACACATCTTCCCTCATTAGGAAAATCCGTGCTTTTCCTCTGAGCGAAGCCTCATTAACAATGTTTATACTGAACATTCTTCTCAACATATATTAGAAGTGAATATGCATTTCTAGTTAGATAGATATATATATATATATATGATGATGGATACATCAAGGTCCAACATCAACATATAACAATATAAAATAATACATATGTGACTTATTGATTATCTTATGCTAAAAACTAAGGCTCATTATATGAATACATATATTATAGACTTTTGCTCCATTAATAGGCATTAACTATAAGAGTGATGGGTACCAGATGGGCCTAGAGAATCATCTTATCTCAGCCATAAATTTTATAGGGAGACAAGATCTCTCCTCTCACACTAAGGTCCATTCACACGTCCGCAATTCTGTTCCGCATTTGCGGAACGGAATTGCGGACCCATTAATTTCAATGGGGACAGACGATGTCCTGGCCGGGTCCGCAATTGCGGATCCGCACTTCCGGGTCCGCAATCGCGTTCCCCCAAAAATTAGAACATGTCCTATTCTTGTCTGCAATTGCGGACAAGAAAAAGCATTTTCTATGAGAATGCCGGCGATGTGCGGTCCGCAAATTGCGGAACGCACATCGCCGATGTCCGTGTTTTGCGGATCCGTGGATCCGCAAAACACACACGGACGTGTGAATGGACCCTTACACATCTGCAAGAATAAGCACTAATTAGCAGTAACTTCCCCTCAGACTGTTACATCCATGAGAATAAACCTTATGAACGGTGTCCTTTGCATGACCCCCTCTCGGCCATCTTTAAAATACATAACATATAACAATATGGCTTCTTATAGGTAGATATAATCCACTACAATTAGGATATTTAGATACATTTTTTATACCTATGGAAAAGCACAACATAATGGTCTCCCCTAGTGTTCACATCCAATACATGAATTAATGTAGCACTTTACTTTCTTCCGGCTGAGGGAGAGTAAGAATGAATGAGAGAGAGATGGCTTAAGCAACTTGACTGCTTTACCCAAATAGGTAATTCCATGCAGTCTGTGTGTCTGTAAAGGGGACTTTCCAGTTACGAATGTCCTATTATTACTGCAGCATCAACACTGATTAAAGCAGGCATTCTCTTTCTCGGTTTCTTTTTGATTGTCAACAGTACAACACAAGATGGTAACAGAGAGATACGTAAGACTGCCCCTGGCAGAGGTGGTCCAACTGCAGGAGAACCAAGAAATACTCCAAGCAATGTACCAGATAAAGGTGGTGCCTCAACAGGTGCTCCAAGAAATGTATCACAAATGCAAGCAGCTAGAGTTCCTCCTAATGCAAGACCTCAGAGAAATATTCAGAATGTGCCACCAGTTGGGGGCCCTGCAGCTAATGCTCCTCCCAGAAATGTGCCACCCATGGGACCCAACAGAAATATTCCCCAACCATCATATGAAAGCGTGAGTACCTAAATATAAGATACAAAGATTTCCTACCTAGGGATCAGTAACGCAAGTTGATTTTGCCTGGAGGCGGGGTTTAAAGAACTGTTGGCTGTTCATTTTACCTGCAGCGGCCACTACAGGAGAAATGTAGTATTACGTTTTGGCCTTTCAAATAAATGGCAGCCCGTGTCATAAATGGACAGACTCCATCCCCCAGAGCTACAGCTGTTGTTGGTTAGCAGAACTCTGTTCTGGTACATAGTGTGTGTGTGTGGGGGTCTCAAGCAGGGGACCCTTTTCTAGAACTAAGAACAGAATTTTAAACAATTTGTTACATACATTTTATTCTTACTCCACAGTCCTATAAACCGAATAACGCCGCAGTTCCTACCTATGCACTAAGACCACCTCAACATACACCGTCTAGGTAAGTCGACAAAAACTGATGGAGTTCTAATGGGAATATCCAGTAACAACTCCCCAACAAATGTATATTTAGTCTTAATGGGGTAGATTTATCGAAACTGGTGGAACATAGCAATCAGATGGCTGGCATCAGGCCGCTTTGGTCAACTGTGCTCTGAATAATTTGTTTGGGTCATTGCCTAGCGTCATGCTTCCAGCCTCCTATAGTAGCTCATGTGTCCGGACCTTTACTATGCTAGAGCCATTGGACAACCTGGTCATATAAGATTTGCATGTTCATCATGGCCAAACGGTTTGCATATGGCTGCAGGATTTTGAAACCAGGAGCCATTGGTCATTGACTTTAATATTTCACACCTGTGGATTGAAGTGTCACCCAAGCATAGAGTGAGATGATACAATTCTTGCTTACAGCAGCTACCACTAGAGGGCGCTTATAGAAGATGGAATTTTACATCTCAATAATAAAATGGTCTTCGGTAAGCTCACAAGCTCCCCTAGTGGTGGCTACAGGCAGTAAAAATGTTATTTGGGACATAGCCTAGCAGGCATGTCCAAACTGCGGCCCTCCAGCTGTTGCAAAGCTTAATCTCTCATCATGCCCTAATAGCTATAGGCTATCCAGGCATGCTGGAAGTTGTAGTTTTGTAACAGCTGGAGGGCCGCAGTTTGGACATGCCTGGCCTAAGGGAATAACGTCAGTTGGGTATGCAAAGATGATATACTCTTTCATTCTAATATTATCGTTCCAGGCCTCCACCTCCCCACCAAAGAGAAGTCACACATCTTAACATCGCCCCAGCACGCCCGCCGCCCGCTCCTCCAGTATAACGCTGCTTTTTCGGATCAGCGGAGCCTTCCTATCTGACTTTGATATTAGGTACATATGTGTTTCCATGAGGCACATCTTTTACCATGCTTGGGAGACAGAATGATTGCTTTCCAGAAACATGAAGCTGGCCTTAAGACCTATGGTGCTCGGGTTTCATAGCACAGTCATAGATTCTCAGTTTACAGCGCGTGACTTCTGAAATGTCCGAGCAATCGTTCAAAAACTTATTACTCACACCTAAACAAGTAGACTTTTGAAGGATTTTTGTTGAATTGGATTTTCAGGCCTCAGAACATCCTGTCATCTGCACAAACCTATTGCCGCCTATACTGGGCCAAATAATTGGGTGTTAGCATGCCCTCTACCTACCACCCACATCAGCTTGGTTTCATTAGTTTCCCCACACTGGATCAGTCTTCTTCATAGAGTCATTAAAGGGTAGGTCCATATTGGCAACTCATTTTTTTTTTTTACGTATCAATGCTTTGATCAGTTTATGACTACAGCTCCTATGCAGAGTTATGTGTCTCCATGGTAACAGACTACAAATGTAGCCCATGCCTTTGAATTCTGCGGTCAAATTTCCTTTTCCATCTTCCCTTATTTTTTACCAATATTTGGATGGCAAAATACACTGCAGGATCAGACTACACAGGGTTTGTTTGTAGTCTGTTACCATGGAGACACATAGAATGGAATATGCTCTGTAGAAACACAAAAAACTTTAACTTGGACTGTTTGAAATATTACTTCCTTTACATTTTACTTGCAGTGGTCTGATACACGAAAATAGTTTGGAAAGGTGGATGAAGCCTAAGGGCTGATTCACACCACCATGATCACCACGGGAAACACAGTCGTGGGTTGGTTGCGCCTCTCTGGATGTCTGCGGCTCCTCTAACCCAAACCGATTGCATCATAAAACACTATGATGTGGTCTTTTCGGGTCAGGGGAGCCGTTTTTGGTTCCCGGGCTGAACACAGTCGTGTGAATTAGCCCTTAAAAAATGACCTATGAAATGATAGCATATGCAAAATTAAAGGGGTATTTAGCCGTCATGTTTTTCGAACCCATTTCTACCACTATGAGCTCTTGACAATGTCTAATATATGGAGAAATGGGGCCATATTTATTATTACTGCCTATCAGCAAAATGGTCTTTGTTGCCCATAGCAACCAATCAGAGCACAGGTTTCATTTTTCCAGAGCAGTGAAAGATCTAGAAGGTGAGCTCTGATTGGTGGCCATAGGTAACAAAGACAATTTCACTATTAGACAGTTTTAAGGCACAAGGGGGGAGATTTGTGAAGACTGTGCAAAGGAAAACTGGCTTAGTTGCCCATAGCAACCAATCAGATTCTACCTTAACTTTTTTAGAGCTCCTTTTTAAAATGAAAGGATCAATCTGATTGGTTGCTATGGGCAACTAGGCCAGTTTTCCTTTGCACCAATTTGATAAATCTCCCCCAAGGTGTTCAATAGAAAATTGGAGGCAGTGCCAAAAATGTCCGATTAGGTATCTGATTGGTTGCTGTGGGCAACAAGTTCTGTTTTATTTGCACTACTTCTGACATATGACCCCATTGTGTTCCCACCTGCCTATAGTGGAGGAAGCTATATCCCCCATCCCTGCTTCTTGTCCCCAATAGGCTGTGTTGTCATGCCGACAGTCTGACACCCAAAATGGCTGCTTCCATGGTTACTTAGTTCCCCTATGAATTGTTATACTGTGAAGCAGACAATATAGATGCTGGATGAGGCGCATTTCTGAGAATGATGAGAACGTTAAATTATTTTACTAATCACTTTGAATTTTCTCATATTTTATGTCTATTTTTTAATGTAGGATTTGTTTAACCAGAGAGTTTACATGTGTCAGTAGAGCATTATCCACCTACATAGAGTAATCCTGTGTATCTGGAAGCTGAAAAGGTGTTCATCGTGTGTAATATGCTAATTTAATGGAGAATTAAAGGGGTATTCCCATCACAGACAATGGGGGCGTGTCGCTAGGATATGCCCCCATTGTCTGATATGGAGGGCGGCTGTGCATGCGCAGTGCGCCCTCCACCACCTTTCCCCACTTCGTTCTCGGGGCGAACCGCACCTATCAGACAGTGGGGGTATATCCTAGCCATATGCCCCCATTGTCTCTGATGGGAATACCCCTTTATGGCCACGTGACAGACTTGGCATTAATGGCGTTTCTTTTCAGTTCGGACTCCGCGCCAGTTTACAGTACAAATACCCTATGTACACATAGCAGATGCCACCCGTTGCAGTGCATAGGTTACATCCGTCCTTGCCAACTCCCCCAGAGTGTCCTGGAGGCTCCCAGAAAAAGCATAGGACCCCTAAATGAACACGTCCTGTGCTGTAGCAAATCAAATTTCTTATCGGGACACTCAGTCAGCACAGTGGCTCAGTGGTTAGCACTGGTGCCTTGCAGAGCTGGGGTCCTGGGATGAGTCTGACCAAGGACAACATCTGCATGGAGTTTGTATGTTCTCCCCTTCTTTGTGTCGGTTTCCTCCGGGTGCTCCGGTTTCCTCCCACATTGCCATGGGGTCCAGTATCCAGATAAAAACCAGAGCTATAAAAGCACATGGGCAGGAAGTGTTGCCATGAGGACACAAGTCTATGGCCCTGATTTGGCAAACCTTCACTCCAGAATTCTGGCTTCAAAAAGTTGCAAAAATAGGGCTCTTAATATAGGCGATTGCGCAAAATGTAGTGACTTTTTTTTTTTTGCACTCTGTCGCACAAGATTTTGCGACTTTGCATTTTTACACCACTCACTCCAGTTTTGTAATGTGGTTGGAAAGGCGGGTGTGCTTAGCTATGTTTGAGTTTCACTCCATATTTATCATTGGAAATCCGATATTTTTTCAAATTTTCTGAAACCCATTAAGGGGCTTTTTTATTGATCTTTTCTACAGTATCTTTTTTTTTTTAGAGGTTTTGTTTTTTGTTTTTCTACTACATTTCCCCGCCTTTTGCACTTGCATCAGAAGTCTGGTCTTATTTTTGAGTTTTTAATAATAAAATGACGTACAAATCTGTTCAGCACTATTTTTCTCGAATGAAGGTAAGAGATGGTAACTTTGGCAGATAGTACATGCAGCATAGCGACAGTCGTTAAAAAAAAAAAAAAAAAAAGGTGGAGCCATGTGCTAGTAGAACTATGACCTAGACAGCAACTTTGGTCACATGACTGAAAATAGCGCACAATTTGCCTGTGACTTGGATCAGCTTCCTTTAAAAAAATCCTTTATGAAGGTTGCTGTCATTTTCTAATTTCTTTTTACCTTTATTGCTCCTGTCTCCCAGTCTGGGCTGTGGTCACATGACCATGTCCATGCAGCTGTTTCTTATTTCCTGTGATGTTATGTCCATGGGCGGGGCAGTGACATGTGAGGGGGAGTGTCTATGTAAAAAGCTATAAACTAACTGGGCGTGGTTAGGGGCGGTGCTTGAGCTGTGGCAGAGGAAGGAGAAGTGCATCATGGGTTTGGTTGGATACAGTGATAGGAAGTGCTACCCACAGGTTGGAAAATATCCAGAGTGATTGGTTTATATGGAGAAAATGGGTCAGGAGAGGCCAAATTGAAAAAGATAAAGCTTGGAGAAGATTTACATGAACATAGCTGTTATAATCCATGTAATCATGGAAAACCCCTTTAAAACCTGTGACACCCATTAGACACTAGATCGTAATCCTGGAAAACCTCTTTAAGACTTGCGACACCCATTAGACACTAGATAGTAATCCTGGAAAACCCCACTTAAGACTTACAACACCCATTAGACACTAAAAAAAAAATTACTGCTGACATGTCACAACTGGACGCAGTGACCCGATATTTACATTGATCTGCCGTTTGCATTATTTCATTTTGCGCAACTACATTTCCAGTCATAGCTTGAATGCGAACTTGTGATCTTGGCGTCACACAACCAGTCTCCCTGTGCCCATAGTCTAAGCCTAAAGGAGAACTATAGATGTCCATTGAATTGGGACAATTTTTTGTAATCGGCGAGCTTCCTGGGCTATAGAATGTGATCAATAGGGCTGATCAGGACCCCTGAGATTGAAGATTTCTCCGAGATCGGCCAATTCCCCCCCCCCAAAAAAAGACACCCTACAGTCACTTTTGACCATGGATGATCTTTCAGGGGTCCCCTACTCCTGTGAATTATACAGTAGAGACTTCTTTTTCAGACCATATGGCTCATAGGTCTCTGGATACAAGGGGGATATAATATAGATAGCAAAGTAAGGCGGCGCTCACCTGTAGAAAACACCCTCTGGGCATGGTTGCCGTACCTGTATGCGGAAATAGTCCAAACGCAAAAGAGAAAAATCCAGCTCGGGTCATGAGGAAGGACCCACATGTACTAGAGGTCTGAAACGCGTAACTGCACAAGTCTTGTCATATGGAAGTTTTATAACCGCTGGAATAAAGTCCAAAATATTTTTCACCTGAGCTGGATTTTTCTCTTTTGCGAAAGGGGATATAATGGTACCGATTTGCAGTGTTTTGAGTGGATTTCCCGCCGTTTTTCATCCAGCATCAAAAAGTCTTGGATTAAATATAAGCCTGTGATTTTTTCTGACATGTTAAACCGGTTGGATCAGCACCAAAAATATAGAAACATAGAAGGATGACAGCAGAAAAAGACCACATATGGTCCATCTAGTCTGCCCTTATTTTTGGACAGACGTGTTTATCCTGGGCAGGTTTAAGTTCACTTACTGTATATTTCCGCTTTTTCCAAGCCTGACTGACTCTTTTTTGGTGTAATAATATTTCCTCACATTGGTCCTGATCTTCCCCCCTAACTAATTTTAGACTTTGCCCTCTTCTTTCTGTGTTGTTTTTTTTTTTTTTTAATTAAAAACACATTCCTCACGAACCGTATTTATGCCTTTAACATATTTATAAGTTTCGATCATGTCGCCCATTTCCCTTCTTTCTTCGAGGCTATATGGATTCTTAAAGTTTCTCCTGATATGTTTTATGCTTCACACCTGCCGCCATTTCCCTTTGCACCCGTTCTCTTTATAGGTAGGGTCATTACGTAGGTATTCTAGATGTAGTCTCACTAGTGCTCTATAAAGCGGGATCACAATCTCCCTCCTCCACCTCTAGCTATACAGCCAAGCGTCCATCTTGCTTTCCCCACACTGGGCACTCATTTTGAAGCCATCGAATATGAGCAACCCTAGATCCTCCTCTTCTGAAGTCTTGGCTGACACAGAGCTTCCGATAGGATAGTGAGATAGAGGGTTACTTCTCCCCAAGGGCATTCTTTTACATTTGGACACCTTGAACTGCAAATTGCATTGTTTGGACCATTGTTTGGACCATTTATCCAGAGGAGCATGTTCCTCATGCCTCCAGGAATATCCGCCCTGTTACACACTTTTGTGCCATTGGCAAAAAGACAAACCTTCTCCTATGTCACCTACAAAAAATTAAAAAGTATAGGACCCAGGACAAACCCTTGAGGCCCACCATTTGTAACTTGTCTCTTCTCAGTATGTACCCCCATTGACAACAATGCTTTTGGGATTATCTAGAGAGTAAATCCAATCTTCAATCCTTTATCTTTCAGCTCTTAATGTTGCACTAAAGTCCAGGTAGGCAATATCCACGGTGCCACCTCGGTCCGGCACTTTAATGTGAGAATCGGGGGCTGAGACTCCTAACAAAGAACTCGTTTCCCCTGCAGTGGCCTCTACAGGAGAAATGAGGTATTTCATGTACTAATTCAGATGAACAGAGTGAGAACTGCTGCTTGACTGGGGTGAGGGGGTCCCGAGTGGACACCCTCTCAGTGACATCATTCTGTCCCATTTGCGCATATGGAATGGGGTTGTCAAGATAAGACAAACACTTTAAGTTCTTAAAAATGATATTCAATGGTTCTTTGGTTATATCTACTTGTGTGAGGGCCGGTCAACAACCAATATGGCCATATGGCGTCTTTCATGGAGGATTTCAATCAGCGCTTCATTAACGAAGTGTGCCATTCAGGATTATACAAAAGTTGGGTGGACCTATAATGGTCCATTGCCATATTGGTTTTCCTCTAGCTTTCCCAGAAATAACCATTTTTATTGCACTTTTACGTCACACAGATAAGAAATCATAAGAAGTCAATTCCTTTCTTGCCACCATAACATACTTGAATTGGACAACGGATGAGACTTTTTAAATGTCAATTTTTTCTATTAAAGGGAATGTGTAATCTGAAAATGACCTATTCTTTGTTAGGTTTTTATGTTAAACATATTTTTTGGTAGAATTTTTGGGTGATTTTGTTTTAAAATTTCCATGTCCCATATGTATACTTTTTATCTGAAATCCTGCAGTTTTTACACTGGCCACTGGATCTAAAGTATGTCAAGACGTCCTATTCTTGGAGAGCCCATTGACTTCCATAGGAGAGTTTTCTAGGCATGCTGTGTGACCTGTGCAGAGGTCAGGAGGGAGTAGACAAGCTGTGATATCACCTGTTGTGAACGGTGCTTCCAGCGTTATCTATATTGAGGTTGATATCTCTCATTATAATCATGCCTACGATGATAATGAGATGACTACTAAGAAGTTATCTGTACAGAACAGGAAGTCTCAACATATTTTGAGGCCTAGTGGCCAGTGTAAAAACTGCTTTACTTTAGTTATGTTTTTATAAATATAGTGACATGGAAAATAAAACAAAACTCACCAAAAGTTCTAAAAAAAATGTTTAGCATAAAAATGTGATTACAATAATAGGTAACTTTCTGGTGACACATGTGCTATAAAAATCAAAACAAAATTCAACAGCTCGCGATCCTTTCTTGCTCTGCGCGGGAAGGGGCGATCCCCAAAATCAGTGCAGCAGTAATCCCAGCAGGCGTGGTGCTTTCAACACAATATATTCTTTTTTCCAATTTCCAAATCATAGGTTTTTTAGGACGCGTTTTTCGGCTCGTCCAGCCTTCCTCAACATCTCCTTTAAAGGCACAGTACCGTTTAATAATGTAAATAACAAAGCTGGGGCTACCTGCCAGCTCTAAAATCATGCAGAACCAACCCAAACATTTCCTCCGTGTTGTACCTAATGAACACCAACAAGAGAATGCCTCTGCACTTGGTATACCACAGTTTATCAGAGCTGCATGGACTGTTCCTTTAAGGTATCTCTCTCCCATAGGAGACTGCTACTCTTGGGCTTGGGGATCACAAAGTTGCTTCGGAGAGTAGCCCAAGGGAGAAATATATAATGACTCTGAAATGGCTATATTCCTGCTTCTGGGTGATGGTAGATCTTGACATTCAATAAGTTACCATTGGTTATGTCTCTGCTCCTAATCATGCGTTCTTACCCCCCCCCCCTTACTGTTAAAAGAAAACTCCAGCCAAAATCATCTGTCACGTAGTGTGAAGGCTTTGTGCTCCTTGTAGTTGATTTTCTATATTTTATCCCCTAATAGCTGGTATTCTCCATGGCTCACAGCTGGGAGCAGCACCGCTCCTGGCCACCCGACTGTGCAGGTAATGGGGCCATGTGTTCTCTGCACCGCCATGCTCAGAAAACTGGATGCAGCGCTCCTCCTCCTTCATCTTTCCTGTCTTCTAATCTGAAAAATAGTTGATCCCACTTTGAGAAATTCACCCAAGTCTGCAATCGGTTTTGACCCAAATTTTTAGAAAATTGTCAAATTTGATTTGTTTAGAATAGATTCACTCCTCTCTAGCCATCACTATACAGTTGGAATGCCCCTTTAAATGCTGTCATTTGAAATCATGTAACTTGCCCAGGAGAAGAATTTGCCCAGTACTGCAGTGAGCCTTGACAGATAGACATTTGCTCGTGATTTTGCTGACCTTTGTTGCAGAAGGGTTGTCCAGAATTGGAAAAAAAGAGTCCGCTTTTTTTCCCCAGAACCAGCACCCCTCTTGTCTGTGGGTTGTGTCTGGTATTGTAGTACTAAGCACAGTCACTGGACAGGAGTGATCCTAGTTCTGGGTAAAACAGTTTAGGATTACAGATTATATTAATGCTATTGATCTACCGGTACATCTTTTGTGCAATTTGATAGGCTGTGTACAAAATACTGTATAACGATCTGAAATGAGATTTGCATATAAAACCAAGAAATAGCATGGCCTTTCCACTCCCAGCTTAAGAGTGTTGAGTCCTTGGTCAAAACATCTGAATTGCTGACCAGCCTGAAAGATCTAGACCGATCTGTGGCTTGGAGGTCTATGAAATGGAAATTACGAGGGTAGATGTATAATGCTTTCCTATGTAACGCCAATTATTCAGACCAGTGTTGGCCTTGTGACCACTTCAGAAACGATACCCTAAATTTAGGTCGCTTTGTGTGAAGTGTAAAATAAGCAATTTCCATTTTAAAAAAAATCTACTTTTGAGGACCTTTATATTGCCCCTAATTTCTTGATCCTTTGCCATAGGTGATAGACTTTTTATCATCCAACACATATGGAAAAGTGACTCCAGGCAAAATCCTACATTTAGCTTTGGATGGAGTTCAGTTTTTTTTAATTTAAGAACTTCATATTCCTCTCAGACAGCGTGGTTCTCTGGTGGCCCCAGGTATGGAGCAGGTCATGTAGATGGGACCTTCATATAAAACTTCCATTACCAGTAATGGGGGGAGTAACATTGGAGGATGGATAGGGGCCATTATGTACTTGTGGCCTATTGTATCCTGAATGTATCCTGTCACACGGTCCGCTTCACATTATCCACTGTCACAAGTCACTTCGGCCATTGACAACTCATCTTTTGCGCCACGGGAACTAACGGAACTTTCTAATGACTTTAAGTCATAGGACTGATGAGCTTCATAAAACCACTTTAGTTTTATTGTATGATTTATTCACTTGTTACTTAAAGCAATCAATTGTATGTAACATGACCGGGAATGCTTGATTTGGTTTCCTCTAATTGCAATTTAACAACTGAAAGTCAGTCCCACCGTATTGGACAAGAGGCTTACCGTTATGGGACCCAGGAGAACGGAGGGTCTGTAAGGTAACCCACCCATCCAGACTCTGAAAAGAGTACTCTACTTGCCTATAGAGAGGTGTGATGACTTCTCAAGTTTAGTCCAAGCCAATGTGCTCTTGACGAGTGTCCAGGGTCCTTTGCCAAGTTGATGGGGCCCATCGTACTACGGAGCTCCCTATTTCCCAGATGTTTTGCAATTAGATAAACCTTGATGGCGTTGCCAGGAATGATGATTTCTCACTATTTGTGTTGTTTAGTCCCATGCCCATACTAATGTAACGTTATACATATGTTGGTTGAGATTTCACTTGACTTTTTTATCATTTGATTTTATTGAAGGGCTTTTATTAAGTGTGTACAAAATACACTGTAATCAATAAAGAATGTTTTTTTTAATACTCACTGCCTTCATTCATTTTCTACCCACCCTGTGGATACCTGTCTGAATTAGGAAGACCCTAGATTTTGGACACCTCATAATAGTAGTAATGCATCCATCACGAGGAAAGGGTACAGTTTACTGTGTTTATGGAAGTGGCTGTGGATCGGCTGTGCCACTGAACAGATATGACTTGGGGTACTTTCACATTTGTGGCATAGCTATCCGGCAGGTGAACAGCCTGCCGGATCCGCCGTGCCACAAGTACCAGTGTGCTGCCGCTCTGTCCCCATTGACTATAATGGGGCGGGGGCGGAGCTACGGCGCAGCACGGCAGAGATCGCCGGACTAAAAAGTCGGACCTGGAGTACTTTTAGTCCGTCGATCCCCGGCCGTGCACTGCCGTGCTGCGCAGTAGGTCCGCCCCCCGCCCCATTATAGCCAATGGGGACGGAGCGGCAGAACGGCAGCACACTGGTACTTGCGGCATGGCGGATCAGGCAGGCTGTTCACCCGCCGGAACAGTCTACGGATAGCTATGCCGCAAATGTGAAAGTACTCAAAAAGTTACTCCTAAGGGCATTGTCCTGGTGGCCCCCTGGTCTTTACCCTTTAATCCCTATATGGGAATCTGGTCTCTGCTGCAGGGGAACCACTAGGCCACTACTTTCTGGAGTAGTCTCTGTTCAGTGACTGCTGACCCACAGGGGTTAAGAGACTTGTCTAGAGCACTGATGGATCAGGCAAAACTGTAGTCCCGGACAAGGCGAAGTTGGAGCAGGCAGAGTGAGTGCAATCCGGAAACAGGCAAAGATCAGGGCAGGCAGCACAAATCTGGGAATCGGGCATAATTAAGGTCAGACAGCAGAGGATCAAATAAGGGTAGTCAGACCGAATACAGCACACCTTTGCAGGCTAGAAAACATACTGCACAGACACCCTTCCACAGAGGAGAGTGCCATAAATGCCCAAAGGTGGCCCGCGGGGAAAGATTAACGCCAGATGGCCTCACAGGCAGTCAAAGGTGCAGGCCTCAGCCTGCGTGAAGTGGAGGGAGCAGTGCCACTTCAGAGACCATGCATGCCGGGAAGGATTAAAAGAAAAAGCAGGAAAGCAGGGAAGGTGAGTGCTCTGGCAGCTGTGCCCACTGGGAGGGGAGAGATAGTGTCATGCATGGACTGCTGGTGCAACATTTGGATCGAGCATGAACCAAGAAACAACATGTCCCCTCCATGGTCTTGGACAAGAATCTACTTCCACACCTTCTCAAGGTTACATCCATTCCATTTACTCATTTCCAGGTTCACCATGAAGGGTACCTCTACTGCCTAGGGGAGTTTCTTGTTTAAATAAAATCTTTATGGGGAAAAATGGTGTATTGTCACACAGGCTCTTTTGCACTGAAAATATTTGCAAGGTCATTTATTAAACAGACGTATTTCTAGCGCGGATTGTGGCGTAAAGATCGTTTGCGCCGCAATCTGCAACTTTTCCCCACTCACGCCAGGTCTAAAACAGGGGGCATGGCAGGGAAGGGAACAGGCTGGCAGCCCGTCTCATTTACCATTTTCTATGCCTGTTTTAGGCGTAGAAAATGGTCTAAATGTAAGACAACTAGGAAGCTGGCTTATATTTAGAAGCGGTGGTGGAACCTTCAAAGTTATGTAGATGCCGGCGCCAGTGCAGGGCCTTATTGAGACCGGCATCTAAAACAGCGGCCTTAATAAATGTGCCCCCTGCACTCCTTAGTGTTATAAAGATCCACATTTTGTTTTGGTGGAGACCATCCATCCAGTAACATTTTTGCCATGTGTGATATATAAGGATTTTTCAATCATTTGTGCACCATTTTCTAGCCGTCTGTCCGTTTTTAATGGCCGTTTTGCATGGCTATTAAAAACGGATGAATTTTAATGGCTTTTTTTTATATTTTTATAAAGATCCCAACCTCTGAAGTTGCCTCCGTAAACATAATGTTCCCCATAGTGGCCCCCATCTGTAACAATGTCCCCCATGGTTGCCCCAGCAGTAATAATGTTCCCCATGAGCGTGTGGTGACGGTTATAACGTTGAGCGCAGGTACTTTTCAATGAAGAGAGGAGAGACTGCCTCTGCACGTGAAAGTGGATGAGGTTTTTTTTTTTTAACCCCAAAAAGGCCACATTGTCTAGTTTACCTGTTTTTAACTCCCGTCTAACCAGCCATTAAAACAGTCCCATTGATATCAATGTGGTCCACCTGGCCGTGAAAACGGCCAAAAATAGGACATGTCCTATTTTTTGATGGCTGCTATCCACTGGCCATGTGAAAAAGCCCCATATACTTTCATTGTGTGCATGTAGCCTAAAGGTTTACATGGCTAGCTCATGGTGGACTGTATTTTTTATGGGGGGAGTTCTGTACTCTGAGGCTTTACTGTCTCTCAGTTGCCGCTGTGTCATCCTATTGCCTTAGAGACCATAGTAGTCCCGGACAAGGCGAAGTTGATGCAGGCAGAGTGCGTGCAATCCGGAAACAGGCCAAAGATCAGGGCAGGCAGCACAAATCTGGGAATCGGCATTGAGTCATTGAGATGAGGTAATTTATCACTTGATCTTGTGCACCTCGTGTATCTATGTTGGGTCATATAAAAAGTAAAATATGTATATTTTCACACCATGTTTGGGCTGTTCTTTTGGCTCACACTCTATATATAAAGGGACAATAAGTAGATGTATAGAAACTGGAAGCAGATGTACACATAAAGATGCTGATATTTCATAGTTTTCCTGCTCTATACGTCAAACATGATAAATACATAGTAAAATAGGTGGTGATTTATCAAAATGGTGTAAAGTAGAACTGGCTTAGTTGCCCATAGCAACCAATCAGATTTCTCCTTTCATTTTTCAGAGCTCCTTTGGAAAATTAAAGGTGAAACCTGATTGGTTGCTATGGGCAGCTAAGCCAGTTCTACTTTAAACCAGTTTGATAAATCACCCCCATAGTTTGTAAGACTGAAAAAAGACATCTGTCCATCCAGTTCGGCCTGTTATCCTGCAAAGTTGATCCAGAGGAAGGTAAAAAAAAAAAGAAACGCTATGAGTTAGGAGAGAATTTTCCTCATCTGAAAAGGAAAACATCACTTCCAGACTCCAATTTCAGCAATTACACTAAATCCCTTTATCTCCAGAATTCTAGTACCTATAACTTATAATACTGCATTATTACTCTCCAGAAATACATCCAGGCCCCTTCTGAACTCTTTTAGAGAACTCGCCATCACCACCTCCTCAGGCAGAGAGTTCCATAGTCTCACTGCTCTTACCATGAAGAATCCTCTTCTATGTTTGTGTAGAAACCTTCTTTCCTCCAGACGCAGAGGATGTCCCCTCGTCACAGTGACAGTCCTGGGGATAAATAGATGATGTTAGTGAGTTCACAATCACCACCTCCACAGGCAGAGAATCCCATAGTCTCACTGCTCTTACCGTAAAGAATCCTCTTGTTTGTGTAGAAACCTCCTTTCCTCCAGACATGGAGGCCTTAATATCGTTTACTTTTAAGACTTCCTCTAAACCATTTCTAAAACTGTCCACTGTTCCTGCTGTGACCACGTCCTGCGGAAGTATATTCCACAGATTCACAACTCTTACAGTAAAGAAACTTTGACGCTTCCGGAGACTGAACTTTTTCCTCTCCAGTCGGAGGCAGTGCCCCGATGTCTTTTGAGCGCATTTTACATGGAACAGTTTTTCACCGTATTTTTTGTATGGCCCATTTATATATTTGTATAGGTTAATCATGCCCCCCCTTAGACGTCTCTTCTCGAGACTAAATAAATTTAATTCTTTTAATCTTTCTTCATAACCAAGGCCCTCCATGCCCCTTATCAGTTTAGGTGCTCTCCTCTGTACTTTTTCCAGCTGCAGTGCATCCTTTCTATAGACTGGTGCCCAGAACTGAACTGCGTATTCCAGGTGAGGCCGCACTAATGCTTTGTAAAGTGGTAATACATCTCTGCCCTGCGAGTCCATGCCTCGTTTAATGCATGACAATATCCCGGTGGCCTTAGAAGCAGCTGATTGACCTTGTATGCTGTTGTTTAATCTACCATCTACAAGGGCACCCAAATCCTTTTCTATAAGTGACTCTCCCAGTGTTACATCCCCTAGGACAGTGATGGGCAGCGTGCGGCTCTCCAGCTGTTGCAGAACTACAACTCCCAGCATGCAAAGCCTGTCTATAGCTATCAGCTTACTGCAGGGCATGGTGGGAGTTGTAGTTTAGCAACAGCTGGAGAGCCGCACGTTGCCCATCACTGCCCTAGGACATATGAAGCACAAAGATTATTACTACCAAGATGCATAACTTTACATTTGTCCACATTGAACCTCATTTGCCAAGTTGATGGACCAATCATTGCTTGTAGTTTATGGACATCTTCGTCAGAACGCAAGTCGCCTGAAAGCATTAGAAGACTGATCAGGATCCTGATCAGACTTCGAAATGCTTTCAGGTTACTATGGCAGCCAGGACGCTATTAAAGTCCTGGTTGCCATAGTAGTAGTGGGGAGCGGGGAAGCAGTATACTTACAGTCCGTGCGGCTCCCGGGGCGCTCCAGAATGACGTCAGAGCGCCCCATGCTCATGGATCACGTGATCCATGCGCGTGGGTGCCCTGACGTCACTCTGAGTGCCCGGAGCCGCACGGACGGTAAGTATACTGCTCCCCCGCTCCCCACTACACTTTACCATGGCAACCAGGACTTTAGCTTCCTGGCTGCCATGGTAACCATTGAGAAAAAGCTAAATGTCGGATCCGGCGATGCGCCGAAACGACGTTTAGCTTATGGCCGGATCCGGATTAATGCCTTTCAATGGGCATTAATTCCGGATCCGGCCTTGCGGCAAGTGTTCAGGATTTTTGGCCGGAGCAAAAAGCACTGCATGCTGCGGTATTTTCTCCGGCCAAAAAACGTTCCGGTCCTGAACTGAAGACCTTCTGATGCATCCTGAACGGATTTCTCTCCATTCAGAATGCATTGGGATAATCCTAGAGCCCCCGACGACGGATCTCTATGCCGGAAAACAAAAACGCAAGTGTGAAAGAGCCCTTAGTGTCATCTGCAAAAATAGAAATGGTGCTATTAATCCTGTCCTCAATATCATTAATAAATAAATTAAATAATAGAAGGCCCAGCACTGAACCTTGGGGTACACCACTTATAACACGGGACCATTTTGAATAGGAATCATTGACCACACCTCTCCAGACACGATCCTTCAGCCAGTTTTCAATCCAATTACAAACTATACTTTCCAAGCTTAGACCTTACTTTACCTATTTAACGTCTGTGAGGGACAGTATCAAAAGCCTTTGCAAAATCCAGAAACACTACATCCACAGCCGCCCCTCTGTCCAGGCTACTACTAACCTCACTACATCCACAGCCGCCCCTCTGTCCAGGCTACTACTTGCCTCACTACATCCACAGCCGCCCCTCTGTCCAGGCTACTATTCACCTCACTACATCCAAAACCGTCCCTCTGTCCAGGCTACTACTCACCTCCTCATAAAAACAAGTCAGGTTAGTCTGACAACTTCTGTCCTTGGTAAATCCATGTTGGTTATCACTTATAATATTATTTACAGTCATATACTCCTGTATATAGTCCCTTAGGAGTCCTTCAAACATTTTTCCCACAACAGAAGTTAAACTAAGTGGTCTATAATTACCTATGAAGTCTTTGCATATATACTTACCTGGACGAAATAACAGGTTGTTACATCTTTGATTATTGTCAATCTGATTGTAAAATGACCGCCATGCTACGACTTGTTTGTACACTTTATCTTTATTTCAAAATTTAATTTAATAAAACAGTTTAAACATAATTACCTGTGAAGGACCTTGATCCTTTTTTTGAATAGGGCACCACATTTGCCTTGCGCCAATCACTTGGCACTGTACCAGTACCTAGAGAATCTTTAAAAATTATAAACAGGGGCACAGCAATGACTGAACTGAGCTCTTTATACACTCTGGTGTAATCCATCTGGACCCGGAGCCTTGTTCACATTTACCCTATTTAACTTGTCTTGGACCATATCTAAAGATAGCCAATTGAGTATATTACTGGATGTACTAACAGCCCCAGCACCACAGATATCAGCTCCTTTCTCTTCTTTTGTATATACAGAGCTAAAAAACCCATTTAGTAACTCTGCCTTTTCATTATCTTCAGTAACTACCCCCTGCCCCCCCCCCTTTTACCATTATTTAGGGGACCTACCTGCTCAGACCTAGGTTTTTTAGCATTTATGTATTTTAAGAATTTTTTGGGATTTGTTTTGCTCTCTTTTGCTACCTGTTGTTTGTTTTGTATTTTTGCTAATTTTATCTTCTATATGGTGTTCTTTTTTCTGTACAGAGCTTAGATGCTCTAGACCTGTGATGGCTAACCTCCGGCACTCCAGCTGTGGTAAAACTACAACTTCCAAGATGCACACTTGCTTGGTTGTTCTCAGAACTGCACAGAAATGAATGGAGCATGCTGGGAGTCGTAGTTTCACCACAGCTGGAGTGCCGGAGGTTAGCCATCACTGCTCTAGAAGCTCCTTTGGATTTTCTAGCGATATGCCCCCATTTTCTCAGATGAGACAACTCCTTTAACAAAATAGGGCAGACATTTTTTTACACTAAATAAAATCTAGGATTTTTTTTTTCAGACACCCATTTAGCTCCTCCTCAATGTCAGACATATGTGACATATGTGGCCTTATCATGTAATTATCCTCTGAACCCCCACAATGCACTGCTCTGCTTTTTGAATAAACCAGGAGCTCACCAGTCTTGCTAATAAAGTTGGTAAGACACCTTTCCTATGATATCTATACGCCTAGGATAGGCCATCATTATCAGACCGGTTGGTATCCAACTCCTAGCACTCCTGACGATCAACTGACTGAAGGGCTCCAGAAAGGGCTATATCCCCTTCACTGTTTACTGGACACAGCGCCGTACTCTTGGTAGTGGCCATGCCTGGTAGTGCGCCTCAGTCCCATTCAAGTTAATTAGATTGAGCTGGGAAACAAAGTGCAACCACTACCAAATGTACCACTCTGTGCCTGGTGAAGGTAAGCACCGCAGCCCCCTCAGTCAGGCATTCGGCAAGCGTTCTAGGCATAGGACCCCACTGATCTGAATTCGACAGCCATGATCATTCCTAAACAGCACCACCGCAGGCTAAATGAAGCATGACATAGTGCTCATTGAGATAAGGAGGGGAGATTTATCAAAACAGGTGTAAAGTAGAACTGGCTTAGTTGCCCATAGCAACCAGTCAGATTCCACCCAGTGGCATGCTAAGGGGGAGCGTGGGGGGGCGGTCCGCCCAGGGTGCCTTTCTCAGTGGGTGCCAGAGTCCAGAAGCAATGTGTGCTTCCATCAATACAGATGGAAGCGCTCATTGCTGGAGCTCAGGGAGCTGCGGTCCTGTCTCTCACCGCTCAGTTCCCCGCGCTTCTCCCCTCCTTCAGGCCGGTGGCGCTCTGAATGGTGAAGCAGGAAGGCCTTTCCCCGCTCCACCATTCAGCTTGCAGGCACAGATCGCGCTGCCGGCCTGTGTGGGAGGAGTCTGCAGCCCAGAAATTTGCATAAGCTCCGCCCACATAGTGCTGCAGAATGATCTGTGCCTGCAGGGAAGAGAGGACTGTGAGCTTCAGGAACGGGACAAGGTGAGTAGTTACTGTGTTTTGTTTGTTTTTTTTTTTGTTTTTTTAACACAGAGGGGGCACAGTGCACATAGGGTATTACTACTATGAAGGGAGCACAAAGGGCATTATTACTGTGAAGGGGGCACAATGGGCATTATTACTATTAGGGGGGACAATGGGCATTATTATTGTTAAGTGGGTACGGTGGGTATTACTACTGTGAAGGGGCACAATGGGCATTTCTAGTATGGAGGGGGCACAATGGGCATTTTACTATGGAGGGGGAACAGTGCACACAGGGCATTACTACTATGAAGGGGGCACAGAGGGCATTATTACTGTGAAGGGGCACAATGGCAAATTGCATACATTTGTGTACGTTTTTATTTTTTTTACTAAATATATCTAAACATATCCACCTGATGTACAGCAAAAACGAGATGTGAACAGGCCTATAATAAGATATGACATAGATATCAGATCTGCTCACATGTCTTTACATCTGTTTTTGCCCTGATTGTATATGCTGTATTTTAGTATTTGATGACTGTTATTAGACTTCCTGGAGTTGTGTCGTAGCTATGGGTAAGGCTTGCTTTCTCGAATGCTGACTTGAGCTTTTAGTTTCCTTATTCTGACCCCTCCCAGTCATTGCCCAGCAGATTCTTCTTCCTGGATGCGTTCCCAGCAGTGAGTAACTAACAGCTCAGTCTTCTGATCCTGAAGGTAAGGCTGTGTCTTCCTGATTGTTATGCTGCGTATTTTATATGCTTCCTTATCTCATGTGATTTGTCTTTAACGAGGTTGTGCCAAGGGATAGGAGATAACTAATCACTGAGGGTCTGACTGATGGGATCTCCACCGATCCTGAGAACGTTCCCATTCCCCCACCTTTATGGAGTGACAGGTCAAGTCCTGCTCCCTGCCGCTCCATTCTCTGTAGGACTGCCAGGAATAGCTGAGCTCTGTACTCCCGCAGTCTTATAGAGAATGAACTGAGCATGCTCACCCTGCAGCTCCATCAGGACAGGGCAGAACTGAACCCCTGATCTTGGGATCGGTGGGGGTCCCGGTGGTTGGACTCCTACTGATCAGCTAGTTTTCCCCTTTCCTGTGAATAGGCGGAGACACTTTAATCTTGGTACAACCTCGTCAATGGACATTAAAGGGTTTGTCTCATCTCAGACAATGGGGGCATATCGCTAGGATATGCCCCCATTGTCTTATAGGTGCGGGTCCCACTACTGGGACTCGCACCTATATTGGGAACGGAGCCCCGCAAAGTGGTGGCTGGAGGACTCCTCTCCCCATAGAAATGAATTGGAGCGCACGGCGCATGAGACCGGCCACCGCTCCCATTCACTTCTATAGGTCAGATAGAAATAGCCAAGCCAGTGCTCGGCTATTTTCGGTGACCCCATAGAAAATGAATGGAGGGTGCCCTCCACCACTTTCTGGGCTCCGTTCTCGATATAGGTGGCAGGTCCCAGCCCTGGGACCCGCACCTATCAGACAATGGGGGCATATCCTAGTGATATGCCCCCATTATCTGAGATGAGACAACCCCTTCAAGGTGGTCCTGCACATTAAAAGTAGGTTGATGGTTGAACAGTCATCTGGTGAACGATCGTTATGCCAACTCATTCATACACATGTTAGTCCATGTTGGAAGTTACAGTCCTTCAAACTAGCCCATTTATATTTAATGACACCGGGCAAAGGATGTTCTTCCTTTGCCCATTCCTGGACTAGTGCCTATCAGATGAAACACAGCCAATACCTTTCCAGACAATAACGTATGGCTACACATGTCCTGGCAACATATGTCATCAGCTGTTCTCCGTTCACTTCAGGGGTCCTGATCTAGAGGTTGGTGCGGTTCCTAGAGGTGTAATCCGCACCTATCTGACACTGAAGGCATATCCTAGCGATATGTCACTAGTGTCTGAGATGAGACAACCCCTTTTATTTTATTGAGCCATTGTATAACAGTGTTATTAGATAAGGAATGAAGCTGCTGTTTTCCACTGGATGTTGGTATTGTTTCAGCACTGTATGGTGGTATTTATCAGTGGCGTGCTGCTTAGATACTGGATAGGATATTATATCAGCAGTGTATGGTGGTGGCGGCACTATATAATATTATTATTTAGCCAACATTTTGACAGCACTATTTTGGCACTATACTGTATGACACAGTAATGAGACACCTTATGGCATGGTTATTTGTATTATATTATATGACAGTACATTATGGGGGGAGAGGGGTGCTGACAGGTCATCTTCAAGTGTAAGGCCATCCCTGAATGTCACAGGGCAGGAATGATTCACCCAGTGCAGGTATAATGTGCACAGTGAGGGCAATAATACTTACAATATATTACAACACAGGAACAATGCATAAAGGGATATCACACTACATAAAAAAACAAAACATTGTGCCATCATAGGAAAGGGTTGTTGCATGCAGTGATGTCACAATATAGGACTAATACACACAATGATGTCATACAACAGGGGTAATAAACACAGTGACATCACAGTGTAGAAGTAGTAAACACAGTGATGTCACAGTGCAGGGATAATAAACACAGTGATGTCACAGTACAGGGATAATGTTCACAGTGATGTCACAGTACAGGGATAATGTTCACAGTGATGTCACAGTACAGGGATAATGCATACAGTGATATCACAGTACAGGGATAATGCATACAGTGATATCACAGTACAGGGATAATAAACACAGTGATGTCACAGTAATGCATACAGGGATGTCACAGTACAGGGATAATGCATACAGTGATGTCACAGTACAGGGATAATGCATACAGTGATGTCACAGTACAGGGATAATGCATACAGTGATGTCACAGTACAGGGATAATGCATACAGTGATGTCACAGTACAGGGATAATGCATACAGGGATGTCACAGTACAGGGATAATATACACAGTGATGTCACAGTACAGGGATAATGCATACAGTGATGTCACAGTACAGGGATAATACACACAGTGATGTCACAGTACAGGGAGGGATAATGTTCACAGTGATGTCACAGTACAGGGATAATACACACAGTGATGTCACTGTACAGGTATAATGCATACAGTGATGTCACAGTACAGGGATAATGCATACAGTGATGTCACAGTACAGGGATAATGCATACAGTGATGTCACAGTACAGGGATAATGTACACAGTGATGTCACAGCACAGGGATAATGCATACAGTGATGTCACAGTACAGGGATAATAAACACAGTGATGTCACAGTACAGGGATAATAAACACAGTGATGTCACAGTACAGGGATAATGCATACAGTGATGTCACAGTACAGGGATAATGCATACAGTGATGTCACAGTACAGGGATAATGTACACAATGATGTCACAGCACAGGGATAATGCATACAGTGATGTCACAGTACAGGGATAATAAACACAGTGATGTCACAGTACAGGGATAATAAACACAGTGATGTCACAGTACAGGGATAATGTACACAGTGATGTCACAGTACAGGGATAATGTACACAGCGATGTCACAGTACAGGGATAATAAACACAGTGATGTCACAGTACAGGGATAATAAACACAGTGATGTCACAGTACAGGGATAATGTACACAGTGATGTCACAGTACAGGATAATAAACACAAGGATGTCACAGAACAGGGATGATGCACACAGTGATGTCAGAGTACAGGGATAATGCATACAGTGATGTCACAGTACAGGGATAATGCACACAGTGATGTCACAGTACAGAGATAATGCACACAGTGATGTCACAGTACAGGGATAATAAACACAGTGATGTCACAGAATAGGGATGATGCACACTGTGATGTCACAGTACAGGTGATAATAAACACAGTGATGTCACAGTACAGGGATAATGCATACAGTGATGTCACAGTACAGGGATAATGCATACAGTGATTTAACAGTGCAGGGATAATGCATACAGTGATGTCACAGTACAGGGATAATGCACACAGTGATGTCACAGTACAGGGATAATGCATACAGTGATGTCACAGTACAGGGATAATGCATACAGTGATGTCACAGAACAGAAACAAAAGAAAATGGTCTTCCCTCCCGTGTAGCAGAGAAGCTTTAGGGCCCCCTTATGAACTGGGGCTTAGATGCAATTGTTACCTCTGCACCCTCTGGAAATTACATTGTGTTCCTATGTAAAGCTACACACAATAGTCCTGAAAGTCAAGCACAAGTAGAAGCACAGAGAACAGTGCAAGAAGTGGTCCAGTACGAAGATTCAGAGGTCTGACTGTAAACATGGCCTCCACGTACCATTTATGATACTGGTGTCTTCTTATGTGACAGCGCACACCGAGGCCTGCGCATGACCACAACCTCTGGATGCTCCTATAGCTACTCTCCTGCTCTGATATTTGCAGCCCAATTTTACATGAAAATGTCTGCGTCTCACTTTGTGCTTTTACTTCCACTTACAGACGCAAGGATGATCCTGATGGCAGTGCCCTCTGTACTCCTCTACCTGCTAAGCTTTACTCTGCTACACCCTGTCGTTCTGGGAGAGAATGACCGGCCAATAATAGGTAAGCTGGAATACCACTGGAGTCCATTTTTTGTATTTATTCCACCCCTTTGATGATGAGGACAATATCTAGTTATAATATCCTTCAGGTAAACAATTAATGTTTGATTGGTGGGAGTAGGAGATCTAAGACCTATGCCGATTAGCATAACAAGGAAACCTTCCCTTATTGTCTACAGCAGGCATCCTCAAACTGCGGCTCTCCAGCTGTTGCAAAACTACAACTCCCAGCATGCCCGAACAGCCTACAGGTATCAGCCTACAGCAGGGCATTGTGGGAGTTGTAGTTTTACAACAGCTGGAGAGCCGCAGTTTGAGGATAACTGGTCTACAGGGACATAGTGGTAAAGTGGCCAAGCCTAGGACTACAGGTCATCCAAGTCCTCTAAAATTTAAGACGAGGTGCTGTATCAGTCATGACCATCTGGACAAGTCACCATGCCTGTATAAACCATGCAGGTGATGTAATACTCATAGAAGCAGTATTGTGCTGATTGTCACGGAGTCCCAGAGATCAGTTCCTCACCAATCAAACATTTATGGTCCATCTTACAGATAGACCATCAAAGTTAGTGTGTGGATAACATTTTTGCATAAAGGGCAGTTGACTGTACGACAATAACTTCTCAAAATTAGGTTTCAAAGAGAACCTGTAATCAGGACATCCCAAGAGAACCCATTTACCTATAATGGGGTCTGTTGGGTTTGCACTATGGTGTCCTCATTTGAATTGCAGTGCTGGATGCTCATAGGAGAAAGGACTTGTGATGATGTAATCACCGTAACTTGTAGATATTACTGGTCACATGACAATGACATCATCACAGGTCCTTTCTCCTATAAGCATCCAGGAGGAGTGTTTCTGCAGGAGAAGGTGGCAAAGGGTGTTATACTATATACTGAGTACTGTGTTACACTATATACTGGAGGGTATATTCTGAGGGCTGGGGTGTTATACTATATACTGTGTGGGACTAGGGGTGGTATACTATATCTGTGGTATACAGTGGCGTAACTAGAGTTCTATGGGCCCCAGGGCAAACTTTGGATCAGGCCCCCCCAACCGCGTGCCCGGTTTCACCCTCTGTGACTATGCTCATTACACCCCTGGTCTCTGGTAATAAAAATATCCCCCCCCCCACTAATGTACCTATAGCCCTCACTGTTCCCGGTAATGTTCTCCACAGCTGCCAGTAATGTCCCCCACTGCCCCCAGTAATGTTTCCCACTGCCCCAGGTAATGTCCCCCACTGCCCCCAGTAATGTTTCCCACTGCCCCCAGTAATGTTTCCCCCTGCCTCTAGTAATGTTCCCACTGCCCCCAGTAATGTCCCCCACTGCCCCCAGTAATGTTCCCCACTGCCCCCAGTAATGTTTCCCACTGCCCCTAGTAATGTTCCCACTGCCCAGTAATGTCCCACGGCCCCCAGTAATGTCCCCCACTGCCCCCGGTAATGTCCCCCACTGCCCCAAATATTGTCTTACACTGCCCCCTGTCTTCACTAACATGTAATGGGGCCCGACACTGCCACAGAGTGCTCGACTCGCCTTCATCACATGCAGTACAGCATCTACCAAGCTCCGGCACTGCCCTACTAGAATTATTCACAAATTAAGTGGCTCTGCAGAGCCTAATCGATGCTAGTCAGGCTCTGCCTACCCCTTTAATTTGTGTCTAATTCTAGTAGGGCAGCGCATGTGATGTGATGATACTGGAGTGCATGTGATGCAGGTGAGTTCAGCGCTCTGATGGGGCCCAGCATAAAGTACAGTGACAGTGTCGGGCCCCATTACATGTGAGCACAGCGGACCCCCTCCCCCTGCTGGGCCCGGTCGAGGCCGCACCCTCTGTGACCGCGATTGTTGCGCCCCTGGTGGTATATTTTTCTTTAATATTTACCAGAAAAAATAAATGTGGTGGAAAGGGGGGACGGTGTGAGCAAAGGGGCCCAAAATGGGTAAACATCCCCGGGCCTATGATACACTTACTTCACCCCTGCCTGTGTTGTGAAATAAATATAACGGCGTTTTATCCCTTGATAGGTTCTCTTTAACATAATGACAGGAGAAATAGGGGTACAGCTCTTGGCATTAAAGGTGTTACTTGACACATTGATAGGACCTGTGGTCCTGGTAAGTTTACTAGAAGACGTGTGACTATAATACTGCATACTATTTATCCTGTATTACATTTCTCAGGAATCATAACTCAGGAGGTCTCAGATGAAGTGTTCCTTCAGTATGGTAAAACATATATTGCCGACTCCTACGTAAAGTTTCTTGAGTCAGCTGGTAGCAGAGTGGTTCCTATCCGGTGAGTGTGAACGTCCATGATAAAATCTGCAAGTTTAGGCTGAACATGTCATATAAAGATGTCTAATTCATACATTTTTGTGAGGACTTTATACAGGACTTTATACAGTGTGATATAATTACGTTAGGATTACATGGGTTGGTTAAACACTTGTCTTTGTGGCTATCAATGAACCACTGAAGTCTTCATGATGGCAATACTCGGGTAAGAAAAGAGGCTCTTTGGCACTAACATAAGGGACACTGTGGCTGTCATTAATATAAGGACCACTGTGGCTACCACCAATGGAGGGGACACTGTGGGTGTGGAGGTCACATGGTCATGAGTGTTGGCACTGATATTGTGGGCTCTCTGACTGGCACTGATATTGTGGGCACTATGGATGAAACTAATATAGAGATGCTAAATGAACTTCACATAGCAGTCACTGTGGCTGGTTACTATGTTGTGGGCATTATGGCTGGGGCACTGTGGGCATGTGTTCAGGAGTCATCTAATAGCTCTTCAATGCTAACAAGCTTACAAATATAGTTATTTCCTCCAGAGGTCCTGGCACACATGGCTAATGACACATTGGTGGACATCTACAAGAACAATAAAGGGGCGTATTGATTTTTACAACTGCCAATTTGATGAGACATATGGTATTTCCTACCCTGAGCCACCGGAGGGAAACTAACTGTGACATCTCAGCAGATAACCTGATAATTGTTAACCTGACTAAAGATATTTTTGATGTTACACCATGTTACTTTCGAAATCCACGTGTGTTTTCTTAGTGGCTTACCTTAAACCCAATTGTGATGTCACAATGGCTTACCTTAAACCCACCTGTGATGTCACAGTGGCTTACCTTAAACCCACCTGTGATGTCACAGTGGCTTACCTTAAACCCAGTTGTGATGTCACAGTGGCTTACCTTAAACCCAGCTGTGATGTCACAGTGGCTTACCTCCCAGCTGTGATGTCACAGTGGCTTACCTTAAACCCACCTGTGATGTCACAGTGGCTTACCTTAAACCCACCTGTGATGTCACAGTGGCTTACCTTAAACCCACCTGTGATGTCACAGTGGCTTACCTTAAACCCACCTGTGATGTCACAGTGGCTTACCTTAAACCCACCTGTGATGTCACAGTGGCTTACCTTAAACCCACCTGTGATGTCACAGTGGCTTACCTTAAACCCACCTGTGATGTCACAGTGGCTTACCTTAAACCCACCTGTGATGTCACAGTGGCTTACCTTAAACCCACCTGTGATGTCACAGTGGCTTACCTTAAACCCACCTGTGATGTCACAGTGGCTTACCTTAAACCCACCTGTGATGTCACAGTGGCTTACCTAAACCCACCTGTGATGTCACAGTGGCTTACCTTAAACCCACCTGTGATGTCACAGTGGCTTACCTTAAACCCACCTGTGATGTCACAGTGGCTTACCTTAAACCCACCTGTGATGTCACAGTGGCTTACCTAAACCCACCTGTGATGTCACAGTGGCTTACCTTAAACCCACCTGTGATGTCACAGTGGCTTACCTTAAACCCACCTGTGATGTCACAGTGGCTTACCTTAAACCCACCTGTGATGTCACATTGGCTTACCTTAAACTCACCTGTGATGTCACATTGGCTTACCTTAAACCCACCTGTGATGTCTCAATGGCTTACCTCCCACCTGTGATGTCACAGTGGCTTACCTTAAACCCAGCTGTGATGTCACAGTGGCTTACCTTAAACCCACCTGTGATGTCACAGTGGCTTACCTAAACCCACCTGTGATGTCACAGTGGCTTACCTTAAACCCACCTGTGATGTCACAGTGGCTTACCTTAAACCCACCTGTGATGTCACAGTGGCTACCTAAAGCCAGCTGTGATGTCACAGTGGCTTACCTTAAACCCACCTGTGATGTCACAGTGGCTTACCTTAAACCCACCTGTGATGTCACAGTGGCTTACCTTAAACCCACCTGTGATGTCACAGTGGCTTACCTTAAACCCACCTGTGATGTCACAGTGGCTTACCTTAAACCCACCTGTGATGTCACAGTGGCTTACCTCCCACCTGTGATGTCACAGTGGCTTACCTTAAACCAACCTGTTATGTCACAGTGGCTTACCTTAAACCCACCTGTGATGTCACAGTGGCTTACCTTAAACCCACCTGTGATGTCACAGTGGCTTACCTTAAACCCACCTGTGATGTCACAGTGGCTTACCTTAAACCCACCTGTGATGTCACAGTGGCTTACCTTAAACCCACCTGTGATGTCACAGTGGCTTACCTTAAACCCACCTGTGATGTCACAGTGGCTTACCTTAAACCCACCTGTGATGTCACAGTGGCTTACCTTAAACCCACCTGTGATGTCACAGTGGCTTAACCCACCTGTGATGTCACAGTGGCTTAAACCCACCTGTGATGTCACAGTGGCTTACCAACCCACCTGTGATGTCACAATGGCTTACCTTAAACCCACCTGTGATGTCACAGTGGCTTATCTTAAACCCAGCTGTGATGTCACAGTGGCTTACCTTAAACCCACCTGTGATGTCACAGTGGCTTACCTAAAACCAACCTGTGATGTCACAGTGGCTTACCTTAAATAAAACCTGTGATGTCACAATGGCTCACCTTAAACCCACCTGTGATGTCACAGTGGCTTATCTTAAACCCAGTTGTGATGTCACAGTGGCTTACCATAAACCCACCTGTGATGTCACAGTGGCTTACCTCCCACCTGTGAGGTCACAGTGGCTTACCTTAAAACCACCTGTGATGTCACAGTGGCTTACCTTAAACCCACCTGTGATGTCACAGTGGCTTACCTTAAACCCACCTGTGATGTCACAGTGGCTTACCTTAAACCCACCTGTGATGTCACAGTGGCTTACCTTAAACCAACCTGTTATGTCACAGTGGCTTACCTTAAATCCACCTGTGATGTCACAGTGGCTTACCTTAAACCCACCTGTGATGTCACAGTGGCTTACCTTAAACCCACCTGTGATGTCACAGTGGCTTACCTTAAACCCACCTGTGATGTCACAGTGGCTTACCTTAAACCCACCTGTGATGTCACAGTGGCTTACCTTAAACCCACCTGTGATGTCACAGTGGCTTACCTTAAACCCACCTGTGATGTCACAGTGGCTTACCTTAAACCCACCTGTGATGTCACAGTGGCTTACCTTAAACCCACCTGTGATGTCACAGTGGCTTACCTTAAACCCACCTGTGATGTCACAGTGGCTTACCTTAAACCCACCTGTGATGTCACAGTGGCTTACCTTAAACCCACCTGTGATGTCACAGTGGCTTACCTTAAACCCACCTGTGATGTCACAGTGGCTTACCTTAAACCCACCTGTGATGTCACAGTGGCTTACCTTAAACCCACCTGTGATGTCACAGTGGCTTACCTTAAACCCACCTGTGATGTCACAGTGGCTTACCTTAAACCCACCTGTGATGTCACAGTGGCTTACCTTAAACCCACCTGTGATGTCACAGTGGCTTACCTTAAACCCACCTGTGATGTCACAGTGGCTTACCTTAAACCCACCTGTGATGTCACAGTGGCTTACCTTAAACCCACCTGTGATGTCACAGTGGCTTACCTTAAACCCACCTGTGATGTCACAGTGGCTTACCTTAAACCCACCTGTGATGTCACAGTGGCTTACCTTAAACCCACCTGTGATGTCACAGTGGCTTACCTTAAACCCACCTGTGATGTCACAGTGGCATACCTAACACCAATCGCTGTGATGTCACAGTGGCTTACCTTAAATCCACCTGTGATGTCATAGTGGCTTACCTTAAACCCACCTGTGATGTCACAGTAGCATATCTAACAGAAAATCAGTTGTGATGTCACAGTGGCTTACCTTAAACCCAGCTGTGATGTCACAGTGGCTTACCTTAAACCCACCTGTGATGTCACAGTGGCTTATCTTAAACCCACCTGTGATGTCACAGTGACTTACCTTAAACCCACCTGTGATGTCACAGTGGCTTCTTAAACACACCTGTGATGTCACAGTGGCTTACCTAAATCCACCTGTGATGTCACAGAGGCTTACCTTAAACCCACCTGTGATGTCACAGTGGCTTACCTTAAACCCACCTGTGATGTCACCGTGGCTTATCTTAAACCCACCTGTGATGTCACAGTGGCTTACCTTAAATCCACCTGTGATGTCACAAAGGCTTACCTTAAATCCACCTGTGATGTCACAAAGGCTTACCTTAAACCCACCTGTGATGTCACAGTGGCTTACCTTAAACCCACCTGTGATGTCACAGTGGCTTGCCTTAAATCCACCTGTGATGTCACAATGGCTTACCTCCCAACTGTGATGTCACAGTGGCTTACCTTAAATCCACCTGTGATGTCACAATGGCTTACCTTAAACCCACCTGTGATGTCACAGTGGCTTACCTTAAACCCACCTGTGATGTCAGAGTGGCTTACCTTAAAACCACCTGTGATGTCACAATGGCTCATCTTAAACCCACCTGTGATGTCACAGTGGCTTACCTTAAACCCACCTGTGATGTCACAGTAGCATATCTAACAGAAAATCAGTTGTGATGTCACAGTGGCTTACCTTAAACCCACCTGTGATGTCCCAGTGGCTTACCTTAAACCCACCTGTGATGTCACAGTGGCTTATCTTAAACCCACCTGTGATGTCACAGTGGCTTACCTAAATCCACCTGTGATGTCACAAAGGCTTACCTTAAACCCACCTGTGATGTCACAGTGGCTTACCTTAAACCCACCTGTGATGTCACCGTGGCTTATCTTAAACCCACCTGTGATGTCACAGTGGCTTACCTTAAATCCACCTTACCTCCCAACTGTGATGTCACAGTAGATAAAATAAAAAGAACCGCGCTGCTTGAACACCGACTTTTTCAATAAGCAGGATACCAAATAGTGCTGCCCAGCTTCCAAGATGTTAAATGGATCCACCGATCTCCTGAAAGGTCAAGGGGGTATGCACAAATAGTGAAGGACCCTCCACACAATTAAAGTATAAAAGGTTTAATTGTACTCACAAAAGTAGATAAAATATCAGCATATAACAATGTAGTCTCCAAATGATCAGTCACCGCCCGACCCGGGTTTCGCACTTTAGCTTCCTCAGGGGCATAATGCGCATGTCCCAACTAAGGGCTTTTATACCTTTCATTAACCCCTAATGAGTATTTTCATTCCTCATTATCAACCAAATTATATTAAAAACACAAACATTCTATTAAAATATCCATTATTAAAGGGCTATAAAAACTCTTATAGACAGAGAGAAAACATAAAACATAAATCAAATTGTTAATAACATTAGTGCTATGTGTTCCCATATCCACAAGTAGGGCCAAAACATGTATTAAGAGGACTCAGAAAGTAGATGTACATAATTCAATGTATGGCAGAGCTAGAGGCAAGAGGAAGAACAAATTTTCAATCTTGCGGTGCGTTCACCACAATCATGGTTGCCACAGTCGTCAATCTACGTGCAAAATATTAATATTAACCTCCCACTTCCTAACGTAATAACCAAAATAACAAAATTTAATATAAAGAAAAATATTTCATTTTTCAATACTAATCACACTCATCTAATATGATCG